>CM057003.1:11634708-12956513 GCA_029891345.1 Dryococelus australis | reverse complement strand
TTCGTATGGCAGTCCTTTTTCTTAAACCATTGTCCTGCGGGATGCGAAAGGCTGAACAAAATCGCACATATCCTCCTTTAGCCAAGCATTCAGCGAAGGGTCCTGCTTTTTTACACGAAAACAAACACAGAAAATTTATATTATTAACACATGCGATATGAGTTTCATGACCTGATTTCACAAAATAAGACTTCACAGCGTGCCATTAGCTCAAATGTAAAATATATTTCAGAGAAAATTAGAGCAAATGTATAAAAATGTTCTACAAGTTTGTGTTGACTTTACTACATCTAAAGCAGATCTACTACCAGGGTCTCCACCCAGAAAAAATAAAATTAACTAGAATTCTTTGAAAACAGTTTAACATTTTCACAATGAAGTTAAAACCAAATGGCATGGAACTAATATTTAGCTGAAAAATTTGGCAGCCATTTTAATTTTCCTAAACATGTAACAACACTGTTTATACTTTGTAAAATATTTTAGTAAATATTTTACATACAGAGTCCCTTAATAGTTTTCGGTTTTTCGAGCTACTTATTTTGTTTAGATTTTCGCTTTTGCTGCCTTCGCTATAGTAAGAAGCTCTTTTGACACCAGGAAATCAACAACACTTGAATGCTTCAATTTGATTTTGTTTAAAGAAGTCCATAATTGGTGTCAGTAGTCCGTTCCTCAATTTATTCTTATTTACATTTACAGCAAAAAAAAAAAAAAAAAGATCCTTTCTGTAGCAGCTGAAGAGTGAGGAAGGCACAGCACGGACTTCACCAATTTCTTTAGACAGGGAAACATTTCTGCACCAACTGCATTTTTCATTTTAAAAACAGCACTCTAAAAGTCTAGGAAATATTGGTGTCCTCTGAACGAGTTCACAGACTGAACTTGTCTCTATTCACTACCTATTCCTTCAAATAAATTTTCTGGAATGGAATTTGGGAAATGCGTAACCAAAAGAATAATACTGGAAACTTTTCAGATTTGCAGTTTTCAGGATCAACAAGGGGCAAATTCTTCAAAACTGGATCTTTAGAACGTACTCTTTTCAGAACTTGCTGACAAAATTCTAAGTGAATAGATAAGTACTTGAGCTTAAACTGTTTAATTTCTTCTTCTTCTTCCACACCACTGTTTTTATTTAGACTCGTTATCAAACCCTGAACTCTTGCTTCAAAATACATATTATCTAAATCCAAAAACTGGTGGTTAATATATTTCATGGGTGTGTTGATATAATTCGAATTCATATAGTATTTAAGTATCATTTTCATTTTATCCCCTATGGAAATAAGCAAGGTATAAAGCATGCAAGAAGTTCCCTGGTATTCTAGATTGAATTTGGCAATTATCTGCAAAATAAAGGGTAAAAATAAAAAATACGCCTTAAATAGAGGATTCTGAAGGGCCTTCAAAACTGAATCAGCCTGAATTATTTTGTCTTCAAATGCAGCCAGTCTGAAGCATTACAAAAATGCAGTCCACTGTCCAACTAATCTTTGAACTACATCGTTCATCGACAACAAACATATTTTGCTCAACTTTAGTAAATTGTGAGGCTTTAAATTCAAAAGTTCTTGAATTTGACCAAATTCTGCTGGCAACTTTGATTTTTTTTAAATAAAGTTGTACATATCAGAACACAGTTCTTCGATGTTATTCCTAAGATTTTCACAGGCTTCAGATGCACACAAATTGAAGCTGTGGTATATGAATCTTACTACATACAAATGCTTGTTCATCTCTTTAAGTCGGGCTTGAATTCCTCTGTTCTCTCCCATCATGACACTGGTAATTATCAGATGCAAACCCCAAGAGATTTGTTAGGCGTACTTTCATGCCACAGCATGTGCGTGATCATCAGTGTGCCATATTGTAATTCAATTGCTGTGTGTTTAGTGATTCAAATTTCAGATTCTGGTGCTAAACTATTGAATATAAAAAAAAAAAGGTACTAGATCTAGGACAGCGGCACTCGGGGTGGAGACGGTGCCTACTACCAGGAGAACGAAAATGACGCTGCAGTCATGTGTTTTTCCTGGTATCGACCGCGATCCGAGGCCTGCGGCAGCTGTGACGTCACATCGAACACACTTCACCATTATCAGCTTTCCCCTGACGCCGCCAGCCGGTCCGCATTTAACGTCTGCGGGCAGGTTTCCAACTAAGGGCAAGTGAAACACTCCTCGTCCAGAATGTTAACACGCCCGCTAGCAGTGGCGCGCCCCGTCCTGTGTATTTTACATCTTATAGTAGGCTATTCACGGTAAAGCAACCCATTTTTGAAGCCCTCTCGTTTGTAATGACAGTCAGTAAACATATTTTATTGTAGCCCGAGACGTTAACTTTCGAGTCCGGTGAAATATATACACTGTGTTTATTACTTACATGGCAGTACTTATTTAAAAGGTTGTGGAAGGGTGAAAATTGGTCGATAGGAAAAAAGTAACGAAAGTGCTCACTTTACCGTGAACAACCTATATAGTCCATTCATGGTAATTTCTTACATCTCTGAAGCCCTACTAAACTTCTACTTTCAGAATATCCCTCCGCCTCATGCAAACAAAGCTGAACAAACTCTAGAAAATTACACCAAAGGTACAACTCACCGCATCCATGCGTGCTCGCTTTAATAATATTGTTATGTGTCGCTGGTCCGCGCCACTGACGTTAGCTTCGCGAGCGAGGAGGACGGAGAGTCGTTATATGATAGCGGCGGCAGCGCGAGCGATGTATCAGTAACGGACAACGAGTCGACACTTTACTCTCTCTAGCAGCGTATTCTGTTGATCCTGGTCGTATTGATTTCTGCGCTTATCTGACGAATGCTCTGTATTACTGACCTTGTTCTCTCAGCGCGACTCGGGGTGCGCTGAACCTTCCAGATGGTAGGGCCAAGACTGTAAATATTGCGGCAGGCCTCCGGGCCGGGAGCTGAGAGTTGAGTTGTAGTGGGTGAATGAATGAATGAGTGGCTGAGTTCTGAGCGATAGAAAACGAGCAGCGGGAGAAGTGACCATCGAAGGGAAGTCTGCGACTGCGAGTATCAAGCACGTAGCTGGCAGACTTGACTATTGGACTAGACGCATGAGTGCAAGACATTATAAATGCTGGCAACAGATTGACAACATGTGTATGAGTTAATTGACTGTGACCAACAGAGACATTTAAGGACGTTAATTAGAGTTGAAATATACATTCAATATTGCGCTCGCTATTAAATAAACAGTAAAAGTGGAGACAGATAAGTTAATGCTGCAAATAATAGCGGAGTGAATAAATTAGAAATCAAATTAAGTTTCTTTTGTTTTTTTTTTTTTTTTAATTGAGATTCGCACTTAAGGTGTCCGCATATTACAATATTTTGCATAAGGGCTAACTCTACTAGGCATTACTAAAATACATATTCCCTCTCTGTTTTTTTTCCATATTAACTATAAATAAATTATAATTTATGTATAAAACGTAAGTAAAAATTCAATTTAACCAAATATAAGATTTTTTTTTTTGTTTTGACATGGGTTTAAAAAGCTTGTGATCATGTTATATTTAGGAAACAACTCAATACAAATGAAGGAATTCACCAAAACAGTGTCTTTTCAGATAAATTTCATGTGTTTATTTTCTTGTGCGCTTGTTTGTGGTAGGCTAAACTGACGCTACATGACTCTCAACATTCTCCTGTCTAATGCTAAAGAATTCTAAGTATGCAAGAAAGCAGTGACTTGTGAGCTATTTGTAGCTCCAAGCCGGCTGCATTCATCAATCATAATCAAACAATGAATGCTTGCCAAGCCCGAACCTTGCTTCCATCTGTCTGGGGAACTTTATCGTCGCTGCTGCTACATCTGACCACTTGTTCTCAAATGTTCGTAATGATAATTTTTGTCTCTCTTGCTGTAAGGGCTTCTTCGATGAACAACTCATAACAATTATCTTTACTCTCCATTTTCAGTGTTGCTCACGCCCTGGCGTCAGTGACGCCTGTTGATGCCCAAAGAAACCTGGACTTATTCGAGATTATTTTTGACGCTCGTTGCAGTTGGATGACGCTAGCGCACGCGTGCTGCCATCTGCCGCCCACGCACGGCATTGCCATCGCCCATCATGCATTTGAATTTCGCTTCTTGAAGCTGACGCCCACAATTTAATCTCACTTAGGACACGATCTTAAGGTTGACAAGGAAAATTAGGTAGAGTCGTAATTTAAGAGGGGCGATCAGTATACCAGTGCAGTTCTGCAACGCAATTTTTTTGAACTCTCTTTTGTAGTCGGTTAAAGAGAAAATGGGATAATAATTAACTTAAAATGTGTTGATTAAAGTCTACACATTTTTGGAAGCCAACACAGAAAAATTGAGTGAATGGATGAGTGAAGATTTTGGGCGGCTCTTAACATCGAGGTCTTAAGAGCCGATGAAAAACTGAGAATTGCAATCCCTAATAATGGTTTCTACCTACTTTGTGAACGAATATTTTGCCAGACTGATGCAGTTGTTTTGCGTAATATCTCGCACCGAAATTAAATTAAAAAAGTTTACGACGTACGACATAGAGTATATCGGCAGAAATGCATCATTATAGGCGCAATCGTGATACTTTGGCATCGCATTTGGGAGGAACTGGGTTCTAATGCCGGTCCGGCCATCCTGGTATTGGCTTTCCGTGATTTCCCGAAATCACTCTACACGGATGCCATAACACTTTGGCTGACTCCCCTGTGCCTGCTTCTTTCATCCACTTGTTCCACCTCTGATTACCTTGCTGGCGACGAGTCGTTAAGCCCTATCTCCATAATGTTCACATAGTGTACAATGAGTCTGAATGGGTTAAGAAAATGTAAAGGTACTCGTACAATTTGGAACACCTAATAAAGGCTGTTCACGATAAAGTGAGCACTTTTGAAATCAACCTTAGAAAAAAATCATGCCCCTACCAGCATACATTTTTTTATATAATTTAAATCATTTCTTTCTCTTTCTATTAAATGCATCGAAGTGTGAATGTGAGCAAATTTAGTATAATATTCACTTTTCTAATAATTTCACAGTTTCACTTGACCGACGCATGAAGATAGTGATGAGACCCATGACAATATTAAGCTTACATAAGGCGGAAGAACACACTACGTGCATATAACTAGATCTTGAGCAGGGCTTTCAAAAGTGCTAACTTTACCCCAATAGCCTATAACAAGAAATACTTGATTTCAAGTTTATCGTAATTGGTGTTGGCGCAGATTTTGTATACGCCTCTGTTTGACATTAAATCGTTTAACCTATAGTCCATTCACGACTGGAACAGTCTTAAGAAAATCAACCTTTGAAAAACCATCCTAGCCATTAACTGCATGCATAGTTAGCATAGGCTGTTCACGGTAAAGTGAGCACTTTTGACATCCTAGTTACTTTTTTATTTCTGTCATTTTTTTATCCTTTAACCACCTTTTTTAAAAAAAAATATTACCCTACAAGTAATGAACACAGTGTGTAGATTCGACCTTAATGTCTAAGTTAGCGTCCAAGGCTAAAATAACATATATTTACTATTATTATAAATGAGAGTGCTTTCAGAAGTGCTCACTTTACCGTGAATAGCCTATAAAAATAGAGACGGGAGCGTGTATAGTACACGCACCCGCCACTATTTTCACTAGCTATGCATAGAGTTAATACCTAGGATGGTTTTTCTAAGGTTGATTTTCATGTCTGTTCCAGTCGTGAATGGACTATGGAGTAACTAAGCCGGGGGAACGTTTTTAAAAATAACTGGCTAGTAGCCAGTAGTTAAAAACAATGTAATGCTTTGCTTTTCTTAATTTTTATATTTCTGGTACTCTCTGCCAGTGGGCGACACGGTAGCGCAACTGGCTAGCGTGCTCGCCTCCAATCAAGGCGAACCGGGTTTGATTCCTGGCGGGGTCGTTCACCAAATTATCGCCCGTGGGAATCGTGCCGGACGACACTGCTGGTCGGGGGTGTTTTCTCGAGGATCTCCCGTTTCCTCTATACCTTTGCATTCCGGCGCTGCTCCATACGTCGGCTTGGGCTTCCAATATCTCCACTCCACAACTTTCTGCCATATGCAGGCCGGCCGGCTGTGTGTTCGGCGTGGCGTGCCCGCGGTGGCACCGCCATCTGTTCGCTGTACCGCGCCCGGCGACCGAGCTGTGATGACGTAACGAACAGCCGGCGGACGGCAGGTCACGTGACGAGGCTTCCTTCTAAGGCCACGTAGTTGAGCCGCGGAAGCCGACGCCACGCCGGTAGTGAGTCAACGGCTCGCGCCAGCGCGGTGCCTGGCTTCCCGTGTCACCGAGCATGCACCAGCGACGACGCTTCCTGCCTGCATATATATGCTGTTCACGGTAAAGTGAGCACTTTCGAACGAGGCCCTAGTTACTTTTTCTTTTCAGCCATTATTATCCTTGAATAACATTTTAAAATACATGTTGTCATGTGAGTAATAAACAAAGTGTGTATATTCCACGGCCATCGAAAGTTGACGTCTAAGGCTACAATAAAAAATATTTATTGACTATTATTCCAAATAAGAGGACTTTCGAAAGTGCTCACTTTACTGTGAACAGCCTATAGCATTTCTCTGCCCTACAGGGACGTAAATTGCACCAGTGGCGTAACAACTAGGGTGGGAAGGGGGTTTATAGAGTTTATTTGCGGTTTCTTCACCCTTTCGAATCAAACCTTTGAAAAATCACACTACGAATGATGCATTTGGTTCTGTCCTATATATGTCACGCATTACAAGCGTTTTATACTTATATTTACATAAAAGTACCCTTTTTTTTCAGTTAAAATGATCTTTAACGTACTATGTATTAGAAAATCAGTGTGTTGGCAATGCCTGGTAAGAAATAGTTCATATACAAAATTATATTAGGCCTACATTGTGCGCGAATACGGTGCGCTATACTTTTGGTGTATAAGGCTATTCACGGTAAAATGAGCGCTTTTGAAAGCTTTGCTTAAGATCTACTTGTATGCACGTCGTGTATTCTTCCGCATTATGTACAATACATTGCCATGAACCCCCACAACTTTAATCATGATGCGCCGGTCAAGTGACACTCTAAAATTATTAGAAAAGTAAATAATTTACAAATATGCTCATTTTTACACTTCGATGATTAAAAAAACACAAATCGAAGGATTTACTTTAAGTTATCACAAATGGTTACCTAACACTTTTTATTCGACGTTATGTTATGGAACTACATTCCATCCATTGTTACTAACTTTACTGGGCGCATGACATTCAGTCCGCCCGTTAAAATATATGCATGAGTAGTACAGAAAGGTCGATTCTGGCGTGGCAGGTTGTAGACCCCGTGGACCCAGTTAGCATATTTCCAGGCTTCAGGATGTGGACCCGACGAGCAAGAATTTCCCTTTTTTCCCCTCAAAACTTCCCGAATTTTCCTCCAGCCAACGGCGGCCATCTTGGTAGCCAGTGCAGGCAGCCATTTCCCCTTAATTAGCATAATCCGGTGTGTGACCTCTCAGGGTGGCAAATTACTCATTTTTTGTGTGCGTACCGATGTGGGCCCTCAACGTCATCTTGCATCATTAGCAACTCTGACCAACAATATGGCGGTTACAGGACAATTGAGGATGCTGGCCGCAAGACAACTGAGGTTCCGGCCATTCTGACGACCAGCGGCGAGCATCAAGTCAACCACAACATTCATGTAGGATAACGTGCACCACTGTCCCCTCCTGCAGTATGTCTGCATAACACTTGTAAGCATAGGTGGCTGTAATTCCCCGAACCGTTTAAGCTACAGCTGTCAAATTCATACCATAGGCATCCACCACTACCAGGGAAGGGTCGTGGGGTCAAATATGGCATATACCAACTTATAAGCATAGTTGGCTGTAAGTACCGAGCCTTTGGATATACAACTACCAAATTCATAACATACTCATCAATCTCGACTATGAGATGTGTCATGAGGTCAAGTATGACCTATGCCAACTTATAAGCATAGTTGGATGTAAGTACCGAACTATTAGTGGCTGTATAATGGCGATCCTAGCGCAGCTCATTTTTTAAGGATATTTCATCTAAAATTACAACAAAAAATGTAGTACACTAAAAAGGGTCATTTTGTTTAAAAGTTCAGGAAAATGTTAAAAATTCAAAATCTGAAATTCAATGAAGAATTGTGAAAACCATGTTAAAAAAAAAAAAAAAAAAACAGAATCAAGCTATTTGAGGATTAAATTTAAGCTCTAAAAGATTTTTAAAAAGGAACTCTAGTGAGGTCAAATATGACCTACGCCAACTTATAAGCATAGGTGGCTGTCATTTCCGAACTGTTTAATTTTAGTTGTCAAATTCATACCATAGGCATTCACCCCGACCAGAAGGGTCGTGGGGAAAAATATGACCTATGCCAACTTATAAGCATAGTTCGCTGAAATTTCCGAACTGTTTAATTTATAGTTGTCAAATTCATACCATAGGCATCCACCCCGACCAGGAGAATGCTTGTGGGGTCAAATATGCCATATGCCAACTTATAAGCATAGGTGGCTGTTTTTACCGAGCTGTTGGATATACAACTACTAAATTCATAACACATGCAGCAACCCCGACTATGATAAGGGTCGCAGGGTCATGTACGACCTATACCAACTTATAAGCATAGTTGGATGTAATTACCTAATCGGGGGATATACAACCAGCAAATAAATTACATATGCATTAACCCCGACTATGAGAATGGTCGTGGGGACAAGCATGCTATATCTATACTTATAAGCATAGTTGACTGTAATTTCCGAACCATTTAAGTTGTGGTTGTCAGATTCATAACAATACCATCAACTCAGACTATGAATAGGTTCGCAATGTCATGCATGACCTATGTCTACTTATAAGCATAGTTGACTGTAATTTTTGAACTGTTGGAGATAGAACCACCAAATTCATTACATATACATCAACCCCCACTATGAGTAAGGTCGCCAGGTCGAGTATGGTCTATGTCTATATATAAGCATAGTTTGCTGTAATTTCTTAATTATGTAAGTCATTGTTGTCAAATTCATAACATGAGCATCGCCCCAGATGACGAGAAGAGCTGATTGGTTAAGCATGCCTATGCCTACCTATAAGCATAGTAGGCTATAATTTCCGAACTGTTTAATTTATAGTCATCAAATCCATAACATGGTCATCGCTCAAGATGAGGAGAATAGACGAGTGGTCAAGTATGACATATGTCGACTTATTTGTATAGTTAGCTGTTATTTCCGAACTGTTTAAGATATAGTCGACAAATTCATAAAATTTGCATCGCCCCAGACATGGAGAAGAGACGAGTGTTCAAGTACGCTCTATGTCGACATGCGAGCATAGTTGGCTGTAATTCCCGAACCATGTGGGATACGACTACCAAATGCATTACATAGGCATCACCCCAGACGATCAGAATACTGATAATGACATGTGTCCTATTACTATGTATATGCATAGTTGGTTTGAACTGTCCATGATACAGTAGCCAAATGCATAACATGGGCATCATCCCAGATGACTTACAAGACACAGTATTTCCTATGTCTACCAATATGCGAATTCGGCCGTAATTTCCGAACCAGTTGTTAAATTTATAACATAAGATACCACCCAGACACCACCCAGCATACAAGCATAGATGGCGGTAAGTTCCGAACCGGTTAAGATATATAGTGGTCGAAATCATAACATAGGCAACCACACACCCCACAGACAACAAAAAAAGGCAGCGAGGGGTCAAGTATGACTCATGACTATGTATAAGCATAGTCATATATATAATTTCCTAACCATTTAAGATATATACAGTGGCTAAATCAGAACATAGGCACTCCCACCACTCCAGACAATGAAAAAAAGATCGAGGGGTTACGTTTGACCCATGGCTACATATAAGCATAGTTGGTCGTATTTATCGAACCGTTTGAGATACAACTAGTAACAGTTACCAAAAAGGATAGAAGAGTCTAGTACGTCCTAAGGACAAATATAAGTACCACAGCTAGCACCGATCAGTTAGATGTTTGTACATTGAGTAATGACGATAGTTCACGATTAATCACCAGTTTCTGAAATATACTCATTGAAAAAAATATATGCTGTCCCTAATATTACGGAAATAATGCTCCCAGCCATATTGGTAAGGAAACAATACTTCCACCAGCTCAAAAGAAAGCATTATAAATGTAACAATTAATCCAGTAAACACACACACATACACACACACAGGACATATATCCGACCTGCACTCGTGTACCGAGTCAGGTAACAATAATAATTACAGACAAACACACCCGAAACTTTAATGTGTGTACCTACTTCCAGACAGTCAGTTAGTACAACACCACTAGGGGGAGAACCGACCTTGCACTCGTGCATCGTGTACCGAGACTTCGATGTATGTACGTATTGAGATGTCACTCGGTACACCGCAGTAAATACACAGCCAAGTCCCTGCACATACAACAACACAAGCTAGAACAATAAGTATCATATTACGAAACGAATTTTTCATATGTATATTTACACTGTCTATACTTGTGAAATAACAGTGACACTTATCACATCGATAGCCAGTACGATATGAATGCCGTTTGCATTTGTGCTTCATATGTCTCTCTGCACTGGGGACATGTGCAAATGTCCTGTTATAGTAGTTACAAGGATGTTTAGGAGTTGATCCAGCTATTGTTTTCACTGTTGGTCCTTTACTGATGTTGCTGAGTTTTCTTCCACAGGTATCTTCCCTCCCTTAAATTTCAGTAAATAGCGTGTGACTTGAACAGGAAGGGGTTCTTTGCACGTTTCAATATGTCATTTGAAGTTATCACGTCGTCGAAAATGCGATTGACACTCTTTACAATACACATAAGCACGCTCCATATTGTGTGGACACCCAGTCTCATGTTGACGAGCATGACAGCTTTCAGAAAAGGTCTTCTTACAGAAGCGACACGGATAGCTTTCCCGAATATTTACCATCGTCGTGGAAGGCCACGTTCTCCGTAGCCGCTGTTCACTCTTCGAAGTCCGCATGGGAACTGGGTCGGTTTGCCTAAAACCAACACATTATCGACCTAAAACGATACACTCTAAAGTCTGCCAGAGCTCGAATGAACCAGAGAGCTCGTGCGACTGCGTATATATCCTCGTCTCATGAAGACACGAAAGCCGTACACCAACAAGGAAGCGGAAAATATTTGTTAGGTGTAGGATTCGAACCTACACTCCCCACAAAGGGAACCGGAGCTTAAATCCAGTGCCTTAGTCTTCTCGGTCAACCTGACAATCTGTATTAGTAAGGAAATTACAAGGTGTATTGGATGTTATACACCCTACATCGGTTTGTTAGTCATAATAAATAGAAATTCTACTCGCACACCATATCACAGGAGACCGTAAGTAAGTGTAGGTCGTTGTATCACCACTCTTGGTATAGGTCGTACTTGACATTGCAACCCTTCTCGTAGTCGGGGTTGATGCCTATGGTTTGAATTTGACAACTATAACTTAAATGGTTCGTGAATTACAGCCAACTATGCTTACAAGTGTTATGCACACAGACCGCAGGAGGGACAGTGGTGCACGTGATCCTACATGAACCTTCTGGTCGACTTGATGCTCGCCAAAATGGCCGGTATCCTCAGTTGTCCTGCGGCCGCCATATTGCTGGCAAGTGTTGCTCGTGATCCAATATGGCAGTGAGGACCCACATGAGTACCCACACAAAAAAATGAGTCATTTGCCACCCTGAGGGGTCACCTGCAGGATAATGATAATGATGGGGAAAATGGCGGCTGGCACTATCTGCCAAGATGGCCGCCGTTGGCGGGAGGGAAAACGGGAAAAATACGTTTTTGTACGTGAAATCGGCCATTTTGGACGGGAAAAAAAGGGGAATTCTTGCTCCTCGGGTCCACAGCCTGAAGCTTGGTAATATGCTAACTGGGTCCACGGAGTCCACAGCCTGCAGCCTGGTGTGCCAAAATCGGCCTTTTTACAATACTTTCATGCAGGAGCAGTGGCTTTTTCCTAAAGTTGATTTCAATAGTGCTGACTTTGCTGTGAACAGCTTTTGATTTTCTGTACTTGGTTAAGCTTTATTTGCATGAGGCGGAGGAATATCCTGGAATTAGAACTTCACCAAAATTTCAGAAATGTTGGAAGTAACAGTGATTAGTCTGTACTATCTCTAACGATTGCTATAATGTATTCCTGATATTTGTATACGTCTTCGCTTTTGAGTTGCAGACTTACGTAATTTAAGTTTTAATCGCACCAAAATAAAATTCCTGAGATAAGGAAAAATGTTTTAAGAGGTCCCACTTCGTTGGAGAGCGCCTATAACAATGTGTATAACAACAGGTTATTTTGAGCAAGCAACTGGCCTCCTGAGGTTGGCAAAACACTTGGTAGTTTCGTTACTAATGTTGCTTAAATACAGCGTCATTAAAAGTCCCTATCAATTTGAGAGAAATAGCTAATATATCTGTTTTTTTTTTTTTTTTTAGGTATTGGAAATTTTCACGATTGGAGACAGGATAGCCATGGTGCGTGCTCGTCTGAGAGAACCAACGTGTCGTGAACTGAGAGCTGATTTCATACGAAGATTTAGGACACCTGTCGCCACAAATGTGATCATTCGTCATCTGGTCAACAAATTCAATCGCACAGGGAGTGCAAAGGACGAAGAGCGTTCAGGCAGGCCATCTGTGCCTGAATACACCCTGAAACGGATTCAGGAAGTCATGGAACGAAACCCTGGCGCATCGACTCTGAATCTCAGTTATGTTCCGCAATCCACTGTCTGGAAGATTTTACACTCCCTATGCGATTGAATTCGTCGACAAGATGGCGAATAGTCACATTTGTGGCGCCAGGTGTCCTAAATCTTCGTGTGAAATCAGCTCACTGCATCGTACGTTCGTCCTCTCAGACGAGCATGGATCGCGGCTGTCCTGTCTTCAGTGGTGAACATTTTCAATACCCAACACAAAAACAAGATATATGAGCGATTTCCCACAAATGGAAAGGGACTTTGTAATCATCCTATATATGAGATGTGTTTGAACAGCCCCGACAAACTCCGGGGTACGTTATTCCTCACGAAAACCGGCTCTAATGACATCGCTGTCGACGAGACTAACTACCTACCTCACGAAAATGTGAGACGAAAATGTATGTAAACTTTTCAGCTGAAGTGATTTTGAAAGGAGCCGATTCCCCCACTAAAAATCTGATATATAAATCCTTCATAACAACAGTGTGTTGCTTACTTGTCAGGCAAAACATTCTGTTTTGAGGTTACACATGGATTGCTCGGTAAGTGTTCATCCGAAAGTGCTCCGAAAAGACGAAAATTTTTTGTTAATTTAGACGTGCTGTTTCATAAGGTGTCTTTAAAAAATAGCTAGCGTTCATCTTAGGACTACAAAGTTCCATCCAAAAATAAGATACCAACCCCTATTTTCACAATGAAGAGAGATATTATTGCCAACCACGTTTCCAGAGCTGTAGGATCTCCGTTTTACAAAACACGATTCACCGACTTGTTGTTTAATCGCAAGTAGTTTATGGTATTTTGAATGAAAGGCATTTTGAAATTAGATTTTGGTAGTGCATAGCACCCTTAATGATCAATCCAAGGGAAAAAGAATTCATATATTTTTGTCTTATTTTTTCGTAAGGTGTAGCCTGCCGGAGTTTGTCGGTGAAATAACGTGAGTTTTATTACAGTACCAATCTTTTTTTGTAATCACACTTTCCTAGCAGCAACCCCTTCTCAAGAATATAAACTGCCGGTTTTTGATCACGCTGCTACAACTATTTTCGGACTCACAAGCCACCACTGGTACACGACCCACCACGAGTGCCGTAACCAGAAATTTGGGGGGGGGGGGGGGTGGTGGAGAAGGGCGGATATTACACTGACTGAAGTGAAGTGAGGTAACACGAGCATTAAGTTGGGTTTATAACTTAAAATTATGCGTCACGAACTATGCAGTAACCGCGACACACACACACACGGTAATACGTCTCTGGATTTACTATTCACATTTCGCCTGAGAATTCTTACGCCCAACCAATTAATGAGTGAGTGAGGGAAGAGTTTTGGGCGGAGGGTTTTCTCGGAGGTCTCTCTTCCCGCCGTCGCATTCTGGCGATTCACCATACCTCGTTTCACCTGCGTCGGCTCTCAAGACATCGATGCTAAGAACCGCCCAAATCACTTCACTCCACTCTTCTCTGCTGTACATAGCCCTGCCGGGGCGTCTGGTGCCGGAGATTACAAGACGTCGTGCTACGACGGGAAGAGAGTGCCTGCTTCATGCCTGCTGCCTGAGGCAGCAGGCATGAAGAATGTATGTATTCCCGTAGAGTTAAGGGTGTAGTATCCACTCCATCTTCAAATTTTCGTACACATCTTCGTAATGAAAATGACCAGAAATTAAAAAAAATCAAAGCTAGACATGACATGGACGACTACTTAAGGAAACTTTTTTAATTTGTAGGATTTTAAACATACCTGTATTTTCCCATGTGGGACTGAAATTATTAAGTAATTAGATAATGTGTTTGATTACGGTTACAGATGCGACACTAATCATCTAAGAAAAATAAGTGGGATTTACAAATAACTATTTAAATGTTCCCTATGCCACGACTACCTTGGTTTTTAAATATTGACTCCGAAAATTTAAGTTAACGAGGAAAATACGTAAATCCAAGATAGGAAGGATACTTCCCCTTTAATTTAAAACGGTTATACCATTTTGGAGCTGTAAATGACGTAAACACTCATAATACACGGCAGGGCTGCTAAATAGATAGCAGAAACTGGTTTTGTTTACTAGCGGTTTCCTGATCTAACGGCATTTCTTCCCATAATCCACCCTGCCTGTAATATGAGCCACAGGTTCAAGGTGGGGATTGGACCTAGAGGTGTTTTTCAGGGTTTTCCCAATCCCGGTACCTAACCGAGATTAGTGTTATGGCCATTGTTATCCCGTGAAATAACATATATAGGCTGTTCACGATTAAGTGAACACTTTTGATGACCTAATTAATTTTTCCTTTCAGCCGTTTTTTTTTTTAAATCCTTTAACCACCTTTTTAAAATAAATATTGCCGTGTAAGTAACAAGCAAAGTGTGTAATTTATACCACACTCGGAAGTTAACGCCTAAATATAAAATACATTAAATATATTTATTGACTATTATTCCAAATGAGAGGGCGTTCTCACTTTACCTTGAATAGGCTATACCCTGGGGTGCTCAAGGCAAAGGAGTAAACTTGTATAGCTACGGTAAAGAAATACCTCGATAGAGAGGAATCGTAGAATTATTGTGGGAAATTTAATCCTTCTTATGGAGGTGTAAGTGCGCTGCAAGGAACACCGCGTGTTCTAGCAATTTACATGAATTTTCTTCTCCTGCTGGATAGAATTTTCACACAGCGAATTTGTTGTATAGGCTGTTCACTGTGAAGTGAGCACCTTTTAAGGCCCTTCTAAAATTTTTCGTTTCATCCAATTTCCATCTTCCTGCTGATTTGTAATATAAACATTGCAATGTGGCCAATAAACACAGTGTATACATTTCACCGCCCTCAAAATCTAATGCCTGAGTGTGTAATAAGATATATTTATTAGTGGTTGATGCTTGTTGGGAGGGCTTTAAAAAGTGCTCACTTTGCCGTGAACAGCCTTATAAGCAGTAAGATGGAGTATGTTTTTTTACCCCCCCCCCCCCTCCTTTTTTCCACCGCAAAGTAGATAAATACGGTGACGCCCAGTCATTGCATTTGGGCTTACTTATTATCCCCATCCTATTAAGGAACGCCATTGTTACGGCAATACTAATACATTATAATGCGTCCTTATACTGACAGAGCGTCTACGTAACGAGGTTTTGTTTTATCCCAAGCACAGCTATACATTTTTATCGAGAGCAGAATTTTTTAATTACAGGGCATATGTGCCCGTTTTGAAACTTGCAAAGAATTTCATTTAGGGAAACTCACTTCCTGTAATTAAACAACAGCAAAAAAAAAAAAAGTCACAATTTTACTACAATACTTTCTCGGTCTCTTGCAGCGGAAGTATCAAATGTCACTAAAATACACAATCCAGCATAAAAACACATTTAAGTGCATATGTTCCTGGAATTGATTCACTTTATTTTTCCCTTTTTGCAGTTTAATTACGACCACGTGGCTTGGTTATCAAGTTTTTTTTTTTTAATTTGTCGACTGAAAAAAACAGTTAATATTAACTGATATATTAGAAAATAAGTATGGAAAATAATAAATATTATTAATGCAAATTAATCAATCAGTAACAGAATTTTGGTAATCTATTTAATAAATTTTATTCTATTACGTATTAATTTATATGGTTAAATTAAGGTTTGTTGTTTTAAGGGTTTTTTTTTTTCCCATGGAAAATCTGTCTGTTTTTAACGCCCCTCTTTTCTGTGCTGTGTGTCGGCCCCATGGAGGTAATAGATGGAGTGGCAACAGCCTAACTTATCCACGATTATTAAGCGAAGCCGATTCCTTGACCGACTTCTTTCAACTGCGCATGCGCCATAATATGAGTGGCAAAAGTTACATCGTACATCGGTATTACCAGTGACGCAATTATTGCGTCTTGCTCTTGCGGGATGTTTTCAAATGTACGTGGCCTATATAAGCCTGTGCATCAAAATGCTATACAATATTTTGCCACTATCCGGAATTAATTAAATGAAAAACACGTCCATTTAAACTTGTACCTTTTTGCCACTTCTAGCACTGTCCTTGTCTTTCGTTATCGGCTGCCACCCGGCTTCCACGTCATATACTAACACCTCCATGGTCGGCCCCGACTGTCTATATCATATCATATCATTGCTGGAGTACAGGACAGCGTGATGCGTCGCATTTTACGAGAGAGAAAGGGGAAGAATGAGAAATAAAGAAAACATAGACAAAGAGAGAGCGCGCAACGCAAAGTGAGTGAGAGAAATTGTGACAGAGAGCGAGTCTGAAACTTAAGGAGATTTGGCAACGTTGCAACGTGTAAATAAAAAAAAAATATTGTATTTACGAAATAATGTGCAGTTTAAAAATAAAAATATATAATAGATTTTATTTTTAAATATTCTTAATTTATGTTAGAGAATTCCTTTGTAAATAATTGTTATAACGAGATTTGGTGTTATGTGAGCCACACCCTGCGGAAAATTCTGGCCAATCACAGCGCGCGTTTGAAACGTCACAAATAACATATATACTACAGAACACGAAATTTCCGTTACTATTCGTTGAGGGAGCGCCATTGTTAGCTTCGTCAACCAGAAACCCGCTGTCTTTTGAATTTTCGAACATGGTAAGTAGACTTAGCATCTGGATGTTTCTTATAATTTAGTTTCCGATTTGTCATTTAATAATTGAATAGTATTGTGGCGTACATAGTCTCGGGGAAATGAGTGTTTTCATATGTTATAAGAAACTTGCGCTGAAGACTGGGTAATGGATTGTACTGAACAAGATTGTTTTGCATATAATCGAGGAATTTAAATAATGTTATAATTTATTGTGCTTGCACGTGAACAGAATAGATTTTGATTTGTGGACCCTTGGAGGAGGGACTTTAATTACGCCGAAAATTTGTGATTCTTAAGTATCGCATCCTATGAAAAATTGCGAAACTGCACCCGCGAAAACGTCTGCAGTTTTAATAAACTGCAGTAGAGTAATTTGTAATCCTGCATCCAGGGCACAGTAGTTGAAGTTGACCTCGTGGCAACCAGGCAGTAGCAAATGGCTGCCGTGCGGCCACACGAGTGAAAGTTTTGACGTATATTTTGTGTGAGGGACGTGAGATCCATACGTGATGTCTCCTATGGTCATTTCTATGCTTCCTTGAATTGTAACACCATTTCCCGGTATGTTATACTTTGTGTTGAGGGAGGAATTGGTATCTGTGAGGGCGGTTGGAAAGTTCCGGAAGGGTGTGGAAGAGGAGTTGGTTGGGCGTGACGGGAGAGATGTGACGTCTAGGGGTTTTGAAATCTAGGGTTAATCACATGCAAAAACGTATAACTGTAGAAGAGTAAATTCCGTACTAACCAGTTACAAAAGTTTTTTCGTTAAACTGTAAAATAAGGGTTGAGGCCCAGTCTACAATAGACATGGCGCAAATTAATTTGAGATGTTAACTTCCACAACTGGTATTTGGCGTTAATATAGTCTTGAGTATCTTGCGCAGTTTTTAACGTCGGCCAATGAAAATGTGAAACTTCATAAAAATTGCTGTAGCCAACTTAAATAATTTTATGTTGGTTTGCCCTATCTTAATTTGTTATAAAATGTCCACCCCCCCCCCCTCCCCGGTTAAAGCCGTTTGTAGACAAACTATTTCGCTTATGCTGTGTAAGTAATGTTAAGCAGTCATTGTGGACGGGGCATTAAAGTTCAATTGTTTGGCAAAGATCTGTGAATATTGAACTGATTTTGGTTTTTTTTTTTTTTTTCATTCGTACATAAAAATTATTCGTGTGATTGTTTTTAGTGAATTTTTTTCCTCTTTTTTTCCAAACATTCTTGTTTAGTATAGATATTTTTACAATGCGCTCTAAGTTACTGACTAGCTTCAAATACTTACTCTAACTTGCAACCGTGTTGTGTATTTAAACTGGAGAAATAGTTTTGCTACCGAGACATTAATGTTGAGATATAAATTTTGAGGTTAGAAGCGGCATTTCATTCGCAACAAACTTATCTTCTTAAAAGTTATCCTCTATACACACAGGACCATGTAATGATTTCATGTTAAGTAGAAAAAAAATTGTAACTGTCTGTTCAAATACATCTTCCAAACAAAATTGTGAATTAGTTTTTCATGAAATTAACTATTCTTTTTCATAAAAATATGCCAAATCATACACAGCCAACCATAATACTTCCAACAGTGGATGTTTAAATTTTACATTGTGCATAAAGTAACTCTTAATTGCTGCCATTATAAATTGAAATCGTGCTGTTATTAAAAATATGCCGTATGAATTCCACCCAAAATATGACTGGAGTCTTATGATTTGCATCAGTTTATTTTTGAGCATTGTAATTGCTTTAAATATGTACTAAAATTACCATTGTGAATTTTGAAGCGTACTGAAGTTATGTTCATAAATTGCAATATCAAAATGGTCTTCGTGTGTTGGAAAAGTCATTACTATATTTAGGCTGATACCTGGAAATTTATGATTAATTGTCAATATGATAAGTCCTTTGTTTACTCAAAGCGTCAGTTCATTGGCTGATGCTCTTAGTTTTTAGCATGGGATATTTGGTCTGGGTTTCTTTTGGTAGTTAATTCGTGCTGGGGTGTGTGAACCAGTGGTCCATAATTTGCTTGAACTTAAAACGTTCATGTAATGAGAGTGATTTGGTGCAAGTTTTTGTATGTGTAAATGGTTTATGTACTTAAAAAGTTGTGTTTGTGTTGCAGCGTGAGTGCATCTCCATCCACGTGGGGCAGGCTGGAGTACAGATTGGCAATGCTTGCTGGGAGCTGTACTGCCTGGAGCATGGCATCCAGCCTGACGGCCAGATGCCATCCGACAAAACCATCGGAGGTGGCGATGACAGCTTCAACACCTTCTTCAGTGAAACTGGAGCGGGCAAACATGTGCCCAGAGCTGTCTTCGTCGACCTTGAGCCTACTGTCGTTGGTATGTCGCTTATTTCAGCATGGTTGGACACACGGTACAGTGCTGAAATAGCTGCTTAGTCCGGCAAAATGGCACCGCTGGCAATATGTTGGAATGCAGTTGGCCAAATTGTTGCCTTGTATGTTACTAGTCGGAAGCTCGGCCGACACGAAACTTTTCCAGTATGTGGTAGCAAATTGTACACGAGGTCTATTCTTGGAGCCTCGTGCAACATGGGTATGAAGTTTTACAGACGGTGGATTCTCTATCCATAGTTCAGGGTCGTGCGAATGTGACATTTTCTCACGAAACCAAAACCATATTTGTTATGAACTTTAATGAAACTGGAGTGGAAAAGAATGTCATTAAAGCTCAGTCTTAACTAAATATTTCATTGGATTTTGAAAAGTTATAACAAATATGTTGCAAAATCAAACCTAAAAAAAATGTAGGATATAGAACATTTACTTCAGGGGATTGTGCCAAAATTTAAAATTTGATTTTATGTAGTTATATGAGTAAATATTTCGTGCAGAATTAGCCAACAATGCAGATCTACTTATTTTCAGTGCTTTGTGGTTAGGTTCTTCCCAAACTAGCAAGTACAGACAGCATTTGCAGCGCTGAGCGATGGTGATCGTAGTCTGCTTCCTAAGTCCCTAAACCGGTTAAGAATGCCAAAATAGTTACTGTTTTAGATAATGCTCGAGTTTGTAAGTTATTGTTATTGTTGTTTTATAAACTGCTCAAAGTGAGAAGTGCGGTGTAAATATTGAATAGGCGGGAAAATAAGTGTTTAAACACTGCTCAAGAGTGGCACTTCATAGCAAAAATGGTTTTACTACGCAAGAAGTATTTTTATCGTATCAAAATATTCACAAATATTTTGTATATGGGTTGAGGCATGTCGATTTGATTAAAACATTGCAAATGAACAAAAGCTGTATGTGGGTGATATAATATCTTGTTCCCTAAAATGCTTGTGAATGATCTTGGGTAGTTTTAAATTTCTCGTTAGTAAAAGATTTAACGCACTAATTACTGTGACGTGACAATGTGTGTTGCTCTCGTATGGTTGTCCTTTCATCCTAATAAATAATATTTCTGAATGTTTCCCCCTTAAATATGTACGGAATAAGTTAAATTCCATTTAGTTGGAAACATTACAAACAACATTCATATAATAATAATAATGCATTAATTTTTTTAAATATAAAATTTGACCAAGTGATATTTTCTTGGTGAAATTTTAATGACTAGCCACTTTTATGGTAAATAAAATGAGCTGATTTAGAATCTAGAAGAAATTGTTTAGTTAGTTATTATTTTGAGATCCGCATTCAGTAGGCTTGCTTAATGCCATTAATAGGGCTGATCAGTTACTTGAATTTTCGGTCCGAATTGAATTCTCACAAAAATCCGACCAGTCGGAGTTTACTTGCACCGTAGTTAAAACTAACAATTTGTCAAATAATGACACTTGCACTGGGATAGACCCAATAAACAATGCATTGCCGATACAGGAATACCGTTTTGTCTGATTTTATTACATTCTGTGGTTTATATATACAAATAGTGTACAGACGTTAGTAACGTAAATTACTTTCCTTATTTCATATTAGCGAAGTCTGTAACCAGTTCCCTTGAAAATATTTAGCAAACAAATTACGCTAAGGAGCTAGTGTTGCCACCCTTGCGCATGCAGTTTTCCCTTTACAGTGAACTGGCATGGACACAATACTGTACAGGATCGTTTTTTCTTGATGTGTTTATCTGCTTTTCCTTTGGAAACTCCAATATAGGTTAACCGCTAAGTTTTTTAACAGCTAGATGGCCTCTCTATTGTGAGATGCATTGTCTCTTTGCCTGCAAGAGTGTAGTTAAAAGAATAATAAAGAGAATTTCTTTGGTTTTTGCTTCAGGCAGGTGATTTACGGTATAGTTATAATAATTTGTTAACGTAAAGTAAAAGTCGAGGCGAAGTAGCCAATCGGAGCAGGATACTGTGTTTACAACTTGCATGTAGGTAATATATTGTGAAAGTAATTATATTATAAGATTTGAAGAGTTAGGTAACCACAGATAATCAAATATATGTAAAATGTCCATTTTTCCAGGTTATTTCGTAGCTTACATCTAAGATTTTGATTGCCTAGACTTGACAATTGCTAATTCAATCTCCTATTGTTAGTTTTCAGTGTGCTTATGTCCTTAAGTACAATTCTTAAGTCTAATTGTAAACCCACCTTTATACCGCTTGCAGGGCTTATGGCATATATTTGCAAGTTCTTTCAGCGGACTTTTGCTCAATTTAGTCCATTTATGGTTATTTCAAATTTTTAATTCCTGCTTCAGTTCTACTTCCAGAATATTGCTATGCCTCGCGCATAGAAAGCTAAGGTCGTATTTCTCATTTGTTTGGAAGTTAGTTTTCGAAAAATACCCCCTTAATGCAGTTGTAAGACAATATCGTTTTCAAAATGTAACTATCAAATTCTAACAAGATTGTTATAGGCAAAATCAAAAAAGTTGAATTAGTCTCCTTATTTGCAACAAAATTCAGTGTGCCAATACTTGCTAGTTATAAATCCCACTCGTGCTGAATCAGTATGTTGTGCTCGCAATACAGATTCCATTAAATGCAATTTTATTGGGGAGAATATCTCAAGAGCAAAGCCTAGTATGCTGCAGAATTCTGGAAATTGACTTATTTTGACAACTGCATTTAGAAGGCACTTTTAGATAACCAAATTAAAAGAGATTTGAAATGACCTCCGTCGTCGTGTATATAATTTTGTAGTCGCAAAGGTTAGTTAAACCAGGGGATGGACTTGCGGAATCTGCAGACTAAGCCACCGTTGGTGAAGCAGGTAATTTTATTAAATAGTACTTACGATAGAGTTTTCCTGTTGCTCGCACGTCCGGACCTGCAGTTGCCATTGGAATAGGTATTTAATAATTGTAGGCGGTACGTACAAGAACCTAAGATAGTTTATTGGGGAGGTGCATATACTATGGTATGGAGAAGTTACCTGTTTTAGGGATGATAGAAATGCTTAAAAGAAAGGAAAATACCAAAGTCCAAAAAATGGGATAAAAATGAGCCATATAGTACTTTCCGGAGTTGCGAGATGCCAGTGTGTCCACTATGGCTTATAACCATCAGCCTCTCACCTAACCTAGACTATCATGTGGGCTAAAAGAGTTCTTATAATTCTCTTATGCCATTACATTCTGTGGATATTAACAAATAAATATGTTTTGCTAAATTCTTTTTACGAAAGTAAAATTCTCTTTATAGGCTATTCATGGTAAAGTGAGCACTTTTGAAAGCAGTCGCGTTTGGAATAGTCTGTTAATATAAATTTTATTTTAGCTGTTGACTAACTTCAAAGTGCCGTGGAATATACTCGGTAGGTTTATTACTTACATGGCGATATTTATTTTTAATGTAGTTGGAAGTATAAAAATGGCTGAGAGGAAAAGTAACTAGAACCTCGAAAGTGCTCACTTTACCTTGAACAGCCTGTACTTGCCAGCAACCGGGTGATTGTGACAATTAACGGGTAATCATTCATATCTGTTTCACTGTTCTTTTATTGGTATTCAATTTGGTTAAGGACTGTACATCACTAAAGTTAATTGGCACTATAAAAATTACACTAACACACTCGTGCCAATTGCCCAAAGCTCTTACTAAAATTGTATTAAAATCGCCCAGATTCTGTAAAAAGTAGATGCTGCTTGGTAGGAGTTTGCGAGCCTCTGCTCAGTATAAACTTGGTGCCTTTTGAGACCTAAAGGCCCGGTTAGAAGTCAGGTTATATACTTGGACACCGTAGTACCTTAAATCCTGCAGTGATGCAAAAACGAATATGCTAACCCCTAAAAATATCCACGTAATTTCAGGCGTCCCAGCCTGCTGGGTTGCAATGACAATGCATGCCTCATACAACTTGGCAAAATATTTAAATATCCCACACAGTGTATAGCAGGGATAGTTCCTTACTCTAGGGTATGCCACTCGTGTACCGTATGCTCGAAACAACTATGCAATATTTGGTTAATATTGTTCAGTACAAAATAAGACCCAACACACTCTTGAGACATTCTACTCGATCCCGCATGGCACACACAGCGCACAGCCGACCCACGTCGTCGTACGTGAACCTCTCGCCTGTTGAGAGCAAGCGTAGTTTTCCCGACCTAAGCAGCTGCTATTTGAACACGTACCTATTCAACACACACAGATTATTTAGGATTAAAATTATTGAATAATATACGTGACCACACTTATATACACATTCAGACTTGACAACTTTTAAGATTTTTCCACAAAAAACTTATAAAAATTATACCCGTTTTACGATTTTGTGAAAACTCTTTCCAAATGCCGATACTGGAAAAAATTCTAGTGAATATTTACTAGAGGTGGGACATTCAATTCTTAGATACTCTATTCTTTCGACACGTCCCAATATAGAGGTATCATAATGTGCGTATTGATACATTTGTTTGATGGGTGAAATGTTCTATTAACACGTGATTTGCTTTGTTTGCCATTTTCCCAATTTTTACGAACCACCGCTGTTTTTGTTCTGCAGTTGTTTACTAGTTGTGGAAAGCTGGTAAAAGGTCTTATTTATTTAATGATTCAGCTACTTAATTTGTATGGATGGCAGAGAAATCTCTAGTAAGAAGTGTAACAGAATGTTTATGCAAGAGTTGCAAATAGGAATTACAAACAGTATGTCGGTGAGTATTGTAAATAACTCATTTTGAAACTGTTATTAAAATGTACGTGGTGTAGAAAACCATTATTTCAGATCTGTTTTGCAGTATAAAAATAACACTTTTATTGTATGGGAAACTAACTTTGCCAAAAATATACTATCATAAGAGGTGCAAAACAACGCTGTCACATTATTAGACTAAAGTGTCTCCCAACCCTATCCAATCTGCTGTTAATTAACGGAGCCCCAGAAGTAGGATTTGGCCATATCAAAAACAAGGTAGGTTGGAGGGGTAATGTACATTGATCACGGCTTTCTTTATAGACGAAGCAGCTGTTTAACAAGGATACATTGCAGCCGCGGTACGTATCTAGAACTGTCCAAATTTGTTGATCTTGTGCAAGTACATGTTTAGACATTTTACATACCGTGTGTGTTTACAACCGGTGTTTCATATTTATTTTAAATGTTTTGTGTACATTATGTGAAAATAACACACACCAGAGACTAATAAATTTATCTTAAGGATTACTGTTTTTCATCCGGCGATAAACAATTCCCACATTTCCTCTTATCTGACTTAATCTTGGAAAAAAGGAATGCTTGTTTTTCTGAATAAAGTTTGTAAGCTTTTTTAGTTCGAAAATTGACATCTGAGTATATACACATTTTTGATATCTAGGTTTTAAATGTCATTGCAGAATAGGGATTTTTTATATTACAAAGTGAATTATTAATACAACGTGGAAATGAATATGGCATGGAATTCGTCTTACATTAATGTATGTTTAACACGAGGCAAGGAATAAGTATATTTTTGCTTTGCATGCCATACTGGGCACACACATTTTAATGATGTAAAATCCTTCTCTAGGGAAGTCTTAGTTTCTGATCTGAAACACTGAAGTAATATTATATTATATTAAATTTTCATTGCGAAATGATGGAAATTTTATGTGTGAATGTTAAAATTGGTGTACATGAAATTGCCACTGGCAGTTTACGTGTTTTTTAATAGTTTTTATCCATTTTACTGATTGGAAATGGTTGTTCAGATACTGATACTAAGTATCTGTATCAGCTGATACTTCCTTTTTTCGCTGTATCTGTGTATTGGGCTGATACTTTAGTATCGGGTTGTAGACAATGAAGTCGGGTTATTAGGTTCTTTGGGCACAAAAATGACTGTTTCGGTTTGTATACATCAAAGAAAAATAAGAAATTCTGTATTTACCCGTGAATGCAGCACCCTTTTTTCCCAAAATAAAGTGAAAAAATTCTGGGGTGGTGCTATACACGAAAAAAAAAGGGTTAGCCATAAATTGTCTTTCTCACTCTGTGACCCATCAGTTATGCCTAGCGAGCCATGTTCATGATGGCAGGGGAAGGAGGCCCTTTTAATTAAAGTATTTCTCAAACCTAACTAAATCACCACACATTAATCTAAAAAAGAATAATTTGTTCCATACTTACTAACATGGTGCTCACTATACAAGAGTGCGCATCATACTTAACTAAATATGGTTTGATTCGCTCAAAATAGTTGCACCTATCATCACTTGTATTTCAAAGCAAATGGTTTCACCTGAAATGTTATGCAAAACATTTAAATGAGGAATTATTATTTGTAGCAATGTTTTCTTTTGTGTTTAAAGATTTTGTCTTGTAAGGTTGGTGTTTCATTGTATCTGGTGAAAAATTAACATGACTTTAATATTTAATATTTATTTAACCTCAAATGGCAGCATCTTTGCAAATAAAATTATATGCCTAGAGCATATACTGGACTTGTCCACAAAAATTGTTTGAACATCGAACGACTTGGTATTACAAGTGTTTATTTTCAGTAACTTCTTGCAGGGAAATCTGAGGATTTATGTTAATTTATTTCAAGACACTCGTCTTTGAATAAACTGATAATAGGCAAGTGCCTATTTGACACCTTTTGCAGTCGAATAATGAGTAGGTAAGAATCGAGTAGTCCAGTGTAACTGGCAGGGAAAATTGGAGGATGTAGTTTTGAATGATTTATTACTAGACAATGAAGAAATCAGTTGTAATGGTCTCATTTGTGTTTCAAAATTACAAGTTTTCTTTGCAGTAAAATATGATTAATTACTTTAAAAGACAGACATTTGCCATGTGTGAAAGTTGTCGCATAGGTAGCAGCGGTGTGGTAATCCCCCCCCCCCCCCCCTTTTTTTTTTTTTCCTGTAAACCAACAGGTATGACTCTGCCTGATCAAGAATATCTCAGTGCGTGAAGGACAGTTAAAATTTGACTTGCATTTAGTGTCATATTATTTGCATTTTCAGAGGGCTTGAAAGTTTTAAGTCGGCTTGCATTTTCTGTCGTATTACAATAAATTATACAGTATTTTAAGACTATACTTTCTTATGTAAAAGAGTCTAGGAAAAATGTTTTTAATATATTAACAGTAATACTTAATATGAAATTGTGTGAAGGGTATCTGGGTATTGGCAGTGGTATCTGTAAACATGGTATCAAACAACTCTAATTGGAAACTTTAAAAAGTTGGCAAGTCTGCATAATAGATACAAAGTTTCCAAACTAATACAAGACCCTGTGCATGGTGTTGGCAACCTTATTGCTAACCAAAACATTTTAATACTAAAAACTCCCGTGATTATCTGTCAAAGTAGGGGGAGAAATTTTGAGGGGTGGGGGTAGATCTGAAGGGTTAACTTCCCATTGGGGGAGGGTGGGGTATAGAAAGGCAACCCTCCTCTACTCAAATCTCATGACAACCTACTGAAAAATTTGCCTTCCAGCTCGAAAAGAAGTTGATAAACAAGCTCCCGGTCTTCGCCCCCCCCCCCCCCCCCCTTTCGCAGTGTTGAGGGGGGATGGGGTTTGGTAGAGGTCCAAAGGTTTGCAGAAATTTGGTCCCAGTTCTTCCGCACTATAATTTTACACGTGGACACGAATCTTAAACCTAAAACTTACCAAAAAACCCCTCCCCGGAATTGTGGGTCGGGGGAGTTGGCAGCCATAACTTACTCCCTTCTCCATGGGGCACTATTGGTCCTCCTCCAGGCATATTTCCTCCCTCCACACCATTTGGCCATAAATTGTTTGAAGTGCAAACTTTTGTTCTTGATTAATTGTATAGAGGTTCTGAGTAATAATATTAGACCAGCGTTAAAACAGAAGTGAATGGCGTTTGTTTCAGATGAGGTTCGCACTGGCACCTACAGGCAGCTATTCCATCCAGAGCAGCTGATCACAGGCAAGGAGGATGCAGCTAACAACTATGCCAGAGGACACTACACAATTGGCAAGGAGATAGTGGATCTGGTTCTGGACCGCATCCGCAAATTGGCTGACCAATGTACTGGCTTGCAAGGCTTCCTCATATTCCACTCTTTTGGTGGTGGCACCGGCTCCGGATTCACCTCCCTGCTGATGGAGAGGTTGTCTGTGGACTATGGCAAGAAGAGCAAACTGGAATTTGCCATCTACCCTGCACCCCAAGTGTCTACTGCAGTTGTTGAACCCTACAACTCCATCCTCACCACCCACACCACTCTGGAGCATTCAGACTGTGCTTTCATGGTGGATAACGAGGCCATCTATGACATTTGCCGTCGTAACTTGGACATTGAACGACCCACCTACACAAATCTTAACCGTCTCATCGGTCAGATTGTCTCGTCTATCACTGCTTCTCTCAGGTTCGATGGTGCTCTTAATGTCGATTTGACAGAGTTTCAGACCAATCTGGTTCCATACCCACGAATCCACTTCCCTCTAGTAACGTATGCACCGGTCATCTCTGCAGAGAAGGCGTACCATGAGCAGCTGTCCGTGGCAGAGATTACAAATGCATGCTTCGAGCCGGCAAACCAGATGGTGAAGTGCGACCCTCGCCATGGCAAGTACATGGCCTGCTGCATGTTGTACAGGGGTGATGTCGTGCCGAAGGATGTGAATGCAGCTATCGCCACAATTAAGACGAAGCGCACTATCCAGTTTGTGGACTGGTGCCCGACCGGCTTCAAGGTTGGCATCAACTACCAGCCCCCGACTGTGGTACCAGGAGGAGATTTGGCCAAGGTGCAGCGTGCAGTCTGCATGCTGTCGAACACAACGGCAATTGCAGAGGCATGGGCACGCCTGGACCACAAATTCGACTTGATGTATGCCAAGAGAGCATTTGTGCACTGGTATGTGGGTGAGGGTATGGAAGAAGGAGAGTTCTCGGAGGCCCGCGAGGACTTGGCTGCTCTGGAGAAGGATTATGAAGAGGTTGGCATGGACTCTGTTGAGGGCGAGGGTGAAGGTGCAGAGGAATATTAAGATGGTCACACTCAACATTGTTCCTGTGCATTTTAATTTTGGCAGTTTATTGGAGTAAAACTGACTGTTCATGCATTTATTTTGTAATGTTTTGTATGATTTGTGTGCAGAGTTGCAAGGTCATTTGATTCGAACAGTATTTGTAGGAATTGTCATGAGCACTTGCTTTATCATTGTTTTTTTTTCTTTTTACAGTATTTGTAAGTATTGTCATGAGCAGTTGCTGTGTAATTTTTTTTTTTTTTTACAGAAATATTGTCATGAGCATGTTTGAAATGTTATTCGATCTGAACAGTAAAAATTTTTAAAGAATTTCTTTCGCATTTTATTTTTTAATATTTTCCAACCATGGTAGTTTCTGCGGTGTGGAAAATGAAAAAAATTTGAAAAACAGTAAAGTGTTATTATAAAGAACATTTTTTCAAAGTGCTTTTAATTATAGTGTATCCTAGAGTAAGATCTATTAAGAGAATTCCGTACTAAATGCAGTTTTTTAATAGTCAGTCCTATGCTACCAAGGTTAAATGTATCTGGTTCTTGCGGGTGAGGGTTTGTTGTGAATTTCCATTTTTACAACCAATTCGGGTGCATTTAGGTTAATTGTATTGGTCTATTGTGATGAATTGAAATTGTGTATTTAGTATAATTAATCTTGTAAAACGTGTATAGGCCACACACCATGAGAAGTAGCAATGTTGCAGTGTTGTAAGCTTTAATACTTTTAGGTAGCTAACTTGTGCACTCTCTTATCCTTTATTATTTACTACTGGTTGCGCTCTGCCTTGCTTTGTGTATTGTTTACTTTTAGCATGTTGATAATTTGTAAAATAGTATACCTATTGTGGTTTTAATGGCAAGTTAGTCTTTGTAAGGCAATAGATATTGCCATTAACTTTGAGACTATTCAGGAATGGGGAAAGAGCTGCATTAAAAGTGAAAGATGCAGGCACCTAAATTTCTTTGAAATTAAACGCATTGATACGAACTTCATTTATCTGCACGTTTCCCCAACGCCGGGCCACTGTTACCAACTAGCTGGCTGGCTGCTGCTCGCCAGAGTACTTGTGACAAAGCTGCTATGCAGCGCGCCGGTCGTGCCTGTCAGTCGGTCCCAGGGTGAGCGGCACTCGGACGGCCCTGGCAAGAGAATCGCCTACTTAACAGTCCAACTCGAGAATCTAGGTTCAAGCTGCAGAGGATGTAGAGGCTTGTCCAGTTGCACATGGCTATGTTTTCACCGCTGACCCCAGCACACACGAGAGAGAATTTTGACTATCTTCACATCTATTATCGATAAATAGTGCAGTTTTGCTTCAAACGTAAGGAGTAAGGCATCTGTGTTTTTAGTTACGGTTTTGTGAAAGCTACTTCAATTTTCTAGGTATGATACTCTAAATAGCTAGACATTCTATACCTAGGGACTGGGAAAACGTAGTTTTGAAAGCGCAAAAGGCAGTGCTTTGAAACTTGAAAAGCAGTATTTCTATTTAGACATTTTCACCAATGAGATTTTACTTCACGAACGCCCAAAATTAATTGTGAACACGACTAAAACCTTTAAGCCATTTCAAAGAATGAAGTTATTTATTTTATGGTTGGGACACATTTATACACAATCTTAACATAACGAACATGTAATTCATGTAACTAGATTTTCTTATGTTAAGTTGAATCTACCTACACTAAACAGTCTTGGTCTAAAGCTACACACACGCTGAATCAATGTTCATCATTCAAAATACATTTCACTGATAATAGTAAAATTGCATTAAGGCACTGTCGCTTGTCACTATGAACAGAACTATTTTGCAGAGTGAATTTGCACATGGCAACCATGCACTTTTAAATACACCCTTAGAAATTCTGGACGACTTGCGGAGAGACATTAAGATTGAAATTAACTTCAGCTATACGCCGCCTTTTTCACCAAAAACTGCAGTCGGATGGAGGAAATGTGTGAATTATTTGTTGCCAGATTTAAACACAATAGCAATTCCTCCACTACCGGAAGTAAAGATAAATTAATTATTGTTTGCGTTGGTGGTTTTCACAGATTATGCACGCACACAACCAGTAAAATACAAATACCGGTTGCAAACACAGCACATAAAAAATCATGTGTACTTTCATTCAGAGTGCTAAATATAAGTGCACTAAATTTACCAGTTCTAGAAATTTCAGGTCTCAATGTTTCCTTGCATTACAGTTGCTCTGTCTATGAATAAAAAGTGTAAACAAATTCTAAAATCAATACACGTTACCATTCCAACCTACCTTATTTTTGTAATTGTAAAATCGTAATACTGCCGGGGCTATGTTAATTTTATTGCAAATTCCTTTTTGCAATTCCTGAATATTTGTTCTGTTGCAATTTGTACTACACATTTCTTTGCCATACATACACTATAATAGCTGAATCATTAAACAAGATGCTTCAGACTTTCCGAAACTAGTAAACTGCACTATCAAAATTAGTTACCTTTTAGAACATTAGTTGATTTCTGTGAGAGCTGCCTTTTTCTATTAAGTTTAACTGAATGAATACGAACTTTAAAAAAAATACAAAATTTTTCATGCATAATTTACAAAAATTTGTGGAGACTTAATTTTTCTCTTGTGGTTTTCCTTAAATTTCGCATGAATTCGTAAAAATTTTGGAATTGCGAAGTTTCTTAGTTCCTACCTATACCCCTTTTCCCCATAAAAGTTTATATAGTTTGAGTTTTTTCAACCACTGGGGGTTTTGAACACTTACCCCCTGAGGTTGGTGGGGATTCCTGTATTTTTAATTCCAACTGTCAATATAGGTAGTCTCCATATGTTTTACATAAAGGAAAGACTTAGTTTTTTTGGTAATGAATCCAATTTTACTCGTAAGTCTGGTTTTCACAATTTTACGGACACTCGTAGGTATGGGATTTCACTTTATCAAGGAGTTTTTTTTGTTGGATGCTGTTTGTCTTCAATATGTGTAAATTGGACAAATACTTTACAGGGTTATCGGTTGATAAATGCAAGAAAAAGTACAGATATGAAATGGAAGCAAATGTACCATAAAGTAAACTTGTCCTGTTTGTATGAATAATTATTCCATGGTAGCCTGTTGGACACGTAAATTTGGTAGGAAACTACAAATACACTCAGTGACAGCACAGTTATGTTGTCGCAACTCTTGCAGATTTTGCAAACCTGGGAATTGTGATATTTTCGAAGTAATGGTCTTTTTCTGAGGAACTAAACATTTTTGGGAAAATAGCATATTGTGGGGGAATTGGTAGAAAAATGTCGGTTGCATTCATTTCAGCCATAAATTAAGATTATATTCTAAAAGAACTGAGTAAACCCTCTTAATTTGAATCTGGTAAATTCAAATTTCTGTGTACTGTATTTTGGCGTGTGTAGGTTTTTATGTTGCAACGTTTTGGAATATACATTGTGCGGCGATTACAATTCCATGGGTTGTAATGTGTCTTGAGAAAGCAAAACCCCAGCAACATGTTACACAAATTGATGTCTTATCAATGTGCAATTGTAGAGCTACAGCGGGCGTGCAAACTATGCGAGATATTCTCTTGTATAGTAGAGAAATTTGCAAGACATCTGTGCGTGATCTCCCAACATATTTACACTTACATGTTTAAGGTGGTTATTTTGTTATGAACGGGAGTTAACAAATAACTACACAATAGGTGGGTTGGTTTTTTTTTAATACAGTAAAACCCCTCTATGAACGACCCCCCCCCCCCCCCCTTGTTCAAGCAACCCAATCCTGGCCCTCAACTGGTTTCAGTTATGTGGATTTGTTTTTGTAGGCCTTTTCACCAACCGTGGTACTAGTTTCTATTCACGGTTTTCAGTCTATGGAAAACTAGCTCTTGTGTCTTCCTTTGAAGTTTTAAGAAAATATTCATTTTTGATTTACAAGACCAATATTTTATTTAGTGGTTGCTCATTTCTCAAGCTACCATCTAGACTTTGACATTTGTTGTCCCAAGCAGTGTGAAGCAATAAATCCTATTTTCTGTGTATGTATGATACTTTCAAATTTATTTCAATGATTTTTTTTTGTGGGGGTATGCCTATGTAATAAACTAATTTTTTACGGTGGGCAGTTTTTTCTTGTGAAGTCGATTTTAAGAGGTTAAGTTAGTATATAAGTGTGCAAATGTTGTTACCGGCACCATATGGCGAGATGCTGTGTGTGTAGGCATCGTCAATAATTTTTGATGAATAATTCGGGATAATTAAAATTTAAAGTATACTGCACTAAATATTTATATTTCAGTAAACATTGCCTAGGCCTCTCGTGCTAGTGCAGACGCCGATGCACAGCCTACTTATATAATTTCAACACATTGACGTGAACCGGCCCTGTAACGATGGCAGTGGCGGTGGGCGAGCAGCCACCACTCGCCGGGCCAGAGTAAGCTACCGACGGACAGCTGCACAGCCACGAGGATGTAGGGTCAAGCTTCAGCAGCAAACCGCCACGCTGCAGAGGATCTAGGTGCTCGTCCAGCTGAGTGCACGGCAAGACCAAAGCGAGAGCAGTGTGTGTGCGCGCACACACACACACACACACACACACGCAACGTCATAAATCTTTTGATAGCTACGTACCTCAGAGCAATGCATGACCCACGAGACCTTCAATTTCATACTGTGTTTTAGTCTTTGAAAAGGGGTTGTGTAATATCCCTTTCTTGGATATCAAATTATTTGGGAGACGCCCAGCTGTTGGAATATACATATTTAATTTGAGAAGTGGTTTTTCATGCGTTAGAGATGATTGAACATGAACTCTTGGAATAAATGGCAAGTTAGGAGTGGGTCAAAGCCATCAGTTTCCATCATTTTTATCATGACTCTTTTCAATCCTGCCGCCTCTACAACTACTATATTCTCGGGAACCGTGAGGGAATGTAAGAGGTTCTACATTATTAATAATAATAATAATAATGAATGCCTTCCCTTCCTTTAAGGATTAAAACATTAGACATTTGTCAACATGCAGTATATTTTAAATGGGGTTTGGGGGAAACAAAAATAATGCAAATATCTTGTACCTAAGCCGCACCATACTTTTTGTAGTCACTTTTTTTTTTGTTAAAATGTACCGCCTATACACACCGAAATAAGGTAAATAGGAGTTGTTAGCCCACACTCCCTAACATTAAAGGGATTTTACATGCTTTCGGCAAATTCAAAATTCCCTACAATATGAAATTTGCAGTAAAATTATCCTCTAAAATTCAGATAATTTATAAATGGTGTATCAATTACCATGTTCGTGCTGCATAGTGACTACTTTGAAGAAAGGACGTCCCCTTCCCCCCCTCTTTATTTAAATCTTTGTTGGTATATAATACCTTTTAAGTATGAGTACAAGTAGATTCGGTTGTCCTAAACGGAGCTCAGATAAGTAACCCAAAAAAATATGCTTCAGATAACTATGCCTCGACTGTGTCCAATGGTTGGAGGACAGTTCTGCCAGCCATGTGAGGAACTGTATGGCAACATCTTCCGGGCATAGTAAACGACAACCAGCAATGAACTAAAAGAAAAAAAAAAGCGCCTGGCATATAGCAAAAATTGAGCTCGCTAGAAGTTTGCAATTAAGCAAACAGAGGTAATGAAAGATTCGTGAACTAAAATTACAACAGGAACACGAAAATTTAACAGGAAAAGCTTCAAGCTTAGCTCCTAACTTTGTACATCCTAAAATTTAAAGACAGAACTAAGTAACTAATGTGTTATCTGTCGTAGATTAGTTCACATCTGTTTTTTTTTTAGTATATTGAAAGGTTTTTTCAATTAAAAACACTACTGGTGTTTATCACATTGATGATTTGAATTAAGCCTACTAAAGTAACGTAATTGTTTTACAGTGATACCTAATGACAATTCAGAATACTTGTAAACGAAAATAGAAAAAATATAGTCTGTCAATAGTGTTTGATGTAAGCCGAAAGTGCACTATAATCTAATCATAAATTACAAAATAATTTATTCTTTCAGGTAAACATCGCGGACTACAAACAAAAAAAAGCCTTGGCATCAGTTTCCTCTTCAAAACAAATGTACATTGCCTTAACCATTTTATTTTTATTCTCGATGAAATAACTAGGACCTCTCTTAATCTTCCCAAAATATGTGTGTTTTAGAGTTAATCCCGATAATGTGACTTAAACCACTAAAATTGGCAGTTAATATTCTATCGATATATTCAGAGAAAATCGAGATTAATGTATTTGGTGAAATCCAAATTCAGATAATCGCGATTTTTGTCAGTTAATTTCGATAAACTATCATTATCTCGTGTGGTGAAATCGGCCATAAGCTGTAGAATAGCTAACCTGTCATTGGATGAACATCGTGCTCGTGGCTGCTCGCTCGCTTGGTACTACCTGCGACTTCAGGATCAGCGAAAGCTAGATGCATCTGCTGGTGCGGTGAGATCATGGCAGCTTGGGTGTGGCGCATATACACAACTTGTTGCATCCCCAAGTGGGGGAAAAGGGATCCCCAGGCTTTGGGGTGGCTGCGAATAATCAAATACCGGCCCACGAACCAACTGGCTGGTGCAAGAGCACCACCGTTGGGAACCTGGTAAGCTCAGTACCTAAGAGATGGTGAAGATCATCTGCTAGAGATGGCCCAATTATCAAGTCGAAGAGGGGGATCTCGAGGTGTTGCAAGCTGCCGACTGGGTGCGTGATGAATGGATTGGAATGTATCGGACCTTGGAAGCACCCCGATGTCAGCCTTCATTCCTGCGCCAGTGGATTAGTCACCACCACCACCACCACGTCCCGGATGTCTCGCGTTTCCCAGACAGCCGGGTTATTTTAGGGAAGGGGCAGGGGGTGGCTCCCCGAAAGATCTTTAACCACCTTCACCAATGGATTGGAGATCCTGGAATTGGTGCGGAAGAGAGAATATGGAGTCTGTGTGATGACTAAGCTGACCAGTTTTCCCATGCACTCGACGAGAAGCAGGAGGTTCCCTGCATGATCGGTTACTGTCTGTGCTGTAGTGCTGGTTCGCCTACACTGCAGTATTGACAGTAGCTCAACTTCAAGGGTGTTTGTGCCCAAACGATGATTGGTATTGGCACAGGGGCTGTTCTGCTGCTAACATCGTCATTAATACAAAAACAGTGATGTTACCGAAACCCTGCACAGTGAGATTTTGGGACATGCTCGTCCTGAGCATGGCTATCATGGCCGATTTGGGGCTCGTCACTGTTGTTATCTAGAGCGCTTTCAGCCACTATCCAAATGTCACGGTGCATCCTTGGCATCTTGTGGTCCGTCCTGACCAGGTATGTGGTCGGGGCCAAAGTCTTTATCCCTTGGTGATGCCCTGTCCAGCGTTGTGTCAATCCCGAGCAAAAGTTCTTGCATGCCGTGAACTGCGGATGAGCTCGGACATATACAGCCTGTCCTACCATTAGTGCCATTGGTGGTCGTTTGGTCTCTGGCAACCAGCGATTCGCGTACTTAACCTTCAGATCCCGTTGTTCGCGATAACGGTACCTGCATGTATCGTCTCGCATGACACTTGTTTCTGTCGTGCTACTCTTCTCTTTCTCGCAGATAATTTATCTCGTTCGGCAGTGTGATATTTCTTCTTGGCAGGACTTGTGCCGGTGTTTGTCTGGTCGTGGCATTTACTCTTCGCTTGAGCGCGAAGAGTGGGGCTGGCAAGTGTTCGGCCCAGCTGTTCTTGTGCTCATACACACGGAGTGGGAGTTGCGCATTTCTGTGGGGTTCGCACAGGAATGGTAAATAGCAGTTTTTATGTGCCACGATGCACAGTTCGTACAAACTTCCCGCCATCTTTTCCTGGTAACTTGGGTATCGTTGTCCGTAAATAAATATCTCGGATATCCCCAGCGTGTGAAAAATTCTGTTTCTATGCATTTCGCAATCTGCCTGGTCCTATCACTGTTTACAGGGGAAGCTTCAATCCATCTTGTAAAGCTGTCTGTTACTACCAATATGAATCAGCTTCTGCCTGCTGACTTCTGATAAGGCCCCATGAGATCTAAACTGACTGTTTCAAAAGGTCGTTTAGGCTACATTGGCTGTTGTTGATTTCAGTCAGACCTCCGTGATTTGAACAAATTACATTTGTCGCATTTGTGTACCCAATTTCTGACATAATGAGTGAATTCGGACCAGAAATATGTTTTTAACCATCTGCTCGGCTGCAGGTGTCCTGCCATTATGCTCTCATTAGTGTGTGCCATATAGTCTCCATTTTGCATCGTCTCGCGGTGAGCACATCTCAATACGTCCCTATACACATTTCCATCTGTCCACGTGTTCTTTTTCACATAGCTCTTTGTCCTCTCTCACAAACTCACAAGTTTTCTGCGCTATCACTACATCGTGGTATAAATCTGCTATCAATTGGTCATGATATCTTACCGTTATCCTGTTTGTGTTTGCCTCCATAAATGGTTCTGCAGTAATTGGGGGTTATACATCCTACCATTACATATCATCTGTGATTGTTGCTTTCGCCTCTGGTGCTCGTGACAACATGTCTGCTAGCTCGTTCTCCTTTCCCGGTACGTTCTCGATAGCAAAATCGTAAGCTTGCAGCAAAAGTGCCCATCTCGTAAGTTTGCTCATGCCTTTCCGCATGTTGTTGAGCCATACTAGGCAGCGATTATCAGTTTGCAACGTGAACTTACGATATTCGACGTACAGCCTATACTTCCATGTCGCCCATATCACAGCGAGATATTCTCTTTCGTTTATGTCATATCTGTGTTCGGTACTTCCCCATTTCTCACTCGCGAAGAGATTACCTTTCTCTCACCTGTGTTTCCGTACTGGTAGAGCACGGCATCCAGCCACTCCTGGCTGGCATCGTTCTGCAGTTAAAGGCGTCTTGCTGGATCGTACTGTGCTAGAGTGGGACATTCTCGGAATTTTTCTTTTATCGGCAAAGAGGCTATTTTCTGTTCTCTGTCCCACATGCACCACTTTTGTGGAGATAGCAAGTTCGTGAGGGGTGTGGCGATGAATGCAAAATCCTGTTCCTGTTCACATAACCAATCGATTAGGCAAAATAATTTACGTAGTTGTTTACATGTATATTGTGGTGCCTGACTCTCTATCAGTCCCAGTTGTTCGGGGTTCAGTTAGTTGCCATTCTTATTCACAAAGTGGCCTAGAAACTCTCTAGATCACTCTTGCCAAGCCAGCATTTCTTAATGGCACACATTAATCTCCGATATCTGCTGTTTTATTATTTTAGCTTGGTGAATCCAGTAGCTGTGGTGACTACTGAAATTTGGTTCTTCCTGAGTCAACGGGATAGTGTGTTCTGCCACAGTTGTCCTGTGTAATGCATCATGGTTTGCGAAAACCAGTTTACGTTCATCTAGCAAGCGCCAAAAAGCAGCTTGGTGAACTCGTGGTATGTCATATTCAAATTCTGTTAAATTTTCTTTAGGAACATGTTAATGTCTACGGCTGTCTACTTTATAAACTGTTCGTATTTCCTTCACTCCATAGAGGATGCGTCGTTCGGCTGATTCAACTAATTTGTTTTGCTCTGAGGGCCATGGTACTCCTAAAATAACATCTATGTTAATTTCATTAATAATAACTGCTGTAGTTATGGTTTCCAACTCTCTTATTTTGATAGTAACAAACGCTTGGCCAATTACTGTATTAGTACATTCCCCGCTAGAAGATGGATCACCTGTCCAGTTGAGGTTATGTCACGTGTATTGACAAAACAAGGGTGAAAAATGTTGTGTGATGCAGCCATGTCGACAAGTGCATGACACACAATACCCTTTACATGGCCAAGTACACAAATAAATTTTACACCCTAGCACCTCACCTTGGTAACTACGGCTTGTTGTGGTTTTAAGGCTGTGCTTGAGCTGTGGAGTCTGCAGTTGCTTGCTGAACCCCTACAACCCATTTCCCTGTTGGTATTCACTGCTGTCCGGTTATTGGTGGGTGTTTCTGCTGCTGTTCTGTTCTGTTCTGAAAGGACCGTTTCGCATCACTGTACGAATTCACATTTTGCCTGTTCCTACCATATTGTGCATGGGTTTGAAAACTGCTCACTTGGTTAACTCGTGGATGTTCCGGATGTGGCGTGCCCAAGCATTTCCCAATTCGCGTCAAGGAACACTTGTGTTTCGTTCGAGGATGATAGCGGCATGATTGAATTCTGTGATGCCTCTGTTTAATAGTGGAACTAAGGCTGGTCTGTACTCTGGTAGCACTGTCACTGATATCGTTTCGAGGACATCCTGTTTTCTCAATACAGGATGGAATCTTCATACCAGATGTGTATTCCTGTTGACGAATGCCGTTAACATTTCGCCCTCCTGTTGTTCCTGTAGTTTGAGTTTGCTTTCAGCTTGGATTGATGTGCACGTACCTCCGAAGGGGCACTGAAACATGTGAATGAACTGGCTCCAACTGAGTCCTCTTCCAACACTCCATGCCTCTGCAGGTGCATAGTGCAATCTTGTACAAAAGGCGTATGGAGTCTCATTCAGTTGGCAGAAAAAGGTTGGCAGTGTCTGGAACCCCGTAGGCGTTGGTCGAAATGGTATGACAGTGCGATTTGTAACACGGGGCATAGCCATTATGACTCTGTTTACATATGTCAGTTAATTTGTAAAGGCGTTGAGGTAGGAAACTGGTTCTGTTTGGTTGGCAATACTGCTGGAAAATGTGGAGTATACATAGGTAGGGAGTAATACAGTTGCAGGTTCGGAGCATAGGGTGTACTAGATATTGGCGGCAAAGATTGGTACTGGAGTGGAGTTACAGGCAATGGTTGTGACTCGGGTACTATCACCCTGGGCTATACCACAGACGTGTTCTGAAAGTTGGGTACTTCAGCAGGTGTGACTTCCTCTTTATCAACGTAGTCTTCACACTTGAACTCTTCCTCACTGATTGTCTGCCATTCTGTCCCCGTTTTGACACTATAGGTGTACCCTAATACTGCATTTGTCACAGCTGCTTAGTCTTCCATCAGAGTTCACCATGCATCTGTTACAGTCGTACATGTTTATACTTTGCAACTCGCCAAAGAATGTGTCCCAATTATACGTGACCTGCTTTTTTGGCAAGGTTTACGTACTGTACTGCTTACAAGAACACATTAGCCCTTTGATTGTTTGCAACTCGTTACCATTCAAAAACGCGGTATGATAACCTTTACTACACAGTTGGAATTTTAATAAGAATGTGTATCGTCCTGGGCAGAGCATGTCATGGCGCCAAATTGTTGTTTATTTGTCCGAAATGTCAAGGTTGAAGTTAGTTTTCAAAGTTTCTAGTTCACTCATTCTTCTCTTTCGCGGTTGTTCCCGACGTGGATGCTTGTGCTGGATTACTGTGCACTCTTACATTAGGTAGTGTCACGCCCGTATTTGGCAATAAAGTCATGCGGTTATGATCGCAAGCACTTCGGACAGAGAAGCTCGACGGAGTCACAACTGGTCCGGGTTGTATACAAGTCCACATGGTCGCGAGAGGGTTGTCGCGGATGTGCGGCCGGTGGGAGCATGGTCGGGAACAGGCGACACTCGGTGTTGCTTGGGTGACGTCAAGGTGCAGCTATCCTGCTCTGCGTGGCACAAGGCATGGATCAATGCATGGTGGGTGCGCAAATCTATTCGGCGCAGGAGCGTGTAGTGTGAGAGGGAGGCACTTTTCTTTTCCTCTTTATCTCGTTTCTTTTCCTCCTTCGTTCTCCTCGTGTACACACGAAATTTACAGGGGGGTGGAGAATTGCAGCCTTTTTGTCTGCTCAGTGTCTGGGTGGCACGAGCTAGCTGATGTTACTGTGCACCAATATGGGCACTATTCTTTGTCCTTGTGCTTTCTCCCTTGTGTTGGTGGTAATGGCTGTGACCTTGCGGACTCCCCGCACTTTTCCCTTATGCCTTGTACATACACTTTCTGGTGTCCTGGGCATCGCGACAGAATCCCATGGGTCCAGATGTGCACAACAGATGTCGTTTACGCCTTCTCGACGTTGGCACAGGCCAGCGAAAGCAGGATAGGACAGTTTCTAATTATAGAAAATTGTGAAAATTTTGGGAAAATATCAATGGGGTTTGAAAAGGGTTTTCAGTTGTAGGACACGCCCCTAAGTTGGGAAAGCCATTTGACGGCAAGATAGTGGAGCAAAGGGGTGTTTATTTAGGTTGGGAGTGGGACAGGTAAATGTTCCGTAGATTCTCACCAGCCTTCTACATGTTGATGACGGGCGCTAGGTTTATTTAGTGAAATACCAACTAGCTAGCGTAGAGCACTTTTCTCCTCTCCAGGTTATATTTCGACGACCTACAGGCAGTGTCCTCCCAGTGCTCATATCATCGTTATTAATACAAAAACAGAGATGATATTGAAACCATGCGCAGTGATATCTTGTGGCAGCTCACACACCTATAATTATTTGTACATAGATAAAAACACAGAAATATAATAAACAGCACTGATACATAACCCTTAATGATTGGTGGAAATGTGGGGACCGCTCCCCTATGGCGCGTATGCAACCCAAATGAGAACATTCACCATTTTACATTGAATCATTGGGTTTTATTTATAGCTCCTCCTGAAAGCAACTTTTACACGGTGCCTGGCTTAACCTGCCAGCATGGTGACACTGTACAACAGCCAGAAGGCGAGACAAAGAATTTACATGAAAACTTACGTCATTCCGGGCGATGCTATTCCTTGGTAATGAAAGAGTGGAGAATTTGGGCAGCTGCGAAGTATGGTATGGTAAAATAATGACTATTGCTTTGAAGTAATAGTGAACAAAGATTAAGCGCTTCCCAAGCACGTGAAATGGGATGCCGTCGGTCAGCACATCCAACTCCTCGAGACACCACGGTATGACAAACTGTCCCACGTGGCGTGCTGACCGAGGTTTGGCAGGCAGGCCAGCCATTCTGCCTATTTTCTTGCACACACAAACTTCCATAAAACATATCCACTTTGCTTGAAACATTACGATTCTTACAAAAACAATTACCCTTGGCATAGGATTCCTTTAGTAAACATATTACACTCTGTAAAACAAAATGAGGGTGAAACACGTGAAAATGACTAATGATAGAAAATGTAAAACACTATAATTAAAGCCCACGGGGCCATCAAAATATTGTAAGACTCCTTAACATGCTGTTTCATGAATGGGCATCCTTCGGCGTTTCTTAATGAAACCTTATTTCACTTATGCACAATTTGCAGGGTCTCATTTTAAGACACGTGCATGTGGGCACAAATGGCTTTCACGGCACTTGCACTTTCCTACCTGCTCACGTCACGAGCACTCTCTTCGGCCCCTGCGGCCGCACTCGTAACTGAGGTCTTCGCGGTTCGACTACTGCTGTGCACTCTCCAACCGGTGCGCATGAACATTTGGTAGAGTGCTTGTAGCTTTAGCGGCTGCCAACAAAGGTGGGTAAACGGGCTAGGGGGAAGTGGATGGCCAGTTCTCTAGGGAAGGCCAAGATTATGTCCTCGCTGGACCTCAGAAGTGGCTAATGGCAGATCCCGGTACGCAAGGAAGATCGTGAAAAAACAGCTTTTACCAGACCTGATGGTAGGAGGTACCAGATTTGTGCCATTCCCTTTGGCCTTAAGTGCACTCCAACGACTTTTCAGGGGCATGATGGTGCGAGTATTAGACAGCCTCATAGGCGAGTTCACCCTCCCAATGATGTTGTCATTTGGTGGGACACATGGGAGGAATATCTACACCACCTTTCGCTGGTACTTGAGAGATTGGAAATCAATGGCCTAACTTTGCGGGAAAGAAATGCCATATTGTAACTAATCCGGAAATACACCGAACTCTGAACAGCTGGGACTCATAGATTGTCAGTAGGTACCATGTATGTGCAAACAAATAAGAAAGTTCTTTGAGCATTTCAACTGGTTGCGGTAGCATATCGCGAACTTTGTTACCATCACTGCACCCCTCACAGACGTGCTGTCACCACATAAAAGGTCCGTGTGGGGTAGCGAAGAAGAAACTGCTTTCCAGACCATATAAATAATGTTCCAACCGGGCCCCGAACTGGCAAGATACTACCTAGCATACCACTTATTCTTACAGACCGACGCCAACCAGGATGGTCTCAGCGCCATGCTGTATCAATACGAAACGGGCGAGACATGCTTGATAGATTTCTCAAGTGCAAAATTTGGTAGCATGGAGCATCGCTATGACGTGAATGAGAGAGAGTGTCTTGTGATAGTTAGGGCCATAAGGAAATACAGTGCGTACTTAGAATACTGTAGATTTACAATGAGTACAGACAACTGTTGCTTTGTATGGCTAAGTAATATGAAAGAAGCGAGAAGTAAACTAACCTTGTGGGCATTATTGCTCACAACCCTACGACTTCAACATAGAGCATGTGTCAGGGAAGAGCAACAAGCTCGTGTCTACTTTATCCCAAGCTTCGAACACACAAGTAACCGCAACTGACGTAGTGGATTGGGAAGAAATTTTACGGCCTCTAACGCAAGCACCACTTACCCACTGACGTAAGCAGGATTAATATTGTAGAAGACGATACACTCGCAGTGCACTTATAGAATGACATTGTAATGGTGCAATAGAACTGCGCATTGGCCCAGGAATTACGAAACAAGTGCGCTACGCAGGACGTGGAAGGATGGCGAGTGATAAAAGGACGAGTGGAAACATGCTCACCACATTACAAAAACACGTGGAGATTTGACGTGCCTGCATAATACAGATAACGGGTTTTTACACATAAACATGCGAGCACAAAGGTCAGACACTCAGGGTGGAACAGACAGTGAAAAATGTTTTAGCACATTTATTTTGGCCAGAACTAACACACTGTATACGTAATGATGTAAGAAAATGTCCTAAGTGTAATTTGTTCAATTCACATACGACCGACGAGTGCCAACAACAACCATTGCAGCCATGGAAACCATTTGAAACATTATGCCTAAATCTTATGGGACCTTACCCCAAATTTGCCGGGAGTATACAGTTTATACTAGAAATCACAGCCAGTTTTTCAAGATGGGTTGAGGTGTATGCAATCAACAGTGCAAACACAGGACAGATTGCTAAAATCTTGAAAAATGAATTTTATGCATGTTGGGGTTAACCGAAAGAAGCTCTCACAGATAACAGTACTCAATTTACAGGGAAGAAATGGTGCAAACTCCGCACGAGCCAGGGAGTGCGACATTTGAAGATTGTGGTTTACCACCCCTGGGCGAGACCTACAGAGGGGCAACCAGGAGTTGAAGGTGCAACTCCGTCTCTGTGTGGGTGAGCACCACAACAGTTGTGACGATCACCTGCCCGCAGCATTCTTCATGCTTTGTAGCAGAGTAAATGCCCCCAGAGATAAATCACCCGCTCAAGTGTTGCTAGGGAAAAATATTCAACTGCCCAGAGAGAGAAATTGCCCCCGCACTAAAGACTACTGTCTATGGCGAATCATAGACCAGCGGCACAATGTAAGAGAGGCGCAGACACCGAATCCGCGAACAACAGAATCAGCAGGAATGGTGTGCAGCCTGGTTGTTGCAACACAGTAACGGACCACCTGCTGCCGTGAAACATGGACAAATGGTCTACACAAAGGCTCATCCTCAATCTGTCACCAAGAAAAAATTCTGTGCTGGACTAGCGCCGAAGTGGACGGGTCTTCACAGAATCATACAGGTTCTAGGACCGACTGCGTATTTGTTCAGAATCGGGCGGAAGACGGTACAAATACACAAAATCGACATTCCAGCAGCTGCTATAGACATGACAGAGAGGAACGAGCACGAGGGAGAAAATGGCCAGGATGATCAAGCTCCAGACAAGCAAATGCAAGATGCAAGCAGAAGGGAAAGTGTTCCTGGACCACAGGGAGAGGCAAGAATACCGGTTGCCGACGAGATTCAGACGCCGAATGCTACAGGGTTCACTAGGGGTCAGAATCAAGCTGGCATCACACGTAATCAGTTCATTGCGTACACCATAGACCCCGAGATGGTGAGGGGAGTAGGAGTGGAAACTTCCATTGCAAATAGCTGGCATATAGGAGCAGGAGAACAGCTGGAGGAGATGAACGACCGAGAGTCCTACGACTGCGACAGTGCTGACAAGACCCCTGGTGAAGTCCCTGCAGGAGAAGGTGGTGAGGCACTTCGGAGAGGTCTATCGGGAAAGGACAGAGGGAGTCCGGTGTTATCCTACTCATCCGCATTGGCAGGAGTAAGCCCGGCGACTCACGTCACAGCATCCGATGTCACAGTACTGTCAAGCGCGACAGTCACTCCTAGAAGGCTGGAGGAAGCGCCAATGTCACAATCAGGAAACACAAAGGGGAGGAGCTGGTCCTTTCCATCGATACTTCAAACACCTGCAGAGCAACCACGTGCGCCCGCATGCAAATATTTGAGGAAGTAGATCCTGCAAACTCAGGAAAAGTGCTATTAAGTGTTAATTACAGTATGCTCAGACACCACACAAAGAAACATATAGAAGAATGGCCCTATTACGTTTTAAGTCCCCCTACAGGCTTAAGTGTAACACTTGTTTTTCCTTTGTTTTCATTCTTCATGTGTTCCATCCCCTTCTCACCTCATCCAGTATATTACATTTATTAATGGGTTTTTGTGTCTTGTAGAATTGTTTACGCAGGAATTATGAATTTGTTATCAATGTGTATATGTATTTGTAAGAGATTGAAGTGTAAGAAAGTAGTTCGCGTGGCCTGCTTGCCCGCCAACCTGGCTAGCACAACGCGAGGGAGAGTTTAGTCATACCACTGTGTTTTGAGGAGTCAAATGTGCTGACCAACAGGGTCGTTTTTCGCGTGCTTGGGCGGCACATCAGCATTTTATAAACAATCATATACTGCTACATATTGTTTAATTTTTAGCCGCCCAAGTCTTTTCTGCTACTCACCTTCGCCTGAATAGCATTGAAGACTTATGGTAATCAGTGCCTTTTTTGTAATCAGTATTACCTTGCCGGCAGGTTAAGCCATGCGCAACGTGTAAGTTTACTTCCTGGAGGAGCATGTTAAATAAAACCCAATTAACTTATGTGAAGTGTTTGTGTCTTCATTTGGGCCGCCTAAGGACTATAGGGGAGTGGGCCCCCACCTATCCCGCCTATTCATTTAAATGTATTGTGCAAGCATTTTAACATATATTTCAGTTTTTTTATCTGTGTATACTTAAACATAGGTGTGTGTGCCGCCCGGAGATCTGCCTGCGCATAACACACAGTACAGGTGACATATTTTATTTCATTACGACGGTTGGAGCACTAGGAGGACACCATCAATTGGCCATCTGCACACGACCCGGGGGAGAGGAGCCTGCTCTACTGCAGATAGTTGGTATTGCCACTGTAATACCTGGCGTCCACAAATCTATCAGTAAACGTTTTGGTGAGAAAACTTCGGAACATCAGTTGTCCCGCTCCCAACCTTAAAACCACGCCTATTGCTCCACTACCTTACCATCACCTTGCTGGCCTTAACCGGTCACTACAATAAAACTGTAAAAGTGTCTTGCGTCTTACAACGTGTTATTAAGCAAACTTAAACTTCCCCTGACAATGCAAATCCCATGCGAAGATGAAGTGTTTTACCAGGTGGTGAAAAGAAAAGAAGGCTGCAAGTAATTACAGTCTATTACAGAGAATTTCTAGATCAAAAATTGAAGCCTGTTAGATGCTACTCGCTTACTAAACTCTTTGTCTGACGCATGGTCTTAGGTTGGCTTACCCACGTGCCAAAGCGGCACTACTTTCTGTTGCAAATTGCATCGCCTTTATTTGCAACATTCTAATAATTAAACATACATATTACCATTGTACCAGGTTACCAATGCACTAAAACAGAAGGAAATAAAACAATCAATATATATTTTAATACTTGTAACAAATACTGTTCTACTTAGCCCCCTGGACTCACAAGTTCAGTTACTACTAGGCCTCGTTTGTGTCCTTCCGCCTAATGGCATACCTATTTGACTCTATTGCAATAAGTTCAAACAAAAAATCAGGAAATATAGAGCATAAAAAATCTATCGGGTCATTACCACTAGGTGTTGTTCCTGAAAACTGTGGAGGGTTTTCCTGAGAATTTATTTTCCTTTCCGTCATCCCACTGTTCAGGACTCTCTTTTTCGGCACGAATTTTTATATCTCTATTTGGTAGGCTATCTAAATTTCGGGCCTGCTGCGAACCTTTGTCGTGCTGCGAGTTTTGAAAGAGGTTGATGGCTGAATAAAATTTTTAGTGCATTGGTTAAGCTGATGTGCATAGTTATTATCAGTCTGTATTGCTGGCTGTGTACTGTGTAAATTTCCCACCAAAGTGTGTTGCTCACTCTATTGGCTGGTTTTTCATTGGAATGTCCCAATTCTACCTTTTTTCCCTCGCAATTATCAGCTATCTGCTTCTTTACCAAGAAAGAATCTTGCAGTGTAAAGATATCACGTTCTTCATCGCTGTCATCCAAATAACTGAGCTCTTAATTCAAGGCAGATCTAAATAGTACTTCCAGAAGCTCTTCTCGATTAGTAAGAGGCCTAAATGTTCAGGGCAATTTCACAAGTAGAAACTGTCATCAATTATGCTCTATAACACTGCCTTATAATACATTTGCTTACTTTTGAGTAATATATTACAATTAAATTTGGTTTATTTATTCATTAATCTTTTTGCTAAAGATATAGTGAAAGAGTAGTATATTTTACTTACCACTTACGACATTAGTAGAAAATAAAAATAGTTCTGCGAAATCAGCAACACTAATTAATAACAGCAGCCATGCAACATACAAGAAATATAATTATAATAGAAACAAAAATTTTGCCCTGACCTCTACCATGCGTATTAATAACCAAAGATGGCATCATTTGATTCGTCAAGCTTTTGTGAAAAAAATTCAACAGATATAATATATTTTATTAATTAAAAGCCTTTTGGCATCACCTGTGTGTCTGTGTGTGGGAGAAAGTCGTTTTTGACCTCCACACCACAACCGACATTGCGGACATCAAGTCGGACCTGGAATGTGCTGGATACTCAATCCAGCACATTTATCAATTTAAAAAACGTATCCAAGATGAAACAGACCCCACGAAATTCACGTTGGAGCCGCAACGTTTTTTCTGCATCACGGCGGCGCAGAACACTTCTCTCCCTCCTCTGCACTCTGTCACGAGGATAAACATGACAATAGTTCATCCCCGCTAATACCAGAAACGGCCGACAGACGTGGCACAATGCCGAAACTGTCTAGCTTTAGGACACACAAAAAATCATTGTTCCATGCCGACGAAATGCCCTCACTGCGCCGGCCCTCACCCCGAGAGTGCTTGCGCAACAATCAAAAACAACTCCAAGCCTACATGCAGTAACTGCGCAGGCGAACACACAGCCCTATCAAAAGCCTGCCCCAAGTTCCTGGACTTGGTGCAGAAAAGAACTACTGCTGCCGCTACGAAAATCGCGACAAAAACCGCAAAACAACCTCCTGCCCCGTCCAGGTTTCCAGTCAGGACATTACAGCCTGGCAAAACGTATTCGCAGGCACTCTCTGCGAATATTCACATACCAGCTCCCACTCTTGACACCCCTGCGATGCCAAACACACAACTGCAGTCCCGCCCTCGCCAGCGAAATTCGCCGGGAGAAATGCGAAACGTAATGCGGGATTTACACGAACTCATGGAATTCCTTAGAGCATGCGACTTCGCCTCGCTCATGGCTCATTTCTACCCCTACATACAAAAACTCCGCAACACCACTGAAAAACATGAGAGAACCTGGCTACTTCTCGAAGCCATGGCGTCATTTGCGGCCCCCTAGCCTGTCAACTAGACCCGTATATGCCAAGTTCCCCTACTCTGAACTGGAGCGACTCTGAAACACTTAACATTTACATTACTCACTATGACGAGCGAAATTAAACGCAATAATACAGCTCGATTTCACAGAAAAATGGCCCCGAAACTGGCCGGAGTTTTCCGATCGGTCCGGGACAAACAACTACCTTGTCGCAGGACCGTTTGGCGCTAGCATCACGCCAGCCATATCGCTCTCGGACTTCCCCGAGTTAACATGTTTTACCTAACTTTTAGACGCTCATCACGGTACATTCAGACATGCACTCACACAACAATTAGATTATTTAATTGAATATAACATATGACAAATGAAGTAATTACAAAAACTCAACCAATAACACTGATTTAAATTTTCGCGAATCTTAAATTCACCACTTCAATATATATTTAATTAATTTAATTAAATTAATTTAATTATATAAACCCTTGCCACTCCAGTCATGGGAAAGCTACTTTTATCGAATATTTAACTTCATTTGGCTATTAACCTCCGCTTTTTATACCAAACTGTCGCTAGCTCTCTCACAGGGAGCTCGTGACAGTACTTCACAAGTCCTGAACTTTAAAATTCCGCGCTGATAAAATCAATTAACTTCTCCACTCTCTTTTATCCCGTACAGGCAGGGAAAAAGAGAGTAAAATATCAGTCATGGAAACAGCTCCCAGGCGCTACCCTGGGAATCCTGTACAATAATGTTGCTTGGCAGCTTGAAGTAATTTTGATGGGTGCGGAGGGGGGCGGGGGTTAGCTTCTCCTCGCCTCCGCAAACTAATTGATAACCAACTGGGTGGCCAAGGTCCCTCACAAGGGACCGATCTACCCCCGCGCTGAGGGAGTAGCGTCCCAGTGATGTAAAATGGCGGGTTTTGGCATCACCTGATGCCATTATGTATGATGAGGTTAAGTATTAATATTTGTAATGTATAATTATTTTTCATTTTTTTTTCCAAGTTCTTTGTTCATATAATTTCACCAGGGTTTTATGTTGCAAGTGTTTTTATAGAATTTTCAAGAGGTCTCTTTATTTATTAACATATCATTATTTTATTTTTTGCAAGTCATAAAGCCATAACGTATTCCCATCTCGATGCATGAGTAAGTAAAACTAGGCGAGCCCGCTTCGCCGAGAGGGAAGTCAGTCAGCTTACAGCAAGTCAGGGAGTTGGAGTGCTTGCGGTAGGCTCCAGAATCTTCCCGCACATGCCGGGCAACCATCGTCATTTTGTAAGTGGACATCTAACTACAATAGACTTAACTCATCTAGAACATTTTTCTTATCTAGTCGTCCGGAAAGCCACCTCCACTGTCCAATGGATTAGCATTGCCCTGGGAAGCCTAATGTCTGATGTAATGTTTTAAATGTCAAAAAACGCTTTTCTGTTTCAATGCATGGCCGGTCCTAATAGCCGAGAGTGTTTAGTGTAAAGTTCCCGTAGAGAAGGGTTTGTAATGGTAAATGTAATAAATAATGGGTTTTAAGTCAGTTGTTTATTTATGATCGCATCATGCATTTAAGGAAACGGGCCCTGATAATACCCACTCAATTAATATATAAGTTCTAATTTTCAGTGTAACCAGTCTTGTTCCGATCTGCATGGGCGTGAGGGAAGTCCTTACAGCCCACGTATGCGAGGGTTAAGAGTTAGGCATTTCTCCATCAACAATGGTGTTTAGTCGGCCTACTGGCTATCGCTTAACAATCACCACTCATCATTGGCAGGAGATTTGGTCCGGGTGGACGGCCTGCAACCCCGAGATCGAGGAAGCCGACCTTCACTTTGACGTCGCCTCACCGACGTCTGGCGACACCGGGTAACCAATATCCAGACCTCACTTTCACCGCCCCTGAAAACCTATTTCAATCTTTTACACCATCCTACAGGCGTCTGTAAAAATTTTTATGAATGTAGAGATAAAATTGCCATCTCTTGAAAAGCAATTTAGTTAATAAGTCGCTTTGTAATGGAATTAATAAACTCGAGCAGAAATACGACAGCAGCTAGTTTGTAATCTGTAATTTGTTTTAGAATCTTGGCGTTACAAATCACGAATTCAACAGCAAAATGGCTACCCAGAAAATTTGATAAAATGTGAATAACGATTGGTTCTGCCTGCCCTTGTCTGTTTGGGGTGATCGGTGTACATGTGAATCCGGCTTTATCTTTCGCCGGTGCTTCTTCCCACCGATACCCTGTCGTCCGCGCCCGACATCGCAAAGCCGGTGATGCCGAGTCGCTGCCTTCTCGCCTACAACCTTAGCCTCTGTGGCTGACAAGCTCCCTTGTGACGGATGACAGGTTAGCCCTTTGGGATGCTATCCTTCCAGCATTGTGTATACATTTAAATAATTTACATTTACATACTACTACAAATAACAATCTCAATTTTTGAATATAATGTATTAACTTTATCGTCATCTCTTGAGTAAAATGTAACTATTCCCTTTGTATATGTATTACAAGTAATAGTTGTTAAATAAACCGAAAAAAAAATAATATATAATCGTATTTGTAGTGTACCAGTTCCATAAATTCATTCCCTTAACATGAATGTGTGAATATACAGTCCCATTCAGATTGAAATCTTTAATATCATAAGAAAAATTAATTTTTACATCTTTAAGCCACCTAAATTCTTCTAGAGCTATATTTAGTCACCTAACTTAGTCTAGATCGTGTAACATTTTGACGCGTCTGGATAATGTTTGACTTCTGGCTGGTCACCAGAAAGGCGGAGGACTGTTGTTTGCTGCGTTAAACCGTCCTCCGGAAGAGGACTTTAATAAACAAAAACATCGTTTTGGCAGAGGGAGACTGATTGAAATTCAAAAAGCGTTTATAATAACGGCCCTTAAGTATTCTCTATGCAGGAAGTAGATTACTTTCTGGCAGTACTGAAGATATAATTGTCGATTTGTATTTTTTGGGTCAAGGCGTCAGGTGTGTGACGTCATTTTTGAGTTTGTGTTGTCATATTGACCCAATTTGACATTTTTCGTGGGGAATTTGTACTCGTCAGCTACATCAAATACTATGTCATATCGTTGATGCACTCGCCGTAATTCTAACCAAGCTATCGAATGAGTGTCAGTGAAGTACGAATTACTAACGATGTTAAAATTATTTATTTATTTTTGAAAACTATTTATAAATTTTGTACATAATAATTACATTTATAAAAGGTCTGTGAATATACTAAATTAAGAACAGTGACCGTATAGCAGTGAGGGTAGGGGACAGGGATGTTTGTTCCCGTATTTAAAGAAATTTTTAAAAGTTCTTAAAGCAATACATGCAACCAAGATTTACAAAAAATTTAATAAAATATTGCTATTAAAAGTGTTTTTAAAAATAAAATACTGTACTGGAAATTCAACAGGTTTAAATGTAGGTGGAGTAATAGTTTGAGTTATAATTACAGTTAAGATTAGTGTTTTATGTGGTAAATAGTTATAAGGAGGGAGTAGTGTCCGATTGTGTGTACGAGGCCGAGGCCTTTGTTATTGTACAAGGGTAAAGGGTGTATGGTGTAAATTAGGCTAGTTAAAAAAGTGTGTGTATATGTAGGTACTTGGTGTATTTTATAAGGGAGAGTAGTTTTAGTTTTAAGTTAGTGAATTTTTTTTTAAGAGAGGGTAAAAAAAAAAATGGTAGGGAGGTGTAAGTGTAGGGGCTGTGGAAAGGTGTGGAGAAGGTTAGATAGTGGTGTGCAGTATGGAGGCTGGTACCATGTTGGCTGTATAGGGATCAGGGAGGAGGAACTGCGATCACTGAGTGGAAGTGTGAGGAATGTGTTGAGGGAAAGGGTTTAGTGGCAGTGGTAGGGAACAAATTGAGGGTAGAGAAGGAAACGCAAATAAGTGGAGAAGGTGGAAACTGGATTTGGGATATGCTGAGGGGAAGCTTTGTAGAGGATGTGCCAGTGCCAAGGATGGAAGTGGCTGAGGAGAGGTGGAAAGGGGAGATGGTAGATTTGATGAGCAGGAAAGAGAGGGAAATGATGCATAGGATTGAGAGGACAGAGGAAAAGGTCAGGAATGAGATGGGAAAGATTAGAGTAGAAATGAGGTTGGATAATTTAGAGGAGGAGTTGGAAGATGTAAAGGGGGTGCTAAGGAAGATGAGGGCCAATCCACAGGAGTAAAAGCTGAGTAGAGAGGAAGAATTAGGCAGTATGCAAGTAGGGCTGCAGAAGGAAAGGCAGAGATAGAGGTGGTAAGATTAAGGAGGAGGATAGAGGAGTTGGAGGCAGTAGAAAGGGATAAGGCAGTAGGATACATAAGACAGCAAATAAGGTTAGAGGAGCAAGAAATAGTAGCAAGGGATAAGGTGATAGTAGTAGGCAGGAAGCAATCAGGAATAGAGGAATGGGAAACAGAAAGCAGGGAACAGGCAGTGGTAGAAGGTAGGAAGCAGTATGCTGAGGCTTGCAAGTGTTCGATTAGCAAAGACCAGCAAGCAGGAGAAAGTAAACAGTTCAGGGCCAGAGGGGAGAGAGGAGGGCTGGCCAAAAGGAGGGAAACAAGGGTTCTGCAGGAGGTTGGAGACAAGGGTAGGCAGGTGGGTGGAAGAACCACAAAGCAGGAACAGGTTCTAGGAAGGGAGCCAGAGGTAGTTTTTCTAGGCAGCTCTATTGTAAAGGGGGTGGAGCTGAGGAATATCAGGAAGGAAATTACATATAAAGCAGCTTTTGGAGGGGGGGGGGGGCAAATACTAGGGATTTGGAGGAAAGGGTTAGTGGTATGAAAGGTAGCAGGGTAGCAAAGGTCATTCTCATTCATGTAGGGGCAAATGCCCAGGCTCATAGGGAGGTGGGGCAGGAGGTAGAGCGGGACCTCAGGGGATTGCTGAGGAAAGTGCGGGAGAAGTTCCTAGGAGCTAGGGCAGTAGTTAGTGGCATGCTGGTTAGGAAATGAGTATCCTATAGTAAGGCAGTGGCTGCGAGTGAGGTATATGAAAGGGTATGTAGGGATTTGGGGGCTATGTTTATAGATAGCAGGAAATAGATAGGCTGGGAAAGTGTAGGGAGGGACCAGGTTCACCTAACAGAGCAGGGAAAGAGGATTCTAGGTGACCTGCTAGGTAGAGAAGTAGCTGGCTGCATGGAGAGGGTCAGGGCAGAGCAGCAGTTGTTGAAATAGCAATCAGTTAGAAGCAAGGAAATGGAAGGGGAGAGAAATGGAGAGGATAGCATTGATGAGGCCACAGGGGTGGAGATAGGAGGTAAGCAATGTAGGATGGTAAAGCAGAGTACTAGTATAAAGATAATGTTGGTGAACTGTAGCAGTATGTACAACAAGCTGGAGGGCTTCTGGGGAAAGGTTGAAGGATATAGGGTGGATATAGTGGTAGCTGTGGAGACTTGGCTGACTGAGGAAGTATTGGACGTTGAGTGTAGGCAGGATAAGTTCATCATCTTCAGAAGAGACAGTAATGGGAGAGGAGGAGGAATAATGGGTGTGTGTGTAAGGAAAGGGCTAAATGGGGCGGTAGAATGGGTTAGTGAGGATGTCGAGGTAATGGAAATTAAATTGAGTGGTAGTAGTAATAGGAGTATTACTTTGCTGGCAGCGTATAGACCACCAGGACAGGGATGGCAGACAATTGAGATGATCAAGGAGAGAGTCGATAGACTAAAGGACAGGCAGTGGGTTGTTGTAGCAGAGGATTTGAGTATGCCAGGGGTGAGATAGGTAGAGGGTGCAGAAGGAATGGGTAGCATGATGCAGAGAATGGCAGCACAGTTAGACAACAGAGGATTAGTCCAGGTAGTAGAAACACCTACGAGATGGAATGAGGAGGGTGTTGGGTCAATGCTGGATATGGTGTTGGTCAGACCTAGGAATGCTGTAGTTGGTGCTATAGTATTGGATGGTATAAGCGACCATCATATCCCAGTTGTGGAAATTGGGATTGGCAGGATGAGGAAAGTGCAAATGGCAGAAAGGTTGGTGTGGCAGTATAGGAGAAGAGACAAGAAGGGGGCAGAATTATTCCTGAGAGACAGTTTTAAGAAATGGTCTATCGAGGAGGGTGTAGAGGGGTTGTGGAGGGAGTTTAGAAGATTAATGGAGGTTATGTTAGAGAAATTTGTGCCAATGAAAAGGTTATGGACTGGGGAGATCCCCCATATTATGGACAGGAGATTTTGAAAATGAAGTGCAGAAAATTACATGCCAAGTGGAGAAATGAAAGGATGATAAGATCTAAAGAAATGATGAAACAAATGGGTAGGGAGCTTGAAAGGAAGATCAAACAGGCAAAGAATGTATTTCTGGGGAACATGGTGGAAGAAGGAAAAGGCAAGGAATGGGGGGAATTGTTTAGGTAAGTTAGGCTGTTAAGGGGAGGAGAGGAAGGGATCCCTCTGCTAACAGGAAGGGATGGTTGGCATGCGACAAATGACCAAGAAAAATTGGAGATGCTGCAAGGACAGTACTTGTCAGTGTTTGAGGCAAAAGAGGGTTGGAATAGGGGAGTAAACAGGGTTTGGGGAGTGTTTAGTGAGTTTAAGATGAGGGAGTGGGAGATAGAAAAGGAAATTAGGGGTTTGGAGAGCAGTAAGGCAGAGGGACCAGATGGGATAGGAAATTCAGCACTAACGTTTGGTGGCAAGGAGTTGGCGAAATATTTAGAAGTGCTGTTTAAAACATCCTTAGGAGAGGGTAAGTTACCACAAGATTGGAAGGATGCTATGGTGATACCTATACACAAGCAGGGAGAGGATAGAGGGAGGCCTGGCAGCTACAGACCGGTGAGTCTTACATGACGTACAGGAAAAGTAATGGAGAGTCTGGTGGTGCAGTATGTGGTGAGGGATATGAACAATAGGAATTGGTTGGAGGAGTCCCAGCATGGTTTCAGGAGGGGATACTCGTGTGAGACACAGCTGGCTGGGTTATTAGAGGATCTGGTGCAGGTAGTTGACGAGGGGAAGCAGGTGGATGCCTGCTTCATAGGTTTTGAGAAGGCATTTGATAAGGTGCCCCGTGGGACATTGAAGAGGAAAGTGGAGGCTCTGATACAAGACAGGAGGGTAGTGGAATGGATAGAGGACTTTCTCAGGGGGCGAAGGCAGAGGGTGAAAGTGGGGGAGGCAATATTGGAGGAAGAGGAGGTTATGTCAGGGGTACCACAGGGAAGCGTGCTGGGTCCTTTGTTATTTACCATAATGGTAAATGACATTGGTTTGTGGATTAGGGGAAAAATCAGATTGTTTGCAGACAATTGTGTTGTATATGCGGAGGTGGGAGAGGGGGGGCGGAAATTTGCAGGTGGACATTGATAAGATATGGTTGTGGACCGGAAAAAAATAAAATGAAGATAAATGTAAAAAAAAACTAAGGTAGTGAGGTTCATAAGTAAGAAGATGATAAGCAGGGACAAGAGATAAAAGAAGCAGCAGAATATAAGTATCTAGGGATTGTACTGCAGGGAGACCTCAGGTGGAAAAAACAGGTAGAGAGGGTGGTTGCAAAAGGGAAGAAGGGCTCTGGGTATGCTGGGAAGGGTGCTGAATGGAGTCAGCTGTGAGGTGAAGAAGGCGTATGACACAATGGTATGGCCAATGTTAGAATATGCTGCAGCATTATGGGACCCGTATGTGGAGGTGCGAGAACTGGAAAAGGTGCAGAGAAAGGCAGCAAGATGGGTGAAGAGTAGGTGGAGAAGGCAGGGGCAAGATGGTGAGGAAGAAGGGAACTATAAGCCAACAGTGATGATGAAAGAGATGGGGTGGAGCTCATTGAAGGACAGGAGGAAAGTTGAACGGTTAGTCAGGATGTACAGGGTGGTGAATGAAGAGGGCGGATGGGGAGGTCTACACTGCAAGCTAAATAAGGGGGTGTTTAGAGGAAGAGGAAACAACAGTGAGAAGCTTCAGAGGGTGTGGAGGAGAACGGCGCGGGGTAGGCAGTCCATGCTAGTGAGGTCTGTGAGGGAGTGGAATGTGTTGAGGGAGGAATTGGTATCTGATAGGGGTTGGTAAATTCAGGAAGGGAGTGGAAAAGGAGTTGGTTGGGTGAAGGAGAGTTGAGAGAGCTCGCCACCGAGTGGTAGCCTAATTGCGGGTGTATGTAAATGTAGAGTAAATGATAGCTGTCACCAAATAATTTCCATCTAATTTTTAAATTTCTTTTAGACCTTTTATTCATATTTTTATTATCTTATTTTCATTCTGTTGAGGCGCCTCCGAGCCAAGCTATAGAGGAATGGAACAAGTCAGCATTCTTAAGCTTTGTCAAGTAGGCCTATATTTTAATTAGATTTATTCCTGATTCCAGTGAAATGTTAGACAAAAGTAGCTCTTATGTTGTATTTATTTCAGTTTTTAATGTTTACTTGTGCATAAATCGTACCACTTCTTGCACATATATATTAATAAAATTTGTAAGGTTTGAGCATGCAAAATAATTGTACTGTGTTTGAGTAATTTAAAGAGGTTTGTTTATTTTAATGGTGTGGCCATAAAATTATTTCTAAAAAAAGAAATGATTTTATGGCTAACCATTTACTAAAATTATAATTTTCCTGTAACAATTTGTAAATTGCTGTTCTATTGATTTCTTATTGGAATAGTGCTGTCATTGTCATCATATTCTTTATGTTCTAGTTTACTGTACATTCATACATTTCTGTATTTAAAATTTTTAACTTAAGATTTGTGTGGCTTACAAGATTGCTTAGAGTAACTGGAGTATGGTCTTGATGGATCAGTAAAAACACGTTCTTAATCTTATGACTTATCTACATACATTATGACACACCGATGGACACACACACCCATAGAAACATCATCCAGTGCAATATGTTATTTCTACATAATATTATGCATCAGTAATGTCCTTTCCTATGTCCACCTTTTTGCCTTGTTTCTTTTTAGCCAACGTAAAGCAATTGCTAAAGTCTTTTTACTTTTATTCTATACGTCGTAATATGTTTTCCTTGTACCCATTATTTGTTGCGTCTACGTTTCTGCTAACGACTTCGCCATCAAGGAGGTTGTGTTTCAGTAAACATCTAACGAGGTGCTAGTTGGGGTGTCAATGAAGCAAGTTTGGGGAGAACAAAGTTGAAAGAGGAATAGAGGAGAGCACATTAGCCAACAGGAAGTGAGATTCTACAAAGTTCTCCTCACGCATGTTGATTTCATTTGGTGTGTACGGCTGCAGTAATTGCTGGTACAAAATACCTGTAAAGGCTGTCCACGATAAAGTGAGCACTTTTGAAATCAACTTTCGAATAATGTCTCTGTCCCTACCAGCATGTATTTTAACGGGCGCACTTAGTGACAAGCACACAGTAAAGTTGGTAATGATGGATGGAAAGCAGTTCCGTATGATAACGTTGAATAAAAAGTGTTAGGTAATTATTTGTGATAATCAAAAATATTTCTTATGCTTGGTTTTCTTTTAACGCCCCAGTGCGTAAAAATTATCAGATTTATAAAATGTTTACTTTTCTAATAATTCCACAGTTTCACTTGACCGACACATGAATAAAGCGCGAGACCCATGATAATGTTAATTTTACATATGGTGGAATAATACTTAATGTGTATACAAGTAGATCTTAAGCAGGGCTTTTAAAAGGGCTCATTTTACCGTGAATGGCCTATAAATATGATGTTCCATAGGAAAAGTACGATTCTGTTATTAACTACTACACTGTTTTTGGAGCCATGTCTTACATAAATTTATACCGGAAAAGCAGCAAACAATTTTTGTAGCGAGCAGAAAGCTTATCACTTATAAACTGAAATATAAATCAAATTTTATATTTTAATATTAATTGTGTTTTAATTTAACCATTCAAAATGCTGTGGCTGTCAAAACGTATCCTTACAAACTTTCATTACAGCTAAGCTAGACTATTAACAGATTCAGTCCAACCAGACGTCAAGTGACTTTTCAAATTCATGTCTCTGCTGAGAACCAAACCCATGCCAACTGACTGTGACAATGCACTGTGTTGCGAGGTGAGGCTGGTAATTAAGAAACAGAAAGGTGTTTTGAATTTTTATATTTCTTTTGTATGGGCCTAATGTAGGAAATATATACAGTTGGGTATACTCGTTAGACTTGATACCTGATAATTCACCTTGACTAAAAAAAATCCTCTAAACTTATCAGCCCATTACGTGAAAACCAGGCCACTGACAACAAGACAAACTTCATAGCTTACTTTCTTTCTCTACATTCCAAATGATTCATCCCCCATTTATCTCTTTAAAAGAACTTTTATGCATCTTTCTTTTTACGATGCAACTTTTCAGGAATCTTGTCCAAATGTTAAGTATATGTTTTTATTTTTCATAAATAGTTTTAGGTTAATTTTAAAAAATAACCTGTCTGTGAAGACAAAGATGAATTTGTAAGTCAATTCCACAATATGAAACATTTTGGATAAACTTTCAGAGAAGCTGCATGATAAGTTTAGAGGCTTTTCGCTCGCTGCTTATGTCATTTCCTAGTGTCTGGTGTTCTCCCACTATATAGTAAAATCCACTACGAACTGTGGGTATGCCAACTCCGTGGTTGCGCTCGCTCGCTGCAAATGGAGCGTGGTATGCACTCTGCATGTGCGTTTCTCAACTGGAATTTCATGTTTCCCTTACATTGAGTACTTTGGACACTGCATTGAAACTACTGCTGAAACTCTATTTATCAAAGCGTAATATTGAAAAATAAGCTTGGCGTTAGAAGCCTATGTTAAATTATTGAGATTCAAATGCTCTCTATCCTAGTAAAAATGTATTTTAAAGTGTATTTTGTAACTAATCAGGGAATACTTCTAATATTAAATAGTCATAAAAAAACTGTTCCTGTCAGTGAAAACGTTACTTTGAACATACAGTTCGAAAGTATAACTATTGAATGTTCTTCTAACACATGAAAACAAAAATCGAGCAATAATCATGCGACAAGTGTTTTTAAGAAAGTGAGTTCGCAGATCTTATAAAGTGTCATGTTTAAATATTTGTTAATAATTGTTTGAGGGATTGTGTTATACTATTTAGCTGGCAAAATGAAGTAAAATTCTTCTTATTTGGGCTGTAGCAGACAAAAACGTAATAAACAGATGCTTTATCACCAACCAAATACACCAACATTTCTGTTATGTAGTCAACCTTCCCCTTAAAAAGTGTTTTACTACAGAATACCATGGTGAAATACAAGGCAAATTCTTTTAGCAACTTACCAAACCCACTTATAGTACATTTCTGGTTAGTAGGAAACCATTATATTTTCAACTTTAACAAAGGAAGGTAATATTTACTCTATAAATCGTGAGTGTTAAATACATTTTGTGAAGTGCTTACAGATCCTAATATTTTGGACAAAAATTATTTTTACCTGATGTACGCTAATGTAAACTAAGGCCATGTCTCAATTGGCCCAGAGAGCACTCTCTCATGCTCTCGCGATGACATCATGGCATCAGAGAAAACTCTCTCTGGTTGTCTCAATTTGTCGGACAGAGTAAGAGCATGAAGTTGTATACTTGCGGGCGCCATATTTGTTTACATTATTTCCATGTTCGAATAAGGTTATAGCAGCTTTCTGGGCCAAAACCACGTTGCATCTTAACTGTGTGTGAATATTTCCAACTGTTTTAAACAGCGAAATGATACACGCAACATTTATTTACAAAAATATAAATACAGATTTCTGACTACGTCTCGTTTTTTTGTTACTTTGCTTTAAAATTATGGTAGAATATAAAATAAAAATAATATTTTACGCTTTAGTGAATATTCTGGTGGTGCTTTAATTATTTGTGATTTATTTTGAACACACACAAATTATTTACAATAGCTATGACCGCTATTTTAGCTTAACATGATTTGCCACCTTTTGGCATCGGCGGTTTGCCTGACGGAGAGAAACTGGAGAGTGGTTGTCTCAATTCCCAGAGCGAGAGCACGAGAGAGAGTGAAGCAGTGCTCTCGCCAGGTTGTGTGAAAGAGTGCTCTCTCGAGAGAGTATTCTTTTAATTGAGAGACAGTCTGAGTCAGGCACCTACATATTGAGATGTCCAGAATTCTCGTTACCATACTTACTAGACTAGTTGGAAATTATGATTTTTTTTTTAATGTCATGTTAAAAACTATTGCCTGAAAGTTAAACTTAGTACTTAGGTACCAGTAATAAAAAATTAACTGTCACTTCTTTTCTTACAAATCTTTGCAATGAAAATTTATGACCAGACAAAAAAAAATGAAAGCCAGACATAACATAGAGTACTTCGTAGTGAATTTTTTAAAATTTGTAGGGTTTCAATTATACTTGTATTTTCCCATGTCGTAATGACATTATTACTTAATTAGGTAATATTTTATTATGATTCTCTATGCGTTGACGTGCTTGGTAATATTGACTCTGAAAAACTAAGTTATGGAGGAAAGTACGTAAATCCAAGATGTAAGGATTCTTCCTGCTGAAGAATGATTACTAACTGTATTCGTAAATCACAAGTATTCCCACATTCTAAGTGTAAAGGTACCACAAGCAACTCACTAATCAGCAACACTCCATTGTCTGTCAAAAGCAATCTCGCATCTAGCACAACATGAACCTGGATACAGGTATTATTAGAATCATAGATTTTAATGCTTGTTTGTTCACAGATCACTTATTGAGAGACGTGATGAAAGTGTAAATTTCTTAGCAACACACAGCATTTATGAGGAAACTACATTGCACCCAATACCTTCCTAGAGATTCAGAAATTTAGTATATTTGGTTGCATATAGGCTAGACTCCAAACACTTGTTTTTTGTGTTTATTGTTTGTGTATCTGCATTGGTATTATAGTGTTAAATAGTATAAATTCTGTAGATGCTATATACAGTATCATTAAACACACAAATTTAGGTGCATATTGTTTTGAATATTTCTTAATTACTGTTATGTTGTATATTAGATGAGTAATGAATGGTATACAAGTCACTTCCGCTTTATTACACACACTTGCTTCACAGTGTGGCAAGCCACAAATTAATTGTATATATAAGCAATGTATCAAAATATAAAACAGCATATGAGTCCAGCACCAATAAAGATAAAATGATCAAAAATATCATATTGCAAACCATTTATTAAAATAAATGCACTAATGAACTGGTTCCATTGCAGATCATTAACATTGAAACATAACTGCCTTATTCTAAAATGCTGTTACTAATTTACGTAACGCAAGGTGCTTCGCTAACCAATAGCACACAAATATAAATGTTTAAAACATTAAATATTCACAAGAAATATGAAGTGAAAGATTATCAAGCTGAGGTTAAAATACCATAATATACTCTCTTTAAAACAGGATACCCTAATAATAATGAATACAAAACTTTAGAAAACTCACAGCCTTTCCATCACTTCCTAGTGACAATTCATTAATAGCATACAATTACGCTCTGTAGGTATGCACAATCCATCCTAAAACCACAAAATACAGCCGCAGCACGATTCAAATATTGCGACTTCAGTTGTGCACATTAGCCGTAATCTCGACGGCACAATAAAGTGCCAATTGCGGAATGTCCGTAAACACAGCCTTTGGTTAACATAGGTCAGTTTATTTCTCAGAATCAGAGGCACCTTGCCAAAACAAAACCTCTGCATTGCTCATAACACAACAGCTGTTAAAGATTTTCTGCATGTACAGCAACGCTCTTTGAATGCAAACTAAACATTTTGAAAAATTAGTTACAAACCCATAAGCCCGTTTGATGATAATTAATTCCAACCCCAATTTAACATTTGAAATGAGCCAGTCCACACATAGACTGCTTTTCTCATTTTTGGAAAACTCTTTATTTGGAATATCAATATCCTTAGAACTGGGATATTTCACATTACCCATTAACTTCACACAGCGGGGCAGCATTCATTCCCATTAGAGCCCTCTGAGATTGATACATATTAAAATAGAATAAAAGGCAGAAGCGCCTGAACAAAGTGACTAGTCATAAAATTGTTACAAACGTACACAGGTTAAGGCTGTTACCGGCATTGTGGATAGCGAACATAACCACATTAAAAGCGGGCAGATAAGGGGATGACATTTACTACGAATCTCCAGAAACACTACAATTATTCTCTATAACAACAAATGCTATCAATTTAATTCCAAACCAAATTTAGATCATGTGTGGCAATTATGGATTTTGCAAAAGAAACTGCACCCCAAAAATTTACTGTAGCACTTCCACTACAAATCCAACAAACTACATGCCCAATCAAATAAAGGCTCTTCACCACAACTCACCAATTTTCTTATTACAGGCCACACTTCCCTAATAAAATTTAAAAAATATATTACCCATATCACTAAGAATTGTAGCCCTTGCGCATTATTACAATATTAAATGAGTAAATTACTCATCACACATTTTATAGCTGGAAGATCTTCGCAGAAGGCTATTTCAGATGCTGATCAGTAAGCCAGTTGACGAGCAGTAGGAAGGCAGGTAAAATTGTAGAGCAATCATTCTGAGGTCCGACGCTTTGAAGAGCCAGTATTCAATTAAAATGGAAGCGCTCAAAGGGAAAGGAAGCAAACGGAGGGAGGAGTAGGAGAAAGAAGAAGAGGAACCGAGCAACACAGAGATTGAAAGGAGCGTGATGCACCTAACGGCGGCAAACAGTACTATCGGCAGCGGACAATTCAAATTCCGGCGCAACCCCCCACCCATAATCTTGCTACGTCGTAACTCGGGTAAAGTTTCCACGAGCTGTCCTTCTCTAGCACCCTAATCATACACAAACAAAGTCTGTGTTCCAAAACACGTATTGAAGAAAACATCCATAAAGATTTGATTAAGTTGAAAGCAGAAGAGAAGAGAAAAGTCAAGGTCAGGTACAGTACATCAGTTAGTGACAAATAACATTTACAGACAAACAATTAACATCTTCGTCTCTTGCAGAGACATATCGATGAAGTTAGAATCATCCCCGGGGATGACATCAAACAGTGGGATACCAGGTCAAAACCCAGCTCAAAATAGGGCTCTTTTCGAGAGGCAGCAAGGGAGGGGGTGTGCAGCAGCCAGAAACTCCAAAGGTTTGCCAGTTCCAGAAGGTGATGATTTCCACAATCCACACATCTCTACCATGCACCTCCAATCTCTTGGGTCAGCTTAGGTGGAAGACAGAAAACTAAATATAATTGTGGTACATTGAATCGGGGGGAAATGCCAGAACCGGAAAACAAAGGACAAGGGAAGGGAAAACAAACCGCTACTATAAAAACATATACATACAAAACAAATACAAACTCTAATGGCAAAGAACATGCCCACTAGTTTCTATATGAGATACATGAGATTTTTGGAAAATGTGGCCAGACTGCAAAGATACCAGTTGAACAGTATTAGGTCCCAGAAATTTGTGTATCCTGAAGTGACCCACAAGCTTAAGGATGAATTTGCTTCCAACATCATTAGACAGATCAGCTAAACTGGAATTTCTGCACAAAACGGTATTACCGACAGAAAACTTTGCGATAGTCCGGGATTGATCGAGGCGGGAATTAACAGCCTTCTTGGCCTCGCCCAGACTATTGAACACCTCCCCTAACAACTTATCGCACTCAGCATCCATGAGAGGGGATGGAAATGGAGGAAGACGCCAAAGATTTAGAACGGGATGGCAAAGGGGCCGACCAAGGAAGGCAGGACCCCGGTTGAACCATGAAGGATAGAATTAAAGTCTACATTCACAAACTCTTATGTCCTGGTACCATAACCAGTGGTCATGATTGCGAAAAATCATTAAACAAGTCTTCAGGTTCTTGTTGAACCTTTCTACCACATTGCCTTTGTGAAAGTAGCGACTTGAAGTGAAATGCTTCTTCACCCACTTAAAACACACATCCCTAAACACTGTAGAGGTAAAATATCTAGCGTTGTCCGTAAGGATCTTTGCCGGAGCATTAAAGATTCCCAAACATGCTTACTGAGAGCCTTGAATATGGTGGCTGCATTCATATTCAGAAGGGTGAAAAGAATGACAAACTTAGTAACAGTGTCCATGAGGATTAAAATACAGGTATTGCTCTTCTTGGAACGCACTAGCGGACCAAATCCCATCGTTCCTGAAGACTGCGCCATGTTATGTTATTGTATATTAGAGATCCAGGTATGAGTAAAGAATGGTATACAAGTCACATCCTCTTTATTACACACACTTACTTCACAGTATCTCATACACATACATACTCTTACAATTTTTGTATCTGGCTTGGCACCATATTGCCATACTTCGTGCTGCCAACATAACTCATGCAACAATTACAGGGGAGAATTTGTTAATTTTTCTCATTTTTTTAATGCTTGGATAATATTGACTGTATCTTTTAATAAATTTGATTGTGTGTTGATTATATTGTCATCGTCTTACACTTGTTAGCTATATCATTAGACTTTTCCACATCCTGAAGCTACGTCAGCTAAGGGTATGCAATGGTGTTCATACAAGTTGTATGGGGTTAAATCTATACATGTTTGATATGGTCTGTACCAAATAGTCTGCACCAGGTGCACATCTAGGGGGAAGGGGGAGGGACTGCAAACCCTCTCAAAATGACAGTGTTAAAATAGTGGTACTAATTTAAGGTTGGTAGTAAAATTGCAGATTGACTCACAATGTACACACTCACATATGTACACACACAAATAACTGTGCGAGTATAAATACTGTGTAATGAACTCGGCTTCTGTGCTATTCTGTAACAAAGTATTCTGGCAAAATCAGTGTTGATGTGTTTAGTCAAGGTGGTTCATATTACAAGCTGCAAGTGCACACTTGTGCCTGTCTAGCACATGTCAATTGATGGCAGATGCTCGCATGTTTTTCATTACCTTGGTCACGTCACGTGTGGGCATCACTGTAATGTGTGTCAATTGGTGTCAAAGCCACGTTGATATGCAAGAGCCAGTTGGGTCGTTTTCAAACAGCCTGTCGTGATGCTCTAAAACTTCTGTTGTTGGTGTAGTGAACTGTGCTTCCTGCATAGGACATGGGAACAACAGTTATTGTATAATCTGCAGACACGTACATTTTGATCTGATAACTCAGTGGTGTATAGTGATTTATATAGAGAAAATAATTTTTGTATGGTGTGGGGAAAGCTGCTATAAATTAAGTGGTGATGTTATTTTATTCTGATTCTTCTCTGAAGTACAGTTGTGCTTAATAATTCCAGATATCTAGTATACAGTAGTTTAAAGGACTGATTGTGAATACTGACTGGGACATACACGTGAAGGTCTGTAGAATTTGGCTGGGACACATGGCTACATTAGCAAGTGTGAATGTCACAAATCATTCTTAACTTACTAACATTATAGATATATATATATATATATATATATATATATATATAATGTATATTTTTGAGGATTCATGCAAGATTATCATGGTCACTTTGTCTATGAATAACTATAATTCACTAGGTACAATTTTTTTTTAGAATATTTTATTGTGTTTTGAGGAAACTGAATAAAAATTGGTCATAGCTTTGTTTGTATTTGGATCACCTACAAGTCGCACACGCGCAACTACAGCCGCTCCGGCTATAAAGTTATGCTATGTACCTGTAACTTTGTAGGGAGACACATTTTCCAGTAAGAAGACTGTAAATCTAGTGGTTAGGTTCCTTCTAGTTGCAAATAAATAACAGTTGTTACTCTATTTCTCAACTGCCTTGGCTGTAGTTAAGACCTGTTTTGTGAGGTCACAGTTTTAATCCCTCCCGAACATCAGTGTTGAATAGTTCTTGTCTGTTGATGATAGGGCTTGCACTAGAAGGTACTCTAGTTATTTTAAATTTTGGAACTAGTTCAACTGGGTGTTAAATACCAGAATGCTCATTTTGCATGCTGAACACCACAAAGATATAACTTATTTTGCACAGCTATCAATAAAGAAATAAAATTATTTTCCAGTCCTGGGACACACTTTCATTTACATTGCAAGGTGAGTCTTTGAAAGACAGTAAATGTACACTTTTCACAGAGTGCAGTTGTGTGTAAAGGAACGGTTTACCCTTCACATGCATGGTTGTGTACATAGACTCTCCTTAGCGTAAAATATTTCTGGATTATGTTCCTGCTATGTGAGAGTTATAACAAGTTACTCTATGGTTCTACATCAAACATCGGTGCACTTGGGTTTAACTGCATTCTCAAACATTATTGCATGCTTGATTTGTTTTCTGAAAGTTAGAAGTTGCATATTTTATTTTGGGAGTGCACGGCAGGGTTCTTTAGGATGCTGCCCCATGATCCTGTTCTCTGGTTTTGTGGTGATGTGGTTCAGTGTGTTGATCATACTGTTCCATTTTCTGTTAATTAATAGTGCAAGTAGTCCGCTAGGCTACCAAAAATATATAAAAGGACAGGAATTTGCAGCAGTGCTGCGATTTACAAGTAGTTCCCGCCACCACCACGGACTTGTGCTGTCTGAGTCGACCTCCCTGGCCAGCGTGATTCCGCTTTCCTTCTCGTCTCTCCCCTCTCCTCTTGACCCTCCTGTACGCTACTAATATGAATGGAGGGGTTCATATGTGTCATCGAGTGTAAGGGGCGTTATTCCTCTTCTGTTTACTTCTTGAACACCACCGACGGCGAACAGATTATCAATACTACTGCTTCAGGAATGGTCTGCTGCTACAATGGATAGTTGAAATAATGTAATACTCTTTCTGAGTCTATTTGGGATAGTCAATAATTTACTTTTGACAGTGCTTTGTGACCTGGGGGTGGCTGTTGGACAGGCAATTATTTTTATAGGGGCTACAATGTTGAGCATGACTTATGAAATATTTTTCCAGCAATTTATGGTTAGGGGGTGTGCGGTTTTAGAGCATTTGCCTTTATATGTCGGCTGGAATTTCTAGTGATTTAAGTAGGCGATTTCCCTGGGTGTGTGTTCAGGTTTGAGAAGTTGACCAATCAGAATATTTTGCAGCTGCTGCCCCATTTGGCTGGCCCGCCCATTTGTATTTGTTTGCCTCAACCTGTCCACGCTCAGCAGATGGAAGTCGAAACATTTAAATACTCTTGTTGTTGTCCAGGTTTTTATCAATGGTGGTGTGGTTAGGCCCCTTGTAAAAATTGTTTGGGGTGCCTCCGATCGAATCTTAAATTTTAATTTAAAAATTTTAGTGTGTGCTTCTTAGTCTGTTCGCCCTTCAATGGACCACCTTGGTTGTGGCGTGCAATGAAATTGGAAAGCAGTACCTTATTTGGTTTTTAATCATTTTATTGTAATAGTGTTGTTTTTAATATACATTAGGATCACGTTGTTTTTAGTCAATGTGCTCATGAATATTACAAGGATTATTTGAAAATGAGCACAGCATGATTTTTGTGGATTAAGGCATTTGTACACGATTCTGTCATGCTTATTTGAAAGTGTTACACCTCAATAGTTCAAATTCAAGTACTGACAGTATAGTTATTGTCGACAGGCACATACGCAAAAAAGGACGATACATTTTCTACACGGCTGCACAATTGCGACGTTTAGCTGGCTAGCCAGCTTCATCAGGCGGCGAGTTGTGTCACACTGGTCTTTGTGTGAGTAGCCAATTTTTTTTTTTGTTCCTACGGAATTTGAGTGCTGGGCGGGGTCTCTGTTCAAAGTATTTTCGAGTGAGTGTGCCTCAGTACTTCATTGCAAAACAGAAATAGAGAATGGATATCCTATCCAGTGAGTTTGGTAATAATATAACTGTTAGAGAGTCATACAAGTAAACTCTGGCAGTGCAGGATGTCAAGATTGCTCGTACAATGACGTCAGATGAGCCTCTGTTATTGTAAACATGTCGCTTTATAACTGATCTTGCATCAGTATTGTATCTCTGAGCTCCAGTATATATCTGTAAACTGAAATCCGCTTTCTGCTTTTCATTTTGCATCAGTATTCTGCTTAAGAATAGTGATGGTCAGAAAAACAAGACAGAGAGCAGCTACAGCTGGAGCCTACCATATCCAAATGGTACCCTACGCTGACTGATCCTTTCAAACAAAGTCAAAATAATGAGAAAAGTCTCCTCACGGCCATATACCAAATCACTTCTTACCAGGTTCATTCTTTAATGGAAGAAAAATCACAAAATATGCAAAACATTAATTTTATTAAGCAGTATAAAAAAATACTATGAGAATATACTCTACAATTATTGGAATCATGAAATTAATATGAATAACCATCATAAATACTTTACATAAAATTATAAAGATTATAATGCGTTAGTACACCATTTCTTTACAGTGAAATTGTGGTGGAATAAATATGACCTTCGTAAGCAAACAGATTCAGCCGTAAGGCGGCAATCCCAAATATATTATTTTCCATGATTGCCTTTAGAACTTGGCCATAAAGTGGCTTATGTTTATCTGTGTGTTGTTCCAAAATTTCCATATAAACAAATATTAAAAAGGTGGTCAAAAAATGTTTATCTGTCTGACCTACTTTTACATATTTTTCTTTACAAACATTTATCTGAGCACGAGAGAGCACAGTTTTTCTCCACCAGTCATCTCCATCCAAAACCTCAGCTGAACCTCTTCGTGTTCCCTTGGCTGACCATCTGACCTTGAGGAACGGCTTTTTCCGGCTCATTATAGTGGAAAACCTCACCACATAAACTTCTATAAGTGCACATTTTGGCAATAATGTCAATAAAAATTCAACTTGACAAATCAGGATGACAAATTCACAAATGGCGCTTGCACACACTACCCCAAAGTCATGGCAGTTCGGCTACACAGCCTATAGCTTGTGACATCACACCGCTGGCAGCGCCGGGGCCTGAGACTTGGCGCATGTCAACAGTAGAGGGCTATGCTTCGGTGAGGCAGGAGCGCTGTTGGATTACTGGTCAGTGGCGGACCCATTCCACTACTTTCACATAGCACGTCGTTTGCTACCACCATTGCTGTGTGGATCAATGGTGCTGGTTTCAGATGCAATTCAAAAGGTAGAAAATTATTTTTTACTGTGGATAACATCCATGTCGGGCAGATGTAGAAAATCTCATTGTTATTTGGGCGAAAAAATCTGGTGAAATGGGGTGTTCAAAAGATGTAGGGCTTCTCGAAACTTAGCACACAATTCTTCAGAAGTGTGTACAAACTTGTGCTTGGCATCTCAGAATTGCAGACATCAACATTTGGCTGTTACATTCAAGTATTGCAGTTACTCAAAACATGTGTAAAACAAGAAATTTTTTAACTTACTTCAGGATGGCCAGGGGAGAAAGGTCACAGAGGATATGACACCCATCCCACAAAATCCTCACATTAACAGGAAAGTGCCATTTGAAGGTTTTAAAATAGGTTTATATGCATGGTATGCTCTTTTCGCTAGAGGTTAGAGATATTGTATAGATGTTATATGATGCAAATATGTTGCCTGTTGGTGAAGAAGGTAATAAGTTTAACATGGTGACGCCGGCTAACAGCCAGCGGCACTAGAGCCATGACGGCGCTCACCACGGACGTGTCACATGTCCCGCACATGCGCAAAGAGGCCAATAATTTTAAACTTTCATATAAATGTTATTTTGCAGTGTAAAATGTGTTCTATTGTATTCGCAGTGTTTAATATGTCTTAAAATGTGTTTGTGTTTATTACTATTTTTAAATTATTTGGTTATAAAATTCAAAGTGCCCGCAGCACCGAGATTAAGAACACTGTTATTCCGGCATGAATGCTGTCATAAAGAGAAACTAAAATAATATGAAAATTCATAAGGAAATTATAGAAATGTAAAACAATATTTAATTTAATTTGTGCAGTTTCATTTTCAATAATAAAATATTTCACTCGGTGTGCATAGTACTTCCGGTTATGTGAACACCCGTAGGCGGCCATGGTAGGTCCGTGCAACGCTTGGCTCTGGACAATCTGTCACGGAGAGCTGGCGAGGTAAGACACTGTCAAGTACGCACTGCAACTTTTGTTCACTGATGTCTATTTCAGTAGTCAATTTAGTTTATCGGTTAACCTTTACTTGTGTACATTTTTGCCAGACATTTTCCCCAGCATTATGCTTCCGTTTTATTAATTTCTTGCGCCCTTGAGGCATTTTTAACTTAATCGAGGAGGAGAAAGATGTCTGAGAGGTCACGCGACCCGTACAACTTGAATCAGGCGCCATCTGCCAATTTTTATTGTATTTCATTGTAACTTCTGCATTATTGCCAAGCACAATTTTAAGAGCTTTGTTTTTATGTATGTACTTCAGGGTAATTTTTCGTGTTTGAATATTTTACGGCAACATCACATATAACCACGTGGCTGACAGGCGCCAAGTATTTGTATATGCCATCGTTGCATTTTGAGAGCTTATTTATATAACATTGTATGTGCAATATTTATTTCAGGGTTCTATGTCAATTTTATTCGGGGTTCAATGTATATTTCACATAGATTGATGCTTTTTGTACTTGATTACGCGGTCATATTAATGTTCGATTTTATCGCCATCAGGCATGTTACAAGCCTATAACCACTTCAATCGTAAAGAAAATAATTTTCTCAGCAAGAATAATATTTTGTCTGAATTTAATTTGCAGTTTCCCTGCAGAAATATTGCGATTTCACCTGCATCATGTGGTCTGCTATGAACTTCATCCAGTGGCATCAGCGCCATCTAAACTTGTTTTCACACATGTGTGTGTTTATTGTGAATATTCATGTTGTGTCCCATCTTGTTTCATGCAGCATTTGAGGGTTTATGTAATTTTGTAATTACTGTATGGTGCAATTATTCCCATCCTAGCCGGCTCTGTGTATAGGCCGTCACCACACTACCCACGTGCTGGAGGGCGAGCCCCAATGAGTTTGCATTAGTGATGCAAAGTAATCACACGTGTTAACATGTATCATCAAGGGTTTCATTTATAATTCTCCCTGTCCTGTCTTCAGGGAAAAACCGTCAGGCCACTCTAGTGGCTGTCGGGCCCTCTTCCCTTGTGAAGGCTGTGCTTTCACGCACTTCGGTGAGATCATCCATCTAGGCGTGCACTAGAGTAATTGCGGGCTGGGGAGCACCCAAGCGGAATTGGCTAGTCATGAACGAAATAATCATAATTTCATTGGCACAATGATTTGTATGCATAATAACAATAAAAACAAGTCTACATTGAACTTAACTCTTTTATTCAGTAGTGACAGTGTACTAGCCACATGTATTTTATTGTGTTTATTTCCAGTGATGTTTAGTAAAAGTTTAGTATTGCCTACGTGTTTGTAAGTACTCACGGGTGAGACTGATACACAGAACCCACAGCATCCCTGAGAACGCTGAGTCTCAATAGTGTGGTGATTGGGAAGCACCGCTGGCGCCCAAATTACCAGTAAATATTAGTGTCATCGTTCGTCTCGTGTCTCACCCGACGGCGTCAGTGGTCACGTAGCTGTAATTAACAATGCCAGTGACTTTCACTGGTAACAACTTTCGCTTTGATTGGTAACAAAATGTCCTTTTACACTACTTAGAGAATGACTACATTTTATGATAGGTCAAGACGGTTGTTACGAGCTGTCCAAATCTCTTCCCCTCCCTTCTCTTCCAAAAAACTTTATCTCGAAATCTCCTAGTACCAAACATGCAATCATTTGACGGTTTTGTGTTTTTATGGGAGGGAATGTTTTGATAGGCTGTTCACGGTAAAGTGAGCACTTTTTGAAAGCCCTGCTTAAGATCTACTTCTATGTACATTATGTATTATTCCGCTTTACTTAAACTTAATGTTGCCATGGGCCTCATCACTATGCATCGTTCAAGTGAAACTGTGAAATTATTAGTAAAAGAAAATTTTGAAAATCTGCTCATCTTTACACATTGATGCATTCGAAAAAAAAAAACAGAAAGCGAAAGAAATAATTAAAATTATTGTAACTGTTTACCTGACCCTTTTTATTCTATGTTAAGATCTGGAACTACTTTCCCTCCATCGTTACCAACTTTACTGGGCACATGCCTCTGTGCGCCCGTTATAATATATGGAGGCAGGGGCAGTGATTTTTTTCTAAGGTTTATTTCTAAAGTGCTCATTTTATAGCGAACAACCTTTACTCGTTCTACTCTTTCTGTGCCATCTCAGCAAGCCAGAGCAGAAAGAGCTGCCCTCGGGTAGCAGAAACAGCTGTGCTCCTGCGACACCAACAACAAACCAAAAAGTGCTTTCAGTAGCATGAACGGCAAAGAACAAGAAAGAGCATGAAAAGAGAAATAACAGTAGAAAGTACATACCACGAGAACAAACCTAATTTAAATGGAATAACATCATACTTGTTTCAAATACTGATTTTATTTGATTGATTCAATATTGTTTCCTAAAATTATGATGAGATAGTGCTCCCCTTCCATGCCATGAATCAAAAGTATACCTGTGCCTCCACAGTGCGAAATGACCCCCCTTCCCATAAACAAAAATTGTGGATCTGCTTCTGCTGTAGGATTCTCTGGAGCACTACCATAGAACATGGGTATTTCCTCCATCCTAAAGGATACTTAGGTGTGCAAATATTGTATTTATGCGACACCATGGTTCTAATTCATTTGTGGTTATTTTCAACTTCTCTGAAGCTGTGGTGAAGAAGTTCTACTTTCACAAACTATTCCTCTGCCTCATGCAAACAAAGCTTAACTTAGTCTAAAAAATTACCCCAAAGTGACAATTCACCAACACATGTATTTTCTCCTTGTTTTTATCAATATTATTTATAAATGAAATATAAATAGTTTGTAGCTAAATTAGAAGTAAACGTTCAATCTAACCAAAAATTAGATATGTCTAGCATCTTGTACTTTTGAGGTCAGAACTACCAGGTAATGTTTGATTAGTGAGGCAGCTACTGTGGGAATATCAAAAATAGTTGAATTGCAGAAAAGTATTTGAATTAACTTTACTTACAATTTTGCTAAGATCCAAAAATTGTTCCATATATGCTTGGACCTTGGAGCAATTTTAATAATGGAATTTGATGCTTCATTATCTCAAAAGTAAAGAAAATGGAAGCTCTTAGTTTTTTGCATTTGTTTCTAAACTTCTGATATTGAAAAATCATCTTGGAGTACTCTATCTCAGTGGAATGAACATGCAACCAAAGCAGCAATCTTACTCATCCTCCCTTCTTTGCCATTTAGTTTACTTGTTACTGCCCAACAATCCACCCTGCTCGCAGGCTCAGACAAAATCTGAGACCCAAAGTCCTTAAGTCGTATGCTAGACACATTGGGAACGTCTGTCTACCTCAGTCTGGGCATTTGGCTACCAGTGATAATGCTGTTTCCCTGGGCATCTTTGGGGCTGAGCGTGAACCCTTACAACAAAATCTACTCAAAGAGGAGATTGGATTACCAGTGATAATGCCACTTTTCTGGGCTCTCTGGGGAGTAGGTGTAGTGAGGCCTCCCTCCACCCCCTCCACCTCAAGTTGGAAATGTTACTCTGTTCAGCTGAATATCTAGCTACCAGCGATAACGCTGCTTCCTGGTCATCACTGAGTCAGGAACATGACTTGCCATTGTCAAGTGGAGGGACACCCTCCATTGGAAAGAGAACTGATCCTCTAGCACCGGGGCCAGAGAGAGGCTCTGGATATGTGGAAGGCCCACCCTTCTCTGATACACAGTTTAGGACATCTTACCACCAGAGTTTGCCTAAGCCTGAGCTTCTACCTTGCCACATGCCCCAGCATAGAGCAGGGTGGGCAAGGGCTTTGATGATAGTTGCTGCAAGGGCTCAATGTTCTCGGGGTCACTGGGTTGTTTGTCAAATGGGCTGTACTTACTTGCATTAGGAAGCTACTTGCGCAGTCCTGAATCGCCACAGCAGCCACCACCACCCCCTGGCAGAAACCATCCAGTACCAGCAGTGTCAAACTACTGTCCAGGATGATTTACAATGCCGAGGCCAGTGTCATCCTTACTACCGACCCTGCCTAAGCTCCACCCAGAGGCCATCAGGTCTACACCAGCTACAGCAGTTAAGCATCAATTCATGTCCCACGGACATCTGCTCTCAGCTAAGCCCGACAATATTGAAACTGTATTTGCTCCGGTGCTATTTCGGCACCTCCACTGGCTAGAGACGAGTTATTGATTTACCGTGGAAGGGCTGTGCTGTTAAATACCTCATGAATGGAGCAACAGCTCTGACACTGAGGGATGAAGAGGCTTTGTATCCCTACTGACCCAGCTGAAATTGATGCAGCATCATCTCACCTTTGCTGCCTCAGCAGTCTTACTCGTGTACTGACAGTAGTGTATCCAGGAGCCATGTGGGGCTGTAAGATCCCATTAAGCCACCTGGGACACTGACGCTATGCACTAGGAAACTGTTGACCATGCAAGTGTTCAGGACTTAGCTAAATTTTGCCTGCTTACTCTTCTCTACCTTCCCTCATGGAGTGTGAGGTTCGGCTCAGTGAAAAGAACATGTAGGGATTCTCACCAAGCATCTACTACATGTGTGCATGATGGTTAACAGTTCCATGGTATATATACCTATTCTGCTTGATTGTGCTAGATCTACTCAGAAGGGTAAGTTCCTTAGCCAAGTTTGATGCAGGGATGCATAGAGTGATTCCTTTAGTATATGTGCAGTTGATTACATGGAGCAGAGTTCTGTGATTCACCTCCAAGGTTTACCATTAGTTGTGAGCCCATTCTAACCTCTTGTAGTGAACGAGGGTTTGTGTTTTCTTGTGCTGAGATTTATCCCAATTGTTCACCATGGTAGGAGTCGTAATTTGATGACTATGTTAAGCATTTCTATAATAGAGTTGGATGTTCCACAATCTACCCCAAAGCCTCCTGAGTTTTGAGTTTAATAGTCCCCTCATCTGAGCCAAACTGTATTCTACAGGGATGGATTTTGATCAAGGTGAGTTTATTACTATGTTACCCAGTAGTGCACAACTTAGTGAGTTGTGTTGCTGATCACAAGGGCAACAGTTCCACTAATCTGTCATTGAATCATCTCTCTCATACGTTTTTTCCTCTGTAGACAACCTGGATGCAGTCAGTGAATCTCACAGTGTGTTTCACCACACTTCTAGTAGCACCAATAGTCCGCCATAATAGTGGACCAAGTGTGGAGGATTCAAGATTTGCTGGTAGTGTCAGAATTTCTGTAGGCTTGCTCACTGGCAACGACGCTACTATTAAGTAGTACAGTAGAACCTCTCTATTACGACCCCTCACGGTTCCTGAGAATAGGGGTGTAATAGAGGGGGAGGGGGTCATAATAAAAAATTTGGAAAATTTTGCGCCAATTTTAACCCACCCCTAACCCCTCTGCCCCCGAACTTGCCATTTTTTGCATGAAGTTCATGTTCAATCATTTCTAGCTCATAAAAAAACAATTTTAAAATTAAATATAAATATGTATATTTTAATAACAGGACGTCTCTTGATTAATTTGATACCCAAGAAAGGCATATTGGATCACCCATTGTCGTAAAAAAGAAGGCCTAAACACAGTATGACATGGCCATTGAAAGTGTGTGCAAAGATCAGACTATGTATTATTAAAATATAAAGTTATTATTAAAGATTTATTACACAGGTCTCGTGTGTCATACATTGCTATGAGGCACGTAGCAATTAAAAGTTATAGGTGGCGTTGCGCAATACGTGTGCGTGCACAATGCTCTCGTTTTGGTCTGGCCATGTACGTAGCTGGGTGAGCGCCTAGATCCTCTGCAGCGTGGCCGGGCATGGCGGTTTGCTACTGAAGCTCGGCCCTAGATCCTCAAGCTGGGCAGCTGTCTGTTGGTCGCTATAAGATTACCCGTCGTGACGGGCGGCGGCCGCCCACCTGCCGCCACTGCTGTCGTTAGGGCCGGTTCACTTCGTAACAGCGGCCCAGCATTGGGAAACCATGTTAATAGATGCAATTCACATCAGTGTGTTGAATTTATACAAGATGTAGGCTGCGTGTTGGCCTCTGCACTGGCACGATGAGGCCCAACAATGTTTGTGGGAATATAAATATTTAGTATGGTCTACTTTAAATATTAGCTATCCCGAATTTTTCACCAAAAACTTTTGACGTTGCCTTTACACACACACGGCCTCACTTGCCATAATATGGTACAGGTAATATAAGAACACAATTTATTTGCACACACTTATCTTTATTCACTTTACACATAAAATTGACTTCACAAGAAAAAAGCAATTGCCCACCATAAAAAAAATTAGCATTCTGTAGGCATGGGCGCACATAAACTTAAAAATAATCATTAAGAAAAGGGCATTGAATTTAATTTGAAGTTATCATACATACACTGATTAAGAAACTAGTCTATGTAATATCCCACTGTTTTTACAGCAAAAGAGAAGGGATATAATGGAAGCGAAAAAAGACAGGGAGGGTAAGGTAGAGGCGGCGGCATGTGACTAGGACAAAGAATCCTTACTGACCTGGCTTGCAACTCCCACCCTTGTTTCCACGGACAATGCACCAGTGTCACCTTCTGGCGTTAAGTAATTTTGTTTCTTCACGCTGCTTGGGACAACAAATGTCAAAGTTTATGATGGTAGCTTGAGAAATGCGTGACCACTAACATCAGTAAGGGCTAGTTTTCCATAGACTGAAAACCTTGGATAATAGAAACTAGTGCCGGTTGGAGAAAAGGTCTACAAAAACAAATCCGCGCATAACTGAAACCACGGTTCAAGATACCCTGGTTGGCGAGGGATTACTGTGTCTATTTTTAGACATGCCTCAAATTTTTTACTTTTTACTGTTCCTCGGGATTGGGTCGTAATAGAGAGGCGGTCGTAATAAACGTGGTCATAATTGAGGGGTTTTACTGTATACTGAAGGTGTTAATAATGGGGAAGAAATGTAGCTCTTAGCTTCAAAGTTTAAGTGAGCAAGAAATGTTATTGGGTGTGGTGTGTAGTGGCTGTTGGATTTTATTACCTTTGGTATTCTTGTGGTAGTGTAATGCAGGATGGTGGTGGATGAAGACTGGCAAAAAGGCAACAGTTATTGTGCCCAAGTCCACAGGTTGTGTTGCTGCTGCACATTCCATATGTATGTTTGTGGGTTTTTTTTTTCTTTCTCTCTCTTTCTCTCTCTTTCTCTGCTTTTCGTGATCTCTCTTTCTCTCACACACATGCTCGTGCATATGAATAAATCTTCCATCCTCATCATGTGCAGCAGTGTGGTGTTAGGGCTGGTTGTGTCATGATTCGTGAAGCATACCTTGTACCACTATACAGGATGAAGCCGTCCACACACAGCACTTACCACATGGGCTAAATCTAACAACACTGTGCTGAAGTGTACTTAATTTACTTCTAATTAGAGATATACAAAATTAATGTTATTATTTGAAGATGATGCTCTCTCCGTCCAGCATCCGGAGATTGATTTAGGTGACGGGATGTTTATAGATTAGGTTTCTTACCGGGTGGGCACCAGTGCTCACCTCAGAGTAGAGCACGATGTAATACATTGGGTCGTGGGCCGTTCGCTTTAAATGTGGCCCCCAGATGTGCAGGCGTCTCTGTAGATGAGTGTTGCAAAACTACATCCATTTGCCTAGTCTATTAGAGGCTATTCAAGCTTCCTCTGAACGCTTATGCTAATATCAATGAGGGATTGTTCCTGCCATCCCACAATGTCACTGGTTACACGCTTTCAGGTTAAGGGATCGAGAAGTGACCCTATCAAATAAATCGGATGCCGATTTCAAACATTCACAATTTATTATATATATTCCCTCGTACGAGGCACTTACGAAACATTTCTCTCCTCTAAAGTCGTACTACACTTATACTGCAAAAAAATGGTGCGAGGCCGACAATGGATTACAGGTAAAATAAATTCCAGATGTATACAAGAAGTGCTGGGCTGCTGTGCGACACGCTCCCCGGGTAGCGAAAATGAGTTACGGTTCCATTATTGAAGATTTTACCTATTGATACACTATATGATTAAACCGATTGATGAAGGTCCATGGAGGACGCAACGACATACGTCCACACAGCTCCGAGGCGACCATACTACTCTCTGGCGCTGGGCGGGCTGCCTTCTCGCTGGCCAGCCAGTCCCGTGCAACTTATGAAAAAACTCTTAAATTTACTTTTCTGCACATATTAAAACGAATGATACTTTAAGATGATTTCAAATTCTAAAATACAATATGTGACCACTTTCTCTAAGCTCTACAATTTCCCTTTATGAAAATAATCAATATTATTTGCTGAGCCGCTATGCGGCCACTTTACTGTAACGCATGTTCTTACGGCATTCACAATACAGCTTTCGTACATTTGTTCATGGGAAAAATAAATTGTCCCATTTTGAATCTAATATGTCATTTCACTCAATTTTATATTGGCTTTCCAGTGTTCATAGTAAGAGTTCCTGAATTTGCAGTCTTTATGGCTTAATACAAAAGTGGGGCTAGGAAACCCATGTAGTCACTGTTTATGTTACGTTACAGAGTTCGTAACAACCTAACCTCACAATACTATTCTGGTGCTGGCATGGTACTGCTGAATACTGGACTTCTTATATCTCTGAAACTTAATTTTACCAATTAGTGGCTTGTGCTCGTAATGACTATTATGGAAAATTACATTGTAATTTCCGCAGGTTGCGCCACTGTTACAAGTGTAAAACACAATGCTTATTTACCTGAGGATTCATGTGCGCTCTGCACATGTTAAACACACACTTAAAAACCATACAAAATGCACTGAATAATATTTAAAAAGCTGCGTCACATGTTTTATGGTTAGCAGTGACTTACCGTGTTTCTATTGCATGAAATGCACTGCGACGCATTGGTGCGTCTCATTGTAAAGAAGGGAATTTAACTATGTTTTTTATTACATTACTAAATCAATAAAAACAAAGATTACACACACAACACTGTCAATAAAACTTATGTGTCAATGTTTGGGACACTTCATATGTCAAAACCCTTTTGTTTACATCTGCAAACACATGTCAACATGCACATAACCCTGAAATTACACGTGGAATCTTGCTCGTTGCACTGAATGCACTCAGCACACTTACCTTAGGCTTTCACAATTAAAACAGCTTCAACTACTTTTCTGTACGATTGCACACTAACACTGTACCAATGCAACCTGTGTACACGCGTGAATCGGTACGCAGGGCGTAACAGCTCTCACGTTGACATCTCATGTCCGATGAGTGTTGGGCGCGTAGACGTGGAGAACGGCCTAGGGTTGACGGCGCACGTCAAAGACAGGCTAGATTTCAAACACTTCTGCTTTTGTATTGTGTTTGTTGTTGGACTACATTTTGTTTGGCCATGCCCTGGACAACTTTGGACCAATAGGAAACTTCTAACAAAAACTGGCCCAATGACGTTCAACCAAGTGAAAAAGGAAAATGTGTCATCACTGCTGCATAAACCAATAAAGAAACGATGACTACTCCAATATGTATATGACAGTGAATTCTAGTGTTATTTCAGAAAATAACCCAAATTTTGCAGGTCCCTACTAATAATACTCCAATTTTTAATCAGTTGATTGGCGATTGTTTTCACCTAGAGGCAAGTTATATCCATTAGGCTGCTGTGTTGGTAATGTTTACAATCTAGCAACTGCATTAATTATTATGTGTGTGTATAATTGTTTTGATGTACAGGACTGCGTTCATCACACTATAATCACTTTACTTGGAGCAAATAGCCTGTAATGTAATATGAATGATAGGAGATAATTTCCCTGAAAAAAAATTTTGCTACCTCAAAAATACCAAGTTTTATCATTTGGATGACAATTTTCAGTATTAAGAGATTCTAGGTGGTAGTGTGTTAACTACAAATTACATCCTGATAGTTTTGAAAATAATCGTATACCATTGCTGGTGTGAAAGAACATTTCCTTACAGGATTTAGGCCTTTAACGTTTTTCATTGATTGCTTGAACAGTATTTTAACATAAGACAGAACAGGTATTAATTTTGTTAGGTTTTCTTAATGCGGATAAAAAATTGGAAGTTTCTTTACTAAGTTACTGTGGAATGATGGTAGCAAGATCCTGCAGTTAATGAATGGATTGTAGCAAGATGTTGAAGGGTGTGCCACAACCACTCACCTGGGTCAGTTCAGAATCAGAAGTGGCAGAATGTGGGAGTTGCTCGTATGCTGACGTGCATGTTTGTTGGTGTTGCAGACATGAGCGGCATAATGATCAGCGTAGCACCATGGCTGAAAGTGTCCCTACTGCTGTGCATGTTCGGCTTCCTCAAGGAGTTCCGACCATCGGAGCCGTACGTCACCCCTTACTTGCTCGGCCCATGGAAGAACTTCACCAGCAGTCAGGTAAACAGACAGCCTCTCACACAACAGACTCAGAGGAAACATACAGAATTATTGTGAAGGAACTGTCTTCAAAAGTAGGAGTGTCTCCGTGGAGAGATGGTTGTACCAATTACAGCAGACCCCAGCGGCAGCTTAGTTTGTAATTTTAACACAGTCAGTACAAAGGTGGTTTGGTGCCTACTATAATAAGTAGATCTTTACATTATAAATTTTTCTCTACACTATTGCAAGTAGTGTTAAAATCAAAATAAACTTTAATATTGTTTGGTACTTTGCTGTGATACCTAAATGTTGTTAAAGGCTGTTTACAATTAAGTGAAAACTTTCGAAATCAACCTTTTAAAAATGTCGCTGGCCCTACCTACATATTTATTTTAATGGGAACACTAACTGTCATGTGCTCAGTTAAGTTGGCAACAACTGAGAGAAATTAGTTCCATGTCTTAAAGTTGAACTAAAAACTGTTAGTAGAACATTTATAAATATTGAAATGGTTTCTTTTGCATTCCATATTTTAATACGTATAGTTTAAATAATTGGCAAATTTGTGACATATTTACTTTTCTAATTATTTCACAGTTTCACTTGACCGACACATGAATTAAATGCTCAGGCTTATGGCAGTGTTAATTTTATGTATTTACGCCGTCGGGTGAGACACGAGACGAACGGTGACACAAACTTACTGTAGGTGGGTGCCAGAGGTGTTTCCCAGTCACTGCACTGTTGAGACTCGGGGTTCTCAGGGATGCTGTGGGTTCTGTGTGCCCATATCACCTAAGCGTTCTTACCAAACATTTTGCATTACTAAACAACTTTACCAAACTTGGATCACTTGCAGAGTTGGGCGAGCCACTACAAAAGAAAGACTTAGGGTACTGTGTATTTGCTTTTATTGTGTTAACCGTACAAGATCGTACCAACTTGACTTCTTATGAAAACTCGGACGTGTCTAGCTAACTCTGTTCAGGTGCTTCCTAGTCCGCAATTAATCTAGCGCACTCCTAGATTTATGACTTCTCTGTGATGTTAGAAAACACAATCTCCACAAGGGAAGGGGGTCGACAGCTGCTAGGGTGGACTGACGATTTTTCCTGAAGATAGGGCGCAGAGAATTACATGATGAAACAAATGAATAAGTTGCACAAACATGTGTGATTATTTAGCATCACTAACGCGGACTCGTCAGGGCTCATCTTGCAGAATGTGGTTAGTGAGGTGACGGCCTATACACATAGCCAGCTAGGACGGAAATAATATCACCATACCCTTTACATAAATACCCTTGAAATATGATGGGATACGACATGAGTGGTCACAATAAACACGCAGATACATGAAAGCAAACTTAGATGGCGCGGATGCCACTGGATATGTTTCGTAGCGGATCACGTGGTGCAGATGAATTCTTAGTTTTCCTCCACAAAAACTGCAAATTCTGTCCAGATAAATTATTTTTGTTTGGAAAATTATTCTTTGGTAGATTGCATTGGTTTTGAACTGGTCACATGCCAAATGGCAAGAAAATCAAACATTGAAATGACTGCGTGGTCAAACATACAAATCATCAATTATGCAAGAATTACATGAAACCCTGAATAAAAAGTACATAGAACCCTGAAATAAATTATGGGGCACATGATTTTACACAAATAAACTCTCGAAGCGTATGGCTGGCGCGGACATTGACTTGGCGGCTATGAACCACGTGGTGGCAAGTGATGTTGCCATAAAACAATTAAACATGAAAATTACACTGACATACATACATGAAAGTAAAGCCCTTAAAATTGTACGCTGCAATGATACAGAAATTGCAATGAAACGCCTTTAACGTAGGCGGATTGCGCCTGATTCAAGTTGCGTGGGCCGTGTGGCCTCTCCGACATTTTTCCTTCCTTCTCATTTATATTTCAAAAAACCAGAAGGGCACAAGTTGTTAGGTTAAGTGGAAGCATATTGTGGGGAAAATATCTGACAAAACGTACGCAAGCAAAGGTTAACCGGTATACTAAGACTCTGGGTTCTCAGGAATGCTGTGGGTTCTGTTTATCCATCTCACCCGTGAGTACTTACAAACTCGTTGGCAATACTAAACTTTAACTAAACATCACTTTGAAAATAATCACTCGATAAAATACATGTGGCCAGGGCACTGTCACTACAAATGAAAGAGGTAGGTTACGGATGCTTGCTTTTATTGTTACTATGCATGCACATCAACGTGCCAATGAAATTATGATTATCTCGTTCATGACTAGCCAATTCCGCGTGGGTGCTCCCCAGCCCGCAATTAATCTAGCGCACTCCTAGATGGATGATCTTACCGAGGTGCATGAAAGCACAGCCTTCACAAGGGAAGAGGGCCGACAGCCGCTAGGATGGACTGACAGTTTTTCTCTGAAGATAGGTACTGCGAATTACAAATGAAACCCTTGATGAAAACATTTTAACACATGTGACTACTTGGCATCACTAACGAAATCTCGTTTAGGCTCGCCCGCCAGCACGTGGGTAGTGTGGTGACTGCCTATACACTGAGCTGGCTAGGACGGAAGTAATATCACCGTACACAAATTGCGAAATCACACAAAATATATAAAGATCCTTAAAAGATGATGGGGGGGCACAAGATGAGTATTCACAATAAACACACACATGTGTGAAAACAAGCTTAGGTGGCACAGATGCCTCTGGATAATGTTCTTGGCAGACTACGTGGTGCAGATGATATTGCAATATTTCTCTTGAAAACTGCAAATTAAATTCAGACAAAATATTATTCTGAGAGAGAAAATTATCCTCTTTATGATTTAAGTGATTGCAGGCGTGTAGCATGCCTGATGGTGCTAAAATCTAACATTTACATGACCACGTGATCAAGTACAAAAAGCATCAATTGCATGAAAAATACATAGAACCCTGAAATAAATAGTAGCGCACATGTTTTTACACAAATAAACTCTCAAACTGTATGGATGGTGCAGATAGACACTTGGCATAGTTTAGCCATGTGGTTCTACATGAAATTGCCGTAAAATATTGAAACATGAAAATACCCTTAAAATACATACATAAAAACAAAGCCCTTAAAATTGAGCTTAGATAATGCAGAAATTACACTGGAACGCCACTAACATAGGTGGATGGCACCTGATTCAAGTTGTGCGGGTCATGTGACCTCTCCGTCATTTTTCTCCTCCTCGATTAAGTTTGAAAAATACCACAAGGTTGAAATAAATTAAAGAGGAAGCATAATGATGGGGAAATGTCTGGGAAAATGTATGCAAGCAAAGGTTGACCGGTTAACTAAATTGACTATGGAAACCTACATCAGTGAACAAAAGTTGTAGTGTGCACGTGACAGTGTCTTACCTCGCCAGCTCCCTATGACAGACTGTCCACAGGCAAGCGTCGCACGGACCTACCATGACCACCTACGGGTTTCACATAAGCGGAAGTGCTACGCACGCCGAGTAAAATATTTATACTTTAAAAAATTAAAGTGGCACAAATTAAATTAAATATGTTTTACATTGTTATAATTTTCGTATGGATTTTTCATATTAATTCAGTGCTTTTTTATTACGGTGTTCATGCCGGAATATCAGTGTTCTCAATCTCGGTGTAGCGGGCACTTTATGAAAACTTTGGTTATGAAATTCAAACACTTAAAAATATTTCAAAGCATATTAAACCCTGCAAATACAAAACACGTTTTACACTGCAAAATATTATTGATGTGCGAGTTCAAAAATATTAGCCTCTTTGTGCACGTGACAGATGCGTGGTGAGCGCCTTCATGGGTTTTAGCACAGCTGGTTGTTAGCCGCCATCAGTATGCTTAACCATTAAGTAACTCTTTAAAATGAACATACAAACATTCCCAAACTCACTGGGTTTGGTGTGTTTAGTAGCCGGGACACACGTGGTATGTTAGAGATAATTGTTGGGTAAGAATTTTGGGTGAGGGAAAAGGAGGTAAGTTACCAGATGAGGTACCAATTACTGCTAGCATGTGGTAACGGGAGTCCATGTCGTCATGCTGGTGCATCCGTGCTGGTCACTTAGCTGCTGCTGTTCAGGGGTCACTCTTTTCCCACCATTTCCAATGTGTGTAACGTATTCTCTTGGCAGTTGTTACCCTGCCCTTCAGGCATCCTGAATACATGCTGGGAAGTGTGTAGTTTATTCAATAAACACATATATAATATATTTTGGTCCTTTACTTCTAGCCTACCCTTGTTCCTTCCCAACAATCCACCGCCTTCTCAGGCATGATCCAAATCTTGATGCCTTCCATCAGTATGTATTACAAATATAAAATAACACATTTTTTCGTGAACATCACCTTTAACATGATATCTGCTTATGTGTAGCATGCTGAAGAGTAAATAAAATTATGTTCTGTGTAACATGCGGTTAGGAATGAACATCAGTACAGCAATAGTTTCTCTGTAAGAAATACAATTGGCTTCTGCTGGCACACCTAAATTTTGTAGGTGACAAGTGCTGTGCTATGGGCTAGCAGGAACTTGTCTTATATACTCCATTGTAATTCATTATTCTCTATTTGTAACAAATTCTGTTGAGAAAAGTTCCTTGTTTTGATTTGGTTGAAATACAAATGTGTCAGTTAAATGTTTAATAAAAACAGTTGCAGTGTGTTAGAACATTTTTTTATTTTACGAAGGTTGCTACTAAGCATGGCAACCATGTGTATCAGACAAATATGCAACACTTAGAAATCTTATATTGGAGTTATAGCAAGATAGAACATAAGCTACAAAGTAGACTGAGATTAGGTAGTGGTTTGTGAAGGGTTTTTTTTTAGATAAAGTAGAAGAGCATAAATGCACACTTTACACTCGCCATTTTATTGCTTTAATCCTTTCAACATTGATTAACATATGAACAAACTGTTAAATAATTCAGAATGTGTGATATGATATTCTGTAGCTGCATGTGTCTGAGCTTGGAGTGTGTGATGATCAGGGTAGTCTCAACATAAGTAATAATGTACACAAGCTATCTCGTAAAAGACGTGTTGGTTTGTACTTGCTACCCAGTAATGCTACTACCCTTATTTAAACAGTTCTGTATGACAAGGAACACAGTCATCATAAGCTTTTAAAAGCTCTGTGTTACATTCTGTAGCATTTCTACACTTAAGTGCTGCCATTTTGATATAAGAATGCTGTTCCAGCTGGCTAAAATTCAGAAGTCTGTGGAAAAAAACACAAGATGCTCACTTTTTATGCCTTAATAACCCTTGAATGTTGGTTGCATCCTGTGGTACCTGTAGGAAGCAGATGGTTCAGTGTTTCAGTGATACATCTTCAAATTCAACATGCAAAAATGTGGGTGACCCCACCGGGAATTGAACCTGGCTTGCCTTAGTGAGACATTCTGACTGCTAAACCACTGTGAATTGTTTTGCTAAGGTAAATAATAGAACTACTGAATATGAAATGAAGAAATCCATATATCTTGATGTCGCAGGTGAACCAGGAGATATACCCAGTGGGGACATACTGCTACCTGGCTCTGCTGGTGTTTGTGTTCCTCGTCACAGACCTACTGCGGTACAAGTCGATCATTGTGCTGCTGGGACTTGCAGGCATTGCCACCTTCTCCACTCTCCTCGTGGGGAAGACTCTCTTTGTGATGCAGGTACGTCCATCTGAGGTCTGCTCTCAGCATCTGCTTCAATAAATTTTTGCTACATATTCAGCAAGCTTATTTTCCAATTATTTGAATTTGGAAAAGTGGCTTTCAGTTGGTAGCTAAAGCTAAAAGTACTATTTTCTATGGTGTTATGCCCCCCAGGTGGTGCAATTCCTCTACGGCCTGTTTAGTGCGGCAGAGGTGGCGTACTACACGTACATATATGCCCAGGTAGATCGCAGACACTACCAGCAGGTGACAAGCCACACACGTGCAGCCTACTTGTTGGGGCGGATGGTCTCGGGCGTGGTCTCTCAGCTCCTTGTGTCCACTGGTACCTTGGACTACCAGCAACTCATCTACCTCACCCTCGCAGGTACCCCACTCATATGATACAAGGGATGATGTTAGTGTAGCATGATGTATCTAGAACCATTTAAAAAGGTTGTTTTCGAATGTATATGTTGCTATCATTTGGCTCATATTTAAAAGTATTATTTCTAATTCACCACAAGGCAAACCGGGTTCAATTATTCGTTTGGTCACCCCTGAATTTTAAGATGTGGGAATCATACCAGATGATGATGCTGCTGCTGCTCAACTGAATTTCTCAAGGGATTTTCCATAATCTCAGCCCATGCATTCTGGTGCTGTTCCACATCCACCTTGCTTTACTTTCATTGGCTCTCAAGACCTCATTAAAATCTGCACTCTCCTCATTGTTAACAATTTGATTGCTATGTGGTAATTGTTTGAATGTTAATTAAACTAAATAAATATTCTAAAATTGTAAAACACGCATTCATGTAATACTTTCTGTTGAGTAACAAGCTAGCAGCTGGCTAATTTTGAATTGGCAACCCAGTAAACTCGGGTAATTGATGTCGGTGGAGTTGGCGTTTTAGTGCTTGGAACGCTTGGCCCCCCATTTCCATCTAACTTCGTTTTCGAGGAGAGGATGCAGTGGTGCCATCAGGTCGGCAATGTTTGGAACGAAGTCGCGCAACCAGTTGCACAATCCTAGGTAACAGCGCAGTTGTTTCTTATTAGTGGGTTCCTCTGCATCCGCTATGGCTCGGATAGACTTTTGTTGAGGAAAATTTTCTTCGGGTTGGACTAAGTGTCCTGGGTAGTCTATAGTTGTCTTTTCAAAGAAACTCTTGGATAATTTGCATGTGATGCCGTGCTGCTCTAGCCTTTCGAGTACTCTTTGGCTGTGGGTTAAATGCTCATCCCAGGACTTTGAATAAATTATTACGTCGTCTAAGTAGGCGAAGCAGAATTCGTAGACGTACCTGGTGAGTACTTCGGTGGACATGAGGCGTTGAAGTGTGGTCGGAGTATTTTTAAGATCGAAATGCATGACTCAAAATTGAAGGGTCTCCCCTTCTGGGGTGGTAAATGCTGTGTACTTACAGCTGTCGGGGTGCACTGCGTTTTGCCAGTATCCGGATTCCGTATCCAAGGTGCTGAAGATCTGGGCTTCCCCTATATCTCGCAAAGTGTGTGACAGGTTGACGGCTGGGGGAACTATGGGGTGAGTCACTTCGTTTAATGCCTTATAGTTTACGCAGAATCGTAGTTTGCCATCTTTCTTGGATACCAGTACTACCACTGAGTTGTAAGGTGAGTGTGTGTGTGTGTTTTTTCTTTTTTTTTTTTTTTTTTCTTTCGACGAGCCGATACTCGGTATGGTCAGCAGTAGGCCGGTGCCTCGGTGGTCGTCCATATCTCATGTTGTATCGACCTGGTCTGTTGAAGTTGTCCCCCTTGCTGAATGCTCCAGCGTGCTCGTCTAGTATAGTTTTTAACTCGTGAAAGGTGGATTCACGCAGCTCATGGTTGATTAATTCTGGTTTGAGCATCTCTGAAATTAATAGTTCTGGGCTGTGCTCCCAGTTTACCGTAACTTGGTATTTATTCCCGAGGTATACGCGCTATTTGCCATGGTCGATGATGCACTGTTGTTGTCATAGTCACGGGCACCGTAGAATAACATCGTTTAAGGCGGGGCTGACAACAAATTTGTCGAGGTTGGAATGTCGGTGCAGGGTCACTTCCAATGTGATGCCACCATCTACTTGTATGGCCGCGTCTGACTGGGCCATTATTACTCTGTTCTTCTGTGGTCGGAGCTGCTGTCACTGTTTCGTGCCGAGTAAATTGCCTGGTACGAAATTTCCTGTTGCCGCGGAGTCTAGTAGGCCTAGCACATGTTGGTCGTTAACTTCGATTTCAATATGAGAGGCAACAGGGAGAACCATCATCCTCACTTAATCTTCGGATGTTGGGCTCCGCCTTGCCGGTTGCGTGGGCCTGCTTCGCACCTTGGCTTTGGCATTTCCCGCCAACGGTTCCCTCTGGGGGGCGGGTTGTTTTGTGTAGGTTGGTTGTTGATCCAATTCGGGTAACTCTCTTCTGGGTTGATCATCCCTGCATTCCTCCTGGGGCAGTCCTTATTGAAATTACATCCCGGACAGAACCAACACTTGGGTGCAAACGCCTACTTACTTGGTATGGGTGGAGTCTTCTCCTTCGGTTCCACAGGAGCCGTTCGGTTGTCGCTAACTTTGGGGGTCTTGAATTTTTCCAGAACCACTTGCGCCTTAAAATTCTGTTCGGCTTCTCGGGTTTGATCTACTAGTTTGTCAAGGGAAGTCGGCCGTGGCGTGAGTAAGATTTTTTTTTAGACTGGGTAACAGCATACACCCAATATTTCATACTGAGCTGGCTTCATCCCCGGTGGTGGAACATCTGTTCCTTCCACCTAATGAAGATCTCTGCCTCTTCGCTTGGCTCCTGTCATGAGTTTTGCTAAGACCTCATCGCTGGTGAAGTTGGCTAGCCGTTTACAGAGTTGGGGCCAGTCTGTCACAAACTCCCCATACCGTTTCCACCATTCTGTTGCTTTGCTGGTTAGTTGTGTCTGGACTAAACTAACCCATTGTTTCTCGGGCACGTTGTGCTCTGCTAGGTCCTTCTTACATTCATCTGTGAAGGAAACCGGATCTTTGTGTGGTTGGCCGGCGTAATTGGGAAGTCACAGTCTCCACGGAGCTGCCGATCGCCGGATGTCCTGAAGCTGAACCACTATGTTGTATATACTCCACCTGGGGGTCGGGATTAGGCGGGTGGTATTCCACAGCTCTTTTACACAGTTCACATCGGTACACCATACTGGGTTGAGCAATTTGTTCCTCCAGCCACCCAATACATGTATGGTGGAATGATTCACTACACAGGATACAGTGTACTAAGCTAATATTGCGGCCTGAACAGGTTATCCAACTGCAAAACCTTTCCTGTTGATTACATCACGGTTCACATCGGAACTCTAACGTCTCGGTGTTCCATATCTTGTCAGTCCAGCCAAGGCAGAGATAATGAAATTCTTGATTACATTGGATGCATTTGATTCTGTTGATTCCCGAGCACTGGCAAGTGACATGGTTACATACTTGGGTGCCACGTATGCCATGCTGCTGGCCTGTGGCTCTGACTGATTGTTTACGTCTGTCTGGTGTCGGTAATGAGCGCCACAATGTGTTTTGAGACTCCTCAAAGTCTGGCTAATTGGTCCCGGTTAATTTCTCTTTCTCTCTGGCCATGTTGACCTGGTTCCGCGTTCACTGATTAACAGATTCTTACGCTGACGCCCCATGTCGGGCACCAGAAAAGTCCTTGACGCGTGTCGCTTAAACCCAGGTCGTACAAGAGACTTTTGGGTCTCCGCTAGGTCAGTTGGGACTCAGGGACTCAGTGCCCTTTCTTTCTGGACACCCATGTCGGTGGGCTGTCTACTGGGTACATAGTCAGGTGCTGTATGACGAGCAATATGCCTCGCAACAACACTGGCCCTCTGGGGCAAGGTGGACTTGCCTTGGCAGATGTAGAAGTAGCCGTGCAGGTTGTGCAGGTGAAGTCCTTGGTTTCACTGGCCTTGGCAGAGGTGGAGCTGCTGTAGTTCTCCGCCAAATGGCAGCGGTTCCACTCGGTGCTGGGCCAGCTACCGATGTGTGGGTTGGCCCTTCCAAACCTGGTTTCGCTCCCATTCACTAGGGCCCGGACCACCAGATGTACTTTGTAGCCGGTTCTAACTGGGGCAGAGTGAAACGCATAGCTCCCGACGGGAGATGCTGGTCTCCCTGCATGTCGGGCGGCTTGGGCCTGCCCCTGAGGAGTGTCAACTCCCGGCGCAACGAGGTTTGCAGCATCGACCTGCTTAGCAACACTGAACTCTGCCTTCCTTTCCGCTCTCAGAGCTCCGTGCTGGCTTTTGAATGGCATATGCCACGCTTGATTTCCTGCAAGTGGCAAGCAATGGACAATCCCTAACTTAGGCGTGTAAGGCCGACAATGGCTGGTGGTGCGCTCCCTGGCTCCTAACAGTGCAAGCACCTAGAGTTGTGGGTCGTAAACCGCCTTCCTGCTACTGCAGGGTGTGGTCCACAGACGATGGGCCTTCAATCCCAAGCAGATACGTCTGCCAGCACCTTAGCTAGGTGCTCCGGTCAGCAATACAATTTAAGTTGGCTGTCCCGCCTCTGTGGGGTGTGTCCTAGTGGTAGAGGCTCTACCGTTTTGTGCACCGAGGTGTACAGAATGGGGGCCGTCGATAGATGGTGTGTGTCGCCAGACAGGCCCCTGAAGGGGGTCTGATGTCCTACTCTAGGTTGTCAACTCTCTGTCACTTGCTTGCCCTTTGAGGTCGAATATTGGTGGTAGATAGGTTATACTACTATAACAAAGAACTCTTAGATACTTTAAGACTTAGTATTTATTATAACAATAAATATTTAGGTGACTCGTACGTGCTACCAATAGGTCTGTGCTGTGGAAGTAATTAAGTTACGCAGTTTATGGGTGAAGGTGACCTGCTTCAAAGTCTACTTAGATGCAAGGGCAAAATAAACTAACTGTCGCAACTACTGCTATCGGGGTTTGCCTAGAAGATGCTCTAACTTTAACAGGGGAGCCACTACCAGCAATTAGTGGTGGCTGAAGACCCAGGAGGTGTCAACAACTGAAGTGTTAAGTCGATGGTCATTGTCTTCACGCTGACAAAGCTTCTGGTGAAGGCGATTGCCAGGAGGTGTTGAAGCCTCTGGTAGGTGGTGGCAGCAGCCACTGAAAAACTGGAGAGGACTGTGAGGGCCTAAGACAGTAGAGAGCCCCAGCACAAGAAGTGTTGAGTCGAGCTACTGGAGACGATAACTCCTGACCTCGGACACGCACGGCCTTATATGCGGCTCATTTTGAAGTGCACGGCAGGCCAGGGTGGCAGGCGTGACGTGCCCCCGTGACGTCTGCCTGGAGTGCGCGGAGTGGGAGAATTACCCTCATGCGCTCGGGATATGCCTCAGGCACTCTGCAGTGCCCAGCCATCTTCGGCGGTATGGCGACACTCTGTCTGCCGGATACGTCAGGGAGGCTGACATGTTGCACAGCCGCTTCAAATACCTGGCGTTTTACATGTATACAAGGTGCATTTGAGTTGAAATAACTCTCTGCGCATTCGTAAAAAGACGTGCTTGGTTCACTCGTTCCTTGGGTTTAAATACTCTTAGTGGAGAGAGAAGGGCAGGTCATGAATCGTCTGGGAAACCAAGTATCTTCCATGTCCCTTCCCAGGAACACATCCTGCAAGACATCTTTGGTAGTTGTTTCCTGTAGAATTGAAGCATGTGGGATGAGCTGTAGTCGTTTATGATATATAGGTATGAGTGTCAGTTCCATATTTTTGTTTATATTTATAATTAAAAACCCACAATCTCAAGTTGTGGAAGGAAGTCAGGAAGATGACAGTGGCACAAGAACAGTCACAGTGGTTAATTACATTGAAAAACTTACTTTTAACATGTCAGTGGAGGATACGCTGGTAGAACAGAGCTCGCTCAAAAATCCAACTTGAAACCAAGAGAATTCTGAGTTGATTGATTTGAAAATAGCAAAATATCATCAATGTTAAACTGACAAATTATAATTTTGGTGTGTGTATGGGGATGAGTCGATACATACCCTTGAATTTCCTTGAAGCGCTTTGGGAATGTGGTGTGTAGGTTACGTAATTCGGGGTCGGCCTGTTGTTGCTTGGCGAACACAGTACAACTGGTTTGTGCTTCCAGTAATTGTACGTAACCTGGTTTTCTCAACGTACCGATGTGAAGCGTGTTCTGGCAGGAGCATCCTTTCCCAGTCTTCCATGTTCTCAGTCTCCTGGTGGAGGTTTGGAACTCATTATAAAGCATCTAGTAGTTCAGTTTGCTTTCCAGGGCAGTGTTGAATGGTGAAATTTAATTCTTGCAAGAGCAAGGCCCAACGGCCTAGTTTGAACTTAGTTGTAGTGGCAGTGTGTAATCAGGGAAGTGCATGATTATCAGTCCGTAAGATGAAGGGTATGTCCTCGAGGGGGTAACAGAACTTTTTAAGGGCCCAGATGGCAGCAAGGTAATCTTGCTAGTTCGAGTGGTACCTCTTCTTCGTTTCTGACAGGAGTCTGCTAGCATAGTTTATTATTCGTTGACGTCCTTCTGGGGTTTCTTGGTAGAGAACAGCTCCGAGACCTGTCCTACTGGCGTCTGTCAGCAGGATCAGTGGTTGGTCAGGGAGGGGATGATAAAGCATGTCAGTTTACGCAAACTGGTGCTGGAGTTCCTGTAAAGCTGTTTCTTCCTTCTTGGTCCACTTCCAGGTGTGGTCCTTTAATATAAGGTTGTTTAGCGGTCCCATAAGTTCAGCAATATTTGATATGAAATCTCGAAGCCAGTTGCAGAGTCGCAGGAATTTCCGCGGCTGCTTCTTGTTTCATGGTAGAACAGCTTCAGATATGGCTCGTATCTGTTCGGTTTGGGCGAAATTGCCTTCTGGCAAGACTTGGTGTCCCAGAAAGTTGATTTTGGTCTTGCCAAAATGGCACTGGGATAGGTGGCATGTGAGGCCGTTCTTTCCAAGATTAACTGGAGGTGCTGCTGGTGTTCCTCCTAGTTTTTGGAAAATATTATGACATCATCTAGGTAGGCATAGCAATACTCGCCAATGTAGCCCATTAGGAGTGAAGCGGCCATGAGGCGCTGGAATGTTGCAGGAGCATTCTTGAGACCAAATGGCATAACATTGAATTGATGTATCTCTCCTTTAGGTGCGATAAACTTAGTGTAAGGCCTTGACTGCGTGTGGATGGGGATTTTCCAGTACCTACATCTCATTTCAAGAGTGCTAACAATTCAAGCTTCCCCGAGCGCTTTTAGCATGTGCCCCAGGTTCAAGGTTGGGGAAGCTACTGGCTAAGCAATTTGATTCAGGTCGTAGTAGTTGATTGCAGAATCTAAGTGAGCCGTCCTTCTAGGGTACCAAGTCTATTCTGGCATTGTAGGCCAAGTCTGAGGGTTCAATGGTGTCTGTCTGTGGTACTAGCACTCATGATAGCTGAGAGTAGGCTACAAGGTGGCTGGAATCGTTGGGGATGACGGGCAGCGCTGCAGTGTTGTGCTGAGCAGCGCTCTCGACTAAACAGTGTAAGACTGTCACAACTTGAAATAGTCGGTAGTTTTTGGCAGCGTGACATACTGCAAAGGCGAGATGTGAAGTCTTGTGGCTCTCAGGCAGAGTAACAGCAGGCAAGTGGACTGGCGCGAGACAACCATCGGTGTGATCTCGGGCAGAGTATCTGCGGGTCCCATTTATACTCGGCTTGCAATGCCAGCGCGGGAATTACGGGTTGTGGAGAGAACGATGCGAAGGAAAGAAGAGAGTAACTGAGAGGGGCGGTGACTTCCGCTCACGTGCCAGGTGCTGGAGGGGTAAGTGGCGGCGTGATGCGAAGTGGGTTACAGCACAGCAGGCAACAACGGCTGGCAAACCACCCTAGCTTGGAAGGTGCCCTGTGGCATGTATGGCGTAACTGCTCTTCTTAAGAAGGTGCTGCTGCTGTGGCAAGACTAGTTAAGTGAATGATGTCGTTCGTGAGACCTTGAGCTCAAGGAGGGAAAGGGGGTACTTTTCTTGGCTGGCCGTGTTGATATGTGTGCAATACTAGTCCATGTACTGTCATAATGAAAGGTAATTTGAAGAAAAGATATGTGAGAAGACGGGTGGGTGTAGAACAAAGCTTCCCTTGTGTTGTGTGAAGGGTTGGCTAACCTTCAACAAGGTGTAAGCACTGGGTGGTATGCTCACTCCATACCACCACTGCCACTATTTTTTTAACAAATTTTTTCCAGTTTTATTTATTTATTTATTTCTTCCTTCATACTCTGGCGTATGAATATGAATAGCGACAATACTAGGCATATATTTTATCACTGTGGACTAGCAAACATATTTTTAAAATAAATTTCCAATACAACTTCTTAAATTTGTGCAGAGAATTTTTTTTTTGTTTTCATTTTTTTTATGGTTTCTGTTAATGGCATAGTAAAATCGCTACCCTAGTTAAATCAGTTACTGGGAAAATTAGGTCCAGACTATTGTTGGTGACATGTTGCAGGTATGGTGATGGCCACACTGTGGTCTCTCATGCTGCCCCCTGTAAAGCACAGCCTTTACTTCCACCGCAAGAACTACAGACCCTCAGAGGAGCCCACAGACCGCTCCTCACAGTCAGAGTTGGAGGACCAGTGCAAGGATCCACCCATCACGCTGCACAACAAGTGTGTGTGGGCAAGCAGGTTCCTGTGGCAGGACTTTGTTGCAGCATTCTCCCAGTGGTACGTGGTGAAGTGGTCGCTGTGGTGGGCGCTGGCGATGTGCGGCTACTTGCAGGTGAGCCACTTGTTAGGCAGCACGTACATGTAGCATGTCTTTTCATCAGGGTTGTTAGAGGTATAGAAAACATGGGAAACCTTGGAAATAGGTGACAGATCTTGGAAATTCAAACCTGTAATACTGCTTCATCCGTTATTTATTTACTTTTGGCACTCTTTTATCAGCAAATCATTTTCAATTCAGAGTATTGTGCTTTCAAACTGAGCTAGTTCAAGCTAATGTTTATAGTGAACTCCATTTGAGTCTTCGCTCTCAAAAGATTACAAGGTACAGTAAATGCTGGGTCCAAGGCAGGAGGAGAGATGCTTCCAGCTGAGTAGGAAGTAATGAGGTCACAGGTTTATGTGATGTTTATAAATGTAAATCAGGTGTACTGCTTAATGTAACTTACAGATGGCTATTGAGAGTTTTAGGTTGATGTTCACTGTTTCATGTTTTACATTATAGGGTCTCAACTATGTGCAGCTGTTGTGGGAAGTGATATTGAAGGAAAATGATGACTCGGATAGCAGGCTTCTGAATGGTGCAGTGGAGGCAGTCTACACCATAATTGGTTAGTATGCTATTGCTCTCTGTGCACAGTGAAGCTGTTTTAATTAATACTTAAATAGAAAGTATTCTAAATTTTACAGCCATTATGAGAAATTCTGGTTAATTATCAACCCAAGTACCTATGGTCGGACCTAAACTGACTGCTGCAAAGATTCGTATTCATGTTGAAAAGAAACAAATATACTGAAAAAGGGTTTTGCCAAATAGTGTGTTTACCCATATACCAACTGCACCACAAAAAATTTGGTTTGACACATGATGCGTAAGGGATAAATTATTTTTAGATTTTGCATCATGATGTGCGACGTCACGAGGTAACGGAGAGAAGCTGGCTTAACAAAAGACGTAAACCACGAGCACCAACGCTGTATTCATCGCGACCATGTATTTGCGAATATGAATCTGTATCATCCTGCATGACTGCGTCTTTAAAATAAAACAGACATATAGGGTTCCGGAGTGGAAACTGCGATGAACACTTGCATGGTGACACTATAACTTTGTGACTAATAACACAATTGAAATTAATTTGGTTCTGTTGATCAGTTATACGACTACAATGTGAGCATATTGTAGCATTGCAGCTTGATATATACAATTAGTATATTCGGGAAGTATTTCAATTGTCTATATTTCAGTCTACGATAGTAATTCATGTAATATTTGAAATGTCGTGGCAATGACAACTTGTTTGTATTTCATATATTTTCGTTTTTCCAAATTTGTTATTTTTCTTTCCTCATTTCATCAGTAGTAACGGACGTCAACAACAGACATCACAGGATGATAGCGCATCTTTTCCTTTTCACTGGGTTAGTAAACTAAAAACATTGCCACTGCAAGGCACAACATGGTTAAACGAGGAAAATAACAGAGGTCACCTTTAGCTGACATGACCGACTACTTGAAAACCATATGTTTTCAATGAGGAAACTTTCTACCAATATATAAGGAAGCGCGACCTTTCTCGGGTATCATAACAGTTCGTCGCAGCAGCACGATCGTTTGTCAGCTGTCAGTCGGACAGCCTGCAACGTGTGATCATGTGACCTACACCAACCAGTGCCCACGACTTTAACCTTCTTTTGTATTTCGGACATTTCAATTCAAATATCTATTAAATTTATTTTTTGTCTGTGCGAGGAGTCAATAGGGTGCCAGGAGAGAAAAGTAACGATTCTCTCTCATCTTCGTAAATCTTGAAGAGAGAAGTTTTGTTTTATGAAGGCTGCCATTCTGTCTTGTTTTTTTTGCCGAGATGACAATAAATCTCCAGTAAAGATTTAACTTCTTTTATTTATTGGTAATCCTGGTATCAAATAACTTTCATTATTATGTGCTCAAAGTCTCCAACTCATGTTGAGCTAGTCCGTTGGTGTTTACTGAGAACGAAAACAAGAGAACAGGACAGTAGCCTGTTACAATGTCCTTGAGTAATGCATGCATGGAGTATGGTTGAGTAATGCACTGGCTGCAATTGTGGGCATGGACGAAAATTTCCAGGCAGAATGTCTTACTACTTCAATATGCTGGTGCGTTGATTTTGGTGCCAAGTAAAAGAGCTCATCTAAATGTGCCTATTTAAGCTATTATATCTTATTATTAGACTATAATCCAATTTTTGTTTATTTTAGATAGTTATTAGTAGCATCTAGAGGCTTATTTCAAAACATATTTGATAATAAACCTAATTTATCTACAATGCTTTTAACTTTAGTGTTAATTATGCATTGTCTCATTTTCTGTGGGACCATTGTGATGTGTTAGGAGCATAGTGCTCCATCACTGTCTTATGATCCTACTCGTGCCGCAACAGGTGCTGCAGCAGCACTGGGCTGCGGCTGGGTGCGGCTTGACTGGCGCAGAGTGGGAGAGTTGTTCCTGGGGGTGTGCTCCATGGCCATCGGGGGAGTGCTGATTGGAGCGGCCCTGTGCCACACCATGTGGGTCGCGTACACTTCCCATGTTCTGTTTGGTGTCATGTTCAATGCTATGATCACCATTGCCAAGTGAGTATACAGCTCCAGATATCATTAGATGGTTGTAGTCTGTGTCGGTGAAGATGCAGGCAGCCTGTTGTGTTCAGTTTCTACCGTAGAGATGGGTTAGGGTTACCAGATGTGTGGTAATCAAAAAGACGACACTTGCAAGAAAATGACATGAAGAAAGTGGACACATAATTTTACAATAGGAATATACAGAGTTAGTTTATCATGTCGCAGATCAGTTAAAAATGTATTACATGTAAAATTGTATCCCAAATTTTGTTTCAGGTATCTGTTCTTTGTTAATTGGCAGTTATTCACTCTTGCACAACGTGGATTCAGATACATTTTGATTGTATTTCTTTGACAATTTTATTTTTTCTAACAGGTTTCTATTTCCTAGAAATAATCATAAAATTTTGAACAGATTAGACATTTCTTAACTTAGACATTTAAGAAAATAGCCAGGATAAAATATGAGTGTCAATAATGGCAAAAGAATCGGGTAATATTCTTGAAAAATTTTGCACTTTTGAAGGAAGTTTGTTAGCACCATTACGAAATGTTTGACGACATGTAAAAACCCACTAAAAAGTAAAACTTTCTGTTTTTCACTTTTATTGGAAAAGAGGACATTTAGATTTTTTTTTAAAACCCAGTCGGGCAATTTACAAGGCCTCAAGAAGAGTCATGTCCAGGATGTATGCTAACCCTAAGATGAGTTATCAGTTTTTCTTGATAGTACTGAAGCATGCCCATCTCTTCGATTAAGGTATCTAACAGTTAGGGGTGAGAAGTGAAACCTCGATCACCAAATAAATCTGAATTAGAAGTGGCTTGTAGTTATCACCTTGATGTCACCGGGGTCTTCACACTGATGGTTTTGTTATACGTTGACCTGGATCTAATATGAGAAGTAGCCTTCAAAATTCGCAAGGCCAGTGTCGCGAGGAGCATACTCAAGAACTCAAGACCGTTTGGGCAAGATCTCTGAGTATAGCTTAGGTCGGATAGATTTTCTAGCTGGGACAAAGTCAAGTGTTATTGGCTTTACCTGGTGATTGCTCGGCAGCGGCGTGCTCCTCCTCTCCGGTCGACTTGTAGAGGGGGTCAGCGGCAGAACAGAGGCTGACACCAGCTGCATAGTAGTAGTGCTAAATGGTTCAGGTGTGCTGGAGGTAGATGTGGTGGGATTGCTGTACATGTAACAGGTACAGTAATACCTTGTTAATTCTATGTTGATTAATTCAAAATCGTATATAATTTGAAGTATTTCTTTGCCTCCAAATGGAAAAATATGATTTTATACGCTTTTAAGTTTGGATAATTTGAAATTCGCCTTTTATGTTGATGCATGCAGCTTATAACAGTTAACGTAAACAATTACGTCTTATTTCACTGCAACCCTAGTGTACTACTTCTACACTCGTGAGATTTAAACCCCGCGCCATTCCGTACACGGAAGTAATGGTCTGCCACAATCCTGGAGGGTGGCCGGACACGTGGATATGAGGGGTTGTGAAAGACAGCGGCGTGTCACCCCTCCTTCCCTGTCCTGAGAGCCAACAAGCCATCAGCCGCCTCAGGCCATGCACGAGCGCCACCAGGATACGCGAAGGTCAACAGATGACCAGAGGGTGCTACCCCCACTCCGGCCTCACTAGGATGTCACACGCCCTCCCCCGCTGTATAAGGCCGTGCGCAGCGGCCTTCGCCAGTTGTTCCTGTAGTCTTCTCCGAGCACCTAGGTGCTGGAGTATAGACTACTATGAGCCCTTCAACAGTTTTCAGCAACCACCAGAGGCTGCCACCACTGACGTCGCCATTAGAGCTCAGCAGCCCTGCTTCCAAACACTCCAGTGACGCCAATAGATACCAGAAACTTTTCGAAACATTGTACATTCTACATGTAATTCTTTTTTTTTCGCCTAGACACTCCCTATATAGAGTTAGGTTTGCATTTAAGTAATTTTTGTCGGTTTTCACGTAACTTCCCTACTTAGCTTAGGACCAGGTCGCCTACACCTGGTTACTGTAGGCTTACTTCCAACCACTGTTCTTGGAACCAGGGTGAATTTCTTAGTCGCCTCGAACTGGGACTGTAAACCAATCCTTGGGTATGATTGCAGGTACAGGTACTGACAAGTGACAAAAGGCTTGTGTGCGCTCTCGGGGTGCTAGGCTGTCGACGTAAGCTACCAAGGAAGGTGACATCTTGCAGATGCCCGGAGGAAATTAGCATTCTTTTTACTTTCTCTCTTATACCATGGTGTTTGGAGAAAGGCATCTGGATACACACAAAGACACACGCACGTCGATGAGAGAAAAAGCAGGGTATGTGTTTCTACGTAGTGTTGCCGAATCTTTCCAACCTAGGGAACGACCCCTTCAGCACGGAAAGTGCAATGGAGAGAGCGAGCCCCAGTTTGACAAATTGGATTAGAGACAGAGGGTGTAGCCTCCCGCCAAATCTTCCCAATTCAGGGAACGTCCCTTCCAGCACTGAAAGTGCAGTGGAAAAGACAAGCACCGGACCGACAAGCTTGGTTAGGAAACTGTGTACCTGTGAGCAGGCTCTGCCGTTCAGCCTACCGGGGTATGCAGAAAGTTTGGCCAGGTTGCTAGTGTGTGAGGGTAGTAAGAACAGTGTTGTGGCTCGTTTGAGTTTAAACTCAGGATTACCTGCGTTTCCATCAAGGAGGTGGTCTGTTGGGAAAGGTGCTAAGTCTACAGGAATATGGAACTCAATATTTGGTAAAACACAATGTTTATTTCACGTAATATGAAATGGATATGTGATGCCACATTACCTCCTATGTATATGGGAGCTGTCGGAGAAACTATCCTATGCAACAACGGGTAGAGGTGGCCTGCTCCTGAGCCAGGTATCGGGTAGATTAAGCACCGTAAATACAGCTTGAACTTAATCTGGTTCCCTAACATATTGAGGAGCCACCGTGTGTATCGGCGTAATCGAGGTGTGATTCCTGGCATGATGTTTGAGTGACTAAGCAGGGCGTTGAAGGAATGGTCTTGGTAAGAGACCAAGGAAAGGTGTCTCTCTGGCACTGAAAGTGCGGTGAAGCGGGAGGTAAGCTGGAAGGCTTGGTGCGAAGGCTGAGACTATCAGACTGGTTAATTCTCTGGCACTCAGAGTGTGCGGTGGAGAAAGTAAGTCTGGCTGTGTAGTAAGCTGGTCAGTTCCTGGTACTTGTGTGTGCAGTGGGAGACTGAAGATTGGCCTGGAGATGTGCCTCAGGCCTCATTTTATACAAAAATGGGTGGCTGCCTCATTGCTCATTGGCTGGTATCTTGAGGATGAGGAGATGCACCAAGCTGGGGGTGGAAAAAGCATAGCTTCTCTGGCATGATGTCACCGGCCGGCTTGGAGAAGAAAGGAAAACAATGGTGAGATGCACTGCCAGCGCTGTCTAGTAGCAGACAGTGGTACTGTCCTGCATTTGGCCATAGCTTCGGTGGGCCAGTGAATAATATAATACAGTTGAGCAGGAACATCCATTCTTACTAGGGTAAACAGTACAAGCTGCAGTCACGTGTCAGCCAACAATGTCAATATCCACTGTTATAGTAGCAACGCGTGCTACTGATGAGCTGAAGTCAAAAATGCCCATTGTTGCCAACGCGTCATGTCTCTGTTATAATAAATTACATGCACTTTATGGACTATCCTCGTATAATCATATAAATCTTTCAAATTATGTTCTCAATAAATAATTTGTTATAATTGTGTGTGACAAATTCACCTTTTTTATATGTATAATTTTTATTATTTATTATATTATTCTTATATTTGTATAATTACGTTTACACACACATGTGTATCATTTTTGATATTAGCCTTATACATCTTGATGCCGGCTAACAGCCAGTGGGACTAGAGCCCATGACGGCGCTCACCATGCATGTGTCATGTGTCCTGCACATGCGCAAACAGGCCAAAAATATTAAACTTTCACATAAATATTATTTTTCAGTGTAAAATGTGTTTTATATTTGTATTTACAGGGTTTAATATGTCTTAAAATGTTTTAAAGTGTTTGTTGGTATTTTAAAATTGTTTGGTTGTGAAATTCAAAGTGCCTTCGGCACCGAGATTAAGAACACTGATACTCCGGCGTGAAAGCCATCGTAAAGAGACACTGAAATTATATGAAAAATTCACAAGGAAATTATAAAAATGTCAAACAGTATTTTATTTAATTCGTACCATTTTATTTTCTATAATAAAATATTTTACTCGGCATGCATAGCACTTCCTCTTAAGTGAACCCCGTAGGCGGCCATGGTAGGTCCGTGCGACGCTTGTCTCTGGACAGTCTTGTCGAGGAGAGCAAGTGAGGTAAGACACTGTCATGTACACACTACAACCTTTTGTTCACTGATGTAGATTCCAATAGTCAATTTAGTTTACCTGTCAACCTTTGCTTGTGTACGTTTTGCCAGACATTTTCCCAGCATTACGCTTTGCTTTACTAATTTGTTTTGCCCTTGTGGCATTTTTAACTTAATCAAGGAGGAGAAGAAAGATGTCTGAGAGGTCATGCAACGCGTGCAACTTGAATCAGGCGCCATCCACCTATGTTAGTGGCATTTCAGTGTAAATTTTGCATTATTGCTATGCACAATTTTTAGGGCTTTGAATTTATGTATGTATTTGAGGGTATTTTTCTTGTTTGAATATTTTATGGTAACATCACTTATAACCACATGGCTGGCCATTGTTGCGTTTTGAGAGATTATTTATGTGACATCGTATGTGCAATATTTTATTCAGTGTTCTATGTTAAATTTTTGTCAGGGTTCCATGTAATTTTACTAAAGTGATGCTTTTTGTACTTGACCATGCGGTCATGTTAATGTTTGATTTTACCGCCATCAGACATTTTACAAGCCTGTAATCACATAAATTGTAAAGAGGATAATTTTCTCAGCAAGAATAATATTTTTTCTGAATTTAATTTGCCGTCTCCACGCAGAAATATTGCAATTTCACCTGCACCGCGTGGTCCACTACGAACTTCATCCAGCGGCATCCGAACCATCTAAACTTTTTTTCTCACGTGTGTGTTTATTGTGAATACCTATCTCGTGGTCCCATCTTGTTTCATTATCTTTTGAGGGTTTATGCAATTTTGTAACTTTTGTACGGTCCAATTATTCCCGTCCTAGCCGGCTCTGTGTACAGGCCGTCACCACACTACCCACGTGCTGGAGGGCGAACCCCTACGAGTTTACATTAGTGATGCTGAGTAATCACACATGTTAATGTATCATCAGGATTTGATTTTGTAATTCATAGTGTCCTATCTACAGGGAAAAATCATCAGTCCACCCTAGCGGCTGTTGAGACTCTTCCCTTGTGAAGATTGTGTTTTCATACACCATGGAGAGATCATCCATGTAGGCGTGTGCTACAGTAATTCCAGGCTGGGGAGCACCCAAGCGGGGTTAGCTAGACACGACCGAGTGTATCATTAATTTCATGGCACATTGATTTTTAATTCCAGGCTGGGGAGCACCCAAGCGGGGTTAGCTAGACACGACCGAGTGTATCATTAATTTCATGGCACATTGATTTTTACGTGCAGTGTCAATAAAAACAAGTCTCACAGTGACTCATCCTATTTCATTTGTGGTGACAAGTGTCCTAGGCACATGTGTTTTTCAAGTGCTAAATATGTTTAGTAAAAGTTTAGTATTGCCAACGTGTTTGTAAGTATGCTCGGTTGAGACAGACACACAGAACCCACAGCATCCCTGAGAACACTGAGTCTCAATAGTGTGGTGATTGGGAACCACCGCTGGCACCCAAATTACCAGTAAGTATTTGTGTCATCGTTCGTCTTGTGTCTTACCCGACGGCGTCAATCTTATTCATTCCATGTTGCTCTTTTGGAATTTGCACGAGCTTTTCTTAAATGAAATTTATAAAACATTTTCATTTGTATATCAGTTTAAATGTATCTGAAATAGTTAACAAAAAAAATTCTTAGCACGTGAGGATATTATTAGATTATATGTTACTTAAACACGGTGTCTGTATCTTTAAATAATAAGTTTTGCTATTTTAGTAATAATAAACATTTTTGCGCAAGCCAAAAATATATTTTATTTTAAGAAAAATGGTTACAGTTGGAACCGTGTATAGATGTCAGATTTTTAGTGGCCACAAAGGCTATTTTAGTTTATGGCATGGTATCTTTATTTTTTATCGTGTCCATCCCAGTAGCTGGGCATCACCTTCGATACTGGGCTAGTATCAAGGCATACTGTATTTCATATAAGTAGACTAAATTTTGACAAGACACTGTGACCAACTTATACATAGTGTAAACAGTGATCGTATATTTTCAACATACCATAGATAGGCAGTTTGTACTTTTTGTAAAACGTAAATTATAACAATTCATGTTACGGAAACATATCCACTGTAAGGAACTTCTCCTAAAAAATTTGTGAAGAATAAATTTTGTTAGAAACCCCTTTCTTTAAAATAATTTCCCTGAGGCATAATTTCCTTAACATGGAATTTCCTATTTAAATTTTGCAGCTGCCAGGAGGTAGGCAGTGCCTTTAATTTAGAGAAACTTAAATAGTCCAGAGTAAAGGTGTTAAATTTCTGTGCACATGCATTGAGAAGCATTTCTTTCTGTCCTAAATTTGTGAGGTATTTTTACCAGTGGAAAAGTAACTGAGGTGTTATGTAACGGAAAGGACTGATGAAGAGCACAGCTTGTTCATATTTAACGTACACATTACGTTAACATCTTCAGTGATTCACAAAACTAACTCTTTTAATGTAATTTAAAAATCCCAACTAGTGTAGCATGCGGTACTGATGAATGCCAGTATTTGAAGCAGGGTGTGCAAAGCATTTAAATTTTAGAGTATAAATAGAATTAGAAATTTTTCTTATTCTCAGAACAGTACAAATAATCTCTTACAATCAAATCAAACTTCTGAAGGTTTCTAATCAAAATTTTAACTTTTCAACTCTAGAAAAAATGTTTAAAAATTAATGAATCAATAATTGAATTGTGCCATGTATAATAAAAAGTAAATAAGTAACAGAAATGAAGTAATGGTGGGGTTGCAGTGCGGAGGTGGCCAAGAACATCAGGGAGGACAGCTACGGGCTGATATTTGGAGTGAACACCTTCGTCGCGCTGGCACTGCAGACTGTGCTGACGGTGCTCGTGGCTGGCAAAGGAGGACTGCAGTTGTCTCCACGCACACAGGTAACAAGACTGGCTGTGTAACAACATGCCAGTGTATGATGTCATAAATAGTCATTGCTAGGGCCACATCTTGTATCCTAATTTGTAAGTTGACCAACGCAGGTAGGGGCATATTCTTGGTGGAAAGTGCTCCACTTCCAGGAATACCATCTTGTATGAGATGCACATTTAACTGCACATGGGGCTGCGGTGGTATAGTGGTCAGACTACTTGCCTCCCACCAAAGTAAACCGAGTTTGATTCTGGGCGAGGTTGCTCCCTGGATTTTTGCACGTGAGGATTATACAAAGTGATGCTGCAGGTCAGCAGGTTTTTTTCAGGGATCTCCCATTTCCCCACCCTTGCGTTCCAGCTCTGCTCCATACTCACCTCACATCACCCTCATCAGTTCTCAAGACCTTGGTGTTAAGAGCTGCCCATATTTCTTCACCCTCCACTCCACTCCAAGTTGCAAAAAAATGGATTGTGACATTTTGTATTGTGCACCTCTTGTTCAATATGCAAGGAACAAGACTTGACGCATGACGCATTCCCGCATCTAGGATGTGCACTCTACTTTCCGACTTGGGCCCCATCTTTGAGCATAATATTCATACCGGAGTAGGTTAATAATTTACAACAGTACTGAAGAGGCTCGCCACGTGCCTACGGGGTACCACATGGCACACATCAGTGGATACTACAGAATCGTGATCCTAGCTTGCACTGTTCCCCCAAGAAGTCATCAAGCCAACGCCCCCCGGGCAATGATTTTATTGTCTGATTGAGTCACCATTCCCTCCAGTGAAGGTCGCGCTAGTATGAGAGTGCGCCACTGGAGGACAGGACATATTTTACCGAAATCATGTAATTCTAAGTCGAAAAATTAGGACCTGAGCACTTTGAATTAACGAGGTTTTACTGTATGCCGTACATTACAAAAGAAAAAGAAATAAATAGCATCCACCAACAATTTTTGTGGTCCTGGCAAAATTCCTATTTAAATAATGTTAGCATTACCTTTTATCGTTTATAACATTTTGCACTAATCAAGTATATTTTGGGTCCCGTCACCTAAGGTTTCCCTGCAACTATTGTTTTTAAGCTTGTTATTTATGCAAACAGCTAGTAACTGGATGTGAAATATGTCTCACGCGCCACCGTTTATAACTGCTCTGCGGCATACTGTCTGATGTCTTGTCTTCCCAACATGTCTGTCAAGTCGATACTGATACATTTTCAGTAACTTCTTGCGGGGAAATCGGAGGAGTTATATTGATTTGTTTCAATAGATACATGTCTTTGAATAAACTGATAATATGTAAGTGCCTATTCGACACCTTTTGCCATCTAATAATGGGTAAGTAAGCACCGAGCTGAGTGCAGTGTAATTCATGACAGGGAAAATCAAAGGATGTGGTTTTGAATCATTAATTATTAAAGACAGTGAAGAAATCAATTATAATCGCCTTATTTCTGTCTCAAAATTACAAGTTTTTCTTTGCAGTAAAATATGATTAATTACTTCGACAGACATTTGCCATGTGTGCAAGGTGTCGCTTTCAAGTAGTGACGTGGAGAGGAGAGGCAATCCTCCCCCCCAAACCAACTGCCATCACATTGCCAGATCGATAACTTCTCCATGCACTCTTAGCTGATAGTGTACGCGGAACATTTAAAATTTTACTTGTATTTGGTGTCGTATTTTTTTCATTTTCAGAGGGTTTGAAAGTTTTACGTCAGCTTGCATTTCATGTTGGATTACAATAAATTATATACAATATTTTAAGACTTTATTTTCATTATTTAAACAAGTCTAGGAAAAATGTTTTTTAATATATTATTAACAGTAAAACTTTTTATAAAATTCAGTGCGAAGGGCATTGGTATCGGTATCAGAAAACATGGTATCGGAACCTGCTGGAACTGATTATATTTTTAGCAGATATTGAGACCCAATGATTTTCATTTATGCACGACCGTTAAACCAGAGGACGGTCGGGTGGCAATGTTGGAGTAAGAGGGGCTCAACTGCAGCCATTTTAGTCAGCAGTTGTCGTACGTATTTTAAATAAATACTAAACTGAAAGATTGTCACTCCAGGAAGAAAAAGGGAGGAAGGGAGATGCTACCCTGCTGTGAGAGAATCATCTATGGGAAGAGGAAAGGGTGAGGAAGAGAGAGAGATAAATGTCACTTCCGCCCTACTGCGGTCCACTTGCATTGTGGGTTGCTGAATTACCATCTTTGCAGGCATCACACTTCAGCTTCACCTTGTCATTTCAGTATTTAAAATCTTTTAAAAGCAATGATTCTGACATTCATAAGCCAGGAACTGGCAGTGCTTCACTTTTTCTCTCATCAACATAATGGAGTGCTGAATTTAAAAACTATACATATTAATAATTTTTAATTTTCTGAATATGAACAAAGTTGAATTATGCTGAGAAATGTGATACACGACCTTGTAGATTAAAATTTTTTTTATTTGATAAGTTCAAAACATAAGTTACTTAAGTTGCAATGACCAAAATTTTAAAATAAATTACTAAAGTATATTTTGATTGCTGCTTTTAATCTCTTATTTTAGAGAATTAATGGGAAATGAATTTTCCTAATGTTATTTATACTAAAAACTCCTACTTGTAGGTCCTCAGGAGGATAAGAGGGAAGCTATCCCCGCTTTTAGAGGGTTGGAAGCTCTGACGTCACACATGGGTGCCTGGATCCCTTATCTACTTGTCGTGGAGGTGATGCCATATATCAGAACTCCGCGCGCTCGTGAACACTGTGATGCTTCATTGGAATGCGTGCTGCCCTCCAGCGGTGCACTGTGTAACTAGTGTGACCTTTCTGGAGGGTGTCGTTGGCTTGATGGATAGTGCACGCTTCTGAGAGGTGTGTTGATGTGACGTCTTTTGGAATAGTTTCAGCAAACAGTCAAAGCTAGGAACTCTTGTGTGTAGCATCAGTTGGGCTGTGCCAAAGTACCCTGTATGCCTGTGTCCTGCCTCCATTACTATTTGATTGAGGTCCCATAAGGGGATAGTTGCATTCCAAAATTTGTCAAAGTCGTTTCTTAGTGTGTGCTTGCTAGAAGCGCAGATTGCATCATGTGTCAAATTGATTAAAAAATGTAAGAAATATTAATCATAATTTTATTGTACCTAATACAGTAGAGCCCGGTTATGTATAATATCCATGAACATAACATTTTTCTGCGTTCAATAGAACCTCTATATTAACCCCATTTAAAGTGACCATATTCCTATAATGACTGATTTTTGAGGAATTGTGAAAAATTTGGGGGGGAAAGGTTGAAAAGTACTGTATGGGCCAAGCCATTTCATGTAACAATTGTTACCATCCCCGTAGGGCACCAGCTCTAGCCACTACCAATGACCTCCACCAACCCTCCACCCCTCAGGCAGCCGAATCTGTGTGCACGCTCCATGCCACTACCCGTAGTGATTGTAGTGCCATTTTTCTCTGCTCCCTTGCCTTGTCACTTCACTTGTGTTATTATGTAGTTTGGTCTAGATAAAATTAGCACTTTTGAAAACAACCTTTTAAAAATTTTGCAGCCGCTATCTTGCATATATTTTTATGAGCTGACACGTGTTAACTGCTGCTACTACCTTGGATGGTAGAGGGAATGAACATTGATGACCCTCTCAGAGCCTAGATGGACCTACCACTGCAAATAATACTGGTTTTAATAGACCGGCGAGGCATGAGGGGGTTGTGAACAATATTGGGCCATTTGAGAGTAGGTTTACTTCGAACTTGAGGGGAATCAAACCCCAGAGTGAGGCGAATGGAAGTGGCTGCCCGCCCAGGGAGCTCTATTCTCCTCACTATAAGGGTTGCTAATATGCGGGATGCCAGCGGTCCCAGGAGGATGGAATGGGGGTGGTGATTAATTGATCGTGGAGGTGGGGATGCACGTTCTGGCAGAGGAGATCTTTGTAGGACAGGTGGGTTGTTGCAAGGGGACAAAGTCAGGAGAAGGGGCTGCTGCTCGGGAGTTGCTATCTGGCTGGGATGGGAGTCGAATCTGTACAACCATCCCAGGTGCTAGCTTGACTGTACAAAACCTCGGGAACTCTGTGCCATCCACGTGTCTATCACGGATCAATCTACCCGAGTTGAGCTTGATTATTCTAGTAGTCGTGGGAGGCTGCCTAGCCTTAGGTGTCGACTGTAGTAGTATTAGCTTATTAGCTACCTGGTGTAATTGTTTAACTTGGCCCTCGTAACTGCTAGTTGGATATCTGGGCCAGTGAGCTTCCAGGAGGTGATCGAATGGGGTGGCGATCTCTAGCGGTACTAAGGGGGAGATAGGCTGCAGGATGAAGTTGTAGCACGGTGGGCGGGGTTCATCCTCAGATGTCAAACTTATTGGAGTTCCAGTGCTAATGTGCGACGTTCCCTGCGTCGCTGTCCACTCTGAATACCTCCCCTTCTATTGTACATTTAGACCAGTGGAAATACGCAGTATTACACAATACCAAAAATACCAAGTTATGAGGAACACGGGGTAACTATCTAGGAAGGACTGTACACAATCAATTAAATCTGACATAATATTTATTACGTGGTTCACCCTTACACGTGGGGGTGTGTTATCGGTGATGCAGGAGCGCCACTCATTTCTTTTGGTCCCACATTGAGGCGACGACAAATAAAAACCCCTGTCTTCAAGGCGGGCTGTTCGTGATGTAACAAGGCCACGGGGGTCTGCTATCTCTCAGCGTTGCGGGCACTTCTTCCAGGGCTAAGCGACGAGTAGTAGAAATTCACTAATCTTTATTTATTTTGGGGGGATGCCTTCTGCATGCATAAATTTGGACGGGCAAGGGGGATTGTAATTACCCACGTAATTTACAATGATGTATTCGACTACCCAGGCTTGTGGGCTTTCCTATCTCAATGCTTTTCAGTCAATTTGCCGCTTATATATTTCTCCCCTGAGCACTGGTGGCTCGTAGATGGGGCGAAGTAATCCGTAGAGTGCACTTCCGCCCCATCTACAAGCCACCCATGCTCAGGGGAAAAATATATAAACTGCAAATTGAATAAAATGTAGAAGTTCCTACAATCTCGAGAGATGGCAGCAACCCCATGGCTTTGTGACGTCACAACCAGCCCGCCTCTGAGACAGGGGTTTTAATTTGTCGTCGCATCCTAGCGATGCGATAAGAAATAAGCGGCGCTCCTGCACCCCCGATAACACACTTCCATGTTGGAAAGCTACGCCACATCCCCCGCACCCTAAAGAACTGCTGATATCCCTCCTCGGTCAGCTTAATACTCTCCTTAGCTGGGAACAAGGCTCTCATCGGTCTGCGAGGACTCTCTCTCCTCTCCGCGACCTGCAACACGGCGCCTCCTTCATTCTGCAGACTGCGAAGAACTGCAGCTTCCAACAGCTCGAGAGACAGCTACTCCATACGTCAGTTAAACCTACTCCTTGACCCTGGTATCCTTTACCACAGTCAACTTCCTGTGACTCCACGGTAACAAGTCTGCACGTCTTAGTTTACCTCCCTGATTAATTTCTGATAGTTTGAGCACGCTTTGAAAGCGCACAGCCATACTGTAGATTTTGCCAGAGGATAGTTTTTTGAAATTTTATTATATTTTCCAGGCTCGCCTTCGCCTGTATTTTTACGTTCTCGTAGTTCCGATAATTACTAAGAGTGCTAAGACAGACAGCTAATTAATTTTGCCAATTGTATTTTTTTTTAGCCAGGGCTCTCCAGGATTTACACATAATAAATATTTCGTCAAACTAGTTAATCATGTTCTTTACTTTCTAGATTATAGTCACCTAGAGTCCCCATAGAAACTGTATTTATATTGTGGGTTTGTCAGTGGGCTAAATTTATAATGAGAGGGGGAATTCGAAGTAGGCAGCGACGCAAGGAACGCCGCATTCTAGCACAGACTGAGAGAATTGACCCAGAGATCAGTTCTACGACAGAGGTTGAACCCCAGTCGCAGAGCCACGACGCCATCCCTCGGCCTATCTCCCCCTTCATTCCCTTGAACCACGCCATCCCACTAGACCATAATCTAGGGTTGGCCCGGGTACACAACCGGTGATTACATTGAACAAGTAGAGCAATCGCGACAGGTAGCTTGTACTACCCCTGTGGACGCAGTAACTAGCTAATCTCCCACGACATCTAGTATTGTTAAACTTCACTCAGGCAAAGTTATCCGGGTTAAATACGCAGAAGGAACCGAATTCCCGAGCTTTTGCACCCTGAAGTTAGCATCTGGGAAGATTGTACGGGTTTGACTCCCATTCAGGGCGAACACCAAACCTCGTGTGTCACCACCTACCCTAGATTTTGTCCCAGTACAGCAACACACCCAAACTGCCAAGATTCCTCTGACCAGAATACACACTCCCACCTCCATGATCAAATAATTCCATCGCCATTTCAATTTTTGGGACAACTGGCATCCCATATATTGGCGACCTTAATAGTGAGGAGAATAGAGCTCCCTGGCCAGGAAGCTACGTCCATTCTCCTCACTCTGGAGTTTGATTCCCCTCGAACCCAATGCAGCCCTACCATTAAGCTGCCCACTACCGTTCTTAACCCCCTCATGTCCCACCAGGCACATAGAGGACAGTCAGTGGTCTTCCTCTACCTCTCATGGTAGGGCATGCGTCAACACTAATCACGTAATGACCCGCTACCACGGAAGTCAAAGTAATTTGACTGTAGTAAAGGGAAGTGGGTACAGGTGGTTGGATTACAGTACAGAGAGAGTGTTGACCTGGGCGGTCAGCTGGTGTGGACGAGCCTTGTGCCAGCTGAAGCGTTGGAGTGCTGACGGCCTTCCCAAGCTGCCAGCTGGAGAGAATGCTGCCTTCCCAAGCAGCGGGTTGGAGTTTGAGCCCTGCTGCAGGCTCTGGAGAGGAAGGAGAGTCTTCATAGACTGGGTTGAGCTCGCGAACCTTTTCGGCCGGCGAGCCCGGCGTCTCTGCTCGACTACGGTGCTGGACCTCTATTTACACTTGAAAAACTCGGCAACAGGGATTCTTTGGGTACGGGGGGTAGCGTAACCTTCCAACACGGAGGTAGGTTTATCAGAGTGCTGGAGCGCAGCACATTTCTTATCTCCCCGCTTGGAGGCGGAAGTTTTATACACCTCTCTCGGAGGCTGGCTGGATGTAACATCACAAGGGGATAGGGATGCTGGTATCTCTCAGGTTGACTGGAACTGCTTTCACGGCTCACCGAAAGGTTGTGGATTTTCAATAATAATAATTTTATTCGTAGGGGATGAACTTACATGTAGGATTCCGGGCGGGCAGTGCAAATTGTAATTATGTGCTTTAATTACAATTATGTGTTCGACTGTCCAGGCTAGTGGAATCTCCTTGCTTGATGCGTATATTTAATTTGCCACTGATATGACTTGCCCCTGAGCTCAGGTCGCTCGTAGGTGGGGCGAAGTCGCCCGTAGAGAGCGCATCTGCGCTGCGCAGCATGCTGGCATGCTCAATTGACCACCTCTTGAAGCGACGAAGACCCATCGCTGCCTTGAATAGAGTGTGACGGGCCAGTCTCTAGGTCACGCACCATCTGGTTTTTATCTCTGCGGGTTAACTACCTTTTTTTTTCCCCCGTCTTTGCTCTCCTCCTCTCTCGGTTGCGTAGGAAACGAACGTTCAGCGCACAGTGCCATCTGCTTCCCAGCACAGTTGTAGACGTCCCGTCTCTTTTCTTTGTTCGTGGTTCTTACCAAGGGAGAAAGAGTTTTGGGAAGGAAGTTTGCAGGAACAAGTCGATTGTTCATCGAGCAGAGGCCTTCCTAGTTCGAGGGCAGTTTACATATCAGCTAGAAACATTTTAAAAATTCTTTAAAACATTTGGGGTATACAATGTAATTTGCACAAAATATTTTTACTTTTAGTATATTTATTTATTTTTGTCCTTGAGAAATAAAAGTTTGGAACCAATGGATGCAATCCTACTCGCATAAGATTGTTAGCGGGGAGCTGTTTACTGTGGGCACTGCAGGATGAATTTAACTGGTCTATTAATTCAGTTAGTATGGTCGCACAGTAACCTGGTTCCATACGATGACAAAGGTGAATTTTTAGAAAAGAATTTTCTTATACATCCTATAGTAGCTCCGGATGATTTTCCTACACAAAACAGATTGTAGTGCATAGAAGAAACACACATGACACTAGTACTGAATTAGTATTGCGTACAATTTGTACGAAAATCTTGAGGTTGATTAGTGTGTGAAATAGACTTAACTTGTTCAACAATTTGCTGTTTTCAAAAACATCTTTGTTCGAGATTCACATAACCACAGGTTTTAAACACTATTAAAGCTAGTTTACACATGATTTATCATGTCCATTACAGGATTAAACACTCTTAAGGTAGGGTTTGTATTAGACTACTGTACTAGAGCGTGGGGTACGCTCGTTAAACAACTTACTATCTGATATAAGGTTCCCTTATATAGCGGGAAATTCTTTACGAATTGTGATACAGGGATATGTGCCAGTGGATTAATTCAATAATTTGTGCGTGGCAGGAAGTTATGTACCAGGCAGGCATGTGCCTCCTTATGTGGCTACATAATTTTGAGCTCAAGCTGCATGCGCGAGGTGAGTGTTTGCATAATGCTGTTGATGATTAGTGTCAATTACTTGGCGACATAAAGAGTTACACTTGGCATGAAAGTTTCTTTTCATGCACATAAGGTTGAGCGACTGCTCTCACAATTATGTATGGTTATGTAGTACACTTGTAAATTACTTGTCATACAATGGGAGGTTTGTATGTACAATATTTACACTTTCTCCTGGTGGGAGGTTATGTGGCACCCACTGTCCACATTCTCATTAACAAACACTGGCATACATAGGTGAAAGATTATCTCTTTCCTTAATCTTACAAAATTTCACAAGATTTTACACTTTCCCTTTTCAGAGGTTATAATCATTACTATAATTTTACATGGTTGGGAGGTTTCTCTGCCTCAAAATTCTCTATTTCTAAGCGATACATTTTTCCTTTTCCTCCTATCGAGATTACGTTCGGGTTCACTGACAATTACATAATTCTTAGCATCTACAACTTAGGCCTATCAGGTACGTACTGTAGCGTGAGTCGACATTATTTAAAACACTGGGATTCCTGCGTAACGAGTCGTCGTTAGATTGTGCATGTGAGTCGCTTCGCTTGCTGGGAGACGAGATTAATTTTCTCGTGGCTTGTAATGTGTGGGATTATCTGCCTCAACGGAGTAGATAAATTACTTGAGCTGTATTGACGGCGGTACGCATACAATAGTAAGGAGATTGGACATCTCTGGTTATACAACACTGTGACTCATGATACAAAGGGATCTGACCTAACACAAGGAATATTACGCTACACCTTCACACTTTAACTCACGCTAAATAGAGGTTTTACTTCGGAGGAAAAAATGAGAATAGTATTTCTAGGCCTACACAACTATGGTGATTATTATATTTAGGTGTCAGTCTATCTTACGGGGTTCTTGTTACGCTTTTACTGGGGGTTTCACTTTAGTGAAGATTTTACTTTACATATTTCGCAACAAGAAAATATACAGGGGTTTTGGTCAGGTACTTGACCTACACAACTATGCCTTACGGTAATTAACACTTTTGTTAATTCACAGGACAGTGTTTCTTACGCTAATGACAACATTTTTAAATTTAAGGTTTTATGAAGGTTGTGAATTACCTGGGTGGCAGGTACAGCATGCTCACAGCGAGCTCTCGCCTCATGCTGTTAAGAAAAGTACAGGGGTTAATTACTCAATGTCACCCAGTCGCATTGCGAGGAATGAGGAGGGTTTTGTTGAGGTTATGTTCACAGGCCTGCTGGTAGGCTTAGATTAAGCGTTCACACTTCCTAACAGTGCTCACGGAGTTCAGGGACGTTAGGTTAAACGTGTTGTACTTTAATTCAAATTGCAATAAAATTTCAGCTTTAATAAATGCTTACGATACGTGAGCATTTAGTGGAATTTTTGGGGAAAATGCAAACATCAATTTTCCAGTTTGCGTAAGGGTTTGGATCTATGTTAAATTTCCTCCTGCAAACAATACTTTCTTATTTCACAATCTAGTGATCAAATCATATTTGATAACATTTATTTGTATTACGTCTACTTTATTTGTGCCCATTGATAGGGAGGTTGTTTACATTACTTGGGGCTCTTTTACATCGTGGCGGGTGTTGGCACTTCATGGGCCACCCTCTCTTACGTGGTGCTGCGACATGCCAGCGAAAAGTAGCAGGTGCCCGCCATGACGCCTCTCTCTGGCGGCCCGGCACGTGGCACGTGCACCTGGCATGCAAGGGGGCTACTCATGCCGTGGGTCTGGTGGTCGTAGACAGCATGGTGCCGGCGCCATTGGCTGTTGCCGAACTGCTAGGCACAGCTGCTTCTCAGACTGGAGTTGTACTGTGGTCGTCGTCTGCTTCGTCGCGTGCCCTCGTGACAGGGGCTCCTCGTAATTTCATGGCCACGCCCCGGATGATTGGTACTCAATACTGACTCGCAGTAGATTCTCCTGACGATGGAGGAATATGACTGGTGGCCATAGTGCACTCGAGCGACCGGTTACTTGCGTTCACTGCAGTTGACACTCCGTCTCTCTCATACTTCGCGGTTGCCATGGCATCTCTCTCAACCTTTCCAGCCTGTACCGGCGAGCTGCAGGGGCTGGTTAGCAAGTTTACCAGCTGGTCCACAGGTGGAATCGAGGAATGCGTCAGGCTTTCATCCTTGGCTCACCCACTTTCTCCATTCTTGCTTGGGAAGAAGTAGGATGGGTAGGATAGGGGGTGCGTCCTAGAATCTCTATCCTGAAGGGGTTCCGCCATTTCAGGGGTGGACGTAGCTGGAACCGATCCTGGCGGGAGCGGATATGCAGCCGCGTCCAGGTAGTTGTCCGGCGAGGGTGCTTTTTTAACCATAGAAAAGAAGGCCGGGGAGACTCGCACAGCACATGTGGGCAACATCTTGATAGATTCCTGGTGCTTTACAGCCAGGGGAGAGGCAAGAAGGAGGGCAAGGGGTTTACGTAGCCTAACTGCAGCGCTCGTCATGGAAGGAGAAGGGATTATCCCTTCGCATCTCAAGTTATCAGGTAGGCTCGTGAGTCTGAGGCTAACTGCCCAATCACGCCACGATGGCTCAGACCAGGCATGCAATGATGTCCGCCTGGGTGCGAACTGGGGGCTGCTTCTCGAGTCGTGTAAATAACAGCATCTTGCAGGGGGCTCTGCCTCTGGTTGGGAATTTACTACTTTCTCCTAGTAATCTGAAGTATCCTGGAAGGCTGATGTCTAGGTCAGGTGTACTGGGGGGTGAGTGGGTTACATTTCTCTGTTGTCTGGCCCGAAGGCCCTGTCAACTGTTCGTTGACTACTTGTTAAATTTTTTGTTGATATTCCATCAGCCGTGCAGAAGCCTAAAAATTGACTCACAAATTCAACTCTGGACTGTGAAACCACGGGAAGCCTTTAAGGAGAGCCAGATACATTCTCACTTCCAGCATTCTCCTTTCCACTATCACCCACCCTTTTACTTGGTTCATCTCTTGGTGTTCATCAGACGTGACAGACCTTACCATCAGTTGAAACCAGAGTTTCAGTAACCTGGGTTTTGGAAAGTAGTTTTTGTGTTGGTTCAAACAACGAAGCTTCAGTTTCATTTGTAAGTATGGCGCAAAAATATATGTTGCGTCCAATATTACAATTTTCGTAATAGTTTGGTTACAAGGGAGGTTCCATATACCATTCTGTGGTATTATCTTACTCAGAACAAATCTGACTGTTGGGTTAAACTAATATTCCACACAAAAATTTTGGATGACGATTGAAAACCAACTTCATGCAAAAATTGGCAAATTTTTATGTATAAGAGTTAGGAAAATTGGTAAAAATTGGTCCAAAATTTCCTCAACTATTTATAGCAACAGACCTAATGACCTTATTTCTGGAAACTCTGAGAGGTTGTTTTGCTATGGTTCTACTGGTACAATATGTACTCCTATTTCATGGTTCTGCCCAATTTTTTCATGAAGTATTATGCTTTTATTTCCTGCCTACAACAATGTAATTATTTTTAATTTCCTACTTAATGCATAAAAATTGGTTCATTTCACAGCCATTACTCTGATACAATTTTTCTTAAACACAACATTTCAAACATAATAAAAGGCAGTTTGGCAAAAGTTTTTCCAAACTTTTGGGAAAATCCTAGCGCTGATTACCTATTTCATGACTTGTCCAACATTCAATGTGAAACTCAAATTACAGACATAATTTTTGAGACACTGTGAAATTGTACTTTCGTGGCATTAATACAGTATACAAATACTACTGCCTGAAATCCAGGTTACCCAAACTCTGGTTTTGACTGAGTTACAACCAGACTGAAGATCACGTCTTTCTGATATGCCAGATGAACTGCAAGGGATGATCCCATTAAAAGAGTGGACAATGGTGAGGTCAGGCTGGAGAAGGCTGGGAGCGAGAACGTGGAATACTTTCCATGGTTTTCCAGTTCAGAGTTGTATTTGTGAGTCAATTTGTATGCCTCCATGCGGCTGAAGCATATTCAAAAGAAACTAAGCGTAATAACTCATTAACAAACAGGAATCAAAACCCAAGAGAAATGCAAGTTGTTATATCACAAGTAAAGTGAAAAGGCAAGTGAGTGAGAGTATAATGGCATGATGTGTGGAAACATTCAGCCACCAGAGGAGTGGAGGGTGGGTGGAGCTAATAGTTATTTGCTAGTTAGTGCTGGCAGCCTTGGAATTGGTCTCTATTTTAAGATATAGCTTATACTGGTCTGTATAGTGCTCACCAAGAGAATTGCATTGCACAGCAACTGAGAAATGTGCAACAAATTTATTTTTCAGCACATTTCTCTTGAATTTTCTACTTTTTTCAGCCAAATTTTTTACAGTTCCTCATAAACAAGAGTTATAGAAAGACAGTCACCACTTTAAATAAGGTATACACACACGCAGCTATATAGTGGGAGAGGGTTGGTTGGCGTGGGGGGGGGGGTTCTACTGCATGTACATTGTATTGCCATCAGATATCTGCTGTATCAGCAAGGATGCATTGATGTGTATCGGTATTTGTAAATATTTTTATCGGCCCAGTACTAAAAAGAAATTATTTTTATTACATAAATCTTGTATGTATCACAAAATAAAGTACTGTAGCGAAACTAGAAGAATACTGTATTAAGCTTTATAAAATGTTTTCATGATGTGTTGGACATGAATTTCTGATCTTTGTTGCAGTTTATAGTGTATGGCATCTACTTTGCAGCTATGGGTATTGGGTTCCTGTTAATGTACGTCCACACACTTTGCATCAAGCCACGGAAGTTAACGTTGGAAGTACAGGAGACTAACCGAAAATGTTGAACGTACCTGTTTCTTGTTGTGGCCTCTATAATGGTTCTGAGCACTCGTAATGCAAGTGTTAGTCGTTAAGAGATACAGAGCCGTTGTGTTTGAGTTCACAGGTCTGTTTACTGTGCTTGTAAGTTTACAATACTTACAAGGGAGACATTGTATCGACTGTTGTTTGAATACTGTGTCACATCTGATGTTTGTCATGTACTTATTTCAACGCAAAATATGGCTATGCAAAGTATATATCACATCTAAATTTCATTTGACTCATATTAAATACTCTTTCCATTAATTAAAAATTTAATTTCCTTCAAATAAATAGTGGTTCTTGCATGCTTAATGTCACGACAGGGTTGGTGTGCATTCCAGCGTTATAGAGCATTATAAAGGCCACAACGTGTCTAGAGTCAGTTACCTGGTAATTTACAGGTTATGTAAAATAGTCTTTGTGCTGCCTTCTTTTTGTAGTATGTCTTGGCAGCATTAGTAAATTGAAAGTTTGCAGAAGAGGTTATTTTTTCATTTTTGTAGTAAAATTGGGATTTTCACGTAGAATACTTCCTTCATACCTTGTATAGTTGGCTCCTAACAAAGACTATAAGCATCCTTTGAAATGTAATTGCCTACAGTACTTTGTAATGGTTATTTACTTAAAAAACTTCATTCTTTCAGTGCAGCATTTTGATTTATATAATATAACCTGAGTGCGTAATTTTTTCACAAAATTCAAAATTCATCAAAATACTAATTTTTTCTGTTTTGTTTTAATAATTCAAAATTCTGACATCAGAAAGCATAAGTTATAGTATATACAACTAATTCTCATATTTTAAGTAAAAAAATATATATTAAAAAATGTTATGAGCTATGATACAAAATAGCATTAAAAATATAGAAAATAATATTGGTAAATTTTGGACATTTTAAAATTAAAATAATTAATGCGTAATATTATAAGTAATTTAAAAATATATTATTTAAGATTTAAAATTTAAAAAGTACAAATTAAAGAAGACATCAAAATTATTTCCACTCAGATAATTGCACAACATAATATAATAACCAATCAGATTGTTAATTTATTGGTGAAAAGGAAATGTTTACAATCTAAGTCATTTTGCATATAGTTACCATTGGTTTTACTTAATTACATTCGTAAGTTTAATGTATTGTTGTTGTGTACAATATCTTGCAGTCACTAATGTTGTGGCACAAGATTGTATTCAAAATGATGTGGCTGTGAAATTGCTTTCTTTTCAACAGATGTACATTGTTCGATTAGCTTTTTTTTTATTGGTACTATAAATTTCTGATGTTCAGAAATACTTTGTTCAAAATGTTTTACCTTTAAAAGGAAGCAGCTTATAAATGCAGAGGATTCTTGCATGGAAGTATTTCTCAAGGAGCTATTCTGTCCTTGATTTCTGTTCAAGGACTACACAGTTTAGCTACTGTATTCAACTTAAGATAGAAGTGTGCTGTGTGTGTACGTAATCATGGCTACACTGAAGGTAACAGCATTATTAAGTGTGTTGTAGGTGTAAGGGACTTAGAGATGACTTTCAAGTAGGGATGAGGTGATTGGATCCTCATTTCCCCAAGGAACTGAATAAAAACAGATTTTATAGTTACATTCATTTAGTTCATACACAAAACAGCTGTGTCTGTTTAAGGTGAACTACCAGTTAAATACACCAATATTTGTGTTGCACAACAATAGAGAATATACCGTTTACAGTAATTAGTTTTGTTAAAAGGGATGAAAAATTAAGGGTGGATTCCTTAACATAAAAATCAAAATGGTCAGTTGCAAATGTTGCTACTGTTATTTTTATAAGAGAATAGTCAGAGTGAAGTTCAGAGTAGTAAGTAGTGTTGTGATAACATTCCAATATATTCACATTCAGATTGTTGAAACTGTCCATAGGATTGAAAAACCATGACCGATACTATATTTTATTTGCCAGTCAGTTATCTTTTTTGCACAGATAGTAAGGGTTCTGAATGTTAAATATAAATACCAACTTGTGTGTTGATGATGTAAATATTTGCAATGAATTTAGTTTCCCTAAAGGATAAATTAAAAAAGTACAAAGCAAAAGACTGTAAAAATAATGAAATTTCAGTTTATCAAAATTACTAAAATCAAAATACTTCAATAATGTAGTTGTAAATTACTGTATTAACTTTACTTTCATTGAGAGCATTTACATATGTTTGTGGAACACACCCACAAAAGAATGCAAGGATATGAGAAGTCATTATGCTGCACAATCTTTAACCACATAAGCATATTTGGCTATCACTTGCAATATTGTCTACATGTTTGCTGAATTTAACACAGTGATCCATACACAAGTTACTATGATATAGCCATCAAGGACTATGGTGGATCCAGTTAGGTAATCCGGCGGAGGGATTGCATCCCCTTCTTCATGTTCATGCCATAATTGCAGTACCAGCATTTCTGTAGGCTGGGTGCGGGCGGTGGTGTCTTAATTCTTCTTTCAGATGGTTTGTCTGACTCGGTGGGTTTGCTTAGCTTAGGGCGGTCCAGGATTGCTTACATCTTGAAATTACGCTCTGTTTCCAGTGCTCGTTCCACTCGTTTGTCCACTGTGAGTGGCTTTGGAGTTAGTAGAAGGTTTCTCAATGTGGGTAGCAGCATGCGAGTTACATACTGTACTCTGCTTTCTTCATCTCCAGCAGGGAATAGTCGTCGGTACATCTGTACCATGCAGCAAATTAATGTTTATACCTCTTCATCTGGTGTTTGCATCTAGCTATAGAATTCAGTCATGAGGTGCACCAGTACCTTCTCACGAGAAAATTATGTGGCGAGACGGCTACTGAGTTGGCTCCACTCTGAAATCAATTTGCTATACTTCTGCCACCATTCGAGGGCTGTGCCCTTGAGCTTCGCTTGCGCCCTAGCAATCCATTGCTTTTCAGGAATTTCATTGGCCCCAAACTCCTTTTTGCATTTGGCTGTGAACACTAGCCGGTCCTCGTGAGGGCGTCCCACGAATTCTGGTATCTGAGGCTCTCCCGTGCACCGAGCGGTGTTTGTATGGGATGCTGGTCCGGGGTTGTGTGGTCTGTAATTGGCGGCCTGCTGACAGATTTCACATTAGTAGACCATTTCTGGTCGGATTATCCTCTTATCTGGCCGACCTATGCATCCGTGGTGGAATGTATCCCCACACAGTATACAGCGTACTGTGCGATTACTACGTCCCGAGCAGGTGATCCAATTACAAAAGGCAGTTTTTTGTGTTTGACACTGGTCGCATCTATACTCCAGGCCGTCTGTGAATCTGGCTCTGTCTGCCCAGCCTAGGCAGGTGTAGTGAAACCATTGTTGACAATGGTCACACTATGTGATGTGTCCCTGTGCCGGGGAATTTTGGCTTAGAACAGCCGTCTGGTTTTGTTTCAGTTGGCATGTACTGGGTCATGTCTGTGTCTGACATTGTCAGACTATTAAAATAAATTTGTGTTTAATTTGAAGGAACTTGTCATTTTCGTGATAAAGATAATTGAACGTGGACTTCATGCAAAAAATTGCTCATTCTGAATGTACAAGTTGGAGTATGTCAAAATTGATCCAAAATTATCATTAAAACCATTTCTCACTAACGACCCTATGCCTGGAAACAGTGAGGCATCATATTAGTAGATAAGAAACATTACATTAATTAAGACTTAGTGTACTAGTAACAGGTGCATGTTTCCAACAATTTCTTGTAATTTGATAAGTATACGAACCCCAGCCATTTGTTATATGTCAAGAGTTAATTTAAACATGCAATAGGAGGATACACAAGGGTCTGAAAGAACTAACCACTGCTATAAAAATGTTCAATTTACCACAAACAGCCCAAACCAGTGTATTCAGTGCATAGTAGATAGTGTTTCTAAAAATTGAGAAAATTTTATAGTCTCTATAATGTTGAAGATACTGTCTTCAAAGCAACATACCTTCATCTGTCTCACTTTTTTCAGCAACATATTAAACTCTTAAAGTAAATCATCCACTGTTTATTTAATAAATCTCTTTCATTTCATGACAAATGTCTAAAATCCAGGTACTTGGGGAAAAGTGGAACCTTGTGCTACTCTTGTGTGTGTGTTCTGCATAATGTACTGTGATTTTATTTGTACTATTATCAGTATTATATTAGTATTGTTTGCAATGGAGTGAAATATTATTTACTGTTACTAGTCAGTATTTTTGTTGAAATAAAAAATGTTACAATAACTTGTGCATCTTTTTTTCTGCAATTTACCTAATAATTTTTTTTTTCAGTCTAACACGTACGTGTCTTGCTCAGTCAAGATAGGTTCAGTAATGTACCACTACACAAAGGCTATTCGTTACAATTGTGTTAATTTATTGTTGATGCGCCACGAGCGCTGTCGGATACATATCCAAGCTGCAGCCTCTGGAGCTCCCCTAGTGTACCGTAGCACCGAATTCCGCTACTTTTTCACCTCTACCGTTCCTATTCACAAGTGAGTCAACCCCTTGTCGCATGAGAGCCCGGCAATCTGCACAACGCCGTGCTCTAGTTTGAGTGGGTGGCTCCATCCCCTTGCTTGTTGTGCCCTGTCTGGCAGGCACCGAACGCACATGCTCACCGTGCATCACTGGAGGTTTCATCACGTCTCTCGAGGGTATTTATTCCTTTTCACGCCTTCCAGACAGGGCAGTTCGCAAGCAGTTCTCTTCTGAGCTTTATCTGCAACTCTCGCTACCTTGCCACACTTGTCGTACTGCTTGTCTTCAGCGGTAACAGTGAAATTTAGCCATATTATGTTACTGTTGTCAGAACTTGTGTATCTCAACACACTAAGCAGAAGCTCTTGTCTCGGAGTATTGGCCACGTGCCTCGTCGGCACCAGGCGTTGTTTTACCGGGTTTGTCCTCGCCCTGAACTTTGATCAATATCTTGTAGCCGCCGTGCGGCAAACAGCTTAGCAAACTTGGTCCCTTGTCCATCAGATGTTAGGGGGCACAGGTTGGAGATATATGTCTTGTAAACTCCTGTTGACGGAGTAAAACATATATCTACCAGTTAACCTCTTTCTGGTCCTATCATTCTTTTCCACTTTTGCCTCCCTTACCCGCTTTGCTTTCTGTGTGCATAGCCACTCGACTACTTCTCGGTGCACGTACAATCTCTGCGATAGACTTTCGAACAAAAGTCCCCACCGAAGGGTGCTCCCACCTCTTGTCAATGTTTGGTGTCTAGTGCTAGTTGGTCATGCCGCTCTCTAGCATCACTGTCGTAAGGGGGGAGAGAACCTTTCTCTGAGGCTCCTGATGCGTGAGGAGAACAAACACATTCAGTTACTACATCTCTCAGGCTACAAGGTTGTTATGCTGGTTACTGACAGCCTTACGGTCCTTACGTGGGGAACGCTGTGAACCCAGAAGAGCAGTTGAGGTCTGTAGCTGGTTGCATCACTCACTCAACTTCTCAACTAGGGGGATCAGGGGCCCCTCTCCCCAAGTCATTATAGGTCTGAGCACCGTCCACTATGAAGCGCACACTGCAGCGCCGAACTATCGATAGGACTCTGGCAGGGATTTACCCCAAGGCACCAGCCCCAGGAAGAGTAGATGCCTTCCTAGACAGACCACTCCAGAGCCTGTCCTCCCCCGAGCTGCTGCTTAATTTTAAACCACCCTTAAGGTTGTGCCAGTGTCTCCAGGACACCCACTGAATCCAGAAAATCATATTTGTCTATTCTTCTTTTATTGTTATCCTCTGAACTTAACGTAACATCACTGACAGTGCATAGCTGTGTACTCGCAGCTATTCTGAAATGCCCAATCACCGGACAGGCCATGAAAGGGATAGCATAACTCTCAGTATCCAGTTACGTGCTCTGTTGAGCCAGGGCCAGACGCCCCCAGAGTGCAACCGCATTGGCCCATACGGCCCCCTTAAAATCTTCGTTATGGAGACTCCATTTCCCCAGTCTCTAGAAGGATACAGGCCTAGTATACCTTCATTTTTCCACGTTGACGGGATTGGTGTCGTGGTATTGTACTGTTAAACACATTTGGCACTGCAGTTAAAATTAACAATGCAAGGAAAGTTGTTACCTTCAGAAAAAATTTATTACATTGCTGTACATTGAAATTGCTACCCCTTCTTTCCTTGGGAAACTATATGAAACCATCACAGGCTGACAGATGATCGTACAAATGAGTAGTGTTTAAACACTCAAGCATAGATGGTGCTTTGTTTAGCATTTTCAAAGCATATGGTGTAGATAATCCTCTCATGGCTATACAGGTTGCATTGCGACAAGACTTTCCATTATACAGGTCCTGAGGAAAATGCAACTGTGCTTCCTGAAACTGCACACACAGTGTTTGGGGAGGTGGTTGATGGTGCAAACATTGCTCCATCATATCCCATTCAATAAGGAACAAATCTGTAGTCCTAGCAGGCCAAGAAATGGTCTCCGTATCTTGTAGAGCCTGTTGAGTGATGTGAGCTGTATGGCAACGAGCATTATCTTTCTGCATAATGGTGTTGGCTGTGCCATGCAAAAATGGTAGAAAATGAGGTTGCAGAACTTCACCAAGATATCATTGTACTGTATGCACCCCTTCAATGAGACATGATTTTTGAGTAATAATTGATGGCACCCCATACCATAACACTTGGTGTCCACTGTCCAGAATGTATGCATTCACAAATTAATGCAGGACTTTTGCTTTACCCATTGTGGCATTAAACCTTGCTGCGACCATAATCTGCATTAAAATTAAAGTGAGCTTAGCAGAAAAAACAATGCATCACCATTTTTGTGTCCAGTGGTGATGTTCCTGGCACCTTTGATGGCATGCCACGCGATGCCGAGGGATCAAAGGCAAATGGCGCTGTGGTTACAGTGCCTGTAGGCCAGTCTCATTCAAACTGTAATGACAAATGGTTCTTTTGAGATCGGTAATTCCAGCACAGTCCCCCACAGACTGTAGGATTTCTCAGGATTTGGTATTACGTTATGCTACTGCACGCCGTTGAATACATACCACCACCTTCTCCATCTGTCGTACGTTTGGCAGGACCAATACCTACTCTAATACACTGTGTGAAGTACGACCTGTATGTATCCACGTCTACTCACATCATGTCACAGTGGTGATTCCATGGCCAAGATGAATGTATGACGAGACGACCATCCGGCTTCGTGCAGTCCGACCATATGACCTTATTCAAGTGGGTGTGGGTATTCACGAGCACACTGCTGTGTTGTACTGATCTGCCTTTTTAACATGCAGACTTCTTTCTAGCCTGATGTATGGCCCTTTGAGTCCTGGGTACTTGCCACAAGCACTACGTATATCGTAGGTTACAGTAATTTTTTTGTGGTGTCAATCCATTTGCATTGTGCTATCAGTACTGTATGTGGTCATGACGCAGCAGGCTGGTCTCATCTGCTACTGCTATGATTGTTATTGTGGCGACAGATAAGCACGTGCTGTTTGGAACACTACAAATATGTCCCTGTATGCCTTGTTCTGGGTGACAGGAGAGGTGCAGATGCAGGCGTGCAAGAACCGCTTTTTATTTTAAAATATATTTATATATAAGTTTTACCTTTCGATTTTTTGGGGTGCATAACTTGCTTAATAATTACTTTGTCATAAGCCTTACATGCCCTTTCTACTTCATTTTTATAAGGAATCGCCTCCCAAACACAAAATTCTTTTTGACACCTTACCTGCTTCAGTTTTCTACAAGCGGATGGCACCAACAGCTTTTGCCCTTCATCTCTCTTCTGAGTACTGAGAAGCGTGAGTCCCATAGATGGGAAGATTAGTGGGTTGCAGTGGACTGAGGAATGGTGACAGTGATTATGGCTCTCAGTGTGGTGCTGGGCATGTCACAGTTCGAGTATGTGTGTGTGCTGAGCCAAAGGTCTTAGACACACACACCAGCTGGTGGGCTACCTTCGTAAGGGAGATGGGGTGAGGCTGTATAGGCTCTCTCATTAATGGAGTTGGATGAAGAGTGGAGAGAGTTCGGGACACTTTGAAAAAAACTCTGGAGGAAATATAAAATGCTCCCCCTTTCCCCAAGTGAGGCTTGGTTAAGTAGATTCCAACTGTGGTGTTCCTCTGGTGTGCAGCTTCCTCCTGCAGTGGAGGATACACTCAGTTGGGTCTTTGTACCAACTCTACAGCCTCCCTGGCGAAGACCTTTCCAATTGTTTTCCGCCGCCAAGCCTGATGGCACGACGTACGGGAAGAAGAGTTAAAGCAGAGATAGTTGTATGTTTACTAAGTGCTGGCACAACCGGCTCAAGCTATATTGATGTAACTTGTTGATGGGAATAAATGCTGGGTGACCTCCCAGAAGGCCATGAGCTCCCTCACTATGCAGTGCCCTAGCAACTAGTTTCTTCTCCCCAAGTTATCAGGTAGGGCGAGATTATTGCAGGCACCCTGAGTCCTTGTGGGAAGGTTCATGTGATACATCCCTGTGTTCCACCACTGCTGGCTTTCAGTGAATACCCAAGTGGGGTAGGTTTATTGCCAACACACACAGTATGTACTCTGCCGAAAGGTACTACTCTCCGGTAGTGATTGGCAAGACAGGATTATCGCCATACCCCAATCCCTAGCACCAAGAGGAATGCTCATTTCTGCACAGCCTGAAAGGCGTAGGGTGCTGCTATCTCGTGCCAACTCCTGGAAGTGTGGTTCTGGTTATGTGAATGAAAGGGAAGAAACAGCAGGATTAGGTTGATATAAGATAAAGTGAGCTGGTACAGAAAAGCTGACCTAGATGCGAAGGTTCTTGATATTCAGTATGCTCTTGGGCAGAATAACAGCATAACTGCTGAGTAGAGACAGGCTTGAATTACTGTCCTTGGCAGCTAGTATTTACACTCTGAACCCATGCAAGCGATGGAGGTCATAGAGAGCGGGGTGAGAAAACATGAGGCACCAGATGCATGGCCAGGATGCGTAGGGTGTTACCCTTCCACAGCCAGCGGCCAGAGGGAAGGTAGACAGGCATTCGCCGAATTGCTGAGCAGTGGTGTGATGGCAGCAGGACCATGTGCCACCATCCTTACTTTATGGACAAATTGTGGCATGTACGGCCTTAAGGTTCTTATTGGGGGGGGGGGGGGGGGGGCTAGTAGGTCGAAGGACATTGCTCGTGGCACACCAACTTGAAGAAACATGCTATATATGTATATGCATATGTCTACTTGTATGATTAAAAAATTTGTGAGGCTTTGAAATTCTTCTCGTGAACTGGTTTCAAATTTACTTTTGGAAATTTGCACATTAACTTCATAGTAAAATTAATTAGTTTTGCAGCAGAAAATGGAAGAAAGATTTTGCAAACACAACAAATGAAAGTTGTGGTATTTGAGCACTACACAGAATTGAATTTAGTTTATTAAAAAATTTTTTGCAAGTGCAAGCAGTTATTGTTTTATGTTTGTTAATTTCCTAGTGTAAACAATTAATTACTCTGCATTTGAATGGTTTCATTTAGTCCAAATTTAGAACCACCTTTCAAGTTTCCTAAAGTTTGTATTTCTGTGAAAAGAGAGAATCTTTAATGCCATTCTTTTGTGTTAGTGAGTACTTCAATTTCTTTCACCATTGCATACTTTCATCAATTATTCCTTTCCCTTCTGACATTGCTTCCTTCTCCTTGAGCCAGTGTGTTTTATTTCCACCCTGCATTTTTTTCCACCTGCCTAGTTCATGAGATGCTTTTCTGTTAGACACAAGAGGACTACATTCACCAAAACTCCATCAGGTTTCTGCCACTCAGTCATAATTTACCTCAAAAACTACAATTAAGCTGTGGTTATGTTTACTGGAGCAGTATAAGAAAAATGGTTATGTGCCCATTGCAACTTGAGTGTCTGATATTACTTTTGGTGCTGAACTAGTAAATAGTTAATTATCTATAGCCCTTTTAAGAAATTGAGATATTAACCATCACCTCACCAACACCAGCAGTTAGATCTTGGTTCCTAAGCTCTCTTCCCCTAAGGCCATGGAGGGTGCCTATTTCTGTGGTTACTTGGCAACTCTGAAGCAGTGGTTGGGCTTGACTTGTTAGGTAACTGAACCACAGGGTGGATGACCTTGCCAGGTGCAGGTTTAGGGATGGTGGAGGGTTGTGCTGCCAGAGCAAACTTAGTGTGAGTATTCTGGGCTGGATGAAACTGCAGTTGTCTCGCAGTTGGAGTTACTCGACGAGGAAGGCTGAACTTAGCCGTGGAGGGGTAGGTGGCAGAGGTGAGATGGATCTTGGAGCATTGAAACACCCGGGGAGGTATCCAGCGGTGAACGCAGTTCCCACCAGACGACTTGCGGTTTGGAATTTGGCCAATCGAGATGTCCCTTTTCCAAGTAGCATCCTCTTGTAACTTATTGAATACCTAGCCCTGCCTCCTGAATACCCTGTTCATTGTTCATGAAAGGCTTTTCAAGATGCCTTCTGTTCCCCCCTCCACCCAGTCGGAAGTTGAGGCATAAGGAGAGACAGTAGGTGTCCTGTGAGAAAGGACATATGCAAGTTGTCAACACTCGGGGGATAATGCATGGGATAGGCCTGGACAGTCCTTTTGCATGACCAACCTCTCTCCCAGTGCCCATGCTATGATTGGTTCACAGCTCTTTCTCTGGTGTTCTGTTGGAGTGGTATGGAATTACACACTGTGGCCCCCACAAAGGTTAACAATCTCACCTCCGTAGAGATTCCACTCCAATCTCTCTTCCGTGGTTCACCCAAGCAAGTGCAGGATAGTCCCTCTGAGATCATAGTCTTCTAAGTCCGTCTGAAATGGCATCTGATAAGGTGGGATAGGCATGTACGTTGTCTTCACCTTTGAAGTGGAGTGTAGGATTAAGCAAATCAGTCAGAAGGGTAGGGGGTACATAGTCATGCAATCCCTTGAAGTGTGGCAGATAATTTGGTGGCAAAATAGGTACATTGGAATGCAGGTGTTGAAATACAGTTGGCTAAGTGAAAGAAGAGTCGGACTCTTGTTTCCGTGTGCTTGATATTCACAAGTCACGCTCCAGCCTGTACCCAAGAGGTCATGAAGGGCAGAAATATAGATTGCCAAGTGCCTACCGACCCAGTGTACGCAGGACAATCTGGGGCGAGGGCAATACTTTCAAACACGATGTGACGCCAGCGCAGATGATGCTGATGCACGGCATTAGATGCAAACACATAACGGAAGCACTGTCATAACAGAAACACTATGGTATTGCCAGAAGACTGGCCATCACAGACTAACAAAGACTATGTGAGCTGATGCTGATGTGCTGCGGACTAGCAAAGTGTGAATTGGCTAGCATGAACACTGAGGTGTGGCTGAAAGTCTGGGCAGATAGACTGTGTGAGAGGTAACAAGAGACTGTCCTGAGTAGGCGGTGGCGTGGTGCTTCTTTTATACAGTTTGACCGGGGGTGAGTGAGTAGTGAGAGAGATGGCTGGACAATGTGGACAAAGAGTGCTATCTCTCTCTCGTTGAATTGGGATGTATTTCTGGCTAGTCCCATCCCACAGCAAAGCTATGCGAAATGTAAAAACTTTGCTGGTTACAAAACAATTCCTAGCTTTAAGGCGGTGTCTAATGTTACTAGTTATGGTAGGAGTTGTTGCTGGTTGCTGACCACAAAAATTGTAAATTATTCAACAAGCTAATATGGTCAGTACATTTTTTAATTACTGGCAACTTCTATTTATGTTGAAATCAGTTTATCTGCGAGTTCAAAAAACAGCTGGTACACTTTAAATGTTACAAAGAAAAGCAAAAATCAGTTAAGTTAGAGCCAATACTGTCAAGAGTGTGTTTCATTGTATAAGTTTGCTGAGATAAATTGTTTCGCTGAAAATGGATGTCGCCCAGGCCTTAAGAAGGGTATCATTATGTAGAACAAAGTAAATATGTTCATATAAATGAAAGAATACAATGGAGCTATAAAATTATTTGGCTCCTAGGCCTCTAAGAAAACCAAATTATATACATATAATGCAAACATGTTTGGGTAGGTGACTTGTAGTCATAAAGAACTCAGACTGTATACAAGGCAACATGAAATTGTGACATCAACAATGCAACAGACATAACCGTGTTTAATAAAATATTTTCTATGGTAAAGCCATGTGATTACATGTTCATAGACTGAAAACTGGCATATATTCAAGCAATGAAGCTGTGTTAGGAATGATTTGATTATGCTGTGATTAGGCAATAAAAAATGGCAAATACATTGCACTTAAACTGTATTTGAAAAGACATAGTAGGTGCTATAAAGAATGAAACAAACTGCTGCAAACAACTCAAACATATGCATCGCATGCATTCTTGACTAAAATCTTAGCTAATGGTGATGGCATGCCTTGCAATTACTCAATAGTTAGCCTAACCTTGCCCAACTCATTGGATTTATTTTCTTCCACTGTGATCACACAGACTTGCTTATTAAGGGTGCTCTGCTTTTGGTTTTCACAGATGCCAAAGAAAACACTTGTAGTAGCACTCACTCCCTATGTATATTATACTAACAAGGTGCACTACGATGAGCTCCAGGAGGACTACATACTGCTATTATCACATCTACTGGCACCACTGGTGTTGACTCTTTGTGGTTGGGAACGTCAGACTGACTCCTCGCACAGTCTGTAACTTCAACCGGGCACTGGAAGTAACAGCGCAGAGCACAGTCTTTGCGCTGCTGCTGAGCTGGCTGGAGCGATGGCCATAGCTGGAGCTGGAAGGGCTGGATCTGCTAACTCTGATGTTAGCAGAATCTACTGCCCTGTAGTGCTTGGGCCTAACGTTGACTGCATCCCTGCATGTCCGCCATGGTGCCTGGCACCTATGTGGAAGCACATAGCATAGATAGGCTGCCAGTTCGGAGTCACCATCTGTGGACAGTGGCACGAATTGCAGTGTCAAGGGTCAACTGGGGCAGTGGAAGGGTGGCAGACATTTCCCTCCGTGGTGGCGTACTGACGCCACCCCTGGGCAACAGCCTGGAATGGTGCTGAGATGGGTGGAGGGGATGTGGCATGCCCCCAGACAGGGTGGAGTTACCTGTTCCTATGCTGCTGGTTGGCCCACTGGGGGTGGAGCCTCTGGTATTCTTCTCCGTCCTGAGAAGGTGCTGGTACTGCCTGGTGCAGATGGACATCGCTGTGTGTCGCCTGACATTTCCTCTGGAGGGGGAAGCAGTGCAGTAGGATGTGCCAGGTCATTGCTCCTTAGCTTTGGGCCCTCTCGCCCCAGTTGATTCTCTGGCTTGTTGATGATAGCGCCAAGGCTGGTTACTGACGTATGGGCAGATTTCCGGTGTGCGAGATATATCTTGCAGATATTTCTGCAACTATCCTCTCTCCAAACAGTGTTGCCCTGATTTTCATTATCTTCTGGGGACTTTTCCACTCTGGATGAAATTTGGCAGGGAAGCCCGTAGCTCTGTGGCTTAAGGGCTGGGTTTGACATAAACGTGGTCCCTGGGGTGTTTACTTGCCTTCTGTGTCTCCTTGTTTGGGTACTATTTCTGTTACTAAGCTTGCTTATTTCTTCGTGCTTTTGCCATGGGTCATAGCAATGTGTGCCTAATCTCCGTGACAAGCCTCTTTTTGTCTCCCCAGCCCGATGTTGAGATATATAGAGATACAGTCTGAGGTTGGAAATAGTAAGTGTCCTGTAAGGAAGCACGTGTGTGTAAGTTCTCAACTCGCTGCAGATAATGTATGGAATTGGACTGGGCAGGCCTTCTGCATAGCTGACCTCTCTCCGCGCTAGTGCCTTGATAGGTTTGCAGCCACTTCTTGGGTGTTCCAGTGAAGCAGGATGGAGATGCACTCTGTGGTCCCCATGAGGATTCACCATCTTGCCTCGACTCTCAAGACCTCAATGTTAAGAGCCTCCTAGATCTCTTCACTCACTCACTTTCTCTCTCGCTCACTCACTTGCCTTGCTAAGGATTTGACCTCAGTCTTTCTTCCAAGGTTCACCCAAGCAAGTGTGGGATAGTCGCTCAGGTTAAACGAACTGCCAGTTAATGATATCAGATCCCTCTTACTCTGCCCACTGTAGCAACTGACAAGGCGGAATACGTGGGTACGTTGTCTTCACCTTTAGAATGAAGTCAGGGCTAAGCAAACTAGCCAGAAGGAGAAGGTAGTGGGTGCACAGTCATGCAATCCTTTGAAGAGTGGCATATGATTTAAAGGCAGAATAGGTATAGCAGGATGCAGGTATTGAAATACAGTTGGCTGAGTGAAAGAGCAGCTAGAATCAGGTTCCTTGTGCTTATTGTCCTGAAAATATGCAAATCATACTTCAGCCTGTACCCAATAGGTTGCCTGAAGTGTGGAAACCTATGTTGCCAAGTGCCTAACAACTCAGTGTGTACAGGGTTATCTGGGCCGAGAGCAGTGCCTTCAAATACGCTGCGATGCCAGCACGGATGATGCTGATGTGTGGCACTAGTTGCACACATGTAATGTAAGCATTGGTTAACAGAAACACTAAGATGTGGCGAGGTGACTGACCATTACAGACTGTAAGAAAGACGTGATCTAACGTGCCACGGACTAGCAAAGAGTAAACTGGCTAGCGTGATCGGTGGCTGGAAGACAGGCCAGACAGACTGCACAACAGAAGACGCGAGACTGAGGCAGCAGTTAGTGTTCCTTTCATACCGTCTGACCGGAGCAGGGCAGGGAGGGAGAGAGACAGAAGTACTGCTTTCTTCTGCGTGGTCTAGGCTGCATGGTCATCCTCTGTCACAAACAGTGAAAGCATGGCAAAAGGCTCATTAAGTGGAGTGTGGAGGCCAGCCTTGCAGGTATGCAGGTGTGGCTATGTGCTGGCGGCTAACACCTCACAAGATGTAAACTACTTGCATGTAGCCATGTAACTGTTGTCTTTTGGGGGGGGGGGGGTGCAATTGTTTCAAAAGTTACCATGGAACAAGACAACTTCCGTGGCCCATTAAACTTTGGTAACATTACATAGGATACTTTTTATAATTACAGGTTGAAAACTTATTTGTTTTAAATGTGCTCTTGTTGCCTGCCTTTAAATAATTTTAATAACATTGTAAACAAATTTAAGCATTAGGATTGTATTTTTAAAACTATATTTATAATATGCTTTTGTTGTGATAATACTGATGATGTATTTAGGTTGGTATTTTTATCCAGGTTTTAATTCTAAAAGCATCCATTATATATATATATATATATATATATATATATATATATATATATATATATATAATGGATGCTTTTAGAATTAAAACCTGGATAAAAATACCAACTAAAATACATCATCAGTATTATATATATATATATATATATATATATATATATATATATATATATATATATATATATATACATGCACGCCACACACACACACCCCCCCCCCCCCCTCTCTCTCTCTCTCTTCGCAATTACAGTTTGTACATGGATGCAGTCAATTAATTAGCCACTTTTTCGGTGTACCATATTAGAAGTATTCTTAATATCCTTTTACTTAAACTAACAACCACTTTTAACCACTCCAAACTTACTTTCAACATATTTAATCTTCGTATGGAAGTTGAATATATTTATACTTATCAGTTGTGTTTTCATTTCTCTTTAAGTGAAAGAGAACTGTTAAGTGGGAAAATATAGTAATAATAATTATGGTTTATTGTTACACTGTGTTTTGTTAAACACCCAAGCATTTATTTTCTTCATTTAGCTTTTCTCATCTTTCCTGCTCCATGATGCAGTCATTTAGTAATGCAGAATTGTGATCACTTCATCTCTCTATCTCTCACTTCCCACTCATCTTCCTTCTCTTTGCTACCCCCTCTCCACATTTGGTATTTCCCTTCGGACCATCATTTGTAGTCATCTGCAAACTTTTCGTTATATTACCCTTAAATTGTTTGTTGTGTTTATAAACAGCAGGTAAAACACCTTCATTAGCTCTCCTGATACTTCCCTTATGCATATATATTCTCAGTGTTCATCAATCCCAAATAAATATCTCTTCTGTCCATCTTACGACACTGTATCTGAAACTAGCCAGCATATTCGCTTCAAGAAAATGTTGCTGCTATAGAAAGCATTATTCATCTGCAAATCAGGCATCCACTTGCCTATCATTAAAGATATCAGCTCGATCATTAAGTAAGCATAATAACAATTGAGTTTCACACTAGTATGCCCTTCTGAAACTGTGCTTGCTCTCACAGATCAGCTTATTGCAGCATTATAGTTGAACATCTTTGACATGAGACGGTGAAACATTAGTAAAGTGTATCATCTTGACAGGACTTATCTTTGAAGGCCATGGGCAACCATTGTGTCAATGGCCACGAAGCGTTCTGTCATCTTTAATTTGTTTGTGGTTTCAGATAATGCGGTTATCTTTCACTATGTGCAGATATCAGCTCATGTGCTCAAATTTTAAAAAACTGTCAAGTGGTTATTTTCATAATCTCAAAGTTCATTTGATTCACTACTGTATTTAAACTTGATTTTCAATCATTTCCTTTTTGCAACTTTCTATTGAAGTGCGGTAGTTCTAAGAGAGGTTTGAACTAAAAGTAAGAATAAATTTTTTATTTTGTTGTATTATTATTTTTTGGCATTATGCTTTACTGTATTTAAATTTTTCTCACCTTATAATAATATTTTTTTTGGTGTGTAATTTGTAGTTGTGTGTATTTGTTATTCTTTTATGTTTTTTACCCAAGTTTTCCAGTGTTCATCCATTATTAGCAATTTTCTATTGGTAAACAATGTTCTTGTAAATGGTAACACTTTGAACGAGATCCACTGATTTGGTCACACTCTTAGCTGTGCATCCAAGGTCATGAAGTGAGGGAGCGATACGGGCGACACGAACACGCGTGCATCATTGCTCCTACATGCAAGGCCTGCAGTGTTTCTGTCGTGATGCTGTACTATGTAAATTAAATCTCTAACAGTTAGGTTTTATTACACACCGTGAAAGCCCACAGATTAAATACTCCCATATGTTTGTACTTTTCTCTTGTCGCTTAAGGAAACTGCATACGCAAGCTTTAAAAATGTGATATTTGACCATTTTCACTAATTTTTTCTTGAAGAATACACTTAACATGACAAAATTTTAAAAAATTGGGGCATCGATAATTGTTTTTTTTATCTTTTGTGACAAAAAGTTGTATTTGCAGAACATTTATTTACCGAGATATGCTTATTCGCGCAATCAACTTTACGCTGGCTAACAGCCAGCGGCGCTAGAGCCTATGATGGCGCTCACATGTCAACAACGGCCGACAATTTTGAACTTTCGTATAAATGTTAATTTCAGGGTAAAATATGTTATATTGTCTTTACAGTGTTTAATATGTCTTAAAATGTTTTAAAGTGCTTATACTAATTTTAATTGTTTGGTTATGAATATTCAAAGTGCATGTGGCGCCGAGATTAAGAACACTTAATATTCTGGCATGAATGCCATCGCAAAGAGACATTAAAATAATATTGAAATTCGTAACAAAATTATAGAAATGTAAAACAATGTGTAATTTAATTTGTGCCATTTTATTTTCACTATAAAATATTTCACTCGGCGTGCATAGCACTTCCGCTTACGTGAACCCCGTAGGCGGCCATGACAGGTCCGTGCTATGCTTGTATCTGGACAGTCTGTCGAGGAGAGCTGGCAAGGTAAAACACTATCACGAGCGCACTACAACTTTTGTTTACTGAGGTAGGTTTCCATAGTCCATGTAGTTTACCGGTTAATCTTTGCTTGCGTACGTTTTTGCCAGACATTTTCCCCAGCATTATGCTCCCACTTTACTAATTCCTTATGCCCTTGTGGCATTTTTAACTTAATCGAGAAGGAGGAGGAGAAAGATGTTGAATAGGTCACGCGACCAGTGCATTTTGAATCAAGATGCCAACTGCCTATGTTTATGGCATTTCATTGTAACTTCTGCATAATTGCTACATGCAATTTTAAGAGCTTTATTTTTCTGTATGTATTTAAGGATAATTTTCGTGTTTGAATATTTTATGGCAACATCACGTATAACCACGTGGCCGACTGAAGCTAAGTCTTTGTATACGCCATCATAGCGTTTTGAGAGCTTATTTATATAACATTGTATGTGCAATCATTTATTTCAGGGTTCTATGTATTTTTCATTCAGGGTTTAATGTATTTTTCACGCAAATTGATGCTTTTGTACTTGACCACGTGGTCACAGTAATGTTTGATTTTACCGCCACCAGGCATGTTACAAGCACGTAACAACACTAATCGTAAAGAGAACCATTTGCCAAACACGAATCATATTTTATCTGAATTTAGTTTGCAGTTTTCCTACAGAAATATTGCAATTTCACCTGCACCATGTGGTCTGCTACAAACTTCATCCAGCAGCATCGGCACCACCTAAGCTTGTTTCACATGTGTGTGTTTATTGTGAATATTCATCTCGTGTCCCATCTTATTTCCTGTATCATTCAAGGGTCTATGTAATTGTGTAATTAGTGTACGGCGCAATTACTCCCGTCCTAGCCGGCTCTATGTATAGGCCATCCCCACACTAACCACATACTGAAGGGCGAGCCCCGACGAGTTTGCGTCAGTCATGCCGAGTAACCACTCGTATTAATGTGTATTAAGGGTATTCATTTGTAATTCACCGTGTCCTGTCTTCAGGGTAAATCCATCAGTCCACCTTAGCGGCTGTCGGCCCTCTTCCTTTGTGAATGCTGTGCTTTCACGTACCTCGGTGAGATCATCCATTTAGGTGTGCGCTAGATTAATTACAGGTTGGGGAGCACCCAAGTGGAATTGGCTAGTCATGACCGAGATAACCATTTCATTGGCACGTTGATGTGTATAAACAATATCAATAAAAACAAGGCTACAGTGAACTCAACTTTTTATTCAGTAGTGACAGTGTCCTAGCCACATATGTTATATCTATTGTTTATTTCAGTGATTTTATTAAAAGTTTAGTATCAACGTTTTTGTAAGTACACACGGGTGAGACGGACACACAGAACCCACAACATCCCTGACAAACCTGAGTCTCAATAGTGCAGTGATTGGGAAGCACCGCTGGCGCCCAAATTACCAGTAAGTATTTGTGTCATCGTTCGTCTCATGTCTCACCCGACGGCGTCAAACTATTTTACAGAAAACACGCAGGTCCATCCCACTCTTAAGGAAGTTGTACCCAAAAAAATGCATTATTTTATATTTGTACGAAATACTGTTCAACTTTCAGATTACTTGTACTGTTTCCTTGTAAGCAAAAGTTTTATAAATAGTTTTTGCATTATGGAATGTCAGGATCTTGATTATAGTGTTTTTGGGATGACTAATAAAATAAACAAAGACATTTACAGAAAATTTAACGAGTATGACAAAAATGTAATGCTTAGTTTATTTTAAGTTATGTATGCTTAGTAAAATTTACTCTACAAATAGTCATATATTCCTGTTGACGCCGTTGGGTGAGACACGAGACGAACAAATTACTTACTGATGATATGGGCACCAGCGGTGCTTCCCAATGACCGCACTGTTGAGACTCAGGGTTCTCAGGGATGCTGTGGGTTCTGTGTGTTTGTATTACCCGAGTGTACTTACGATACACGTTTGCAATACTACACTTCAGTACTAACCATTTGTAACACTTGAAAAACACAGGTGGCAAGGATGCTGTCACTACAAAATAAAAGAATGAGTCACTGTGAGACTTGTTTTATCTATACCGTGTGTACAAATCACATGCCATGAAATTTAATGATACAACTCGGTCGTGTCTAGCTAACTCCGCTTGGGTTTCTCCCCAGACTGTAATTACTCTAGCGCACGCCTAGATGAATGATCTCACCATGGTGTATGAAAACACAATCTTCTCAAGGGAAGAGAGTCGACAGCCGCTAGGGTGGACTGACGATTTTTCCCTGAAGACAGGACACAGTGAATTACACAATGAATCAACTGATGATACATAAACACGTGTGATTACAGCGCAAACTCATCTGGGCTCGCCCTCCAGCACGTGGGTAGTGTGGTGACGGCCTATACACAGAGCCGGCTAGGACGGAAGTAATATCACCGTACACAAAATACAAAATTACATAAATACCCTTAGAAGATGATGGGGCACGAGATGAGTATTCACAATAAACACGCACATGCGTGAAAACAAGTTTAGATGACATGGATGCCACTGGATAAAGTTTGTAGCGGACCACGTGGTGCAGGTGGAACTGCAATATTTCTTCGTGGAAACGGCAGATTAAACTCTGACAAATTGTTATTCTTGTTGAGAAAATTATCCTTTTTATAATTGAAGCAGTTACAGGCTTGTAGCAGGCCTGATGGCACAAAAGCAAACATTGAAGTGCCTATGTGGTCAAACACAAAAGCATAAATTGACGTGAAAATTACATGGAACCCTGAATGACAATACATAGAACCCTGAAATAAATTATTGCACACATGATATTACACAAATAAGCTCTCAAAGCACAAGGAAGGCGCAGATATTGACTTGGCGGCGGTTAACCACATGGTTGTATGTGATATGGCCATAAAGTACTCAAACATGAAAAATTCCCTTGAATACATACATGAAAACAAAGCCCTTGAAATTTCACACAGCAATAATACAGAAATCACGATGGAACGCCTTTAGCAGAAGCAGATGGCGCCTGATAAGTTTTGCGGGTCGCCCGACCTCTCCGACATCTTTCTCCTCCTTCTTCTTGATTAAGTTGAAAAATGCCACAAGGGCAAAATAAATTTATTAAGCGGAAGCATAACGCTGGGGAAATGTCTGGCAAAACATATGCAAGCATAGGTTAACCGGTATACTGAAAGTGCTATTGAAATCTACATCAGTGCTCAAAAATTGTAGTGTGTACGTGACAGCGTCTTACCTCGCCAGCTCTCCTAGGCAGACTGCCCAGAGGCAAGCGTCGCACGGATCTACCATGGCTGCCTATGATGTTCACATAAGCAGAAGTGCTATGCATGCCGAGTAAAACTTTTATATATTGAAAATAAAAGTGGCACAAATAATTTAAATATTGTTTTACATTTTTGAATTTTCTTGTTAATTTTCTTTATTATTTTAGTGTCTCTTTATGACAACGTTCATGCCGGAATATTACTGTTCTTAATCTCTGTGAAGCGCGCACTTTGTGTTCATAACCAAACATTTTCAAATTGACAACAAACACTTTAAAACATTTTAAGACATTTCAAACCATGAAAATAAAATATCAAGACACATTTTACACTGCAAAAATAATATTTTGTTAGGGAAATTCAGATTTGAGCCTCTTTGCGCACGTGCATGTACACGTGACACATGCGTGGTGAGCGCCGTTATGGGCTGTAGCACCGCTGGCTGTTAGCCGGCATCGCTGTAAACCAAACATATGCAAAGCTTCCTTTATTTTAAACAATTTTAAAACTTTGCAAAACCATTTATTTTATGGCATGGTTGTAAAGATATTGAAGTACCTAATAGTATCTTATTTCATTTCTGTATCTGAGTGAATTAATTTTTGTTTTTGTACATACCATAAACACTAAAAAATGTTATTTTTATATGCTCTTTTGTAAAAACAATAAGTGCTCCAGGATTTTTTTTTCACAAACAAATAATAGTTGTAAGTAATGTCTACAAGTTGAACAGTGGGTATTTGGTGCAAATATGAAATAATTAATTTTCTGGAGATCAGCGCACTTAACTGTCTTGTGCATCAAATTATTAATGATACCTTTACAAGTCTAGTGAGTACCCAGTGAACAGAAATAGCAGCAGTGTGGTCCGAAACATTGTCGTTCTGTCTATTCTTATGTATGAAAAGAAAGACTTTAGATAAGCTGTTCACAGTAAACTGAGCGCATCTGAAAAGTCTGCCTAACATCTATTAGTATGCACATTGTGGAATTAACATTCCAGTGCTCGCTTTATTTGTGCATCAGTCAAGTGAAACTCTGAAATTATTAAAAAATAAGTATTAAAAAAATTTGGTTAATTCTAACACTTACATTCTTCTTCAGTGAAAAACAACTATAAGAACAAATTCTTTTATCTTGAATTGTATGTAGGAGTTGGGTGGAATAATGAATCACACAGAAAAATTGCCAGTAAACTAAATGAATTGTAATTTATAAATTTTAGGTGAAGCAGTGAATCAAACATATCCATAAAGAGCCACCCCTGGACACTGTTTTTTTGATTACATCAAACTTGAGTATGCTTGGGTATTACTGCGCTCTCTGACATTTGTGGATGCTTAATTTATTTCATGAAAAGTTAAATGGGGGGTATTTTTATTTTGGAAGTGCACAGCAGAGTTGTGTAGTATACTGTTCTGTCATCCTGTTACCTGGACGTGTGGTAATGTAATGCTGTGTATGGATCATACTGATTCAAATGCTGGTCATTGTGTGACTCTCCAATTTTACAGGTTGCTAGGGATTTGCGTATCGGACAGCAGTTTCATTTTGGACCTCTGAGAATTAACATTTCCAGTTGTGATAAAAAAAAAGACATTTTTGACATCACATTGAGTTCAGTGTATCTCAGTATTTTATCTCAGAACTGAGAGACAGAAAATGGACATCCCACATAATGAGTTCTGTAATGATGAGATATCATAGTACTGGGAATAAACGCGGGATCGCACATTAGCCGTGTAAGATACTATGGTCGCTCATACAAAAAGGTCATATAAGCCTCTGGTTTTATAAACCTCTTACTGTATAGCTGAGCTCTCAGCAGACCCGGGGCTCGTTGTGTCTTGAAGCTTAGCTTCCCAGGACAGAGGTTACCACTAAACAGGGAAGTTGCATTACGAGGTAGGGAATTGTGAGGCTGTAAATGCAGGAAGTGCACCAACATTAGCCTGGAAGGGGGTGAGAAAACTACTGATGTGAACCAGATGGCCACATGCTCCTCATTCCCTCTTGGACCACTGCAGTTGCATCAATCGCACCAGCTGCAACGGGACGACAAGAACAGCCCGGAGTATGATGGTGTAGGTTGCCGAGAACGGCAAGCTACACCTCCTCGCGACCTGCATTACATCACTCAAAATGACCATCTTGTTTAATTTGTTCTCATGTTCTCTAGATATAACTCTTGGGGGAAATAAACAAGTGGTCCAGAACAGTGTCCCCACAAAAGCCACAGCCATCAGGTGCACCGACAATTGGCAGGAATGCCAGACCTGTTCGCACCGTGATGCCTGACGCCTCTCCAATCTGCATGACATTGGCTGGGTGAGCTACTGATGAGGGTCGCTGGTCAACGGCCCAGAGGAGCCTTGGAAACCCATCAGATGCTGGTTGATTTTACCCGCACACTCACCAGCATGATACATATGACACTTTGTTACCTGTCACGAGACTGTTTAAGGCTATCTCGTACACCGTGATTACACGGAAGTTAACACTTACATAGATGTTTAGCCTCCCCACATCCTGCAAACAGATACATGGGTACCCTGGGTGTATTAAAAGAGGGTTTAGTGCCTAAACGTTCTGAGCAACAATGAAGAAATACTCATGAATTAAGTACAGATATTTACTGCACTTTAACGATTACATAACAAGAGGTGTTATGTACTGACTGAAATGGACCCGGCACTCATGGCCTGCCAATGGCCATATGCAGATAAAAACAACGTAAGTGGTGTATGATATTAAGTGAAAGATTATACCCTCATGAAGTGAAGGGGCAGCATATCTACCCCTTGGCACTTAAAGCTAAAGGTTTCCGGTTACGTTACGTCTATTGCAATTGAAGTGGTTAATGAGCGTACATAATGGTGCCAAGAGTTTTCGCCTGATGCTGCTAGCCCATTCGAATGCCCAAGTCGAAGTGAGAAATGGCGTCGGCTTTTGCACCAACTTGCATGAACCAACATCAAGTATCTGATGGTGATGTGGTAAGACACTTAGAACACACTTTGACATTGCACTAAATTAAATGAAATTACCCTAAACATGTTGGTGACATCCCTGTTAATTAACAAGTGTTCTTTAAGGATGTTATAGTTATTTTATGGGGGAGGGGGGGGGGGTGTCACCTCACTAAAAAGGACAATAAAAGAAATATAGTGTTTATAGGTAGTCCACTGAAACTAGAAACATGGAAACACTAGTACATTTAATACATAATTAACACTTTACAAGATCATTGGAATAACGGTAAGTTGTGGAGTGTGTGTAACGCTTCCACTTCGAAAGTTTTTGTACAAATGAGACTTCCGGTTATTCCAACAAATTATGAGTCATGTTTTGGCATCTATGTCACTTAACGAGCCTCATGATGTAAGAGTGTACTAAGTGTCGCGTTTGTTCACACAATTAGCAAAGAAATCTCACTGACTCTAAATATTCACATATAATTGACACTGGAGACATTAGGGCAATGCAATGCTCTTTTGATTAACACCACTTGGGTCACTTAGCACTCTGTAGAAGGCCAACAGGCCAGCCAATGTCATGCAGATTGGAGAGGCGTTGGGCGTCGTGACGCGGACAGGTCTGACGTTCCCGCCAATTGCCGGTGCACCTGATGGCTGTGGCTTTCATGGGGAGACTGTTCTGGACAGCTTGTTAATTTCTCCTAAATGTTACCTCTTGAGAACAAACTAAACAAGACTGCCATTTTGAGTGATGTAATGCAGGTCGGCGAGGAGGTGTAGCTTGCCATTCTCTGTGACCTGCACCATCATACTCTGGGCTGTTCTTGTCGCCTCAGTGCAGTCGGTGCAGTTCATGCGACCGTGGTGATCCAAGTGGGCACAAGGAGCACGTGGATATCTGGTACACGTCACTACCTTGGGGAAAAATTACCCCTAGTGTAGCTGGTCGGGGTTGAATGCGAGTCAGACACACTACCGCATGACCAAACATTCTGTTGTGAAAATATGAGTACATATTATAAAAAAGACATGAACAGTGAGACTTCTTTCCAGTTTGGCTCAAAAATATGAAATTTGATCATTGAGATAATAACTTTAAATATTAAGAGATGTATGATTACATTATATGTTCATGGCAGATAAAATCTTTCAAAATAATGGTTCCTATTTTCTTGTGTGCAAGAACTTTTTCATACAAGTTTCATACCTGTTTACATTAACTTCCTGAACAGTATTTTTTCCTAGGTAATACAGATTAGTTATTAATTATGTCCGACTTTCATAATATTTGCCAAGGATTGAAGTTGCTATGAATGGACGGTATCAAGATGCTGCAGTGTACATCAGAATGACCCCACTTTTTGTTGTTTCAGAGTACCAAGTGGCAGAATGTGGAAGTTGCTCGTATGCTGACGTGCATGTTTGTTGGTGTTGCAGACATGAGCGGCATAATGATCAGCGTAGCACCATGGCTGAATGTGTCCCTACTGCTGTGCATGTTCGGCTTCCTCAAGGAGTTCCGACCATCGGAACCGTACATCACCTTTTACTTGCTTGGCCCGTGGAAGAATTTGACCAGTGATGAAGTAAACACTCATAGAAAACACAAAACTATATTAAAGCAACTATCTTCAAACATAGCAAGGTCTACTTGGTAAGATGGCTGCACTAAGTATATTGGACCTTAACCACGGCGTGACTGGTAATTTTAATACACTCAGTACCAAGGTGGTTTGGTGCCTACTATGATCGGCAAATCTGTTCATATTTTAAAAATTTCTTTCTATAGTTGTCTCTTGTAAGTAAAAAAAAATACAATAAACTTTAATAGTGATTTTTTTTTGCTGTAAAAAGTTATGATATATTTGTTTGTGGTGTGTGTGTGTGTTTATCAAGTTAAGTTCATGTTTGATAAACAGGTAATTATTTTGCGAGTATGTTTGACATGGCATTTCAACCGTAGCATTTTCAGTGATTCGAAATTGTCTAACATATTTAACTATGGGCAGTGTCCATATGTAACTTCTGGTTATCTTCAGTCTATTTTTTTTTATTAAATGAATCAATTTTTACATATATTTTTGTTTGCTATGTTAACAGTATAGTGCTATGTCAGATAAATTTGAATGCTGCACAAACATTTTGTAACTCTTTAAAATAATTATTCAAACATTATTGTACACAATATCAGTGAAGGATATATGACTTATGTAGGGATTCTAATGAAATACTTTATTAAATGCTGAGTCGAAAATGAGTTTCACACTTATGGTTTCTTCTAATAATAAAATTTTATGAAATTACTAAAACAATGTACAGTATATAATGTTAGGTTCAACCATATGAGACACAATGATAAAAATTACACCCCTTATGTCTTACATAGAAGTACCATCAGCATCAATGTGAAGTTATTTTATCAGAACGTGTGCACCAACAGTGAATCTTCATGTTACCATTCAGCTAATGTGACATTTCAGCTCAGGTTCATTATGCCACGGGCCACATTTTATCATTGGCAATAATTCTGTTAGATATACTATTCTCTTCTTTCTGTACATTTTATTCCTCTCAGGTGAAATAAAAGTTAATATGGGAGCAGATGTCAGCTTCTGAAACGTTGCAACAAGCCTGTCTAAGTAAACCTACTGTGTTCTTCTGCGTCATCATTGTTTTGTCATCTAGCCTTGCTGCTGTAACTTCATCGTTATGTCATCCTGTCTTGTGCAAACATTTTTGTCTTTGTCTCTGTGCTCATCTGTGTTGTCTTAATTTAAGTTTCCCTTGGTTTTTTTTTTCAGTTAATTCAGTCTGTAATTCTGTTTTAGTTTTTTAGTTTGTTTTTTATCTGATAAAATCCCTTGTGGGTATTATTATATATTTTATTTATATATTTTGACTACAGCTACTCCAACTCATTCTTCCATGTTTGCGTTTGTTTTGTGTCTCAGACTTTGTTGTCTGTGACAACATAGTGAAGAAATGGCATGTGTCCAAAAGATTTCGCTTCATCATTCACCTCCATTGCAAGAATCTTTCAAACAACTTTTTATAGTACTTATTAAATGTTGTTTCAATTGAATAGCAATGAAATTTTGTGTCTTTGTATCAATTTTTTCATTATAATACTACTAAAGCCACTACATAAAATAAACTTGAAATGTTGTCAGAATAAATTTATTGAAATATTACAATGTTTATTTGTTCTTATGCAATCTACCTGTCACTCTTTTGTATGTGCTTAAAGTAAATATTGTATTGGTAATGTAATGAGTAACCATTGATCGTACTACACAAATTAGTTTTAATATTTTAGATTTAATTGATTATATGCTAGCATGTATTTGAAGATACAGGTTGAAAAATCTAATAAAATGTTAAAATTCTTGTTAAATGGTATATACAGTTCAGCTGTCATTAATTATTTTTAATTTTCATTTCACTTTCCTGAATTTCAAGTACATGTTTTATATTCGTGAAACAAAAAGTTGCATTTACACACCCGTACTAATGTGTGATGGTGTTGCAGGTGAACCAGGAGATATACCCAGTGGGGACATACTGCTACCTGGCTCTGCTGGTGTTTGTGTTCCTCGTCACAGACCTACTGCGGTACAAGTCGATCATTGTGCTGCTGGGACTTGCAGGCATTGCCACCTTCTCTACTCTCCTCGTGGGGAAGACTCTCTTTGTGATGCAGGTACGTCCATCTGAGGTCTGCTCTCAGTATCTGCCCATATAAAGGTTGTACACAATTGACTGTCATGCACCCAGTTAAGTTGGTAATGACAGAGGGGAAGTAATTACATGTCATAACATTGAATGAAAGGTGCTAGTAAATATTTGCGAAAACTGAAATTATTTAGTTTTTTTAATGCATATAATAGTAATAAAGTGATTAGGCATATGGCATTCTTAATTTTACTTACGGTGGAATTACTCACAATGTACGTACAAGTAGCTGTTAAACAGAACTTTCAAAAGTGCTCAGTTTACTGTAAACAGCCTTACACTTTTCTTGTCTATCCTTTTGCCACACCTGGTGATTTTGGAGTGAGCAACTGGCCACATAATATTACAATTGAACAAAGTTACAGTTTTTCTGTAATACATTAATTTACCATTTCAACTGATGCATGCTGCTCTCTGGAACTATGCAATTACAACTTTATTTCATCTATGCATATCTCCTTGGTGCACCAGACGGGGTCCGACCCAAGTATAGTATCTATCAGTGTGGCTACAGGTTACATTCCTTGTCGCAAGGTGTAATACAGACACTTCTGTATTGTACTGTTCACTGCAGTCCAAGAGCCATGCTAAAACCCCGCCTCAGAAGAATGAGTGAGCCAGGCCAGCGGCCAAGTGGCAGAAAACCACCCCAAACGAGCAAATAGTTCAAGGGTGCGTCGAGGGATAGTGCCACTTGTCACGCTCCAGCCAGCAGCAGACAACCTGTGACTCTGTATCCACCAGTGATGTCTTGACTCCCACCCTGCAGCCTAGGAGAGGGCAAGCCAGCCGGTATTTAGACCTGTTCGTGGCTCAGAAACGCCAGTTGTTCGTAAACTCTTCTGATAGCCACACAGCCTTGGCAGCTCGCTCCATCATCTGGTATACTGGAGCTCTCTGACCACTGTACATCTTCCAGACAACCCGTAAGCTCTTCAGCTCCATCACCATTACCTTCCAGACCTTCCAGAGAATCTCCTCCTGCAGATATTGAAAAAGTCGTCCACCCTCCTTCCTTGCTGCTTACCCCTGGTAATGGCAACTTCCAAAACCCTTCAGGAAGTGGGCCCCATAAGTCTCTTCAGGACAGGGCACAGGATAGATAGGGAAAGTTAATACCTACCTAGTCGAATTAGCCATACTCAGTTTATAACCAGGTCTCCTTCACCTGGATTTCTGTAGTTTTCACTTCCGGTCAGCTCAATGTAGTTTAGGAGGTCGTGCGTGCCACAGTGTCTTTTCCTCTCAGGAATAAAACATGAGTTCTCACCTACTTCGACTTTCCTTTCCTTAGGATTGTGTGATCCCAAGTAAACACCATGCCCACCAGAGTGGGGCAGGAGACCAGGTTTTCACGACCAGATTTTACTGTCTAGTGTAGGACTGTGGGCTTCCCTCTGTTGTGCATCAGTACAACACACATGCTCGACGGCCACCCGTTCGGTGCACCTTGGTGTACCAAAAGACAAAGCCACAACCACTAGCAAGACAGCCCACAAGGAGGCTAGACAGCCAGGCCAGTTTGTACTCCGTCCACCACACCACTGATTTGCCGGAGGGGGTGTTTCACTTATTCTGGGGGCTTGACCACCTTTGGGCCTACACCCACAGTTATTGTTCTATGACTCGGAGAAAACTTGCTTTCCAACCACCGCACTGCATGTGTTGCCTGTTGGGGTAAAGGTACGGCTCTGTGTCTACTCGGCTACGGCTGTGGCCGAACATTCTTAGCTAGGGACCAACTGTTGCCTGCTCCCCTCTTGCAAGGCCGGTTGTAGCACCCCTCCATGCCTTACACCAAAAGGGGTGGGAAGAATTTGCAGGAGAGAAAGCCATGGCCACCTACAAGACTACCTGGGGCTGCACCTCATCCAAAAACGCACTCTGCCACGATAACCTCCGGGACCAAGCTCATGCCGTCCGACAGCTGGAGAGGCCTTACCACCCAGCTCCCTACCCTTCTCTATTTTCAGCCCCTATAAAGACACCTGGGACCCCACATCCAGTGGTCGCCGCCATCCGCCGAGGGGACGAAGTTCCATTGGGCATTGCTTGCTCTTGGTTTAAGGGGAACAGAGGAACCGCTCCATCCAAGTCCTACACTGCCAGCCAACGCAGCACCTGGAGAACATCCGGCTCCATTAGCGTGTTCAGCAGCCGCTACCCAGCACCGCAGCCCAGCCGCACCAGCACTGGTAAAGGTAACATCGTGACCCCTAGTCACCACTCCGTCCACTGCACTACATAGCCAATAATCGACTTTGTGCCCAGCTGCCAGGCCACCCGACCCACCTCGTATACTGGTTGGGCCCCAGCCTGCTTTTGAGATAGCACAGGCTTTAACCCGTGTGACCTTCCTGCACACTAAAACTAGTACCGACCGTGATATTGCCATAGACAGTTCCTGAGCCTGTCACCCGTCAAGAGTTTTCATGGCGCCCAACGTGGTGCCTAAGCAATTTTGCGACAGTGTTAGTAAAGCAGAACTATGCCGGCATGACCCGCGAGCACCAGAGACTAGCATTTAAACCCAACGCGCATGACGCAGAACTGGTATCGGCAACCGTCTGGTGCCGTAAAAGCCGTTTTGTGCCTGTCTTCCGGTTTTACTGAAATCACCAAAATCCACTTTTCAAGTTAAAAGATGACAAAATTTTTGTTTTGCCAAGGATGTTGAGGGCAGTTACACAGCCTAAAATCAATACAAACCGCCACCCTCCATTTTTTTTTGTGCTAAAGTGATAGCTGAATTGTACCTGCTTTCTGACGGCTCAATTACTCCGCCACGTATAATTTCCGCAATTTGGTGATTCATGATGTTCAGGTAGTGTACATCATAATCTGTAGGTGATGTCCAGTGTGTGACACCGGCTAACAGTTAAGGGCGCTAGAGACCATGACAGCGCTCGCCACACACGTGTCACGTGTCCATAGAGGCCAATAGTTTTGAACTCTCACATCAATAATATTTTGCAGTGTAAAATGTGTTTTGTATTTGTATTTGCAGGGTTTAATATGTCTTGAAATATTGTAAAGTGTTTGTTGTTGTGAAAATTTTTGGTTATGAAATTCAAAGTGCCTGCGGCACCGAGATTAAGAATACTGATATTCTGGCGTGAACGCCGTAGTAAAGAGATACTTAATTAATATGAAAAATCAATTTAAAAAAATTATAACAATGTAAAACATATTTAATTTAATTTGTGCCACTTTAATTTTTTAAAGTATAAATATTTTACTCGGCGTGCGTAGCACTTCCGCTTATGTGAAACCCGTAGGTGGTAATGGTAGGTCCGTGCAACGCTTGCCTCTGGACAGTCTGTCATAGGGAGCTGGCGAGGTAAGACACTGTCACGTGCACACTACAACTTTTGTTCACTGATGTAGGTTTCCATAGTCAATTTAGTTAACCGGTCAACCTTTGCTTGCATACATTTTGCCAGACATTTCCCCATCATTATGCTTCCTCTTAAATAATTTATTTCAACCTTGTGGTATTTTTCAAACTTAATCGAGGAGAGAAGAGAAAGATGTCGGAGAGGTCACGCGACCCACGCAACTTGAATCAGGCACCATCCACCTATGTTAGTGGTGTTCCAGTGTAATTTCTGCATTATCTACGCTCACTTTTAAGGGCTTTTTTTTCATCTATGTATTTCAAGGGTATTTTCATGTTTCAATATTTTACTGCAATTTCATGTACAACCACGTGGCTAAACTATGCCAAGTCTATATGTGCGCCATTCATGCAGTTTGCGAGTTTATTTGCGTAAAATCATTTGCACTTCAATTTATTTCAGGGTTCTATGTATGTTTCATTCAGGGTTCAATGTATTTTTCGTGTAATTGATACTTTTTGTACTCGATCATGCGGTCATGCTAATTTTAGATTTTACCGCCATCAGGCATACCACACGCTTGCAATCACTTAAATAGTAAAGAGGATAGTTTTCTCTCTTAGAATAATATATTGTCTCAATTTAATTTGCCGTTTTCAAGAGAAATATTGCAATTTCATCTGCACCACGTGGTCCTCTAAGACCATTATCCAGCGGCATCCGCGCCACCTAAGCTTGGTTTCACGCATGTGCATGTTTATTGTGAATACTCATCTCGTGCCCCATCATATTTCAAGGGTCTTTGTGTAATTTTGCAATTTGTGTACGGTGCAATTACTTCCGTCCTAGCCGGCTGTGTGTATAGGCCTTCACCACACTACCCACGTGCTGACGGGTGAGCCCAGACGAGTTTGCGTTAGTGATGCCAAGTAATCACACGTGTTAAAATGTTTTCATCAAGGGTTTCATTTGTAATTCACCATGTCCTGTCTTCAGGGAAAAACCGTCAGTCCACCGTAGTGGCTATCGGCCCTCTTCCCTTATGAAGGCTGTGCTTTCATGCACCTCGGTGAGATCATCCTTTTAGGTGTGTACTAGATTAATTGCGAGCTGAGGAGCATCCAAGCGGAATTGGCTAGTCATGACCAAGAAAATCATAATTTCATTGGCACGTTGATGTGTACGCATAGTAACAATAAAAGCAAGCATTAGTAACCTACCTCTTTTATTCAGTAGTAAGAGTGTCCTAGCCATATTTAATATATCAAGTTATTATTTTCAAAGTGATGTTTAGTAAAAGTTTACTATTGCCAACTTGTTTGTAAGTACGCACGGGTGAGATGGAAACACAGAACCTACAGCATCTCTGAGAACCCTGAGTCTCAATAGTGTGGTGATTAGGAAGCACCGCTAGCACCCATATTACCACTGAGTATTTGTGTCATTGTTCGTCTCGTGTCTACCCTGACGGCGTTAAGTGGATCGTTGTGGATTGTTTTGATCTCCTGTTCTGCTACAGTGCAAAAAGTCTTTTCTTTTATTCAAGATGTTTTCAAAGGCTGCATGATATTCAGCCGAAACACCATGATATCAAAGTCGTCTAGAGTTACTGGCTGAAAGTTCACCTCTACACGTCTGTCTAGGTTGTAAACAGTGTGTCTGACTTGCTTGCCAAAATGTATCCTATGTCTAGGGATCTTTACAACTACATCCTGATCAATTAACCAAGGTACTCCAAAGATAATATCGTCACGAATTTCTCTTGAGACTAAGGAGGGAACACACATTTAACCGTCCCTAATTTTTGCATTAAGTTGAGTAGCACCAATGAATGTGCTTTTGCCATCTATTGTGGTAAGCTCTACAGTTAAGTTAGTAGCCTGGATGTCCAGAAATCTTGAAAGTTCCTCGTGAATAAAGTTGTGCGATGCCGCTGTGTCAATTAAGGCAACAGCTCTAACATTTGCAGCATGCACAGGTACCCTTAAAACCCTATCAATGGTTGTATTCACTTGACCCAAGTAGGCGGCTAGCTGTTCGTTTACCTTCTTCTGGGGTACAGTGGTTGACACTCTGGCGGAGTAGAAAGGCCCCTGCTGTGGTGCTACCCATTTGTGTGTTTCCCATAGCCATTGTCACTCTGTTGGGGCACATCCTGTGCCAATGATATTGCTCATCACTGCATATCTGACACCTTGGGACCTCGCGCTGGATGTCTGCAGAGGCAGCATTCGGTTGCTGGTTAGGCACTGCACTGGATCAGCTGTGCATGGGGGCAGAATGCCCGGTCCGTTCAGCCTTTTGCGCAGTGCATTTATGCATTTCGCAGCACTGTCACTGTCTTTTGCACTACTTTTCCCAGCATGAGAGTCCCAAAAGTAGTTGTATCTGGGTTATGAGTCACGCACGATACTTTCAGTGGCCATGATGAAAGGTTGGTAGCCACTGTAAACCATAGGGCATAAAGCTGGCCTGTGCTCTGGTAACACTGTTTCCACTATTGACACTAACTCATCTTCAGGAGACAGGTGTTGATAGTGGCCGTTCGCCAAACTGATTTTCCGGCCATGGAAAGCCTCCAGGTTTTCTTGCTGCTTCTGTTATTCTGTGAACAGCGAGAGTTGGTGTTTGAACATAGATGCTCACATATCGAACTGTAATTTCATCGCAAACTGAGTCCAGGTCACGTTATATTCAGTTGCTGAATGTCACCAGTTCCTAGCGTCACCTGTCAACTGAGCTCCTATGGCATTCAGCCACTCTTCCACACCGACACCATAACAACTCTGCTAAGAACACTCTCGAGTCCTCTGCTCCCTGTCCAGAAAATGTTGGAAGTGTCTGGAAACGAGCTGGGGTGTTGACTATAATCTGTACCTGGTGCTTTTTTGGCAGTTCTACACCTACTCGTGGTGGTCTCTGCAGTGGGATGGGTGGCGCAAATGGTTTTGAGTTGCGCTACGCCCCCCTCTGCGGCAGCTGCAGGATGTCACAGATGTTGTTTACATCCATGTGTGCGTTGTTGTTGTAGACAAAGGCCGGCACACATTCTTCACAGCGGAATGTTCCCTCACAAAAGCTGTTCTAATCACTGTCTGTCACACACTTTGGATGGTATTTGTTGTCTCACAAGTTGCTCATGACAACAACACGCCCTTTTCCGCAGCACAGTCTGGCATTGCACTTACTAGTATTGTGTTCCTCTGGTAGCAGGATTTCTCTAGGTGCTATCGCTGCTGCAGGCTGGCTGATCTGGTTGAAAGTGTAGTTCTGGCTGGAAGTGCAGTTCTGATACCGGAAAACATTGCGTCGTACAGATGGCCACTCTCCCACTGACAGACAGGCTAAGTGCGCTCCTAGCTGGCACAGTTTACAGCGCATGGTGTCGTTGCATGTAGGGTGTGAGCAGCGTGCTACACTGTTTGTGGACGTTACTATTGGAGCAAACAACATACTCCTTCCTTCTTGTGTGCAGCTGCAGATGTTGGCTGCTAGGTCAAGTTTTTCGAACGGTTCCAATGATACAGTCTTTCCACATGTTGCACATATTTCTTCTGCGTTCCACATGTTGTTTGGAAATTCCATGCTGCTGGTGTTCGCGGTTGTCACAGTTGCGGTAGTACGTGAACCCTGTAAGCCAGGCCTATTGGGGTGCGGTGGTCAGCGTGTGGCCAGACCGTACCTCACACACATGCCAGGCTGCAGGCACATGGTGATGTCATGAGTAACTCCACGATGCGCTGTGACGTCATGGGTATCTCCATCCCTCCAGACCCAAGGGGGTCGATAGGCACACAAGATGGTGGCAGTTTCACTGTTCCATGTGGTTTTTCTGCTCAATGGCAGACTTCCGGAATACAAATTTCCCGCCACGTGCTCTTTTTCCACGACATGTGTCTTCACACCACACAAGTTGCGGCGCCATATAACGCGGCTTAGTTGCTGGTAAGTGGTGTAGTATGCCGGATTTGAGAGGAATCCTGGTTTATGACTGCAAAATTTTAAGAAAAATATTAGAATGTCCGTAGGGCGCCAGCTCTTCTATGTATGGGTGAGCACTTGGACTCTTGTTCTCAGGGCAGTAGCAGGTTGACAACCACGTGGCAGTCCCCTCACAAGTACACGTTAATGAAAGAAAATTAACAAATGAGTTCAGGTTGTACAGTTACACAGTTCAGGTAATTATGCACATTGTTTCTGGAGTGGGTCAGATCCCAAAGGTACGAAATGTTCAATAAATAACACAGAGACTAGGGTCACGATTGGCTATATTGAGCTGAGAAAAGGTACACTCTCACACAATAAGCTACCCTAGCCTTAAGCAGACGTGGCATTTGGGCCTGTCATATGTCGAAGCGGCAAAAGTACTGTTATGCACGTGGTGAACTTTAAAAGTGATAAACTCTCCGGTCCCGCGAGTCTGATGGAGAGGAGGATATGTATGCGGGAGGAGCAAAAATAATTTTAAAAGTTCTGGTGTACTAAAACTTAATATTGCAGCTACATGGTTAGTTAAAACAGATGAAGTCTCCCACGACGCATGATACACATGTATCCTCGATGGCCCACTGATCAAGTCTAAAGATGGTGGCAGAGACATTCATCTACCTCACAGAGATCTCCTGCCAACAACGAGAGGGAAGTTACATTATACATACACTTGAACAAATGTATACAGGAAAACACTTAGCAACACAATGATCACTAGAGGAATTTATATAGTAATTCTGACATGTAAAATTAATTTCTTACTGTCCAGAGTTCATATTTCCATTTATGTCTGAAAAATAATAATTACGTGAACAGGCCAGAATGGGCCGGCAAAGCATGTAGCAATCAATTAGAAAATATTACAAGACACTTTTTGTGAACACTTGCACTTGTAAAGACAATATTAAATTATTATAATAATTTAATATTACGTGAAAGAATTTCAGTTTGGGCACGTGGCATGGCGGACGCCAGAACTACCAGTATCATTTACTTTACAAGTTAACAGAACCCAAGAAAATAAAAGGTGCCCTTTCAAAACGAAACAAGTATGACATAAACACTGGAAAAATATATTATTAATTATGAGCATCACAAGTTCGTGTGTAGTATTCAAATGTAACCCACGTGGCTTTGCACTCTCAAACAAATTACACCTCAGTAAAGGGGAGCACAAGGGAAATAATACTTTCCCTTATATTAATTAGACTCTGTTTTCAGGAGCACAGATTATTTTAGCACTATAAACACACTGGGCTGAGTTCACTCTCCGTGTCACGGGTCAAAGAGGTCAAGTGGGTCGTGACCCAGTAGTTCAAGAACCTGTTCGTGCATGAACGAGTGTAGTGACCCGTACACGGAACTCACGAAGTGCACAGCTGGTGCATAAGCAAAGCATCAGTGGGCTACATCTCGAGCGGGACAGTGAGGCTGACGTCAAGTTTTATAACCCTGACCACTAAATGAATACCAAATCTTATGTAATTTGATTTAAATTGCTTAAAAGTTATTTTGATTAAATGACAACATAGAGTTACACTCATCCTTTTTGTGACGTTTCTTTGCTCTGATGGTTGGCTGGTAGCTGCTTGGTGAAGGAACAGTTAAATAAAAATAAGGGAAATTTAGGGTTTTGGAAAGGTGTAGGTTACCTGACTGCTGCCAGTTATCGCTGGCTGGTGATGATGTGTTGCTAGAACTGAGACTGTGATGGTTGACCCCAGAGTCATATGGCCGATCGCCCAGACGTATGCTTATCCTCAACGTGGTATTTATGACTGATGTACTTGTGCCACCCTTGCAGACCTACTACAGGCTGACCTGCATGCCCTAAAATATGGTAATAAACTTATATCACACTGGTTACACTACTTAAGGATGCATGTAGCTGGATAGTGGATTACTGGGGTCCCGTTCCCCATAATGCACAAAGGTGACACTGGAAAAAACACACGCCGGTGGTTTTCACTCACTGCTGCATATCTTGTAATAAACAACTTACCCCCACGCATGCAGATACATAAATGAAGCAGATTCTGGGCCTCACCGTGCCAGGTTTGCTGTACTGACAAAATCGTGGGCTGGAGACCACATGTATGTGAAGTTAAGTGTGGATAGTTAAGCTTCCCCAAGCGATGTAATCCCTGGGGAAGGTAAAGCAGCATCTCCGGATACAAAAGATTATTGTATGCTAACTGATTGGTGCAAGTAGGTAAAAGTGCCCGGAGTGCACGCAATGTGTGCCAGTCCCTGCAAGCCTCGAGTTCAGACGAAATAGCGGATGGCGTGCGACCAAGTGGGAAGCAGTCGGCCGTGCACCAAACTATACTAAACACACATATTACACTGCACTTAATAAGAAACATGGGTTGGAAAAACACTGCAAACTATTAAAGAAATTTCACATACAAAACACTTGCAACAAAAATAAACTGCGGAAGTGAAATGCTTTTTACGTGCAAAGCTTTAATAAAACCTTTTAAATGGATGAACACTTTGCTACAGGTGTCTCTCATGCAAACTGCACGTCTTTGTGTTTATTATTTTATATTATTATTGCACCCTGCAAAATATGCCTTGAAACTTTTCATGCTGCCTGATTGTACGGAAGAATTTTCCATCCCTTCCTGGCTGGTCTAGTTTGCCAGAGGAGGGGGAAGGCGTGTGGACACTGACACTGCACTTGTACTGCACTCGAGCTGCACTAAGGATACTGGACATGTAATTGGGGATGCACTGCGAGATAAACAATCTAGGGTAGGCAGGACACTGTCCTACGTCATGGAGGATTGTCTCAGCAACCTTGTTAAGAATTATTGACTTCCAACGAGTTTTTTTCAGAGTCGTATGTCGTATAAAATTAGTAAGGTGTAATTCATAAGTGTAAAAAATGTTTGAATAAATGCTTGCTACTACAAATTTAATTAATTAAATCTGAAAGTACTAGTTTTTATGGTGGTGTGATCCCCAGGTGGTACAGTTCTTCTACGGCCTGTTAAGCGCGGCAGATGTGGCATATTACACATACATATATGCCCAAGTGGACCGCAATCACTACCAGCAGGTGACGAGCCACACACGTGCAGCCTACCTTATGGGGCGAATGGTGTCAGGGGTGGTCTCCCAGCTCCTCGTATCAACTGGTACCATGGACTACCAGCAACTCATCTACCTCACCCTCACAGGTACCCCACACACGCGGTACAAGAGGTGTTGCTAGTATAGTCTGCTGTTTCGTCCATTGCCTTTAAAAAGGTCATAATTGAATGCATAAGTTTCCAACAGCTGGCCCATACTTTAACATACTTTTCCTGATTAACCACAAGGCATACTAGGTTTGATACCTGGCGGGGGCACTCCCAGATTTCTGCATGTGGGAGTCAGGGCAACTGAAAAGTATCCATTTAGAATGGTTACCATTCCGGAAATTTTGCATCCATACTTGCGTAGAAAAATTCAAAATGGTAACCATTCCGATTTTATTAGCAACGCACTGCGTTACTGAATCCTGAAGAGTATCTATTGTAGGAATGATTACCATTCCGGATTTTTTGTACCGTCATTCACATCCCAAATATCCTGAAAAGAGCCCACTAATTCCGGTATGTGTGTATTTTAGTTGTCATCCACAAAGCCTGAAAACTGTCCACTGCCTGAATGGTAACTATTCAGGACTCAAGTGTGAAAATATGTTGACAATATTACAGTAATATTACAAATAGTACAAAAATATGTTAAAACTGCAGAACACACACACATTATTTCTCAATGCAAATAGGCTACACAGTACAATCATTTGTGGGGAAACTCCAAGCTTCGCTGATGCGTGATGCTTCGCATCACCACCTAAAAAAATTGCAGGCATGTCTTGAATCACTAATTTGGGGATTTACTCCCTTGCTAGCGCTGGGACTCTGGCTCGGTGCATAATGTTTGGCTACGCTTGTACACTATTTTTAAGTGCGAGGGGGCTAAGCTTGAAAATAATTTGTGGGGAAATTCCAACCTTCACTGACGTGAAAAAGACAGATTGGTTACCATTCAGGCAGTGGATATTTTTCAGGCTTTTTTGGATGACAACAAAAATACACACATACCGGAATTGTAAACATTCTGACTGTGGCCACTTTTCAGGATATTTGGGATGTGAATATCGGTAGAAAAATCTGGAATAGTAACCATTCCTACAATGAATACTTTTCGGGATTCAGTAACGCAGTCATTTGCTGATAAAATGTGAATGGTTACCATTCCGGATTTTTCTGCGCAAGTACGGATGCAAAATTTTCGGAATGGTAACCATTCTGAATGGATGCTTATCACCCCCCCCCCCCCCCAGAATCATGCCATATGATGCTGCTGGTCGGTGGGTTTTCTCAGGCACCTCCCATTCTCTTTTCCCTTGCATTCTGGCACTGCTCCATAGCCACCTCACGTCACCTTCATCTGCTCTCAAGAACTTGTTATGAGTTGCAGTCCACTCCTCCTTAACCAGTTGGCTGCCATGTGATATTTATTAAAATGTGAATTAACTAAAGAATTATTCCAAAATTGTTAAACACTAATTCACTTCATGCTATCTATTGAATAACAAGGCAGCAGCTTGCTAAATTTGTCTGGGAAACCTAGTAAAGTAGGGTATTCTATATATTTGTAAAAATTATTCAGACTTATTAATTTTCTTACACTAATGTTATGTCAGTAACACACACTTTGTATTTGTGTGTGATAATATCTCAAACCAACAAAACAAATGTAAAGACTGAAATGTACAGTCAGTAATAGTAAATATATATATATATATATATATATATATATATAGAGGGGGGGTGGATGGATGGATATATAGATATAGAGAGAGATAGATAGATAGATAGATATATAGAGAGGCTGTTGAAAGCCCTCCCATTTGGAACAGTAGTCAATAAATATATTTTATTTTAGCCTTAGGCGTTAACTTCCAAGTGCAGTGGAATATACACACTGTGTTTATTGCTTACATGTCAACATATAATTTAAAAGGTGGTCAAAGGATAAAAAATGGCTGAAAAGAAACAGTAACTGGGGACTCAAAAATGCTCAGTTTACCGTGAATGGTATATAGTAAGATTACATATTTTTACACATGGTTGCATGATCTTGATGTTTTGCTGATTGGAACAATTTCTTTGAGCAATGAAGGAGTTTGTTGCCACCCGAGAAAGCTACTCTAACCATCAAAATGTTATGATTTGTGAATCCATACCTGAAAATGAGTCATCCTACTGTTTATGTGTGTATAAACATGAATGCAAGTGTATCTGCAAGTACCAGTGTGTGTGTGTGTATAATAGGTTGTCGTGGCCTCGGAAGCAGGGAGAAGTTGGTTTGACTTGTGTACTGGAGATTTTCAGTTATGTTACAAGTTATTAACAATGTGCGTCAGCTACTGGAGAGCACGAGAGGGGTGGAGGGGGTAAGCCTTAAGTGGCTGCTCCTGGAGTCCCGCGTTCTACTGCTGGTGATGAAGTGTGACGCGTGATGCATTTCCGCATCTTTGATGTGCACTCTACGATCAACTTCTCCCCATCTTGAACACAATGTTCAAACCTTTGGACAGGTTGTATTTCCCACACAGTACTGAAGAGATGGAGCACGTGCCTACAGGACATACCGGCGCACTGTTAGAAGCGATTACAGATACGTGACTCTACTGTTCGCCAAGAATCTCTAGAAAGAAGACGTCATGCCAACACCCCCCCCCCCCCCCCCTTCCCCCAAAGCAAGATTGTACTGTCTAATGAGCCACTGTTCCCTCCAGCCAAGGTCATGCTAGTTCCATAATGAACCGCAAGAGGGCAGCACATGTTTTACCAGCACTTGGGACCAAGATAAGGGATGATAGCACTGCCTCAGCACTTCTGAATTCTCAACCCCTGCAACCCTAAACTTTTGTTTATAGTTTTGAAGTTTTGTAACTTTTAACCTTTAATATTTTTGTACATTTTGCTTATTGTTTTAGTTTTTCTGATAATTTTTGGTCAATCAGTAATCTGTGAAAGTTTGTTCAGTTACATTTTTAGGTAAAGTAAGTCAGGAATAGTTGCTGAAATCAGTCAGTATTTAAGTAATTTTATCAAGTGTTTTAGTAACTGCGTTGATGTTTACTTCGATGCTTATGCGGATTTAATCTATTACGCAGTCATACCTTCAGAATATCTGAAAAACAAAAAGGCTTCGAGATATTTTTCCCTATTGTAATTATCTCTGTTGTGAACCTCTAGAACACACCTATTTGTTCTTTTAATGAGATTGTAACTATAATTATTATTGAGTCACTACTGAAGTTTACTAGAACTATTCCATTGCCAATTATGCTTTTTCAATCCAAATTCAATTGACTAAATTTATATATTTTTCTAAAGAGACTGGATATCTCAGGCAGTTATATAGTTTTTATTTTTATTATTTTCATTTGAAAAACTGAAGATTTCATTAGAATTAATCAAAGTTTGATTACATTGTCTCAGCAGTCAGCTTATGATTAGTTATTGGCCTTTTAAATTTTTGCTGTTATTTTTATATTGGTTGTTAAAATTTACAAAAATCTATTACATGTTTGTTATTATTATTTTTTTTAATTATTTAATAAATTTGAATTATTCTGGTTTTGAAAATCTCTGGTTTTTCTTTCGTTCACTCACTTTTCATTATAATTGACTCCCACATATTCTAGTCGTTTAAAATTTTAAGAATAAGGTTATCTTTCTCTCCTCTCCTCGAACCAAAGAGGCCTAGCTTATATTTGGATGTATCTGATACACTAGTGAAGAAGTGGTAATGGACAGCACATTGTGTCACATTCCTTGCAGCACCAGGAACCATGAAAAGATCCCATCCCCAGTAACCTGTCGCATTTGAACGAGCGTACCCTCCCAAACCTCTCCCCCCCCCCCCCCTCCAACTTCTTTTTCCTTTTTACTTTGTTTTCCCTATCATTCAGAATTTTTAAGATTTCGAAATCTGGTTGTGGTTTATTTGCTCATTGATGATGAACTGTCTTTTAAAAGAGATACAAGTATTTTAAATGTTTATGGAAACTTTGTAAAGTATTAGGCTGGTATAATTGAGGGCTTCATAACGGCCTTACAGAACAGTTCTGTGGTGGAGCCTTTTACTTCTTGCTGTTTCATTCTGAATGAGTTTGTTTTGGACTATGAGATATTTATTTAACATTTATATATATTTTACTCTTTTCAACTTTATTTAATTACTTTTTTCTTATTAATTACTTTTCTGATACTGTTGGTTTTGAGTACTGAGCAACCTAAATTATTTTCTTCTCCCCCTTTAATCTTCCACTGCTGCCACAATACACTCGGAACAGAAAGTCAGCATGGGGGTGCCAGGGTAGCAGAGAGATCGCGGTGGGGAAGTGACGGAGATGGCCAAAGCTGGTGAGTTGATTCCCCTCCCACGGCCAAAGACCGAAGGTGGGAAGAGCCGTGCCGTGGTGCAAGGTGGGTTGCAATCCAACAGAAGATATTTGCTACCCCAGCCAACTCTGGGCTTCAAGGGCAAGCTGTAGTGCGTGCAGCATAACATTTCCTCTTAGGAGGGGGCCGTGGCTGTGGCAAGGCTACACTGGGTAAGTGATGATGCCTGTGGTGCATCAGCATTTGTTTGTGCACTTTGTCAGTAACAACATTTAATTGCAGTTGGTCCCGTGTATGGTTTCTGTAACTGTGGGGACTTGAGTGGTACTGTCAGAAAGTCAATTTGCTGCATTTAATCCCGTTATGGTTTCACATTTTACACTAAAAATTTCCTTCAAACTTTGGGGTGCAATGTAAATAATGTTAATTATGTTCCTGGTCGGATTTTGACATCCATCCTGTGTAAATTGCACAGATTTTCCTTAAATTATTTAAGCAAACATCCAGTACCTATTTGGGAGGTTTACTGCCTGTCAACAAATACAGTGACGCATGCTCCTCTTGGGTAATAAGTGGTTAGGGTGCTGACTGCCCTCTTGGACCTTACGAGGTGGAGGGGAGTCAAATCCCAGGGTGAATTAGAGCATTAAACTATACCTTCCTGGCAGCCTTACTCTCCATACCACAAGGAACGTCAATAATTGAGACGCCAGCTGTCCCAATAAGGGTGAAAAAGCTCAATCAGATACGAGAGGTGAATGAGTGTGGTGGTGAGTGATTTGGCTTACACTGACGGGGGTTATTCGCCGCGGCTTCGTTGCCTGTCGAGCAGGGATGAAGTTGGCTATGGATTGTGAAGTGAAATGAACAACTTCTTTTAAACTATGCTTTTACTTAATGCCTAGACAATCTCTCATTTCCCTTATTAGGATTATAGCGCAGGATAGCAAAAATAACAATGTTTATCCTACAAACTAGACAATTTTCACTAAATTTATGTTGAGGTTACATACTTACAAGGTTATCCTTAATTTCTAGGTTGCAAGTTGTTTTGTTACCTAGATGACCTAAGTTTACTATTTACAACCTGGGTAGCATGAGTTCCCCTTTTTATTTACAATTCACATTTCCTAGTTCGCTTATGCTTAGTAACGCACATACACAGCCTCTCTGGTTGGAGGGGACGAGAATAAATTTTCTCGTGGGTTAGGGAGTTGCTCGAGTAGATACGCTTTCGTGAGCTTGACTGGTGGCTGCGCACACCCACTGGATGAGCTTTCGTTCTCATTGTGTTTCGCTCCTTCTTCCTTCATACTCTCTCTCAACTTACAGGTTCACGCTAGTTAACAACACACTTTCTTATTTCGCTAGGGTTTTCCATTCTGGAAAAATTACGCTAATTACACTACAAGATATTTACAATTTTCGGTGACATTCCCTTCTTCCTGCCTGTACTTTAAGGGGGTTCTTGTTACATTACATACATTGGGGTTTCACATACGTGAAAGAAAAGAAATTTTTAAATTAAGTAACAAGAAAGGTATTGCAGTGTATCCCAACGGGGTTTACGTGAGGTGCTCTTCCTCTACAATAAACAGGACATTAATTTATCAGAACTTTTCTTACGCGTGAGATACACTTAAATAAAAAAATTTCAAAATTTTAAAAGGTTGTGAATTTCCTGGGTGACGGTTATGGCATACTATCAGTGAGTTTCCGCCTCATGCTGTTGCTCAGGTACAGGGGGTTTATTAATCAAAGTCGCCCTGATGCATTGCGAGGAATGGTGAGGGAGGTTTTCAAAATTATGTTTACGGGTCTGCTGATAGGCTTCGGTTACACGCTCCGACTTCCTAACAGTGCTCAAGGAACTTATTGGCATTACGTTAATTGTGTCGTACGAGATTTCAAAATAAGAAAAATTTATATTATTTAGCAAATGCTGACTTTACATGAGCACGTGAGGGATTTTCAGGGAATCTGCGGACATGAACTTTCCAGTCCGCTTAAGGGGTTTGTAGTTACGTTAAAGTTTACCTCCACAAAATTTATGTATTCTAGCAAGCTAGGGACCAGTTCAATTTTGATTTAAAAAATTCCTTCTCATTACTACTACTTTGTGTGTGCCCATTACTAGGAGATTATATTACGTTAATTGGGTCACTTTTTTTTCTGTCTGGCCTCTGTTCCTCTTAATGTGTGTATTTAGAATTCTCAACCTTGCAAAAAAAACATTTTACATAACAATTACAGGGGTAGTCAAAATTTTTTCTCTTGAGGAACTGACGTAACACATCCCTTCTATCACTTCCTACTTTTAGGGTAGGATTTTAGGTTATGTGAATGTCACCTACCCGACCCTACCAATCTAACTTAATAGCCGTATTCACCTTAGGGTTATGGCAACCTAATGCTATCACTGCCCTACTAAATTTTCTACGGGGGAATAACATGTAGACAAGTGTGCTAGTCTGTTACTGGCTGCTGCCAGGTACTCACTCTGTAGAAGATGCTGATGGCTGTGGAGGGCGCTGACGTTTGACGTGCCTACACCTAGAAGGTTGTCTTCGTTTTTGTGGCTCTACGGCACGGGTGGCAGGCCAGCAAAATGATGTAGGCGCTCGCCATGGCGTCTCTCGATAGCACCCAGGCATGTGACATGTGCGCCTGGTGCGTAGGGGAGCCACTCATGATGTGGGCCCAGTGATGGACGGCAGCATGGGGCCAGCATTCTGGGATCGGGTATCTGTGGTTGTCATCCGTCTGCTTCTTGGTACGTGATCTCTCTGCAAGCGTCATGGGTGTCTCTGCCTGACTGCGTGACTTCGGCTTCTCAGAGTCGGGCAGCCGCGGCATGGGTGAAATGTACTCGAACTGCACTTGCTGTAGCGTCTCCCGGTGGTTGAGTTTTTCTTCCGATGGCCGTATCGCTCACGGGTGACCGGCAACTCACACTTATTACTTTTGCAGTGGTCGCGTCTTCACACACACACACACACTCACACTCACTCACTCACTCACTCACTCACTCACTCACTCACTCACTCACTCACTCACTCACCCACCCACCCACCCTCTCTCTCTCTCTCTCTCTCCAGGTTGACCAGCAGGTCCGTAGATGGTGATGAGGACCGGGTCGACTCTTCACCTTTAGCTCGTCCACTCATACCATTCTTGCCGGGGAAGGGGAAGGAAGGGTAGTATAAAAGGAGTTGCGTCCTATAGTCCGTATCCTGGATATGCTCCTTTGCCAACTTAGGGGCAGGCGTGGCCGGGACCTATCCTGGCAGGAGTGGAAATGCTGCCATGTCTAGGTCGTCGTCCGGCAAGGACACTTCCTTAGCCGCAGAAAGGAAGGCCGGGGAGACTCGCACAACACTTGTGTTCTTGATCTCGGATAAGTTCTGGCTTTCGACCACCAGAGAAGGGGCAAGAAGGAGGACGAGAGGGCTATGTGGCCTAACCGCGGGGCTCGTAGCTGAGATGGAAGGGGAGCATCCCTTCGCATTGTCATCTTATCGGTTCGGCTCTCAAGTTCGAGACGATCAATGGGATCACGCCATGAGGGTATGGGTTGGACACTTGTTGATGTCCGCCAAGGTCTAAACTGAATGGTGGTGCATACATCGCCTAATCACGGAGCCATCAGAGGGTTGTAATTAAATCTCCAGAACTGTAACTGTGGAGGGTGTAAGTGGTTGGACGGGGGAGGGGGACTGACTTTCCTACCGGAGTCTTGTGGAGGTGATCTATTGTCGCGAGGAGGAGGGGGACACTTTGTCTGCCTCTGGGACGTTTGGGGTTCGAGTTGCGCTCGGGGTTAATACATGTAGTCGGGCTGCGGCTTGCTTAGGCCGGGCCAGTGTTTGATAGGGGGGTGGAGACGCAATGATGGGCTTGGCGCCCGGGTGTCTGACTTCCCTTTCCCCCTCTTCTGCCAGGCGAAGCAAGCTCCATAGGTGTGCCATCCTAGAGCTCGTCTGGTTGGACAGTCCCTATGGAAATGCCTGCTGCCGGCGCAGTTCCAACAACATGACAAGGGGGCAGCGAGGGTCGGCAAGGACGAGTCGCACCTTGCAGGCGGTTTTTGGAGGAGGGGGTCCGGCCATTAGCCCTGGCACACGCCATCGCCTCTTTCTCCTGGAGAGGGCGGTGATTCATTACTCCACATGTGAGTCAAGCCTGTGTCTGGACATGCAGGGAGGGGGCAAGGCCTGTTGCTTGTCCCTTCAGCATTTGAATTGACGACTGCATGATGTGCATCTGCCAGACTTCCTTCGGAGTCCGACATCATGGAATATGGCAACTGGGTGCCACGGGGTGTTTACAATGACTCCCCGAAGTTGTGAACAAAAAAAACCCATCTCCCCTGTGGGGAGCAGTGAAACAGACGCGCACTTCACGCATAACACACAAAAAAAAGGGGGGACTGGCTCGGTCCAGCTCCCAAGGCTAAACTATATGAAGCTGTTATGGCCCCATGTTGGGTGCCACTTGACGCGTGCTCCTCTTGGGTAATAAGTGGTTAGGGTGCTGACTGCCCTCTTGGACCTTACAAGGTGGAGGGGAGTCAAACCCCCAGGGTGCATCAGAGCATAAACTATCCCTTCTGGGCAGCCTTGCTCTCCATACCACAAGGGACGTCAATAATTGGGATGCCAGCTGTCCCAATAAGGGTGAAAAAGCTCAATCAGATACGAGAGGTGAATGAGTACGGTGGTGAGTGATCTGACTTACACTGACGGGGTTTATCCTCTGCGGCCTCGTTGCCTGTCGAGTGGGGATGAAGTTGGCTATGGATTGTTCCGGGTGGGTTCGAGGAACTACTTTGGGGGGATTCTAACCCTGATCGTCCTTCCGAAAGCCAATGTTATGATACAGAAGTTTGGGCGTACTTCTGTTCTCGGGTTTACAAATCTGAATAATCCTGCCAGATTGTAATCTTACGATACTCGATCGGCGAGAGGGATCCTGTGCGTCTGTATTAGAATACGGTGCCTGTGTAGGGGTTGGTTGGACGGGGGGGTTTTCTCGTAGTCAGATTCGTTGTCCAGTTTACACCAACATAGCAAGTGCTTCAAGGGGGTTTCGTGGTCAGGAAGTAATATTATATTGTAGTCAATAGGATTGCTCTCGGACTCACTAGTGGCCAGTGTATTTGCTTTTGAGTAATTAATTATTTGGTTTAATAAAGCTTGTTTCAATGTGGCGCGCCACTCGTGTTGCCTCTGACGGCTTCCAGAATCTCCATGCTGTTTACACATTGAGCAGTGAAGTACAACAATAAAAAAATAAGGCTCTCAAAAGGGGTTGCATACGAGCAGTCCTGGGTGGGGCGAAATCTGCAGTCACTCCCGCGGACCTGCTGTTCACAAGGGCAACCCAAGTAACTAAACCTTGTGTCTTTTATCTGCAGAAGGTGTACTGGAATCTCAAGTATTAGGGCCTTTATCAGGCCCTGCCTTCTGAGGGATACAGCACACTACACAGCCAGATAAAGATGTGAATTTAATTAGTTTTACTGCACACCTGATTGAACACACAGCACTGTGATTAAAGACAAAATTAATAAAGCACAGAGTAATGACACAGGATCTAAAATTAAAATTATGGTAGTCAACACACAAGGGGATTAAGTTTGTAACGTAATATTTTATTACGTTTAAAACAATACATTAGCCAAGACCCAGCTAAATTATTACACACTACAAGCTAGGTAATGAAATATTAAACCCTGACAATTAATTTCATGGATCTCAATCAACAAGCGAAGACGAGCTTGGGAAATATTAATCTAATCAAGTTTATTCCGATCAAAATGCTTAATTAATAATAAAACCAATATATACCCTATTTACAGCGTAAGCGTAACAAGGGGCTCTATCCAGGGGGACGTAAATTGTGCAACGACCTGTTGCCGCGGGAGTCAAGGGAGGTTGACTGAGGTAAGGTTGAGTGGGTACAGGTGTGGGATTTACAAATTGTGGAGAGCTGTCCCTGGGTGGTCAGCTGAAGGAAGCCTTGTCCAAGCTGGGGCTGGAGTGCTGGCGGCCTTCTTCAAGCTGCTGACTGCAGGTAGTAGTTTGAGCCCTGCCTCGGGCTGCTGAGGAGAGGAGAGAGTTTTCCGCAGACTGTAGGAGAGCTCACGAACCTATGCGGCCGGCGACCTCAGCATCTCTTATTGGACCAGGGTGCTGCTCTTCTATTTATACTAAAATCACCCTGTGTCAGTGATTCTCCGGGGGCGGGGGGTAGCGTAGCCTTCCAACACAGGGGCTGGTTTATCTGCTGCGGGAGCGCCGCTTAATTTATTATCTCACCTAGTGGAGGCGATGATATTTTCATGCACGCTGGACTGAGGCAAGCGGGCCGTGACGTCAGAAGGTCACGGGGATGCTGCTATCTTGAGGGTTGTTTAAAACTTCTTGGCCAGGCAGGGTAGCGTAGTATATTTTTTATAATTAATATTATTATTTCTTCATTGGGGTTGCTCTTATTTGTTCCTTCTTAGTTGGATGTGGAAGATCATAATTTGAGACGTGAAGTTAAATTACATAGGTGACCCATTAATGTATGAAGTCTTTTTAATATTATTATTTCCAAGTCTCAGCTGCCAGTGAATTTGATTTTGCCCCATGTTGGCGCGCTCATATGGGGTGAAGTCGGCCGTAGAGTGCGCATCTCAGTAGCGCAGTAGGCTGGCATGCATCAACAGTAATCATATGTTCTCTCTTTCTGTTTGCAGTTGCTGTGCATTTGACACAGTGTAACTTTGCTTCCTCTACTTACATGTAATGTGAATGGGGAGGAAGCGCTTTATCTTTGGTTATTTTCAAGCACACTCTGCTGTTGCTGGGCGAGATATTGCTTCCTCCCTCTACAGGCTTGATGGGAGGGGAGCTGGTTACCTAGCAACTAGTGCAGCATTCTCTCATCCAACCCTTTCACATGTGGTGAGAGCGGAAATTAGCATGGTGTCTGTGCATCCTCCCTCTCTTGGTCAACTGATGGTAGGCAGGTAGTCTCCATGCAGGCCCAAATTTGCACCCTTTGTGAGCAGTAGCAAATTACTATGGTTTTCCTCTGCTACCTTCAACTGTAGCTTGTCTCCATCTGAATCTTTTTAGGTAATGGAATTGCTCTCCCAGTTAATTTGTTCGTGGAAGGGCATCTGGAGTAGGGCATGTTCCTACATGTACTGCCTCAGCTACAGTGCTGAAAAGACAGGATATTTCAGGTATTACAAAATGTTTAGCACTTAAAAATTATAGTGTGACCCATTATGCTTTGGGGACTATAATGCAATAAAATACTGTAAAGTTATAGTGCCTATTGAGTGGGCTGTAGCCATTCTGTATTGACGTAGTTGGTGGTATGTTGCAGGTATGGTGTTGGCCACACTGTGGTCTCTCATGCTGCCCCCTGTAAAGCACAGCCTTTACTTCCACCGCAAGAACTACAGACCCTCAGAGGAGCCCACAGACCGCTCCTCACAGTCAGAGTTGGAGGACCAGTGCAAGGATCCACCCATCACGCTGCACAACAAGTGTGTGTGGGCAAGCAGGTTCCTGTGGCAGGACTTTGTCGCAGCATTCTCCCAGTGGTACGTGGTGAAGTGGTCGCTGTGGTGGGCGTTGGCGATGTGCGGCTACTTGCAGGTGAGCCACTTGTTAGGCAGCACGTACATGTAGCACCTATTTCACCCCTCATTCGCTCAGACGTTGATGAAGTACATTAATATAATTGCCATGTTTTTGTGTATTTTTTGTCGTGTTTGCTCTGGATTTCAATGTAAAATATTGATGAATGGGTGGCAATATTTAACATTTGAGTGCTATTGATGTATTATGTCACATGAATTTAACTGAGTTGTTTGTAGTTTGCTATAATATTATGACATCTGCATTCTTTTAAGATACTGGAGTACTGGTATTACTTTGCCAGCAGTTTTCATACTGTTCTCTGCAGTGTAATATTATGCCAGCAACACTCGGAGTGTAAATTACTCAAAGGACCAGCATAGATTGTATATCATTCTTCGTAAGAAAGAACATTTGTGTGCGACACTTGAAACTTGGCATTATACGTGCAGAGATCCGGCCAGTAACGAACATTGTTCAGTACAGGAAGTGTGTCTAGCGTTGTGTGAACCAATAGGAAGGTTGTAAATGTAATTCAGGGACCAATAGTGTTGTTGATCATTCAGTTGTGAATATAGGCTACTCACATATAGCTTGTCTTAGTTGTCGGTAATTCCGTACCACACTGAAGAGTGTCAACAGAAGTACACAGTACCAGTTTCAAGTCTAGTTACCTAACCATCTTGCTTTCCTTAGCTTTTACCTTGAAAAGATTAGCCAGGAAGAGAATGCGTATAAATGTTTCTACAGTCATTATGGGAAACATATAAAGGCTTAACGTAGCAGACTAAAATGGTTTAAGGTTGTCCAAGGAGTCCAATCACATATCTGTTAATAATGTATCAGGCCATTTTGAGCAATTGTAAACTTTGATAATATTTCTACTTTACTACCATCAACATAGTATATTTCATGTGCAAGACATTAATAAAACGGAAGAGCAAGTGTGCTAAAATTACAGTTTTACTCAAAAATATTCATGAGCGAAAAAAAAGTGGTGGTGCTTATTTTTAAGTCACAATCTTATTTCCTAAAAATATTCTTGCAAATAAAAATGGTGCCCCTGAGAATTAGGCAAATTTCGTACACCGTAATAACTTTTTCATTCGGAAGTATCGTAAAGCACTGAAGTATGACGTATTTGGCGCTTAGAGGAAGCACACTCCAGATAAACAGCTTCGCCTCATCTGAATATGGCGAACCACATGGGCAAGTCTCCCAACAGTAATGAAGGCAGGACAATGGGAACTTCCAAATGTTCACAGTGGCTCAACTAGCATTTAACCCCGTGCTCCTAGCTTTTACTGTCCGCCAGAATCAACAGAAAGCCGTCACGCCAACGCCTTTCCCTAAGTAACAATATTCTACTTCATCGTGCCTGCTAACTGCACAGTGCACCGTTGTAAATTGGCGCCGCAGAAGGAAGCAAGCCAATCACAGAAGAGTCACTGCCTACTCAACTGCCCGTAGTTTGGAGATTTTCACACCAGGCACCAAGCGAAAAGCAAGAAAAGCATTCATGGTCCATGCATGTGTTATCACAAGCTCCTCCGCACACCTTGGAGCACCTAAGGTTGCTGGAGATCATTATAAAATACTGATCCGACCAGGTCTCCAGAGTTGCTCATCGGAGTCACTCACCCTCTCCTAGGCTGTGAAGGCCGGAGTCAAAATCTGCGGTAGTGATAGAAACTTTCTACGCCTTCTTAGCTGTGAAGGCCAAGGGCATCCTGACTAAGGGCTGGACGTCCTGCACCTACACCGATAGTTGACGCAACCACGGCAACGCCATCTTTCCAGAGGCCATCATCACCAGAAGGAAGTCACTTCTGCAGCACCTCCAGTTGACTCCACTACTAGCACCTCATTACGTAGTCCTAAACTTTCCTAACCCTGTACCTTTCTAGGTAAACCTAAGGTCACGGTGACGTAGTCTCATCAAGACATCCCTTAAGGCCAGAGTATAGCCATCTCTACCAGTCAGATAGAGAACTCACATTTTCTATACTACGAGGTCACTTCTGGACCCCCCTCAAAGTAAAGTTAGGACTTCTTGAGCTAGTATCTTAATTTAAATTATTTTATTTAAATTCACAAACATACTTAAAAATCACGTAACATAATCAGGTAGTCTTCACCTGACTTGCATCTATTTTATTAGCATTGATTTCCGCAGGCAATTGTATTGAATTATACCTTTGAAGTGAAGTATTGAATGTTAACTTTGACGCCGTCGGGTGAGACATGAGACGAACTATGACACAATAAACTTATGGTAGGTGGGCGCCAGCGGTGTTTCCCAGTCACCGCACTGTGAGACTCAGGGTTCTCAGGGATGCTGTGGGTTCTGTGTGTCCGTCTCACCCGAGCGTACTTACAAAACACTTTGCATTACTAAACATTTTAACACTGAAAAAGGCGAGAGGTTGCTGTCACTACAAAGAAATACTTCATGCACTGTTAGACTTGGCTTTTATTTTGCCACTCACAAAAAATCGAGCCAGGATTTACTGTATGATTAAACTCGCACGTGTCTAGCTAACTTCGTTGGATGCTCCCCCAGCCCGCAATTAATCTAGCGCACTCCTAGATTGTTGACTTCTTCATGGTGTTGGAAAACACAGTCTTCACAAGGCAAAGGGTCTACAGCCACTAGGATAGACTGTAGATTTCTCCTGAAGGCAGGGCATGGAAAATGAACAGTGGACACGTGTGATTATTTGGCATCGCTAACGTGGACTCGTCGGGTGCGTCTTCCAGCACGTGGTGAGTGTGGTGACGGCCTTTACACATGGCCGGCTATGATGGAAATAATTTCACCGTACAACTTACACAAATAACACAAATAAAGATGAAACAGCAATAAACATGCAGATGTGTGAAAGCAAATTTATATGGTGTGGATGCCGCTGGATAAGATTCGTAGCAGATCACGTGGTGCAGGTGAAATTCCAGTATTTCTCCGTAAAAAGTGCAAATTATTGTCAGTCAAATCGTTAGTGATTTTGGGAAAAATATTCCCCTGATGATTAAGGCATTTATAGGTTTGTAACATGCCTGATGGCAGGAAAATCAAACATGAAATAGACAGCGTGGTTATACATGCAAAGAATCAATTACATGAAAATACACGGAACCCTGAATGGAATAATACATAGAACCCTGAAATTAATTATGGCGCACACAATATTACACAAATAAACTTGATGGTGCCGATATTGACTTGGTGGCTGTTAACCACGGGGTCACAATTGATGTGGCTGTAAAACTATTTAAACATGACAAGACCCTAAAATACATACATAAAAAAAAAGCCCTCAAAATAGCACGCAGCAATTAAACAGAAATTACACTGAAACCCCTTTAGCATAGGTGGATGGCGTCTGATTCAAAGTTGCGTAGGCCGCGTGGCCTCTCCGACATCTTTCTCCTTTCTCCTCGTTTAAGTTTTAAAGAGCCACAAGGGCACAAATGATTAGGTTAAGCTGAAGCATAATCCTGGGGAATGTCTGGCAAAATGTACGCAAGGCAAAGGTTAACTGGTATACTAAAAGTGAGCTATTTTAATCTACATCAGTGCAAAATGTTAACTGTCTTTTATGACGGTGTTCACGCTGGAATAGTAACGTTCTTAATCTTTACGCAGCGCACATTTTAAATTCATAACCAAACATTGGGTAACATTTTAAACACTTAAAACACTTGGGAACCTGAAATAAAACAAGAGACATGGTTTACACTTCAAATAAATATTCTTTTATGGGAAAGTTCAGGTCATGGCCTCTTTGTGCACGTGCGTGCCCATGTGTCATGCGAGTATTGAGCGCCGTCATGGTCTTAATGCGGCTGGCTGTTAGCTGGCGTCAGGGTCTGTTAAGGTAATTTGTTTAATTTCACTTTGCTGTACTGAACTATGCAAATTCATTAACTTAACGCGCACTCTTGTTGGGTGGACAAGTGGTTACGAGGAAGAGGGGAGTCAAACCCCGTGGTGAGTCGGAGCGTTAGACTGTCCCTTCCGGGCAGTTTCACTCTCCTCATTACTAGGGATGTCAAGAAACGGGACGCCAGCTGACCCAATACGGGTAATATGCTCTGCCAGGGGCCGGGACTCGTCCTCCGTCCCTGGGAACTACCGTGATCATCTTCCCGGAGACCAACTTTATCACACAAGTTGGGAAGTGCTTCTGTGTTCAGGTGTCAAACCCAAATTAACGTGCCTGACAATAATTTTACAGTACTAGCTCGGACAGGGTTCTCGTGAGCGAGGTTGTTCCTTTGCTAGGACTCGACACAAATGTAGATGATGGTTTGGTGAGGTTTTCCTCTAGCTCTGACTCCTCGTCAGGGTTGCACCAACCTAGCCAACGTTTTAATGGTGTCTCGTGGTCTGGGGGTGTTATTATGTCGAAATCTGTTGGTTCACCTTCAGGCTCACGGGAACAAGTACATCTGAGTTTGATTCCATAAGTAATTAGGTAGTAATAGATTGCTTATTTGCGGTGCGTCTCTTGCGTCGCCTCTGATGGCTGCCAGTACCTCTGTGCTGTTTGCGCATTTGAAAAAAAAGAAAAAGTTAAGGCTGTCTGCTAGGTTACGTAGGAGCAGTCCTAGCTGAGATGAAATCTTCAGTCGCTCCCCCAAACCTGCCGTGAAGAGGGGCAACCCAAGCAATCGAGACCTTATGCCTCTAGTCAACGGCAGGTGCTCTTGAAACCCAGTGATAAGTCCTTTGTCAGGCCCCATCTGCTGAGGGATTCAGTACACCTCACGGTCAGATAGAGACGTGAATATTAAAGTAGTTATTGCGCAACTGAATTAACTGTTTTCTGAATTAATACATCACATTGAATTACAATAAAATTAATAAAGATAAAATTATCAGTGGATCTAAAGGTAAAATTACGGTAGTCGACACACAAAGATTTAAATGGACGTAATGTTTTATTACCATTAATAAGAAATGTGTTGGAAAGTCCCGGCTGACTTGTACACTCTAAAAGCTAGGCTAAGAATGCAAATTATTAAAATGATTTACTATTCAACAGTCGAAGGCAAGCCATGAGAGTGCTGCTATCTCTGGGGTTGTTTTGAACTTCTTCGTCGGGGTGGCACTTGCATGCCAATTTCTGGGTGGGCGTAGAATTCCATAATTAAACGCGTTAATTATGGTTACTTAGTCGGCTGTCCAATGCATAGAGTCTCCTTGCGCAACTAGTAAAAATTTATTTTAGTCACTGAATTTGACTTTCCCCAAGCGCAGGGTGCTCTCAGATGGGGCAGAGTCATCCGTAGAGTGCGCATCTCTGCGGCACAGCATGTTGGCATGCGTCAAACTTAAAGTCACACCCAAACCATTGAATTGCAAAGTACTTTTCATCTTAGCTGTTATCAACCTTGTGTCCGTGTGATTTGAAAGATAAGCCAAATTTTTAAATTCTTAACTTTTTATGTGTATGTGAGGTAAGGCCGTTTACGTGAAAACAGCCAAACAGCAGTCGCAAGTAACACCGAGTGGTATTCCAAGTTTGGCCATGGCAATGCTCAGGGTATTGCACTGGCTAATCTTCGGGGGAGCCCTTCACTATGAACTCAATACACCCTGATACTGCAGCTACTCACGTGATCTGCTGTATAACCCTTTGGGCTAGTGAATGACCAGGAGAGGTTAAGTGCCAAGACACGTTAGGTCTAATCGTATACCCGGACGTACACCTTAAGACCGCTAATGATACTCCAACTTAATGACGCATACACTTTATTCTGCATTTCTTAATATGTACATCATAGTTCATTTCTGTAGATCGGCCTCATACTGAAAAATTACAAGAGTGGTGTCAAGAACCATCTTAAAAGGAACCTGAAACTCCTCGAGGATGAGATAAATCTCAATTCTATTTCTGAATCACAAGATAATGATTCATTATTTACTCTACCAACAAGAGTTCCAGGCACATTGCCATTTGAGTATTTGCATTGTGACACTGCTGTATTTGGCATAGAACCTTCTGTACTCACCACTGAATATACCGCCATACCTCCACACCCTTCCCACACTTCACCAAGCAGCATGAGCACCTCCCCATCACAACCGGAGCAAAGGAGATCTCCGCTGCCTGCGAGACCACAGGTAACGTGTCGGCGTCGAGTGTTGCCCAGTGTAACTGATTTTGTCCTGTCTCGCAAACCCACACGTCCCACGATTTATGCTGGTTCCTTGCCCAAGAGGGAATAATCTCCCCAGGGCATGATTTGTGCGATGCTTGCGTCCAAATATTTGAGGGCCACCCACACCTCTCGTACACGTACCGTGGACGAGCGTACATTCAAGTTCAGATTGTTTGCCCGGGATACTATCTCCAAGCCACCTACATCAAACTTGCCACAAGATGCCTTATTTCGAATCTCATCTTTCAATGTGGGAAGTACCCACTGACATACTAGCCTGGGACTTGTGTGCGACCCCTCAGGTAACTCCATAGATGAGTGATTTGTTATTTGTGTACATCTCCTGTGATATTCACACGTTGCCAAGCAAGGTTTTAACCCTCACGACACCAACCCTAACTGGTACGGTGATCCGCCAACATTACAGGTAGAAGGCAAGGTCTCCCCTTGTACCAGGTGGCGTAAAAGTTTAATTTATTAAATCCAATATGCTTCAGCACATATATGAAAATTTTCGGCCTACGCAGGAGGCAGGAGTGCTTCCCACTGAGGAAGTCAAGGGTGTAAGTTATAAATGTAAATGTAAGTCAGGGTAATTATTGTATAAGCTGACTTCTATATGGCTGTTGAGAGTAATAGATTGGTGTTCACTGTTTCATGTTTAACTTTATAGGCTCTGAACTATATGCAGCTGTTGTGGGAAGTGATATTACAGGAGAATGATGAATCAGATAGTATGCTTCTGAATGGTGCAGTGGAGGCAGTCTACACCATCATTGGTAAGTATGCTATCCAGTGTTCATCTTGATAAGGCCTGCCCACCTGTCCCTTGGACAGGTAATAAAAATAACAAGAAAACCAGATAACATATTTGTTTCTTTATACCAGGCAGGTTAACCAAAGTCAAGTACTGATGTGACCCTTACAAAGAAAAAAGTATATATTTAGTATGATAAACACATGTATGATTCTTACATGAGGGTAACCCTCGTGCAGGTTACGGGTAAATGCACAGTATTTCCACAACTGTGTCCTGAAAAAAAGAAAATCACCTGAAGAGTAGTGATAGTAGCACAGCTCCATGCAGCTTTATATGGGAAAATATAAACATATCGAAATACAGGTAGTTGGGTGACACATTTTCACTTGCAGTTGTGTATGCATGTGTGAAAAGAAAATGTACACTGAATTTATTTATACATGTCTATTTGCAATTGTGAATGTGTGTCCTTTTTCTTTGAGATAATCATTAGTAGCCCTAAAGGCCTATTTCCCACCATATTTTGTGAGAAACTTAATTTTCCAATTATACTAAAGTGTTAATTTTGTAGTGTCCTGTTTTCTGGTTGGTCAATGTGATGTGAGGAATGTAGTGTTCTATGTCTGTGCATACACGTAGCTTTCATGTGGGTTTTGCTCATGGCAATAGGTGCTGCAGCAGCGCTGGGCTGTGCCTGGGTGCAGTTTGACTGGTACAAAGTAGGAGAGCTGTTCTTAGGAGTATTGTCACTGGCCATCGGTGGAGTGCTGTTTGGAGCAGCTCTGTGCCACACCATGTGGGTCGCCTACACATCCTATGTTCTGTCTGGTGTCATGTTCAACGCCACAATCACTATTGCCAAGTGAGTGAATAAACAACTCCAGCAGTCATAGATGGTGGCAATCTATCAGCAATGATGCAAGCAGTCTGTATAGGCTTAGTACGTGTGATGTTGGGTGGCTGAGGGTGACATCACGATCGGGCAAGGTTTTAACGTTTTAGCTTTTAGTCGTGTTGGTCAGGAACATGGGGTTAACTTTGGCTGTCCTCTCTACTGGCTGACCGGGCCCCGACCGGTATGGCCTGTCGGCACGGTACAAAGTCAAATGCAGGCGTAACTGTCCGGCGGGTAAACCTTGGTTGGAGGTAGCCCGCAGTGGCTGCTGATCCAGCTGCTGGGACGGCTGGTGGCAGTTGAAGCTGGAGCTTTGACCTGGTGTGTTGGCAGTACTGCGGCTGGTGGTGAGCCCGGGGCGGGCTGCTGCTCCGGTGTCCCCAGAACCAGGGGTTGGCTATGCCAAGAGGCTCAAGCTGGTCCCTGAGGAATGCCGACACAATTGAGTGTGGAGGTTAGGCCTCTCCAGCTGGCGAGCAGCTTGAGCTCATCCCGAGGGGTAGTGCTGCAGAGTGCAGGAGGGGCTGGGGCGCAGCTCCCGTTGGCTTTCGAGGTAGCGGCTGTCTTCCTTTCTTGTCACTTAGTACCACTCCTCTGGATATACGGCATAGGGCAGGTACAGGTACAAATACCGGTCTCGTAAGAGGGAAGCAGGCAACGATAGTCCCTAGCTGGGTGTAATACCACAGCTGAAGCCGAGCCGACACAGAGTTGTACTAATTTTCTCCAATCAGCGACACAGTGGACCGGGGGGGTCAGACCTCCAAGATCAGACTAATACTTCCTCTGTGACAGTTCAGCACAGTGGAAGGAGTACAGTACTGACTAGCTGCCTTGTGGATTGTCTTTCTAGTGGTTGTGGCTCTGCGTTACCCTACACCAGGTGCACAGTATGGGTGGCCGTTCACTGTGTGTGTTACTGACGTACGTGCGCCTGGCTAAGGGAGCCCGCAGTCCTACACTAGATGTGGAAATGGTTTGGTAAGAGTTCCTCTGTCTCCTGCTTCACTCTGATGGGCTGGTGTCTATAGAGGAATAAAACAGTGACCCTTAGAAATGAATAAGTAGAGGTTTGAGAGAAACCTGTATTTATTCCGTGAGGAATAAACGTGTCCTGTAATACCTCCTAACTATCCAAGAGCTAACCAGGAGTAACCTAAGTAAAACCAGGTGCAGGGGACCTGGGTCTAACTTGAACAAGGCAAATGCAGCTAGGTAGCTATTACAATAACTAACTCTAACTAACTTAAATACAGTTGTCCAGAAGGGACTTGTGGGGGCCACTGCCAGAAGGGCAATGTGGATGCCGTTACCAGAAGGGTAGGCAAGGGAAGGGGTGTCGAAGACTTCTTCGGGGGTTGCTGATGAAGAGCTTCTGGAAGACATTGGTAGTCAGCAGAGAGCCCTAGTACACGGTGGGGCTGGAGCAGCTGCTGGAGAAGAGCTCGAGAGATCAGCTGGCATTTCTTGGCTTTGCATGGGCATATATTCTGTCGGCCTGCCCTCATCTGGGATACAGGGATGCAGGTGGTAATGATCTCTGCCTCTGGGCGGAACTGAGCAGTAGCATCATCCCTCGGCGTGCTCTGGAACTATGCGGCTCTAGGAATGCTGTCTCGGCTGCTTGGCCAGTGCCTCATTCACATTTTGGTTGGCATGATTTCTGACATTGGGCAAACAAAACAATCTGACGTATCTGTAGGAGCCCCCGCAACAAGGGCACTACATAGTAGGCACTCAGGTAGCAAGCTGTTCATGTTCAAACCCCGCCTGGGATGACATGAAGGCATGCTCTAATGAGGCAAAGTCGTATTGAGGTATTGTTAGAAAGCGTCACACGTCAAGTTTCTATTCATGTTGGTCTAATACCACTTTTCCTTAATACTCAAGATGGTCTGGATAAAATATTTGGCAATACTCAATACTTGTTTTTGTTTAATACTTTAAAGATTTTACTTACAGTACAAAATCTGCATGCATGTACTAAATTACCTGCACTATGAAGATTATTCTCATAGCCATTTTTATTTTTCAAATTGTGTTCTCAACAAATATTTCATTTTAATTAAAATTTTTGTTAATTACTATATTATGTATTTTATACTATCATTAATCACATATGCATACTGTTGTTGGTATCTGTCTTAAATGTTAAATCCATTCCATTTTGTTCTTTTGAAATTTGCATGAACTCTTCATGAATGAAAATTTAAAACATTTTCATTTGTGTAGTAATTTAAGTGTTTCTGAAATAAGCCTAGTTCACAAAAAAATTTTTGTACATGGTGGTATAAATAAAATGTTATAACAAGGTTATAGTTTTAACAATTAATATTTTCACACAAGCCAAATTTTTTTTAATTGAAAAAAGTTATACATAATCAGTATAGTCATGGTTTTTAAGTAGACACACAATAGGCATGATAGTTTCAGACACAGCTACTACATGTCACCTTTAACATGTTTAGCTTAGCAGTGTAGGTTGGTTCTAATTTTTTTCTTGTTCTTGGTTCATATTTTTCACGATCAAGAGTAGAGACCTCAGTCATATTTTTTTTTTTTACTTCTTAACATTACTGTACAGGAAAATAATATTATTAAGGGTCTGGTTAAAGCAAAAATATTTCTAAACCACTGATAACTGGAGAAACGAAACCTCTCCCTAAGTAATGAGAAGCATGCTCGACACAAGTGCAGTGTACACTAAAATGTTAGATATAACACCAGCCGCAGCACTATAGCTGTAAAATCGCAGCACGTACATGGATAGGAGATCACTAATATTTCAATATGTTAAGCCCTAATCATTCATTAAAAAAATAAGTAAGTAATGAATTGTGCTTGTCACCTTGTACAGTAGTCTTCCTTTCAGGATGACAATATCATCACAAAATAATGCAGACACACAAAAACTGGGCCAGTGGGTTTTTCCTTGATATTGGCAAGATTGTAACAGATGACCTGAGCCGTATCTAAGTTTGTGAGGAATGAAGGCCACATTAAAATAAAAGAACTAAATTTAATTTCTTAATTTATTCATAATTCTATAAAAATACACAGAGATATTTTTTACAACATTTAACTATCTATCTCTACTACTGTATTTAATGCCAATCTGAATTATAATCAAAGACCTTACCACTGTCTTCATACTAGCTACAATCACTTAATCCTCACTTATTATTTTACAATTTTTGATTGAAAGGTCCATTGCCATATATTAACATAATTCGAATTGTCTGCTACTCATTTATGAAGTCCCACTCTCCCAAAATCTAGTTAGTTAGTCTCACGCTCTGCTCCTTTGGTGCTCGCTGACTATACTTGCTGGTCACTGTCTCGTCGCTCGGTGTTCCGATGGATCCACGTACCTGGCAGCCTCCAGCCACAACATGCCTCCACTCGGAGGCATGCTGTGGCTGGAGCTGACCTGGCCTAGAATAGGCCCCGATTCTCCGAAGGGAGGTCATAACCAGAAAATTAGCACAATGTGCTAGCATAACTAGAACATTTACACAACTACTCAAGTCATTCAGTCTTCCAGGGTTGGGATTGGCATCAGTTATGATAGCCCATTTGTAATTCTGTCTTCCTTTCACCAGCTTCACAAAGGCCACATATAACGATATTTATGACTTAACGTTAACGTACGCTGTACTACTGTGTTCAACAGAGTAAATATGATAAATTTCTCTGCACATACATTAATAAGCATTCCTTCCTGCTCAGACTTTGGGAGTTATTTTTTACCCATGAAAAAGTAACCAAGGCATTTTGTAATAGAAAGAGTTGAAAAAAAGAGCATAGATTTTTTATGTTTACTGTACTGAGTTTGAAGTTGTCATCTTCAGTTACTGACAGAATTTACTCTGTGAATATTATAAAATATCTCTACTGTTATAGCATGAGGTAATAATGAATTTTTGAATATGAATATAATAGTATATATTTTAAAAAGCGTTTTCTTCTTAGAACAGTACAAATTATCTATACAATCATATTAAACTCATGAAGGTTACTAATAAAAAATTTTGATACTTCAATTTTAGCAAAAATGTTTAGAATTAATGAATCAATAATTGAATTGTGCCATGTATAATAAAAAGTAAATAAGTAACAGAAATGAAGTAATGGTGGGGTTGCAGTGCGGAGGTGGCCAAGAACATCAGGGAGGACAGCTACGGGCTGATATTTGGAGTGAACACCTTCGTCGCGCTGGCACTGCAGACTGTGCTGACGGTGCTCGTGGCTGGCAAAGGAGGACTGCAGTTGTCTCCACGCACACAGGTAACAAGCCCAGCTGTCCAGTTAGCAGCCCTTTCAGCTTTTCAATTACTGAATAACATATGTCAGAAATATTAATGTTAATTTTTCAGTACCTAATGCAGTGGAACCCTGTCATAATGTTCTTGCATATTGACGCGTGCCCCTAATACTACTTATCAACTATAATTACTACTCATTGCTCTTTACATGAAGTATACTCTTACTTCAACCACCCACACGAGAGTTGTGCATGCACCACTTTGCACATAAATTCTGTGCCTCTTAAATCTCCCGGGTAGCCGAGCACGTGGCCATAAGGTTATGCAACCAGTGAGCATGTTGCCTACATCCCCCCCCCCCCCCCCTGAGCTGAGTGCCTACAAGCTTCAGCCACTTCAGGCGTGGCCAAGCGCCGCCGAAGATCCACGAACCAAGGAACGCTGACAAGAGGGTTTCCACCTCCCACGCCAGCCTCCACAGCAGAAGGACGTCATGTGCCTTCCCCACACCCCGCTGTGGCAGACTAGACTTCACACTATATAAGTACGTGCACATTGGGGCTCCAGTCAGTTAATCGTATTCTTCTCTTGAGTTCATCCAGAGCACTCCTTAGTGCTGGGGCCTCCAGTGAAACCTCGAGCCTTCTGTAGCCATCGCGGCTGCACCCTCTGCAACGACATTCGTCTTCTCACCAACGAACACGAATATACCTTGCTACTTAAACTTTAACTTCTTTTGTCTCCTGCAGACACCCGCATTAGACAGCTTTAGTTGAGTAGTTAAATATTCAGTTTTCTATATCTCTTTCCCTCCAGCTCAGAACCAGGTCGCCTACACCTGGATACCATAGTTTTCCTTCAGTACTCCGCCTGCTTCGTAGGAGATAGCATGAGTCACTATATTTATTGAGTCCTAAATAAATAGAGTTTGTCCTCTCGCTTTCATTTCTAGAGTACGTGTACTTCGCTCGCTAGGAATAGGTTGCATTGTGCACTGCCAACAGAAACCGGTACTTTTGTAAATCCGAACTCGCTTGACTGAGGCCCTCCACCTGGGGACCTCTAGTCTTGAACACACACATTAAACAGCCATCTGTTGCTTCCCATTACCTCCCGAGCACCGAGGTGCTGGGAGCAAGGAACAGAGGAGCCACGACCACTAGGAATATCTTCCACCAAGGAGAGACAGCAAACCTAGCCTGTATCACCTACCAGAGCATCTAGGTGCTGGAGGCGGTATTGGCCTGGGTCTTGGCTGGAGACTCACATCCAGTAGCAGTATTGGTGGACCACATGGTTCAACGTCTCTGATCCGCCAGACATGGGGGATCAGTGGAGAGACTTATCGAGCTTGTGCTACGAATCAGCTACTGGACCTACACTATCATAGGGCATAGTTTCTCGTCTAAGTGCACGCCGTATCTTATTCAGCAGCGACTTAACTCTATGACTTACAAGATAAGACACATCCGAAGGCGTAGGGAGCAAAAGATTGCTCAGCTAGCTGCCCAGCAGTGGAGTACCTTAATCCCTCCTACGCAGGAAAGATAGGCAGAACAGGACCATACCTCCTCACTAAGAGTACAGGCAGTCTCGTCTGTCCACGTGATACGTTATATCCACACCAGTCCCTTATCACCCGGTAGTGTGGGATTTAGTCTACTAGACCGAAGCTAGATACTGTCTAGCCAACCTGAACTTCTGGATGCAAGAAGCAGTGGACTGGAACTTGTTCAACGTAATTTAACTCAAGAACTGTAACAACAATCTTACTCAGCCAGTTAATCGACGTTGCTGCCTGACCAAAGACCGTCCGAGTAAGTCAGGTTTCTAACACCTCCCATCAGCTACCTATAACCGCGTACTTGGTCTAGCGAATCAAATCTTGACGACCGTGCCATACAGTCAATAGCCGGGCACGCGTCAATATAACATTTTTCTACATACAGTATACAGTTTCTTCATTATACTTAATGTTTTTATTTTCTGCCAATGAAAATGTAAGTAATTTCATGGCCATTATGCTGATGCAGTTTTTCTTAAACACTGCATTTCAAATATAATAATGAAACAGCTTAGTTCCAAGGTTTTTGATTAAAAAAAAACTTTTCCCTCATTATATGTTTTATGGCTTCCTCTCGTCACGTGTATCTCGGGAAGATGTGAATTAAAAACATGTGTTCAGTTGTTCGGAAAAGTAGGCTGCGTGAAAATGGACAGTAACCTTAGTAATGGCAAAGTATTTGTTAATTTAATTTTAATGTAGACAGTTTGTTTTGTAACCCTGCAACTTAAATGCCAAAGGAAGGGCAAACATGAACAGCAAGCTGAGGTAAATATTAAACTGAAATATGAACAGCAAGTTTACCTCAGTTCACAAGACAATCTCTGAGATGACGCCTAAGTATAAACAGATTGATTTAGAAAATTATCTTCTCATGTTACTATAGCAGGGGAAGTATTTTCATTATTTTAGGATCTCCTGTTAGTGCGTAGTTATACATATGAATAAAATTAAGATAAAAATATAATAAATTAATATATGATTTTTATGTCCATATTAAATTTATCGGAAGAAATTAATTCATTATTTTCATTATAATGTAATAAAACCACAATATAAAGAAAATATTTCATAATGTTGTGAAGTGGGTCCCACATGTTTTACATGTTATGAAACATTTTGTATAGTTCAATGTATTAGTCAAAATTTCCTTTAAATCTTTTTAATTATTTTACAAAATCCTGTAACTATATATGAACTTGTCTGTCCACATTATTGGCAAAGGACTAGTTTTGATCAGTGCCAATTCTGTAGGTATGTTTTAGCAAATTTATATTTGGTATTTTTGTTTGGAACATTCCTTAATTGCACACTTGTGTGGTGTCAACTTGGGATGGGCAAGTAATGATTTTTGGGGTGTGGTTATTTTCAAATTGAATTGCAAAGTTACCTACATGTGCATGTGCCATTGTTGATTATAATTCACAGTGACTGCATCAGTGCAAATTCATATTTTGCAGTGGATATAAATAGCTGTAAGTACAGTAAGTTTTAATTAACTGCATCTGTATGATGATGGAAAAACATTTCATTAGTAAATGAAATTCAATAAATTTGAGTAGTTTATGAACTTTGTGACTGTTTCAGTTTATGGTGTATGGCAGCTACTTCGCAGCTTTGGGTATTATGTTCCTGTTAATGTACATCCACACACTTTGTATCAAGCCTCAGAAGTTAGCTTCAAAAGTACAGGAGACTAGCCCTACATGTTGAGTGTACCTGTTTCTATGTCAGTGGCCTCTATAATGTACATCCACACACTTTGTATCAAGCCTCAGAAGTTAGCTTCGAAAGTACAGGAGACTAGCCCTACATGTTGAGTGTACCTGTCTCTATGTCAGTGGCCTCTATAATGTACATCCACACACTTTGTATCAAGCCTCAGAAGTTAGCTTCAAGAGTACAGGAGACTAGCCCTACATGTTGAGTGTACCTGTTTCTATGTAAGTGGCCTCTATAATGTATATCCACACACTTTGTATCAAGCCTCAGAAGTTAGCTTCGAAAGTACAGGAGACTAGCCCTACATGTTGAGTGTACCTGTTTCTATGTCAGTGGCCTCTATAATGTACATCCACACACTTTGTATCAAGCCTCAGAAGTTAGCTTCGAAAGTACAGGAGACTAGCCCTACATGTTGAGTGTACCTGTCTCTATGTCAGTGGCCTCTATAATGTACATCCACACACTTTGTATCAAGCCTCAGAAGTTAGCTTCAAGAGTACAGGAGACTAGCCCTACATGTTGAGTGTACCTGTTTCTATGTAAGTGGCCTCTATAATGTACATCCACACACTTTGTATCAAGCCTCAGAAGTTAGCTTCGAAAGTACAGGAGACTAGCCCTACATGTTGAGTGTACCTGTTTCTATGTCAGTGGCCTCTATAATGTACATCCACACACTTTGTATCAAGCCTCAGAAGTTAGCTTCGAAAGTACAGGAGACTAGCCCTACATGTTGAGTGTACCTGTCTCTATGTCAGTGGCCTCTATAATGTACATCCACACACTTTGTATCAAGCCACAGAAGTTAGCTTCAAGAGTACAGGAGACTAGCCCTACATGTTGAGTGTACCTGTTTCTATGTAAGTGGCCTCTATAATGTACATCCACACACTTTGTATCAAGCCTCAGAAGTTAGCTTCGAAAGTACAGGAGACTAGCCCTACATGTTGAGTGTACCTGTCTCTATGTCAGTGGCCTCTATAATGTACATCCACACACTTTGTATCAAGCCTCAGAAGTTAGCTTCGAAAGTACAGGAGACTAGCCCTACATGTTGAGTGTACCTGTTTCTATGTAAGTGGCCTCTATAATGTACATCCACACACTTTGTATCAAGCCTCAGAAGTTAGCTTCGAAAGTACAGGAGACTAGCCCTACATGTTGAGTGTACCTGTCTCTATGTCAGTGGCCTCTATAATGGTTCTGAGCACTCGCAATACAAGTGTTGGTCATCGAGGTACACAGAGCTCTTGTGTTTGTGATCATAGGTCTTTTTACTGTACAAGCGCACAGTGGTTGTATATTCAAAATATGCACTGTTCTGTGTGTAGCAGATGGTCGCCAATGAATTTGCATTTTGAGTTATATTAACTTTATGAATACATGTGTATAAATTATTATTAATTTCAGACCTGTTTGTAAGCACACTTAAAAGACGGACATTGTATTGTGTGCTGCATGAATACTACTTTTCTTCTGATTATTTGTCATGTTATTTCAAACCAAAATATAGCTATGCAAACTGTGAATCATACTAAATTTCATGTAAAAGACCTATATGAAATATGGACTTCCTTGACACTACTTTAAAATAATTTTGTTGAAATAAAATGTGTTCTTGTATGTTAGATCTCAACACAGTGTTGGTGTAAATTCCAATGCAATAGAGCATTATAATAAAGGCCATGACATAAGTGTCTCGAGTCATTACCTGCTTGTTTGCAGGCTATATAAATAATCCTCTGTGCTACCCACTTTTGTAGAAGTATGCCTTGGTGCTATTAGTAAATTGAAAATTTGTTGGAGATGTTATTTTTAGTTTTGTAGTAATGTTGATTTTGAATACTTTTTGGAATATTGATATTGGTAAAAAAAATTGATATTATTTATATTGGTTATGTAATGGTATTGTTTTACGAAACAGTGCATGGAAAGAAACCAATTTTCAGTACATCGGAATCTGATATTTTGTGTGTTAAAAGGACTTGACAAATGTAAAAGTGTTTGGAATATTTCATATTGAGGAGACAGAGCATTGAAGAAAGATGTGGGGCCTGTTTTTGGTGCATGTGGCCAAAGTAAACATAGTAATTATTTAATTAAATTTTTGTATTTAAAACACAGGTTAATAAAAGAGCACTTAAAAAATATTTATTTCCAATACCTGGAAAAAGATATTGATTTTGATAAAATATCATTGAAATATGTTGACAATTTATATTGATATATCGTTGATATAATGTCATAATTTCAATATATCAGTATTTTTTCAACATTCCTAAATACTTCATATCTTTCAGAGTTGGGTACTGAAACAAAGACTGAAGCATATTTTGAAATTTTAATTACAGTATATTATAAAGGTTGTGTACATACAATTTTGTAGAGTTACACGTCTACAAAGCCAGAGAATGAATGTCCAGTGGCTGCTGTACAGGAGAGTATGCAAGTGATAACGGGCCCTTTAAGAAGTCAAAGTTTCAGCTAACTACACCAACATGCTTGCCCTTTTCCCCTTCCATCCCTAACAAAGTTCATAATAAATACGAGTTGAGACAAAACGTACAATAAAAGATAGATTTATTCATACTGTTTAAAGTGTCCACATTCCATATTCAACATGTGTTTTGAGTCCTACGCTCCACGCTTGCACCTCGTTACTCCTGTGTCGGTTTTAATTGTGTGTGTGTGGGTGGGGGGGGGGGGGGGAGGGTTTGTATTTTCCCAATAATATTTTACCCACTGTTAAAACTGCATGTAGACATATGCATGTGCGAACAATATAATTGTTGCTACAGTTCTTAGAATTATTATCTTGTGCCCCTTCACTAGAAGTCCATATTTGTGCCGCTAGCTGTCACTGGCCATTGTGGTGCCAAAACATTGCAGTTTTAAAACAAAATAAACTTTTGCAACACAAAAGGCATGTTATTGAATAAAATGTGGAAAGCTACAGATTATCAATCAAAATTTAAGCTAGCATCAACATTGAAAATGAAATAAAATGGAAACTGTGTATTGTGTAAGGTAATAATGAAACTCAAGGATAGTTATGGCAAATTTAATTATGAAAGCTGCTCCAAAGCTGAGTATAAACGTAGAGTACATTCTGTCATTTTGCATATATTGACTTTTACATGCATACAGCACTCTTTGACCAAAAAATATAAACACTCATTTGTCCAAATACATATAAGTTACTATTCCGATACTAGGTATTAACTTTAAGAAAAGTATTTTTAATGTATCTTTCAAGTATCTGAATGTGAAATTGTTGTTCAGTAGATCTGCATTGTACAGTAGCATTCAGCAACAGGTGTGTCGTGGCCCGAACCTGGACTGTAGAACGATAAAGTGTGTGGGGGAAGAAAATTAGACCACCAATCTGTACAGTGTCTTACTTTAATTCAGATATACAACGTCAGCAGAATCATTATATCCCTATGTGGTTAACCAAGTACTTTCCCTATCAACCATTTTGAAAAAATTCCTCTATATATTACAAGCTATTTAATATGAACTACTACCAGTTAAGTTCATATTGAGTTAATAAATAAAATTCCACTGTCAACTGAAATTGTACACGATAAACATTACATTAAGCTTGGCTTATACATAAGTAATTATTAGGCATCAATGTACCTGTGATTTTATTTGTACTATTATCAATATTACCCTAGTATTGTTTGCTATGGAGTAAATATTATTTATTATCTATTGACTGTATTTTTGTTGATATTAAAAAAAATTTAGAGTGACTTGCGCACATGTTTTTTCTGTAATTTCCCAACTCCTTTCTTAGTCTTCAGACACAAAAGTGCATATTAATAAACAAAATTTGAGAAGCCACATATTATTGCTCTAAATTTAGGTTAACATAATCACAGCATCCATGGTAATTTTTAATATTATTTCAGAGAACCAAGATATCAAGAATAATTATGTGAAATTGAATTATGAAAGATGCTCAAAACTGAGTAGAAATTGTGCACATTTTCTGTCATATTGACTATACTGTCATACATGTAGCACTCTTTGACAGAAATAGCTGTCATTTGTACCAAATATGTTATTTTTCAGTACTGGACACTTTATTAACTATGTACATGTGTAAAAGTGGTTTCCAGTTAGTATTCTGCAGTGTGTTTATTGTTGGGAGCACTCACAGCAGTGAACTGAGAAAAAGCACAGTGTTCTATAGTAGCTGTTATACGCCAGGATTGGCAAGCCTTTCTTGAGAGTACTTTGTTGCATTTAAAGCATTTTAACAGTTGCAGGTTTAATTTAATAGCATAGGATACACACAAACTGTTGTTTGCGTATGTACTTAATCAGGATTCCCAATGCCCTAGAATATTGGGCAAGTGAGGAACTGAGAGAGCAATGTACAACAAGTTAAGAGACACTTGGAGGAGGGTCACAAGGCTGGTCCCCTTGCTGTTAACATCTTCAGCGTAAGTGCATGGAGACTGGGAAAACAGGCCTTCCTATAATGCCGTAATTCCTGGAGGAGTTGTTTTCTCTCCATACTGTATGCCCTAAATCAGACATTTAGAAATATTTAAGTTAGTGTAAATACAATTATGTTGATGTATTCTAAAATGTAATTCAGCATTTTAGAGTGTGACGAAGCTGCTCGAGTATATTAATCACAACACTAGTAGTTGGTTTTACACACAGATTATATTATGAATTCCAACTTACAAAAACACTGTACTCACTTGTACACTTAAAAAGAGCTCGGCTCACGAGGCCTGCCAATAGGCCGACGTGGAGGAAAAAGTTGCGAAGCCAATCAATGAAATAACTAAAGGCATTTAATCCCTGAGGTAGGACAAGCATGTAGGGGAGTGGAGTATACAAGTTAGCGCTATCTGTCACACTGGGAGCCATGGCTACCATGTCAGGGATACCCTCATAACAACAGCACTTGTCCTTATTCTCTCGAGGAGTATGCTCTGCATGAGCACAAGACACTGAGATACACTCAATTAGCTCAGATTACACAACACGTCAGTGGGACCCTCGCACTCATATCCACCTGTGGTCTGGCGGAGGTGCTATTCACGTCTGCCGGCACAGTATCGGACCTGTGTCGCCACTCGCTGCATTGACCTGTCAATGGGTGGATGATCCTCAATGTTTTCTCCAGCACACACAGTTTCAACCACTGCCAACACAAGTCCAACATTGATGGATCAGTCACAGGAAAGTACCTCTAACAGCACGTGCAGATTGTCCCGTGTTCCTACTTAAATTCCCATGGCATTTGTGGGTTTTACACTGGAATGTCCATTACCAAAGCCAGTGAATTTCTTCACAGTGACATTAAGGCTTTGGGCCCAAGCAGCATGAGCAAATAAAGCACAAGGTCCTGAAATCTAAGTACGTCAGTTGCAAAGAAAGTTGAGGTGCCTGGGGGAGCAGTTAATATGTAGTAACGTCACCCTCTACAATGCCGAAACGCCCGTATTTGGCATGTCCACTTTTAACATGTTTGGTGTTGGTGATGCTTATAAACACCAGACAGCATACATGAATTATCACCTAAACCGTATGCGTAGCGCAGCGCAAATCGTGCAGAACTTAATTTCCGTACATTAAATGGGAGCACTGAAACTGACACATTTTTACTTTGACACTGCACTCACCCCAAATCCAGCACACACTTCTAATATAGTTTGTTGTTTGGAGCTGCATAGAGGTGGCACATACCGGCATCAAGTATACACACACGGATATCCAGTGTTCTTCCCTCTGTCTGTACCTGCTGGCATCTCTGTGGCTTCAACCATCTGGGGACACGAAAACCAACCCAGTCTGCCCCTCCCCTTCCTCCCACCTGCCAAGAACCGCTATTAGTTCTCCTGTCCTTACCAGAAGAACATGAGATACAAGGAGCTGTTTATTTACACAAGGGTAGTTGGTAATTCCGGATGCTTATCCAAGCTTTGTAATAGGATTTTTCTGAAACCCAAAACATCCCTTCCCTCTGTCTTCATCTCTACCTGCAGGAGAGGTGATTCACACTGAAACGTTTATGTAGCATGTATTTATTTGCTACAATGGCCCCACAAATGATTACCAAATTTTCTATAACATGTAGCCTCAGGAATGACTATTATAAGCCCCATGTATGTGAGTCAAAAATAATTCTGTAACATGTAATGTAATACAGTATGTCGTATTTATATAGTACAACTTACCAACTCAAGAATATCTAAATATTTAACAGCATCGGCCAAACTCTTGGATAATATATGAGCCTGAGAATAAATTACTGTACACTAATAAGTAGTAGAGTGAAAAAGAACACATATTCAGCCAAACCCTAGCAATTAGCTGAAAACAATATTACACCAAAATCACCACTACTACTACTATTTCTCACTAATTAGCATGCAATGATATATGGACAAGAACACAAGCAATAATGATATAGGCCATTCACACTTAAGTGAGCACCTTTTGAAGCTGTTTCCTCGGACATAATAACCAATAAATACATTTCATTGTAGCCTATGACTTTTCGTTTTCGGTATGATGAGTAGTGTTTATTAATCACATAGCAGGGTTTACATTAACAAGTGGAGGAAGGAAATAAATTTGTTGAAAGAAAAAAGTAATTAGGGCTTCAAAAGTGCTAATTTTATCATGAAGGGCCTATAACAACTTTATCAATAAAAAAAACACATTTTATGCTGTCGTTCAGTACAACTACACTGACCATAAGAAACCACTCATTAATATAATGTTCACAAAGTGAGAAATCTTCCATCATTTCTTAAATATTTTAACAACGCGCTTCTTGCACAAGTCTGTAATCATTGATATGATTAAACTAAATAACATCACTACTCAAGGTTGGATAGCTTTCCTGATTATTAATTTAATTACCAAACTAAAGAAGTAATTAGAGGTTGGGCTATTAGAATGTAGTTTGCGACATCAACAACCTAAAGAGACGACACCATTTTTCTATTCATTAAACATACTTCTATCCAATTTCAAGTGCAACTTTTACTATTAAAATATTAATTCCAGTAAAAGAAAACTTTTGACTTACTTCCTGATCAAAAGGTACCCACAGTAGCTACAACTGACCCCAAACCATCGTATCATGTCCATGGAGAGGCTGAAATCAGCCTGTAGTTCAAACAATCTTCAAAGGAACAGGTAACAGGATGAGGATCTCAAAACTACTGCAGCTGCTGGAACACTATCGGGCTGCTGTCATCAGGAAACCTTGATGTCCCTTGCCAAGATGCAAAGAAACTTAATTGTCTAAATAAATAGTTTAGTTGACAAATTGATACTTTTGGGCACATCAGGGAAACAATATATTCAAAAATTACCGATTCAACATATCTCACTTCTTTCTGTCTCTTCAATAGCCCACACACAATGTTCTTCATTTCATCCAACATTCCTAATAGTCTAACAAAATATATGCCTAACAGACAAGTTTTCTACGAGTAATGTCGTCTTTTTGCTAGCAAACAAACATTTATTTCTTTTTAACAAAACATTTACACCAAAGAGTCACAGCAGTTTTGCTGGCACTGGTAACAAACATATTTACAGCAATATTATTTTGAATACCCTAGTTAATCAGAAAAAAACCAAAAAGCAATTAATTAATGACACTAACAAACAAGTCACACACAAAAATTAATTTCCCAGACGTTAAAAAAAAAACACAGCCGATGAAGAAGCCCCAAAAAAATGCGACTCATATACCAGGCGCGCATGAACGACACAGAGGTAGCGCAAAGGTGAAGCCCCTTTGAGTCTGCAACCAGACATACGTCACAGTACCGCTGGCTGCCTGCTTCGAAGGAAGTAGTATTGTAAGGGAAGTTCCATAGAACGCCGACACCCGTGGACAGTCCTAACGCGATAGACAAGTCAGTTTCGAAATTCCTTAGTACAGTACGTCTCATATAGGCCAGCTTGCTCTTCGACATGCTGAAATTCAAAAAGTAATACACAAACTCAAAGAGTGCACTTTTAAATTAATAATTTTGTTGGTCATTATGGTGTGCCTGGGCACATGCAGCTTACTCCTTGTGCACGCCTATGAATGTTATAACATTGTAAATTAGGTTTGCCGGTTAAGTAAAACAAAATATTTCATTTATAATTAATATAAATAAAAACAGACAGAAAATAGGTGAGTTGGTATCGACTAGCAAGAGATAGTTATTATGCATATTATTACAATGAGTGCAGGCGAATACGGTGATGCGATGTGTGGTGGTGGTATGGTAGATGAGGTGTCGTGGACTTTAAAGCAGGTGATGGATGATCGATATTACAATATCACAGGTCATCGGTACTGTAATAGTTTACGAACTCGAGCACCGATTGACTAAAAATATTCCGCAATTTTACTATCTTTCAATACCTAGTCCCCCCCCCCCCCCCGACAAGGCATACAGCGTAGTTTTATATAGATAGTAAAATCCGTACCTATTGTATAATATTAATATTTTTGTATTCTTACAGACAAAATTTCCACTTATTACCAACAATGTACGAAAAATGTGTGAATGCAGTTCAAAACATACTTCCAACAGTCAGTCAAATATGTCTGACTACTGATTGTTGGACGTCGTGTAACACTGACAGCTACGTGGCAATTACGAGTCATTTCATTAATACTGATTTTCAGATGCAGTCTGTACTATACGAATGTTGCTGTCTTGGCAAAAGTCACACAGAAAAAAATTTAGCGGAATAATTGAAACGAGTTGTTGCAAAGTGGAGCATTGAAGGGAAAATGGTGTTAGTTGTCACTGACATTGCGAACAACATTATCAATTGATTTGATCGACAAGGACTTGCCTGTACTTAAGTCAGAAGAATGGTAAGAAGTTGAAACTCTTTGTTAACTGCTGAAACCATCTGAAGACATCACACGAGAAATTAATGGGGAGAATTGTGTTACTGCATCGATGGTTATTGTAATGGTGCATGGTCTCATATGGTTTGCCATCAGCTGATTCTCCTGAACACCAGCATCTCAGTAAAACGGGTCATTGAAAAATTGCAGTCTGGAATCGCAGGTGAATTCGAAAATATCTCGCTGAGTAATCCTCTTGCGGCGTGCACCTTACTTGATCCACGCTTTAAAACAATTGTCTACTTTTGGAAATGCTTCAACTGCTGAGAATGCAAAAGGGTTACTCACAAATTTACTGTCAACCAAGCTGAAGAAAATGGAAAAAATGAAACTGACACAAGCAAAAGAAATTCTTTCCAATAAATTCATCCACGAATACACATGAGGTACATTGTGTTTCAGTATGGAACACATTTGATATGGCAGCAGCACAAGTTAAGTCCACTGGTACGGCAACATCTAAAGCCATTGTTGAAGTAAAGCGCCATGTAGAAGAAGAATTAATTTCTCGAGATATGGATCCCTTGTAGCGGTAGTCTAAAAATAGATACAACTATCCCCATCTCAGAGAGAGAGTGAGAGAAAAGTTTTGCATAACTGTACATATACTCTTGATTTGAATAGTTTTAGACATTAAGCTCGCACAAATAGGTATTGACATGCTGATTATGAAAATCAATTTTCATTGTCAATTTTCTTATTTATATTATTTGTTTTGTGTTATTTGTAACATTTTCGATAACTTGTAAGGACGGTTTGCGTCGTGCTTATGGAATTTTCCACTGCAACATCAATTTTACATTGAATTACTCAGCATTTGTGCTACGACTTCTAAAAAATAAAATAATATTTGTGCTTAGAAACAGAAGGAACATGATTTTTTTTTTTTTATTTAGACGACAGAATTCAGGAAACAGCCATTGAGACAACTGAATGGAACGAACCTCCAAAATAATAAATAATTCTTCATTTTTCGGACATATTGGGAAGATTTAGAGTTATGAAAATAGTGAACAAGCATTAAAATTATGCTCGTTCAAAATTTGGTAAAACCTGCTTTCGCGAACCCCCACCCCACACACGCACGTAGACGCGAGGGTGGGAACTGCCTTTGTCACTGTTCTACCAGGAAAGCATGAAATGCGAGGAGGTGAGGAGATATACTTCCTTATACCAAACCTCCTCGCTTATCATGTTTCCCTGGTAGAACAATAATAATTCCCGATGAATGCGCAGCACTGCCTCAAAAATATTAAAGTTTTTTTTTAAATGAAAACTTTTGTGCCCTGATGAAGCTGTGCATTAAGGGTGAGGGCAGGTTTCTAACAGCCACATGCTGCTCCGTATGCAACATTTGTTTGACTTGAGCTAAAATAAACATCTATTTAGGAATTTTCTCTTTGAGTGAAGAGATTTGGAACAGTGAGATCTTGAGAGCCGATGAGGGTGTTCGAGGTGAGTATGGAGCAGCGCCGAAATGAAAGGGTGGGTGAAACGGGAGATCCCCAAGAAAACCCTCCTACCAGCGGTATCGTCCGGCACGATTCCCACTTGAGAAAATCCGGTGACCCGGCCGGGGATTGAGCCCGGTTCGCCTTGGTGGGAGGCGAGCGTGCTAATCGCTCAGCCACCGTGGCCCCATCTTCAGTGGTCTTCGCTTCATTGGCCCGACGACAGAAGACACCGTCCACGGGCTACACTACCCTATATCGGCTGTGTTGTCCCCGTGTACTGGCCGGTTGAGAGGGTTTCTTTCTGTGGTTTGCGATTTCATAACACTGATTTCAGCAATCACTTGTTGGTGATGCCACTTAAGGCGACACCCCCGTCTTAAAGGAATACAGGAGGGAAAGGATGATTAAGAGAATTATTAGAGCTACCAATACTTTTTAATAGCTAAGTACTAGTCCTCGGGAACATGTTAGGGGAGGACTTGGTAGGGATTGCTTCTCTTTCCCCTGAACAACTCACCCCTGAAGAGCTGGAGGTAGGAGCCATGCCTTACCATCTTGTGTCCGCCTCGCTTCGCTGATGCCCTATGATTGGTTTCAAACCTATTAGCCCAACCCTTCGTCCATTGCAAGCAGAACCGGCATTTCTACTAGTCGCTACTTCCCCACTCACCACCGTCATATTGGCTCGCATCACATTTGACGCGCTTGCTTGTTCCACTGAAGTTTATTACTGGCTATACAATGGACTGCCGAACTGGTAGTCCAGTCCTCCAATCCAATCAGGCACCCTTTCATTAGCAACAATACATTCTATATCGTTCATTTGAGATGTAAAAAATATTATTTTTAATCGCGATAATTAATGTTGAAGAACTGTAAATTTATTTTAAGATATTGTCAAATATTACCAAAACTGTGGAATTAAATCCATCCGCGAATTTTGTTCTCAGTCCCAGAGAATTATTTTTTTTTTTTGTGGTGGTGTCGCCCTGAGACACACTCGAGCATGGTGATCTATGTGTTAATAGCGGTTGAAGCACTTTACGCTCATTTAGGTAACTTTTTGTAGCGCCCGTGCTCCTCTTGGATGGATGGATGAGCTCAAGAGTGGGGTATTGTAGCCCTCGCGTGATTCACCGCCCTCAGCACGCGTGATCAGTGTGGCCTTGTATGCGGGCTGGGGTGGATGGAATTGCTAGTTGAGGAGGGTGCAGTTCCGCGCGATGCGGGACACTGACTCACCACACGTATAGTCTATACTACTAGGATATTCCTCCTCCTCGTGTATACTAAGTTTAACTACGTCTTGGAAATGACACCCAAGTACAACGCACCAAATTCGTGCTCACTTAATTGTAATAATGTTTTGCATGAGAACTATTTCTTACTAGGCGCTAACAATGCATTCATTTGTATTATAAATGAAACATTATAATTTATAAATAAAATATAGGAAAAACTTCCATTTAACTAAAAATAGGATGTTTTTAAGTTAAAAGATGTATAAAACGCTTGTGATACATGGCCTATTTAGTAAACAACTAAACACGTCATAGATGGGGTGATTTTTCATAGGTTTGATTCTAAAAAGTGCGAAAAAAAACCTCTAATAGACTCTATTATTGGTTCTTTTTTAATTTGCAACCACAGTGGGAGGCAATCAAGAAACTCCGTTTATAACAAACAAAATCGGGGGGTACAGTTTGGCATTGCAGCTCCGAATCTATCGTCTACATTCAAAATTCAACTACGCCAATCGATTGCCAAAGGATTGAAGAATATGTTAGGCCTATACATGTGACGTTGAGTGAGGACTGCGAAGCATCGCGCGCGACGAGGGGGGGGGGGGGCGCAATTTTGAGTTCGTTTCACTGCATCTCATGATTTCCGCGTAGTATAACTTTTAACTAGAAGCTACGACGCTCATTTAAGTTTCAATCGACAGCTATCGTCAATATCAATCGATTACGTGTACAAAAACATTTGTGTGGCGCGGTTATGGTGTAATTGTATGTGTCTAATGTAAAAAATTAAGAAAACTTAACAAAATTTCTTCTTACACTCATCAAAATGCCAAGTCGAAATACAGAAATCGTATACGGTTGGAAAGAGCGCGTCAACTTAGACGTATCCACGCAAAATAAACGGCCGAGTCCCAATAAACGGCAAACGGCCGAGTCCCAATAAACGGCCGTGTCCCAATAAACGGCCGAGTCCCAATAAACGGCCGAGTCCCAATAAACGGCCGTGTCCCAATAAACGGCCGTGTCCCCAACACATACAATTTTTTGTATACAAAATCAGGTCACGTGACCATTTTGCCAACAAAATCTGCCAATTCGGCCACGGACTGAGAAAATGTGTCACAGAATAGAGAAGTGCACAGAGGCGAGATAGCATGGTGACAGGCGTGCTTGTCCTCTGATTGGCTGCGCGAGGCTCTGGGAACGGGCCTTGTCGTGTCTGACTGGCTACCGCGTGCTGCTAACAGTACCCTATTGGCTGGGCAAGTAAGTCACCAGGCGCTGATTGGCCAATGGCATTCGCGAAATAAGCGGCTGTTTCGCCTCTGTAATCTTATTCACTCTGTGACACTGCGCAGGCACGGTGTTGTCAAATCCTGCATGGGAAATCCGCTAGCATTATTTGCAAAATTTGCTACAAATTCCTCTAAAATGTATTTATAATAGTAGTAACAACATATCTTTTAGTTTGAGAAAAACAATAGGCCTATTTTAATTAATAATTTGCGACTTTCGGAGTTTCAGTTCTATAATGACAGCAGTCTCTTGTTTCAGACTCGCATCACAAAAACTGAAGTGCTAATCGGCAAAATGAACCGAGTATTTTTGTATTCAAATATTAAAATTATAGTTGCCTCTCCAACCCTCTATCTCTATGAATATTCTTCACGTATATACGTGTAAAAGAGACCAACACTTCGGAATATGATAAATTTCCGCATGTGGGAATCGTGCCGGACGATGCCGCTGGTCGGCGGGTTTTCTCGGGCATCTCCCGTTTCCCTCCGTCCCTTCATTCCCGCGCTGCTAAAACCTCACCTTACTTCACCCTCATCGGCTGCCAAGACCCCGATGTTAACAGCAGCATAAATCTCTTCACTTACTCACTTAAGAACCCTATACACAGACTCGTCTTATCAATACTATTTTACCACGTACCTTTTCTTGAAAATCCGCCGGCAATTCCGTTACCCGCCAAAAGTAACAAAGTCTGCTAAAAGTTGGCAACACCGGGCACAGAGCACATAGAACACGGACACGAAATGGCGTGGCGGTTTCTTTGACGTGAGCGTACTAATCCGCTGATTGGCTGCGCGAGGCCTTGTGTGTGATTGGGCACTGCGTGCTGCGAAACGTTCCCTATTGGCTGGGATGCCGGTTGGCAAGTATGTTACCAGGCCCTGGTGTGTGAAACTGGAATTGGCGGTACAAGCGAACGTTTCACCTCATATAGTCTGTTCACGGTACAGTGAGTACTTTTGGGATATATCTTTCAGAAATGCCACTGCCCCTGCTTGCATGTATTTGAACGTGCACGCTAAGTGGCATGCACCCAGTCAAGTTTGTAATGCCACTGCCCCTGCTTGCATGTATTTGAACGTGCACGCTGAGTGGCATGCACCCAGTCAAGTTTGTATGTATTTGAACGTGCACGCTAAGTGGCATGCACCTAGTCAAGTTTGTAATGCCACTGCCCCTGCTTGTATGTATTTGAACGTGCACGCTAAGTGGCATGCACCCAGTCAAGTTTGTAATGCCACTGCCCCTGCTTGTATGTATTTGAACGTGCACGCTGAGTGGCATGCACCCAGTCAAGTTTGTATTTATTTGAACGTGCACGCTAAGTGGCATGCACCTAGTCAAGTTTGTAATGCCACTGCCCCTGCTTGTATGTATTTGAACGTGCACGCTAAGTGGCATGCACCCAGTCAAGTTTGTAATGCCACTGCCCCTGCTTGCATGTATTTGAACGTGCACGCTGAGTGGCATGCACCCAGTCAAGTTTGTATGTATTTGAACGTGCACGCTAAGTGGCATGCACCTAGTCAAGTTTGTAATGCCACTAAACCTGCTTGCATGTATTTGAACGTGCACGCTAAGTGGCATGCACCCAGTCAAGTTTGTAATGCCACTGCCCCTGCTTGCATGTATTTGAACGTGCACGCTGAGTGGCATGCACCCAGTCAAGTTTGTATGTATTTGAACGTGCACGCTAAGTGGCATGCACCTAGTCAAGTTTGTAATGCCACTGCCCCTGCTTGTATGTATTTGAACGTGCACGCTAAGTGGCATGCACCCAGTCAAGTTTGTAATGCCACTGCCCCTGCTTGCATGTACTTGAACGTGCACGCTAAGTGGCATGCACCCAGTCAAGTTTGTAATGCCACTACCCCTGCTTGCATGTATTTGAACGTGCACGCTAAGTGGCATGCACCCAGTCAAGTTTGTAATGCCACTACCCCTGCTTGCATGTATTTGAACGTGCACGCTAAGTGGCATGCACCCAGTCAAGTTTGTAATGCCACTACCCCTGCTTGCATGTATTTGAACGTGCACGCTGAGTGGCATGCACCCAGTCAAGTTTGTATGTATTTGAACGTGCACGCTAAGTGGCATGCACCTAGTCAAGTTTGTAATGCCACTACCCCTGCTTGCATGTATTTGAACGTACACGCTAAGTGGCATGCACCTAGTCAAGTTTGTAATGCCACTACCCCTGCTTGCATGTATTTGAACGTGCACGCTAAGTGGCATGCACCTAGTCAAGTTTGTAATGCCACTGCCCCTGCTTGTATGTATTTGAACGTGCACGCTAAGTGGCATGCACCCAGTCAAGTTTGTAATGCCACTACCCCTGCTTGTATGTATTTGAACGTGCACGCTAAGTGGCATGCACCTAGTCAAGTTTGTAATGCCACTACCCCTGCTTGCATGTATTTGAACGTGCACGCTAAGTGGCATGCACCCAGTCAAGTTTGTAATGCCACTACCCCTGCTTGCATGTATTTGAACGTGCACGCTGAGTGGCATGCACCCAGTCAAGTTTGTATGTATTTGAACGTGCACGCTAAGTGGCATGCACCTAGTCAAGTTTGTAATGCCACTACCCCTGCTTGCATGTATTTGAACGTGCACGCTGAGTGGCATGCACCCAGTCAAGTTTGTATGTATTTGAACGTGCACGCTAAGTGGCATGCACCTAGTCAAGTTTGTAATGCCACTACCCCTGCTTGCATGTATTTGAACGTGCACGCTAAGTGGCATGCACCCAGTCAAGTTTGTAATGCCACTGCCCCTGTTTGCATGTATTTGAACGTGCACGCTAAGTGGCATGCACCCAGTCAAGTTTGTAATGCCACTGCCCCTGCTTGCATGTATTTGAACGTGCACGCTAAGTGGCATGCACCCAGTCATGTTTGTAATGCCACTGCCCCTGCTTGCATGTATTTGAACGTGCACGCTAAGTGGCATGCACCCAGTCAAGTTTGTAATGCCACTGCCCCTGCTTGCATGTATTTGAACGTGCACGCTAAGTGGCATGCACCCAGTCAAGTTTGTAATGACAAAGCGTAAGTACGTAAGTAAATGCTCACGGTAAAATGAGCACTTTTGAAAGCCCTGCTTAAGATCTACTTGTATGCACGCTGTGTATTATTCCGCCTTACGTAAAATTAACATTATCATGGGCCTCATCACTTTATTCGTCTGTTGATCAAATGAAACTGTGAAATTATTAAGACAGTGATTACTTTGCAAAAGTGCTCATTTTTACACTTCGATGCATTAACAAAAAATAAAAAAACAACAGAAAGCGAAAGAAATAATTTTAAGCTATCACAAATGGTTACCTAACACTTGGTACTACTTTTCATCCATCGTTATCAACTTTACTGGGGAATATCACTCAGTGTGCCCATTAAAATATGTGAATGCAGGGGCAGTGACTTTTTTCTAAAGTTCATTTCTAAAGTGCTCACTTTATCGTGAACAGCCTTTACTTACGTGGTTCACCATTGAATTAACAGTGATTTATTTTTCTTGCTGTTTTTAATGCATATACGTGTAAGAATACGCAAGTGGGTAAAATATTTATTTTTACAATAATTTCACAGGTTTACTTGACCGACGCACGAATAAGGCGACCAGCTGATGACAACGTTAATTTTACGTTTGGTGTAAGAATAGGCCTGCAATATGATCTTAAGCAGGGCTTTCAAAAGTTCTCAGTTTACCGTGAGCGGTATTTATCAAGCTCGTCTTGTGAGGCAGAACGCTTTTAGCACGTTCACGAGACTTGCACTTTACAATAGCATAACCAGAACAGACTCAGTCACGTAAATGTGTGTCACAAACACGAAGGCAATTTTGAAAGTTTGTAACACAGTGAAGAAATTCGTTTTATAAAATAAAATAAAGTGTAAAGCTTATTATGTTGAAATAAGAAAAAAAATCTAAGGCTATATTTATAAGACTGCCTGTAGCGCGCACCAATGTATTATTTATATCAACACTCCAGAATTTCGGAGCCACCAAATCACCAAAGTCTCTCTATCTTCTTTGTATTAAAGGCAGAGTACTGTTATGAAGGAATCGTATTTCTGATTGTCAGTAAAATTTGACCCAACGGATGCAATCTTTGGGAGGCGTCGAAATGTATCAAATTATTGATATCCAATAAATAAATTTTGACTACTCTTTATTTAGTTTTTTATTGCAAAAAAAGTGCATTAAATATCAATTAGTAAATTATCATAGGCCACGGCAGGGAAATAGTTAAGATTGAGTAAGAAGGCGGCATTATGAGACTTCACCTTGAAATATAACATACACTCGTACCTGGTCTTTCCCTAAAGTTCAATTACGCTCATTATACAGTAATTTAAAATTCCTCGGAAGGTAAGAATTAGAAAAAAGTCGATGAGGGTGAAACGAGGTAAATATGGGAGCAGCGTCGCAATGCGAGGGAGGGGGGAACGGCAGACCTCCGAGAAAACCCGCAGATCAATGGCATCGTCCATCACGTGTGAAAATCCGGGAGCGATCCCGCAGGGAATAGTACCCAGTTCGCCGAGGTGGGAGGCAAGTAGTCTAACCACCACATCACTGCGGCCCCCTTTATTGACTGTGCTACGTAGTCAGTCAAAGGGGGTGAGGGATACAAAGGTGAAGGGGTGTCCATTACTTTGGCATGAAAGTGTCCTGTGAATGTTCTATAACTGAACGGAAAAAAATTATCAGAATTGTTTAAAATATTGACTTCATTTAATTAATTTAATATTATTTTCTATAATACGCTGTCCACTGAAATTCTACTTTCGAATCCCCTGTCTTGTTCTTGATTTCCAGACAGAATCTCCCTGGCCGATTTTCAGGACACAAACCTTCCGATGCCGTATTTTTTTCACCACTGACAGAACAAACATGCCATCGATGAAGCAGAATTAAGTTACACTGCAACATACCAACCAAGAAGGGAAAACGTTTTATTCAGCCCGTTTACATTTCTCGTTATAAACACTACTGACTTCACACGAGTGCCCTCCCTATACAAACACAAAAATACTTTATTTTGTACACATAGGCCCTATGTCACTTGGCAAAAATGTATTATTGCCAGTTCACAAACTTAAAAACTGAAATTTTACATAGCTTATGCTTATAATTACATAATATTGTATTCAGACAACTAATAACTCTTGCAGAGTAGCATATTATTTACATTTTCCCTGGCCGATGTGGAAATTCCCTGACTTCCCTGTCACGTGAATTTCCCTGACTTTTGCTTGTGGCTGGACATACTGTATAATTACGATGAGAGAGTGCCATTCTCCCATGCCATGACTCGTTAGACTTTACCTACACGATGAACAAGTAACACTCTCGCCCAGTGAAAGTCTAGAGTTTGCTCCCAGGCCATAATGCCTCCTGGGTTTTTATAGGCTGTTCACGGTAAAGCGAGCACTTTCGAAATGAACCTTAGAAAAAATTCACCGCCCCTGCCTACATATACTTTAATAGGCGCACTGAGTGACATTTGCCCAGTAAAGTTGGTAACGATGCATGGAAAGTAGTTACATATCTTAACGTCACATAAAAAGCGTTAGGTAACCATTTGCGATAACTTAAATTGTTTCTTTCATTTTATTTGTTTTTGTTTAGTTTAGTACATTGAAGTGCAAAAATGAGTAGATTGGTAAAATATTTACTTCCTAATAATTTCACAGTTTCGCTTTACCGAAACATGAATAATGTGATGATGCCCATGGCAATGTTAATTTTACATAAGGTAGAAGAATAAACAACGTGCGTACAAGTAGATCTTAAGCAGGACTTTCAAAAGTGTTCATTTTACCGTGAACAGCGTATACACCGGTGTACACAGATTGAAGCATTTTTCGAACGCCAGGTAGATTTTTAGCGTTGTTTTTTGTTGGCTTCCAGACACAAATTAATGCTATTACACATAGTTTCTACAATTTTCATCACCCATCTGTAAAACTCGGGGTTTGAATTACTTTACAATATTTTCGGGTATGCTGGTAAAATGGAGGGGGGGGGGGGGAGACGTGTTAAATGTTATTTTTCAGAGAAAACGTTTGAAAATTCGTCGGTTGACGTTCCGATGCATATCCATCAGATCCACCGAACTTTGAGGTCGTTTGAACTGGTGGATCAATCGGTTTGACGGAACTCAACCTAAACGGTAATTTTTGAAAGTCCGAGGTACATTGATGGATGCACCGGTGACTGTTCGAAAAATGCGGCATGTGTGCGATTGGCTGTATTACGAAACGTTCTCTATTGCTCAGGCCGCCCGGCTAGAAAGTACGTCATCAGGCGCTGATTGTCCTGACGTGGTGGCCAGAGACGCCATTTTGCTGGGGTGTGTGGCTAGAGTTTGCGGAATAAGCGACTGTTTCACCTCTGTATTTCTTAAGTAGAATTTTACACTGTCCTACCTCATCATATTTGACGTACTGATACATTTATAAATCTTAAAAGTTTTTATACTCTTGACGAATTTATATTGTATGTTATGATCCATTTGATGTATTGGCGTAACTGGTTTGATGTTATGTATACCGTTATGAGTATGTAAAATAATTATGTTATTCCTGCCCTGCATTTGAATGCCTATATAAAGTACTTTGAGAGTTGTATAGATCATGGAGATACATTATGACAACTTGTCGCCGTGATTGATTTTCAATATAGTTTCTTGTTATGTGTACTGGCGACGGTTGCGTTTCCCACGCCGTAAACGAGTGGATGCCCTGTGATTACTTGGCTCAAGTGGTAGCGGTCATGCGGGGTCGTGTGTCACGAGCAGTCACGTGGCGCCGCCAGCGGCAGACACGCCAACTACTCCCTCTCGCTCCGCAGCCAGCATCTCCTGCGCAGCGCTATTGCCACATGGCTGATGTGGCGAGTAGCGAAGCACGAAAATGAACGAATGACGTGGAGGACTGGCGGCGAAGATGTGATAGAGAGAGAAACCAACAAGTACTTACGAGTTCACCACGCAGCCGAATGTGCCATTTGACATACCCCGACGCTAGACGTTCGCTTTTCCGCGGATGTTGCACCAACATAACCTTCCAAGTATTTTATTTTATAGGCTGTTCACGGTAAAATGAGCACTTTTGAAAGCCCTGCTTAAAATCTACTTGTACGAACGTTCTTCCGCATTACGTAAAATTAACATTGCCATTTTATTATTCATGCATCAGTCAAGAGAAACTGAGAAATTATTAGAAAAGTAAACATTTTATAAATATGCTAATTTTTACATACCTGATGCAATAAAAGAACAGAAGCACAGATAAATATTTTAAATTATCACAAATGGTTACCTCACACTTTTTATTCGAAGGTAAGCTATCAATCGTTACCAATTTTACCGGGTGCATGTCACTCAGTGCGCCCTTTGAAGCATAGGCAGGCATGGGAAGTAACTTTTTTCTAAGGTTGATTTCATAAGTGCTCACTTTATCGTGAACAGCCTTTATAGAATATTCACGGTAAAGTGAGCACTTTTGAAAGACCTCACGTTTGGAATAATAGTCAATAAATATATTTTAGTTTAGCTTTAGATGTTAATTTCCGAGTGCGGTGGAATATATACACTATGTTTATTACTCACATGACACTATTCAGGCCAATTTTAAAATGTGGTTAAAGAATACAAAATGGCTGAAAGGAAAAAAAAAGTAACTACGGCATAAAAAGTGCTCACTCTACCATGAACAGCCTATATGTTTGTTTTCTCAACTGCACAAGCTGTCCAAATCTGAACATCACATACGTGACGTCACCGAAACGCCATAAACGTCGTCTTATTCGTCTGAAATGTAGGTCAGCCCCAGTTTCAAGAAAATATTTTATATGAAGGATCTGTTCTAAAATTTCTTGTATGTTTGGGGACTACAGCTAATCAGAATAGTAGGATAGTGCACATAAATACAGTTATTTCCGACCCAGTACATTTTTAATGTCGGCAATTATCAAGAAACGGCAGCCGCTATTGGAAAAGTACGTCAAATTAAAAAGGCCTAGTTAAAAAAAATCGACTGCAAATTATTGTTTTCGTGCGAATACAGTGTTAAATAAATTGAAATCAAGTTAGAAATGTAAATGAATCCCAAAACAATAATAGACACTGTAATAAATTGTAGCACAGTGAACCAACAGCAATACCCTGCTTTAAAACGTCAAACTAGATACATCAATATAAACCATTGAACATTATTCGACCAAATTTGTTTGACGGCAAGACTTGATAGTATTTCGCGTACGGATTTTGATTGACAGACATATTTGGAAGAGAAAAATTTGTCAGTATGATAATGGTATTAGCTTGTGCAGATTATTTTGGGTGCATTTTGTTTTGCACAGAATTCAACCAGCTTCGCCCCTCACCCCCCCCCCCCCCCCCCCGCCCTTACAATCAGTCCCATCGTTTGGTTTGATGAAGGGGTTCCATCAGTGTAACCTTGGAGTTTGGTTCTTATGTTGTTTCGTGGATGTCTTACAAACATGTGCAGTGACACACGGAACTGAAACTCTGTAACCAAAATCGTAATTATTTTTGTGAATTACAAGAATGCGTTTTAAACCTTGCGTACCATGATGATGCATGGCGCCATTTCGACTGTTCGCAGAAAATTGCAGCGTTAAACACAAACAGGAAGAGTCGACGGAATGAATCAGTTTCGTGTCACTTAGTCCAACGAATCAATAAACGTCTTCACTTGCAAAATTACTTGGCAGTTCAATTGTCATTCCGTTCGTCACGCGAAAATTGGGAGAATGCTGCACAAACGTCGTTCCAGTCAATTCTGTGTGCACAAATAACACAACACATAATTCTGGCGAAGCTGCATAACACAGCACTGCCCATGGTTGAAAGGTAGGCTATTCACGGTAAAGTGGGCACTTTTTAAGGCCCTGCTAAATTTTTCTTTTCAATTAATTTCTACTTTTCCGCCACTTTTCAATGTAAACTTTGCAATATGAATAAAAAAACACTGTGTATTTATTTTCATCGCTCTCAAAAGTTAACGTCTCAGACTGCAATAAAATATATTTATTAGGGGTTAATGGCTTTTGGAGGGCCTTAAAAAGTGCTTACTTTACCGTGAACAGCCTATAATAAGTTTTTACTTATTACCTACATCCCTCCCCTCAAAGTAGAAGTATTTTAAGCTAGTCAACAGTTCAGTTACGTTGCCTTGTGCAAAGAAACCACAAATGTACGTGTGAGACGCAGATACCGACTTACTGTTTCAAGAAGGGGACAAAAAAAGAGAGAAATATTACAATTACTGCGACAATGCTTATACGGTATAGTGAGCACTTTTGAAAACCCTCTTATCTCGAATAATAGTCATTAAATATACATATATATATAAACTTTAAATGTTAACTTCCGAGTGAGGTGAAATATACACACCGTGTTTATTGCTTACATGACAATATTTATTTCATGATGAGGTTAAAGGATTTAAAAAAAATGGCTGAAAAGAAAAAGTAACTAGGGCCTCAAAAGTGCTCAATTTACCGTGAACAGACTATACGTGATTTTAATCTCTTACCCCCCCCTCTCTCTCTCGCTCTCTCTCTCTCTCTCTCTCTCTCTCTCTCTCTCTCTCTCTCTCTCTCTCTCTCTCTCTCTCTCTCTCCCTCTCTCTCTTACTGAGTGGTGTTTGTGCGTCCGGTTATGCATGATGAATTCACCACATTTTCACATACGTTAAGTAAATACCTACAAATAATAATAATAATATATATATATTTTTTTTTTAACGGAATGAGGCAAGCAGTTCACCATTAGTTGTACATATTACAATTGAAGTAGGAATGATCGATCACTGGAATTAATCCGGGGGGGGGGGGGCTTTTCCCCTCTCCCTGCCCAAAACCACCCCTTACTCGGTGCCAATGGTGTGGTGAAACGCGTAATTATGACTGGAGACTGGTGACGGTAGAAAATCACCAAAATCGTTTGTTCCAACATACTTTCCGAAATACTGTATCTTTTTCTCCTTAACGGTGGGATCGTTACGCACACACACACACACACACACACACGTTAGCTAAAACTATAGATAGACCTGAAAAGATTAGCAATTTCATCACGGGACAAGTCGCAATTCAAATACTCGCGGGCTCGTTTTTATTTCTTCTGCGATTGGTACACTTAGCGGTTAGACTACTTGCCTACCATCTGTGCGAACCGGGTTCGATTCCCGGCGGGGTCGTTCTAGGATTTCCGCAAGTGGGAATCGTGCCGGACAATGCCGCTGGTCGGCGGGTTTTCTCGGGGATCTCCCGCTTCCCCCACCCTTGGATTTCGGCGTTGCTACAGTTAAAATTAATTGTTAAATGTAATTTGAATAAGATAAAGAAATTTCATGGAATTTCTTCCATTAGTTAGGCCATAATTTTATTTTAAGTTTTATAATAAAATAGAGATCCAAAAATAGCTAGAAGTTAAACCCTAATAGCAGGCGAACAAAATGCCACACTTAAAATAAATTCATTCGTAGTGTTCCTTAATTTTTATATCTAAAAGAAATTTTTTTTTTTTTAGCTAAAATTAAACGTTGAGCTCATATAACGTTTTGGAATTTGTTTGGCCCAATTTTTAAGATTTAAATGCTGATTTATCTCCTAAAAAAGTGCACGAGAGTTATTTTTAAATTGAATTGGCATATTTATCGAATAGTTATTGATATTGAATAAATATCTTCAAAATGCAGAAAAAAATTCTAGGCATTTGAACAGCCTTAAGAGAGGGCCAAATACTTCCACTCACTTTATAGTATAAAAGTGAAAACCTATTGGCTAACAAACGAAAACATTCGGATTTATTAGGTGTGTGAGTTGTAGCACACACGGGCGGCGAAACCAGTGGTTCAGGGGTGTCATTTATGACACCTTAATAATCTGCTGTAAGGATAATTTTCTCAGGGGAAATAATAAACCGCACTAAAATTAAGACTTCTGCTGTTAAATTAATACCGTGGGCTTAGGTAAAGACAATTTGAGTATTAATTGCAAATATGCTTCTAGTAGAATGGTGACGTATCTCTAGAATTTGTATGATCCGATATTTGTTTATATACGATACTAGTTATGACAAAATAAAAAATATGTACGTGGATTATGTATAAGCTTTGAGTATGCCTCAATAATTCAGTAATAATTTTTCTGCGATACTGCTTTGGTTATTTTAATTCGTTTTTTTTTTTTTTATCTTGAGCCTCGACCCTCTAATGACCAAAGCATGCAGCCCCTGGCAGTACAGTACCTTTATTACGAAAATGGATACGTGTGTGGATGTGGTTAGTGGTCATTTGTTTGTGGCACGGCCTTTACTGGGGCCTGCTGGATGTCTGTTGGCAGGGAAGTTGCGAGCGGGAAACTGGATTCACGGCCCTAGGGGGCTACGAGGAACATCTAGCACCGACAGTCGGGAATATTGTGCGGGGGGGGGGGGGGGGGGAGCAGGACAAGCTGGAAACCTTGAACTTGGAACAGGCGGCCTTCGGATCGCCCTGGGTGCAACACTGAGACAAGCTGCACACGCCGCCGCAGTGTTGCCAACTTTCAAACCGTCTTCACGCGCTGGATGTGGGCGCAGCATCGTTTTCGAAGAGGCGCGATGCTGCGGAAAATAAATGACCCATCGCGTTCAGCGGCAGCCTCGGACAGTTTTCGCAGCTGGATGCGAGGAACACTTTCGAAAATCGCTGCTTTCCGAAAGACATTTACAAACTGTTGATTCTTCGAGCGAGTCTGCCTCTTGTTCGAAAGGCAGACTCATACTGCCCGAGCTAAATATATTAAAGGCTGTTCACGATTAAGTGAGCACTTTTGAAATCAACCTTAGAAAAATATATGTTAACGGGCGCAATGAAAGACATGTGTCCAGTAAAGTTGGTAACGGTGGAGGGGAAAGTAGTTTAATTTATTAATGTCGAACAAAAAATGTTAGGTAACCATTTGTGATAACTTTAATTATTTCTCTCGCTTTCTGCATTTTTTAACGCATCGACGTGTAAAAATGAGCATATTTGTACAATATTTACTTTTCCAATAATTCCACAGTTTCACTTGACAAATGCATGAATAAAGTGATGAAGCCCACAGCAATGTTAATTTTATAAAAGGCGGAAGAACACACAACGTGTATACACGTAGATCTTAAGCAAGGCTTTCAAAAGTGCTCATATTACTGCGAACAGCCTATAAGCTATTTAATTACCAATAGTTCAATATTACAGAGAAAGCTATTTAAATCCTGCTTCTAAGTACAAAGAAAAATTTATATTTTTTAACATTACAATTACGAGCGTTATCTGAAGAGATATTTAACTACCGATTTTACAAGATCGCTAAGAGGAGAGTCGATAAGCATATTTCTAAGGAACCAAGCCAGTTACGGGTTTTGTACAATATCGAGCTCGCTCACTAAAGTCGACGGCAACTGCGCTGAAACCATCTGTACAGGCTCGACTCACGCTTTCTGAGTCGTGTTGATGATTGTCAAACCATTGGCGATAACACGAGTGAAAACAACAGAATACCCACTTGAAACAGGAAGAGGCCTGTGTGTCTTGGAGGGGGGAAGTGACGAGGGCGATTTCCATGTGCGGTTAGACTAAAGCCGTGTCCGAACTCAGGTATATACTTGTGTACTTGCACCCCTGTGAACTTCACTTACCCTTGGCAGCCACCAAACCACTTTAAATGTTCATGTATTCCGACTAAGAATTTGATAATTGCCGAATGTGTTAGGTGTTAATAAAGTATTAAATAATATTTAAATTTGATTTGCATTAACATTTATTGCCTTGCATTATTGTACGTAAGTGCAGTTTGGATTGGTTTTTTTATCTTAGTTTCTGTAGGTTAGGAACATAGGCCTAGTACGAATTTATTGCTTAGGCCTTTTTTTTAAGGTGAAACTTACGATAATTACTTGTTCAGTTCAAAATTCCATCTCTACGAAGTAGGAATGTTGCCCTATTAAACGTTAAATCAAATAATTATCTCGGAAACCAATTGTAACCTAAAAATTGCTTCTCAAAATGGCGGCGCACATTCCGCAAGTATGCGAGAAGTATACAATTTAGGTTACTTGTATACTTGCATACTTGACTTGCAGTTCGGACAGCACTTACGACGTCGCTTCCGTCGACAGGTAGGCACAAGTATGTACTTCAGGCGAATTCGGACCTGTCCTGAGGTGACCAGACGTCCCGATTTTTTCGGGACAGTCCCGATTTTTTTCGAGGTCGTGTCCCGAATTTTTTTCGAGGGTCATTCGGGACGGCCGTTTGTCCCGAATGTTGGGACCTGACATTGTTGACTCGTGGTGTGTCCGGTTTTGTGTGGATTTAGGCCAGACCTTTGAATGAGGGGGGAGGGGGAGAGGCAGGCCAGTTACCTTCCATCACCAAACATACCGATATCAACTTATCTTACTACGCCATTTCACTTTTTATTTAGAAGTGTACCAGCGCCGCCCTGGCGTATAGGCTGTTCACACGGTTCTTTCAAATTTAGTGCTAGTGAGTAAAACTGTACTATAGCCTGTTCACGTTAAAGTGAGCACTTTTTAAGGCCCTGCTCAATTTTTGCTATGAATAAATTTCTCGGCTTTTACAATTTTTTAATATAAGCACTGCCACATTACGAATAAACACAACCTATAAATTTCACCAAACCCAACAGTCAACGTCTGAAGCAGCCACAAAATATATTTATTAGTTTTTAAAGCCATTTGGAAGGCCTTAAAAAGTGCTCACTTTACCGTGAACAGCCTATAATCTCCCGTGAACGGTGTTAGTTTTAAATCTGCAAAATATGGCGAGGTAAAATAGTTATCGTAACTCAATTTTTTGATAAAAGTAAAATATCAAAGAATGCCATTGTTTTAATTTAGTGTATCTAATCAATAAATCATACGCCTTACAAATAATTTGTAGGAAAAAAACAATGGTATTCACTTTTTTTTAACAAAACACCCTCTGTAAACAGTCCACCCTCCCCTCCCCCTTCACACACACACACACACACACACACTCACACACACACACACATCCACTACTCTCCCCTTCCCACTACCGACCATTTATGAGCCAAAACGAGCGTCCCGAGAGTTCGGGTCAGAAAAATATGTTCACCTTAGGTTAGTCACCCTTACGAGACCGGGCAACAGACGTCCGGTAAATACGTTATTACTCGAAATGTGAAGTTTTTTTATATGTGCTAAAATGTTCTTCGATGACGTTTATAATTCGCCAGAGCCAGATATAGTCTGTCTCACGAGCAAGTGCACTTTTTTTTTGAAATTTCTGAAGGCAGTGCCATTTTTTCAACTGTTTCCATGGATACAGCGGTGTCTCCTCCCCATCACCAACTGAATATAAATGTTTACAAAAACTCACTCAGCTGACTGCCAACTTGCGCAGTAAGTCGGCAAAAATATTCTGACATGGAAATAACGGTAAACAAAGAATTGTCAGAAAATTGTACTAGTTCGTGAGACTATGTATTGGTTGCGTGTAATTTTTTTTTCTTGGAGAAAACCCATCGTTAGCCTATAAGAAGAACTGTGACTGCGTTATCTTAGTAATGATTATTTCACGCACTACACAACGCAGTTTGTCAACTTGGATCGATGAATCTACCCCGTATTAAGCGTTTACTTTAGAATTATGACGTAAACAGAAGAGCTAGGCGTGCGCCCTGATTAACTAAACAAAACTTAACCGGTCACGTGCGCTGTTGGATTTTACATACGTGTTATAAAAAAATCGTTGCACTAAACGTTTTGTCGCAGTGACCAATCAGAACAAAGCAGCCAGTGGTGTTGACGTGAACCTGTTAAATTACAGAAATGTAAGCCTCAGAAATATTAAAAAGATATGTAGAGTCTATGTGCGAATGTTTACATTTGTGAAATTGTAAGCGTCTCTGCCAGAAAATGTCTGCCATAAAGAACGACCCGCTTGTGTTATACGAGGTTAGTATGAAAAGTATAATAAAGAGGGCAGGCTTGTCGCGGGTTTTTCATTGAATGGACGTACGACATAATTCCGTGAGCCAGAACTGCAATTACAGCATAATTAAGATTCTTCAACTGTTAACCCACTCTAAGAAGTGTGCTGTGGAAAATTCACGGGAAAGAGGTAACAAGCCGATTCCACAAACCACGCTATGATACTGTTATTTGCTGGCTGGTATGTCAACACGGACAGGAATAACCCTACTCGGAATTTCTCAGAATAGTGTCTTGAGCAGTCAGCCATCGCCTCACGACTCCTTCAAACTGGAGACGTGAACCATATCTTGGATGTTTTTCCCGTTACTTCAACTACAAATTTTTTTTTTATTTTTTATTTTTATGTTAACAAGGTATAGACTGCCGTAAATCAGACATTCTTCTGAACACAGGATACAGGTTACTACAGGACGTTCACGGTAAAATGAACACTTTTGAAAGCCCTACTTAAGACCTACTTGTACGCGAGTTGTGTATTCTTCCGCGTTATGTAAAATTAACACTGGCATGGGCCTTATCACTTTATTCATTCGTCGGTCAAGTAAAACTGCGAAATTATTAGAAAAATTAATAATTTACAAATCTGTTCATTTTTATACCTAGATAATTAAAAAACGTGAAAGGAATAATTTGAGCTATCACAAATGGTTACATAACACTTTTAATTCGACGTTAATACATGGAATTACTTTCCCTGGATCATTACTAACTTCAATGGACGCATGCCACTCTGTGCGCCCGTTAAAATATATGCAGGTAGAAGCAGCGACTTTTTTCAAAGGTTGATTTCACAAGTGCTCACTTTATCGTGAACAGCCTTTGGTCGAAAATGATAACTTTTTAAATAAATCCTAAAGCGACTGTACTTTATAAGGTGGAAGCCTTTTTGATTGCAGCGGTTTTTTTTTTTTTTTTTTTTTTTTTTTCCACCCGGGAGCAGGCCTATATTAAGACGACTTGATTTTTTTAAGTTAATCAAATTGAATTATTAAATTTAACATTGACCAGTCTCCCGTCCCTATCTTCAAGTTAGATCTAGCAGCCAGATTAGAGATCATCGCATTGCTGTCCACCTGAAAACTGAATACCTAAAATAAGCACGCGGATTTATGCATTATAGCTTATTGAGTTTGAGCTTCGCCTTTTAGAAAGAAACATGGGATTTCCGAATGTAAATTCTTAGGGAGGAGAGTTACAAAGTATTGCGATGTTATCAGTTTTTGAGTCATAAAAAGTATTCAGCAACCATTTTTTTTGACAAGGCATAGTATATCGCTCAGATAATTAAATAACAGGAATTTAAATGGAGTAAACTTGTTAGTTCTATCGTGTCGTATAAATGGTAATTAATTGTGGATTACCTTCTCAGAATGTCTACAAAAGCGATAGTGGTACAAGAACTCTGACGATATTAGTTTTCAAAACATAATTTTAAAACGTCCTATGCTCTAACAGTCGCATTTTCAGAAATTAATCTATGGGATAAGTAGGTAATAATAAAAATGTATAAATCAAAGATGGCGTTAAAGCCACGATTCTTCATTTCTGCATCTTTTGCGAGAATTAATTTTTTGTACCCAAACGGGAACCGATATTTTATAATTTGAACTAATTATTAAATAAACAAAATTTTCGTAAATTAATTAATTGGGTAATAGTATTCACTTTTTTGTGTTGGAAAAATTTGACTTCATAGTAAAAACAATTCGTAACAAAATTATAAGAAGATTTTACGATATCGACTCCCGTTTGGGTACGAAAAATTAACTCTCGCAAAAGCTGTAGAAATGAAGGATTGTGGCCTTAAACCATGCCCCTTAAGGAATAACGGGGTTTCTTGAGATATTCAAACTTTTTTAACTCTGGTCATTTCGCACCATTCTTTCGCTTCATACGTGTGTTCTTCGCGCATATCAACAACAGCAAGAATGTCTAACAATACTGAAAACCTAGTACAAGGAAATAAGGAGAATTGAGAAACGTTGCTTAAACCTGCTACAAACACACATAAGGACTTGACGAGAGTATGAAAGGTCAGACGTCGACTTGAGAGGGGACCATATCTAACTGTAATCGTGCACCTTCAAGTATCCTCAGATAGTGTCACATTTCGCGCTCCAATCGAATGCCTCAAACAACACCATTGGTTTGTGTTTAGAACTCCGAAGAATGCCAGTGTCCGTTTACTACAAAAAAAAAAAAAAGTCGTACAAGAAACAAAATAGTTCCGGGAAATAACTCCCCCACCCCCCCAAAAAAAAAACTGAATTTAATAACGCGACAGACGCGACGCGAATAAAGTAATTTTCCAATCAGGATCGAGACTTCTGTGACGTCAACGCGACGAAAATTTCCGAATGGAAAAAAATCTCTTAATTTATTCGCGTCGCGGGCGCGACAGGTCTGCAAATCTGTCCAGCCCGCCATATATTTTATGCTTAAGTTTTACGTGCGCTATTATTTACCGCATTGATAAGCGAAGCAGCGAATGCTAAATACAGCCGTATTTTCACACTCAAAGTACCAGCGGACATGGAAAGCATTTTTTGAAAGTATTGCAAAATAAGAAAACAATGGAAACATTAATGGCCATCGTAAAAGAGGTTATAGGCTGTTCACGATAAAGCGAGCACTTTTTAAGGCCCTCCTAACAGGCATTGCCGCTAGTAAATACATCTTATTGCAGCGTCAGGCATTAAATTTTGATGGTGGTGAAATGTATACACTGTGTTTATTGGTCACATTGCAATGTTTATATTAAAAAGCAGCAGGAAGATGGAAATTGGATGAAAGGAAAAATTTATAAGGGCCTTAAAAAGTGCTCACTTTACCATGAACGGCCTATAGTATGCAGTGGAAAGCAATCATTTATGAAAAATATTTTAAAACGTTGATTGCGAGGCGGTAAAATATAGTGTTCGCATTAACGTGAATTTTTGTTGTCGCATTCCGCATTAGGGGGAAATATATCGAGCTTCCAGGCTGGTGCAGGCGTTCGACAACGATGTAATCACAGAGTACCTATGAATACAGACGCAAAACACAGCCGCTTATACAACGAACCCCAGCCGCACACGTCAGCAATATGGCGTCACTGACCAGCTGCACGCCGGAACGCCGTTTGCCAACTGCAACTCTCGGTAACCTGCTAGCCAGCCAAAAGCGGCCCTTTCGCAGCATGCAGCAGCCAATCAGACACAAGGCCCGTTCTCAAAGTCTCGCGCAGCCAATGAGTACGCTCACATCCGAGCAACCGCCGTGCTACTTCGCCTCTGGGTACTTACCTACTCTGTGACCAGTCGGGAGATTTGCAAAGTTAAACACGGTATAGGGTAAATACTGTAAAAAGAGCATTCCTGAGAGCCCTGCTTAAGCTCTACTTGTATGCACGTTCTATATTGTTCCGCCTTACGTCAAATTAACATTGACGTGAGTCTCATCACTTTATTAATTCGTTGGTCAAGTGAAACTGTGAAATTATTACAAAAATAAATATTTTACATACATGGTCATTTTTACACTACGATGAATTTAAAAAAAAAAACAGAAAGCGTTAAAAATAATTAAAATTACTAGAAATGGTTACCTATAATTTTTTATTCGACGTTAAGATATGGAACTACTTTCCCTCTATCATTACCAACTTTACTGGGCGCATGTCACTCAGTGCGCCCGTTAAAATATTTGCAGGTAGGAGCAGTGTCTTTTTTTCTAAGGTTGATTTCAAAAGTCCTCACTTTATCGTTAACAGTTTTTAGTCTGTTTCACAAAATATACGTGCTCACCCAATAACAAACAAAGAAAAATTGTAACATACTTTCTCGCAGCTTACAGAATTTCTTCTACAATCCATTCGTGGTTACTTCAAACTTTTCTGAAGCCCTGCAAAGTTACATTTCCAGGATATTCCTCCGCCTCGTGCAAACTAAGCTCAAGTAGGCCTATGTATTGAAAATTGCACCAAAGGACAATGCACCGAGTTCGTGCGCACTCAGTTGTAATAATATTTCGCATGAGAACTATTTCTTACTAGGCCCTACCAACACACATGTTTTCACGCTGTTTTTATTCATATTTATCATAAATTAAATATTATAATTTATAAATGAAATATAAATGAAACTTCAATTTAACGAAAAATAATATAATTTTATCTCAACAGAGGTATAAAACGGTTGTGATACATGGCGTTTTTAGGAAATAACTAAATGCATCATTCGTGGGTTGATTTTTCAAAGGTTTAATTCAAAAAGTGTGAAGAAACCGCAAATAGACTATATCCGTCGGGTAGGTCTGTTGTCATGTGTGGTTTCGCTGTCTGTATTACTATACTATTACTGACAATATATCGAACAGAAACAAAAAGGGGGGGGGGGGGTTGTACAAGGAAGAGGCTTGTGGAGCGAAGAGTTTCATAGAGGTCTCGAGAGCTGAAGGGGATATGAAGTGAGGTGAGCATGGAGCAGCGCAGGAACGTAAAGACGCGGGAGCGGGAGATACCGGAGGAAACCTGACGACTAGCGGCATCGTCCGGCACAATGCGCCGGGAATCGAGCTCGGTTCGCCGTGGTGAGGGGCGAGTGGTCTAACCACCAGGCCACCGCGGCCTCCGGAAGTTGCTTGTGTTCCACATTATTATCCAGGGGTTTTGTTCGTGATTGTCGAGCGGTACATACGAACTGGGAAACAACAACAGCGCGTTTCTTTGCAGCCGGTATTGCGCAAAGGCCACGTGAGAAAACAATTATTTTAAATTATAATTCTCACACTGTTCTCCACACTTCAGTCTGTAGTTCGCTAACGTTCGCGGAGGAACTTCAACGGACTGAAACGTGCACCGTAAGCAGTCAGCAAATACTTGCTGCTGTTTAATGCTGACACGAGATCTGTTACAGAATGAATACACGCTCGCTTAGCTACAGTACACACCACTGCCAGGACAAAAGTGTTGCCAGGTACATGTAGACCACTATCCCAGACACGGCCCTCTCTGGTAAGTGCCTACCCGTCAACGTGGAAGTCACAGGTTTGAGCCACATGTGCGTTCAAACCTCCTATATCAAATTTTAAAATTGAAATACGGGCGAACAGCGTGCAAAATCACCAAGGAAATATTTTCATGTCATTTTGATGGCATGTACAGTTATTTTGAGCTGTAGCTTAATATATTAATTAGGTTGAATTTTGATATATATATATATATAATTTTTATAGTTTTTCATTAGCTTCATTAAAGAAACGTTCCACAGTTTTCATACTTTTTCTAAACTCAATTCATGTCACCAAGAAAATTAATGAATTAAAAGTATCATGCTATTGCAGAAATTGTCTTTATTTTTAGCCGTTATCGAAACCTGCGGCAACATTTCACAGCGAGATTTTTAAGTATTGCCTGAAGTGACTCTTTCAGTGCAAATCATCACATTTCGGTAGGCGAGTTAGTTTTTATTGTTTGTACATTCCAAGCACGCCGAAATTGCGATTTTGACAGGCGATCGCGTAAAAAATATGCCGTCTAAAAATTTTTTTATGCGAGGCGTGAGTAATGACCGTAAGTTGGACAACATTTCGTGCAAATATAAAATAAGGAATGTTTCGTTGAGCAACGCCGCAAAGACTTGTGATGGAATAACAGCTTGTAAAAGAATCGATTATTCGAATACTAAATTATAATCGATTCAACAATTATTTTAAAACAATTCGATTATTCACTATTTCCAGCTGTTTATAAATGAAACAAAACATTACTGATACCTATATGTTTCACATTGATTAAAAATATAAAATATAGCTACCTAATTTCGAAAAAGCAAATTTCGAAAATAGCAGGAATTATTAAAAATAAACAGAAAAATCTTTTGTAAGAATAGTTTTAAACAAATTTATTGAAATATACAGTGTTTGTTGTCAATTTTTGTGTATTGTTAGAACGAAATAATCGATTAATTTTACCGATTATTTATTCGAAAGAAATAATCGTAATCGATTCATTCGAATTACAAAATTATGCGATTATCCATTACTACAGTAAGGACGATCCTGCACCCTGGGTCACCAGTATTATGCCTGGTTCACATATATGTCGACCACACCGAACAGAAAGAACGGTAAGTTAGAACAGCCAATCAGATACTGTCCTAGTTTTCCGTGCGAGCCACGCTAAAAACTTTTGAGCGCACACCGAAAGAGCAGACCTTGCCTATATTTCCATGTCACTTGGTTCACAAATTTTATACCGTTAATTTCTTGGAAAAGAAACGTGTACTGATTAAATAGTACAGAATAGTTCAATGTCCGTATTTATAATGAAATACACGAACATAGCCGTAACTTTGATCAAATACTTGTTACAGGTTGTTCACGGTAAAATGAGCACTTTTGAAAACCCCGTTCAAGATCTACTTGCAAGCACATTGTGTATCATTCCGTCACATGTAAAAGCCACATTGCCGCGGACCTACTCACTTTATCCATGTGTCAGTCAAGTGGAAACTGTCAATTATTATAAAAAGAGTATTTTTGAAAATGTTTCATCCATACACTTACATACATTAAAAAATCAGAAAGAGAAATAAATAATTTTAGTATTGACAAATGTTGACCTAATACTTTTAATTAGACGTTGAGACACGGAACTATTTTTCTTAGCGTCGTTACCAACTTTACTGGGCGCATGCTACTACGTGTGGCGTTAAACATTCACGCAGATAAGGTCAGTGACATTTTTCGAGGGTTGATTTCAAAAGTGATTACTTTATCGTGAACGACCTTTATAAATAAATTGGTTCGGGAACGAATCACCAAGTCCCACTAATGTGTACAGTATTTTCGGATGTACAGAGCAAAATTACAGTACCTTGAAAATAATTTAGTAAAAAAATCATACTCAAATAGAATTAATAAAATAAAGTAGAATCAAGAGAGTGTATAGTTTATTGTCCATCACTTATTTTGGAACTTCGGTACTGAAAATAATGAACGAAAGAGCGCGGTCGTAAACAGTCTGCAACCAAATATCAAAATGGCAGCACAGAACATCTTCTTATAGGCTGTTCATGATTACTTGAGTACTTTTGGAATCAACGTTTGGAAAATGACACTGCCGCTACCTGCATATATTTTAACGGGCGCCCTGAGTGACATGCGCCCAGCAAAGTTGGTAGGTACCGAAGGAAGCATAGTATTTCCATGGCTTAAAATCGAATTAAAAGTGTTAGGTAAACGCGTGCGATAATTTAAATTATCTATCTCGCTTTCTGCTTTTTTAATGTATCCAAGTGTAAGAACTAGCAGATTTGTAAAATAATTACTTTTATAATAATGTCATATTTTTACTTGACCGATGCATTAAAGTGATGAGGCCCATGGCAATGTTAATATTACATATGACGGAAGAATACACAACGTGCATACAATCTTAAGTAGGGCTTTCAAAAGTGTGTCATTTTACCGTGAACAACGTGTATATGTGAACAAGCATAGGCTGTGTCCTCTCTGTCTGTTCGGCGTGATCGCCACTAGTGCGAACCAAGCTCCGTAGTCCAGTATAGAAGCTGCGTGTAGCCGTCGGGCGATAGGCCTGAGGAAAAACTAAAGATCCTATTTCGTTTTGCCGCCGAGGCGGCAGTTAGGAGCCGGTTTTCTCAGGGTCGTTCGTTCAGCGCCCAACTACAAATTGATCTCCAATCAAGTGACGTCAGGTTCAACACCCGATGAAGGGTCTTCCAAACTTGTGATGAATCATTTCAGTTGGTAAGACAGACTCGTGCCGTGTTCCAGTTCCTCCTGAGTTCCCCCCCCCCCCCCCGTGAACGAAAAGATTTAACATCGAGGTCTTGAGAGCTGATGAGGGAGTGTGAGTGTAGAGATTTGAGCGGCTTGTAACAACGAGGCCTTGAGAGCCGACGAGGGTGTGATTGAGGTAAGTATGAAGCAGCAACGAAATGAAAAAGCGAGGGAAACGGAAGATCTCCGAGAAAACCCCGCCGACCAACGGCATCGTCCGGCACGATCCCCACTTGCGAAAATCGGGCAGTTCCTAAGAATAAAACTATTATTTTGGATTATTTCTCAACTGAACACTATGGATTGTAAAACCTGTTACATCCGGCGCGACACATTAATTGTTAAGCAGTCAAAATGTGACTTCATGTGCTGAGGTAGCAGAGTACAGTAATCATGTCCCGTACACCCAAGACCAGCAGGACTATGGTGTGGATATACAACACAACTGATATTGCTGTAGTGGAAAATTTCGCCAACTCATTTCAACCTCGCCTTCATTGACAGTAAATCCGAGCCATCCTCAAAGCGTTAGGCACAGCAAAAATTGCTCATATAGGGACACCTGTTTTCCGTGTTAACATTTCAGAACAAGTTGTGTTCCAACGCACTATAGTTCAGAACCACTTTCGTGTTTCGTTCATTTGAATTCTTGCTCATCTTATCTGTCTGCTCGTGAATCACGGACGATCAGTATCGGATAATCTTAATTCTGATCAGCTCACTCATGTAACAGGATATATTCACATAAAGACAAGCGGCCAATAGTCAAATGAAGACTGCAAGTGTGCACATAGGATATTGAAGTTTAGCCTTTGCGTAAATCTTTTCGTGAAAAACAGGCAGCACTATCTATATAGCATCATAATAAAAACCACAAATCACCATAATAACAGCTGTCGCTAATTCCGGTACAAGAAATAAAAGAAACAGATATAATACATAACTTTTTATCTCAAATGATGCTAGTATTGTAATATAGCGATATCTTACTGTCACTGTTACATAAACCATGCTCTGTAGTATACTGTTACAGTACATGTTTCTACCATATCGCAATGGTGTTTTCTCAAACAATACTAGTAGATGATTACGGCAGCACATTTTTCCGACAATTTACTCCAAAAGTGCGAGAAAAAAGAAACATAACTAGTTTCCATTAATTTTAACAAGGGTACTAGAAGAAATCTGGAGATGAAATGAAATAAAAAAAACCTATCAAAATCAAGCAAATTTGAGCTAAAATCAGGCAAATTTCTCGTTTTTCGAGCGGTTTTTTCATGTTTCTAGAAGCGACAATTTTCAGTTCGAAAAAACAAACCAATTTTCATCGAAAACCAAACAAATTTACCTCAAAATCAAGTAATTTTATCAGTTTTTCGAAAAAGCGTTGTGTCAGCAACGAAAATCAAGCAATTTAACCTCAAAATCAAGCTATTTATAGGTTTTTCTAGAAATGCTAATTTTACAAGCGGTCAATCTGAATCAAATGAATTTGAGAGAAAAACAAGCAAAATAGGTTAAAATAAAGTAAAAATATTGAAAAGACAATTGATAGTTTAAATTCGAAGCTCCACTAATCTTTTAAAAACTTCTATATTCTCAAAGTCTATTTCATGAAGTACATATTTATCGTTAATGTTTTCGAAGAGTGTTAATTGTAAACTTTGTAGATTTCGATGAAATCTATAAACTAATTCTTTGAGTTCGTCAGAAGCATTATCTAATTTATAAGAAAGCATAGTTGATTTACAACCATCTTTAAAAAGCTTTGTCATATTGCACGGTAACAAAGGAATTTTTATTTATAAAAGAAAATTTTATTAAGAGAAAGAAAAAAGCTCATTCAGGTTTAACAAAAAGATTTTTTATTCGATCAAACAACTTAAAATCCACCTAAAAAATCGTATAAAAATATCGAAACAGTTTCTTGTTTCTGTAAAATCTTTAACATACTACATTTAATAATATTAAAAATTTATATATCTTCAGTAATTCTTTCTTTCAAATAATCGTAAATTAGTTTTCTTTTACTAATTAACACAACATTACACACTGTTATTGCTTAACTTTTTTATTGAAATCAACACAAATTCTAATGTTTGTTTCATCTTCAACTGCAGTAGTTTTTCTATATAAACAATTAATAACATAGAAAGATCTTCGACACCAAAATTAATAATAATTGACACCACCGTCAAAGTCTAGAGTCGGCTTATAATAAAGTTAATTTTTTCTATATATCGTATCTAGTTTTGCTTTTGAATTTCTAAAATCATTATAAGCAAGAAACATTTTATCACAAAGACAGTTTTCGATATCTAGATTCCAGTTTTCTTTTGGAAAAATTTCATTCCTCCCATTCTTAACAAAAATGTTTCTTACATTACAGTGATCAAAAATATTTGCGTGCACATACTGTTCATAACGATTTTCTCTATTAGTTTAAAAACCTACAATTACACAATCGGGCATATCAAATTGTAATTTATTAAACCGATCTTTTATATCAAAGTTAAAAACAACTAAATCAGAAGGAACTGTTTCTAAAAACTGCCAATAATCAAAACTAATAGAAATTTAAGGTTCTTTATACATATTTTCAAATTGCAATGGCTGTGTTAGATTCACATTCAACAATAAGCCACATAATTTCTAAGCTTTTAATAACAATTTTGTCTGGGTCAGCATAATCACCGAGCGTACCATCTGCTCTCTTAGCAGCAAAAAATTTGGATTATCCAACACCAGAACAAAAAATCATTTGAAAGAGAATTATTTTCAGAACATAAATCTCCTAATTTGGAAGAATAAATGGCATTGTACCATTGAGAAATTTACCACATGCAGCGTCTGAATCTACTATAAATCTCGGAACACAAACTGCAAAAAGAATTAATGTTATCGATGAAAAATTTGGTTTATGTGGAGTTGGGCAAAATTTTTACATTGGTGATATAAAAGTAATAATAAATAATGACACACTATTTGTTATGGATAAAGAATATAAATTAACACCAGGACTTTGTAATTTGTTAACAGAAAATTCACCAGAAGCTCTTAAGAATAAATATACTGATAATGACTATGAAAATTATGCAGAAATTGTTAAAACAACTACTGCTGAAATTCCAACAATATAATCCCTATAAAAAGGTAGCATCGAGTGGAGCTTGGAAGTATATTAATATAATACGCCCCATTTATGAATTGTATATAAAACGATATTCAAGAACAACGCCAAATACACCAGAAAGAATTTCTCCAAGAACTCCTAGATCTGGAGAAGGTATTAGAAAATACAACAGTTTAACAAAAGAATATGTTTGAATGAATGATGTTAGAAAATTGGGTGATTGATTATTAGTTATTCATAGTGAAGAAAATGCACGAAATAAAAATTTTTACAATGAAAAAGTAAACATAATGAATATGCTAAACAATTAATTTTCTGATTTTGTTGTTAATAATCCAAAAGGAATTCCTTCATCTTATAAGAATTTTAAACGTCATTCCACATTCATTTTGAAATTCTGAACATCATGCTTAAAAGCATTATAAACTGGGCATTAAACAATTTAAATTTACCCGAAATGCATTTGCCTGGTTATAATTATTGTGGACCATTTACAAAATTAGATGAAAGATTGGAAAGAAGCGATACAGGAATAAATAAATTAGAAGAAACATGCAAAAATCACGATATTGCCTATAGAGATCATAAAGATTTAGACTCTAGACACGAAGCTGATAAAAGATTTGGGTGTAGATAAAATTTTAACAGATAATCAAATTGCGAGAAAATTGAAACAACACAAAAGTTACAAATTAACTTTATCATTGCCAACAGTCAAAAAGATGGCCAAAGAAAAATCTGGAAGCAATTTACATCATGGCGAAGTTATACCCATTATACTTGCTGCTTTAGGTACACTCAGCGCTTTAACAGTAGCTGGTGCAATTTATAATTCTGTTGAACAAACTAGAAAAAAAAAAAACAAAGAATTAGAAGAACAAAAAATACATAATTTAGTAATGGAAAACACGGCCTGAAGTGGATTAAAAAGAGGAAGGCCAAAAAAAATAGCTCCATTATCTAATATAGATAGCGAAAAATATGTACAACTATTAAATATTAAGCATTTCAGAAATGTTTATATCATTTACGAACTACCAAAAAGTATGCACAAAAATGAATGTGCTGCAGTAAATTTTGACATTTCAGCGAATTCTGGTAGTCATTGGGTTTGCTACTTCAAAGAAAATAATGATGTTTACTATTTTATTTCATTTGGAGGCAACATTCCTAATAATTTAACCAATTACTTTAAAAAGAGAAATGATTATTACAACGATGATGATCGAATTCACAATTTTAATTCAGTTATATGTGGACATTTATGTTTAATTGTTTTACACCTTTTTGCAAGAGGATTTAAGTTTAATGATATAATTTCTATGTTATTAAATGATGGATATATTTGGGAAACCATTAATCAAATCTTTAAATAAAATTTTTGACACTAATGCTTATGCTTTAAAATCATATGTAGATTCACAATACAATTCAAGTATTTCTGCTTTACAACGTAAACTAAGCACATGTTTTGATTATACAAAATCTTATGTTCCTTTTTTTTTATCGTAGAATAGTTAATATAGATGATCCCAGAGACGATAAAGATGCAGTAAATAAAATATTTTTTAATAAACAAATAGCTGATTGTGCTTTAAAATAAGATATAATGTTACAATTCAGTAACACTATTGCTAATTATATAAAACGAATAAATAATGCAAAGCAGACACTAAAAAGGAAGTAGATTCAAAATAGAATGCTATTGTTTCTGATTATGCCTTACAAAAAAAACATATACGAAATATAAAGCTATTGTTTCAAATTATGCATTAAAAAATGATGTAGATTCAAAATGCAATAATATTGTTTCTGCTTACACTTTAAAAAAAGATGTAGATTAAAAAAAAAAAAACAATCCCATTGTTTCCAATTTAAAAACATATGTAGATTTACAATGCAATTCAGGTGTTTCTGCTTTACAAAGTAAACTAAGCACCTTTTTTGATTATGCAAAAGCTTAAGTTTCTTTTTAGGGTATAGAATTGTTAATATATATGATCCTGTAGATGGAAAAGATGCAATCAATAAAATATATTTCAATAAAGAAATAGCTGATAAATTACAAAATTCTAACAAATCCGTTTTGAATTATTGTGATATACTTGTTAGCTTGGAAATTGAAAAATGTAACGAAGGAAAAGTCTATATGTTTTATTTTCCTGCAAAGTGGAATAAAAGTAATAATAACTTACAATTAGATAATAAAATTTTCTTTACTTTTTTGATGGATTGTAATGCCTATAAAATAATTAGTGTTAATCCGAATTTACCTGATGATACTGTGACTGTTATTAAAGGATCTCAAAAAATAGATAACAGTGAGTCTTTTGACGTTAACATAGGCATTATTTTAACTATTAAATAAAAAAAATTAAAATATATGCATATGATCAAGGTTTGATGACTACAATAGGAATATTTGTAAAATATAAATATTAACTATTCTTTAATCTACTTCGACGACCACTGCGCGATCTTCTGGCAACAGGAAAAAGCATATCTGTACAGTTTTTCTTCGTCCCAGACGACTATGAGATCTCTCATCACAACAGGAAAAAGCTTATCACAAACGTGATATCTCCTCATGAAAGTGCAAACACTCTGCGAGTGCCACCACAAGATGCAGTAAAATTATCTCTCAATACATCTCCCCACATTAGCTCATTGGTTAGGTATTCGACTTTCCAACTGGTGGATCGAGAGCCCGAATCCCAGCTTGTGAGGATAATTTAATAGCGTGAAAAGGTGCCCAAACTGTTAAATTATCAACCAAGTTATTCAAAATTTGAGCTAAAAACTTTAATTGCTCATGCTCGTATATAAAAATATATGAGTAGCAGACACAAAAAATAAATGGTATATTCTTCATAGGGTACAAGATGCCTGCAGCATGTGGGAGAGTACAAGAAATAATAAAATAAGAAATCCCTCACTTTTCCACTAAACACAAATTTAAAAAAATGGCCACCGATGGTGAAGTGAGGGATTCCTCCAAATGGAGTTTTGATGGCATCAATATCAAGGCCAGTAAAATAAAAATAATGGGTCACTGGCATTGGCATTAACTTGCTCGTAAACCATTTTGTATTTTTAAAGAAACTAAAGCTCTGTAAACGAACAATGAACATACAATGAACAAGCATTAAAAGCATTTTATATTAATTAAACGATGTTGCATATTGGAAAAGATAAATACATGATATTTTAATTTACAAAACAACTGTTTTATTAATCCATGAGTTATTTGAATTATCAAAACCTTACCATTTTACATACATTTTATTATCTTTAGTTTTCAAGATTTTTTTCAACCAAATATTCATTTGGATAGTCGGTTTTCATAATTTCGACTTCATAAAAACTGCCTTTTATTTCTTCAGTATTGGCATATTTCAGTTTGTAAGTGGGTAAATTATAATTTAAAACCGCAGTACGTAAATAATTCTGTTGTCCAATTAGCTGTGTAACCCTTTTCAAAGGTTCATTTACTCTTACTCATGCAGACAATATCGCCAACACTGTATTTCGGTTTAGTTAACACATTTGCATAATCTTGTCTTAAATTTTTTTCATTTTTTTTATTGACTTCAGTTGGTTTCATGCCAATAGTATTGTGCTTTGTGTAGTTGTATTCTTTAACTAAATTGTCTAATATATTTTCCCATTTGTAACTGCCATTCAATGAAAATTTATTCCACATTTTGTTCTTCATTGTACGATTGTATCACTCCACACAACTTGCTTTTAGTTCACTGAATGTAGAACAATTATTGATATATTTTTGAATAAGCATTTAAAAATATTTTATTATCAAATTCTAAGCCAGCATCACTTTGAATATTATGCAGTTTTCTTTTAAATTGATATGGATTCTAAAGCATTTGCCACATTCTTGGCTGTTTTATCTTTGATTGGTATTGCAAATTCATATTTTGAAAAAACATCAATAATTGTCATGATATACTTGAATCCATTGCTTATATATGATATGCCTGTTAAACTACCAGTATCCATCTCGACAAGATCAGTTTGCCATAAATCATCAGTACCATACAAAATTACTTATCTTCTGGGGAAATTTCTTTGCATAGGCTTATATAATTCATTAATTATGTCTTCTCTTGCATTGGACAATTTTTATTTTAAATATTGATTTATTAGATTTACATATAGAACATTTACTTTTATTAACTAATCATCCATTTTTAGTATATTTTCAGTTATTATATAATTATTTTTAGTGACCTTACACTCTAAGCACCAAGTATACTTCATTTAATAGTAAAGATTTATATATATATATATATATATATATATATATATATATATATATATATATATATATATATTCTTGTATACAATTCACAAGGGCAAGAGAGAGAGAGAGAGAGAGAGAGAGAGAAAGAGTTAAAATATAAAATCTTTTTTTTATTTCGATACTTCACGTTGTCCATTTTCCATTTTTCTACGCATATATATTGTGACAAAACCATAGTCTTCGCCCAACAGCATGCACAAATCTCTTTAAATTTCTCATATGACATGTCCCCACCAATGAAATCATTAAAAATCGGCCTCAAGTTTGTGTCATCTTGTCTAAATATACATAGAAAATTCACACTGTCTCTCAAAAGTTGCTTTGATATTTTAGAATATGTTTGTGCTAAATAAAATACATCAATGTTTTTATGCCTCCCTATAGTTAAGTACTCACAAACTGTGTCTTGATTGTCTAAAATAGAATCATCAAATGCAATTATATTCGTCTTCACATTGATCTAAAGGGAAAATTTCCTCAGTATTATTTTAAAAAGTGTGCCATTTTACTTTAATTTAAATGCCTCATCAAAATCAATTTGCATCAGAATACATTTGGACTGATCCAAACTATTTGAGCAAACATATACTTACAAATTTAATCAACCTGTCTCATAAATTAAATTGGGTTTCCTACAATAGCTCGAGCCTATGATTATACCTCTAATGTTGTCAGGCAATAATTCGCCATTCTTTTTATTTTTAGAGTTTTCTTCAGAAATCAAAACACCAACACCCCAGTTAATTTTGCGCAGCATAGGCTGCCACTTTTTCATTTAACAATAATTTTTAGTATTAAATGGATAATAAAGTATTTAAGTTAACAAATAATACACCTGTACTGAATAATAAACTTCACTATGACATTATTTATAAAGATAAGTCGATTGCATTAGTTAGTTTTCATACAAAATTTTTTACTCCAAATATAGACAATAATACTATAACATTTGAAAAATTATTGCTGTCGATAACGAAGATATAAGTATCCCTCGCGACCAATACGATATTGAATTTTCAAAAGAAGCTATAAATTGAATTGATTCATTTTCAACAAACAACATTGAGTTAACATCAGATAATGTAAAAAATAGAATATCTATTAAATCTATGTTTGATATTAAACTTGATGATAGATCATATTTTCGGTTTCGATATAAATATTACTATTGAAAAGGACAAAGTTGTCATGGGCACTAAATTGCCTTATTTTAATCCATATAAAATAATCAGTATCCACTGTAACTTGGCATGTGGTGTATTCATAAAACATGACGAATCTAATCATTTAGAAACTGATATAATTGCTAGTTTTCCACCAAAACTATGTTTGGCTTTAAAGATTATATTAACTTCCATAACCAATTTTTTATAGCATAAACAACCAACACTTGAATTATATTGTCCTAGAAATTATAGACTATATTCCTTTGGTTCTCGAGAGGCTTGATACTATTTTATGAACTTTCATTTTAAGCTTTTTGCTTCTTATTAAATTCATTGTTCTATATTGTATTTTTTCATCAAACATTTCTTATAGTCGTTAAACAAATTTCTCTTGTTAACAACACATTTCTTTATTCCATTCGATTTTTGTTTTCTTTGTCCTAAACTATGTATGCATATATTTTTGCTCATAAATCAACAAATTCTTTTATTACTTGGCCATTACATTCATCTTTTAGTTTCCCTAAAACTTTCTTATTTATTTGAGGCATATTACATATATTATTTGATAATAACTTGTATCAAAATTATCAAACATTGATTTCATATATTCATAAAAAAATTGTTTTTATGTTATTAAATTACGAGTCGGTATCTTTATAATATTGTTCAATATTATGATTATATTTTGGTTTCATTACTTCATAATGGAAATCATACATTAATTCTTTTGATATTTCTAATATTGACATGCCAACATAAAAAACCCTTTAAATTTTACATTTTACTTGTTCATATAAATAGCTGCAAGCTTCTCATTAAATGTAGTACTTTTCTTTAAATTTGGTCTTGATATTAATTTTTCACATTATTCTCCATATATTAATCTTTACCCTGCTGCTCTACCCACAACTCTAACAACAAAGCTATCTACCTACCCATCTGCATATGGCTGGACTCACACGCCGACCTACATATTGCTCTACCCACCTACCCATCACTCAACTAACATACCTGTATACGAACTAATCTTACCCATCTAACCACTACCCTACCCAATGTTCTACCCACCTACCCACAACACCACTAACCACATACTGCTTTACCCACCTACCCACCACACTACTAACCACTTACTGCTCTACCCACATACCTACAACTCTAACAATAAACCCATCTTCCTACCCATCACTCTATGCACCTATACACACCCACCTACATACATCTCTACTCATCTACACAATTTCCCACCTACCCAACCACCCTTCACTCTACCATACTATCCATATTCCTAAAGCTCTACTAACTTACACACATACCTACTGCTCTACCCATCTAACCAACTGCCTACCATTCTACCTACCCACACACCAACTACTCTTCTTACCTACACACCTACCAACCTAACCATTGCTACACCCACCTGCCCAACTACCTAACCACGCCCTGCTTTACACATCTACTCACCACTCCAATCAATGCTCTACCCACACTCTACATACTTACCTACATACCCACTGCTCTACCCACCTAGCCACTAATCCCTCCTCTATAATTACCTCCCCACCTGCTCTACTTACAGTCGTACCCACCTACCTAAAAATCTACCCTCCTACCACCTTCCATCTGCTCTACCTACCTACCTACCTACCCAACTAGTTACCACTTCACTTATATAAAAATCTACCCACCTAATTACTGCTCTATGCACTTACCTAACCACTGCTCTATCTACCCCCTACCCTCTGCTCTACTCAACTAATTACTTCACTTGTCTAAAAATCTACCCACCTATTTACTGCTCAATGAACTTACCTACCCATCACTTACCCACCCAACCATCGCTCCACCCATTTACCTAGAACTCTAACCACCTACTCACCTACCCACTGCACTACCCACCACTAAACCCAACTACCCACTCTATTTACCACTACCTACCACTCTATTTACCTACACATTCTACCTACCAAACTACCTACTTATAAATCACTCCACCTACCCCTCTTCCTATTGTTCCATTCACCCACTTACCTGCCCAGTCACTCACTGCTCTACCTACTTACCCAACTAGTCAACAATTCACTTCAAAAAATCTACCCATCTACTTACTGCTCTATGCACTTACCAACCCTCCACTCTACCCACCCACCCATCGCTCCACCCAACTACCTACAAATCTAACCATGTACTCACCTACCTACTGCTCGACCCGTCTAACTACTGCTCTAGCCACTGGCACATTTCACAACCCAAAAGTCTACTCACATCATTACCCAAAAGTCTACCCACCTCACTGTCCACCAACCCATTGCTCTAACCAATTAACCCACCACTCTACTTACCTACCTACATACCCACTAAACTATGTACCACTCTACCCACCTACCCAACCACCTAACCCCCTCCTGCTCTACGCACCCACTCCAGCCAATGATCTACCCACATACTTGCCACTCTAAATACTTACCTATATACCACTGCTCTACCCCCTACCCTCCAAACCCACTGCTCTGCCCAACTTCCCACCAACACATTGCTCTTCCCACTAAACACTCATCCCCCTCTATAATTAACCACCAACTCTACTTACAGCCCATAACCACTTACCTAACACTCTACACTCCTACCCACTGCTCTATCTACCACTCTAACAACCCACTCACCTACATATTGCTCTACCCACTTCTTTGCCTATCAACCCATTGCTCTACCCACCTACTTATCTACCAACCAAACAACTTACCTACACACTGCTCTACCTATTGTCCCAACCAAAGCTCTGCACACCGATTCACCTAACCACTCCACTACCCATCACTTCACCCCATCTACTCACTGCTCTATCCACCCTCTTACCTGCCCCACTCACTCGCAGCTTTGGGTGTGTAGGTAGGGTGCAGAGCAGTGAGTGAATGTGAGGAGTGTCATGTGAAAGCGTGCGGAGATGTGTGCTGAGGGTGCGAAGATAAGTGTGGAAGACGTGGAGAGCTGTGTGGAGGGTGCAGAGGACGTGGAGAGCTGTGCGGAGGGTGCGGAGAGCTGTGCAGAAGGTGCAGAGAATTGTTCGAAGCATGCGGAGGGTCCAGTGAGCTGTGCGGAGGGTGCCATGTCAATTGTGGTGCATGCTGTGCTTGTAGTGCTAAGTGCGGAGGGTTTGGAGATGAGTGTAGAGTCAGCAGTGAGGAGTAAGTAGAGCTGTTGAAATGTGGTTGGGTAGAATGGTACGCAGTTGGTTAGATGTGTGTAGGTTAGTAGAGCTTTAGGAATGTGGGTAGGAATGTAGAGTGAAAGGTGGATGGGTAGGTAGGTAGAGTGGTAGGTAGGTAGAGTGGTAGGTAGGTAGAGTGGTAGGTAGGTGGGTGGGTTTGTAGATGGGTAGAGCTGTAGGTAGGTGTGTAGAGTGGTGGGTAGGGTAGTGAGTGGGTGCATATATTAGTTATGTAAGTAGAGTGGTGGGTAGGTGGTTAGAGTAGTAAGTAGTTTAATGGGTAGAGCAGTGGGTATGTAGGTAGGTAAGTAGAGTGGTGGGTAGGTGGTTAGAGCAACGGGTTGGTGGACAGTGATGTGGGTAGCCTTTTGGGTTGTGAAAAGGGCCAGTGAATAGAGCAGTAGTTAGAGGGTCGAGCAGTAGGTGGTTGGAGTTCTAGTTAGAAGAGTGGAGCGATGGGTGGGTGGATAGAGTGTAGGGTAGGTAAGTGCATAGTGCAGTAAATAGGTGGGTAGATATTTAGATAAGTGAAGTGGTGACTAGTTGGGTAGGTAGGTAGAGCAGTGAGTGAGTGGGCAAGTAAGTGAGTGAATGGAGCAATAGGAAGGGGGGTAGGTGGAGTGATAGGTAGGTAGAATGTTCTGTAGGTTAATAGAGTGGCAGGTAGGTGGAGAGAGTTGTGAGTAGATGGGTAAATGGGTTGAGTGGTGGGTAGGTGGGTATGTGTGGAGCAGTGGGTAGGTGAGTGGGTGATTAGAGTTCAGGGTGAATGGGTGGAGCGATGTGTAGTTGGGTAGAGAGGTTGTTAGGTAAGTGCATAGATCCGTAAGTAGGTGGGTAGATGTTTAGATAAGTGAAGTGGTAACTAGTTGGGTAGGTAGGTAGAGTAGTGGGTAGGCGGTTAGGAGGGTTAAGTGTTAGGTAGGTTGGTACAACTGTAAGTAGAACAGTTGGTGGGTAATTATAGAAGGTGAGTGTTTAGTGGGTAGGTGGTTAGAGCAATGTGTTGATGGGGAGGTGGGTAGAGTAGTGGGTTGGTGGGTAAGTGGGTAGAGCAGTGGGTATATAGGTAAGTATGTAGAGATATGGGTATGTGGGTAGAGTATTGGTTGGAGTAGTGAGGTGTGTAGAGCAGGAGGTGGTTAGGAAGTTGGGCAGGTGGGTGGAACAATGGGTACGTGGATAGGTAATAAAAGCAGTTGGTGTGTGAGTAGGTAGAATGGTAGGCAGTTGATTAGGTGGGTAGAGCATTTGATATGTGTTTAGGTTAGTAGATCTTTAGGAATGTGGGTAGGATGGTAGAGTGAAAGATGAATGGATAAGTAGGTAAAGTGTTGAACACGTGGGAGATTGTCTAGATGGTTAGAACTGTAGGTAGGTGTATGTTTAGGTGCATAGAGTGGTGGGCAGAACAGTAAGTGGTTAGTAGTGTGGTGGGTAGAGCAGTATGTAGTTAGCAGAGTGGTGGGTAGAGCAGTATGTTGGTAGAGTGGTATTTGGGGAGGTACGTAGAACAGTGGGTAGGTGAGATGGATTAGTTTTATTCTGGTATGTTATTTGAGTGGAGCAGTACATAGGTTGGTGTGTGGAACTAGCCATGTGTAGGTAGGTACATAGATGGGTTTGTTGTTAGAGTTGTGGGTAGGTGGGGAGAGCAGTAAGTTGTTAGAGCACTGTAGGTATGCTGGTAGGTAAGAAGAGTGGTATTGGGATTGACTAGTGGGTGGGTAGTCAGGTAGAGCAGTTGGTAGGTAGGCGGGTAGAGTAGTGGGTATGTAGGTAGGTAAGTAGAGCAGTGTGACCATAGGTGGTGTGGCGGATAGGTGTGTAGAGCATTAGTTGGCTACATAAGAGGGTAGTTAGGTTGGTAGGACAATGTGTAGGTGGGAAGGTAAGAAGATCAGTGGGTTTGTGGGTACGTAGAGCAGTAAATAGGTGTCTGTGTGTAGATGCATAGAGTGGGAAACAAAATGGTGGCTGAAAACAAGATGGTTGTCAAGTATAAGTGAGAGGTGGAATCTAATCTGGTGGTCACATGACCAGAATGAGAGAGCATGGAGAAATGTTATACAATATGGTGGATATCAAGGTGGAATGATAGAGCATGAAGAAATGGAATACAAGATGGTGGATACTACAGTGAAATGATAGGGCATGCAGAAATTGAATCAAATATGGACACCGAGGTGGAATGATAGAGCACGAAGAAATGAAATACAAGATGGTGGACACCAAGGTGGAATTATAGAGCATGAAGAAATGTAATCCGAGGTGTTAGAATGACAGAGCATGAAGAAATGGAATCGAATAAATTGGATGCCGAGGTGGGCTAATAGAGCACGAAGAAATGAAATACAAGATGGTGGACACCAAGGTGGAATTATAGAGCATGAAGAAATGTAATCCGAGGTGTTAGAATGACAGAGCATGAAGAAATGGAATCGAAGAAATTGGATGCCGAGGTGGAATAATAGAGCACGAAGAAATGAAATCCAAGATGGCGACGGAAAACAATATGGCGGCCGGGAATGACGTTATTTAAATGGTGGCCGGAACTGACGTAATCCAAAATGACGGCCGAAGCAGGAACCGATCCCTGGGCCGGATCCCTCTGTCCCAGTATCCCCCTTTCATTCTACTATTGATATAATGCAGTGAGAAAAAGTACTCTTTAGATTAATATTCTGTTCAGCTTTGTCAGTCTTTAGTTAATCAGCGCCAAACATTGTCCAAGTAGATGTTTGAAATATCTTTGATGTAAGGTATTGAACATTTGAACGTAGGCTTTGTTGAGTCACTAAACATTTATTCTTCTGTTATATGACATATTGGTGAATTTACGCTGTCGTGACAAGATGTACAGGGCAGACAGCGGCTTGGACTCTTGGAGCGGTAAAGAGAGCAGCACAAGACTTTTTTGTATGCCTGTATTTTATTGTTACATTGTGCCTCAGTATTTTCGTAGATTTTAAGTCCGAATTCTAGTGTGTTAGATTTTCTGTCTGAATTCTAGAGTGTATTTATGTACTGGTGCGTTCATGTGTACAATAAATGTTAGCATATGTTTTCTAACATTCCTCATGTATGACTTCAGAATAAAATTCCAAAATGTGTGACACTAAGGCTAAATATCTATTAACACGACGAGATATATATATATATATATATATATATATATATAAAATAAACACAGCGGGTATAGCAAATCTAAATTTTCTTCTATTCAGAAGTTTCATTTGATTGGTTTAAACTATGAAAACCATTAATATGCAACAGAAATACTGGATTGTCCTCTGCGCTATGACGCACATGGCAAAAAAAAAAACAAAGTTATTATCGAAGGCAACTAATAAAGCTGTCCTCCGACCCCCCCCCCCCCCATCCAGCGAGAAAACCTTTCGCCGCCCCTGTTTAGAATTATTATCTGCAGGGTCGTATCGGGATTTAAAATCCTGACTTTCTATAGCTTACACAAAATGGCTTCCGGGTAACTCCACTCCATTAACATTACCCGCGGCCATCTTTCCAAAAATTGATTAGATCTTACAAATTTCGTAGTCGTCTCGCCGATCCTCCTCTGGGCGTCGTTCTGAAGTTCTACGATGTCGCTGGTCCTCGGTGCAACCCCAAAAGCTTCCCTCACTATCGAGTCATCGGACCTTGGTACTCCGATATTACAGTCCAACTTTAGTACCACTCGTAATCGCGGGCGTCGCAACTAATTATTATTCTAGGCACGTATGAAGCCCGTGCAGAGACGTCTTCTGTTCTTCTCACTACTCACGACTTCACCCGTAGGCTGTCTGCTACACCTCGATGACTAAACTCGGACTTTCCCTTCTCAAATTAAATTAATAATCTACCGGGTCTGCGACACCGTCGCAGACCGCCTGACGGTTGCAATCAATTATAAAAAAAAATGTCTCCCTCTAATGCTACCTCATATCATAATGCCTAGCTTAAATTAGACTCTCCAATCGTGGTGCGGTTACTCCAGTGCGTCACAAGGTTGCCCTGGAAACCATCAACAACGGCTCATATTTACTGCCACGTGACTGAAAATCAACACATAACTACTGGAAACACTAATAACAGCGAAATATATATATGAGATAGGTATTAATGATTACATAACAATATATATAATAAATTATGTGGTTAAACATGATGTGAAAACAAATATTTACTACACATAATAGACAATATTTAAATCAAGTAAAATGACGTGTTCCTGACGTCCACGTGTATCCCTCGTGCCCGTTTGTACCACCGCAGACGCATCAACCACACGACCAATCGCCATTAAGAAGCTGTCCCGATTAGTGCAGATCGACAAGAACGATGTGTTTACACTTTTCTTGCCGCTCCGCAGCCAGTGGGCCGCGCGCCACTATATTTTAAATTTATTACGAGAGTGAACTCTCGTAATAAATTGATATGCGACCCAAATGGGTGCTTCCCGTAAAGTCACGACCATTAGACGCAACAGCCATTGGAGGGAACACTGGGGTAAGCGGCGCCGCTTTATCCCAGGGCTTTTCAATGTGCGCGATGTCAACGGGCCCCGTGGCCGAATCCAAAGTGCGACGTGACTCCAAGAGGTGTCTAAAGATGGGGAGTAATATTCCAAGCATAAGTGTAATGTGTCGGGCGGCTCGCTAGCAGCATTCATTAATTAGAGTAATTACAGTCAATTTCAGCAACTATTGCACCATAGTTAATTAGGGAAGCGGTCCGCTTTTGCATAGAGAGTTGCACAAATCTCACACCCCTTTTCAGTGAAATGCGTGTGTCGTCACAGGAAATGAAATGTATACGCATTTTTTCATTTTTCGCCATAACGACATACGCCGGGATATATATATATGTGTATATATATATGTATATATATACATACACACACACACACATATATATATATATATACATACATACACACACACACATATGTATTAATTATAAGAGCGTACATGTATTCATCCATCGAGAGTCAGCAACATAAGGCATCTTTTCATTTAATATCACCCTTCAAGTGCGGCGACATACTCGTGACGTCACATTCTTAGCCATATCTGGGGCTCCGGCGTTCACGGGTATGTCACCAACATGTTTTTAGTCATTAGTAATAATTATGTACGGTGTTAACGCGTTTTACATTTAGTCGCCACTTAAGGCCCTCGCCTAATTTTGCAGCAGCGACCACCGGCAGGTCTGGAGTGCCTGGTCCGCTTTTAAAAGGATAGTATTAATTTGCAGTGACATTCTATTGTACCCTTTAAGCAATAAAACTGTCACACATTGACGAGACGAGTTTTATTGCATTTACTCTCCTGAATACATCGGGTACTGCGCCCTATAGCAGAATCATTATTGAGCGTATCTTCAGTGTTATATATTTTGCATATACGGGGCCTGCCTCTCTTAAGCAGAGTAAAATCAGTGCTAGTATCGGCGTGCGAAGTGTCCGACAACTTCGTCCCATATAAAGGCTTTGAATATAATCCACGTAATTCGGTTGGTAATTACATCAACTATCCTTCAAATTGACCGCGTATCCAGAGTTCGCCGTAGGCCGTACGACCCCATCATCATCGTTCGCTCTACCGAACGTGGCGCCGGGCTAAATAACCATTTCCTGCCCTACACCTTCTAACAGGCGGGGCACGAACTTTTCCCATCATCTCTGGAGGCGCTCCGCGTCAAAAATCAAGTCAGTTCAGCAATAGTACACAAACAATCGTAGGTGGCGTAACGCATAATAAAGTCCTTCAACCACAGTTCTTACAGGTTATTCAGAAATGTGCGATAAAGGGCTATACAAAAAAAATATTGTTTCGGGAATAAAAATGAAAATTATCCCGTTCCGTCACCGCGTCCACAATCGTGGGCATGTTGCACATTAATAACACTCATGACCGATAGTGTACACATCAAGGCATCATCTTCCTTGTATTGCTAATATGATTTCCGGAATTTTCTACACCTCTAAAACCCCTATCACACTGTCAAATTTCTCCCACAAACTGCTTCCAATAAGTTGGACCATTATGACGTCATCTAAACGTCATAAACGCCGCGATATTTGTCTGAAAAATTTGGATGCCTCAGGTTTTCATCAAACATTTGAAGATTGGACCGGTTCTAAAATGTATTCAATGTTTGACGTTCTCAGCCAATCAGAATCGTGCACGACAAATATGGACGTCAAGAAACTTTAAAATAACAAACAGTTACTGTAAACGAAGTAGGTAATGAAGATAATTAATTTATGTAGAAGATTCCATGACATGGTTGCTATTTTAAGTGAAAATTGCACATATTATTATGAGCTCAAGGCATTAAATGTCCTTGTGGAAGACACGTATCTGATAAATTAAATTATAATTTAGTAAAGAAGGAAAAATAAATTACAACATTCCTGACATTTCTTGCTTATGGACTGCATGAAAAAACAAACGCAATATTTCACAATATAAATAATTTTTTAATGATAATTCACATTAGATTCTCCTTGTAAAAATTTGACAGTGTGACACTTTTCAAGATTATTTGATAGAATGTGTGGCAAGAAATATTTGATGGCCGTATTTTGTCTTGAAATTGTATTGTGAAATATTGTTGAAGGCGGGAATTTGACAGTGTGGCGAGCTTTAGACACGAATTTATAGTACATTCGCGGTTTTTTCACACTTCTTGGATCAAACCTCTGAAATAACACCCCATGCACGACGTGTTTAGTCATTTCCTAAATGCCATGTATCACAAGGATTTTATACTTCTGTAACATGAAAATATCTCATTTTTCGGTAAATTTACGTTATATCTGTATTTTATTTATAAATCATAATATTTCATTTACAATAAATATAACTAAAACAGTGGGAAAACCCGTGTGTTGGCAGCGCTTCGTATAAGAGATATTTCTCATGCAAAGTATTATTACAACCGAGTGCAGACGAATTTGGTGCGTTGTTCTTTGGTGTAATTTTCTAGACTTGGTTAAGCTTAGTTTGCACGAGGTGGAGGAATATCCTGGAAGTAGATCTTTAGCAGGGCTTCAGAAAATTGTGAAGTAGCAGCGAACGGATTACAATGCGAACATCATTGAACACGTAGCACGACGTTCTAGGGTTACAAGAAAAATGTACGCACAAGTACAGAGTAAACCCAAAAAAATTAAGATATCGCAACACCTGAACTTGGAAATGAATGTGTGACCGAAACTAGTTAACTTAAAATACAGGATCGCCCAAACTGATCCATCCTATTCCAAACTGTCAGGCACAGTAATTACGTACTGTCCAACAGTTTTGAATAAGTTGCAAACGGGAAGCGCGATATTTTTTCACTAATTCCGCCTTGAGAAGAAGAGTTGGAATGCCATATTGTATATATGTATGTATGAGTGTGATATACATATACACATATATGTATGACATTACTTACTTATGACTTAATCTTTTTTATAAAATAACTTTGTTAAGGGATAGAACATTATTTAACTATCGTTTGACTTCATGTAGGCTTCTATAGTCCATTCCCCACTGGAAGAATCTTTCTCGGATACCCTGCTAAATATCTACTTGCAGGTCCGTTTCGTATCCTTTCGCCAAATGTAAACAAACATTGCCATGTGACTGCCATGTAGCATCTGTCAAAATCAATGTTTACATTCCATTGTGTGTGTGTACATGTGTTCGTATACTTTCGCTAAACATAAACATTGAAATGTGACTTCTACTTTTATACCTGTCAAATGTGTTGTTTACGGTTTACAATTTTTTTTAAAAGAATTCTGTCATACTCCAAAAACCATTATGTACGAATATTCACAGTTTAGGCCTCTTAACATTATGTAGGTCAGCTTTATGACGTTAAAAAAATTCCTGAATTGACTATAGTTCTTACGGTTATTTTACATTAACATATTTGTTTTCCACGACATAGCACATTACATGTAATGCACGTTAATATTTTGCCGCGACTGTGTTTAACACTGTTACAACTGCGGGGTAAAGAACTGTAGTATTTATCCTTTTGTTGTTGATATGTGTTGAGTTATTTCTTTAAAAGGACGGCCTCAGTTGGAATAAATATTAAAACTAAGGAACAGTCATTCCAACGAAAAAGACACATTAAATTCAAGCACGCATTTCGTATTGCTTACTTTTTGTCATACAAACTTACAAGATAGCGGTGACCATGCATACAAATAAGCCAACCGTAACTTTTATTCCGCTCATATTTCTGTGTATTGCTACTTTCTGTTTATTAGGTGTATCGGAATTTATTGGGGCTGGGCTTAGTATTTTGTTGCCATTGTGGCAAATCACATTTCACGACTGTGTTTCAAACACCTAGGGCAAATATACAACGCTGTGATAAATAAACAGACGTGGATGTAAATAAGTCATAAAAACAGTTCACAGCTAAAACGTATAAATAGTGCACATCAAATATTTGAAATTACGCACATATATATTCAGTGTAACGATCACCACGCAGCCACGCCACGCTATTTCACACGCAGCGGTTAACCAAACACATGTAACAGTATATTTATTACTGCCGTGGAAACACAGATTTATCACAACATCGTAACTTGCCAAGGTAGGTTTTAAAAACACAACGTCTACAGACGTAATGTGGTAATTTGAAGTATTTTTCGAAGTAAATATAATTTACGCTTCGTTTAGCAAAAAGCAACACGGTATCGCCATGTCTATGTAATGGCTCGTCACGTCTGCCAACTTCATGTGGTAACAGTCCTGCCATCATATCTAAATATATTAAAATAAGTATTCAAACATTACAATCTCCTTTCAGTTGTAAATTACAAATTCAAAAATTATTATCTTGCTGTTAAGTATGAAATCAACTAACATTTTAAACACGAATATTTTGTCTACTACTTAACGAAGCGAAACTTCCACAGAGAGAGAGAGAGAGAGAGAGAGAGAGAGAGAGAGAGAGAGAGAGAGAGAGAGAGAGAGAGAGAGAGAGAGAGAGAGCAACAAGCCTCGACCAGCCAACAGTCGCTTCCTCAGTCCATAAAACCACAGGGCCTACGAATTATATTTTGCACCGTAATTTTAAACTGTAAAAATGTAATATGTTGCCATTGGGGCTATCTAAATAAATATTTCAATAGTTCAATAGGCACCGTTTTAATTTACAAATAGCATACTAAAACACTAGGTTAAAATAATATTTTTACTGTGAACTATTTCTTACCGGTCGTTGCTTTCGCTGTTGTTAATTCATATTTAATACGAAATAAATATTACAAGTTAATAGGATATATTAAGGTAAAGTTTCATTTATTCAATAAAACAGTACTCTAAATCTAACGACCGCGTTATATATATGCGGAATACAGGTTATTTAAAAAAACAGGTCGACATGTTACGTCTAGAGTAATATTTAAAAGGTTGATTTTCGTAAGTATCTTCCAGTAGGGAATGGACTATACTTGCTATCGCTTGCGGTCATTCTCAGAAGAAGATCAATAATCAATCAACCCTAATTTATTTCACATTGTGAACAAATAAATAAAATGCACCCCATTGATATTACAGTTATTCACTCGATCGTCTTGGTCAAAGCAAACGTTTGATAACGAAGGCTGAATACATTCTATGGCTCAAAAAATGGCGACAAAAATTATTCCTGTCTCTCGCCCTTAAGAAACTCACAAAAAAATAACATAAAAAATACCTTTAAGTTTATCAATTAAGACTACGTCCTGAATCTGCATAGATAAACACTAAAGGATGACCACGAACGCTCAATTTTCTGAACGCCCTGCATTACCAGGTCATTTTCCGAGTTGTATACGATTTCTGTAACGTCGTGAACATGTGCCATTTTCAGCATTTCAATTATTTGCTTGTTTATGAAATTTCCAGACGTAATTCTATTTCACGTACGCAGTTTTCTTTGGCACAGTTATTTTGTTATTTAATAAGTAAATTACCTGCTCAGGTAATTATATGATTTATTTTGGTTTTGCAACATTTCAAATAGATTTTTCTAGTTTGCTTTATCTTTAATATTTAGACGGGCCTAGTTACTGAGCAGTCATTGATCCGTCGCCATTGCAATTAAGTGGAAAACTATGAGTAATTTTTACCTCTAGCACTCTCGTGATTGGTTGATTTTCGAATGCGTTTTTAATGAAGCTTTTTGAAAGATATTTTAGCCATATTGATTTCCGATGGCAGGACGCTTGGCCGCGTGGGTTAGGCCCGAAGGAATTTTAATTTAATTTTAAGGTAATTTCCGGAGATCGTACCTGTACACAGGCCGTCTCGATGTAAACGAAGATGCGTGAGCCAACATAGTGAGAAGCAAGCCTGTATTGGGCGCCTGCTGCCTGCCTTATTTTGACAGGTTTAGTAAGTCCGCGGTGCGTATTTAAGTGCTGGAACTGTAGTTGCACTATAGGCCCAAGACCCCAAGCAAGACGTCTTGCAGCATTCAGAAGAATGCTCCAGCCTACGACCAGATCAACTAGACCTTCAAACCCTTCCAGTTTTCACAGTATAGGCCGTTCACGGTAAAGTGAGCACTTTTCGAAGCTGTTTCATCATACATAATAACCAATAAATACATTATATTGTGGCCTCGCACTTTTGGTTTTGGGTATGGTGAATGTATACAGAGTGTTTATTACTCGTATGGCAGGATTTACGTTAACAAGTAGTGGAAGTATATAAATTGGTTGAAAGAAAAAACTAGGGCTTCAAAAGTGCTCACTTTAACGTGAACGGCCTATACTAAACTTTATTCAGCTAGGCCATAGATTTATTTTAATGAAGTAGAAACGAAACTCAACCGGAACGGACCCATATCAATTTGAACCACCTGCAACCTGGAACTGTTAATCTGCGATACCCTGAGCTAGTATGGAGAAAAGACTTTATTCAATAACTTTTTTATAAAATTTAAATTGCCAGGCCTAAAATAAATTAAGGTTACCATTCACGAGAGGGAATAGTGTTTCCGAGGTCACTAATTGAATTTTGTTTGAAAACTGAGTTCACTTATAATGGCAGAAATAATTGTTTGCAAGCGTGCACACGAATGCTGTATGTTGTCCCTTTCAGATTTGTTTGCCCGGGGGCGGAGGAATAGTCTGAAGGTAGAACTTCAGCACGCTTGACTTCAGAAAAGTTGAAAGTAAACATGAATGGACTAAACAAATTATCGTTCGATATATTGTTACACACTATAATTTCGTAACGTAAAACATATAACAAAACCCTGAGCAACAGTCAATTGTGAGCTACCGCGAATGCTGATAGTGTACTTCGATAATTGTCATTTACGAAAAATAATTAAGTTCATGTTAACCACCATTCCTGTGCTGTATTTATTACCTGACAGTAGCTGATTAATACAGCCACGAGATTTACGCGAATTCATTCGGAGACGCGGTGGACTCCAAACACTTGTTCGTTTCTCCTACCGTTGTGATTGGATGACAGTTATGTACAGAGCCCTCACTAATCACAGCAACCAATAAGCAAACGGTACTGTCTGGCGTGTATAAAGGGTCTGTCCAGCCTAGTTTGCTGCAAACTCGATCCGCGAAACACTCACGGCTCTACTTATTTAGGAAAGGGTACGTGTGCAAACAAAAATGCAAAATAAAACAATTCTAAACCATACGGATTGTCTCGATGGCCACAAAACAAATAATCAAATGTCCATTTTATAGAAAAATTTTCCATCAGATAGTAGATACAGCGGAAAATTTCTCAAAGTTTTGATTTATGACCAATATTGGGACCATATGGCCTACCGTGCAATTCGTGTACGTATGGGCCGACCTTCGAGCCAGCACGGGAAGACGTGACGTAAGCCCTTTTTGGCCGCACGACGCGTGAGTACCCTCGCGTGGCTGCACAAGCACAGAGCAACGACTCCGCGCTGCCAACTGCCGCCAGACCAATCACGGCCGGCCTTTCGTCACACAGCGACGCTATAAAAACTGTTTTGCAAAGGTTGCAATGAGCTATACTTCCACGCGATCGTAAACCGACTCTCACCGGATATTGTTACAAAGTTCTCCCCCCCCCCCCCCTAATAATTTTGCGTTTATGCGGCTTCTCCGTTCTCGTTTTCACTTTGCAATTAAATGTTATGAAGAATAATGTTATAGTCTATTTGCAGTTACTTCGCACTTTTTGAGGAGCCACGGTGGCTGAGCGGTTAGAACGCTCGCCCCCCACCAAGGCGAACCGGGTTCAATCCCTGGCCGGGTCACCGGATTTTCGCAAATGGGAATCGTTGGTCGGCGGGTCTTCTCGGGGATGTCCCGCTTCCCCCGCCCCTTCACATCGGCACCACTCCATATTCACTTCAATCACCTTCATCGGCTTTCACGACCTCGCTGTTAAGAGCAACCCAAATCTCTTCACTCACTCATTCACACTTTTTGAATCAACCCTTGAAAAACCACTTCATGCATGACGTGTTTGGTGGTTCTTTCCTGAATATATCATGCATCGCAAGCGTTATATTCTTATGTGAACACCTTATTTTTGTTAAATTGAGTTTTTATTTGTATTTTATTCATAAACTATTCCGCTAATAAGTAATACGAATAAAAATGGGGAGAAAATAGATGCGTTGATAATGTCTCGTACATTTGGTGTAATTCCCCAGACATGGTTATCTTTTGTTTGCACGCGACAGATGAATATCCCGGAAGTAGAACTTGAGCAGGGTTTCAGAAAATTTGTGGGTAACTGTAAATGGACTATATAGTAAATTCGCGGTAACACCTGTCAAATGAGACGTTTTAAGCGCCGGATTATTCACCGACCTGAATAAAGCATTCAATAATGTCGAATACGAACTACTACTACTACATTGCAATGGTTCGGAGAATATTTCATCAAAAGTGGGTTAACATGTCTAAATTGGCAATAAGGAAAATAATAATACAGAAATTAATAATAGGGTTCTTCGGGATTAGTTCTTTTGCACTTGACGGCTATGCAGTAATTTAAGAACTTTCTTTTTACAGTACAACAAAATGTGTGAGCAAAGCAAAATATCGTAAGCCAAGAGCAGGTAACTTCTAATCAGTGAAATTGTAACCCTCGCGATATAGTTTACGACGCTGAATAGCCATTTTTCCGGGAAAATCAATTACACTTTTATTGCTGCCATTAAAATAATTACCGTATATAATACTACCATGCAAAATATTATTCCCATGCGCACTTTATTTGTCAAATTATCATTCTTTCAAAATGTAAAATTTTCCAACACTTTTGTAAGCAAACAAAACTGTTTGCTAATGGCTAAGTGCGCGTGACGTAGTTGTAATTGTTTTTGGATACACATATTTCTTGCAAAATATACAGATAATTTAAACATAATTTTGCTTCAATTGTCGCCGTCTTCGTCAGTAGTAGTATTTAGGGAACTTTGGCGCAAGGGGATCGGGGATAGGAGCCGCCATCTTGTTACGTCACCCGTCCGCCATCTTTTTCCCCCTCAAAATACACTAAAAATTTACATTTATCCCTAAACTATCCCATTTTTCCCGTAGCAGGCAAGTGGGATTAGTGACCCCCAGGGTAAGGGATCAGCGACCCAGGGTCAGACCAGGTTACCAGGAGAGAGGGATCAGTACCAATGACCTTTGACCCAAAAAATAAAATAAATAAAATAAAATGAAAATTAAAAAAACTCACAAAAATGACAAAATCCATTAAAAAATGTAATTTAAAAATCGTTTCAAAAATTAAAAAAATAGTTTTAAAATTTATTTTTATAAAATATTATTTATAAAAATTTTAAGTTAAAAAGTTTTTAACCCCACAGGCCATTTTTCTCGGAATTCCCCTTTAAAAATTTAATTTAAAAACTTACATTTCCGAAGGTTTCCCCCAGCACCACCATTAGTCACTTTCGTTCCATCAATTACTGACTTTTGTTCGACTCCCAGCAGACGACTGACTCCCTCACTTTCACACCCCTCACATATACTCATTCTGCCATCTTTATTTTTTGTCTTGTGATTTGTTTACATGTTATTGCAAATTGACTCTCGCTTCGCTCGACTGCCATCTTTGTTTATATGTCACAGTCTCTCTCATTTTCGTTCGACTACCACATTTGTTTTTTTTTTGTACATCATTTGTTTAAATACGTTACTGGAGGATACCATGTTGGAAGGCAGCCATCTTGCTAGGTGCAGTCCTCCATGTTTTTTTATTGTCATTTGTTTTATAGTTTGCATCTCACCTTCGTGCTACAGCCATATTTGTGTATGTGTTTAAAGTTTGAGTTGCACTAATTAGCCGCATTCGCTCCTTTAATTACTCATTTTAGTTCGACTCCCTCCATATTGGATTCCATTTTCAACACATGCGTAGTATCGATTATGCCACTAGCTATCTGCCTGTACCGAATGGTGACATTGACCATATCTGCGAATCATGTAAACTACCATATTTAATTGTTTATTTGTTTTATTCTTAAATGCAAGTATTTTGTTATTTGAGCTAATTTTTTATATAAAGCGGAAGGTTTTTTTAAAAATAAAATTGTACATACAAACATTTCTTTGCGATGATTTCTTCAAAGGCAAGAACATTATTTCGTAAGAGGTTGGTATGAACTCGTTCTTAGCTCCAGATGATTATCGAATGTGCAGCCCGAACCCTTTCCTCGCAAAATACATTTTTTATGTTATCTTCTACACTCCTTTCGATGTCGTGTACATTAGAAGTCTTGAATGCCCTCGTGTTGATACTTTTGTCCAACAGTTCAGGTTTTGTATAATTGCATTTACCCATGTCTTATGTTTTAGAGGCCCGTGTTTTTCAAACTCTTCTGTAAGTTCGTTTGTTATATTTTGTTTCATACTTGTAACGAACGAGAAAACATCTTTCGACGATACTGTCAGATTCGGAGCAATGTAATCTTTCAAAATGCCCCTGAATGCAGATTGCTTCACAAGAAATCCATTGGCATTAGGTTTGCGTTTCTGACAAGTATGAAACAAAATATAATAAACGAACTTACAGAAGAGATTGAAAAACATGGGCCTCTAAAATATAAGACATGGGCAAATGCAATTATATAAAACCTGAGCCATTGGACTAAGGTATCAACAAGAGGGCATTCAAGACTTCTAATGTACCTGTCTGTAATGTATACGACATCGAAAGGAGTGTAGAAGATAACATAAAAAAAAGGTATGTTGCGAGGAAGAAGAAATGACGATAAAGGGCTCGGGCTGCACACTCGATTCGGTAAATCATCTGGAGCTAAGAACGAGTGCATACCAACCTCTTACGAAATAATGTTCTTACCTCCTCTTGCCTTTGAAGAAATAATCGCAAAGAAATGTTTGTATGTAAAATTTTATAAATAAAAATATATTTTATTATTTTATAAAAAAAACCTTCCGCTTTATATAAAAATCATTTCAAATAACAAAATACTTGCATTTAAGAACAAAACACATAAACAATTAAATATGGTAGTTCACGTGCTTCGCAGGAATGGTCAATGTCACCATTCAGTACAGGCAGATAGCTAGTGGCATAATCGATACTACATGTGTGTTGAAAATGGAATCCAATATGGAGGGAGTCGAACAAAAGTGAGTAATTAAAGGAGCGAATGCGGCTAATTAGTGCAACCCAAACTTTAAACACATACACAAATATGGCTGTCACCTGGTCATACATAGGTGATGTAAACATATGAAATCTAATATGGCTGTCGCACAAAGGTGAGACACAAACTATAAAACAAATTACAATAAAAAACATGGAGGACTGCACCTAGCAAGATGGCTACCTCCAGTAACATATTTAAACAAATGATGTACAAAAAAAAACACATATGGTAGTCGAACGAATGTGAGAGTCAATCTCTAGTAGCATGTAAACAAATCAAGATGGCGGAATGAGTATATGTGAGGGGAGTAAGGGTGAGGGAGTCAGTCATCTTTTGGGAGTCGAACTAAAGTAAGTAATTGACAGAATAAATTTAACTAATTGTGGTGCTGGGGGACCTTAAGAAATATAAGTATTAAAAAAATATGAATTTTAAATTAATTTCAATAAGTAATTTTTATAATCATTTTAGGGACTTTCTAGAACTTTTTATTTATTTTTTGCATTTCCAAGGTCATGGGATCAATGTTGTGGTAGTCTGCATCTAACATGGCGGCAGTAGTCTTTAATGTATTATGCTTGCTGACTTTTATGTATTCTTTCTCGAGATTTTATTTTCAAGGTCATGGGCTTCCAATATGGCGGTCTCCAGTAAAGTATAAACAAATGAACGAAAAAACAAATATGGCAGCCTCCAGTAACATATAAACAAAGATGGCTGCTTCCAGTAGCATGTAAACAAATGATGAATGAAAAAATCAAGATGGCGAATTGAGTATATGTGAGGGGAGTGGAGGCGAGGGAGTCAGTCGTCTGCTGGAAGTCGAACAAAAGTAATTGATGGAACGAAAGTGACTAATGGCTGGGGGGACCTTCGGAAATGTGTTTTAACAAAAATTTTTAAAGTAAATTCCGAGGGGAAAAAATGGAAAAATGTCCAGCGGCGTTAAAGACTTTTTGATTAAGAATTTTAAAAATAAAACTTTAGAAAAATAAATTTTAAAACATAAAAAAAAAATTTTAATTCATTTTTTTAGTAACAAATTTTAAATCGATTTTTGGGCCAAAGGTCAAGGTTATATGTACTGATCCCTATCTCCTGGTAACCTGGGCTGATCCTGGGTCGCTGATCCCTGACGTCACTAATCCTTCTGGCCTGCTACGGGAAAAATAGGATTATTTTTGAGGGGAAAAAAAAAAAGATCTTTTTAGGGTATTTTGGTCGATTTCGAGGGGAAAAATGAAAAGAAAAGAAAAAAAAATGGCGGCTCCCCGGCTCCTATCCCCGATTCCCTTGCGCCAAAGTCCCCTAAATCCTACAACTTTTGTCGATGTTTCGAATGTAGTCAGTGTTTCAAAACACCATTTTAGTACATCTATAGGCAATGCAAGTAAACTAGTAGGTAAATATTTTATCCAAGAATTTTACTCATACGAATAACCATTTTCCTTTCATACGCATGTCGTTATGCTTAATTTAAATATTTTCCTGTGAACAGATACCTCACACACTCAAAAACGTGAAGTCTTTTGGGGCCACAGTTGACGAACATTCTATTTCCGTACACATATCAATTAGTAATGTCATTTCGGAATTACATTATTTTTAATTAGCTCTAAAAACTTACGAAAAGATTAACCCTTTACAGATTAAATTAGCATGACGCGAATTTCATTAAATAAATAATCTAAACGTGAGCTTATGTAACAGGGAGCATATGACCTCAAAATAATAAAGCAATTTTCAACGATAATATTATTACTGTTTATATCTGACAAAGCACGTTTTCGTATTTTAATAAAGTACAAAAAAAACGCACCTGTCATGTAGTGCAAACTCATACGAAACATAAAGGAAATTTATTGTTGGTCGTATAGGCACCTCCTTTAAAATAAATATTTCAATGTTATGGGTTAGACCAGTGCAATTACGGTAAGAAAACACATTTACTTAAGAGTGTGATGGACGCCCTGGAAACCCCGTGCACAAGGTCAAGAAGCGAGGGATCGATACGGGCGACAGTTACACGCGCCTAGTGCCTCATCGATCCTACGCGCAGTATTTCCGTCGTATCGCTGCACTGTGCAGAATAGATCTGTAACACAGGAGTTCTATTACACGATATGAAAGACCACAGATTAAACTTCTCCTGTATTGTTTGCACTTTCTCTTGCCGCCTAAGGAAACTGCTTTAAAAATGCCGTACTTGACCATTTTCACGAATTGTTTTCTCCAAGAATACACTTAATATGATAAAAGTACAAAAAATAATAATAAGGGCATAGATAATTATTGTTTTTTTTTTTTTTTTAAGTCGTACCGAGACACGCGTATTCGCGCAAACCACCATTTCACAAAAAATGCGGGGTCCATCCCTCATAACGCTGAAATGGTTTTCACGAACAAAACACGTACTTTTGTCGCAAATTGCCTTGTTTCTTAAGATTATTAACTACGTTCACGTACATTTCGGGCTTTGTTTTTTCACTTAAACTATTCGTAGGTATCTTATCATAGTATATTTCGATATATTTTTGCTTGGTGGAACTGTACACTTGCTGTTGTTCCATGACACAGCAATAACATAAAAATCCTCCTAAAACAACATAATATAATAAAAATTCCAAATGCACCACACGTTACCCGCTAAGGCATTTGCATGTAAACAACAAAGTCCAGCATGTATACTGACGTCAAAGGCACGTCAACATGGCGGCGTTCATTTTTCCCGCGCAAAAATCGCTGTCTATTTTAAAATGCGCTATTCTCGAGTTATACACACATAAATCAAGAAAGAACAACAGCGCGAGTCTTAAAATATATCATACTATCACGCGGTAGGAAGAAAAAAAAGGAGGAAAAATCCCTATTGTGTCGTGTAAACCTTCCATTGTATTACTCGTAGCAAGCAGATAACCTTAATATAAACTGTAATGAATACTGTACAACATAATGAGAAGTTTTTGCCGACTGGTCAAAACACGTGTGTAAAATTAAAACTTGTCAAAAAGAACTGTGCGAAATGTGTAAGACAGTATTAGCCTACTCGTATTTACTTTTAATACCTCGCTCTGTCAAAAATACGAGATAACATGGAGCGCTTGAGACGGAATGGTTACCTACCTAAGTTAGTTCGATTGTAGGAAGTTTCTGAACTGGTTTCACGTATCCGAAACTATATCCCAGTAAAAAAAAAAAAAAACTTTCTGTGCAAGCAGGAATCTCTTGGTTAGTTCTCCAAAGCGGCTTCGGATGAGGTCCCGATTTGACTCCAGAATAAGCCATAAAATGTTTCCAAATGTGCAACCAAAGTTCAATTAAACATAGAACATAGTTTTGCTTTTAAAATGCATTTTTCGCTAATAGTTTATTGCATTTATTTTTATCACCTACAAACTTCTAACTGTTTTTAATTTAATATTTTGCGTCGTTTAGTAAATACGAAAATACCCATCACCGACCTATAAAAGTACGTTTTTAAAATAATTTTCTTTCCTTTGAATCAATATATTTTATAGACTTTTAATATTATACAAAATTTTGTAAGTTTCTACCCTACATTATTTTTTAAATTTATATCATTTTTTTTTAAATATATTTTTTCCTTCTATAAGTTCTTCACGGTAAAGTGAGCACTTTTGAAATCAATCTTAAAAAAAAAAAAAAATCACAACTCGTTGACTGTGTATAATAGTGGGGACGTTGAAAAATCCACTAATTAATAACTATTGTATTTACACTGCTACATAGTGCTACGTATTAGTGTTTGTTTGTAAATACTGCACAGGAATACTGTTGTAAAAATGTCTCCAGCACGCAAGAGTATGGGATAATGTGCGCATGCAGTAACCTCGCTGTCAACCCAACAGTACCCCCCTCCCCCCCCCCCACACTCAAAAACCCACATTAGAACGGTCAAAATCACTTCAACAGATTTCTATTAAGGTTAACAGAAAGGATTAACCTAAAGAGTAAGTTTTTTGAATACTTCTTTTGACGAAGTTGTAACACCAATGTAGTGTAATCAAGTATTGAGTTTTTTTATCGTAAAAGCGCGGATCTGTTGTAAAACCAAATGTAAAAAAATGGCTTGTCGCTTGAATACGTGATTCTGACAGTTCTTGGGCCATGCACCGTTGAGGCGTGCACAGAATACGAAGCGGAAGACACGATATTCATCAGCTCCACAGTTTCCAAAGAGGATATAGTCACGAGATGAATTTTACCTATGTAAAAAGTCTTCCCGATTAGTCTCTCAGCGTAAAGCAGGGGGACGTAAAAAAAAATTCAACAGTTAATAATAAAGCTTAGGTATTTACAATGTTACGCAGTAGTGTTTACATCAAAGTTAGGTTTTTTATGTAAAACGATATGCAGAAATTCTGCGATTAAAATTTTTCGCTAAGCGAAAGACGAAGAGTCCTAAGAGGAAGTTGAATAAAAAATGTTTTAAAAGTATATTAAAAAAGTGATTACTTACCTGTGTTAAAGGCGACACCCCGGTTGCTTATGTAGTTGAAGCGTTCATTTACTTTCGGAACCACAAAGTTCAAAGTTCGAATACCGAGTAAGCCACATGGATGCTATTACTCATAATTTACAGTTGAAAATTCAGGTTTGTGTCAGTCGGTGTAGACGGACGAGGAAATTATATTGTTTTGTAATCTTTCCAGCACTGCACTGAGTATAGCCGAGGAACATATTCCTTGGGGATATCAGTATTTATATTGTTACGTGCTGAAGCTGGCGCCGACTCAATTGCCCCGCGCCGTAATCGGAGACCCACCTCGCCCTCCCCTCTTCCTGGAACAATGCGCTCGCGGCCTCCTGATTACCCCTTCTGGGAATCCCGTGAATGCCCACAGTGGCGAGACTTGCTGGCATCACAGACCTCCTCTCGACTGATAGAGTTTCCGATACGTTTAGCGACGACGCATCACGCAAGATAGGGAAGATTCTAGGTGGCGGCCTAAGACACTATGTATATAACCGCAACCCAGCGGCCGGCAGTCTTTGATGGAGGCCGCCTGGCCGAGCGTGCGCGAGCGAAGTGAAGTGTGGACGACTGGAGATTGCGGGACGACGGCGAGTGAGGTGTTCGTGGCTTGACTGGACGAGAGGGTGTGATACCAACAAGTGCAGCCTACTGTGCGTGAGGGCGCTTGGAGGACTCTAGAACATTATGATTGGCGGGACATGGACTGAACTGAGGTGGGACTGAATGAAAGTGTAATACTGATTTTATTGTAAATATTAGAATTGTCAAATATGGACGTATAATTATAAAATAACTGAATAGGTTGATACACTGTCTATTGGGACTGATATTTACTTATTTAATTTCACTGATTTCTTTGTCGTAACTATAAATTTTATTGATTGGTGTCAATTGTGAACAGTAAGTGATTTCAATTTATTGTGAGAATTTGAGTTCAGAGAATTTTGTTGTAGTTATGGTAAGTAAAATAAGGGAACTATAGTTAATTTTTTTATTCTATTAAGACCTCCATTGCTTAGCGAATTGGTATAGCACACTTAATTTCTAGAAAGAGAAGTGTAACAATATTACATCTGGTTATCAGAACGTGTTGGCTTTGTATGGTTTTATAATGATAGCATTCTCCTTTCATAACACTAAGTTATTTTTCTAGAATGTATATTCATAAACGCTTAAGAGCCTTTTTTTTATATCAAAATTTATGCATATTCCCACTTTGCATGCTTCATAAGGCACATTTTGCAATAAAACCTTTGTCAAGCAGTGCGATCATAATAATTACTACGGTTTTGTATAAGAAAATACTGGTCCCAATGTTTATTTACAAATATAATATTAACTTTTGAACATTCATTTAGCTACGAAGGTATCTTTTGCGTCACATCTATACGAAATTCATTAAAAAAAACATTTCTTAGCATAATAGGGCTTGACGAAGGATATCTTGCAAAATATGCTTTCTACGTCATCCGAAATAGAAATACATCGAATTTTGATTTTTAAAAACGGACGTAATCGTTTTTTTAACATTTGAAGAACTACACTATAGCAAAATAGTTTACAAATTTACAAGATTTAGTATGAATTCTTCATTTATATTACACATAAATCGTACTTTTCTGACAGTTTTGGAAGTGGATGTACTATTATTATTATTATTATTTTCAGAATACTGTGAGGTGCAGTGTTCAAACGAGAGCCATTCTCCTCCACCCTCAGGCTAGATTTACAACAACCCGTCGCGTCCGTCCATCACGTGACCAACAGCAAATCAGAGGTGGTCATTTATTCTATCCTTCCGTCCGACGGATGAAATTGCAGTCTTCTAAACTTGCACGTTTTGTTACTCTTTCATCCCGAGTTCTTTACAAGGCTGTGTAGCGTGTGCAATGTTTTGTTTTAGCTGTATTTTGTTTTCGTATGTTTGTTTATGTAACTGTAAAATTATGTTACATTTTCCCTGAGGATTAATTGATAATTACGTTTGGAAACAAGAGCTCCCTTTATAAAATAGAAAAAATTTAAAAATCATGCTTTATATGGAATTAACAAATATTTTATATATCGATTAATTTCCGCTACTTACGTGTATGTGCGTTTTGGGTACTTAGGAACACAATAACGTCAAAAATGTTCACTTTTTATGGAGAATTGTTTCATATTTGTAAACAGTTTTGATATTATTAGTTTGCAGCAACGAACTTACGACGGACGGGCTGTTGTAAATCCTGCCTTAAGGTTCAAAACATGTGTGCAACGTCGCCTAATGTAGGCTATTTCCCATTGTTCCCGGACGGTATTGTCATTTCCACAAGAAGACCAATATTCGTGGGATGTGCAGTTTTGCTGGCCGAACGCAGTCAGTTTCTGTTCCGTGAAACGGCAATCGGAAATGCTAAGCGACAACCTCGTTCAACTATTCCAGATATGCGGGACGAGAGCAAACAAAGCGTGAGTTCGTATCGCAACATTGTCGGGCAGGACGATAACTGCGCATGCAAACACAAACAAGCTGAGCTACACAGCTGTTGATATCAGAGAACTGTGTTGCAAACACAAACAAGCTGAGCTACACAGCTGTTGATATCAGAGAACTCTGTTCCAAACTGCTGCCGCAGCTGATTACCCAGTTGTCATTTGCGTAAAAAACATCACTACCCCTAACGGCTTCATAATGCGCGAAAAAAGCATTTTAAAAATACTCTATGTTAAGGCCGCGCTAGTGGAAATAGCACCTACTATAATTATATCCATATCCATAACCATTTCCACGATAAAAATCCTGTGCTACAATTCACATAATAAACCAGATGTTTTCGTTTTTTTCGTTTGTCATACGTTTTCACTTCAGTAGTAGGCAATTAAAACTTTCTGCGAATAATTATTTGAATTTTCACTTGTGTAAGTTGGCCAACTATGTATACATATATAGTTTATTATAATACATATATTCTAAAAATTGTTCTGTATTTATAATTTCGTTAGTAGCGTAAACATTTATGTAGGAGACAAAAATAATTATTTTATCTTTTGCAGGTCTCATTTTCACAGAAACAAACTCACAAAAGTAAACATAGTAATTGGAGTCAAACGTATGTTTAGTTTTGTCACCATAAACGTACTGAACAACCATGGAAGTGAATTTGACGAGTGAGGTAATAAGAATGAATTCTCATTGGTTACGCATGTGTTCTTGCACAAGAAAGTTAAGAAGTTTGCCAACTTTACATGCAGCTCTGCGCGTGCGCACACACACACACACACAGACAGATATAGTTCCACGCGTATGTAGCAAGCACAACAGTACATAAAGGATTCAACTTTTACTCTTATGGGCATGGCTAAGTCGATTTTTTTTTGTGGCCTTAAAGGGGCGCAACCTATGTTATATAGGCTGTTCACAGTAAAGTGAGCACTTTTCTAGGACCTTAAAAATTTTTCCTTTCATCCAATTTCCATCTTCCTTCTCCTTTTTATTATTTCACCACCATCAAAATGTAATGCCTGAGTCTGCAATAAGATCTATTTATTAGAGGTTAATGCCTTTTGGAAGGGCCTTAAAAAGTGCTCACTTTATCGTGAAATAGGCCAACTACTGTTTTTTTTTAGGGGGGGGGGGGGGCTGGGAAGTTAAAAGGGGAGGAGGGGGGCAGCACGTTCTAGTTGCAGGAGGAACATGCATCGTTAAGCCAAGGTTTCGGATTGCCAAGACATCGTTTGTAGCTGGCACTCCCCACTACCTGTATTTTATACCTACACCTTGAAACGACTCGCTTGGGTTCGATACGGAGATTGAGTTATAACGATAACATGAATGCCAGTTCTTTCTTTCTTTTTTTTTTACAGCGCGGCGTTTGCGTGTGATTCAGCCGTCGACATGGAAACTCGAACCACTGGTAGAAGGAATGCGGGGTAGAGTGCGCGCGGTAACCGCACAGCTACCTTTCTCCGTGTCGCGACACTAGACTTTTTTTTTTTACAACACTATTAAAACATACGTGGATAGCAGTTGAGGTTACAAAACAGTTTCTATAATTAATTGCTTAGAAACTTTTTACACTTCATCTGACCTAGTTTGAAACGCAATTAGAATAACACACATTCATCACTACTGACCGTATGTTTCTGAAAATTCTATTGCAATAGGCGAACCAATGATTGGGAACGATCAATAGTCTTTTTTAGTCTACGGAGACACACAAGTATATGGGTTCACGGTAAAATGAGCACTTCTGAAAGCCCTGATTGTCCGCACGTTGCTTCCGCCTTATGTAAGATTAACATAGTCACTTTGTTCTTGCGTCGGTCAGGTGAAAATGTGCCATTATTAGAAAAGTAAATATATTACAAATCCAGGTGTTTCTTACACTTAGATGCATAAAATAATAATAATAAAAAAACAGAAAGCGAAACAGATAATTTAAGTTATCACAAATGGTTAAATAACACTTTTTATTCCACATTAAGATACGAAAATACTTTTGCCTCCATCGCTACCAACTATACTGGGCGTAGGGGCCGCGGTGGCTGAGCGGTTAGCCTGCTCGCCTCCCACCAAGGCTATCCGGGTTCAATCCTCTGCCGGGTCACCGGATTCGCATGTGGAATCGTGCCGGACAATGCCATTGTTTGGCGGGTTTTCTCGGGGATCTCCCGTTTCCCCCACTCTTTCATTCCGGCGCCGCTCCATACTTACCCCAATCATCCTCATCGGCTCTCAAGACCACGCTGTTAAGGGGAATAGTGTATGAAGGCAATATATTTATGCGATCTTCTATGTAAGTCGTTTTCCAAAGGGTTTGCCAAACTTTTTGGTTCGACAAGACTTAAATAATAATTCGCAACACTTTTTTTTACGTTGTTAGATTTTCACTGCCTTCATTACTTCCGGAACACTGATGGAAGAAAAGAAAGGATTTTTTTCTTATCTTTTATCAGAGCTCCGATAATAACGAACGCAGAGAATTTTTAACCATGCAATAATGTGTTCAAAATTGTTATTTACGTCTTGTCAAACCTAAAATTTCAAAAAATCCACTGAAAAACAAATTGTGACATAAATTATATAAATATACGATTTTCGTGCACCATTCCCCCCAAGAGCCGTTCACATCTCACTCACTTTACTGGGCGTATGTCACTCAGTGCGCCCATTACAATAAATGCAGGTAGGCGCAGTGACTTTTTCCTAAGGTTGATTTCAAAGGTGTCCACTTTATCGTGAACAGCCTTTAACAGGATCAGTAAAGTCACGGAATTATCAAACAAATATATGCTGTTCATTCGTCGTACAACCCCAGATTTAGACGGGGGGAAAACATACGTTTTCAAGTGAACCTATTTATCGAAGTTCAAAATTAAAAACCTAAAACGTTTTTCACCACCAATTCAGAAAAATTATGGTTTCTACTGCAAATAAAGTGACCAGGTTTTAATATGATTACATTTACTCAATTTTATATAACTCCTATTAGTTCCGTGTAAACGTAATGTTTCTCAACACAACTTCACTAGACACCCGAAAAATATATCGCTTGAATTTAAAGAAAGTTAGTAATGAAATTACTGTAAGTTACTTTAAGACCGTGTTCGAACCAACTATTCAGTATATTAGTAGATACATAGTAACGTTCAAATCGGACTCCGCCGATCCGGTAATTTAGAATTATAGTAAGTTTCGTTACATACTAAAATACCAAATACGTCATCATTTTAGCAGACTAATACTGGTCACTGACGTTTGACCTCAGTGGTTAACTTTCGGACGACCTGGGTTCAAATCCCGACTTCTGTTTTCCATGGTTTACCGAAATCACTCCTTCCTGCAGGCCATGGTCGATTTCTGTCCTGTTCCTGCTTCCGTGAGCAACTTGCTACATTCCTAATTACCTCACTGTCGACGACCCCAAGATACCTGCATGCCAATTTAATTAACACGGCCCAAGAATGCGCCTGAAGTACATACTTGTGCGTACCTGTGGACGGAAGTGCTGTCCGAATTGCAAGTCAAGTATGCAAGTAACCTAAGTTGTATACTTCTCGCATACTTGCAATATGTGTGCCACCATGTTGGGAAGCGATTTGTACGTTACAATTTATTTCCGAGGTAATTATTTGATTTAACGTTTAATAGGGCAACATTCCTACTTCGTAGAGATGGAATTTTGAACTGAACAAGTAATTATCGTAAGTTTCACCTTAAAAAAAAGGCCTAAGCAATAAATTCGTACTAGGCCTATGTTCCTAACCTACAGAAACTAAGATAAAAAAACCAATCCAAACTGCACTTACGTACAATAATGCAAGGCAATAAATGTTAACGTAAATCAAATTAAAATATTATTTACTACTTTATTAACAACTAAAACCTTCTTTCAAATTCTTGGTCGGAATACATAACATTTAAAGTGGTTAGCTGGCTAATAACTGTTACCGAAGCCAACAAGACTTCATGTCCAAATTCATCAAGTTTGATGCCAAGGGTAAGTGAAGTACGCAAGGGTGCAAGTACACAAGTATATACCTGAGTTCGGACACGGCCTAAGTAAGGAAACGAATCTATGCTAGAAGTTTATGCGAAGCTCCCTGTATTTCCAGCGTCTTCTGTCAAAAGTCGGTCCGCAGCTTCGAAAGCAAGACCTCAGCACGAATTGAAGAGATCGCAGGCCGCTGTGGATGAGTGTGGATCTAGTCATGATTCGCCAGGATTACACACGAACCAGACCCGCAACCATCCGCAGAAACCAGGCGAGCGGCCATTGTCCCAGAGCCAAGAAGCAGACTTCCTCCGGGTCAACGACCCCCACACTCCAGCCAGCCGTACTGGAACTGCCAAACTGGTCCTGGAAATTCAAAACAGCATTCAACCACACGCAAAAAAAAAAAAAAAAAATACCTCACGTCCAAAACTGTTCGATATTGGCAAGCTTTGTTTACTCCGCACGGCCCACGACGCCTAAAAAATACTGAGAATCGTAATAATTTCCACAATCCAATGAACAGGAACGTTTATATCGGCGACCAGAATTTTGCATTACAACACGTCAAACTTCGAACTTGCACGGCGAGAAAAAAAAAAACTCCGCCTGATAAACTAACTTCTCACAGGCAAGCTTAACCAAAAAATAGGTGGCTTCATTAATTAAACGGCTGTTTTACAGAAAAAAAATTACTTTCATAGTTTCAACTGCCAAACTATTCATTAGACACGATAAATTATTATCAGGTTTGTATCTTCTCTTCTCCGGCTATTTATTTACAAGTTCGAAGCGCAAATGGGGTTTTTTAAACTCACAAGATTGAATAAGATACCGAAAGTTGCCTACACAGGATTTTAATTTGGCAAGGGCTAAACCCCAATTTCTGAAAGAAGCACTTTGCCAAATGGGGGGGGGGGGGGGGGAACTTTCCAACTGTAACAAACAATTTAATTTCAAGTGCACGCTCAAAGGAAAAGTAATGAAGTTGATTATTTCAATTTTTAGCTCACAGTTTCCAATTAATTCTCCAAAATTTGTTTATATTTTAACTTTTTGGTAGGATCTAGTCCCTTCAGCTTCTCCCTTGCCTCCGCCCTCAACAACCTGAGGTGTAGTATTTACCACGTATACTGTTTATTGTACATTAATGTACATTTAAGCCTGCATAACTTTTGCACAGGTACCTAGTTGGTATCAAGCATGGATAAATAGTTTAAATATAAAAAAAAACTTTCGTCTGGCCTACATCACACTATTTTTTTAAGAGAAAAAAGTACTGTTAATTTTTTTTAAAATTTTAACATTTTAGTCAAACACGAAAAAAACTGCACATGGCAATACAGTGAAACTTTCTATAAGCTATTCATGGTAAAGTGAGCACTTTTGAAAACCCTCTCATTTGGAATAAGTCTATATATATATATATATAATTTTGGCATAAGACGTTAATTTCCGAGTGCGGTAGAATCTACACACTGTTTTTTACTTACAATGCAGTATTTATTAAAATAAAAATGTGGTTACCGGCCGAAATAAAAAAGTAACTAGGGCTAAATAAATTCCTCACTTTACCATGAACAGCCTATAGTTACTGGATGGATTACTGCAGTAAAACTTTTTTTGCCAGCAAAACTGTTGAGGCGTGTCTTAATTTACTATTTTTAGAACAACATCTTGGAATTTTTATTACGTAATGCTTCGTAAGAAGATCGTGGAACCGGGCCACTTTATTTTTTTTATTTCGTGTCAGCTGGCTTGACAGTCACAAGTGACAGATGAACGCATCTACCCGCCCTGTAAATTTATAGCTGTTATTTTCACATGACTAAATAGGATACGGGTGTAAATACGTTTAGATATTCTTTTTTTTTTTTCCCCATCAGCATGTTAGGTACGCTTTACAAAATTATGTCAACGTTTTCAAAGGGCGTGTAAAACATCATGTGCAACGTCTTGACGTATGCGAATAATAATAGCCTGCAAACTTACGGAAATTAAAACAAGTAATTATACATCACCTTGAGTTGCTTAACTTCTCATACGCACATTCTTAGCTTTGCAAAATACGTCGACATTGTAAATCTATAAATGAAATTCACCGTTGTAGCTCACTCTCTTTCTTGATAACATCTTGTTTTCTTGTTCTACTGCTCTTCACTTCACTTGTTTTATGAATGGACGTATGTTGTTTGCGAACAAAACCCTCGCACTCTGAACTCTTTTAATAACACGTTAATTACAGATTTTATGTGACAGTAGCACAGCCTCAACCTTCACATCCCGCAGCAAGCTCGTAACTGGAAGAAGACAAGACAAAGAAAGACGAGACAAGTTCCGCCACCAACGGTCTCTCAGATTCAAAAAATCCCAGTGCTTGCCGTTGATGCTCGTTTGTTCGAAGTGGGCGTGTCGGGACGGGCGCTGGAGAAAGAGACGGAGAGTCGCTCTCGACCAATAGCAGAGCTGCGCTGCTTCCCGTAATTACAGGCTGGGAACTGGTAGGAGCGGAGAAGGCGAGTATAGGCCGTTCACGATAAAGTGAGCACTTTTGAAGCCATGGTTACTTTTTTCTTTCAACATATTTATATCTCTCCACCACTTGTAAATGTAAACACTGCCATATGAGTAATAAACACATTGTATACATTTACCATACCCGAAACCAAAAGTCCGAGCCCAGAATGAAATGTATTTATTGTTTGTGTTTGATGAAACAGCTTCAATAAGTGCTCACTTTACCGTGAACGGCCTATAACTCCGACACACGTTCGCGACGTCACTTCTCGAGTTCTTGCTCCAAAATCAGTTCAAACTTCCCTTCTCGTAGAAAGCGTTATGCAAGTTGCATAGAGTACTGTGAGGGTTGAGATTTGAGTCAACGTTACAACTGCTGATACATTTTATTATAAATCGTGTCAGAGTCTTTCTTGCCTTACTGTTCTATGACACTGCTCAATAGTCCGCATGCATTCATTATAAAAGCTTATCATAACTAAAATAAGGAATCTATTTTTTCCTCTCTCGTCTGTCTTATTCCCTTACGTTTGCTTCCCGAGTACCTAGCGTAGCGTAAACCAGCCACAATTTTTTATTTGTAAAATAACTTATAAAACGTTATTTTATTAATTAATTAATTTTTTTATTTTATAAAACGCGCTTTTGAGTGATCGTACAACTTTTACTGTGGATTTTCAGAAGCTGGCAACCCTTTTCAAAAGGGGTGAAAAAAAAATCCTGAAATTTGTACAAACATTTTAATGTCTTCGATTTTTTTTGTTAAAAAACTATTTTTTTTTGACACACACAAGCGCGCGCAAAATACTTTGGCGTCGCCATCTACCGAGCGTGATGATCATCAGAAAAAGTCTTATGACTTCCAATAGCTCAGCAGAGAATATGGACGCACTGTAACTTCCAGTCAACCCATTCGGTTACGAATTCATAAATTACAAGGTCGAGTGTTTCAATCATGTAATGTTGTGAGCACTGTACTTGACTCGAGCGTGACATGTTCTCGGTGCTATCACCATTAATCATTCATAAACGAGAAGTGCAAAACTTTCACAAATCAGATTTCTTATAACAAGGAAGACGTTTAAAACAAGTGGCACTGATTCCTTGTAGCGTACAGTCCGGGACTGAGCGTATCTGCTGAACGGGCAGGGTGGAAACAACATTCTAGAAGCAATAAAAATTACTTGATATTTCAGGGATTAAGGGGGTCGCCCTGGTGCTTGAAATGCTTTGCAACGTATTTGATTTTTTTTTAACGAAACTATTAATTGTGCTTCCGATAGTAATAAAACGCCTTTATTTCCATAATAAAACATAACACTTTTTTTTTAAAAGAAAAAGAAATAAAACAATGACAAAAAACCTAATGTGTGCTATAAACTTTGAAAGAGACTTGCATGAAAAAAAATACATATCAGATGATTACGAAATGGCATTTTCAAGACATTATGTTCATTGGAAATATTATTTTCATGTCCTCCAACACAGCAAAAATCAGATTTTTTTCAGACGGCTATATCTCAAAATATACGGGTCTGTTACACGCTAACTAGGAGAGAGAGAGAAAGAGATGCACTGGACTTTCCTACAGAGTCGCGTCCAATAGAATTACAGTATCGCCGCTTAAAGTCACGTTCGGGGAGTCACCGACGGAAAGACTGCACGCCAGTTGAGCGCCTTTAGCCTAGAGGCGATATAGCTGTACACGCGATGGCCGGCGTCACCCTTATAGCTTCACCGATTTTCAACCGCAAACACACCGCTCACTTCAGTAACTGGACTAACTCACGCGCTTTTCAACCGAAGGAGAAATATGAGCCAATGCCCATCGGCTAGCAGATGCGAGATTTAAATAGGAAATCCCGCGTTAAGGGAATCTAGTCTGAATCGTTAATCTTAAAGATAGGAGCTTCAAACAAAATTTATTCTTCGCGAATCTTTTAGAAGTTCCCTACAGAGGAGAAGTTTCCATAACATGTATAGCCTGTTTGCAAGAAATTCTTTAAAATTAACGTCTTACAAATAAGTACCTACATGCTGCATATCTATATTGAACATGTACGCTCGCGGGGATAATTTCTTTAAAAAATCCGCAAAGAGCACATTTTGTTTGAAACGCCTTTCTTTAAAATTGTCTGACTGAGCGACATTTCATATTCAAATTTCGTAGCTGCCAGCCGGTACGCTGTACCTACCCTTAAAAGTGAGGAACTTCTAAAATAACATGTTCAAAATGTAGGTCCATATAAATGCATATATGCTATATATATATATATATATATATATATATATATATATATATATATATATATATATATATATATATATATATATATATATATATATATATAGACACACGCGCGCGCGCGCGCACACATACATACATACCTAGACCTAGAAGCCCTAGAATCAAGTTAAGGAAGCATCATCTAGGTAGAAGGCGCATACGTACGGTATATAGGCTACTCACGGTAAAGTGAGCACTTTTTACGGCCGCGCTAAATTTACCTTTCAATTCATTTCTACCTTTCCACCACTTTTTAATGTAAACATAGCAATATGACTAATAACGACATCACTCTCAAAAGTTAACGTCTGAGACTGCAATAAAAAATATTTATTAGGGGTTAATGTCTTTTGGGAGGTCCTTAAAAGTGCTCACTTTACCGTGAACAGCCTATATCAAGCGGGATGGGTCTAGATAGACACAGAATAGATACGCACACAAAGACGAAGTGACGCAGAGGTTCAATTGATATAGATGTACCCATTCTGTGAAAAGTGAGCACTTTTTAAGGCCCTGCTAAATTTTTCCTTTCAGCCAATTCTTATCTTTCAGCCACTTTTTAATATAAACATTGAAATGTATAGGCTGTTCACAGTAAAGTGAGCACTTTTTAGGCTTTAGTTACTTTTTCCTTTCTGCAATTTTTTATTCTTTAACCACATAAAAAAAAATAGTGCCATGAGTAATAAACACAGTGTATATATTCCACCATACTCGGAAATTAACGTCTAAGGCTAAACTAAAATATATTTATTGACTATTATTCCAAATGTGAGGTCTTTCAAAAGTGTTCACTTTACCGTGAATATCCTATAACTAATATACACAGTGTATTTTCACCAATCTCAAAAGTTAACGCCTGAGGCTGCAATAAAATACATTTATTAGTGCATAATGTCTGTTGAGAGGGCCTGAAAAAGTGCTCACTTTACCATGAATAGGCTATACGAGACGCTGTGCAGCTGGATTTATTTCGCGGAATAAGGCGCGTTATACAATGATACGCAAGCGGCGCGGAGAACGTACGTACGGAAGCTAGGCAACTCCCAACTCCTGAGTGTCCGCGAATCCATGTAGCCAATAGGAATCGAGTACTTGGTTTGTTGATGTTCGTTTTCGTGGCCATTATGATATACACAGCAACAGGTGCTTTCATTTGCCGTGGTGATCATCATTTTCATTTTAACAAATAAGTGCACATGGTTAGACAGTAGTAATCACGTATTTCTAAACACTGCACAAATGTAAAAAAAATGAGATGCGTATATTATGAAACCTGTATCAGTAATTTGCAATAGCTGAGTATTTTTTATTTCGTAAGTTGACTGTACGTTTTTTCGTATTGTAGAATGGTCAAAATTCATCCCGAGTCTTTCGGCCCGTTCATACGTATCCGTGCATTGTAGAACGGGCCTAAAGTGACTGTTTCGCGTAACCCGAACATGCCCCAGTTGCAATAAACTTGGTCAGATGATATGTACTAAGGTGTAAACAATCTAACCCTTCCTCCCTTTCTCCACGCCAATGTCTCCATTTAATAGGACAATGACATAGAAGTGAGTGCAAATAGTATACGCCGAACCTTGCAGTTGTACATTTGTTTCGGTTAGCGTGTGATGATCGAACTTTTCATACATGAGATTACATAATGCATTATAAAGACAAATGTTTAAAATTAATTAACATTAAACTACACTTGAACAAGACCACGCTAAAATTGAAAGATTTTTATCGTGTCATATTCGGACGCAAAAAAAAAAAAAACTAATTGATGTATACTTGCATAGAATCACGTTTGGAAGACAGGAAATTACCATAGCTGTACTGATTTCATGTATCTATTTTCACCCAACTCGATGCACAAGTGGTTTTATGAATCATTTGTACAGAACACTTTGGAGATCTATTCTTTTCTTTTAAACATGCAAGACTTCAAGTTAACGAAATCTTAAGCCGGTTTTAATAACACGCGACGCTTACCCGAATCGTTTGGGCGATGCCCTAATAAAAATATATAAAGTTATATTAAATATCTCAAAGTCACATCCGGCCATAAAGAAGCATGGCGATGGCGACGGCAAACGGCATAAAGAATATTCGCATGTATTCTCTTACCTCAGAACTTTAAGGTACGCCACCGAACAGCGTGCAGAGCTCCCGCAGGAAACGTTTTTATTAAAAAACCGTCCAACGCGCCTGAGTTAGATGTACTTACGCGCCTGAGTTAGATGTACTTACGAATAGCATTTATGAAAGGTTACGTATCTGTATTCGTTTCTCAGTTCCTCCATTTCTCCTCAAAGCATGTTTTTGTCATAGTGAAAATGGCTCAAACTGTTGTTTCCACGGTCATTTTTAGGTATTAACATTCCTGTACGAAACATTAAAAATTGGGCGTGGCTGTGTCGGGGACACGGCCGTTTGTTTTGCGTGAATACGTTTAAGTTGACGCGCTCGGACGCCTTGTTGATGTTTACGTTCCCGGCACCGCTTGACGCGATCATGTGGGGTTTTATGGGTATCAATGGATTGCTTTCGATATGCTCTTTCCATCCGTATACGGTTTTTGTATTTCGACTTGGCTTTTTTGTCGAGTATAGGCCGAAATTACGTTTTGTTAATTTATTTACATTAAACGCATATCATTTCACCATAACCACGCCACACAGATGTTTTTATACGCGCAATTGATTAATTTTGACGAGAGCTGTTAATTGAAACCCAAACGAGCGTCGTAGTTTCTCATAGTCAAAAGTTATACTACGCGGAAGTTATAAGACGCGGCGAAACGAATTCAAAATTGCCGTCCTTCCCCCACCCCTCACCAACGGCCACACACGATGCTTCACAGTCCTCACTCAACCTAACATATTCTTTGATCCTTTGGCAATCGAGTGGTGTAACTGAATTCTGAATGTAGACGATGGATTAGGAGCTGCAATGCCTAACTGTATCGCCCGATTTTGTTATCATCGGCCGATTTTCTGAATTACTTCCCACTATGGTTGCAAATTTAAAGACGTTTTCACATCAAAAAAGGAATAGGGACGTGCATCAAACCTTTATTTTTATTGTTACGTCATAAAATGGTACGGTATCAACTGAAAGTTCCATATATGCGCGTTATGGACTACAAGACTGCACGCCAGTTCGGTGCTTTGCGCGTAGAGGTGATGAGAGAGTTGATGCACATGTCATGGTCACCCTTAGCCCTCCCACGCTCTTGGGCCTCACACGTGCAAAATTCCTTGAACCAGGCGGCCACCTTAAGCGGCGACAATAGTGTTTTAGTACAGCGATCTGTTCAGAAAAGCCACAGCATTGTCGCTATAGTTGGAACACTAATTTATAAAAGAATACATTTAATATCAAAAGTAAACAGAGCGCTAATCTTAGCAACTTTCTCTATTTACTTGGAACATTGCAAAGTGTTTGAAATACACGTTTTCCCACGAAACAAACAAATGTGCGTACAACAGGCTCCGAGTGCTTTCAAGACGTGACAAACACAGCTAAAATGGGCCTTATCAAGGCGCCATATCTCAAAATACACGCGTCAGATACTTGTAACAAATACCAACGATCATCCACTCCTGGCAGCGAATTAAGAAAAAAGTAGTTCCAAGTATTGGTCACTATAGTGAACTACGGCACAGACTTTCCACCAATGAAATGACATGGTCGCCGCTGAATGTCCGTATAGGTGACCGCAGCGCGAAGAGATCACTGCACGCCGGTTCAGAGCCTTGTGCTTAGTGGCGATGGCGTGGCGGTGTCACATTTATCGCTCCCGCACTTCTCGGAATCTAACTCCTAAAATAGAACCGGGTATTATAGGCGGGCGCCTTTAGTGCTTGCTAGTGATGGGACATTCCTTTTTTCCCCACCGCGTTTACAATACTCTGTACCAATTTTTGTCGTGTAGAACGTACAAGTACTTACTTTTATTATTCGTTGGCAAGCTTTAGGCCCACAAGCAAAGTGCCCTGCCACAATCAAATACGTCACCACCCAGTGAATATGAAGTATAGTGCGCATGCTAGCTGCACAGTAAACAGTCTATTTTTACGCTGAGTGAATATTACGTATAGCGCGCATGATAGCTGCGCAGCTTACAGTCTATTTCTAACACGAAGTCTTAACGCAAATTCAATGTGCTTAAATTACGAAAAAATGTATCCCCACTTTCCCCGTAAAAGCGGCCAAATATAAAAAAACGAAACATCATCATTTTAACACGTGTTTTGACAGTTGTTATAGCAAACAATTTTTGAGCCGATATCTATGCGCCACATCACATGCGCTCGGTTACTTATGATGTCTATGGTTGTCACACTAAAATAACATTTCATTGTTTGTGAACAGTTATATTCTATTTCCACGCTGTAAAACTGGACATTTCATTTTTAGCGACAAGAAAAAAAACTCACCACAGTTGCTAAAATCTCGACTATGGCGACAGTATTCGATGATGATCCACCACCTGCAAATGTTTCAGACGTAATCAGCAATACGATTTCAGGTGCACATTCCGAAGAAAAAATCGACACCAGTTCAAACGTCTGCGCATGGGGCTATGGTTACGAAGCCACGGGCCAGAATGCCGAAGTATCGGTCAAGGAAAGTGAGTCGACATCCACTTCCGGAGACAGAAAAGTGAGTCTCAGACATAATTATGACTACATTTTTGACAATATTTCGACTATGACGACATTGTTCGATGATGAGCCACCACCTGCAAATATTTCAGACGGAATGAGCAATACGATTTCGGGTGCACGTTCCGAAGAAATAATTTACACTAGTTCAAACGTCTGCGAATGGGGCGATAGTTACGAAGCCACAGGTCAGAATAACGAAGTATCGGTCAAGGCAAATAAGTCGACATCCACTTTCGGAGATAAAATAGCGAGTTTCCTACATAACCATGCGCACATTTTGCACAAGGGGGACGGGATCCCCGAACGCAAGGCTGGCGATCGCAGAACCCCGAGGGGGGGAGGAAGAGCTTCGACGCTAGAAAAATATTTCCGCACGAAACACGGCGGTGTTTTGTTCCCGAAGCAGAACGAGAAGGTTAGTTTTCTTGACCTCGGCACAGAGAAGGCTTGTAAGGAAGGGAGATCGTCGACGCTGGGGAAATTTTTCCGTAAGAAGAGCGGCGGAACTTTGCTCCCAGGAATGAAAAAGGGGCGAAGTTTGTCCGACGTACGAACCGAAACACCTCCACGTTACGGGTTCTGGCACTGGTTCGGCTTGGGCCCGATGAAAATATCGCCCAAGAAGAAAGAACGCCAGTGATCCGCGGGAAATCAAGTTCACTCAAATTTATTGTTTTGGTAATTGAAGTAAAAAAAAAACAAAAAACATGTACAACGTGAAAAATTCTCAACTTTTTATACTGTACTTTGATTACCGTAATAAAATATATCATACCTAAACCGCATTTTCACATTTTATAGTATCGGTATTATACTTCCTAAGTTTAATCATAAACCGTAAACCAATATTTTTTGAAATAGAGATTTTTAGGAACACACAAATCACTACCAAATGTTGGTATGTTGTTTTCGGAAATACCATAGTTAAATTTTATAAAGCTGCTGAATTCTGTCTGCAGCGGCTCTTCCTCGCAGCAAGGAGGATGTTTCTATTGTAAAATTTGTCTCAGAGTTCTTGTAAAACTACGAAAAGAAATACATGCCTATTTTTCAATAATAGTTCTTGATTCGGATCAGAGGTTAGATGGTAACCTTCCTTTTTCTGAGGAGTCTCGTTTGATACCATGCTTCGGAAAGCTTGTTATTTGAGCGTAGGAGATATTTGTGGCATGTCATTGTGGACACTCCTGTAATGCTTTCATATCTTGCCCCATCTCCTCTCATTTGTTTATTCGCCCAACTCTCATGTGTCCCTTACTACATTCATCAGGCTTGACAGGAAGTTTAAGGCTGTATTCTAATTAGTTTTGAGTTGTTTTTCGAAATTTGTAGTTAGCATCTTGTAAGGTTAGTCTGAACACCAGGACACACAGCTGTCTAGCACGCCTGTCCTGTTACTATTACTTTGATGTTATCATTAGTCCAAAATTAAAAATACAAGTCTCAAAAAATACATTCCCAAAAAGTTTTTGGAGTGCCGTTTGAAATTTAAAATTAACAAAATGAAAACAATATGACGTGAAATTGTTAGTTAACAAGAATTTTGTAATAAAAAAATACATATTTCAAGAATGTTTCAGCAACTTGCTTTGTGAAATAAACAAGTTATTGTGAGTACGATACACGTTTGTTTATTTAAATAATCCCGTCAAAATGTGTGGCAAAACTATTATGGCGGCGGTTTGGTAATTTGTCAGCTCCGAAACTGACAAAATGCAAATTACAAAAAAGTCATAGATTTTGTACGTAGGCCTAGACAAAATGGGCAACACGACCATTTTGTTAACAATGAGTGCCAATTGGAACACGGCTGTCTGCCTCGGACATGTTAGCTCCACTAGCCTCATTCCGTCATGTTGAACATAGTGCACAAATTATTTTCTTTGGATTTCATTACTTCCATGCACAGGCGTAGCTATAAATTAATTCAGGGGGTGATGTACTAATTTATATTTGCAGTAAATACTGGACTAAAGTAATATACTGTAAATGTTTACATCCGTGAGAAAAAGTACCTACCTATAAATCTTTCAATAATTGTGTTATGAAATGAAACACTTGATATTCACAATAATTATAATAATAAATAAATTAAATTATGCACACACATCTTTCCTTTGAATGTCTCATCTAATTTTAAAAATACATATCGCTTCATTATTCCAAACATGTCAAAAACTTATTTAGGTTCAACTAAAAGCTAATTATAAAGTCCATAAAAAAAAATCATTTTACGTAAATGGTTCAGAAATGTTTAATAACTGACACACTATGTGAAAGACAAACTCTCAAGAGTTTTTTTTAACGTGGCACTGGCGGGGTAGTTGTTAAACTGCAGATGGGGCCACCAGTAACCGTATTTGCTGTAACGGCGGCGAACCAGGTAGAGAACGCTTTTGTGTGCTAGAATTTGATTGTTGCCAATCGATAGAGAGTGCGTAAAGAGCTTTCCGTGCCAAGTACCACAAGACACCACCAGTTTACAAGAGCATAGTGAAGTGGTACAAGAAATTCGAGGAGGATGGTTGCTTGTGTGTTTGCAAAACGTTCAGGCCAACCTGGCACTGGAACAGACGGTGGACCATGTGAGGGACGTGATGGAGCGTAGTCCCAGAAAGTCAAACTACCGAGATAGTGTGAAATTGAACATCCCTCCTCCAACAGTGTGGAAAATACTCCCTAAACGGTAAAGAGTGAAGCCTTTCAAATTACAGCTTCTGCAAGCCATAAGCCACGACGACAAATTGCTCCGACTGCAGTTCTGCATTAATATACAGAACCACATGGATGACGACTTCAGAAACAAATTAATCTTCAGTGACAAAGCAACTTTCCATCTTTTAGGAAAGGTTAACTGACACAACACACGCGTAAGGGGAACAGAGAATCCACATGCACCTCTCGAGCACGTCCGGGATTTGCCGAAAGTTAAAGAGTTCTGTGCCATGTCCAATAAGACAGTTCATGGCCCCTTCTTCACTGAGAGAACTGTCAAGGGTGTGACCTATTTTGACATGCTGCAATTGTGGCTTATGCCGCAACTGGAAGCTGATAGCAGGGATTTCATCTTCCAACAAGATGCTGCCCCTCCATATTTTCACAATTTTGTACGAGGTTACCTGAATGAGACGTTGCCGCATCGCTTGATATGCAGCGTGGCGGCCGCTGACCAGGCGTTACTACGGTGGCCCCAGTGGTCACTGGACATGATGCCCTGCAATCAAACCCCTTGTGGGGTAATGTCAAGGATCAAGTTTATGGTACAACTCTACCACAGAACCTAGACGACTTGCAACACCGCATCACCGGAGTTGTTCTTACAGTCACTCCTGACATGCTGAGTCGGGTATGGGCAGAAATGGACTAGAGATTAGATGTGCGCCGTATGATGAAGGGTGGACACACAAACGTTTTATGAAGACTGCAAAAAAGAAACACTGAGAGTTTGTCTTTCATGTAGTGTGTCAGTTATTACATGTTTCCGAGCCATTTACGTGTACAGATTTTTTAAAATGTTTCATAGAATTCATAATTATCCTGTATATCTCGACGTACTATGAGCAATGCCAACCCATCTAAGCTGTTTTCTGACATACTGTTGAACAAATATCATAAAGTCTACATGCAGGCTGCAAAATTGCATGTCAATACTTCGGGGAAAAATTCCTCACACAAGCTTTGTTTCTTTACTACAGCCTGTAATACATAAGGTACAGTGTATGGCCCACGGGCTGGATCATGACGTTACTGTGGAATGCCATCACAGCTGTAATTGGCAGCCCCATACCAGCCACCAAGGATCCCTGATTTGAATCCGCTAAGACTTTTATTTGTGGGGACATTTAAAGGCACTCGTGTATGCAACCCCAATGGACAATGTAGATAATCACCGTAACCGTAGCGTTGCAGGCTGCGAAACAATCAGGAATTTTCCAGGCACTCATCAACGCATCCAGGCATCCATGCAATGGTGGGTTGATGCACGAGTTCATGCTGACGGAGGGCATTTTGAACATTTCCCTTAGTAACGACTATAAACTTTCACACGTGTAACTAATTCCTGTGCAGTTCCTACTGTTCTAGGTGTGGTGTCGTAGAGTGAGGTGTCGTGTACCGTGCAAACGAATGCTGCAATGGCATTCCTCAGCAACATGATCCAGTCTGTGGGCCATACACTGTACGTTATGTATTACAAGCTGTAGTAAAGCAACTAAGTGTTTGCGGACCTATGTTCATATAATATTTTTTTCATCCTCCAGACGTGAGGAATGTTTCCCCAAAGTATTGACCTGCAATTTTGCAACATTCTGTAGTGTGGAAAAATACCTCTCACTTGATGCTGTAGATCAACAATGTGCAAGCATGGGGAAAATCTATTATTAAAATGTTGAGTGTTTCAATAAAATCACTTTTCTGTAATATTTGGTCGTCTTCTTCTAGCCACTTTTCTTTTTCGCCACGTCTGTACTTCACTAACAGACACAGATGCAGATTTGTCTTGGGTATACTGCTCCAGTAGGGTTTGTATATAATTTCTGCAATGTCAATAATTTCCTTGGAAGAAGAAATTGTTCTGAGCTTAATACATCCTTACGAAGCAAGAACTTGTAATCATTTAGTCACGGAAAGAGATGGAAATTCACTTTCCACAAATTATTCAAAATTGTTTGTACTGTAGCATAGTTCGACCGCTGAACTGGTTTTCCAGAAATTGTAATTTCAAAATTATCTTGTGCCTGTTTAATTGCTGCAAAAAAATAACGTTAAATTTAGTGGTGCCCATTGCATTCTTAACAGATGAAGAGAGATTGTACTTCTTAGCTTTAAAAAATGATGAAAAATAGAATGTTAGGCAAAATATTTTACAACATATGTTAAGTGAAATTAGTATAAACTTACTCTGGTGCAAAAAAGAATGATGATTGAGTGCTTTTGTAGTAGTTTCAGAGTTAATTAAATTAAAACAAAAATCTCTATGCTCAACCCATTGAATTTCACACGTCTGGCTACGCATCTACAGAATGTCACCACTTCCGTTACTGTCCCTATGTAGTTTTGAATTTATATTACACGCAAGCTTGAATCAAAGCTAAATTTAGAGAATGGCTTGCACAACGAAATACACAGCTGTGTGACATGATTGGCAACTCCGTAATCATCCAATTATGCTCTTTGTGCCATCATATCCCTAGCTATACAAATAAGCTACATGAATAACGACATTTTGAATAGTTTTAACTATTGTTTATGCAAGATCTGATCTGCGGAGGTGATATAGTACAAATTTGAGACAGTATTCTCTAAAAACACAACCATTTTCTATTATGGGAATTTTTTATTTACGGTGCACAGTAAATTACTAATCCATCGGTAACAACCCTTGCCTGAGAGTTATATTTTTAAATAAATAAAGGGGGTTCCAACCTCCCCCCCCCCCCCAACTCCTTTATGGAAGGGGGTTGATGATAGCCACATTTTTATGGTGTGCACTTCCTTAATCAATAATGCATTAACCAGAAACTCAAGAAATTTAATTGCATTATTCATTCTGTCTGAACTACTGCCAATACACTTCTGCTTCAGTTACACTTTCAAAGATGGCTACGCCCTTTACGGAACAGAATTAGACTTTACGTAGTATGTATATTTTCTACATATTTTTTAATGAAGAATATTTGAAGAAGTTTGTCAGTATATTTCAGTTTCATTCTGTCTGAAAATATAATCAAACACACCCTTTTTTATTCTCTAATATATTTATTCAGAAGGCAGCTCCAGTACTTAAAAGTTAATTTTTCATTAATTAATTTCCAAATAGCCAAACGCTCTTGACAAAATATTCTAGACACCATCAGTTTATCCTGAATTTCGGGAGGGGATGTAGCCCTATGACACCCACTCCCCTTTTTTCCCTACGCCCTTGCTTCCAGGTCTTGAATTCTTCAGCAATCATGGGGTCAGCATGCACATACCTACCACAAGGATTAGCATTCTTTCCATCAGAATTGAAACCTCCAATACTTAGGTACATTTATTGTGCTGTGATCACAATGATTACACAGACAGGAAATTCACTTACTAAAACTAAGATGGTAAAACAGCAGTATTTAGAGGTCCAGGTGTGTTGCCTGGCATGCCAAGGACTTGCCATCAACATGAATAATAATTCCTTCATAGTCTCACTGAGACAGTAATACAATAATTGCTCTGCCAGGGAAATTCACGTATTCGTTTTCTGAAAGCAGGCCTTGTTTCCCGAATATCAGGCAGAAGTTTGACATAAACTATTTATTGTAAATGCAATCAAACATTGTTGAATATTATGTAATGAATACTTAAAGCTGTTGGGATTTATCAACAATTTTGCTTAAGGCATGAACCTTGCCACAGCCTAGCAGTACCATAATACACATCACAAGCTTACTGGTACTTTCATCGCTAATATCCTACACTGATTTTCATCTCCTGCAAACATCTCCAACACTGGCTCACTATTTGCCAGCATTACTGTCACAATAACGTGATTGAACAGTGAAACATCATTTGTTTAAAATTACTGTTCCTGCGCACTCATGCTCACATAAAAAATTATTTTGTGCATAGGTGCCACGTTAAGTAAAAGCGGTGCAGGGGAAGCGGATCACTATTTAATTAGTACTTACAACTCGTAGTAAATAGCTTACCCCATTCTTATTAAAATTTTTTATTTATTTGTATTTGCATAACTAGCAAGAAATTAACTCAATTTTTTGAAACCTTGGCATACATGACAATGTATGTTAAATTCAGGCGTAACTGCAAACAAAAAACACAAGAGAGGAACGAGAGAGAGAAGATTTAAATGAATGTGGGTATGGTCATAGAAAGTTCAAGACTTTCCCCCTCTTCGGGAAACATGAAGGCTGTGCTTATGATTTTGCATAATATAAACATAGTACATCCATTACTGCACGTAAATTGTTCAGAGGAAGTTATAACATTTTTTTAAGCATAAACTTTAAAATGACTGTGCTAACCACCTGTTCACGCACACGTAGTCAGAACGGTAGCTGATTTGTGTTCAGTTGTTGGTTGAGGCTTGGAAACCAGTGCAGCTGATACGCACACAGTAACCCATAGTCCCTGTATTGCTGATAATTCAGACATCCTGATACACCTTCTTTACAATGTACATGCCACCAACAACTGTGACATCCTCTTCCTGGACACCATCTTCTTTGAAGAGTGATCTGGTTGAACAAATAATGTGTACCGTTTATGACTGAGCATCGTGGCAATGGTACAGTGATGTGTACCCTGTACACCCAAGGCTCTCGTGATACCTCTGTGGTTTATCGCTGCCCTCTGAAGTATGAGCTGTGATAGAACTACGATCTGAACTACGGGTCGATATATACAAAATGAACCCGGATCTTCATGACAAGACTACAATACTACACCCACTACATCATTCAGGTGGAGAATAACAATTACAGGTTTATAAATTTTGCAAACTGCTGATGCCAGTTAATATACACTGCACTCACAGTACTTAACTCATACAAAAAGAACTGCTACAATGAAATATTACAGTGCTTTAGGCAATTTTGCAATATAAAATAACCACAAACTCAATCTAATGTACAAGATACTGTGTAAGCTCAGATTCCTGGATTCTCTATTCTATAACTGCCCATGCTTATAAAGCATGGACAGAAGGCGACGTGTGCCTGTGGGAGTATAATTTTCCATGTAAAACCAACACTTAAATGGTTAAACTGATCTAACCAGGAGTTCAGGACTTGGAAATTTTGATGTTGGGGGTTCCCTGACATAAGGAAGTTGCACAATTTGGATCGGTTTTACCCAAAATGAAGATAAAAGAGTTTAGAAATCCGAGCCTTTGATGTAACTGAGATGCCCAGGCACCATTTCCAATGATTACCCTCCATTGGCTAACAAGATAAATCTCCTCTCATAGCATGATCAAGTACTGTCATTTCCTGGGCTATTAGGTAAAAGATACCCATTGATCACCTGCATTTGTTTTTCCTGTGATACTCCCATTTTCCCTGCATTAAATTTAATGGGACATGAGCACACGAGTGATGCTCGAGTACATTTATCAATATAAAATGAATGTCAATGGCACAAATTACTAAAAATATCTCGTTTTCTACACTTAAGCTTTTTCACTTCTCCAATTTTTTTATTTTCACTTTCAACTTACATTGCTTCATTCACAACTCCTCTTTTTCCTTTGTTCCACCTACACAGTTCCAACATCAAAACAAGGAAGGATCACAGAAGAGTGATCAACCAACAAACACCACACTCCAACCACTGCAATGCTAAGATATACCATGCCAACGTGTGTGCTGCCATCTATTGGCATTTTGTGAGGAATGTCTTATTTTTCTCATCCTCCCCCCTTCACTTTTGTGTGCTCTCTTACTACATACCAACTACTTGTCACGTAAAACCTGCCTCGCGTTAACATATATGACCCTCACTCTGTTGTTTTGTTCCCATTGGGAACTGTCATCGTTGTTACATACGTAAAAAGCTTTTCTTTTGACATAAGCCATTTCTCAGTGTTTTCCCTTTTAATTTTCTGCACTTTTATTTCCTTGTGTTATTCCCTGTTTTTCCAGAAAAATGGTCACCATGTTAGGACTACCCATACACCGTAATGCGGAACAAATCATAAATGGATCACTTAGCGAGAGGAGACTTACCCCTCAGAGTGTTGAAATACAGGAAATTGACGTACTCTTACTACGCAAATGAAAAGCCACAATCATGATTGTTCTTGGTGTATTACATTACACCAATACTGAGAACGTCGACAGAAACACACAGTCTGTCATGGATTACACTACTATCAGTTCATGATATGGCTGTGCAGCATGCAGCCCAGCAAAACGAGGCTGGAAATCCCACAAATCCAGCAGCCTGAAACATGACACATTCCGGTATGCTTAAACATTACTGATACACTATATGACTAGCAAAAACCAAGTTGATGGCCTCCCCTCCCCCTCTCCAAGTTGTGATGCATCAATCCTCTACACCAGTGGAACCTCGAATAATTCACTGTATGCACGAGCTCTCTGAGCTGGCTATACTTCAGTGGGTAGTTAAATTTACAGGTGAGTTATTGTGTTATGTGATAAGGAAGTGAAAACAATGGTGAATACATACACCTGGTTGATGATTACACATATACATCTGACGCGTGACCCTCTGTGCATCTTTGCCCCATCTGAATACGGTTCACCCCTCTGGGAAAATCGTTAAACAGTAGTGGAAGAGGCTGGGCACATGCCTACAGGGTACTCGTTGCAATGACAGATGATATTACAGACACGTCAGTCTAGCTTGTACTGTTTACCCTACTCCAAACTGACATCACACCAACACTCTCCCAAGTGAGATTATACTGCCGGCTGAGACTCCGAGCCCGTCACCCAAGGCCACATAGAGTCATCACGCACTCAAGTAATCCAGTTAAAGTGCCAGCCCGTTCGCCAGGCCGTGACAGTGATTGCTAATGTTGTACCGGTCAGTCAGGCTACCAGACCTGTACTGTACACTGGCAGAGCACCAGTGAAACATTGAAACTCCCTGATATTTATTATGATTCTAGTGTCACATAATAAAATCTTAATATATTAGTGAACCTAAAATCTCACAGGGTGACAAGCGTCAAAAAGGTTTTCATGGCGCCCAAAGTGGGGCGTAGTTGCAATAGTATCGACTAAGCAACCCAACCAAGCAAGCAGCCACGCGATAGTGACCTAGCCGGACAGCAAGTCCACACACAAAACACCACTCATGGTGTTTGTGGTACCACAGTTACGTTAGCACAGGCTATGTAATATTTTACTCCAGCCGACTCCGTCGACTAGGAACCTAGCCGGGAGTCAAAGCCACTCAAAACTCTAGAGGACTTCGAGGAGTCCTGAAACACCCAGTGGCGATCAACAACACTACTCCAAGATCATTTCAGACACCGGACAGGGCCTGACAGACTACGAAGAATCCGCAATGGCTGACAACCTACACAAAGCACTCGAGAAGTGCCATATAAACACATGCCCTGGCACAGGGGTTCACGTGATCTCATGCACACACTGCCACGGTCACTACCGCTACCAATAGTTGGAGTGGGCAGACAAGCCCCGCTATACCGATAGTATAGAATACTGCTGTAGCAAGTGCCGCCAACGCCAAACTGCTAGCTGCAGTTGGCTGAACTGCACTAGACAAGGGACCTATACAGTAAGGTGTACTGTCTGCACTCAAGACTTCCACCATGTATGCATTGGATGACCCGCCGAACGAGTCACAGGGCCCGGTCTGGTGTATCATTGCCAAGTTTGTAGGTGTGCCCAAGACTACCCGTCACTGAACCTTGGCTCTTGCCAGAGACCCGTCACGGCCCAGGTTACCCCTGAGCTCCAGCTTCCCGAATTCAGAGGCAGACCTCACAAAGACCATATAACATTCACCGACGAATACGAAGGGGAATTCAAAGACCACAATGTACCGCCAAACAATGGGTCAACCAAACCCACAACTCAAAGGAAAAGCCCTTGAACGGTGGGTGAGGCATAGATAGGTCATGACCGAGTGGGCACAGCTGTGCTCACGCCTCCCCTGCCAGTTCACAGGTTAGGTCATAGCTCGAGTAACCTCCGAATTCCACAACTGAACCCAGGCCACAGAGGAAGAAGCAGGATTTTACGCAAGAAAGTACAGATGTACTAGTGTTCATTTCCCACTGAAGAACAAGAAAGTTGTGTGCGACACATAGCACGCATGCTCCTTCCAAACATTAGGAATCTATTAGTTTCTTAAACCAACTACTGTGGATGAGCTCGTGGAACGAGCGAAAGAAATCAAGTGGAATTGCCAGGCGCAGGCATTGTTAGACAAGCCTCGCACGGGTAAAACCCCCTGAGAGCAAGGTCATTAACAGCCCACCCCCACCCATTACCCCCTAGCTCCTGCCGTGCTGGTTCTGCCTGGGTCGGTACTTCAACAAACAAAGATTGCCCGCGCAGGCAAGGGCGAGCAGGGAAAGGGAGAAATATGTGGTCACCAGATGCGCCAGTGCACATGACTCAGACTAAGCGATCTGCCTAGATGGGAAACGCCACAGCTGGGGTGCGCGCATGGCAGCCACCTTAGGCAAACAAGGGCCCATCAAACTCCAGCAATTGAACCATGCCTATGAGGAGAGTGAACCACCAGAGGATCCCCACATACAAGTGGAAATAAATGGTAGCCCATACCTAGCTTTACTTGACCCCGCTGCCATGGGAAATTTCATAAGAAGTGGCCTGTTTACAGATTCACTTTGTCAGAATGGCACAGCCCAGTCAGACCACGAAGGTCAGAGGGAAAACAACCCTCACCATGGGAATCCACCACCTCACACACACTGCAGAGTTCATGGACTCACCATATATTGCCGAAGACGTAATTCTGGGACGACCTGGCTCAACCAACAACAATGTGTAATGGACGCTGGAAGAAGCACATATATATCAGGGAGTAAAACCGGATAAACATCCATTCAGAACACAGCCCAGAAGCGATCATCGCACTTCCAATCCACCCCGATAATGTATGGCACCACTTGAACCCAAGTAAATTTTCCGAACTGAGTAAAATACTCAACGAACACGCCAGTGTTTTTAACTACAAAGGATCTCTATGCCAGACATGTAGTAACCATCATGAGAATTGGCCAACTACAGATGTACCAGTCTACAAACGCCCTTACAAAGTGTCCGCCAGGAGGCGACACAATATATTAAAGCAAATAGAGAAGATGAAGGAATAGGAGATTGTTGAGCCGTCCAACTCAACATACAACTCCAGAGTTGTACTAGTACTCAAGAAGGAAGGAGGATTGCGCTTTTGCATAAATTACAAGGACCATAATGACATCACTCAACTGATCGCACCTCCTGCAATCGAACTCAACAATATTCTCTGTGATATAGGGCAAGCCTCTATATTCAGTACTCTGAACATGCAGTCTGGGTACTGGCAGATTGCGGTTTACCCAGATAGCCTGAAGTATAGTGCCTTCACCACTCTGGAAGGGGAGACACTTCAATTTAAGGTCATGACATTTGGATTGAAAAACGCTCCAGCAACCTTCCAGAGACTGTCAGCTGAAATACTGAATGGTTTTGTAGGTCAGTTTTGTTTCACGTATTTGGATGATATCATCATATACTCCAAAACATGGGAAGAACACTGCAGCCACCTCCAACAAGTTTCGGAGACTCGAGATGCATGGTCTTACCTGCAAACTAGCCAAGAGCCACTTCGGTAAGACCTCCATAGATTACCTTGGCCACATCACGACCCCTGAAGGTAATTTTCCATAAACAAAGTTCATCCGAGCCATCCAAGAGGTCAAAAAGCCTACACACAAGAAGCAACTTCGCCACTTCCTTGGTCTATGTAATTGATTGCGTAACTTTGTACCAAACATAACTCTACAAATGGCCCCACTTCACCACCTACTAGAGAAGGAAACACATTGGAAGTGGACGCTTATCCTACAAACGGACACCTGTCAGGACGGGCTAGGTGCCATCTTGTACAAGGAAGACGCCTCTGGTAGCCGCAGGGTGATAGCCTATGCCAGCACCCGCCTGAACAAAACAGAGCATTATCATATCAATGAACAAGAGCGCCTTGCTGTCATCTGGGCCATACGCAAGTACCACTATCACCTAAATGGCAAACATTTCATACTCCGCACAGATAGCAAAGCCCTCAAATGGCTGCCTGAATCCTGTAATACCCAGGCGAAACTTGGACGGTGGGAAATTTCTTAACAGAGTTTGACTTCAAAGTTCAATACTGCCTGAGTAAGTTATACTACCTTCCAGACGCACTGTCATGTCAGCCAGATCTCGGAGGGGAACCAAAGGAGGAGGGAGAGTGGGAGAAGTTGACACCACCCCCAGCTCCGGCCCGAAGCCCCAAAGAGATTGTACGACTGCTGCAGTTGCAACTCAAAAGAGAGCAAATCTCTTAACACCAGCAAAAATACCTGGACGTCAAATTCTTAATCCAAGACAAACCGCACCGGTACCGACAACAAGACGTCGTCGTCTGGTTTCAAAACCGGTCACTCCGTGGCTCCTTTCAAAAATTTGGATTTCAAGATCCCTTCGTGCAGATATCTGCAGACACCATAACAACCATTCACATGCTGGACATCCTAGAACAAGGGAGATGCTGCAAGATGTTAAAGAACATCATATTTGGGATGGAATGAGTAGAAATGTCAGACAGTACGTCGCCGGCTGCAAGGCGTGCTGTCGCAGCAAAGCTTAGTCTGTCCTCCCTCCAACCGCAAAAACCAGAGTCAACCATGGCAAGGACGAACCTGGCCGCCAATATAAAGAGTCTATATCCTCACAGCACTCATGGGAACCAGTATTTGTTGGTGGTGACTGACATGTTTTCTCGCTGGGTGGAAGCATTCCTGCTCCCCAGATAGCAAACTCAGAATATGCTCTGAAAATTAGATAAGGGGGTATTCTCTCGCTGGGTTTATCTCCAGGCCATCCTTATGGACAATGACACTCCATTCACAAGCCAACAGTGGAGGAGGGCTTGTCAGATCTGAGATGTGGAGACCTGAATAGCACCCCCTTACCATCCCCAAGCAAACCCACTGAGCGGAGGAATCAGGAGCTCAAGAAGAGCCTCTGTCTCAGTGTGGGGAAGATCACCAGCATTGAGATAAGCACACACCCTTAATCCTTTTCACCCTTCGCCAAAGAGAGAACGAGACCGTCAACACCAGCCCTAGCCAGCTCCTCCTCGGATGAGCACTCAGTCGTCCCGGAGACTGGCAATGAGAAACAACACCCACCAAAATGGCTACGCCTGAAGAAGTCTGCCTGGTTGCCTTAGCCAGGGCTACGAAAGCGCAAGAGGCCCAAAACCAGTATATTGCCCGGAAATACCTACCACACATACAATCTCCATTGGCGAAGCTGTCCTATACAGTTATCCCCTTAGCAAGGCGACAGGCCAGTTCAGTGCTGGCCTAGCCAACAAGAGAGAGGGACTGTACCACATGGTTGGAATGCAAGGAAATGTATACTGGACAGAGAACATCTGAGGACATATTCGAAAGGTGACCCTGGGACAGATGTGGCCGTGTCCAGGTGGAAGCCAGGACTAAAAGCAGAACCGCCAACCCAAGGCCTGGAAGATGAAGAAGAGCCCTCCTTCCGCAGATCACTCCCAAGGTCGAACCCCTGGTAACCAGGAAGCCCACACTTCAACCAGCTGCCGGAGAAGAGTCCCGCCCCTCGATCTTCACTAGGGCTGTAACACTACCAGCGTACGAAGGCAGAGCATTTGTACGGACCCACCCAGTTTATATTTCCATCAGACGTCACCCCGACAAAGACGGAAAGCCACCACGGGATTGGAGGTATCTTGGAGGAGCCCTCTGGATAGAGAACCCCGTCAAAGACCTTTACGTCCCAGCACCATCTCCGAGAGGGATGAGCCACACCAAGCCATTGAGGTAGAGATCCCCGAAGAACCTCTACCTCCGGCCAACACCACGTTGGCCACGCCAGTCCTGGAGGACCCAGTCAACTCCCAGATCTTGATGCTGGACGGTGCTGAGGTCGCTGATGCTGCCCCTCCTATACGAGATGAAGTACATCATCCAGCCGTCGAGGTAGGGGATTACAAAGAGCCCCAACCTCAGACGGCCACCTCAAGAGAGCCCCCAAGAGGAAATGGCTACCACAAGTCTTTGACATGCACTTGAGTTCGCCCATCCGAATGCCGTTCACCCCACTGGGCAAGTCATTAAACAGTAGTGGAAGAGGCTGGAACATGCCTACAGGGTACTCGTTGCAATGACACATGATATTACAGACACGTCAGTCCAGCTTGTACTGTTTACCCTACTCCAAGCCGACATCACACCAACACCCTCCAAAGTCAGATAATACCGCCAGATGAGACTCCGAGCCCGCCACCCAAGGTTACGTAGTTCTACAGCACGTCGAGGGAGGGCACCACACACCCTGTGGACAGACAAGGGATAAAAGGACAGGAATTCTTGTACTTACAGAGTGGTACTTGATGACAAACACACACACACACATACAAAGAAGGACGACACATTTCCCATGTGGTTGCACAATCGCGATGTTTCACTGGCTAAGCCAGCTTCATCAGGCTGTGAGTTGTAGCACACTGCAGTATGGTGGAACGGCGCTGTTAGTAGTGAACCTAACAGCTGGGTGACGAACTACAGTGGGATGGAAAAATTAAAAAATTGCCGGTATAGCTGATGAGTGTGGTTAGGAACTGTGATTATCTATTGTTAAGGCCTAACAGCAGCCTGGATTTTGTTATAAATTGGTAAGATAATTTCCAGCATCTGAGTTCTGAGCTACTGCTTGAAGTTGGGAGAGCACTCAAAAAACCACTGAACGTATTGACATCAAATTTACACTGTGTCTGTGTCTATATATATAAACACAATTTTTACGGCACAAAACAAATTAAATTATGTCATGTAGTACATTCTCCGTAACTCTTAGCCTAGTCCTGGTGGCCCCCCAGTAGCACCCAGAGAGCATCCATGAATGAGTGTAATGAGTGTGATGGGAGAGTGGGCAGTGCAAGAGCCAAGGTGTAGGTAATGGGAAAAGTGATTAAAGCCAAAACGCACTTAGTAAATGTGACATCATTGAGATCAGTGGCGACCAAACACATGAGTGGCACATAACATCACGTTATCTCAAACCCCTTACGTCACGGAAGTCACAAACTTCTGGACTTCTGAACCTCATTATTTAAATGTATAATTCTAATTGCTATGTTGATGGGGGAAAAATGTGCATTTTAGCTGGGGCAGTTTACAATACTTTTTCATGAAAGGGTTTTGTGGTATAAAAACACACGTACATGCACACAGGCACATATACAACAATAAATATATACATACACACAAAAAAATATATACATACACAAAATTGCACGCATGCACGCGCGCACATACACACACACACACTTTATAAAGCCTCATAGTAGAATCAATGATGTGATGCCTACAATGACATCAAAGCCAAACATACCACTAGAAAGCACACATATTTGGGGTTTTATTTGTAAACCTAACCAACATGACTTATGCATTCACATATCTTAATTAACACTAGCACTGAAATCAACATTTACAGTAAATAACTTTTATATCATATTTATTATAATATTAAATTCCTGGACAACCATTAACAGACACAAAAACAACCATAACATAGACAGCTCAGGTATAAAACTCTAAGTCTTTTAACATCTTTAGGATACACAACCACTTTGGTTTCTCAATGCACAGATATTGAAATACATTTATTTGACACTACAGTGTTATAAAATAAGCCCTACTGAAATCTTCATGACTTCTCCGTGAATATATACACCAACAAATAAATTAACATGCCAACTTGACATTCCAACACAGTCAATACAATACACATGGCATTTAATCAGAGGTCCTGGAAATGTGCAGGACATAGTCACAAGCCGAGACAAATGTATCTCGAACACCATCCACAAACAACTATACATAAGAAGATGGTGCTGCTACGTCAAGTACACGACCACCAGCGCCATCACCACCAAGGTGATGAACATCCCTCCGAGTAACACAAACTTGTCCTGGTAGGCCCTGCGCTCAATGAAGCGCATCGTAGAGTTGGACAGGCCAAGGGTGTTGGCAATGTCGAAGAGGCGACGGTGGGCACCCTTGAGAGTGGAGCGCTGGTCGCGCAGGTTCTGCAGCACGTTGGACCCCGACAGGAGCATATCGTCCACACCGCGGTTCACGTTCTGGAATACCCAACAGTGATGCAAACTGTTACATCCATCACATCACCCTGGGTCTTCTGGTTACAAAGCCATTACGCTTATGTGGTAAGCAGACTGGACCAGCGTTGATTTGTATGCAGTCCCCAGTATGGCTCTTTTGAGCAACGAGTACCACAGTGGATCACAGTCCACTATAATAAGTAGTTGAGTAGCTCCTCCTGTCCTTGTGCGTACAGGATGCTTACAGTTAAGTGAGTGGTTGTGAAAGCCCTGCACAGATAACTGTTTCCTTCCACAAGTAAATGCAAACAATATGTGACTTTTACTTAATCAGGGTTGCCACCTTTTTACATTGGAAAATTCCCTGACATTTCCCCGATTTCCAGACAAAAAGATTTTTTTTCCCCTGAACTTTTTCTAACACTTTTTTCCTGTGAGGATTGGCGCCTTTGCATTATAACACACTTTTACAACAAAATACTTCTCTGATTTTACAAAATTGCTCATTGAATAGATTGCAAACAAAAATGCATAAGCATTTAGTACAAAATCATTAATAAAACAATTTGATATGATTCTGGCAGAAGTGCACGGCTGATGACAGAACTGCAAACTATATCATGAATATCACAGAATTTCCTGGCATTTTGCTAACTTGTTTGAAATTCCCTGACATTTCCATGTTTTCCAGACCTGTGGCAACCCTGTTAATGTTTACATCAACTGCTCAGACATCTACTGTATATAGTCAGAAAATAAAAAAAAACAGTATGTGAACACTGAATGATATACTGGTAACAGTTTGCATAACTTACTTAGGTTATTGGCCACGTGTCTACGTGAGAAGACATGTTCTTATTTGACTGGGCCAATCGTAATAAATACTCCGATACTGAACGTTAATGATTCGCGGACACACACTTGAGACACGTGACATTTAAAATCATTCAACCACGAAAGTGCATATGAACATAAGTGTTTTGGAGTTCAACAGTTATTGGAATATTTTTGCAAAAAACGTCTGTCCCTACAAGTAAGTATAGCACAATTGTACATAATACTAAGTATTTAGCACTTCATACAGTAGTAAACATGTCTTAAACCATTGTCAAGCAACATAAAAATTCTTTTTAAATAATATCTGTGAGTAGAATCAAGGAAAAGGATTTGCATTAGTGCTTCCAAGTGACATTCAATATTTTATATGAACACTATGTTACAATCTTATTTGTCTACAGTATTTATTACAACTGTAATAACATTTGTCAAAATTCTTCCTGAAATTGAGTATATCTTGATATAGAAATACCTTAGCATTTACTGTACTACTATAATATGCACTTTGCAAAGACACATAATGCTGCCCTTACATTAGAAAAGAGAAAAATATGCATTACAAAACTAAACGACTATACCAAATTGCTTTACAAGTTTACAACATACTGTATGTACACAATAATTTTTATTGCTTGATGCAAGTTTTACAAAATTATGTTCTGATGTGAAGTTTCCACAGCATACAACAAAATAAAAATCTGGCAGAATAATTTTCATAAGAGAAAATCCCCTATTTTTTGCTTATAAAATTTGACTGTCTACACCAGGTTAGTCATGCAAAACACTCTATACATCAACTTGTATACATGAAAACTGTTGAACAGATAATAAATTGTTGAAAATATGAGACTATTTTTTTCAATTTCCTACTGACATTACTGCACGTACTAAATGCAATCATTAAATGAACATACACCTTAGCAGATTTATTGTAAGCTGTGGAAAAATGAGAACATGACATAGAAAAACTGGTGCAGAAAATAAATAGTATAGGTACGTAAACACAAGCAAAGGCTGGATGTTCTCAATAGATGCGTAAATAACACAAACTTCTGCAGAAGGAATTAAGTTAGTTGTCACCAGGGAAATGAGACAAAGACACCAGAAAGAGTTATCACACAGACATTAAAGGGCAGTATTTATAGACGTATTCAAGTAACTAGGTATATGATACCGTGAAAATAACATAGATGAACAGCTTATTAGTGTACGAATATTCCTTTACATCAGCTCTATTTTTATTTCAAAGTGTATTTCAAAAAACCTCAGCGAATCAGCAAAACTAATATAAAAACATACTTATGCAATATTAAATGACTCCATTAAAAAAAAAAAAAAAAAAAAAAAAATATATATATATATATATATATATATATATATATATATATATATATATATATATATATATATATATATATATATATATATATATATATTATATATATATATATATATATATATATATATATATATATATATATATATATATATATATATATATATATATATATATATATATATATATTGAGGCGTGATACACTGCACAGTTATAACATACACTCAACTTCACCCCATCTGAACGCAGTTTCATTTCCCCTTGGATAAGTCATTTACGGTACTTGAAGAGGCTGGACATGTGCTTACTGGGTATGTCCTTGCAATGAGAGACGATATTACAGATACGTCAGTCCAGCTTGCACGATTTACCCTCTATTCTAAGCATACGTGATGCCAACCCCCCAAAGGGAGACTGTATTATCTGCCGAACCACCGAACCTGCCACCCAAGGTCATGTAATTCTACGATGCACCAAGTGAGGGCACCACTCCCTACGAAGCGATAAGGGATGAAGCCAGCCACATCAGAGATTCTTCACGCATCAGAAGATACTAGCAGACAACTTGAGGGGTGGATCTTATCTGCCTCTTCACCCCTTACTGCCTCCTGTCCAGCAGTCAACCAGTATACAAGCCCCTGCACGGCCTGACAACTTCAGTCTGTTCCCTCTACCACTCTGAACAGGGCCGGAGGAAGCCACCAGCGATTGTGCTCACTAGTACGCGTTGTTGATTCCACCGCTCTCTTCAGGGCTGGATGAAGCCTACTATCGACATCAACCCCAACAGAAGCCTCTTCTGCGGCTGCGGCAATGCCCTCTAAACCTTATGGAATATTCCACACCACCAGGTCCTGAAGATGCAGACAGCTACTTCCTTACTGCCCTCTCATAACGGTTGTCGACTTCACCTTAAGCACCACCACACATCTTGCCTTATCGGACAGTAACGGAAATCCTTACCACTACCTTCTGGTAGTAACCACCAACAGTCTCTTAAGGATAACAAGGTAGATAGTTAGGGAAAGTTGTAGTTAACCACCTAGCAGTTTTATCGCCTTCACATCAGGTTAGAACCAGGTCTCCTTCACCACACTGAAGCGTCGTCGACGTACAGCTGGAGGGAACCCATTGCTCTATCCACCACTCTCTACCGGGCCAGACGAAAGGAGTACAGGATATAGTTCTTGCCTGTGCAGCTGCGGCCCTTGACAGAACATGTTAAGGAATTATGTCAGTCACGAGCTTCACTTTCACAATACAGTCATTTGTACCTTCTCCTATGCCATACACCCAAAGGTGGTGAACAGAGGAATTCTAGAAGGGCAGCTTACGGGGGGTAGAATTCACAATTCCTGCTCACTAGAGAAGCCTTACCTCTCAGTGCCACCCCAACTCCCTAAAGTCCGGTAGGCTCAGGCTTGTAGTCAGGGTAGTCTCTATGGATCGCTGTGTCATTCTGGCCTAATTCTGTTTCACTATAACACTAGTAAAATCACGTGGGCATCATGAAAAACTTTTTACGCGTGACGGGCTGGATATAACTGAAGGCGACATTATGGTTGGAACTGTTTTGGGAGTGCAGGTCAGTCACATGTGGTTTCAAACTGCCTTCATCCCTACTGGCAGGCTGGGGCCCGACCAGTTTATAAGGTGGGACGTGTAGCTTGGCGGCTTGACACATAGTCAATAACTGTCTGGGCAGTCGGTCGGACAGTGTGACTCGTGGTCATGGAGTTACCTGGTTCAGTTGGATGGCTTTTCCAGTCGTGTCGTTTGTTGATGGCTGCTGGTGGAGCAGGATGCCTTGGAGGTGCTACGACTGCTGAAACCGGTGTAGGCCTTGACGGGACTGGTGCTCCGTGGCCACAGGACCAGGACTGGCATATCGCTGCGAGGTCTGTCGGAGAGCAGCAGAGTATCCACTCACTAAACTGGGCCACAGACATAGTCCAGTAAGAACCTAAGGCCCCAGCAAACCACAGAGGCCCGAATTTACTGAGCGTCCTCATGAAGATCCAATCACATTTACGCAAGAATGCGAGAAGGAATTTCCGGAACATGACGCCCCAAACAAACAATAGGTGATGCGCTCCCAGAAACAGCTCTGAGGGAAAGCTCAAGAATAATGAAAACGGTATGGAGAATTCATCACTTAGTGGGGCCAATTGTGTTCGCGCCATTCCACACAGCTTTCCAGACAAGAGGTTTTGATGCACCTAACCACCTAGTTCTATGGTCGAATCCAGCATGCGGACAAGGTGACCGAAATCTTCATTTGAAGGAAAGTTCAAATGTACCAGACAATTTCCCCTCCAGAAACTCAATGAAAGTTGCATATGCAACATCGCCCGAATGCTCTTGCCCAAGATATGCAATTTGTTACAAATCCCTAAACCACAAACAATAGACCAATTGGTTGAAAGGGCCAGAGAAACTGAGTGAAATTTTGAAGCGCAGGCAGCGCTAGACAAGCCAAGGGTCAGTAGGCCAACTGAGTACAACAAACAACCTGAGAGAAAGGGAAAACTTCCCCCACCCCCTTACCCCACTGTCGCATGCCAGCAGGGGAAGGGAAAACAACAAGGTCGCCCCTACCCCTCACCTTTACTCCCCCTAAGTGCTGGGACTGCCAGCAATGGCACTTTAAGGGGGGTTGTCCAGTCAGGTAGACAGGCCAAAGAAGAGCGGGGAAGGGGAAGCAACAAGGTCGTCAGACCCCCCCACCATGCCAAGCAGAAAAGAAACAATCTAACCAAGTGAATAGTGCTGTCAACAATAGGAAATGACTCCCCATACTGTGCAGAACAGAGGCCCCAACAAGCACCTCCAGTTGTTACAGCTTCGTTTAAGCAAAAACCTGATCACGCCACTGGCAACTAATCCCCAAGAATCTGAGGTTGATCCAGAAAAGAAGAAAAAAGACGACCCAGAATCCACACCTGCCGCCGCTGGGCCGTCTCCACCTCAGGAACAGGAGGTCATGTTCGACGCGGTGAGCCGGCAAGTTACTCCAGTACGGGTAGATTTTCCAGTGCGTCGAGGAGCAGCCTCAGTCAGAACCCTGCTCTCGACGCCAACCAGTTTTCTACGGCATGCCGCCTTCACACACGCCCACATGTAGCCAGTGACGACGGAGATTTTGTGGCAAAGTCCCCTGGACCACGAACCTCATCACCGACACGCCATCGAGCCCGATCCAGGACGAGAAGAACCCCGTCAGGCCGGCGAGGTAGATGAGTATCAAGAGCCTCTACCTTAGTTGCCATCCAGCTCATACCAGCACCAGAGGGCCTCCTGCTCTTCCTCCATGGACACGACAATCCAATGGGCACCATCTCTCCTCGTCTGAAGGCAGCAACGATGAGATATGGTGTTCCTGGAATTTTCTGCAGTGGCTGAAACAGAGAAGGGAAGGGAGCTGGGGGGTAAAGCACCACCAATTTGTGGGTGGACTGAGCTCATTACCGGGGATGGTTCTTGGCTAAGTGCCTTACTGGTTTGGGTGCAGCTCCAGATAGCCCCTTCCTCTCCTTAAGGTCCTTCCTACCTCGCTTGGTAAAGGGCATTACGTTCAAAACCTGGTCTCGGCAGATAGGAGCAGGCGATGTGTAGTTGCCTATCTAAGAATGTTCCGACATCTTGGCACACTGGACCGGTGCCGAGCCTAACCTCATTCCTCAACCGGCAACAGAAACGGTGCAATGGTTAGAGAGCAGGTATAGTGGTCTCTCCTCTCTAGGGGTGTATGACTAGTGGTCGTGGCTCTACCATTCGGTACACACAGAGCACCGAATGACTGGCTGTTGAATGGTGTGTGTTTACTGATGTACGAGTCCCTGAGGGGGACCTCGCAGTCCTACACTAGACAGTAAAATGGTATGGTTCAAACCCAGTCTCCTACTCCGCTCTGACGGAACGTGGTGTTTACTATGGATTCTAGGCATAGTCAGGGAAATGAGAGAACAATATAGGATTAGAACACGTTGATTCCAAAAGGAATAAAAGATGGTGGCCTGTACTATCTCCTGATTTCCTCAAGCTGACCAGAAGTAGTAAACTACGGGGACCTGGTTCTATGCTAGAGGGTGGCAGTTTCGACTAAGGTAGCTTAATAAATTTTCCCTGTCTACACTGTATCACGTATCCTGAAGGGACTTAGGGAGTCTACTTCCTGAAGGGAGTGTGAGGTTGCAGTTACTGTGGGCAAGCAACTAGGGGAGGCAGACATCTTCTAGAAGGCTTAACAGGGGAGGGTTTCTGGACAATATGGCTGAAGGCGGCAGTGATTCTGAAGAGCTCCTAGGCAGTGTTGGTTAGAGCTCTAGTGCAAAAGTCAATACAGCAAGCTGCCAAGGCTGGTGTGACTCTTACAAGAGCCAACGAACAACTGGCTAGGTCTTGAAGATGCTGAGTCAGCAGAGGGCTGTAGCACACATGGTGGTAGAGCGAGCTGTCGGGGCTGATGTGGCCCTGAAGAGGGCCAACGAACAACTGGCTAGGTCTTGAAGATGCTGAGTCAGCAGAGGGCTGTAGCACACATGGTGGTAGAGCGAGCTGTCGGGGCTGGTGTGACTCTTACAAGAGCCAACGAACAACTGGCTAGGTCTTGAAGACGCTGAGTCAGCAGAGGGCTGTAGCACACATGGTGGTAGAGCGAGCTGTCGGGGCTGATGTGGCCCTGAAGAGGGCCAACGAACAACTGGCTAGGTCTTGAAGATGCTGAGTCAGCAGAGGGCTGTAGCACACATGGTGGTAGAGCGAGCTGTCGGGGCTGATATGGCCCTGAAGAGGGCCAACGAACAACTGGCTAGGTCTTGAAGACGCTGAGTCAGCAGAGGGCTGTAGCACACATGGTGGTAGAGCGAGCTGTCGGGGCTGGTGTGACTCTTACAAGAGCCAACGAACAACTGGCTAGGTCTTGAAGACGCTGAGTCAGCAGAGGGCTGTAGCACACATGGTGGTAGAGCGAGCTGTCGGGGCTGATATGGCCCTGAAGAGGGCCAACGAACAACTGGCTAGGTCTTGAAGACGCTGAGTCAGCAGAGGCTGTAGCACACATGGTGGTAGAGCGAGCTGTCGGGGCTGATATGGCCCTGAAGAGGGCCAACGAACAACTGGCTAGGTCTTGAAGACGCTGAGTCAGCAGAGGGCTGTAGCACACATGGTGGTAGAGCGAGCTGTCGGGGCTGATGTGGCCCTGAAGAGGGCCAACGAACAACTGGCTAGGTCTTGAAGACGCTGAGTCAGCAGAGGGCTGTAGCACACATGGTGGTAGAGCGAGCTGTCGGGGCTGGTGTGACTCTTACAAGAGCCAACGAACAACTGGCTAGGTCTTGAAGACGCTGAGTCAGCAGAGGGCTGTAGCACACATGGTGGTAGAGCGAGCTGTCGGGGCTGGTGTGACTCTTACAAGAGCCAACGAACAACTGGCTAGGTCTTGAAGACGCTGAGTCAGCAGAGGGCTGTAGCACACATGGTGGTAGAGCGAGCTGTCGGGGCTGGTGTGACTCTTACAAGAGCCAACGAACAACTGGCTAGGTCTTGAAGACGCTGAGTCAGCAGAGGGCTGTAGCACACATGGTGGTAGAGCGAGCTGTCGGGGCTGATGTGGCCCTGAAGAGGGCCAACGAACAACTGGCTAGGTCTTGAAGACGCTGAGTCAGCAGAGGGCTGTAGCACACATGGTGGTAGAGCGAGCTGTCGGGGCTGATGTGGCCCTGAAGAGGGCCAACGAACAACTGGCGTTTTCGGCAGCTGCACAGCAATATATTCTCGCAGCCAAGGGTTCGCCGGGCCTGGTGGTGGGAGTGCGATGCACACTTGTCTGTATGCAAAGCTAAGGGTGGCCATTGTTGGCAGGTGGTGCCATCTCTCGGTGGGCCCTTGAACTTGCAGGGAGTTGCAGCAATGACTCGACGGCTGGCTATCGATTGTTGGCATCTTCTCGATGGGAGGCTGGGTTACGCTTGCTTACCAACTGGCTGATGATAAAACGTACAACTCTTTCACATCTGTAATAATACCTGCCACCAGGGAAAATCCTGTAGGCGCTATGGTAGAAATCATACAATTCCAAACCCCGTTCAATGCGCTTTAGAGTTAGGTGCATACATGAAGCAAAGTGATCTATTTTCTTTGCCAGTAAGCATCACGCGTCAATGTATATATTGTATAAGGAATTGCACGTAACTTTTTTTTAATTTTTGACATGTTTTTCCACATCCTCGAGACTTTTTGCCTATATATCAGGATTCATGGCAAACTATTTTTTGAATAAAAGAGCGGCAAGAGGCCACAGAGAAGACCTTGGAATGGATGGCTGAAGGCAGTGGAGTGTGTAAGAATGAGAGATGAAGACTGGAGCAGAGTGAGAATGGCAAGGTGGTAGGAAGACAGACAAAGATGGAGAAGCCTGTGCTGCGAACAGACTATTCCACACTATAATAATGATAATGATGATGACGATGATGAATTCAAAATGTGCTCAACTACCAGTGAATGACAATGAGCTCTAATTAGCAAACCTGCAGGCTGGTGTGTTGCTGAAGGCTGTGATCTATGAGGATGCTGGTGTCGCCGTCCGCTGCACCGTCATATGAGAACTTGTATGACAACAGTGCCTCCCGCTCTTCCTCCTGCTGCCGCCGCATGTAGTCCCGGTTCATGAAGTTGCGCAGCGCCGCCTGCGACAAACAACATTGCGTCATCACCCACATGCTTGTCCAACAGCTTACCCTCCACACCATAAACCTCTCAACGTGACCATCATACTACAGCAGGTCCACTTATAATACTGGGTTATATTCCTAGGAGCCAAAACTTCGTAAAAACATCTTCATAGAAGTTATGTTTTCCCATACGAACAATATTAAGTTCAGGGGTTAGTATCACAATGCATACTGTTATTTCATATACTACACACTACTTCACAAAATCATTATTTTGCAAAAAGTAAAATAAAAACATATAATTACGTTAGTGTAATATTTATACTATTCTCTTTCAAAAGAAAAACTTTTCTGCAAGTTCCATATTGTAAGTCTGGTCCAAAACAATGTGTCACAAAATTGTTTAAACATCAGATAGCAAAAAAGTGATATGTTGTCACAAATAACAACTTGAATAAAAAAACTTTATGAAAATGATTAACCATTATGCTAATTCTTTTTCATGACATGGGGGTTGAAATAATACCTGTGAATGATGCAAGTCTGTTCTATTTTCATGCAATGCAGTCAGAAATCTAATCACTTACAAATTATTTATCAACTATACCAAGGCAATGATCAATACTGAGGTGATGTTTGTGAAGTTTCAGCTGTTTAACAGGAAATAGTACTTTTCTAGGTGTGGATGAGTTTATGAATTTTTCCCAAATATGCTTTATCTGTTTCATGGTAAATTCTAGTCAATTTGTTTTTTAAAAGAGCTTTGCAAAATTTTTAAAGTACTAGAATTTTTTTCCTTCTTTACCTTGACGCCGGCTAACAGCAAGCAGTGTTATGGCTACGATGGCTCTCACCACTCATGTGACACGTGAGAACGCACGTGCACAAAGCGGCCATAGCCTGGACTTTCCCGTAACGGGATATTTATTTAAAGTGTAAACTATGTCTTTTGTTTTATTTCAGGGTTCAAGTGTATTTAAGTGTTAAAATGTGTTACAAAAATGGTGAAAAAAGTTTGGTTAAAAATCAAAATGTGCGCCGCGTGAAGAATAAGGACGTTACTATTCTGGCGTACATGCCTCCATTAAAGAACAATCAACGAACACAGAAAATTCACAATTAAAAAGTTTAATGTGATCATGTATGCAAATTAATTATGTGCGATTTCTTTTTAACATTTAAAACGCTTTACTCGGCGTGCATAGCACTTCCGCTTGTGTGAACCCCGTAGACAGCCATGGTAGGTCTGCGCGACCCCTGCCTCTGGGTAGTCCGTCGAGGAGAGCACGCAAGGTAAGACGCTGTCACGTACGCACTTCAACTTTATGCACTGATGTAGATTACAATAACTCATTTTTAGTATACCGGTTAACCTTTGCCTTGCGTACGTTTTGCCAGACATTCCCGAGCATTATGCTTCTGCTTAACCTAATTATTTGCACTCTTATGGCTTTTTAAACTTAACTGAGGATGAAGGAGGAAAGATGTCGGAGAGGCCGAAGGCCTGCGCAAATTTGAATCAGCCGCCATCCGCCTATGTGAAGGGTATTTTGGTGTAATTTCTGTTCAAGTGTTGCATGCAATATTAAGGGCTTTCTTTCTATGTATGAATTTTAGGGTTTTTGTCCCGTTTAATTGTTTTATGGCCACATTATTTGCAACCACATGGTAACACCCGCCAAGTCAGTATCTGCGCCATCCATGCACTTGAAGGGCCTATTTGTGTAATATCATGTACGCCATAATTATTTTCAGGGTTTTATGTAATAGTTTATTCAGGGTTTTGTGTATTTTCATGAGATTGATTCTTTGTATGTATGACCACGCGTTCTTTTTCATGTTTGATTTTCCCACCATCAGGCATGCTACAAGTCTCTAAAAGTTCTTAATCTGCAGGGGAATAATTTTCCCAATACCGCTACCACTTTGTCCGATGACAATTTGCCGAAATTTATGAAAAGTATTGCAATTACACCTGCACCACGTGGTCCGCTACGCATTGTATCCAGTGGCATTTACACCACCTAAACATACTTTCAAGCATCTGAGTGTTTATTATGACCATTCATGTTGTGTCCCATACTGTCCCATCTTTATTTGTGTAATTTGTACGGTGACATATTTCCGTCCTAGCCGACTATGTGTAAAGACTGTCGCCACACTCACGACGTGCTGGGAGACGCGCCCCGACAAGTCCGCATTAGCGATGCTAAATAATCACACCTGTCCACCGCTCATTTTATAATTCTCCGTGTCCTGTATCCAGGAAAAACCTGCAGTCCATCCTAGCACGTGTAGATCCCTTTCCTTGTGAGGGCTGTGTTTTCAAACACTCAGGAGAAATCATCCACCTAGGAGTGTGCTAGCGTAGTTGCGAGCTGGGGGTAAGAGCCCAACGGAATTCGCTAGATACGTCCCGAGTTCTAAATCACTAATTCTTTTGGCACAACTTTGTAATGGAATAGCAATAAATGGTATGTATTCAGCGCAAATCTGTGCGTTTACTTGAAGCGTCAGTACAGCAAATCCCCCGCATGCTTTTCAGTGATAAAGTTGTTTAGTATTGACCACTGTTTTGTAAAGACACTCGGGTGAGACGGACATACAGAACCCACAGCATTCCTGAGAACCCTGAGTCTCAGTGCGGTGATTGGGAAACACCACTGGCGCCCACCTACCATAAGTAATTTGTGTCATAGTTCGTCTCGTGTCTCACCCGACGACGTCAACCTATTATGAATTTTTTAAAATATGTATCCAGAATACTAAAGTGCACCTTTGAGATATTGAATAATCATCTTTTGAGGACCCCAAAAATATTATTTTTCAGATCCCCTCCCCTTATAAGTCACCAAACTACGTAAATACAAAGACATGCATATAATTTCCCTTTAGTGTTTTAAATTTCAATTATAACTGATAGCTCGATATGAGTTTAATATTTCCCATTAATGGTAGGCTACCTGTAGATGAACATTGTCATACTTCAGCTGGTCCACCCTCATTTTGCTGGTAGCGCGCCTGTTCAGAGGTTCCTTGTGTACTAGGATGTCCAGGCGTTCACAGTTGCTGCAAACACAACGCACTAACATCACATCACTGCTTTGCTAGCTATTAACTCTTGCATAGGATGGATATACATTCTACCGACAAACTTTGGGAGGCGATTCATCAAAAAATAGGTTATACACATACATACCCACGGCTCTCAAGACCTCAGTGTTAAGCGCTGCCCAAATTTCTTCACTCGTTCACTCACTCACGTGCCTATGCCCACACATATACACTCTATAGCCTAAGTCTATTCTGGAAGGGTGTAAGTCCCCCCTTGAAAGTGTAGCTGAAGCAGATGTTTATGCTCATAACACAGTCAGAATGAGAGACAAATTCCTGAGTTTCTGGATAAAAAATTGGTTGGGGATATCAACCCCTTTACATGAAAACGGGTAGACTGTAACCCCATAAGTACCCCTATGACCATTTAAAAATATAACTGTGGAATTTTTAGGTATTTCCCTGTGGATTAATAATTGACAATACATGTAAAAAAAAACAGTTAGCCTCAAGTTTTAACCCAACAGTTCCTTTTCAAAAAATTAATGTATAATGAATTGCAACATTTGTAGTGTTATATCGTATTGCACTTATTTCTCTAAAACAGTGGCATTTAGAGTGAAAACACAAGGCAGGTTTTTCATTTCCCATGTATGGTAGATTACCAAGCTGTAGCAAGAAACAAAAATTATTCGACACTTAAATTTTTAAATGCACACGTGGGATTCCAACCCATCCTTTTTAATGTAAGGGGGTTGACAACTGCACCCAATTTTTAATGTAAGGGGGTTGACAACTGCACCCAATTTTTAATGTAAGGGGGTTGACAACTGCACCCAATTTTTAATGTAAGGGGGTTGACAACTGCACCCAATTTTTTATGATTTGCACATTGTCGTTCAATAATGCACTGTCCAGAAACTCAGAGATGTGTCTTTCATCCTGGCTGTAACATCAGCTTCAGTTAAACTTACAAGGGAGTTACACCCTTCCAGAGTAGACTTAGGCTAAAGGTCGCATATTTATTTTCAACCTAATTTTTTAAATAGCCTAAGTAATCACCTGCTGAAGTTTGTCGATAAGAGTTCATATCGAAACTATATAGGCTAATATAGCTTTCATGCGCGTTAGACCTCGGTTAAAATACAACTAAAAAGAAGCACATATACTCAGTAACACTATACATATAATCAATTGAATACTTTAGAAACAAAGTAATTATTTCCTAAAACAAAGCTCTCAAGACCTTGCCGTTAAGAACCGCACAAATCTTTTCAATCTAAATAAATATTTTTCAAGGTAAATTTTTCAAGTAAAATATTATATTCAATTAAGCAATTTAGTGACAATGTCATCAGCTCCTAAATGTAACCTTTCATAACTTGAATTTTTCAAGATAACATTTTATATCCATTCCATCTACATCACACATTCAGTAATTATGTATAATCACAACAAAAAGCTAACTAAAGGTGAACTCTGGTGAATGATCCTTCATCTGTACATAAGACTTTACTAAGAAAATAGGGACCATTCCGACAAAGCTGAACAGTTTTTGGAAAAATTGTACCCTTCATGGGGAAATGTCCACCTTCAGTGCTTGCACCTTAGAGTGATGATAAGGATGCAGTTGATTGTCATGCAAAATTTGCCACAGTTGATCCTGATATCGCAGCTGCACGTGTAATGGCTTACGCTTCCACATGAGCAAGTAGGCTACTGCGTCTTTGACTGCGACTGTTCAAACCTGTCTTCAACGACTTACACGATGCACTACACGCAAAGCCTCTGTTTCACCAAGATGACGGTGATTTTTCTGTGAACGTCGAATGCAGTGGGTGGTGGCGCCTGTTTGGATGTGTTTCTTGGTAAGGCATTCAGAGGCATTTGCACTTCCACCAGCTGTGCCGTAAATTAAATGCATGTCTCGCAGTTCTGGGCATGTGTGTGTGTACCATTCCATACTGTAGATAACCTAGTAGAGGAGACTCCACACACACTACTCCTGTTAATACCAATGTACTATAGAACATAATCAACCGATAGATAATCAATCCGCTCACAACTACCAAGCTCACATACACAAATGAAGCTACAAATTACCAACGTACTACGTGAAACATACAGGTCACAGTCAACTTTACTACTGTAAGCAAACCAATAAACCTGTGTAACAATTGATATGGTCACAGTGTACAAACTGTACATCCAATCAATGTCATGTACTGGCGCAGGATCACTTTGGAGACTATGGGTTCCTAGTTGAAAGTTGCGTTATTCTGTCCCCTATTTGTGCTCCTTACATTTGTAGGTGACCTTTTGAAACAAGTTGCATAGCCTAGTAAGTGTACATCAACGTGACTATGCAGTAATATTTTAGCATAATTAGAAATGTTATAACATACCATTTTCGAGATTATTTTCACTGCTTTCTCAGAAATGCCTCGACCTTGTACAACTACCAAACATTGTTTTGAAGGTATTTAAATAACTACTTTTTGCATATTTTCATCCCAAAATTTTACCAAACCTTCCTTTTATAAAAATTTTTAATGAGTGAAATTTGAAAGTTAACTACTGAAATGACTCAAACTTGTGGACACCAAAAATACCACTTTTGAGATCCACCCCACCCCAATTTATCGAAAGTCATGATTCTACGTAATTACCCATATTCTACTAATGCACAAACTCACTAATTACAAATTCCCTTTTTTTAGTTGGAGATATAAAGAGTTTTATGGCATTTCAGACATGTGTGGTATTGGTGCTGTCTTAGCATGGACTACCCACCTCCTATCCTTCAATGAGCTCCACCCCATTTTTTTCATCATCACTGATGGCCTATGGTTTCCTTCTTCCTCTTCATCCTGAACCTACCCTTCACCAATCTTACTGCCTTTCTCTCCACCAATATCGGCCATACTATTGTGTCGTATGCCTTCAGCACCCTTCCCAATATACCCAGTGCCCTTATTCATTTTGCAACTACCCTCTCTACCTGTACTTGCATAGTACTTTACATCATTGGTGTAACGAACACGTGAAGGAAGGCTAACAATTAAGTAACTAACCTCGTTATAGTATCTATCCTGGCTTGAATTTCCTTTTCTATTGGTTCAGTTTCTTTCCCGTGAGTGCTTTCAAGTCTCTGGAAACATTGTTGAGTTTCTTGTATTAATTTGTTTGTTTGGTGATAGAGAGATTCCATTTTATTCTAATGATTAGAAACAACAAGGTAACTGTACTGCACTACAGTGTCAAAAGACACGTCACCCTTCTTTAACCGTGGGTTGTCACCATAAAAACACAAGCATTCGATTGCAATCAGTATAAAACGTAAATATTTATATAAAACAAGCGACTATCGTAGGCTGTAAGGCGTAGATTATACCCAAGGAGGTAGGAGCAAACATATGAATTCATAGTCGCAATTTTTATTGTGACAGACAATATCTTTTATAAAAAAAGAACCTTAGTTTTTTTTGTCATTCATAGGGAGCGTTTTAATATATATATATTTATAAATATAACGAATGCTTTTTATTTTTTTTATTCATTTTTATTCATGCTATAATAATTTTTCAAATACACACATTAAATATGCTTTACATGGTATCTTCAAAATATTAATTTATTTCAAATAAGTTTTTGTATGGTATATATACACAGTAATAGGTAAAAGTATTTTAGTTACATAAACAATATGATTATGAAACTCATTATAAAAGGGTGCTTGTCGCTCCAATGACATGCAAGTCAATCGGCTTGTAGGGTATGGCTATCAAGACATACTCAGCACGTAATTTTTGATACGTGAGGCAGTTGGCTGTCAATATGCACCGGCGCCTCCCAATCGGGCAGTACAAAAAAGTATATATATTACCCTTGTTCTTAGAAAGTCAAGGATACACAATATAGTATCCTCTTTAAAATCGCACAGGATTCCAACATGCCAATTAACACGCGCCTTCGATCACTGACCCGCTGTTCACATTCTGCAATCCACATTGTTATGTTAGCGCATTGTATTAGTATCGCAGCGTGTTTTCGTGTGTCTAGTGACCATGATGAATTGGGGGGGGGGGGGGGGGGGGATTAGGACACTTCCCGATCTCGCGCTATTTATGTTCCTGGTGTACAGGATAGGTGGTCGTCCAGCTGATTTTCTTCTCCAGCCACATGTTACACCTCGAAGTCGTAAGCCTGTTATAAGAGAGGGCCCAGCATGTCAGCTTACTTCGGCTCTCCTTCATGCTGTGCAGCCACAGTAGGCAGCGGTTGTCTATCCTCAGTGCGGAGCTCTTATACTCTAGCAGTATCCTGTATTTCTTCAAGCTCCATATGACGGCCAGGCACTCCCGTTCGTTAACGTCGTACCGCTGCTCTACCGGGCCGAACTTGCCACACCCGAAGTCAATAATTTGCTGCTCGTTGTCATTGGACAGTTGAAAAATTACAACACCCAGCCCCTTCACACTCGTGTCCATCTGAACGTATAAGTTCAAGCATGGGTAGTATCTTGATAGGCCTTGACACTCGGGGGAAACTCCGCTTTACCTCCTCGAAGCTCTATTGTAGTGTATGTTGAAGCATATGTTTGGCGACATAAGTTGCTTTAGTGACACAAAGATAATGGAAAACTTTTATATATATTCTCGAAGCCAGTTAATTAACCCAAAGTATTTCCTCAACTGTTTCCGCGTAGTTTCCGTCCACCCTCACTAATAAGGTGGCCGAGGAAGGGGATGCATTCTTGTCAATATGACATTTCTTGTTGGCACACGTGAGACCTTTTATGGCCAACTGTTCAAACATGAGTGACAAGTGGTGCAGATGCTTGGGCCATGATTCGAACCACACAATAACGTCGTCAAGATATGCCTGTGTGCAGGCGCCAACCAAACCATCCAGGATGCGGACCATCATTCCCAGAAGTTTGATGGGACACATTTCAGGTCGAATGGCATAGCACAAAATTGAAAGTGGCGTCCTTCACAGGCCGGGAAATACCCTTTTATGCCAATCTGTGAGTTTGACAGGTACTTGCCAATAACCACTGCAGAGGTCGATAGTGTTCAATACCTTCGAACACCCCAACGTGTTCAATGCATATTGAATGTGGATGTATGGTGGTGGGGTGCGGCACGTGATCAAATTAAGACGACGGAAGTCCACACAAACACGCCAAGTCCCATATTTTTTTGGCGCCAAAGTGATTGCTGAATTAAATTCACTTTCCGACAGTTCAATTACAGCTACTGCCAACTTCTCTGCTCTTGTATTATATCTTGCTGCTGCGGGTAGTAACGACATGGGCTGTCATACAGCGGTGTGTCCATGGTTAACGGGATAACATGTTCCACTATGGTGGTTCGGCGTAGTGGGTCGGCAACCATGATCACATCCTTTAATTCCTTAAGGAGTTGTTGTACACCCCGCGGTATTCTGGGGGATTTGTATGGTCGAGGTCATCCAGAGCTACTACAGGTGTGTCATTCAGGGCGACCGCGGGTGTGACATCCCCTACTCGAGGTTCCAGATTGTAGATGGTATGGCATTCTTTACATTCAAAATGTATCCGTCGTGCAGCTGCCTCGACGACTGCTTTTTGCTCTGTCAATGAGGGAATCCTCAGGATGATGTCTTCCCTGATGTCGTTTGAAACAAATGCCTTGGAGGTTGTTGCAATGTCCCGAATGTTGATAGTAGCTATCACTTCGCCGATAACGTCTCCTCTATGCTGACTGATTTGTCTGTATGTTTAGCTTTATTCTTCCAGATTGACATAACTGCCATAAACAAAGTTATGTGCTGTAGCCATGTCCACTATTGCTCTGCACAAAATGCTGTCAATTTGAATAGGAAAGTGAATAAAATTATCCGTCTCGCTCATGATTTGGCCGAGTGGAATGCAGGTTGCATTGTGTTGTTATTGTCTTGATAACAGCCTGGGTCGGGAGGCGTCAGGCTGCCCTACACCCGTCGCCCGTTTCTTGGTGTTGGCCTGTGTTGTGGTTGTTGTGGCTCACGTGGAAAGTCCGTCCATGCCGGATAGTCATTGTTCCAATGTGGCCCTCCACATCACCTGCAGGGGTGAGGGGCTGGGCTGTTTCCACCTGATTACACTGGTGTAGGTGCACTGCACTGTATTGGTTTGATTCTGTCACTCCTGTCCGAGACGTGGTGGTTTTGATTGGAACTGTAGCTGTTTCTGACACTCTGATTACAGTTTCCCCGCAGATGGGTTTTTGAGTTTGTTGAAATTTGGCTCACGTCGTGGCTGTGGGTTGTATCGGTCACGACATGGTTGAGAAGTGCTGCTAGCATCCAGCCGTAGCACTGTTTGTAGGAATTCCTGTTCGGTTGTGTGTATGGCCGACGTCAATGCAGGGTGGTGTTCCTTCCGGGCCGAGCTGGCCACAACCTCCAACACATCTCGTAGTAACAGCTCTGGGTGGTAGGTGCATATGAGATTAATTTTACTTGTGGCGAAATCGTACAGTGACTCATTGGCGTGCTCTCTCTCACGATCATCTATCTGTGTAATCATAGAGATGTGAATGTTGTGGCAAATTTGTACTTGGAGTCTCGGCAGAATTCTTCCCATATCAACCCATAGCAGGATATACTGTGCCACCAGTTCTTGGCGTCTCCGAAGAACCTCTTTCCAGTACAATGAGGCCAATCCTCCTGGTCAACTCGATATCTGTTTAGTTGTCACTCACAGTTTTGTATGAATGCTCCGGGATATTTGCTTGCTGTACCTGTATAGGTCGGTAGTGATTGGAAGCTGGCTGGTGTTGCTTGTTGTGGTTGGGAACACTGGTGTTTGACTACGTACTCCGTCGCTATGGTCGGGGGGTGCATAGCGGGTTGCCATCGATGCCTCTCGCACGAGCGGAGTAGATTGTAATGACAGATGGGTAACATCAGCTATGGTGTGTAGAACCGGTATTTGTTCACTGTATTTTGCTGTACCTCCTGATTATTTTCCCGTCGATACTGGTGTGACATATGTCTGATCTACATTTTCCTCAGCTCGTACATATTGTTGCTGTGTCGGCTCCGGGTTAGGCCGTACCAATATGCAGTGGGTGCAGCTGATGTCGTGTGCATTCCTTCTCGTGGTTTGTTCCCATGGTGTGATACACCCTTCATAGTAGACACACTTGCAGGTAGTACAGGCGAAGATGGCTGTCCTGTCTCCGTCGCACCAATTATAGTGTGCGCACTTCTGCAGGTGTTTTAGTAGCTGTGATCTCGCCGGTTCCATGTCTGGAGGTACTGATGGGCACATGCACAATACTGGCAGGCATGCTGGGTTGATGAAGCCCTTGAATTGTTGTGGTTTTAGGCAGCTGTTACACATTTCTTCGGTATTTCCCATACTAATTCGCGCCAAGGCACTATTACAAAGTTCTGACTTGCTTGCTCGATGTCGTGTTTCATCAATTGCAAGGTGGTTGGATCGTGATAAATACACGTATTTTCATTATTCATTCCAAATGAAAAATGAACTAGTGATGATGTGGATCATAAACACCTGGTGCATAACAAATCCGGTCTTCTGTTCATACTACGTACGTCGAAATGTCTTCTGTCGGGCACGCGATGCGGTGACGACAACTTGATGTCTTCTGCCAGACCACATGTTCATGGCTCACGGCTGACACCCACGTACGTGGCAAGGAAGGGATAGTCCTGCCGGCTCAACACAACGTGGTTGGTGAGGATGGAAGGGGCTAAATTTCCCTCGGCACTGTTGCTCAGATGGCCACCCTACGTCACCAAGCTGGATGCGTGATAATGAGAACTGCTTCAAGATGGCAGATGACAATTATATTTTTGGTGCAGTTTTCCACTTTGCCTTTTTCTAGATTTCCGTGTTGTTTTTCCATGTTGCGTAGATCTCTGTTGCTTGCTGAATGGTAGGAAACTCTGCCAGTAGCGGGAATAGTGAGCAAAACTCAATGGAAATAGCTTATGCATACCCATATGGTCGCACATGGTATACAAGATGATACAAAATATAGGATGAAATTATAGTAAGCGAGTGCTGGAGTAGCTGGCAGAAAATGATGGGCCACTGGTTGCAGCGCTAATCGACACCAGCCTGAACTGGACCATGGGGGGAATAAAGGTTATGTGGATAGATGATACAAAACTGAATTTCCTCCAGTGGGCGCCAGTGCTCCACGGTGTGTAGAGCACAATGTCGAGGTAATCTCAGGGTCGTTCGGCTGACGACCAGTTGGCGCTCCCCCAGTAGTCAGCATCTTTCCCGTTAGGTGTCGATTATGATCAAATCCTCTGCCAATCACATACTATATCTAGTTTGTCTAGTCTGGTAAGGGCAGCTGGCCTCCCTTTTATGCCAATACACTCCCGGTGGGTTATTCTGGCTACCCAACACCATTCTTTAAGGCATGTGGTAAAATAAAATATTACAAAAGAGGTTAAGTAACTATGAAGTGGTTATTACAATAAAACTTAAGGTTCCTCACAGTCACGTAATTTATTATATTACATCCCCAACGGGGCACTTACATTTGTTATTCTGCCGTTAAAGTCTGGCGAGCTCTTACACTGATAAAAATGGCCATAGGGCCATGTAAAAGATGGAGTGAGAGACAGTGTACTCTGGGCGAGCAAGTTGCAAAATGTCCCGATGATTAAAATTAACGATACAGAATTACATTATGATTGAGTACAAAGTTGAAATGCCCTAAGTACCACCACGCGGTGGTCATCTCAAAAGGTCTAGTCGCTATTAAATGGCTGCTTGTTGGGGAGCTAGCTTGTTGGCTGAAACTCCAGCCTATGATATCACGTGACGTGATTAACACATAATGAATTTAATGAAATGAAATTATATGAGCACTGTAATGTCGGTGCAACGAACATTCTAACATACCATTTTTAATAAAGCAAAAATACATACATTAAAAATAACCTTTCAACAGTAGAGTCTATTACATCCTGATTTATTTTATCGTAGATAATTAATGTCAGTTCATTTCTGGGCACTTATAAATACTGCAAAAATACATTTATATTGCGATTAGGCCACATGGTGGTGTACACCTGTACACTTCTGTGCAGCATTGTAGTACTCAAGCCAAAAGGTTAGTAATTCCGTACTGTCTGGCACTATCTTATATTGGTATCAAATAATTATAAGTATAAAAATATTTATAAAACTTGTAAAGGGCACAAACACAACGTAAATAATTACTAGGAAAATTTATGGTACATAACACATGAAAGAGCTTCCTTGCGTGTGGCGTTTTTCTTAACCTTACAGGGCACTGACATGTGGCATTGCAGCAATACTTTAAAAAATAAACAACATTATGAATACACAGAACCCTGACTCACACTTTCCTAACATATTAAACAGACCATAGGAAATTACACTTTCTACACTTCTTGCTCAACATTGCATCATAACAGATGCACTCGTGGCACAGGTTCATTGACACAGGCTCTGCTCTGTGACGTCGTTGTGTATTCTAACATTCTAGCTTGCACGATGTAGGGAATGGCCTGATGCCAAGGCGTTGTCAACGTCAAGTGTTTGTACAGTCTCTAAATTCTTGTTAAAAGTAAATGAAAGAAATTCAGCTGCAGGTGTCCAGTGAAAGAGGTGTTATGGTGAAAGTAGGTCGGTCAATAGTGCGGTGAATACTGCAAAATTTTGTACATGTTCTCTTAGCCAGTTAATTAGTCCGAAAAATTTTCTGAGCTGCTTACGTGTCTTCAGTCTTGGATAATCATCAATGTTTTTAAGTTGTTCTGGCTTCAGCCTATTTCCCTCAGCATCGATTACGTGCTTCAGAAAATCAATATTCGTCTAGCCAATGTGACATTTTTCCGTCGTTGATTGCGAGTCATTCCAATACTACAGATCAATGGTGTAAATGCTCATCACAAGTGTCCGACAAGACGATAACCTTCGTCATAATATGCCATTGCATTCTCGCCAATTAGCGTATCCAAGACCCGGACAATCATCGATTGAAAGGTGGCCAACGCACCCTTAAGTCCAAAAGGCATGCCCCATATTGTAAATGACGCCAATCTGGCATGGTAAAAGTGGTTTTCTCCCATCCCTCCAACTTTATGGGGATTTGTCAGTATCCGCTCTTAAGATCGAGTGACGACATGACCTGGACTCGACAGAATGAACTAAGCACATCCTTGATGCTAATGAAAGGTGGTAGTGAATTTTGCATGACTTGGTTAAGTGGTCTGAAATCTACACAAAGCACAATGTAACATCCTTTTTTGGTGTGTGCATAATGGCTGTGTTGTACCAGATGTTTGTAGGTTCAATAATACTGTCATTCAATATCTCTTGTTTCTGAGTTTTTATTATTTTATTCTGCTGTGGCCTATAACTACGAGGGCTCGTAAACACAGGTTATTCCATCAATGGAATTCCATGCTCTGCTACTGTTGTAAGTCGGAGCACGTCATGCGTGGTAAACACATCCCTGCATTAATTAAACAAATTTTGAAAAGGTAGTTGATATTCTGTGGGGATATTGTTGCCAATATTACTAAGTGCTACTGTTGGCAAATTTTCGTTTGGCTGTTTATCTAAGGACTGGTCTAACCATTCTCTTGGCAAACTTACAGGTAGCTACCCACAAGGTAGGCTACCCGACCGGATCTTTTACCCAACAGTATTGTATTACCATTGATTTTATTCCTCTGTGTAACTACCTGGAACTCGCTGTCGATTTGTGTTAAGCTATATGTTCTGGGTGAATTCTGATTGGTCCTTAAGTATTAAATTTCGTTCAAAGGTTGTGACAGAATACTGTATCGATGGCCGTTTAGTTGTTTGTCAATATTTGCATTTTCCGATAATGCTGTTGAAGTCAAATAATGGCAGAGAGACAGGTTGCGTTATATGATTTAGGTCAAGTTTATGTCAGTTTGAAATTCGTTTACATTATTAACCCTTGCGAGTGCTATATGAGGTCACTAGTTTTTAATTTAATTTTAATTTATGTTATTCTTGCATATGTGAAATGTGTTTTGGCATGTAAACATGCGAGTCCTGACGTGCACATGCCCGAAAGTAACAGTGTTTAGTGTATTCGTATATACAGTGGATGCATATGTAAAAGATAAATACTGCACAGTTTATAGTGATATGTTATCCGCTAGCCTACTGGCTAGATGAATAAATTTCTGAGATGCGATTCCTGGCATTTTTTTTGTATTTATTCTGTTAGAACCAGCCCATGAAAGTAATAAATGATGGAGTGGAAACAGCCTATCTTCTCCAAGTTTATCAAGTGAAGCCAATGCATTGTCTGACTTATTTCAACTGGGCATGTTCAGACCGATTGTTTACGTCAGCAGCCATGAGTGGCAAAAGTTACATAATAAGCAATGTAAAACATGCACATTTTGCCACTACTAGCCCTGTCCTCGTCTTTCATTTTTAGACTTCACTTTCGTGTATTGGTTTCCACTCCATAATCCAGCCATGTGTCAGTGCACCGAGTCCCAGAGTTCACCATCAGGTTACACTGTACACTAATAGGTTGGATGTGACGCCACTAGCTGCAAGGAGTTCCTCTCACCACCACTAGATAGCACTCATCACTTTCACGATTGCCCTGCTGCAGTGGACAATCGAAGCTGGTTCCCGAGACGGCCACAAGAGTGCTCTGTTAGCTTTAAGCCCTCAGCAAGGCTTCTAAGCCTCGTGCGAGGAAGGAGTTTGGAATGGACTTCCTTCCTGTGACCCCGAGCCTTAGTGCAACTGGACAGATGCCACTGAGGCAGGCTGCCAATTCCCGCCCCTTAGCACTAGTAATACAATGCATGTGTACAGTCGACAGGGAGACAGCAAGGCTTTACTCCAGGCGATGGCACAAAAAACTGCTGCGCCATCGCCTGGAGTAGAGCAAACTCCTCCTCAGAAGGCTGTATGTGGGAGGGGAGGGAGGCTTCCCACGGCACTGCAGCCTGTGGAAATCGGGGCAAAGCATCGTTATTATCAATGCAAAACCTCCATGCTCTGCTTCCCAGCCATCCACTCGCTACCTGCGTTCTGCTGTACTACTTTCCGCAAATTCACAACCATTGACTCCTGTTTCCACTGACTCAACTGCCACCACCTCTGCCGCCCTCTTCTCCTAATATCCCATCCAATCGTGACTTCCCTGCTCCCCCCCCCCCCCCAAGATCAACCTCTGGTTTGCCTGTGTCCAAGCTCGTATCTCTTCCTCCTCTACTGCCGAGGCGCCATCCCCAGTCATCCAGTCTGCCTACACTTCTGCTTCTACCTCCCCAAATCAACACCTCCTCTAAGGACCACACTCCTGTTTCTTCTCTCGCCGATTCACTCCGTGATATTATCGCGTTTGTTCGAAAATACTGTTCCCCCTCATCCGATCTACAATCACTGCCCTTTCACGTGCCTGCCCCCTTACCGAAAAACTGGACATCTTCCTCAATGTTTGCCTTTATTTTCTCGATGGACCCCCCTCCCTCTTAAGTTCCTACTTTGGAATACGCTTTCCTTTCTCCCTGACCACCATAATAGTCATCAGCCCGATATCGCGTTCCTCTCTGAAACCTGGCTTACCCCCACCCTTCTCCAACACCATCCACCACTGTGACCATGCCAGTTACGGAGGTGTGGTGGCCCTTCTCCTAAAATCAATCATTGCTCACCACCGCCGCACTATTCCTGCCTCACCCGCAGCTGAAACGGTCGCTGTACATTTTGCACAGCCATCCCTACCCATCACCATTGTTCCCCTTTATCAACCCCTCTCACCAACTTCCTCTTCCCAAACAACACCATTGGAGTCCTCGGCAGGAGCGATGTACATGTCGTTCTTGCAGGGGAATTCAATGTGTCTCACCCAACAGTGGCAATGCATGCCATAATTTCATGGGCAAGCTACTGTGTGCAGGGGCCAGCAATGGCATTGATCTCCCCAATTAAAGAGGGGGGGGGGGGGGGGTCCGGGGGCCGCACCCCGGGGAAATTTTGATTTTAAGGTGTAAAATTGGAGGCCATTTAAACTTTTTTTTCGTACCTAAATATAAAATACATTGCTTGTAAAAACATTAATATTTTGTATATAAAATTTGCCGATTGAAAAATATTACAAAGATTCCTTCATCGAAAATGGAACCTTGTCCACTCAAAATCAACATCATTTTAATACCCTTCGACAGTGTGGTATTTACAAACGGAGCAATTTTGTTTGTACAGAAGTGTAGATAGTTAAAATATCACTATTCGTTTGTGTAAAGATGGAAAGCAGTCAACGCGAACGAGCAGAAGGTAGGAAAAAACGAAGCAGGTAGAGTGCGCATCAAAAGAGATCAATCTCACACAGCATGAGGGGAAGCACAGAGGGGAGGTGTCCAGTAATAACCTACAGGAGAGTGGCAACGCGAGAGGGTGGGTAGCCAATGTCATAACAGCCGAGCTAAAAACATATTTACCGTTATCCTTGCACCTGTGTAAGTTAATGTTCGTACTGTGCAGCTGTCTTTCACCAAAAATAAACCGATGATTATATTTCAACCAGCTGCAGCACAGTTGCAAGGATATAGAGACATATAAACAGATCATACGGTGTGTGTTCGAAGAACAACCACAGGTGTAACAGGTATTTACGATACCCTAATGTCTGGAATTTCTAATCAGTGTAATTCGACGCACCCGATACAGATGTATTACACATAGATTACACAACACACACATTTCCCACAGGTAACATCACTAAATAACTACAGAACATATGTCAGGAAAAGCTGCCTTGTACTTACAGAACGTGTGGTATCGGTACATTCAAACATGTAGGCCTACATAGTTTTATTGTTCTTATAGAGTAAATATTAACATCAACCTTGAGATATGCATGTAAACTAATGCGTACACAGAATTTTCCAGTAACGTTCACCTCCTGAATCGATGTTGTGGGAGTACAAATCATAATCGCACAAATGCACTGCCGGCCGCCCCAACAATCGGTCGACACTTTCAGTTGGTTATAGTTCAACTCTAGCTGAGGGGGGAGGGGGGGATCTTTTCCCCTTCCTCTTCCACGACTTTCTCCTCCAACATGGGGAAGCGAGGCAGGGCGTCCAGCTGGTCGTTCACCTTACCTGGGCAGTGCTGTACCTCGAAGTCGAATTCGGTGAGAAACACATCCCCACCGACCGAGCTTGGCTTTGCTGTTACGTGACTCGTGTAGCTTTTGAGTCCATTCGCAAGATAAAGTGTTGGCCTTCTAAATAATATCGGTATTTTCACACTGCTTAGATGACGGCTAGACACTCCTGTTAATTTATGTGATAATGTTGCTCCATTTCGTTGAGGCGGGTGGAGGCCTACGCTATCACACGGGGTTGGTTATCGCTGCCCAACTGGTAGAGGACGGCTCCCAATACGTTTTGGCATGCATCGGTTTGTAATATTAATGGCTGATCTCCTTAGGGTCGGTATAACTGCCGGATGTTGCTGAAGCTTGCCTTCAGGTCTTGAAAGGCAGGCTGTTGCTCCGGTCCCCATTGCCAACGTGTCTCTTTCTCCAGTAGCGGATGTAGGAGTGCCATGAGTTGTGCAATGTTTGGCACTAAGTCGTGTAGCCAGTTGTACAGACCCAGATACCGTTGCAGCAGTTGTTGAAATAGCAATCAGTTAGAAGCAAGGAAATGGAGAGGATAGCATTGATGAGGCCGCAGGGGTGGAGATAGGAGGTAAGCAATGTAGGATGGTAAAGCAGAGTACTAGTATAAAGATAATGGTGGTGAACTTTAGGAGTGTGTATAACAAGCTGGAGGGCTTCTGGGGTAAAGTTGGAGAATATGGGCGGATATAGTGGTAGCTGTGGAGACTTGGTTGACTGAGGAAGTACTGGACATAGAGTGTAGGCAGGATAAGTTCACCATCTTCAGAAGAGACAGGGATGGGAGAGGAGGAATAATGGTGTGTGTAAGGAAAGGGCTAAAAAGGGCGGTAGAATGGGTGAGGATCTCGAGGTAATGGAAATTAAATTGAGTGGTAGTAGTAATAGGAGTATTACTTTGTTGGCAGCGTATAGACCACCAGGACAGGGATGGCAGACAATGGAGATGATCAAGGAGAGTCGATAGACTAAAGGACAGTCAGTGGGTGGTTGTAGCAGGGGATTTGAATATGCCAGGGGTGAAATGGGTAGTGTGTGCAGAAGTAATGGGTAGCATGATGCAGAGAATGGCAGCACAGTTAGTCAACATAGGATTAGTCCAGGTAGTACGAGATGGAATGAGGAGGGTGTTGGGTCAGTGCTGGATGTGGTGTTGGTCATACCTAGGAATGCTGTAGTTGGTGCAATAGTATTGGATGATATAAGCGACCATCATATTCCGGTTGTAGAAATTGCGATTGGCAGGATGAAGGAAGTGCAAATGGTAGAAAGGTTGGTGTGGCAGTATGGGAGAGGAGACAAGAAGGGGGCAGAAATATTCCTGGAAGTCAGGTTTAAAAAATGGTCTATCGAAGAGGATGTAGAGGGGTTGTGGAGGGAGTTTAGAAGATTAATGGGGGTTATGTTAGAGAAATTTGTGCCAATGAAAAGGTTACGGACTGGGGGAAATTCGCCATATTATGGACAGGAGATTTTGAAAATGAAGAATGCAAAAATTACATGCCAAGTGGAGAAATGAAGGGATGATAAGATCTAAAGAAATGATGAAACAAATGGGTAGGGAGCTTGAAAGGAAGATCAAACAGGCAAAGAATGTATTTCTGGGGAACATAGTGGAAGAAGGAAAAGGCAAGGAATGGGGGGGAATTGTTTAGGTATGTTAGGTGGCTAAGGGGCAGAGAGGAAGGGATCCCTCTGCTAACAGGAAGGGATGGTAGGCATGCGACAAATGACAAAGAAAAATCGGAGATGCTGCAAGGACAGTACTTGTCAGTGTTTGAGGCAAAGGAGGGTTGGAATAGGGGGGTAAAAAGGGTTCGGGGGGTGTTTAGTGAGTTTAAGATGAGGGAGTGGGAGATAGAAAAGGTAATCAGGGGTTTGGAGAGCAGTAAGGCAGGGGGACCAGATGGGATAGGAAACGCAGCACTAAAGTTTGGTGGCAGGGAGTTGGCAAAATATTTAGAAGTGCTGTTTAAAAAGTCCTTAGGTACCTATACACAAGCAGGGAGAGGATAGAGGGAGGCCTGGCAGCTACAGACCGGTGAGTCTTACATGACGTACAGGAAAAGTAATGGAGAGGATGGTGGAGCAGTATGTGGTGAGTGTTATGAACACTAGGAATTGGTTGGAGGAGTCCCAGCATGGTTTCAGGAAGGGTTACTCATATGAGACTCAGCTGGCTGGGTTATTAAAGGATCTGGTGCAGGTAGTTGATGAGGGGAAGCAGGTGGATGCCAGCTTCATAGATTTTGAGAAAGCATTTGATAAGGTGCCCCGTGGGACATTGAAGAGGAAAGTGGAGGCGCTGATACAAGACTGGAGGGTAGTGGAATGGATAGGGGACTTTCTCAGGGGGCGAAGGCAGAGGGTGAAAGTTGGGGAGGCAATATTGGAAGAAGAGGTGGTTACGTCAGGGGTACCACAGGGAAGCGTGCTGGGTTCTTTGTTATTTACCATAATGGTAAATGACATGGGTTTGGGGATATGGGGAAAAATCAGATTGTTAGCAGACGATTGTGTTGTATATGCTGAGGTGGGAGAGGGGGGCGGAAATTGGCAGGCGGACATTGATAAGATATGGTTGTGGACACGAAAAAATAAAATGAAGATATATGTAAGAAAAACTAAGGTAGTGAGGTTCACAAGGAAGAAGATGATAAACAGGGGCAAGAGATAAAAGAAGCAGCAGAATATAAGTATCTAGGGATTGTACTGCAGGGAGACCTCAGGTGGAAAAAACAGGTAGAGAGGGTGGTTGCAAAAGGGAAGAAGGGCTCTGGGTATGCTGGGAAGGGTGCTGAATGGAGTCAGCTGTGAGGTGAAGGAGAAGGCATATGGCATAATGGTATGGCCAATGTTAGAATATGCTGCAGCAGTATGGGACCCATATGTGGAGGTGGAGGTGCGAGAACTGGAAAAGGTGCAGAGAAAGGCAGCAAGATGGGTGAAGAGTAGGTGGAGAAGGCAGGGGCAAGATGGTGAGGAAGAAGGGAACTATAGGCCATCAGTGATGATGAAAGAAATGGGGTGAAGCTAATTGAAGGACAGGAGGAAAGTTGAACGGTTAGTCAGGATGTACAGGGTGGTGAATGAAGAGGGAGGATGGGGAGGGCTACACTGCAAGCTAAGTAAGGGGGTGTTTAGAGGAAGAGGAAACAACAGTGAGAAATTTCAGAGGGTGTGGAGGAGAACGGCGCGGGGTAGGCAGTCCATGCTAGTGAGGTCTGTGAGGGAGTGGAATGTGTTGAGGGAGGAATTGGTATCTGTGAGAGGGGTTGGTAAATTCAGGAAGGGAGCGGAAAAGGAGTTGGTTGGGTGAAGGAGAGGGAGAGAGCTCGCCACGGGGCAGTAGCCTAATTGCGAGTGTATGTATGTATGTATGACACTAGTTTTAGACGTTTTGGTGGTTCTTTGGATGATTTTGTTTGACGAACACCCGAGTTAATATTAACGGTGCAGTACCTACATGCAACTGTTAGCCCAAGTGTAATAATACAGGTTAGATTGTTTGTGTGTAGTTTATACATACGGTAGTTGTACTATGCCATTGTCAATAACAGTCAAAACATGAATAAGTAGGCTTCCCACCTATCTGGATCCTATTAGCATCATTCTGGTTTCAGCCACAACCTCGGCATTATCATGAGGATACTGTTAACATTAGGGCCACTATGATTGGGCTGCCCATATTTACCTACACCTAATCAACTTTGGCGTGAGATGGCAACCCTTAAAATCCATCTGTGTCCTCACAAAATTAAACAATGTGAATCATCAAGCATTAGAGAAACTTGCAGGACCAAACATGAAAAGTGGTTCATTGCTAAGGGATATGGGGCCACAGAACATTAAGGAAAAAGATGTAGTGATGGTAGGAGGTAGGAGGTAGAAGGGGAAGTTGGCAATAAAGTACCCATGAAAGAAGTGGATATATGTGTGACTTATTGTATACCTCGTGTTTAAATAGAGTCCTAAAAGACAAACACGCAACGATAATAAGTTAAATATTAAATTTTTGTAATAAACAATAAGGTGCCTTTTCTGCTCAAAAATGCAAAATTTTTTTAATGGCTGCAATGTAAAAAGTTGATTAATAACAATTTTATGTACTCCATGTTTCAAATCCGAAAATTCTGTCAACAAAAAGTTACACAGTAATTGTGTATGTAAATTACACAAAAAAATTATATGTGGATTGTGGATGTAATTATTTAATTAATACACATGTAAGTTACAATATGTACAATAATACAAATTACATACTTAGGATTAAGTGACAATCTACTTTGTGAAAAAGCAAAAATTATTCCTAAAAAAAATATACATTTCACATGCAACACCCAATCAGTAATTCCATAATTGTTATATTGTATATTATTTATATATTTTTCAAATATTATGTACAGAATAAAGACAACAACACACACTTCAGAGAACCTAACTTCACTCCTAATGGGGTAGAAAGTTTTACTCGCAACACTTTTTCCCACATCACCAGTAAGGAAATGTTTATCTCACTAAAATAAAGTGTCTACCTTTGTATGAAATATGGGAAATGGAAAATAGTATTATAACTGAGAAACAATTTACTACACCTTCATCATTCAGCAAAACCACTCATAAATGATGCACACACTTACAGACCCACTGTGATAAAAAGAATGATATTACCCTTTCTCACAATGTCTGAGCACCGAGTTTCAAAATAGACACGAGTCCTAACCACACATTACATAACTATCAACTTCCTATTACCTGGCAGCAATGATGTCTAACGTCGTCATCTAACTGGCACCTCTAATATCTATTTTTAAAAGGGGTTCTTCAAGGAGGTTAACAAATTCACTCCCCCAGAGATTTTGTAGACTGCTTTGACACGGAGGTTCCTCCCATATTCCTCGACTGTAATCACTACATGAGCCACGACCTCAAGTGGTTCAACCTATGCTCACGACACACTGCTGCGACTGCGGCGGTGCAGTCAAGCTTCACAGAGGTGTGTGGAGCTTGGCAGAGGGGCACTGTCATTGCCCCAGGATCACCTCCTCATCCTGCTCCATCTTGACTGGCTGTGTCTGCTGCAGCTGAGGCTGGGCCATGAACACTGGCTTCAAGCCCTTAAACACACCGTTAGACCTGCCAACTTGTAAAGTTTGAAATCAAGAAGATTGAAGAATGTTTAAAATAGTGCTAATCGGGTCGCGGCATTTTATATAAATTTTTTCTTGTTCATCGGCTGTTACCAGTATTGTTAAGAAAATGCGAAATTATTTCTATATGCAACAATACATACTTCTGAGCTTCATGTATCAACTGAGAACAAATATTATTACGTATAGCGTTACACATATATTACTTTTTTTTTAGAGAAAAATTCAGCTACTTACCAAATATTCCAACACAACCCGCACATTACTTGAGTAACGAAATCAAGCACATGAACACAAAAATTCTGGTAATCGTTCAAAAAAATTTCCAAACAAACACATGCACTTTTAACATGATTTGTAATGTCACTTTTTCCACCATGACAAATAGTTACGTCACATCAACCCACACTACAAAACGCATACTTTTATCTTTTCTCCGATTTCTGAATTAATGGAAAATGTTCAGAATATGCAGACCTGAATACTTGGGCGTATTGTTTAATGTTTTTGACACATCTTATAGCTATTATGTGCACCAGACTATGGAGACAAACTAAAGCCAACGCATTTCAGGCAAAAATATAAAAAAATTTCCTCACACTTCAAATACTCCGAAAAGACTCGTTTATCAACAACTCACAAGCTCCATGCCGTGTTATTTGACATTTTACCACGCAAAAACAGTAAACTGTTGTTTTGTTACTACATGGGTGCATGAACATAACGGTACAACTTTGTGCGAGTGTTTGCCAATATCTTAAATTTATTGTATTACCACTGCTAACAGGTACCTATGACACCTAAAATACAGGAAGTGGTGATTTCACAAAAAAATTATACGATTACTTTTGCAAGACAAGCAAGCCAGTGAAACATCAAGGCAAACAGTTTACAAAAACACACTGGAGAAACGTGTTGTATTGGCCATACCTAACCTAGAAATAAGATGTGACAAATTTACTTACCAAAATCGTTTTTACTTTATTTTGCATCTCCCAAATTATCACTCCCATACTTTACCACAGCAAAATTTAAAAATCTGGATCAACACCCATCAACTTTATAATATGTTGTTTTCGCGCCAATCCGACGTCATCCATATGCACTTTTGTCTAGCTGCAATAAGCATGTGCCGCGTTCAGTTGTCGTATGACTGGATGCATGCTGGGTAAGATATTGATCGATGTGCTGCACCAAGATACACTTCAAGGCAACCATTTTTCTTTTTTTGCAGAATAAACTTATGTACGTTTTTGACAGTTACTGGCACCAGTGCACCATAATAATGCATGGTAGGAACATAAAAACCACCTAAAAATTTTATTTAGTTAAGAACAAGGCAAAATAAGACTACATAAGAGTGAATCTTAACAGCTGCTGCGTGCGCATGAAAAAAAAATCTCTCGCACGTGCACATTCCCGACTCGCAGAAAAATCCACGGCATTTTCAAGGTTTCCCTGGCACTCGAGAAAATCCATGACTTTTCCCCATATTTCCCGATTAAGTGGCCACACCTTGAATTACTGTGAAAATACGACATAAGTGATACTCTCACAAAGAACAGCAGCCAAGAGCACGGCCGCCATTATTGTATGAATTTTGGAATCCGGCCGACAGAAAAATCATAAGATATGGAGAGTTCCCGTAAAATCGTAATATGCAAACTTTTCCGTAAAAATTACGGGAAAATCGTAAGGGTTGGCAGGTCTGCACCGTGCAGCACCAACTCCAAGTATGCAGCTAAACCAGTCTATAGTAATAACTTAGTCACCAGGCCTTATGCACTTTGGCTGTCCAATCTGTGGAGAAATAGTTCACACCCTTTCATTGCAGTTGTTCCCATAATCAGGTGGACACAACTACAATGACTAAACTATTACCTTCCCAATATTTGTGACATATTACATCACTTACATTTAAAAATCATTGACGTCATCCTCTCTGTCCCACTTGGGAGGCAGGCCAATGCTGCTCCGCTCGTGCACCAGCAACGCACAATGTGCGTTAATGCATGTGTCTCCAGAAATGATGATGCACGCACAGGTCACTGAACAGTTCCACGACCCGAATGATCCGCCTCGCCAACAGGAAACTACATTATATGAGTTTATTGTGGTGATGTGTTGTGTCCCACAGAAAGCAGAGTCTAAAGTAAACATGGGAAAGTTTTATCTATTATCTCCCGCATGCTTCCATCGAGTGTTGTGTTATTTAATAAATAATGCCTGACCACGTGGCCTACATATGTTTACGAACCATTGATTTGTGACAGTCTAAATTCCGATCATTGGTTTACAATGTTTGTGTCATGCTTGTTTAATTTCTAAAGGGTGTATTCTCACTTCTCGGTTTCATAAAAAAAAGGTAACTCTTGGCAGTTCTGGTGACCGCCATACCAAGCACCAGAATTTTAAATTCTCTGTTCACTTATTAAATTAAGAGTTAAATTTAATAATGTTGATTTAAAGGGTCTTGTGTATTTAAAGTAGTTTGTATATTTTTATTTTAGTTTCCTGCGTGTTCTGGTTCAGCAAGCCGTCCCAACTTTTCTCAGGTACACTATTTTCCACGACATGCATAGCAACAAGGACTACAGACATTATTAAAGAAGTCTGACGTGTCTGAAATGTTTATTTAAATTAGCAGAATATTTTGCAGTGTTTAATTGTTTCTGCATGTATACTGTTCAGTATATATATTTTTTTGTGGTATTTTTCCTTCATGGTGCTGGCGGGAGATCTCCATTAGGTAACAGCAGGCTAAGGACAGTGCATGTGTTTCACGTTGCGGGGAATTTCAACTTCTTTGTCCATCTAGTGTAGCTGTAATAGTAAAGTCTTAATTTTCGGAACCTTTTTCTTAACTTCTCAATACTTAATATCTATTCGCGCTCAACAGTACTTTTCGCCATGTTGGCATCTGGCAGGCCATATATGCCAGGCCCACTTGATTAAAGGGACATAGTGTATCTTGCTGTATGTGATCTCTCAATTTGAATACACAGTTCAAATGTACCGCAATTTATTTCTTAATGTATAATATAATTTTGGGATCTGGCCCACTCCAGAAACTACTCACATGCTCAGCTTTTAAACTGTAAAATGTGCCAAGTGACTCTTGTATTAACTTACTTTGTTAAAGTGTGCTGCGAGGGGAAATTGCCATATGCCTGTCGATTTGCTACTGCCCTGAGATACTGTTCACAGAATAATCAGTTATATGCTTTTCATGGTAAAGTGCGCACTTTTGAAGCCCCAGTTACTTTTCTTTTCAGCCAATTTTTATTCTTTAACCAACCTTTTTAAATAAATATTGCCATGTAAGTAATAAACATAGCGTGTATATTCCCCAGCACTCGGAATTTAACATCTAAGGTTAAAATAAAATATATTTATCAACTATTATTCCAAATAAGAGGGCTTCCAAAAGTGCTCACTTTACTGTGAATAGCCTACACTACATAAAACTACTCGAGAGACAATTGCAAATCAAGCCCATGGTAAGTAGCCTCTGCAGAAAAATCTCACCTGGTTCGGAGTGGGTGGTCGCGAGGTCACAAACACATACTTGTTAGGGTTGTTGGGAGCCACCATAGCACGGCTGGATGGAACAGAGCTCCCGACTACGATGGTGCGGCCCTGGTGGGGACCGCTTCCCGAGATAAACGACACATCTGCAAACATTGGTAGGCAGCTCTTAAACTCCAGTGAACCATAGCTGCCACAACACACACACAGTCCTCGACTTTCAGACAATACAGCCAGACAGCCTTACATCAGTTGCAAATCTAACACATTTATGTAATCGAGATTGTGCCAGGGCCAGTAGATGCCAAGTAAAGTGTCTTATTCTGACCTCTCATACGAGTTGCTTAATTCGAGTTCTGGTGTTCCGGTAGTTTCCACCCCGTCATTGTTGTCTGGAGTGTTTACAAAAATATTTTATTGCATCTAGCTCTCTTTGTAATGCCCGACGGGCTAATCGGTGTAACTGACTAGCTTTTCCTTTTAATTAAATGGCATGTCACTATAGTAAAATATACACTGAACGCCAGGCGTATACTCAAGCCCTCCTAAGTCCAGTCTTTAATACAGACTGGGACTGAGGTAATGAATATGGGTTAGACTGGATAACTGAATGTGAATCCCACTGGAAGTGTGGGAACTTTGGACAATAATTGGGGTATTCCCAGAGTCTAGTGCAGACTAAGGAAGACTGTTCTTTGTTCAAGCTGAGGATAATCAAATATGTTCGAGTAGCAAACTCCTCTCAGTAGGCAGTTGCTTAAGTAAAAATAAGCCAATTAGAAAATTATACGTACAAGTGACTTCTAAAGGGTTTGAAATATCAAAGGATTCAAATGACAGTTGAACATATTTAATTTAATACAGTCAAACTCGTTTAAGAAATTCCTGCTTAAGATAGTTTCTCGCTTAAGAAGCTGTGTTGTATAAGTCCCAAAACAATAACCTATACATTTAATGCATATATATCCCGCTTAAAACGTTCCTGCTTAAAAAGCACATAATTTATTTAAAACCTTACCTGTTTTTAAGACTATAAATTTTAAATACGTAGTTTCTGGCATAATTCACGCACCTTAATTTTATGGTGTCGAATTTCAGAAAAAAATTTTGCTTTCATATTTCACATAGCACGTTTCTCTTGACGAGGCAAAATAACATTTAGATTATTTAGATTCTATGCTTCCAAACCCTATTTTTTTTAAAACAATTACCAATACAAACATTGGGCACACACTAATGAACAATAGCCAGTGGCTTGTCCACCTGCATTACATTTTCCCTAGTGGTTCTAAACCTTTTAGACACACTGAAAAATGTGCACGTTGAGTTCCTGCCAGCCAACTCAACATCACTGTTACAACCACTCGACCAGGGCATCGTCCGAACTATGAAGCACATGTATCGAAAGTGCCTGGTGTCCAGATTGTTACAAAGAATGACAACCAAAACAGTTTACTCAGTTTCCTTGTTAGATGCCATAGACAAGTTGGCCGCATCATGGGATTCGTTGAGCCAAGAAACAATTGCGAACTGTTTTGGGAAGGCAGGTTTCAGTACCATGCCAGAAGAACTGCCTGTAGTTTCATTGGACACAGTTGAAGAAAGTGACAGCATCCGGGCTGAAGTGAAGGAAAGATTGGGTATCACTTCAACATTTAATGATTATGTGAAAGAAGATGACTACTTTCCTCTTGAAAATGTGTAAGAGATTGAGAATTTGTGTAAGTCTAGTGAAAATTCATCCATGGAGCAACTTGGACAACCCTGTGATGCAAATGAAAATGACAGTGAATACGATGATACTCCGAATTGTGACATGTTCAGAAGTCATACAGCACTTGGAAGCCTATTTTCTCTATCTAAGCAGTGTACCTGATGTCCCAGAAAATTTAATGAAGAACCTCTGGGAACTGGAATCTTGTACAGCCAGTTTATATGGGGAAAAAAAAAAACACTGGGCAAATTCTTCTCAATCCGAGTTTTAAATATTTTTGTGTTAATTTTTATCTTCCTATAACAATGTTTACCATGTCCATGTAGGCCAACATATTTACTCTCTCTCTCTCTCTCTCTCTATCTCTCTATCTATCTCTCTCTCTCTCTCTCTCTCTCTCTCTCTCTCTCTCTCTCTCTCTCTCTCTCTCTGTGTGTGTGTGTGTATATATATATAAAATAGACGTGTGTGTCTATATATATATTGTATCTTGCTTCAAAATTTTTTAATGAGATACACTAGTAATTCCAACACTAATATTCATATTACGTATTATGCACTGATGATATCATTTACAGCAAAACACAGTAATAATAATGTTTTCATGGTTAAGGAGTTTTTAATGCATGGTTCCCCAAGAAAACGTCTTAAGAGAGTTTGACTGTACATTTGCAATTCAATGGGGAATGCGTACCTCTTCACATTGATAAAAAAAATACAGTTAATTGTTATGGTAAGTGAAGGTGAACCTGTTTTGATAAAAGAAAGTGGAATAATTTTAATTTACGTAACTTCTACTGATTTGGGGGGGAAGGGGGGTCCAGAAAGGACGTCGTCACTACCTACTACCATGGAATTTATAAGGATTAATCAGGTGCGTAGGAAACAGGTGGAACGTCGAGATACCTCTGGCTGATGTGGTGATGGCGTCCTCGGCTGTGGACGGCGTTGACTGGTGTCGCTGGAGACAGTCGTGAGTGACTAGTGTGGAGAATGACTTCGGGGCGTAACGCCTAGTGGTCATGAACTACCTTGAATTAAATCTGCTCAGTCTTTTGCAAACAGCGAGGTCAGGGTGACAGTCACGTCCCCTGCTGGTGCCTTCAGTCTTATGCAAGCTGTGTTGAGCTGCGATTTGGCACCTCCATAAATACGAATAATTCTGGCTTGTAGGCGGTGAGAGGGGTGCGGGTTGGCTAGCCTTGCCTCACAGGGGTAGTTTAAATTATGGTTGCGTGCTGCGCCACACTTTATCTCCTCGGTGGGAGGCTGTTGACACATCTATCGCCACTCCGCGACGCTCTGGCGGTGACAAAATTGTGACGACATATCTTCTCTGGATCCGGCGTGTCGGTGACTCAGATAATTTAATTTCTCAGGAGGAAAAGGTGACAGCAAAACTGCTTTTTGAGTGGGTAGTAAAATTTAAATTCTTCATCACGTGTTTATAATTCCTCACTAGACTGGGAGCAATTATGTAAGCACAGGATTTATTGTATGCAGGCGTGTGACTTGCCCCTATGAAATTGATGCGTGCCGCTGCTACACCTATTAAAATACGACTCCCACTCATTGCCTAGGAGTACTGCTTCCATCTCTACTGACGTGAGCAACACGTTGTCTACCCCTACAGGCAACGGGAACTTCTGTGTTTTTCCTTCTCACATGGAAAGCATGCATCCCCGCAGGCACGCTTCCCCCCTCTCTCCCATCGCCACAAACTGCTCGGACCTTGGGCATGACCGAGCAGACCCGACGAGGCACAAAGTCAGAATCGCTCCCGCGCCGGCAGCCTACAAACTACCACTATATAAGTTCGGCCGTAGCCAAGCTCTGGAGTCATTCTTTCGCATCTCTTGCACGCCCTACAGCACTCTTAGTGCTCGGGAGCTCTATAGAAGTTCAAAGCCTACAAGTACGCCTTCGCAGCAACCAAATGCGTACATCGACAACCAGTCAACCTGGCGACATACAAACACAAACTTTATTCTTTTAACTTCATTTGTCTCCTCTAGACACCTTTAATCAGTTTTTCCCATTTATTTAGAACCAGGTCACCTACACTTGGAACCATGCAGTTACCTTCAGCTATCCTCGACTTGGTAGGAGGTAGCACAGGTCACGTGTCTATTGAACTTTCAATAAACACACGTTGCTTTCTACTTTGCTACTTTTGTTTCCAGGGGATACCTCTGTATTCACAGTTGGAGGAACATTATGCTGTGCACTGCCAACGTAATACGGGGAAGTTCTTAATCTGAACTAACACATACACATTAGACGGCTACCTGTTTCTTCCCATGAAACACACAGCACTATGAGTGCTCGTGGGGAAGAAACAGTATCGCTCCAACCACCATGTGTTCTTACCAGCTACAAGTATCACACTGTTGTCTACGGCTTCTTAACTGGAGTGGAAGTTCGCCTAGGTTGGGAAAACTTGGTCTTCTGGACGAAAGAAGCACGACTTTGGAACATTTGTGCAGGCATTCACCCCGCTTAAGACTAAACTTACCTCAACTACCTAACTAGAGGTGAGAGTGTATCAGAACTAGCCAACACTCTTCGCCTCATCCCCGCTATCTAAGTCACTTTTGATCTAGCGAGTAAAATCTGTAACCTACCATGTCCAGTCAGCCTAATTGGACATGCGTCAAGTTTATTGGCTTGATGATAGGGCGAAGTCATCAAGTAGTGTACACATGCCCAATGAGCAGGAAAGCAAATATGTCAAATTCTTGCTTACGTTATGAACAAGCACTAATAAGGCTGAATAATTCTGCTGATCAGATATTAAGAATTTGTAATGGGTTTTTTATAAACATCCCATATTGCACAATAAGTTTGAGCATGAACCATGTTTTTTTGTGTTACCACTCTGGTTATGATTTCACATGAAATTGCTGCAACACACACACATTTCATGTGGAAAACACTATAAATGCTACACAAGAGAAGAAAAATGGCTCACTGTGACAAAAATATACCCTAACAAAATTCAGAATTTTATTTCAAATTAATATCTGAGCCCTTGTGGTTAAAATGACTAAACAAAATATACTAACAGCAGTCACTGCTCTCTGTGCTACAATGTTTGGACATATTTTGTGTTGATGCTGACAAATTCAAATGGTTCACAAGTGATTGTGGTCAATATGGGAACATGCATGTAAAACTGAAATTATTGAAATCACAAACAAAACTATCTAGGCTATTATGTTGTTACACTTGTATTTCACCCTCAGTTTTCTTCGCCTCTAGAATTCCAAGTAGATATTTGATCTGATATGGAAAAAAGGCATTTACTTAAAAAGTAAATACAACAGTTTTATTATGCTAGACAGAAGACTAAAATCAGCGTGGCTCATGATTAGTGTGTAGCATCACCTGGCACATGATGGTCGGTGTCCAGGGTGTGGACAGGCTTCAGCAAGCTGCTGGCGGCCGACTGCTGCAGGATGGAGGATGAGGGACCCCGCAGCGTGGTGGGGGTCGTCAAGGGCACTGTGGTGGTGGGGGCCGGCTGGGCACGTGCCTTCACCACCGCCGAGTGCAAGTGTGGCCCCAGTGAGCCATACTCAGACACGTACTCTTCCACGTAGTCCGGGGGCTGCCGCAGAGTCCGCAGCACTGGCGACAGCACCTTCTGCACAAACCAACAGCTCACTTGTGAATAGGGAATGGTAAACTTTCAAAAATTTATTTGACAAGCTGGATTTCAAATACAGATGTAAGTTACTGTTGTGATTGCATTGTAACAATGCAGAGTCGCGAACAATCAGTTCAATGAGACAAACAGAGACCAACGCCGCAGTTGTTCATTTACTATTCATGTCACTTAAAACTTGCATCACAAGAGAAATTTAAGAGGCAAGAGAGATTTCAATTCCCTCCTGGAACCCTCTCGACATCGTGCACTGGCGGAAATAATTAGTAAAGAAAGAGTTTATAGTCCAAAATTACTTGACGTTAAAAAAAAAAAGTTGGGGTTGTAGGTGCTTGCCGGTGTGGGCGATATTGTTCACGCTCTACGTGTCTCCTTCACTGGATTTTGGTAGACTGTTATCTGGTAGCAGATGATAGAGGCTCTAGTCGTCACGTGCCTACTCCCACTCCTCGCATCAGGTGCCAAAAACATTAACCAAATAAGGACATGGCATGGTCCCAAATCCCTTCGTGAACCTGTGCGATCCCCATTGCGACCACATCCCATGCCATGACGAACTGCGTCTTAGTAAAAATAATTGAAATTCTACAACATTCTCTCATGAGAAAATGTCTACGAAAGTAGTAAAAGCCTTTTATCTTCAAATGCTGATGCAACCTACAGTATCACAGATCATTAGCCACACTTTGAAAGAGTATTGGGTAGTAACGATCTCGTACTGCAAGTAGGACTGAATCCCATGCCACCTGATCTAGGGTAAAACTGGCACAGCTACTGGAGAACGCATGGTGGAGGTTTTAGTTTGCATAGGATGATGACATCTACTGTACAAGTAACAAGGAACCCATGAAATTGAAATTGTCTGCTGTTGAAATAATTTAATGTACATAAACCCATTCTTGGTATCAAGTTTCAATACAATCACATTTAAAAACTTCAATCAAATGCCAAACCTCAATACACATCCTGAAGACTATTATTATAAACAGAAGCACCAAATTCTTTTCTTCTGAGGTATTCATTTTGACATGTTACTACACATAACTTTACATTACACAAAAAAATTGAAAAAGATAACCTCCCGCAAGATAACAGGACAACTGAGTTAAGACATTTACCAGTGTGAAATCGTAAGTTATTACCACTGTTAATGAAGACTGAAAATTTAAACATTCTTTTTCCATAGTTATGTATGTTATAGAATAAAAATAAAAATTCAAAATCTGAATCATGAATGTAAAATTATGGTGATATGCAAATTTTCAAAACCATACTAAGGTAAATGACTAATCATAATAATACAGTAAATGTTACATTCTAATAGAACCGGTGAATAAAACTGCCAAATGTGATTATTTTTTTTTTTAAACACACAACATTTGGGGAATATTTTTTCATTCAGATAAGCATGTGATAAGCAATAATTCAATCTGCAAATGTTGTGACTGGCTCAGCCATATGCCAGATTAGTGCTTTTTGAAGATTGCCATTATACTAAGAAAATTCAATTTCCATGCAACATTTTTGATGCAAAAAGTAAACTTTGTAGTTGATTTAGCAAACCATGTTCCTACGAAAGAGATTGAGTGAAGAGAGTTGGGCTGCTCTTAACATTGAGATCTTGAGAGCCGATGAGGGTGAAGCGAGGAGAGCATGGAGCAGTGCGGGAATGCAATGAAGGGGAAACAGAAAATCCCAGAGAAAACCAGCCGACCAGCTGCATCATCAGATACGATTCCCACATGCAAAAATCCAGAGGCAGGCCCTCCAAAAATCGAACCTGGTTTGCCTCGGTTGGGCGCGAGTAGCCTAATCACTACAACACCACCACGGCCCCCTTACAAGAGAAAGATGTTCACTTACCGTCATGAGAATTTTAATGTGGCCGGCTGCGATCCTGTCAATGTTATTCAATACTGGTCCCTCTGTGGCACCTTCAATGCGTTCAGAAATGTGCTTCACATTCGGAAGGATGAACACCTTCACCACCTCTGGCCCCAGCTCTGACAAACCTGTGACCAGATACAAGTACATATAGCTGAAGCAAAAATACATACCACAGATTAAGTGAGGTTGGATTAACCAACTTTTGATTAGCCTTCTTGTATCTCACACACATTGACCCCAAGGCAAAATAAAGTAAATTTTTCACCCAGGGCAGTTCGATGTGGAATGCTTTTGACACTCCCTTAACTTTTTAATCTTCACATCTCTCCTCATCCTGTTTCGCAGGATCAATAATCACAAATATTTCACAAATACACATACTAAGTGCAAGGAATCCAAGGTTGGTACTGCAGTTACACTTCTTATTAACTTAACATGTGGTATAAAAAATATACTCTCTTTGCTAAAAGCTTGAATTTTTACTGTTGAGAGTAACTGGAGGTGGTCACTTTGAATTTATACTTATCCTCTTGTTAATTTTTAATTTCTAGATTTTGAAGATGTGATACATATTTTGAAATTACATACACAAAAATAATGTTACACTTTGTAGCTGCAAGCCAAGGCGGTAAGGGATGACATGTTGGGCAAGTCTATTGTAGTAATGGTGCAGAGAAGTTGTGGGCTACGGTAAATAAAAATTAAATATAAATAAGATGACTTATAGCTAGAGTAAAATGTTCACATTGCAAATTATTAAAATTACAGTTTTAATTTCACCCCAACTCCATACATCCAAAATTTCACCATTAAAAAATGTTTAATTTGAAAAAGTACATTTGAAACAACGTAAATATTTTTACTTCAATATGGAATCCCTTTACAGCCAGCACCCTGCCCTTAAGACACCCCTGATTGTACCTGTCCCACTCAGTAAACTAGAGGTGGATTTTAAAAAATGATGTACGAAAATAAAAATTTTGAGAAAAAAAATGTGCCGGGAGGAAAGAAATGAAAATTAGGGGTACAGAAAATCAAGAGAATGGAAAAAAGAATAAAAATGACAAAAATAAGTAACGCAAGACGGCCTTTCGCTAGAGAGGGGTCGCCGCAGTCAATTTACAGTTTCGGTTCGTGTCGGTCAGTGACCAGTGACACGAGGGGCTGTGACATCTGGTGTAGAGGGCAGGGGACGTGGCCTGTCTGCTCGGTACAAAATAAAGTGCTGCTGTTACGGCCCAGCGTATGGGTTGGCACACTGCCTGGAGTGGCTGCAGACCCTGCTGCGGCAACTGTATAAGACTGCTGTTGTCGGTGCCAGGACCTGGTGGACTGGTGATGCTGGTCGGGGCTGTGGGTGCCCCTGAACCAGGGGTTGGCAATTCCAAGAGGGATGTTCTCGCTCCTGCGGGTGGCTGCGACAATCCAGTGTAGGTACACAACGGTATTGACGAGGCCTGGAAACCAGTATGGGGATGGAGTGGCGTCTGCAACTGGCGGGCAGTCTGAGCTTGTTCCCATGGGGTTATGCTGCAGAGTACAGTTAGAGCATGGTTGCAACTCTGCTTGACTTTGGAGGCGGTAGCTGCCTTTCTGACCTTCAGCTGAGCACCACTCCTTTGAGTATGTGGCATATTGAAAGGAAGGAATACCGGCCTCGACAGAGGGAAGCAGGCAAGGATGGTCCCTAGCTGCGTGTAGAGCCAAAACCGAAACCGAACAGGCAAGAGGCATAACATGTGCTCCTTAGTCAGGCACAGTTCAGTGCGGTGGATACAGAGCAGTGGGTTTCCTCAGGCTGTTCGTCAATGATGCTTGGGTGTGGGTCCAAAGTGAGTCAGACCTCCAGGATCAGACTCTTACTCCCTCCGGCACAATTCAACGCGGTGGAGGCTCTACCTTACTGTACACCAGGTGCACAGTACGGCGGGTGGTAGTCTAATGGGTGTGTTTTGACATAGTATGTGCGTCCCGGTGAAGGGAGCTCTAAACTATGGTTCATACTGGTCTAGATAAGTTTGTGGTCTTCTGCTTCACTCTGATGGATGTGGCGAGAGTTGGTGTGCCCAGAAGGGATCTTCGAGGACCACTACCAGGTAAAGGTGGTGCCAACACTGCCAGAGCGGGCAGTGCAGTTGCCAACACCGGAAGGTAAGGCAAGAGTGTTGATGTCATCTTCAGGAGCTGCTGCTGCAGTGTCGAAGAGAGTATGGAAGGACACTGAAGAGTTTCTGGTAGGTTGCTGCCGCAGTCACTGAAGAGCTTCTGGTAGGTCGTGAGGATCTGGTTGCCGGCAGAAAGCTCTAGCACACAAAATGTGATGGAGTGAGCTGCTGGAGTTAGATTGCTGGTTGAAGTCACCAAAACGTTTCTGGTAGGTTGTGAATACTTTGAGGGTGACATAGAGCTTCAGCACCAATAGTGGTAGAGCGAGATGCCAGAGCTGCTGGCTCTGAAGAGAGCCGACGACAACTGGCATCTTCGGGCTGCATACAAACATGTATTCTCCTCGTCCGCTGGCCCTCTAGAGACGTGGGAGTGAAAATGGGGGGAGGGAGGAGGCAAACATCACCCCTCGAGCAAAGGTGTCTGCTAGCATCATCCCTTGGTGGGCCACAGAACTATGTGAACTTAGGAGGTGGTCTCAGCCGCTCGTCCGATAGTACAATATCACACTTTGGGGAGGTTGACGTGTCATCTGACAGAGCGACAGTACAAGCTGACATGTCTGTAATAGCACCTAGTGACAAGGGCATATCCTGTAGGCACGTGATGCAGCCTCTAGAACTTATCTAACCCCGCCTTTAGTGAAGTGAAGGCTTGTTCAGATGAGGCGAAGTTGAGTGATGGAAATATATCGTGCATCAGAAGACAAAGAATTTTTAGATATTGAGGTTGTCCAGCCATGGAAACTAATGACACCATGTTTAGTAACTGCCTGCTGAAAATATGATGCAGATGTGTTATGTCTGTATGTCAGTTAACCATTATTATGCTACCATTTGATTGTTGATTGGCATCAAAAACTACACTTTTGATGGTTTATTGAACATACTTAACACGAATATGGCAAAAAAAAAAAATGGAATAAAGAGGATACATGCAAGTGTATCTGTAAATATTTACCTACAGACAACAAAATTGAACAAGACCACACTTATTTCAGTTGTGTTATTAGTTATGAAGTCATAGTGTGGGATTGGATCACCCTGCAAATGTTACATCCATCATTTTCATTCTGGAAACTCATGTGTCAGATTTTTACGTTGTATATTCATGTCAAAAAGGTATAAAAACATTATTCTTTCCCCACAATTCTAACAGGTTTTTAGTGGTGAAATAATGCGTTCTTGGCTGTAAATTTATTAATAAACAGTACTTCAATCAACATCTACAACCCACAGGAGTCAAGCCTGATGACAGGCAGTGCAGACCTTGTACGGAGCCATAGAGGGAGGAAAGCGGCATCTTGTCGTCGTGCAGGAAGCGGCAGAACATGCGTGTGACGCGTGTCTGCACGTTGTTGGTGGAGGTGTTGAAGTTCTTGCAGATCTGCAGCATGAGGCGGGAGGCGAAGTCGCGCAGCGCCCAATGGTTGTCCAGCTCTGGCCGCATGCACAGCTGCTTGCTGACGATGCACGTCGCCACGGCTGGCAGCAGCTCATGAAGCTGCGAGCAACAAACACCAATATAACAGAACAAAGCTGCCACCATGCCAACCACTACCCGATACTAAGTTAGTGTCTTCTATGGAAGCTAACTACTACTTCCACCATAAAACAAATTAAAATCTCTGCGCAACTAGACATAACATATGGCTAGGGTAGTGCGAATGTGACTTTTTTTTTCATGAAACAAAAATGAAAAATATGTAATGAACTTTCGCGAAACTGAAACAAAAATGAAAAATTATCTCATTAGACCTCACTCTTAACGAATTTCATAACAGTTTAACAAATTAGTCATTATTACTAACTTGTGGCAAAATAAAACCTAAAAAAATGTAGGATACAGTGTATTTAGTACAGAGGGCCTTGTCTAAATTTACATGACCAAATTATTTTAGTTTTAAAATAATGAAAATAGTCAGGTTTACAAACAACAGTTTACTTTGCTGGTGCACTAAATGAACATTCATTAAAGACCCGAATATTCATTGAAATTGAGAATTATAATTTCATAAGAACTTTCAGCAACAAAATTCAAAATTTCTTACTGAAACTAAAATGAAATTTGACATCTTTCATTTTCATTTCAGAATACAGAATATTCACACACGTGCCAGACACAAACGTTGTCCTGGCACGGGGAAAAAAAAGCATTGAATGCGCCCACTGCCAACAAAGCTTCCACTACATAAGCCTAGGCTGGGCAGACAAAGCTAGCCCAACATGTGAATAACCCGACCTGGCATGGTCTACACATGCGAAGTATTCCAGCATGCCGCCGAATACCGACCGCAAAACCCAGGGCCTGCCACCCACGCCAGTACTGCACAAAGCACAGGGAAACCCCAAATTCCTGAATTTGTGAGGCACCCAATAGAAGACCTGCTCATATTCTTAGTGGAATGTGAGCAAGAATTCAAAAAAGAGAAAGACCTCCAGCCCAAAAAATGGGTAAGCAGAGCACAGGCAATACTTAAAGGCCAAGCTCTGAACTTGTGGAATAAGTATGGTGAATTTATCACTAACTGGAGTCAGCTGAGTAGCCGGCTTGCCACCCAATTCACGGGAGAAGAGGTAATGGCAAACCTCACACCCAACTTATATAGTCAAACGCAAACCCTGTAAGAAGAGGACGAGATATTCATCATATGCCGCAAGGTACAAATGTTCCGGTGAATCTTTCACGATGAGAGCGAAGAGAGCTGCATACAGCATGTAACCTGCATGTTGTTACCAAAGCTGAGAACCCCCCCCCCCCCCCCCCCTCAAGGGTGCCACCCACACCCTGCCTTCCAAATTGCTGGTACTACCCGGAGTATCACTTTCATAAAGATTGCCTGCAGCGGCAAGCAAGACGGGCCCGAGTAGAGGAAGGGGGCACAACCCGTGCACCGGACACCACCCAGCAAGCAGCTAAGAAAGCTACTCTGCAGGCGGGAAAAGCCGCGGCCGGCAGCAAAATGGGCCAACCCCACAGGACCCATCATCCAGCTCCAAGATGAGGAAGCAGAACCACCAGAAGCCCAACACATTGAAATCAACGTCAACAGGAGAAAAGTTCTCACTCTGCTCACGCTGAGAGCCAACAAGCTGCCCAGACCTCGGGCAAGGCCAAGTGCCACAGACGAGGCACAAAGCAGAAACGCTAACCAGAGTATTCTCACGCCAACCAGGGCAGGACGATGTCATGCCTCCCCCCGCACCCTGCGCCGGCAGCCTACAAGCTTCTACTATATAAGTCAGGATGCTGTTGAGCTCGAGAGTCATTCTCGTTCTTCTCTTGCGACTTTTCCCACAGCACTGCTCAGTGCAAATAAGCAATTCCTGTTCTTCAGAGTTCATATTTAAATCCATAAAGAGATAAACTTGACTGTTTGGATCTCCAAAATGCCAGTTCTACAGGCAGTTTTTTTCTAAATACGACACTAATTTCTCGAACTTGCAAATATAAAATTACGCCACTTTATCATCTCCTGAAGTGACTCGATCTTGTGGCAAACCCACCAGACTAGGTTGGGTTGAAAAAGTTGAAAATTTGAAGACAAATATATATCGCTGCACACGAGGGAAAGAACACACACGTGGCTGGGCCACTAGCATTTTCGAAAAACTCATTATTGCTCTTTTAGTAGCGTTGTAGTTCACGCACTGCTAGTGCCTCATCGCTCCAACGCAAATTATATAAATAACATGTGGGTTTTATTACACGCGATGAAAGACCACAGATTAATCTACGCCCGTATCTTTGTGTGGCTCAACTTCAAGGGAGCCTGCACCTACACGATGACTGGTAGAGAACTTTGAAGCATTGAGTACACCCCCTGCGACTACTTCACCATCGACGATCAGTTAACCAGCGAACACGCTCACTAACACGTTAAATTCACTTTGTCTCCTCAAGACACCTTTCTTAGACCAGTTTAGAAGTATTACATCTTTTCTCGTTCAGTTATTTCTTTCCTGCTTTTCCATTAGAACTAGGTCGCCTACACCTGGCCAACGTAGTAACCTTCAGCATTCAATTGCCTGATAGGAGGTAGCACGCATCGCATGTTTATTGAACCATCAATATACATACTTTTGTTTCCGACCTTACCACTTTTATTTCTGAGAGTATCTGTCTGTTTACCTGCTATACACAGGTTGCTACGTACACCATTGACAAGAACCGGGTAATTGATATAACAGATTTAACTTGAACAGCGAGTGCCCACCAGGGGTCCGTCAAATTTTCTACACACCCATTAGACGGCCACCTGTTGCTTTTTTCCAACTTCCACAGCACTGTACCAGTGCTGGTGGCGAGGAACAGAGGAGCCACAACCACTAGCAACACCTTCACCCAGGGAGAAACGACAGTCTCGAGTTATTACTTTATCCCACAGCATCGTTAGTGCTGGGATATCTGTAGCTTAAGACCTGCCATCCATCTTTGTGTGAACGCACTTCCAGTGGCTGCATTGGTGACCCAAACAGCTCCCCATATCTGATCAGCCCACATGCACGTGGGATCAGTGGAAACTTACGGAGCCTGGTCAGCAAGCCAAAAACGGACTGACACTATAAAATGTGTTTAGTTTGTTCGCGTCAAGGTGTATCTAGCAACCTGAAAGCAGAGACTCGATGCCTTACGACCATACGCATGGAACCAAACGCAGCGTTCCTTGCTGCCAGACAGTTGAGTGCAGTTCCTCAACCCACTCTAGAGCAACAGGCAGAACGGGACTGCACCGCCCAACTCAGGCATGAGTCAGTATCGACTGCTCCGGTAACTATCTTATTTGTATCTCCGTGCATATTAATTCATCCCTCGTGTCATCCCGTGGTAAAAGGACTGTAAACTGGCAATGCTACAGGATTTGGCTGGGATAACGTCCACTTCTGGACAAACGAAGCTCACCTGTGGAATCGCCAGTTCAGCGTAGGCCAGGCTCGCTATGTATGGGTAAAACTCACTATGACCACGGCACCCAAGAAGCACCAGTAAATACGTACTAACCAACACCCTCGTCTCCCACCGTCTATTTAATCTAGACCACCCCGCTTTTGGTCTATTGGACAAAATCATAGACCACTGTGCCTAGTATCCTATCTGGGCATGTGTCAACATTTTATGTTACTTAGCAAACTGTCACTACAGCAACCACAACGACCTTCAACGTTAACAATGGAGTGGAAGAGTTCAGGTGGCTCTCAACAAGGTCTTGAAAGCTGATGAGGTTGACGATAGGTGGATATAAAACAGCATCAGAATGCAAGGGTACAGTAAATGGGAGATCCCCGGGAAAACCCACCGACCAGTGGCATCGTCCGGCACGATTCCCACACGTGAAAATCTGGGAGTAACCTCGCTGAGAATCAAACCAGGTTTGCCTTTACGGGAGGCAAGCGCTCTAGCTGCTATGCCAACGGAAAACCCTTTATGTCAGACAGAAAACAAACTGCTGACTCGACTTGTACAGGTGCCCTTGCAAACTGGATGACAACGGCACTCACATATTTCTCAAGGTAGAGGGACTGGTTGTCGAGCAGAGCCTTCACCATGCGCATGAGGTAGATGAGGAGGGCAAGGTTGTTCTGCACAACGTTCACCTTGACACCCTCTGCGATGAACGTGCACATGCGTGGCAGCATCTCGTGGAGGCCTGGGTCTGATGCCAGGCTCTGCAGGGCCTCCTGTGAGCAGGCACCACCACATTTTGCCATGCTAATGGTTTTAACACACACATATGCATGTGTACACACACACACAGCTGCAGATATATGTGTGTATGTATATATATATATATATATATATATATATATATATATATATATGTGTGTGTGTATGTATATATATATATATATATATATATATATATATATATATATATATAATATATATATATAAATTACACATGCACGCACAGATAAAGAGAGTCAGTCTCTCTATCTCTTCAGAAGCTCATGAGACACCAATAATCACTTAAAATATTACTTGAAGGCTTCACATTTTTGGTAGACAGTATAGAAAAATCAAGAAAGGGCAAAGCTAGATGGTAACTTTTTCCCAACTGAGTGAGCTAATATTTTACCAAAGTGAAGCATTTCCATTGAACTAATTTCTTACGCCATACATCTGTATATTTTACTACCATACAAGACATGATTCTAGGAAACATGCAGAAGCAAAGCATTGTTCACACAAAAGAACATGTAACAAAAAGAGTAATTCAGCACTGCTTATTACTAAAATATGTATACTACTGAAGAAAACAAAATTCAGTAGCACTATGTATCCCATGGCCTCTTATGGTGGATATATCACTCCATCTTGAAATTAATTTTTGTTCCTAACAAAATTTTAAAAGTCAATATTAGTATTCAATACTGAAAAGAATTTCTGAATTTGATACTAACTGCCAACAAACTGTATTTTCTTACAAGACAAAAAATGCTTAGTAAAGTACTTTAAACAATGGTTACAAATGTGACAACAGGAAAAAGAAAAATAAAATTGCAGTAAATGTTAAATATAGCCTAGCTTTTTAATCTCAAAAATCAATATTGAGGAATATAAAGAAATTCAAGATAAAGAGAAACCCAAACACTTTATCGCTCACTCACTCTTTTCTGCTCACATCCAGAAATTCCAAGTGCACATGATTATTTCACAGAGAAAAGCGGGAACAGGGTAATCGTACAACTTCACAGTACTGAACATCTACAAGCCAAGCCTGGAACAAGTTTTTGCTTTGCAAATAACAGCAATGTATTTTTAATATACCATAATTTATGGCCTATACATTTTTTTTGCTTACCCCACACTAAGTTTTAATGATTCCGAGATATTAAACTAGACTACAAAATCTTTTGTGCAACCACTCACCGCACGGCGCCCCTCGTCTGAGCCCACACAGGCCTCTGTGATCTCCTTGTAGTAGAGCTGTTGCTCCACGGAGAGCTCGTGAGTGGCTAGCTGCTTCACATGGACTGTCTCCACATTCCTCAGCTTGTGGAACTTCCTGCACAGACGTCAACACACTCAGTACACGGGCAACTTGCCTCCAGATTTTACAAAAATAATCAAAGATTTGTCAAATACATTTCTTTGCTGAGAAAATGTAGTTACTGATACCACTGTCTATTTTTTTTTAAATACTCCAAAATTATTAAAGTAATAATAGTGCCTATCGTAGGATTTGTCAAGGATAGTAGTAGTAGTAGTAGCATGGCAAAAAAACTTGTGCTTTTATGTAGACTAGTATTCTTTCAATTGTGGGTGCTGACAATAATACACTTCTAAGAATATGTAACTCTGTCTTTTCTTGGCTGTGCAAAAAATTTCAATCAAAAACATAAAATCCAGGTACAGTTTTTTATGTTGCTGCCGGTCTCAAAAATCTACTATATGGTAGAAAGTCAGTTCATGAACCAAAAGCTTGCCGTCATGAAACTTCAAACACAAAAAATTTAGTTGCAGAAACACAACTTTTTGAATTAATATTATGAACACAGGTTCCAGAAAAAACACCAAATAAAAAAATTATGCATCTCTCCAAGGATGGATGTGATAGTTTGGTATAATCTACACCAACTGGAACCAGCAGGGGGGAATAAATCTTAGTCGCTACTGACTAGGCTGAAAATGACTTTCTCAGCAAAATCTACTTGACTGAAATATCAGACAACATAAAATCATCTAGAAGAAAATTTGTTCACAGAAACTCACGCTGAGCAAGTTCAAATGCAAGCTACTCCATATTTCAAAATTGTATGGGGCTATTATTATTATTAAGCAGCTATATCAATCCCTTTTTCAGAATGCAGCCTTAAAGAGGCCCGATGAGCTACACTTGTCCAATGTTCTTCCAGTACACACTATTATTCTTTTAAAATAAAACATATGCACTAAGAAAATACAATGTGTCCAAAATATTAATGGTTTAATGTAGTTTCTCTATTAACTCAGTTGTTGGTCAGAGTCCAGGCGTAATAACTACGAGTGTCATTTAGTTAGTGTGTGCATGCAACACTGACCCAATAGTGGGTTTGCCAGCAGATTCCTTTTCCTTGGCCAACTTGCTAAGCTTGCTCACTGGGTCAATGCTTTCCAGCTTCTGTGCATCCTTCGAGATGGGTGGAGGGTTCTCCGGGATGGTGGGCTGTACACCCTCAATACACAGCCAGTGTGCTGGAAAGAATATCCAATTAATATTCATCCTGCACTGTTATAGTATTAATGTATAACAGAGGTAAAGGCTACTCTACACACATTATTTATGTATTCTGGAGTCTGAGATATTGGTAGGTTACAAGACTTATGCAGCATATTTGTTTATGTGACTGTCTTGTTAAAACAACTTAGACAAGAGTGTACATAGCTGCACTAAGATCAGTAAAATATGAATATAATTACTTTCATATTTCATTGTTACATACTCACATGAGAAACTTTTTTAAACTATGAAAAGACAACAAGTTTACACCAAGATTTAACTCAAACTAGACATGAGATTCTCACATTAAATATTCTATCCATTACTGATATTCAACATTCCTACTTTTATGAAGGGAGTGGTGTCTAAACACAAAAAGCACTTGAGAAACATTTAGTGCCTGAAGACAAGTTTCACTTTTTATTACAACACCAAGGAATATTTTTCTGTATGTGTGAAAATGGCTCAAATGTGTGTAGTAATTCAGAATATTTGTTTATTGTATGCTTTATGGGTTTTGAAGTATTTAAGAATTTTTTAAAAGTGTAATGTAAATATTTGTGTGTTTTAGTATAAAAATATTGTTTGTTTACATTTTTTTCTATGTTTTAACAGAGGTTGTGTTTATGGAGACATCTTGGTAAAAGTAAACATTTTCTGTTTACAAAGAAGTGAAAAATGGACACAATATGTATAAAAACTGTTTATTTTATAAGAAAACGGTTGAATATGTCTTTTTTTTATTTAGAAGTACGTTTCTTAGGGTCACGAGTTCCATAGATGAGTGCATGCGCGGCGTTAGGGACACACACACTATGAACAAATACAATGGTTACGTCAGCAGCAACCACATGATAGTGACAGGTAAACGTCATTGACGTATACACATTATCCACATCTCAGACAGCTCCAGGGTGGATGCTGGTTGTGATTGGATGTGTGAATTTACACCAAAATCTGGGAACTGGGTTGCTAGCCCACCTCGCTTCCTTCTAATCTGACTAGACTTCATCTGGACCAGTTGCACTCTAAGATGCTGCTCAAATGATAATTTTATTTTCTGAAGTGAAGTTACAAAAGTTAAATAATATCATATAACTTGTTTTAAGTATTAAAGAGCAGTGGGCAGGTGAAGAAGAAGCCCAGTAATTGTTGGATTATAGTATTATAGTATAGATATATGCCAAGTCCAACTTGTATTTTTTTAAATAATGGCTGAAGGAAGATATATCTGGCAAAACTATACGTACATAATCAGGAACACTTTCAAAGTTTATTGAGCATCCTGTCTTACAGTAACATGTCCTAAATCTGTTTTAACAATGATTTAATGAAATTATTTATTTAGATTTAATGTTTGAATAGTTAAAGACTTGCTGCTAAAGTAACATGAGCTAGAAAGCAGTTTCATACTCACTAGCTGGCACTAATATTGAAAAAAACTAAAATAACTCATGTTTATCTTGTGGAAATGAACAGTTTTTATGTTAGTTAAGTGGGAATTGAATTCTGTTAAATGTACTTGGCAGGTAAGGAGACTTAAAATATTGGCAAGAGTAGGTTTAATGTGGAACAATTTAATTTTCATAAATGTTACAATATTAAAACTGATGAATGAGATTTTCGAAGTGTCTTCCTTGCAAATGGAAGAACTAGTACCTACAACACCCTACGTTCTGCTCAGACATTTTCTTCCTCATTTAACCAGATATGTTCTCTGCATGTGCCAGTGAATTGCTTTGTTTGTTGGGGTAGAGTGGAGAAAGGAGGAATTTTCCTGATGTGTAAGAGGAACCTTGCATCACTTCACACTTTGTACACTACACGTTATTTTGTTATTTATAAGCATACCATCATAATATAGAGTCACCACTTAAAATCATACTAACACAAGTCGCTGACAGAAAGGCTGCACGCCCTATGCACCTCATGCATAAGGATGATGAAGCAACTTGTGAGTGAGCAAGAGTCAGCGTTAGAGAGCACACATTTTGAGTCCTCAAACATGCAAAATGGCTCCAGGCAGGCAGAACCCTTAAGCTGTAGAATTTTACTGCTACTTTATTCATTACATTCTACAACATAATTACTGGGCGAAAAAAAAAAAAAAAAAAAAAACTGCATAAGTGACTCCTTCCTTTATAAGTAAAAAAAATTGAGGAGTTCTGGGAGAAGACATACCTCGGACATGAACGTCAAGTGGCAGTTTGAGCATGGGGCCACTCAGTAATTCCGTGATATCCTGTTCCTTTTCCTCGACGAAGTGTAGTTCGCGTCCACCACCTGATGCGAACCTGAATGGGATGAAGTCTCGTGTCACAAACCCATAAATAGGCTGCAAAAGTAACAAAATGTAAATCAGTCGTAAAGACTTCACTCACTAATTTGGAACACCTTCATCAGTGCATGCACATGCCTCACAGAAGAAAAATATATTACAAATGGGAAAAATAATTAGGACATTTCTACTCAGCTACTTAACATTAAAACTTTTTAAAAACCTTTAGGTTTTCAAGATGATTGAAAAGATGCCATGGTATTTCCAATCCACCATACCTCAATACCATTTAAACAACTTATAGTGGCTGAAAGATTTTGGTGGCACTTAAAAAAATATTTCTGCATATTTCCCTGCTGTAGTAAATAATAAACTAACTTGCCATCAAAATAATTTTCTGGTTTGTTCTCAAATAATTCTTTTACTTCGTAAAAATTCACTTTATCGTGCATTTTAAAAAGTTAATATTGGATATTATAAAGATAACTTGCCATTTTAGAATTTTACAACAGCCAACTAACACACTTGTTGGGCAGATTTCGTACGGATATTGTGAACACTGAGTAATATATAATATGGAATTCTGTCAAGCTCTGAAGTGTCTGTCTGGCGGGTTATCATGGCTCCAGCTTTAATGGTAATACGCTGGCAAGCTCTAAAAATTAATTTTTTACCATTTTCACAATTTTTTTTAAAATACAGAACTACTAACTTTTAACGGCTGAGGTATTTATTGACAATGAGGAGGAAGATGGAGCAACTAAGCAACGTCATGGCATCAGAAATGTGAGTATCCCAAGAAAACGCAACAGCAAACAGCAACGTCTGCCATGTTGCTCAAATCAGAAATCTGTGTGTGACAATACCAGCAATCAAACCCAGCTCACCACAATGCGTGGTAAGTGGCCCAACAGCCACTTACATGAATTATGTTAAAATTGGCACACACACTTGGCACTGCCCTGACAACACAGTATTACTGGTTTTAGCCAATAACGGTGGCAATTCATGAATGATAGTCACAAGCTGATGGAATGTTTTACACCTAGCATAAAACAAATACTGTAAAATATTGGGTAACATACCATAGCACCAAATAAGTAAGGGGGAAGTGAATAACATGCAAAAGATTATGTATTACAAAGCAGAAGATTTATAATGGTTGATTCAGAGATTGGGAACACTAACGCCCCAGTTGGTCACACAAATCAAGTTCCGTATCTTCACACCTGGAGTAAGTACTATATTGTTACCTGCTCCCTGCTCTGCATAGTTTCCCTTGCCACATCTTGCTCGAGTAAACAAAGGAGTGTGTAAAAACCAGGCTTGCAACCCGAGGAAAAGCAGAGAATTTAAAAGGCATGCCACCGTACGTACTGCCACCACGATAAGCCTATCGTGACTCATGCCATCCTCTGCCCTTGGGCAGATACAGTGGCAAGAATGGTCCGATTATTGGCGTAACATCTCTCAGTAAAACTTGGAGTGTGGGGAACCTTCTAAATCTGGGACTACTTATGGTGCAACGAGCCCCCAAGCTAACATTTTAGAGTTTAGAGGATTGTGTGAGTTTAGGCGACAGGTGTGCGAAGACAGTGAAGTGACGAGCCAGCAGGGCATCGTGCAGAGGCGAGAGTGACCAGCGGAAGTGAAGTCTGCAGACTGTGAGTATCCGCACAGTTGAGCGAGAGACTGATGGGCAGGACTATCGAGCTGGAAGCGTCAGTGACAAGACATCTGGAAAGCTGATGTAATAGACAGATTGAATATACCGTATGTAAATAATGAGTGGTAATTAAGTGCTAATCAGTATACAGACATTGATCAGGACTTTTTAGAATTGAGATAGACTTGAAATATGTATTGCTCCCACTGAGAAGGAATACGTAACAAGAGTAATTGTTGAGACAAGACAGTTTAATGTACATAATAGCTGCGTGAATACAATTAAAAAAACTAAATTCAGTTGTTTTATTTTTATTAGGGCCTCCATCTCTCACAAACTTGGACACACCCTTTTCGCGTTCTTTAACAGTAGTAATAAATTCACTTATGATAGCCAGGCTTTATGAGATTAACATATCATCAAACATACAGCCAATATTTAGCTGTTTTGCTTCTTGAACAAACTATAATCAATCTAAACTATTCTACAACTACACAGATATAGTAACACAGCAATTATAAAATTCATAATCCCAACTTCATTTAAATTATATTATAATCCATTACTATTATAATTTATGATACTTTACCCACCTCAATGTTCTTCACTTTCAATGACTGATTAACATCTTCGACAGTCAATTTCTGCCGCTTACCATGGTGCATGAATTTTGCAGCATCCTACAAGACAATTGAGAATCTTAATTTCAGTTTTATCCGAGCAGTGGTAAGTTACAGACAATGTTATTGTTGTCAAAATATATTCCTCATTATATTGTTTTGTAATCAAAAAACTTCAGAACTGATTAAAAGTAACAAAGATAAAAATAAAAACGAGAACACATAAACAATTTGCAACAGCTCGATGCTGTCAGGTGAGAAACGAGATGAACGAATACACTATTTACTTATTGTAGGTGGGCGCCAACGGTGTTTCCCATACGCTGCACTGTGAGACTCAGAGATCTCAAGGATGCTGTTGGGTTCTGTGTGTCCATCTCACCCGAGCATCTTTACTAAACACGTTGCAATACTAAACATGTATAAAAAACACTGTAATAATCTGGAGTATGCTGGGCGATAATGCTACAAGGAAACATATAGTTACACTGAGATAATTTGCTTTTATTTACCATAAGTTACACATCGTGCCAAAATGAATTTCGTGGTTAACCTCGGGCGTGACTAGCTAGCTCCAGTGGGTGATTCCCCCAGCACGTAACTGAACTTGTGCACTCCTAGATGAATGATCTCCTCGTGGTGCCAGAAGACACAGTCTCCACAAGGAAAGAGGTCTACAGCAGGTAGGGAGGACTGTAGGGTTTTCCTGAAGACAGGACACAGGGAATGCAACAGATGAATTTACCACGCACGTTTATTCTCTCTCTAACGCTTACTCGTCCCCGAACCACGTGTAGTGTGGCGACGGCCAAACACACAGCAGGCTAGGATAAAATAATATTGCCTTACCAATTGCATAAATATCGCTTACAGAACATGGAGTACGACATGAACAGGCACAATAAACACACAGATGTGTGAAAGCATTCTTAAATGGCGTGAATGCCGCTGGATAAAGTTTGTAGCGGACCACGTGGTGCAGATGGAATTGCAATACTCGTACGTGAAAAACGGTAAATTATTACCGGACAAATTGGGAAAATTATCCCCTTCAATACTAAGCATACAAAAGCTTGTAGGGGAAACTGGGGTAGTAAGAAGTGATTTTTGTTTAAAAAAATTTGATGACAAATGATATAGTTTTGGGGATTTTTGGTAGAACTTAGCGAGGCTAGAAGATCATACTTATTGGTTTACTTTCACTGGGAGAATAAATAGAATATTCTTAGCCTTACTTCTAATTGCGCCGAAAATTTCAGCTCTCTTGTTAAAATGGTTTACGAGATATTGCCAAAAATAAAAAAAATCACATCAAGATATAAATTTGTTTGTAGTAGTTGTCATTTCATTTTTTTCCAGTTGACATGGAAACATAATGTAATAAATGTTACATGAATTTAAAGCTAAAGGATTGGAAAATCATATCATTTTTGTCATTTAGGGCTAATTGCAATTTCCTTAAAAATTGGAACAAAGATAAAAATAAGAAAAAAATATAAAATTTTTCTATATTATCTTGACGACTTTTTGGAAATAAATTTTTTTTTAAAACTAAGTATAATAAACATGGTTCAGAAGAAATGCTGTTAACTTCTACAAACAGTCTCCTTATAACAAATTTGTATATCTACAAATTAAAACAGCTCAAATAGTGCCTAGTATACTAGCTAAAAAAAACAATAGTGCAGAAGTTGAAATATCTCATCTCTGCATTAGGCCATACGGAAATAGAAATGGCCTAATTTGAGCAGTATTTTAGTCAAGTGCTTTTTTGTAAACAGTGAAGTAAATAGGCCTAGCTATTAAATATGTAAGTCTACTTTTCAAATGTGTCAACTTCGTGAGGAAAAACATACTTTACCCTGTCCCCAGCAGGTGTAATGCAAGGCACTGGTAATGCACCAATAATTTAATTGATTTTCACGAAAGAAATATCTTTTTCATTCGTAATGTATGTTTTTTTTATCTCTTCCTATATTCTTCAGACATAACTTGTACGTCATCTTCAGTAACTTCTTGTACAACACAAGCACAGCTATACATTATGGTGCATTTTTTACCACCGAGAAACGAAGCAATGACAAAGTCGCCAACATTAATCTCATTTGGATCAGATAACTCGCACATGTCACACGAATCTTCTTCCATCCCTATCAGATCTATGTCGTCTAAACTGTCACCACTTTCAGATCAGTCTTCTCCTGTCTCGGGTGAACTGTCTAAACATGTTCTTTTCTTCGCCTTTCCACATTTACAATGCCTGACATTTTCCTTTAGTTTCTGTGAAGGAACATTACCGACACCAGAGAAGCCAGGTAAATTAGTATCTTCATCCATTCTTGCTAAATCTTTAGGATATTCAGAATGACGAGTCTTAGACCTAATAACAGTTGTTTTGATAGGCTTTCTTGTTGTTCTGGATTTACTTAAGCCTACTTCCTGTTCCTCGTCAGCCAATTGCTTCATAGCATCTTCACTTGTTAATATTTTCCCATATACCTTACTCAGTCATTTTTTCACCTTGCTAGGCTCATCTTCCTGTCTTGCTTTCTACTTATAAAGCTGACAGATGGATTCACGAACAAAACTTTCAAATGAAATTGTGTGTTTAGTGGAGGAGGAATCTTCGGGTGTTCTCTGAGCATCTGGTGGAGTTGCTGAAGATGCAACATGGTCGAAAGTTGGCGTAACATTACTGCTCTCAGAATTTGTTGGAGTCGCTGAAGATGCAACATGGTCGAAAGTAGGCGTAACATTACTGCTCTCAGAATTTGTTGGAGTCGCTGAAGATGCAACATGGTCGAAAGTAGGCGTAACATTACTGCTCTCAGAATTTGTTGGAGTCGCTGAAGATGCAACATGGTCGAAAGTAGGCGTAACATTACTGCTCTCAGAATTTGTTGGAGTCGCTGAAGTTGTAACGTGAACCAAAGCAGGTGTAAAATTATTGATCTCACGTGTTCCAACAATTGAGACTTGTATGCGTGAGTTGGCTATGTTGGCTTCTATTCCTGTACCGTTGTAGTGCCAGTGGGTCAAAATCTTCTGCAGGGAATGCGTCTCTGTTAATTGGAAATAAGCCGGCAGACATAAACCCAGAAAGTTACCTATCTGTTATGAACAAGAGAGTGCCATAACTTCCCAATAAATGCAGAAAATCTTTTCTTTGAGACACTGTCACCTGAATTGGTAAGAATATGCTCTAACAGCAGCTTGTTCCATGCCTGCTTGAGAGGCCTGAAGCAGGTTCGATCTAGGGGTTGCATAACGTGGGTCAGATTGGGTGGAAGTTTAACAATAATGACGTCGTTGTCTACTGCCATTCTTACAGTTATCAGGTCGACATGTGCACCATAGCCATCATAGAACAACACAACCTTCTCACCGCATACTTTCCTTTGAGGGGATATTTTTACAGAAACCATTAGCAAACCAGTTTGAAAATATCTCTGTTTCCATCCACCCATTTTTGCTAGCTGCGATACTTGTTCCTGGGTATACATCTTTATAAATATCTTGCTCTTCCTTTGTTGCAAACCATGATGACATAATGTTTTTTTCCTTTATTAATGATGAACGGAGGTATCAGTTCACCTGAAACGCTACCACATGCCAGAACTGTTGTATATGCTTTCCCAGACCCTTTTCTTCCCTTTCTCTGCAATGATTTTGACATCTTTTGGGTCATGGCTAAAAGCTGTTTCGTCACACTTGTAGACAAGATCACGGCTAGATATATTTTCCTTTTCATGCATTTCTTTTATGTCATAAAATTTGTATACTACAAATGGGTCTGCGCTAATCAGCCTTTTAGGGGATACTGCGTCACCTTTTCTAATTGAGAGATCCTGATGCTTCATGAAATTGTTACACCATTCATCTCCTGGTTTTCCATCTGGCCAACGAGTTTTTAAGTTTCGGAACACAACATAGTTTTGAATAACATCAAGCAGTTCAGACTTGGTAAGTCCATCTCCATACGAAGCACTAGCTTTTACAAATGTAGCTAGTTGATCTTCATCACCTTTTGACAGTTCTGTTGGCCTTCCGGCGCCATATGACATTTCACTTGCACGACCCGATAGCTTTTTCGCTAACGTCCCAAGCAGCACTTCAAAATTATCAGCTGCAGTTCTCTGTGTCATGTGACAGGCACGCACAGCACTAATAGCTTCTTGCATCTTCTCAGGTCCGTACTTAAACCTTGTGGTTTTTCTTACATATGTGCACGGTATTTTATTCAGGCGAGACCCATTAACTAGGTCTAAAAGTCCAATTTCAGCTAGTCCTTCACAGACCTACATGCAGGACAAGCGTACCTAAAAAAAGTAATTTTAGGTAAGTTACTTATAGCATGACATCTGTAAAACAAATTGTTATGTTCAGATTACATAAAAACATACAGCAGTTTAAAACTTTAAACTAATTTCTGATATCCACAAAGGCGTAACTTTCTTGAGGTGTTTCTTCTGTGCTTTAGAGGCTAACATAACACAAGAGTTCAACAGAAATTTTAAATACTTCTATTAACCCCTTAAAATCAAAAAATTTACACACAACCTACTAATAACCTCAAATTCTAATTACCCCGGTTTCCGCTAGCACGCCTGATGGCGGGAAACTCAAACATGTCCAAAGACAGTGTGGTCATACATAAAAAGCATCAATCATCAAAATTGCACGGAACCTTGAATAAACAATACATATAACCCTGAAATTAATTACAGCGCACAGGATATAACAAGAATAAAACCTGTAAGTGCATGGATGGCGCAGATACAGATTTGGCGGTAGCTGACTGCATGGCCCTAACACATTTACACATATGAGAACCCTGAAAATCATACATAGAATTATCACCCTTAATATTGCGTGTCGCAATGAAGCAGAAATTACAATCAAAAGTCTTTAACACAGGCAGATGGTGCCTGATTCATGAGTTGCGCGAACCGCATGGCTTCTCCAACATCTTTCCTCCTTCCCTCGATTTAAATTGAAAGGGCTGCAAAGTATTTATTTAAGCGGAAGCATAATGCTGGGGATGTCTGGTAAAATGTACACGAAGCAAAGGTCAACCGGTAAACTAAAGTGAACTATGGAAATCTAACTACGTACAAAAATATGAAGTGTGTACATGACAGCGTCTTACCTCGCCAGTTATCCTCGAACGACTGCCCAGAGGCTAGCATCTCACGCAGACCTACCATGGCTGCCTAAGGGGTTCACACAAGCGGAAGTGCTATGCAAGCCGAGTAAAATTCATATCTTTAAAATTACATGGCACACAAGAGATTTAAATACATAATAATAAGAACAATTTCAATCGTTAAATATTTGTGTTAGATAACTGTCCTTTGTAGGCGTTTATGCCAAAATATTACTGTCAGCGCAGTGCACATTTTGAATTTTAAAGTAACATTGCAAAACATTTTAAGGAAAGATATTTTAAACGTTTAGAACCATTGGACCTGAAAATACACATACATGGCATTGAAAACTCACTTATCCTGTTTTGGGAAAGTTCGTGGTCGTGGCATCTGCACACACGTGCTTACCCACGTGTCACATGAGCTGTGAGCGCCGTCATGGTCTGACTGCCGCTGGATCTTGGCCTTCGTCAAGTTGAGTATTTTTGATTTCAAAAGTTGTAGGACTGTATGTTCCTTCGTTTTGTATGATAGTTAAAAATTCATGCCATTTTGTTCAGTCGTTCCGTTTGAGGAAAAAACGTAGTAGTTCATGTCCAGAGTCGGTTATTATACGCATCAGGGTGTAATGAAATGGGTTCGTACCATATACTGATAAAATATTATGCATTATAAAAAATGAAGTGGTATGGAATAGTATACAGAGCTAAAATAGAAATATGTGGTGCTTCACAGTGCTGTTTCCAAATTAAATTATATACGTGCCATTGTGCAAACGTGTTCCACATCAGATAATGAAAACGAGCGCGACATTACATGTTGGCAGAAAATGGACACGTCTGGTGAAGGTAAGTGTTGCTATATTAAGTAGAAATGTGTGTATCTGGTGTAATAAAGGGTGTTGTAGTTAGGTAGTTAGGCCAGGATTCTGTAGCAGGTACCAAGTCTTTACCATTTGTAATTAATAATTGGATATGTTTGATGTATGTATTGACATGTAGAATTACATGGAAGGAATTTAACATGTCTGTTGTAAGACGTGAGGGGCACTGTTTTTATAAGCAATTACTCTAGCTAGTGCCTATCATTTTCCTCCCAGAGCAGTTTCAATACATTATGACGACATAACCCAAACTAATTTTAAAAGTGAAATATATGGTTAATTCTGACATACATTCAAGAGACGTTACGCACCTGAATGATCAGCTTTATCCTGTATGAAACATCGTCTGCTAACTCTTTAGCAGCCTCGTCTAGCAAATTTATAATGCCAATACTTTCTGCTATCACTTTTATTGATTCCGGAGAAAATGTAGTGCTATAAAGGTCCGCTTCATTCATTTTTCCTTTTCACCAGGATACTATGCAGCGCGCTATAATTACGCCCGGCTTGTCATTCCAGCTACTTATGGAAGCTACTACAAAAACAAAACAAATAATGCGAGTACCAAACAAATATGGCACATCAATTCAAGCCAAACACTATTCATACATGTCCCGAAATTAACAAATTTTACCTACTGGTAGCGCAAAACTGAAATAGTACTAATTGTTTCAATATCATCATTATTATTTATTATGCCCTTGTCACACTCTCGAATTTTCGCCTTCAACTATACTTGACAATAAAATATGAACATGAAACACAGCCATCAAATTTTTCCTTCCAAAAGATGTATAAAATAATCATGAATGTGCTTGAAAATGTGTCACACAGTCAAATTTTTTACTGAAAAACTAATTTTAATTAATAATTAAAAATTATATTTATAGCTAGATATTGCTTTCTTTTTGTTTTACATTTAGTTCAGATAATGTAAGAAAAGCTGTAATTTATTTCGATTGTATAGAAAATACAGATTTTATTTATCGGAGATGTTTCCTGCTCAATGAAATGCATTGCTTCTGAGTTCAGATATTATATGCAATATTCACTAAAAATAGCATTCAAACCCAGTCAGCTTCTGCATAATGATGGCAAGGTAATGAAGCTAAGTGGTGTTCATTAAGGTTGGGAGCGGGACAGGTAAATTTTCAGTAGATTCTCACCAACTCTTCTACTTGTAGATGACAGGCACGAGGTATTTTAAGTGAAATACCGACTAGCTAGTATAGAACAGACTCTTCTCCTCTCCGGGTCGTGTGTTGACGACCTATGGGTGGTGTCCTCCCAGGGCTCCACCAATGTGATTAATAAAAAAAACAGTTATGTTACAGAAACCCAGCACAGTGAGATCTTGGGGCAGCTCACACACCCATAAATAAAAACACTGAAAGTTATACAAATCACTGATACATAACCCTTAATAATTGGTGGGAAAGGTGGGCGGCCCACGCCCCTATAACCCACAGGCAACCCATTTGAGAATGCACACAATTTTATGGTGAATCATTGGGTTTTATTAATAGCTCCTCCAGGAAGCAATCACTGTGCCGGGCTTAACCCGCCGGCAGGGTGACACTGTACAAACGGCCCGAAGGCGACAAAGAACTTATGTGGAAACTTTAGCCTTCCCGGACGATGCTATTCCATGGGAAGGGAGGAGTGGAGAATCTTGGGCGGCTGCAAAGTAAACGAAGGTTCCGGTAAATTAGTGTCTATTGCTGCGAAGTGATTAGTGAACAAAGATGAAGTGTCGCCCAAGCACGCGAAACGCATCCCCGTCGGTCAGCATGCCCAACTCTTCGAGAACCCACGGTATGACTAACTGTCCCACGTTGCGTGCTGGCCGAGGTTTCATGGGCAGGCCAACCGCGCAGACTATTTTCTTACACTCGCAAATTCCAGAAAAAATATTCACATCACTTTAAATACTACAAAACTTACAAAAACAATTAGCCTTGCACAGGAACACTTTAAATGACATATATAAATTAAAATGCAAAACACTGTAATTAAGGCCCACGGGGCCATCAAAATATTATAGGGCTCCTTGATTGGCAGTTTTGTGAATGGGCGTCCTTAAGCATTTCTTAATTAAGCTTGATTACACTTAGGCCGAAATTTGCAGGGTCCTCTTTTAAGACACGTGCGCATGGGCGCATGTGGCTTGCTCAACACTTGCACTTTCCTGCTCACATCACAAGCGCTCTCTTTGGCCCCATGCGGCCACACTTGTAACAGAGGTTTTCGTGGCTCGACCATTGTGGTGCACTCTCCAACCGGAGCACACGAACGCCTGGTAGAGTACTGGTAACTGCAGAAGCTACTGGCGAAGACCGGTAAATGGACTAGAGTGAAGCAGATGGTATCAAAGATCCCCCCCCCTCCAACCCTTACCGATACGAGAACGTTTGCAGCAGGTGACTCACTCGCACCAGTAGCATCTTCTCTGCTATCTGCGGAAAGGACGCAGCATGTAGGCCTACATATGTACTGGCAGTCTGTTGTTCCTTGACTGCTGTGTGCGAACCTGCACTCTGAAGCGCTGTGGCACTATCGCAGGTGGTACATTCCAGTGCAGGTTCTCTTCGCCTCTTGAGACGTTGGAGAGGTAGCGAGCTGGCCAACACGTCACTCTCGTTGTCCTCACTGTTTACCTCTCAACTCTCGTCACTGCTGTGGGGGTGTCGTGTCCGGTTGCGAACTGGTAATGGCATTCCAGTAGGTCGGGTCCTGTCCCGAATCTCTGGTGCTTTGTCTTCCTGATGTGGTTTCGCAAGGGGGGGATCTGGTTCTTCCTCTACCCTGTCCTCTTCTGGTAGTACCTGTGCTGTTTGCAGATCTTCTTGTTCAGCATTATGACTCGACGGCCTATCTCCGTCTGACCTGTTGATGTCGGCTACTGGGCTCACCCCTGTCGGCACCTCCGTGTCGGGTGGCTCTGGACCTCCTGCGTCCTGTGCTGGTATACTTTATTGAGGTACTGTGTCACCTCCCATAGATGGACGGACACCAGGGGGCTCACCGTCGCCTTCATGGGGCTCCTGGTAGTTATTGCTTCTTGCTGATGGTTGCGGGTCCTCAAGCTCTATATACACCTCGGGAGTTCCTTCTCCCCTCATCACTGCATCGACCCCGTCCTTCTCAGATATGGCAACCTGCTATTTCGCGGCGCTGGTGTGAAATACACCCCTGGTGAACTCCGTGTCGTTCGGCATCGATGCCCCACCTGCACTAGTTGGTCTGACCTCTACTTCAGGTTCTAGACAAATTTCCACTTCATTATCTCTCCTCACATGCTCGTCCTTAGGGTGGCCATCCTGGCTGATTTGAGGCTCATCCTCGTTGATCTCAAGAGCGCTCTCAGCTGCTGCCTGAATGTCGTCACAGTGGATCCTTAGCATCATGCAGCCCATCCTGACCATATATGTGGTCGGGCCCAAGGTCTTTACCACTTGGCGAGGTCCCGTCCAGCATTGCGCCAGTCACGTACAAAAGTTGTGGGGGCCACGGACTGTGGATAAGCTCGGACATATATGGCCTGTTTTACCGTTAGTGCTGTTGGTGGTTGTTTGGTTTCTGGCAACCAGCAATTCGCATATCTCACCTGACGATCCCGTTGTTCGCGATAACGGCGTCTCCGCCTCTCATCTCATGAACCAATTCTTTCAGTCTCGCTACTATATATATATATATATATATATATATATATATATATATATATATATATATATATATATATATATATATCAGGCAATTTTTCTTGCTCTGCAGTGTTATATTTCTTCCTAACAGGACTTGGGCGGGGGTTTGTCCGATCGCCGTATTTACTCATCGCCTGAGCATGAAGAGTGCGGCGGGCAGGTGTTCGGCCCAGCTGATATGGTGCTCACCCACATGGAGCCAAAGTTGCGCCTTCAACTCCTGGTTGCGCCTCTCCTTGGAGTTCGCTTGGAGATGGTAGAGAGCAGTTTTATGTGCTGCACTCCCCAGCTCGTACTACGTTCATACCATCTTTTCCCTATAAATTGGGATCCGTTGTTCGTAAGTAACTCTCTTGGATATCGCCAGTGTTTTAAAAAATTCTGTTTCCATGCATTTCGCAATATGCCTGGTCCTAGCACTGTTTACTGGGTAACTTCGATCCATTTCGAAAAGCTATCTCTTACTACTAATACGAATTGCCTTCCACTGGCTGACTTCGGATAAGGCCCCATGAGATTGATGTGTGCCCACGTTGACCCCTTCCCCATAACCCGTTTGCCCGCTGCACCAGGTTCCGTAATGCAGTGTGTGTGAGCGCTCTATGAGTGCAACTGCAGTGCAGTGTGGCAAGGAACGACTCAGGCGCAGAGCAGAGTGAGCACGACTTCATGCGTGTCTCGCAGAAATCCGAAAATAAACCCTGTGAAATTTGTGTTATTTAATTTATGCAATAAAAGGGCAAAGTATGTTCATACAAGGCGACACAACTAATAAAGATGCCTGCCTTTGCAGCCCTAAAGCCCCAAGTGTTTTCAAAGTGTCTTTTTGTAAATTTCTGTAATGTTCATTCACGTGTCTTTCATTTCCACATCATCCACACGGTGCAATGTTTTGGTATAAAGAATAATATTTACAGAGTTAATTATAGGAGCAATATGTAACAACGGTACGCAAGGTTAGAGTCCGATTTACAAATGTTGTGTGCAAGGAAGTAGCGCAGCGCAGGGTGCCAGCCCGCCAAGATGGCCGGCACGCAGCATGGAGAAACTAGTAGTCGTTCGTCTTTGCGAAGGGTGTTCTGCTTCACATCGAGGCTCGTGTTTCGCACTCGGGCAGCCATCACTATGTTGGACTAATCATTTCACAGTAATAGTTACTTAGCCATACCCGAAATGTTTTGCATTTCAGCTGCCCGAGACTCCACCGCCCTTCGTACCTACCCAGTGCTTGCATCGCCTGGGTAGGCTTAAATTGTACTTAAGTTATTTCATGTGACCATGTTTCTTTTGCACAGTATTACCCGAGCTGATGGGTTCGTAAGTAGCACCAAATGTAAGCTTTTCCCGATGGGAATGTAATCATGTACTGGATATATCGCAGCAGTGACGAGTTACCACGTGTGTCTTATTTCCAGTTCGCCGCAAGGCATTTGATGTACGGGCCTTCTCCTGCCAATTTTCTCCAAGTGTAACTTACTGTGCAAGTATGATTGAAATGGTTACAATTAGGCATAATAAGGGACAGTGCTTTGTATGATGTGAGCGTGGGGAGGCCAAATATCCCACAATGTAACAAGTAAGGGAGTTTTTCAGTCAGTATAAAATTTTATTCTACGAGGAGACAATAACTGCACTTGGAGGATTTGCCGTAGTCGTCAGCCGAACGACCCTGAGAACCGAGTCCACAGCTGCACTCCGATTTCACGATATTGCCATCCCGACAATATCTGGCACTGTGGGTGATTATCACCACCGAGATTCCAAAACTATAGTCACTGCTCCTCACCTAACCAATAACCTTATTGACCAACACATTGGCACTAGTTACCAGCCTCCTGCTCATTGGACAAACGTCAACTGGCTTGCCCGAATGTGTGGCAGATCTGTACCGCCGTTCTGACACTTTGACCAGCGTCAAATGGCGATCAACTTTGGTGGAAATGCCCATCATAAGATCTGAGCTATTTTTCCTACAATTTTACCGGACCAAAACAATTTTTCCAAATCTTTGCAAAAATTTCCCTGTAAGTTTCCTGCTTTTTCCCCGTATTTACACACAACTAGGGCAAAATGTGGTCAATCAGGCGACCAGCACGACATGTGGCAGCATCGAGACACCTTATACACACCCCCGACGATGCCAGGGAGGATGCATGTGGCTGGTGAGGAAAGCGTACCAAAACTGCTTAGCGCCGCTATTACTTCAACACAAGGGGATAGTGGCGGGAAAGTGGCGAGGAACCGCCATCTTGGGACAGCGTTGTGATGTCACAGCAGCGGCACAAAGGACAGCGAGTCGAACTTGCCAACCTACACCTCCGCCCGTGTCGTACCACGCCATGCAGAGGGAGGAGAAATGAGAAGAGGGAAGAACATCTGGCCGCTCCTCCCCCAAGCTCTCTGCTGCACGCAGATCAGAACATCTGAGTGCCCGGTGTCCGTTGACCCCTGTCCGCACCGTGCAGGACTGCCGCGATCCTGCGATACTTATGCACCACACAACTGCATACCGTGTATCTGTGTACCATGCTTCCGCATACTACGCATCCACACCCGCACTTTCATGCACATGTGGTAATGTTGTCAAACCACCATGGCTGGCCAGATGCAGTACAGTGTGCCGGCACCGCTGTGCCTGCAGTGTCTGCGTCAAAAACCATTGGACATGGTAGACAGATTCAAATTGGGGACCCGATTTGGCAAGTGCGATTGAAAGACCAGCCTGGCAAGTAACCACGGCACGAGCAACTGCAGAGCAGAGTAACTGACAGAACATTCTGACAGTATCAACAATATCCAAATTTCACCTCAGTTACATTTGTGCTGAAGATTTTTATGCACAGAATCCGGTACCACACCAAGCATATGTGCAGGTTCCGAATGTACGTGAACCAAGAATGAATGAGTCCCACGGAGTTACATATGACAACCGGATTGCAGTTCATTTGCAACGAGTGCATTGGACAGTTGAAACGACCATGATCACTAACATTTCAACCGACTTACTCACGGGAAACCAGCCTGGTGATTCAGTGTGCCAAACAGAAGACAGCACGGGAAACAATACGCAAGCAATGTAAATTGACGGAGATTGCATCACCATGGTAACCACGGTATGTCATGTCGAGAGTGAAGGAACAGGCGAAACGGGAGCGCAAGCAGAGGAAGTACACTGTAAGGTCGAGGATGTCTGAACCCACATGTCACCTGCAGGCAGGAACCCCGTTACAGATGTCAATAATCTGGCAGTGCTCACAACCACTGCCAACCTTACCCCTGTTACCTCTACCACACCCACCTATGATACCTTTCCTACAACAATTTTCAGTCTACCAACTAATACCAGTATTCCCACAAATATCCAGCATGTTTCCCAAGTCTTTTCTGGCACCGACAGTGACATAACATCTAGCAATCACGTAATTATGCTTGCTACTGGCCAAGTCAGTAACAGAGCACTGGATCAAGCAACTCTAATGCTAGAAGTTAGGGACCTAGAGACAATAATGATTTCAATTGTAACTGCAGAGGTTAAGGAAGATGCAATATTGGGTGTGCCTTGCTTACAGGAACAGAATAATGAAGTAGAATCACGGTTAGGAGAATTCATTTTAGCGCAAAAGAACAGTGCACAGTGTACACTGTAGAGAGGGCAGTCTCTAATGATTTACCCCCGGTATCATTAGAGGAATTCGATCACGAGATCCTGCAACATCAGGTGCATTCCAGCGCATACTAAACGAGAGGAGGGAGGTTTTTGTCAAAGCCGACCCGCTCAGAAGAAATACTGTAGCCGAATATGATATCCCGTTAACACAAAAAAGGTCGATATATGCAGGGCCATGGAGTCACATGCCATATCAAACCAAAATAATTCGTGAACAAGTTAAAGAAATGCTAGCAGACTGGGTTATCGAACCGACACGCAGTAAATATAAATCGACCATCACATTACCGCCAACTCCATGGAGCACCGCAACTAGGACCTGAAGGTACAACTTCGGCTTCGTGTGGGTGAGGTACACACCAGTAGGGCAGACAACCTTCCTGCTGCCCTCTTCACCCTCCGCCAGCGTGTGAACGCCGCAATAGGCCAGACACTTCCTGTTGGGCTAAAACATCAAGCTTTCCGGCGAAAGGAATTGCCCACACAACAGCTCTAGCGAGAGTACTGAGGACAACCCAGCAAGACGAAAGAGGAGGAAGCAGAGAGACATAGAGCAGAGAGAAGTAGGAAAGGTACACGGCTGGGTGGGTCCCAACGAGCAACTGGACCCCACCCACACTCGAACCTGTGCAGTTAGTGTACGTGAAAGCGCATCCGCAGTCGGTAGCGTGACGAAACTTCTGCACTAGGGTCGCTGCAAGATGGACAGTCCTGCATGGGGTTATTAAAAGGCTAGGACCAACCACCTACCTGGTCCGTGTGGGAAGAAGGACGAGCAAGTATCACCGAGATGCCATACGCCTGCCACCCGGAGACGTCCGCGGCGACAACAAGGCTGGTGACAACGAAACCGACTATGGTGCAACAGCTGCCGAGCCCGCAGAGCAAGGGAGCGAGGAGAAGAGTGGGGCGGCACCTTCCGCAGGAGGCCCCCCACCAGATGACACCATGTCGCCGACGCCGGACGAGGCCATGTTCCCAAGGTGCCAGGACGACATAGGCTCGGATGACAGAGGGCACATCGAACCAAGGGCAGACACCATCTTAACATCCACTTAACGTGATGCCTGGTAATAGTGGATTATGTTACATTGACAGATGGTAAGAATGTTTGTGTTGTGGGTTGGTCTGGACGATAAATTTGCTTGGTACACTTGGGTTAACATTGATGGTACGGTTGGTATGTTGGGTGATATTTTTTCAGTATATCTGTCTTGTGATTGTTGGTGTATGTCGAATGGTGTGAACAGTATATGTGTGTCGGTGAGTCATGTAATGCCAAGGCATGCTTGAGTTATAGTAAGAGGTAATGGTGGCCAGTGTATTTGACTGGTGTCAATCGGCAAGGTGGATGGTATGAGAAGATGTTGAATGTGTTACTGGTATGGGCAATATGGTCTGTGTGGATGGATGGTTAATGTATGCTAGAGCTATGGTTGGTAGGTATAATTTGTGTTAACTGGTAGAGCAAGTAGGTTATGGGTTGGCTTCAGCTGTAGAGTTGCTTCGTACACTTGAGTTATGATGGATATTGATCGTGGTGTTTTGGTGGTGCGGTTGAATTGAATTTTTCTTTTGGCTATAGTAGAGGGCTGATATTTTGCTGGTGTCAACCAGTAGAGCAGTAAGTAATTTTTGTTGGTAAGTTCAGTGTGGACTGAATGATTGAGGTATACTTGAGTTTTAGTAAGAGGTATGAACAATGCGTATATTTCGTCTGGTGTTGTTGGTATGCATGAGTTACAGTGGCTAGTATAACTTTTTTTTATGTGTAACTGGAAAAGTTAGATGGGCTGAAATGGTAGTCAGTATTGTTCGCTGTTACGACTGATCACTAAGTCAGCGGTATGGTGGTTGATATGGTCTGTATTGTTAATAGAATGATTGGGTATACTTGGGTTAGAGGGAATGATATGGTTTTTGGGCTGTATGTTTTAGTTTATATATTTAGATGGTGTATTATGTTGGTATGTCGGGTTGTATGGTCGGTATAGTATCGAGTACTCCTGGTCAGCAGGGTTAGTCATATTTTGTACTGTATGCTTGAGGTGTGGTTGTTAGCATTTTTATTGGTATGGATGCTTGGCATAATCAGGTAGCTTGTTTTTATGGGTGGTATGATATTTGGTTTGTGCTGGTCAGTAGTGAAAATGGAATAAATGTTAGGTTGTAGCCTGATCTCAACTGTACAGTTGTTCGAGTTGTGATGGATGGTATGTTTGGTTTGTTGGATGGTATGTTTGAATTTTTCTTTGGTTAAAGATGTTGGTACATTGGGTGGTCTGGTATCAGTTGGTTATTTTAGGTTGTTAAATGGTAGGAATGTTTGTGTTATTTGTTAGTCTTGAGTGTAATGTGATTTGGTACACTTGAGTTAACATGGGTGGTATGATTGGGTATGTTGGGTGATATGGCTGGTATAATACTCAATACTCTTGGTCAGAAGTGTTATTCGTATTTTTGATTTGTATGTCTAAGATGTGGTGGTCAGCATCTGATGTTATTGGAATGGATGGTTGGTACAATCATGTGGTTTGTTTGATGATTGATATGATATTTGGTTTGTGTGTGATGGCAATGATTTAATGACAGATATGCTGGAGTTACGAATTTTGTTATTTTTTCCCCCCAATTTTAGCAATTTTTCTTTGTTTTGCAATATTGTATGGTGGCTAGGTAAAGGTAGGTGTTGATTTGTAGGGTATTGGGGACAAATTACTTACTGTCGACAAGCACCTCCCTAGCAGCAATGTTGAAACTAGTCTCGTCCACCCTTACTCTTTGCCTTCATCTCTTTTGCAACTTGGTCAGCCGTACTCGTGTCTACTGTTCAAGAGATATGACCTCTAGAGAGATTTTGGCTATAGATGTGTGGCCAGTCCCTTTTTTTAACTATTCTATATGATGAGCTGGGTATATTCATTGGCTGACTGGTTTGTAGGTAACTCTTACATGTATGGCCTATGAGTATGGTGTAGCGATGCCTGAAATGTGTGAATGGGAACATTGCAGTAGATCGGGTTGACTGCAAGGGAAGTTTTTTTGATGGAATAGCTTTGTCTCTGAGTGTGACATGCTTGTATGGCTATTAAACAGGAGGGCAGGAGGTATGATGACAGGTGAGATGGTTAGTATAAAAGGTAGAGATGTATGGGTTGAATATTTTGTTGATTAGTCTGATGATATGAATTGTATGTTTTGGGTAGTGAGATGGGCAGAGCAGTAGGTAAGTGAATAGGTGTGGTAGGTAGAGCATTGGGTGGGAGGGCAGGAGGGTAGAGTGTTAGGTAGGTGAGTGCAGCTGTAAGTAGAGCAGTTGGTGGGTAATTATAGAGGAGGGTGAGTGTTTAGTAGGTAGGTGGATATAACCATAAGTAAGTCAGTAATTAAGATAAGTGTTAGGTATGAAGAGCAGCAGGTAGGACTGGTGGTGGATAGGAGAGTATTTGTGTTGAGACTAAGGTGGGTAGGCTGGTATGAAGATGGGTAGAGCAGTAGGTAGTTAGGTGGGTAGAGCAATGTGTTGGTGGGGAGATGGGTAGAGCAGTGGGTAAGTAGGTAAGTATGTAGTGGTGAATATGTGGGTAGAGCATTGGTTGGAGTGATGAGTAGATGTGTAGAGCGGAAGGTGGTTAGGTAACTGGGTAGGTGGGTGGAACAATGGGTAGGTGAGAAAGTAAGAAGAGCAGTGGGTGGGTGGGTAGTTAGAATGGTGGGTAGTTTGTTAAATGGGCAAAGCAGTATGTATGTGTGTAGGTTAGTAGAGCTTTAGTATGGAGTATAATGGTAGAGTGAAAGGTGAATGGGTAGGTAGGTAGAGTGTTTGGTAGGTAGTGTGTTGGGTAGGTAGGTATAGTGTTGGGTAAGTGGGTGTGCATATGGGTAAAGCTGTAGGTAGCTAGATGTATGTAGTTTCATAGAGTGGTGGGTAGGGCAGTGGGTGGATAGATTAGTTGTGTAGGTAGATTGGTGTGTAGGTCTAGTGATAGATAGGTGGGTAGGTAGATAGGTTTGTTAGAGTTGTGGGTCAGTGGGCAGAACAGTAAGTGGTTAGATACTGGTCAGGGCCTGTTTCAACCCATGGGGTTGAAACAGGCCCTGAGAATACCAGAGCAATAAGAGATTGGCTTCTATCAACTGATAAAACTGAAATGCGAAGTTTACTGGGCTTATGTTCTTACTACTGTCGATTTGTACCCAATTTTGCCATGATCGCCAAGCTTCTGCGTGAATTGACAAAGGCAAAAAGAAAATTTTAATTGAACTACGAGTGTCAAGTTGCTATTAATAGACTGAACGACATTTTTATATCTGCCACAGTGCTGGACTTCTCGAGTAGAAAGGGTGAATTCGTTCTGGATACTGATGTTAGTGATGCAGGTATTGGGGCTGTGTTATCTCAAATCCAGGATTGACAGGAAAGGCCACTGGAATAATTGAGTAAGGTACTATTCAAGTGTGAAATAAATTACTGTTTGACATGCAGAAAGCTTTTGGCAGTGGTAAAGGCAATTGCACATTTTCACCCTTAACTTGATTGCAGACACTTCATCCTAAGAACTGATCATGCTTCATTGTGCTGGTTAATAAATTTCAAGAATACCGAAGGTCAAATAGCCTGGTAGCAGTAGACCATGCGAATGATTCTGTCACCATTGCGAATGCCGGGAGGAAAAGGGTGGTGTATCATGTAAGGCAAGAAAGACGAGAATTCAAAGCTCACTTCATGCAGTGTGTCACCTACATGGGACAATAAGGACATTAAAAATGATCAGTTAACTGACCACACCTTTTGTTCAATATCAGAGTGAATAGAATTTGGGCATCGACGAAAATGTAAGGAGATATAAAGCTTAGCACCTCCAAGGATGTTGTTTGGGAGAGAACTCCCTCTCTCTGGTGAACTGCTGTTCGGACATCCAGTGGAAGCAAAAGCAGCCACCCCAAAACATGTCATGCAACTACTACAGGGTTTGGTTGAAATCCACGAGTCTTCCCGACAGCACCTTAAAATGAACAGTGACAGAATGAAAACACGATATGACCGGAAAATGCCTGAAGAGGTTTTTCAAGAAGCTCAACTGGTGGGACTGTAAAACCCTCAAAGGAGGAGGTGATTCTGCCCAAAGCTACGGAAATGTCGGGAAGGCCTGTTCCGGATTCTGATACAGATCAATGATTTGGTCTACCGGATTTGTCTGCAGGGCTCATGGGCGAAGCCTAAGGTTATCCACATCGACCAACTGGCGCTGTACGAATGTCCAGATGTTGGAGAGTCTGTTCGGGACGAAAAGCCTTAAGGAGAGGTCACTGTTACGCATCGACACCGCTCGGACTCGTCTCTGTAGGGGGTGACCCACCTCAACCATCCCCTCCCCCCAGGCAGTCTCCCACTCGTGGGCACCTAGCTGGGCGGCTGGGAATGACTGACAGCTAACCTGGCTGGAATCACAGCCCCTCCTCCCTTCTGCTGGAGGATCCGACGACTTGGGAATATGCGCAAGAATATTTTGAGAACTAGGATCCTCGGCGCAGCGTGACATTTTTAGAAATTTCTTGACTGCGCTGACGGCGCTATAAGTATCACCGCAACTGGAGGGTCGGCAGTCTCTGGTAGAAGCCATCTGGCTGAGTGCGGTAGCTGGGAAATCTGGCGCGGCGAGGGACATCAGTGGAGAGGGCGGACGATGATGACAATGGGATATTGCGAGACATGTGGTATGATGGACGAGAGGGCCTGTAACCCAACGAGTGAAGGCTACCCTGTGCATGGGGGCGCTCGGAGAACTCTATAACACTGCGGACTGATGGGACCTGGACTGAACTGAGGTGGGCCTGAATGAACATGTGATACGGATTCTATTGTAAATATTCGAACTGTCAAATATGAACATATGATTTTTAAAGTAATTCATTAGGTTTTGATACACTGTTTATTAGGAATGATTTTAGTTATTAAATTAGGTTAACTTTTTTGTTATAATTGTAAATTGTAGTGATTGAATTTATAAATTGTACATAGCAAGAGATATTGAGACGAGAGTATTTTCTTTGTAATTATTGTAAATAAATTAAGAATATATAGTTAAATCTATTATTTAATTAAGACCTCCATCCTTAAATAACTTGGTTAAGCCGACCGACTTTTGAGAAATGATAACACTACATTATACTATATGCCCAGCGGGGTACAAGAGTGCGGCGAGGTGGGCCTGATTGTGGCAGGGAGGTGGAGGAGGGGGAGGGGGAATTCGGCCTGGCTGCCGGTGGAGTGTCGGACATATGCCCAGTGGGGCAGAAGTGTCTTGGTGAACGCGCGGGGGTGCGGGGCCTGCACTTTTGGCAGGCCGAGGCCCTGCATCTGACTTGGCATGCTGACACGGAGCTTCGATATTACAAATTTGGACTAATTTTGGTCCAAGCAAAAAAGGGTATATGCTGGATTCGATAAACCATTATCTCGAGGTAAAGTATTTTATAATCAAGAGTATGTCGCAACTCCAGTAATGTCCGTATCGGCTGGGGACTGGAGCCATGCACAGGCGCGTTGTTGTGCCAGTGGGTTCAGTAGCAATAACACGGGTTGCCAAGCGTATCGTAGCATGATCTCTCAGAAGGCACATGACAACAGCGCTCACGAGAGTCGGTCTTAACTGAGTGTAATGGAGAGAAGTTTAGGCGGGGTCTTGAGAGCTGGCGATTGTGAAGCGAGACGACGATGGAGCAACGCAAGAATGCAAGGGCGGAGGGAAAGCGGGAGATTGTCGAGAAAACCCGCCGACCAGCGACATCGTTCGGTACGATTCACATGTGCGGAAATCCGGGGAGTGACCCCGCCGGGAATTGAAGCCGGTTCGGTTAGGAGGGTGAGGAAGAGCGGTCTAGCCACTGTGTCACCGCGGCCCCGGCATGAATGGACGAGCGGAGGACCGTGGTCACGTCGGAACGGGGCGGGATTGTGGCCGAATACGTGATCGGCTGAGAGGGAGATTGCGCAGAGGAGCGCCAGACCTCAGGTTGCCCTTGGCACGAGGTTTGAACCATCTGGAAAGGTTAGTCGCATTATGTTGAGGAGACGGGGACGGGGACGGGGATCTGCTACTATCGGCACAGTCGATCTGCGGCCTGGGGGTCACGATCGTTCCTCGAGGGCCTCACGAGCTCATCGCCGACGTCGTGGGGGATCGCTCACGTGGCTTCGCGGATCCAGGAAGCGGCGTCCATTTTCCTCCCCTGCGCCACCAATCTCCCAGTGGAGCAGGAGGTCCATCATTATTCCCGGACATCGCCGTGACGCTGCTGGTTGAATCTACATTGAGCTACAACTGCCCTTTAGCCGTGGTCCAAACCGGACGGACCTCTTGTGTGCAGCGGTGGAACAACTGGAGGGGGGCGAGGGGGGATACTCTGCCCCTCCTTAAACTTAGTAAAGCGTGCCGGAATGAGAGAGAAAGGGCTCCCAAACTGTTTCTGTCCACATTTATATATTGGATACGATCTCTGATTAATTGTTTAACGAATTTTTATACTTAATATGTATCGTATCTTCTGTGTTGTAGACTGGTTCTCTGGCTTTTATTCAGCATGTAATTTAGATTTTGATAGCAGAAAAGTTAGCTTTATAAGACGGACACCTAAAGACACCATAAGTGTTATTTGGAGCTCGAAGACACGCGAATAATTAAGAGGGAAATGTCCCCACCATTTTACATTTACGTATATTCCTCCATAACTTAATTTCCATATTCAGTATTCGGAAACGTAAGTTTTTCAAGGCACAGGGAACTTCTTAACAGTTTCTAGGGGCCGCAGTGGTATAGTGGTTAGACTACTCGCCTCCCAAGTCGAACCGGGCCCAATTCCCGGCGGGGTCGCTCCCAGACTTTTGCACGTAGGAATCGTGCCGGACGATACCGCTGGTCGGCTGGTTTTCTCGGGGATATCCCGTTTCCCCCGTTGCTCGTTTCACATTAGTAAATGTAATCAAAGGACCGTTCTATTCATGAATAATCTCTGTCCTACAAAGGGAAAGAAAGGATATGACTGAAACCGTACGATGTTTTGTAAATGCTAATCCTAGGTGGACATAGTTTACACACGTGGAACAGTTTTCGAATAAGAAGTTTCTTCCTAGATCTCTTCACTCCGTTAGCCGGCCTTGCCACCTTAATTAATACCAGATGATGCTGAATTTGGCAGAGATGCAAATCACTGAGATCCACGAAAACGTGTCATGAGTTCTCTGGATGTGGGGTTGATTACCACGTGGTTTGGATCCCACTATGTTAACACAGTGTCCCTTCATAGTTGGCTTCTCAGTGACTGGCGGTGTGATGTAGCACCCATCACTACACTATGCTCCCTGCGTAAATTGTCATATGTTACGCGCTTACGTACAAGCATGCGTAAATGGTCTAAAGATACTCATACACACTTAAAAAAAAAATTTCCACCACCTGTAATTGGTTGCACATGACTGACGTTCGCAGAAGCTGTCTGCGCATTATAAATATACATTCTTCAAGACGTGGGAGGTATTTCGTACAGATTGTGTGAATTTAACCTCATACTTTCTCTTAGGCCGTTTGGGGTGTGAGCAACCTAGTAACTCAGAAATGTCGGTGATGGAGCTTTTTTTTTTTTTTAAGTAGGTATACTAGCCTGCAAGTTTAACCTCGTGTAAATTCACGTAGCCAATTAAATTTCAAGGAAGAATTTATGAAGCGAAATATTTTTTTTTTCTATTCAGACTCTTAACCAGAGAACAGTGTTTACAAATAAATTATAACTGAAATTTACTGTTTAATACTATATGTTCATGATGCGAGGCACTGGAAATGGAGAGGTATTTCCATAGTTGCATTAAACGAACAAAGTGGTAAACTGCATTAAAAAAAGTATTTTCCACATAAATTTTATTTAAGTTAAAATGCACCGTAATAACCTCTCTCTGAAATAAATTGTTATCCGTTATGTGAAGCTTTCTTGAAATCTCAGCTCGTTGTCTCAATAAATCAACGGCAGACTTTAGAAGATTATGCACATTTCCAACAAAAAAAAAAAAAACAATGTGAACAGGTTGTCAAAGATACCGTTTTCTTTCTCTTTCTCCGCCTTTCTACCTGCCTCACAAACACACTAACTGTCTCATTTTATCAGACAGCCATCACATCATGAAGTGCTACTATTGAAGAGTGATGCGCTGAAAGCACTAGTCCAGGGGTATCAAATCCTTGGCCCGCGGGTCGCATGTGGTCCCCTGGCTCATATACTGTATGTACGGCCCTAGGCTGTCCACGATCAAGTGAACACTTTTGAAAGCCCTACTCAAGACTTACTTCTATGCACATTGTGTGTTCTTACGCCGTAAGTAAAATTAATATTGCCATGGGCTTGACCCATTTAGTCATGCGTCGGTCAAATGAAACTTCGACATTATCCGGAAAATAAATATTTTACAAATTTGATAATTTTTATACATCTTAGAATTAAAATAAACCGAAGCAAAATAAATAATTTCAGTAATCACAAATATTTACCTGGCACTAATAATTCCACGTTAAGACATGGAACTACTTTCCCTTCATAGTTACCAACTTGACTGGGAATATGACACTCAGTATTCTTGTTAAAATAAACATGTGCAGTGACATTCCTCAAATGTTGATTTCAAAAGTTCTTAATTAACCATGAACAGCCTATAGAAAAGGTAATTACCAGTAAAGTTGAACGAATCACCTCACATACGATTGCAACTTTTTTCAAACCGAGAAATGTCACCAAATTCTGAACATTTGATGGCCAACAAGAGATACCAGATTTCTTGTAATTCTTCGCATATCTGTCTATACTTCCATAATTCCATTATTCCACAGGTGCCTAGTTATGAATTTGTTTTTATTTATATATTAGTTTTGTACCACATTCAGTTGTTTACTTTAAAAAATAGAATGTAATTTTAACATATTTTTTCCGGTACACGGTCCTTCGTGCTCTCTTGATTACATTTTTTGGCCCGCACCCCAATGAGAGTTTGTCACCCCTGTTAGTTAACTCCAAAAGTACTTCATTATCATCGGGAACCAGCTGTATCCAACAGAAAGGAGGTCTTGAACATCGAACGCACTGCGATTCGGATAAGGAAAACGAATCCTGACCGAAAGAACCTGAAATAGAGTTTCAACTTTCTTACGAATTCTGCACTTTTTTGTTCCTTGGTACTAAAACAATTGATTTAGGGGATTTTCTCTTTAGGTATTATGGAAATACGTTTTTACTTTTCCTCGTCAAATTCGAATGGTGGTAGTACATTTGTCTTTAAGTAATGTTATTAGTGTATCCGTTAGTATGTACCACACATAGTTCACTCAACATTTACTTGACTGTATCCGTGATTAGGATTCGTACCCTGTCAAATGAATTTGAGCTGTAAGATAATTTGGGAGTAACGAGCCTTCAAATAAGAATGAAATGATGTTGACACGATGTAATGCGCATATTCTGCCAACATGAGAAATTGAAAATCAGTATTTTAGTTTTTTTTTTTTTTAACGTTGACATTAGTGTAGTGCCCACTTTGGCAAACTGGTAGCTAAGATAAGGTTCTTTCTTTATGCTGTCGAGTTGCAACGTTTTCAAGTGTAGCTGAGGTAATTTAGTGCGTAGGCCGTTCCTAAGGAAAACTTCTGACGTTTACCGTGGAAATACCAGGAGGGTTGAAGCATGTGGGGGGGGGGGGGACTTTAGGAAGCGCACATTGAAGCGATAACTTGGAATCGCTACACCGCCTAAGCTCGCATGGAGTATGGATGGTTGCCGGCCGCAATTGTTTGTTAAAGGCTGTTCACGATAAAGTGAGCACTTTTGAAATCAACCTTAGAAAAAAGTCACTTCCTCTACCTGCGAACATTTCAGCGAGCGCACTGAGTAACATACGATCAGTTATGTTGGTAACGATGGATGGGAAGTAGTTACATATACCAACGTCAAATAATAAGAATTAGGTAACCATTTGAAATGATTTTTATTATTTCTTTCGTTTTGTTTCTTTTTTATGCTTCAAAATGTGAAAATGACCAGATTTGTGAAATATATACTTGTCTAATAATTTCACAGTCTCACTTGACCGACGCACGAATTAAGTGATGAGGCCCATGACAATGTTAATCTTACATAAGGCGGAAGAATACACAACGTGCATACAAGTAGATCTTAAGCAGGACTTTCAAAAGTGCTCATTTTACCGTGAACAGTCTATAAACATGAACTACATCGGCCGGCTGTAAAAGGATTCCCCCATGGCGGCTGTAAAAGGATCCCCCCCCCCCCAGATGGCACCGTGACTCTACGACGTGAGGTAGTGAGTGAGATTGTAGGCTGAAGCAGACGGTAGCGGACAACTCTAGGCTCAGAGGAGCTCTGAGGCCTACCTCATCTACATACTTTGGGTGAGCATAAACGCGTTTGCGGTAAGGAGCCATTCTCGTAACGAGCCGTCGTCCCCTTGCCTCTCTGTAATAATTACGGCGAAGGTTATGGAATTACCTGCGATATATTGTTAATATCGTATGACTACTGTTTCTATATACTTAAATAAGGTATATTCCCATTGTTATGTATGCGTAAATGTATTGTGTTTTTATACTTAAATGTTGTCATATTAAAATATATATTTTCATAATCTATCTTCCTTATTTAGCCACGGTCGTGAGAACCCCCCCCCCCCCCCCCCTTCCTGGAACTCCTTACCGAATGCAAGTCAAGGAAATTAATAAGAGTTGAGTAGGAAGGTTAAAGACGGTTCATGGGAAAGTGAGCCCTTTTGAAATGATCCTTAGAAAAATGTGACTTGCCCTGTCTGCATATATTTTAATGGATTCACCGAGTGACATTCGTCCAGCAATGTTGGTAACGATGAATGGAAAGTAGTTCCATATCTTAACGCCGAATAAAAAGTGTGAGGTAACCATTTACGGTAACTTAGATTATTTCTTTCGCTTTCCGTTTTTTTTTTTTTTTTTTTTTTTTTTTTTAATGCCTCAAAGTGTAAAAATTAGAAGATTTGTAAAATATTTACTTTCCTTATAATTTCACAGTTTCACTTCGCCTACGCATGAATAAACTGATGAGGCCCATCTTAATGTTAATTTTACATAAGGCGGAAGGATACATAACATGCATACAAGTAGGAGAACCTAAGCAGGGCATTTAAAAGTGCTCATTTTACCGTGAACAGTCTATAGCTGATTGAATAAAATAGGAGTCAGGAGGAAGGACAAGTGTTAAAACATACATGACAGTAATAAATAAAATCCCAGTAAAAAAAGCTCCGGAAAACACCTAACCACGATATTACGGGTTAGGCAGTTGGTATACTGTCCAGGAGTCTTTGTTGCGTGCGCGAGTGTGAGAGACTGGCTACCACTTACGACGCGGTGTCACCCCTCTGTATCGGAGCCTTTCATATCCTACTACAGGCTGCTCAAGGTAAACTGAGCACTTTTGGAAACCCTTCATAAGGCCTACTTGTATACACGCTGTGTATTCTCCCGACATAATGTAAAATTAACCCTGCCGTGGGCCTCATCACTTTATGTACGCGTCAGTTGAGTAAAACTATAAAATTATCATAAAAGTAAATATTATTCAAATCAGTTAATTGTTACACTTAAGATTCATTAAAAAAACAGAAAGCGAAGTAAATCATTTAAGTTATCACAAATGTTTACCTAGCACATTTAATTTGACACTAAGCCATGGAACTGCTGTCCCTCCAATGCTACCAACTTTACTGGGCGCATGTCACTCGTGCGCTTGTTAAAATATGAGCAGTTAGGAGCAGTGACTTTTTTCTAAGGTTGATCTCAAAAGTGTTCACTTCATCGTGAACGGCCTTTAATTTAGATTTTTGTGAAGTAAAACTCTAAAAAACTATAATCGCTACTATAGAAGTTTAACTTTTTGCCTTAATCTGCATTACGGACGTGAAATCCGACCTATCAGCGTATTTTCTTTTTCACATACAGCATAATATAAACTTTTAAGTATCAGTAAGTTCCTGCTTTATTTTTATACATAGTAAAAAAAAAAAAAAAAAAAAAAACTCGTAAAATTTAAATTATCGATAGTCGAGAATTCTCAATAATTACTGTGACACTGAAACTACGACACAACAGCGTAGCATTTTTGCGTAATAGGTCAAGTCGAGCCTAAACATATGAGATCTTCAGCACCAATAGGTGTTGAACATGGACGAACATGGAGCAGCAGAGGAATGTAATGTTGGGGGAGGTGGGAGCACTCCGAGAAAAGCCACCGGACGACGGCAACGCCAGCCGGGTTTCGCACGAAAGAAAACACGAGGCTTACTCTGCCTGGAATCGAACCCGTTTTCCCGTGCCGTGTTGCGAGGCAAGTGCACCAGACCACTTAGTGGCCACGGTGGATGAGCGGTTAGCCTGCTCGCCTCCCACCAAGGCGATCCGGGTTTAATCCCCGTTCGGGTCACTCCGGGTTTTCGCATGTGGAGATGGTGCCGGACGATGCCGCTGGTCGGCTGGTTTTTTTTTTTTTCGGGGATCTCCCATTTCCCCCGCCCTTTCATTCTGGCGCTGCTCCATACTCACTTCAATCACCCACATCGGCTCTCAAGACCTCAATGTTAAGAGCAGACCAAATCTCTTCTTCTCCAGACCACTTAACCGACGCTACACCGCCGTGGTCTTGTGTAAGCACAGGAAAGCACGCGAGTAAAAAATCGGAAAGCAAACGCTTAATTGATTATATTTATTATTAAAATACTGCAGTACCTTGTAGGCCGTTCACGGTAAAGTGAGCACTTTTGAAGCCCTAGTTATTTTTTTCTTTCAACATATTTATATCCTTCCACCACTTGTTAATGTAAACACTGCCGTATGAGTAATAAACACAGTGTATACATTCACCATACCCAAAACCAAAAGTCCGATTCCACAATGAAATGTATTTATTGGTTATTATGTCTGATGAAACAGCTTCGAAAAGTGCTCACTTTACCGTGAACGACCTATAACAATTTTTTACCTGCTGGTGAACAAATGGCAATGATTTTTCTGCAAAATAAAACTAGGCCGTGGGTACCGAGCTGGCACGTCTCACACATCATTTTTGAACACACTATCCCAACCTAACAGTAAGAAGGGTGAACGATGAGTACATTTCATCTCGTGTTGGTTGGCAGAGCATAAGGCTTGCATGAGGTTACAGTTGGGCTGGTATGTTTGTTTATATGTGTAACTGGTGTAGTTAGGATGGGCTGAATGGTAGTCAATATGTTGACTGTAATCGTTGTTCAGTAGGAGGTTGTACTATGGTGTTTGGTAGGGTGATTGTATTGTGTAATGATGATGTAGTTGTTATGCTTGTGGTTAGGGATATATATGTTTGGATGCTGTAGTATGCTGGTGTTGGTTGTTACCGTATGTTATATGGTTTCGTTGTATTCAGGATGGATGTGATGTTGTTATTGATGGATTGCACTAGTATTTTATGTCAAGGTGGTTATGGATGTGTATGGTGGATATGATATTGGTGTTGTTAAGTTGAATGGTATGACTCAATTGTTATCAGACTAGTCAGGGTTGATTGTTGGCATATTATTTGTATGGATGTTGGTTATCATATCTTGGTTTTGTAGTATGAGTGCATTGTATGGTATGGGTATGGGTTGGTTGTTTGAGGGTATGATGATTGAGTGCATGCTAGGAGTTACGATTTTGGCATATTTTTTGTGGATTTTTGGATATTTCTTGTTTTGTATTAAGGAAGGTGGTAGGTAGGGTAGGGTTTGATGTTTAGGGTTGCTGGGATGAGTGTGAGATTAGTTCTTAGATTTTTAGATTTGTCTGCATTTCTTGTGATTTTGTATTTTAGAATTGTTTTTTTTTTTAGAAGTTTATAATTATTTTGGTATTTTCATATTTTGATATATTTTTTGGAATTTTTTCGAATTTTGTTTTATTATTTTAATTTTTTAACATTTTTATTTGTTTGGATTTTTTGAATTTCTTTATTTGTTTTTATTTGTTGTAATTATTTTATTTTCAAGGTCAAATGTCAAGTTCATTGTCACCTGGAGCCAATATGGCGGTTAGGTGACCGGAATGAGAGAACAGGAAGTCGTGAATCCAAGATTGTGGCCAGAGCTCCCTCGAGAGCCGCGAGCCGATCCCTGACCCCGTAAAATTAGAAAATTTTTAAGGAAACAAAGGTCCCGAGACCACACCGGTCCGCTCTCCTGACCCCAAGTCCACCTCGCCTGTTCCGGTTGAAAATTGAATTTTCTCGGGAGTCCTTTTTCTCAGCTGGGAAGAAAGGAAAATATTTAAGGGAAAAAGGGAAATTTTAAGGAAAAAGACTGATTTCAAGGGGAAAATGGCCGATTTCTAAGGGAAAAAGGAAATTTTTAAGGATAAAATGGAAATCTTAGGGAAAAAAGACTGGTTTAAAGATGAAAATGGCCGATTTTTAGCCCGAAAAGGGAGGATTTTGAATGAAAATGGAAGTATTTAGGGAAATTTAGTCGATTTTGAGGGGAAAAAAGGGTAATTCAAGATTGTGAGCAGAACCCCCTGAAGGATTTTATTTGGGGAGACCTTTTTTGCAGCTGAGCAAAATTGGAAATTTTTAGGTGATTTTCGGGTAAAATAATCGATTTATGAAGGGGTTTTTGGGTAGCAACAAGTGTTTTTTTTTTTTTTTGGGAAAAATAAGCGATTTTTGATAGAAAGATTCAAAAATTGAGGAAACCGAGGTGGCCGTTGGTTCCGAGGCTCCGAATCCTGGAATCCTGCACCAGCCTTCCCCATGCTCTACTATTGCCCTGCTCCCAATTATATTGGTATGCGCTTTGTTTCATTTTGAGAAATAATTATTAATTTTAAGATGGGCTACATATAGCGAAATATAATTACAAGAGGCGTACTTCACAAGGCATTTCTACTTTAGTTGCGGCCACTTATATATGTCACATGTAAATGGTACAGATGTTTTCTATTGGTTATTGCAACTAACCTTAAAACTAAGATTAAATTTAGGATATAGAGTTCAGCATAATTGAATTATTTGCAATAATACTTCAAAGCTTGATCTTTATTTGGAGAGTATAATTTCCAGTAGTCAATTCCTGTAGGCATAGTGTTGGGAAAAGAGCATATAGTTTTTGGTTTGTAGTGTTCTGTTCCCTAGCAACCCTCGAGCGATTCAAACGTATTTGTGTTCACTTCTTTTGGTAAATGTGTGTAATATAATTTGACGATCTAAACATGGTTAGTGCCATGCCCTACACAAGTACTCATTACTCTGGGAATATTTCTCTGCTCACACCAATCGCACTAAAACCACACTTTTACCCATTTGTGTGGTTTTTCACATCACACACACACAAGAATTCTACATATCAAATTACTACAATGTGAAAAAAAAAAGTGTATTTGTGCAATACCTACAGTTCTCGAATAGCAGTTACAGAAGTAGGCTAAAACTACTCACCGTTTCTGAATACAGATATTTTAATTAAAATATTTGCACGTTCTATATACTGGCATATGTGTTCATGTCCATGAAACTATGTCAATAAAATTTCATCGAGAGTAAAAAAAACTTTTAGACTACCCACTGGCCACTAGAAAACAATTTTACCCACTAGGTAGGACTTAAAAGCCACCAGTTATTCTTAGACAGCGTGTAAGCTGATCACGGAAAACAGGCAGAGCAGGAAACTAGAACAGCCAATCAGAAACTGTTCTAGTTTCCCGCACGAGTCACGCCGATATTTCTGGTTGTTGGAATCGCCGATATTTCCCAGAAGTCTCTTGGTTCACATTTTTTTTTCCCCACGAACTTCTTGGATGGTCAACGTGCAGTGATGTAACTGCATATAATAAATAGTTCAATGTGTGTATTAACGTTCGTTGAATTCAACACATGTATTAAAAAATTGTAGTTTGAAAATGAGCCGACAGGTTGCACAAAAATGAAAAGTATTTTTAGAAGTATAACAGAAAATTACAGTAGGGGCCTCCCGTACCTTTAGAATAATTTAGTAAAAATTTGTACTACAATGGAATTTATAAAATAGAGTAGAAACATGCAAGCGTCTAGCTTGTTGTCCATAATTTATTTTGGAATCTTGGTATGAAAAAATACGAATGTAACAGCGTGGTCGTAAACAGCCTGCAACCGAACATCAAAATGGTAACGCAGGAACGTCTGCCATGTTAACAACCATAGGCTCTGTCCGCTATGTCTATTTGGAACGATCGGAGTAAATCTGATCCCACTTTTTTGATGGAAATTCCATTGGGTTGGCAACACTGGTGTTCAGTTAGTAGTAAGCTTTGCAGTGCCTCTTGAACACTGACGAAAGGGAAAGCCCGGGATTATACTCTAGCTGCTGCGGGCGGAACCAGATATCCCTACCAAGGTGGCCTTTCCTGCGACGCTGATCACGACTTTGAGAGTGCTTCCCCGACCACCCTCGGACGCAGTGGCGTAACTAGATATACTTTACGGAGAGGGTCATGAGCAGGAGGTAGTGTTGAGTTAGTTACATTTCAAAAATAATTTTAACCGGGTTACTTAAAGGTACATGGGATAGACACGTTAATTTTTTTTCGCCTTCGAGGCACAGCGATACGGACGAAATTAACACGCGTGCTTATGTAAAATGGGACTTTGTTACACGCGGTGAGAGCCCACAGACTTAATTACAACTGTGTTGTATTACTTCTCTCCTACCTCTTCAGGAAACTAGGGGGGGGGGGGAAGCAAAGAAGCTAGAAATGCGATTTTTAAAGCAATTTTTTTCACTATATTTTCTTATAGAATGACTAATACGGTATGTTAACAAGATGACCGCATGGGCTTAGATAATAGATACTGAGATACGTGTAAACGCGCAAACAAAGAATGTACAGAAAATATGTCCAGACTACCAACTCTTACGAGGTAAAAGTAAGTTTTAAACACTTCATGTTGGAAAAAAACCTGGGTGCTAGTTAAAAAGTAATCTGACGTCGTTACCCAAAGTGTTGTGCAGTGCGAATATGGCTGTCCTACGCTGCGCAAGCTGGCGAAACTTCTTGATGATGAGCATCACCGACACGTCGGATCCTGACTGGGCTCGCGCATGGAGGAACGCGCAGCTGCTGCACAAATAGCGTGCCTCGTCCTTGGAACATAAATCTGCTGCCTTCGTCTAGACACGAAATCGTCCAACTCGAAGAGGATTAATAAAAATAATTTTATTTCTTTGCTGATTATGTATATTTTATTACTCGTGCAAATAAATTTTGTGTAAAAAATTATGCTGTGTTTTATTTCTATCGTACCCTTTTCCATGGTATCTTTTAAAAAGGAAAAAATATACTTAATATTTTTCAAATGAAAGAAAAAGATTAAAGTCCTAAACAAGTGCGTGTGGAGTGACTGCAAGTCTTACATGATGGATAGGTTATGTTACGTTAAGGGGATGGCATAACCCAATAGGTGTGTGTGTGTGGGGGGAAAATTTTACAAGTCCTAGCCTAGGGGTAAGAAATATTCCATGATCAACACAGGATGTATAAAATTTTTTCTAAGTTCAATGTGAGTAACGAAGCTCCTGCATATAAATAAAATACTTTAAAGAAGTTAATAAATAATTATGCCTATATGAAATTAAAAAATAAATTATGACTATAATAAAAAAATAATATATAAGTTAAATCTAAATAATGATATAATGAATGAAAAAAATACTTAAAATGTTAAACTTAACAATATGCCTACTTAAAAAGTGATTGTATGTAAATAAAAAAGAAAATACTTTAAAACTATGCAAGTTAAATCTAAATAATAGAAAAATAATTTAAATATAATTATAAAATAACTACGACAAGATATTATTCGTCCACGTACATATCATGTTACATTTATTTCTTATTAACTTCTGTTCCAGCTTATGTCACGATAGCCGAGCGGTCTAAGGCGTTAGTCTGGAGACTCAAGGTTCTGCAGTTCGATTACGCACTATTGCAGGTTATATTTTGAGTTCTAAAGAAACAGCGCACCTAGCGGCCAACATCATAACTAATTCGAATAGCAGTGCTCCTAACAGCCAACTCTAGAACTGAGATGTTGGCTTAGCGACTGGCGCACCACTTAGCAATAGCAGATGTAAACAGATATGGCGGTCGTAAAAAAATGATAAACAATATCGCAGTGAAGCACATGTGACAGATGTGAGAGATAAATGACAGCCGATGTAAACAAATGACAAACAAATGGGAGAAAGGAAAGAAGGAGGGAGAAAGGAAAGAAAAAATTCAAGAAATAAAAGGGGAGCACTCGGAGAAAACCCTCGACAGGCTGGCTACCAAAATGGTGGCCCTAGATGACGACATACTGGATACCAATATTGTGGCATACTGGCTGCAAAGATGCTGAAATCTAATATGGCGGTCATGTGACCAGATTGACGGAGCGGGAAGTTCAGAAATTCTAGATGGCAGCCAGCGCCCTTGTTCCTCTGTCACCAGCTCTGAGTGCCCGAACCGGCTATATCCATCTATGGTTATATGTATATCATATCGACATTGAAATATGTATAGAACATTTAAAACCTTGCTCTCCAAGACTGCTCCGATAGTCGAGTGGTCTAAGGCATTTGCATCACGACCCAAGGGTGGCTGGATCAAAACCTCCCTCTTCCCGGATTTTTCGAGCTCCCAAAATAAAAATTATAACAGCGCTCCTGGTTGTCGCTAGATGACTTAAACTCCAGCACCAATATGGCGTTCGATTAATCGCATGCTCGCACCCCTTATGGGCGACGACATCAGCAAACGACAACCAAGGTGGCGAACGACAGATGTGCACTCTAGCAGACAGGAAGGTGAGAAGCAGACGAAACAAGATGGCTGCCTACTGCAGAAAACATCAGAAGTAATAGGGTGGAGTGAGAGAGGTAGGAAGGAATTATAGAGTATGGAAGGTAGAATGACAGAGCATGAAGTAACAAGGTGGAATGACAGAGAATGAAGCGGGGAAATTCTAGAAATTAATATGTCGTGGCATCATCAGGGATGTGACACCATAGGGATGGTGACGCCATCCAAGATGGCGGCGGTGACGTCATCCAACATGGCCACCTTCAACATCTCTTACACACCACATTTATCCTTGAAGGAACTAAATCCATCCACTCCTAATATTTTATTGGTGGAAAGTCTGTAAGAGAGTTCCATGCAGCTCCCTTGAGTAGTTCTGTATGTATTTGACGCTTATATTTTGAGTTACAGCTCTTTGAAAATGTAATTTTTAGTATTTTTTGAAATCAACCTTAGAAAAAAAGTCACTGCCCATGCCTGAATATACTTCAACGGGCGTATTGAGTGACATGAAACAGGTAAAGTTGGTAACGATGGAGGGAAAAGTATTTCCATATCTTAACGTTGAATAAAAAGTGTTGGGTAACCATTTGTAATAATTTAAATTGTTAATTTATCTTCCAGTTTTTAAAGGCATCAATGTGTAAAAATTAGCACATTTATAAAATGTTATCTTTTCTAACAATTTCACAGTTTCATTTGACCGACACATGAATAAAATGATGAGGCACATGACAATGTTAATACATACGGAAGAACACACAACGTGCATACAAGTAGATCTTAGTAGGGCTTTCAAAAGTGCTCATTTTACCATGAAAAGACTATAGTGCCAGGTAATGGTATTTCTAATGTCTTGAAAGCACTCAACAGTTCTTGTGTGAAGCGTGTGTTTTTTTTCGTAGATCAAAACACTGGACTCAAGTTAAATAGTTTCGTTATCGTTAAAAAACGTGTGTTTCAAACACTCTGCGGCGCAGTTCAAGCTACATGAAGGAGAAAGGGGGGGGGACGGGACTTTTAAATGTTCTCAGACGTGAACAGTCCATAAAAACACATGTATAAATCATGTGGGTTAATAAACTCCAGAACATGCAAGGCGCTGTCTGCGCGCCAATACCCAGCGAATTCGGACAGCGAGAATGAGTACTGCCAAGAAGGGGATTCCCCCTTACGTCGTTATGCGCGGACGAACGGGAGCTGATGACCCGGCCTTCGTGACCTGGTCTCGCTACGTGTCGCTGTGACGACCACAGACGCGACGCGTGAGACGAACCGCGGGTCGTGCCGGGTCGCGACGGGTCACCGCTCTCCAAACGACGGCACTACACAGTACTCACAAGAGTATAGAGATCCTGGTTACTTTTTTTTTTCTTTCAGCTATTTTATATCCTTACAACACCTTTCTAAATAAATACTCTCATGTAAGTAATAAACACAGTATGTATATTCCACCGCACTCGGAAGTTACTATATAATACTAAAATAAAATATATTTACTAACCATTATTCCAAATGAAAGGGCTTTCCAAAGTGCTCACTTTACCGTGAATTGTCTATAAGGTTAGTTCCACTCAGGTCAGAAACAAAACGAGATATTGTTTGGGAAAATCTGAATCCGTATATTGATTGGATATCCATTGCCTGCAATGACTACGAAAAAAGTAATCAAAAAACTAAGAAGACACTATGCGGATAAGAAACAATGCAATATAAAAGTGATGATATAAATAAGCAGACATATGTAACAAGGGGCAACGATCCAGTTAGACAAAGAGAGACAGTTTCAACACACCATTGCCATTAAACTTCAGACTTCAGCAGTAACATTTCATAGGAGAGTTTGGCATAGGAAAATGTCCTCCGCAATGCACCCTGGTGTTCCGAAGAGGTCACTTTCAAGCCTGCGGTAACTGAAGCAATTCTGTTTACTTGCATTTGAAAGTTTCTGTTTGGCCGGAATCGCCATATGTACTTACACCAGCCAAAATTTTAAGCATTATTTCGTAAAGGCTGTTCACGATAAAATGACCACTTTTGAAATCAACCTTAGAAATAAGTACATGACCTTTCCTACATATATTTGAACGGGCGCACTGAGTCAATATGCCGGCGGCCATCTTGTCAGTCAGTATGCCTACGGCCATATTGTCAGCCAGTACATATCTCCCTGCTCCTGCATTCTGCCTCGAAACTTCCTGATCGGTCATTTATCTGCGATGGCGTCCATCTTGGATTACACTTCCTGTTCTTGCATTCTGAGGGTTTCCATGGGGTCTTCCCAAGTTTTCTTTCTTTTGCATTCCACCTTATTTTCCTCTTGTTCTTTATCTCTCTTCCTCTCGTTCTCTCTCTCTCTCTTCATCTCATTTTTTCTCTTCCTCTGTTTTCTCTCATTCTTGGATGGGTTTTCTCATATTCCTTCCATCAACCTCGTCATCCATCTCGCTTGTCGTCTGCTGGTGTCGGCCATCTTGTAGTGGGCGCGTACCAGTTCTGGACTAAGCGTACAAGAGTGGCCTATGTGCTGTTTCACAAAAGTAAAATTAGGTTCGATGGGACCCCTGCCCTTCCGCTCCCCCACCCCTCCCCTTCCGCCACCCTTCACCTACCAGAGGTGTATTGTGATTGGTTGTCCCTCTCCCCTCCCCAACCCTACCTGAGCTGTGTTGTGATTGGCTGTATGTGTTGCCACTCCTTACCTTGAGGTGAGCTGTGATTGGTCGGTCGATTGTTGGAGCAAGAATGGCACAAGGCCATTGGGGAGAGTCTATGTTGACTCTTTGGAGTCTGGCAGCCGACTGAGCTCTGGAGCGGCATAGGTGTTCTCCCTTCGGAGTCTGACGACGGAATGAGGTGGTGGAGCACTCGCGACTTATTGGTGGAACGGATGTGACTAAATTGTGGGTGAGGGATAAGTGAGGTTAGGTTCTGTCATTTGGAGGGAACTACATAGGTCTTCGCCCGTTGCTGTCCGACACGATACTGAGCTCTGAGACGAAAAATAGAATTCGGAATTGCGTAATGTAATAATCGTGAAACATACAAATATAGCATTCGAATTGAACAAAACAACTGTCAAAAAACGCAACATTAAACATTAATTACTTAAAATATTTTTTTGCTTTCTGTTTTTTTTATGCATCAAATTTAAAAAATAAGCAGATTTGTGAAATTTTCCTTTCCTAATAAATTCACAGTTTCACTTGACTGACGGATGAATAAAGTGATGAGACCCATGACTACGTTAATTTTACATAAGGCGGAAGAATGCACAACGTGTATACAAGTACATTTTAAGTAGGGTTTTTAAAAGTGCCAACTTTACCGTGAATAACCTATAACTATTGTTCACGCCCTAGAATACGGTTTTCAAGAGCAAACAGTATAAATATAACTGTGTTTGCGTTTGGGTGATCACACTTATTTTAATGGGAAAAAGTTAAGAATTTGTAAGGGCGAAACTAAGTGAAAATTGCTTATCATAATAAATTTAGTTGAAACCACAAAAAAAAAATATATATATATATATATATATATATATATATACTACTGCTAATTATTGGGAAAGGAAACAAAGACAGTGGTCAGGTCTACGGCTCTGCCATCACAACGAAATTGGTTCGATTGCCGGCGAAGGAAACACAGATGTTCACGTGTGGTTTACATATCGGCCGCAGTCCCTTCTTCGCCACGCCGCGCCATCTCCACCTTGAATGGCGCAGGAAAGGTTCGTGGTTTCAAAACATTTGTATAGTGCATTCATGGTTACTTCCAACATTTATGAAGCTCTGCTAAATCGCTACTTCCAGGATATTCCTCCCCCTCACGCAAAGAAAACTTAACCGAGTCTAGAAAATGTCACTTAAGAGACAACGCACCGCATTCGTGCGCACTCTTTGTAATTATATTTTGCATACGAGTAGTAGGATTTAGGGAAGTCTGGGACAAGGGCGTGGGGCGTAGAATTGTAGGATTCGGTGGCCGCCATCTTGTTACGTCACCCAGTCGCCATCTTGGATACCATTGACCTTTCACCCCTGCCATGTGACCTTTGGCCTTGACCTTGACCCCGGGAACTTTGACCCCAAAACAATTTAAAAACCTTTAAAAATTCCAAAAACTCCTCAAAAGTGCCAAAAGATTCTAAAAAATTCTAAAAAAAATAATCGAAAAAATTATTTAAAATTGTTCAAAAGATCCTCAGAAACGATCCATTATTTCCAAAAATTCTGACAGGGATCAGTGACCCAGGGGTGATAAGAGCAGTGCCTAAGACCTTTTGACCTTGAAAATAAAATTTTTTAAAAATGTTTCAAAAAATTAAAAACTTCAATTAAAAAATTTATTACTAAAAAACTTAATTTAAGAATCGTTTGAAAAAACTTATAAATCGTTAAAAAAGTATTTTTTTAAATTTATTAAAAAAAATTCTTTCTAAAAAGTCTAACTCCGGGGGCCACTTTTACATTTTTCTCTCGGAATTTCCCTTTTTCTCTAAAAATTTTCCTTTAAAAAGGATAAAAAATTAAATTAAAAAACTTACATTTCCTGCGCTCACCCTGCAAACCACCAATTACCCACCTCTATTTGAATCCAGCAGATGACTGACTCCCTCACACCCACTCCCCACACATATACTCATTCCGTCATTTTGTTTTTTCGTTAACCATTTGTTTGCATGCTACTGGAGGCCGCCATCTTTGTGTATATGTTACTGTAAGCTTCCATCTTGCTTTCTTCGTTCGTCATTTGTTTACATGATACTGGAGGCAACCATTTTTGTTTATAAATTGCTGGATACCACCATATTTGTTTTTCGTTCGTCCTTTGTTTATACATTACTGGAGACCGCCATCTTGGTAGGCAAACACCATCTTGGTAGGTATCATCCACCCTTCATATTGAAATACAATTACCATGACCTTGACCCCATGACCTTGAAAACAAAAGCTGGAGAATAAATTCGTAAAAGTAAGCATGCTGGATGCCAAGCAAGCTGTCGGCCCTTATATTTATAGGCACAAAAATACTTGAAAATTTCCACCCTATTTAAAACAGATGTTTCCAATCAGCAGTATACCTACAAGCATAATGCGAGACTTTTGATGACATGCATAATTTATTAAATATATATTTGGTATTTACAATTTAAAACTATTTAATCAAAAAAAACTTTTTATTTCATTATATAATTGTACATATAGAACAATAATTTTTAATGAAATTTATTTCTTTGCCTTTTTAATTTTTAAATATATTCCGACAAAGTAGGAAAACATGAAATAAATCACAGTTTTATTCACAAGCATTTCTTTATTCAATTAAATTATTACACTCACTAACACCCTCAAAATACTACAATGTTCTTTAATATCCCTAAGCCAACTGTCTCTACGGCTGAACTGCTTACCGCGCCTGTCACACAAATATGACATGCAACAGAGATTTTTAGTACAATTAGAGCGCTCATATCGCCACAAGCATTGCTTCTGTGCGTGAAGGTATTGTCACAGAAGCGACACTTAAAATGTCGGAATGGTTGAGCAGAGGCTGCTGGAACAGAGGCCGATGGTCCAGTTGGCGATGCCAATGGAGCTGCCGTAGGTAGCCCGCTCATAGGAGTCGTTGGCACTGTCGACGTCATGCCTGAAGAAGTCGATGGTACTGCACTGGTGGAAGTAGATGCTGCTAGTAACGTAGCCATCGCAGCTGAAGAAGTCGGTGGTGAGAAACCATTGGCGGTACAACATCCACTCAACTTTAACGTAACTAGCCATGGATGACCTGGCGTACAAGCTAGCCAAGACGATCGACCTTTCACGACAGCCGCTGTCAAACTAAGACTCTCAGTTTACCTCCCTACTGTTTGTATACGAGTAAGCAAGTCCATGACGTCCTATTGCCGTTGAACCAATCGTATTGCGAAAACCAACCAGCCAGTCACCAACCAGCAGGTAAACGAATGACGAACGAACAAAGCAATATGGACGCCTCCAGTCATATACACAAAGATGGTGGCCCACCGCAACATATAAGCAGAAATGGTTGCCTCCAGTAACATGTAAACAAATGGTGAACGAAAAAAAAACAAGATGGTGGAGTGAGTGTAGTTGAGGGGAGTGTGTGTGAGGAAGTCAGTCGTCTGGTGGATTCGAACAGAGGTGAGTAACTGGTGGTGTGGGAGGAGACCTCAGGATATGTAAGTTTTTAAATTAAATTTTTAATAAATTTTTAAGGGAAGTTTTTTAGTGAAACGGAAATTCCGAGGGAAAAGGGGGAAATGGCCGCCGGAGTTAAAGACTTCTTAATTAGGATTTTTTAAAATTAAATTTTGTAAAAATAATTCTTAACGATTTTTTTATTTTTCAAATGATTTTTAAATTGAGTTATTATAGTAAATTTTTTAATCGATTTTTTTGTGATTTTTTATATTTTTCTGATTTTAAATTTCATGGTCAAAGGTTCAAGGTCAAAGGTCTCCTGACTCCTGGGTCACTGATCCCTGTCTTTTGTGTGACCCTGGGTCACTGATCTCTGTCAGCATTTCTGGGAAAAATGGGTCCTTTCTGTGGATCTTTTTAATAATTTTTAAACAGTTTTTTAAACAATTTTTTTTAATTTTAATAATAAATTATTTTGGATTTTTAATGATTTTTTATAATTTTTTGAGGAGTTTTTGGAATTTCTTAATATTTTTTAGTTGTTTTTGGGGTCAAAGGTCCTCGGTGTCAAGGTCAAAGGTCATACGGGCCAAGGGTGAAAGCTCAATATGGCGACCGGGTGACGTAACAAGATGGCGGCTGCCGAATCCTACAACCCTGCACCCCACGCCCTTGTCCCAGACTTCCCTAAATCCTACTACTCATAATAACTTGTTTATTAATAGGTATCGCCCAAACACATGATTTTCCCCCTGTTTTGGTAACATAATTATAAACTAAATTTAATAATTTATAAATAAAACATTAGTAAAAGTTTAATTCAACTAAAAAATAAGGGATTTTATGATAAAATAAATATAAAACGTTTGTGATTTATGATACAATGTAAAAATACATTTCTGGTAAACTTGTTAAACTATAACGAAAGTTTTTAATCTATGTATGGTATGGTAATAGTGCAAAATTGCAGGCTGCAAATATAGGAATGTGTTGCATTCGGAAACTTGACTACTCATTTGACTCATGCCTAAGCAAATGCAGAAACACTACCATGCTTGTATGGGGAAAAACAAACTTTACCGTTAGCTCTTTCTCACTATACGTGTACACTGATATGGTAAATTTGGGAATAATTTCTTACAGTGAATATTTAGAAATAACAAAACACGTCACACGTGGGGTTATTTTTCAAATGTTTGATTCAAAAAGTGTGAAGAAACTGCGAATGCTAGTTTATACCAATAAAACCACTTCTGTGCAAAATTTCAGATATGAGATACTGCGACTGAGAAGATTCAACTAGGGTAGAGTTACGACGCCGAAAACTCTTTGGTCACAGGGGCCACGGTGGCTGAGCGGTTAGTCTGCTTGCCTCCCACCAAGGCGATCCGCGTTCAATCCACGGCCGCGTCACTCCGGATTTTCGCATGTGGGAATCGTGCCGGACGATGCCGTTGGTCGGCGGGTTTTCTCGGGGATCTCCCGTTTCCCCCGTCCTTTCATTCCCGCGCTGCTCCATACTCAACCTCAATCACCCTCATCGGGTCTCAAGACCTCGATGTTAAGAGCCGTCCAGATCGCTTCACTCACTCGCTCACTCTTTGATCACACGAAGGAATTGCGAAAACAGCCGATGCCAGTTGCGTTTTGCACCAACTGGAATCCGTGTTTCAATGCAATTGGATGACGTGCCAAAGTGGCAACATCTGGTGATTCCGCATACTTTCTGCGCATCCGCTTAGACGCCGCCGCATTTTCTTCCACCTACGTCAGTGAACCTATCGCCTTCTGGCAACTGTACAAACACAGGCGCGGCCAGGGACGCAGGATGGACAGACTTCCTGCCCGAGCTCGCCACTGCTATGCCGTCAAAAAGCAGGGTAACAATTTTAAACATTTTTGTGAAATAGTTGTTTGCGCGAATACACGTATCTCGGTAAATAAATGTTCTGCAAATACGACATTTTGTCAGGACAGATAAAAAACAATTATCTATGAACTAATTTTTTATTTTTTTTTGCTTTTGTCATATTAAGTGTATTACTGGAAAAAAATCGCAAGAATTGTCAAATATCTCATTTTTAAAGGTTGCTTATCCAGTACAAAGATACAGGAGTAGTTTAACCTGTGGTATTTCGTCGCGTGTAATAAAACCCCACTGTTACAGATCTGATTTACACAGTACAGCGTCACGACGGAAACACTGCACGCCTTGCACGTAGGAGCGATGAGGCACTAGACATACGTGTTAGTGTCGCCCGTATCGCTCCCTCGCTTCTTGACCTTGGACGTGGAGTTCCCAGGGGGGTCCATCCCACTCTTAACTAAATATTATTTATGAATATGTGTGACTTTAAAGTAAAATGTTGGTAACCTACAACATCATAGATAATCTCGGTCCAGATGTTCATTTTCTTGAGTAGAAAAATTACACAAACCATTGATATCATTGCACACACATGTTGCAATTTAATTAAGCAATGTAAACCAATTTTAGATAGCCCTACAAACTCGAGTGATTCAGTTCTTCGAGAGACTCTTGCAAGGGGGGCGAGTAACCAAATGGAAAATTATCATTGCGAATATTCGCTATTGAATTTCCAAGTAGTTACAGAAAACCAGATTACACAAGAATATATACTAAAAGGATAAGGCAAAGATAACCTATATAGTAAACACATATTGTATAAATTAGTACAAAATCCCACAAGTGATTGTGTCGAAGTTAAAACATAGGAAAATAAAGATAAAGAAATCTACTAACAAAACTAACCAGCAACGAAGGCAGAAGAGAACAGATTTAAAGAGCGCTGGGAAGAGAAAACAAGAAGGAATTCCTCTACTCCTCCTCCACCCCTCCAACCTACCAGGATTCACTTTACTAACTAATAAATAGGGCCTAGGAACCGACAAAGTTCGTATTACTATTTTGAGACAGAATAGACTCCAAACAAATGTGAGATTGTGTTGATTTTATGATTAGACTACAGTTTATTTGACACGCTGGATATCTCTGAGCTGATAATAAACACCTGTTGGTGGGTTGGCCGAATTGCGTCGAACCAAGGCATAAGGTAAAAGATTTCTACACTGTGGTATAAGCCAATAAACATACGACATTGACTGGAACACACACAGGAGAGCTGTGAAGTCTAGCGAACTGCCCGAGTGAGTGAGTTAAGATATTCGAGCGTCTATTAACGTCGAGGTCTCGAGAGCAGACGAGGGTGAAGCGAGGTGAGTATCGAGCGGCGCCGGAATGACGGGCCGGGGGAAAAGGGGGATCCCCGAGAAAACCCGCCGGCCAACGGCATCGTCCGGCATGATCCCCACTTGCGAAAATCCGGAGTGACCCGGCCTGGGATTGAGCCCGGTTCGCCTTGGTGGGAGGCGAGCAGGCTAACTGCTCAGCAACCGCGGCCCCGCCGTCAAATATATCTCAAACTTTAACTTTCGACGGGCCAACGGATGGGGCACCGCCTTCTGACGACATTCCGTAGAGGCAAACACGCACTGTGAAATAAATGCAAGGCGGGGGATATGTGTTTATTTATATTGGTGATAAATTCATGAATTTAAAACGTAAAAAATATAATTCAGTATAAATTTTTATCATGCAACAAAATTACTTACTCAAGATGTTTCTCTCTTTAAAACGTATTTCCAACTAAAATATACCGTCTACGAAAGAAAGATAGCGATGTTAAGTTGTCACGCTGAAATTTTGCCGGAGAGAAGGATCGTAGGACGACGGATTATTGTGAGTCGCTGGGCGTCAGGGGCGAGCGGTAACCCGAGAAATGGGTGGAGATTTGCGAAGGCCTGCCACTACCGCAGATGTAAGGCTATCAAGACACGTACGCTCCTGTCCTCGAGTGGATTCTATTTCTGGGTTCATCGTGAAAGAATGTTCTGGTCATCGTCCTTACCTCTCTGAGCGAGACTTGGGTTGCGGAGGTTCTAGAGTTGAGTTGAGAAATTTAGGCGGCTCTTAACAACGAGGTATTGAGAGCCGATGAGGCTGAAATGAGGTGAGAATGGAGCAGCGCCTGGATGCAAGGGCGAGAGAAACGAGCTATCTCCGAGGTAACCCACTGTCCAGCGGCATCGTTCAGCACGATTCCCACTTGCGAAAATCCGGAGTGACCCGGCCTGGGATTGAACCCGGTTCGCCTTGGTGGGAGGCGAGCAGGCTAACAGCTCAGCCATCGCGGCCCCGAAAAAGTCTAGAGTTTGGAGGATTGTACGACCTGAAGCTTGGTAATCTGCACGTCATACGAGACGAGTGATGACGTGGCGTGGGTCCTACATACCGTCTCCCTCCAAGACGACCCAAGCCTCCGAGTATGGTGCTCTGGCATCCGGCACCCTTGGTTTTAAGAAAACTGGGCTCCATCGTGGACGCCCTTGTCCATCCCTTACCTCACATACGGGGAATGGGGTATCTGGCCTCAGGGATGGGGCATTGGACTAATTAGAACCTGAATTTTACTTTGAAGATGTTCTTGGTAATGGTAAAGGACCTGTGGGGTCACTAACTTGTGCCATAGAAATTTGAGATAGTACTACGGGCGATCGAAATGGCCCTACCTCAGGATCACTCGGGCGTCCGAAGTTTGTATTCTTGGGAGCGGTGGTGGTTGAAACTTGGCAAGCTGAAGGAGACATGTAGGGTTCCCTCCCATCAGAAGGCTGGACGCAGTGAGCGGCGGAACTGTACTGGAGAGACAGTAGAGGTTGGATAGTGGGTTCTCTAGATGTGAGGGTCACAAGCGGATATGGGAGGGGAGCGGACGGTGAATCGCGGATCAGGTAGTTAACTGGGATTTTAGCTGAATGTTCTTGCGGTTTGATTGAATGTAGCTCAATTCTTGTATATGGGGGTCCACTGGCGCATATGTTGTTATACTCCAGTAAGAGGTCGGGTGCGGCCGCACGGTGGGTTACCCTAGTGGCGACGCGGAAGCTGCTTTCCCGCGGTGTCGAACATGTGTTCCGACCGTGAGAGAAGATAGCGAAGCGACGAACCAGCAGATCGACGAGTGGCGACGAGAGCGACCAGCGGGAGTTTAGTCTGCGGACTGAGAGCATCGGCACAGTGAAGGGTGTGAGACTGACGGGCGGGACTACTGAACTGGATGCTTGAGTGACAGACATTTGGAATGATGGCAATGGACAGAATGAATATGTGTAAATAACGAGTGCGAGTTAAGTGACAGTAACCGATATACAGTCAGTGATAAGGACATTAAATAAGATTCGGATAGACATTAAATATTGCGCTTACTGAGAATAACAAGAAATATAGGCTGTTCGCGGTAAGATGAGCACTTTTGAGCCCCTACTTACTTTTTATTTCAGCCATTATTATTCCTTTAACCACATCCTATATAATAAGTAGACGATCTCTGTCTTGTCTGTCCGTCGTTAATACATCTAAGTCCCTTGAAACTCAACAGAAGTTCTTCAAATTTTGCAGAGCGAATCCTAAAGTTAAAATTCAGGTCAAGTTCGAATTTAAGCAAAATCAGATTACGCAATCATTACCTTTTACCCCAAAAACTCATTTTTAATTACTTTTTCCTATGCATGGAGAATATTGCATAGAGATATGAAGGTAATAGAATATAATTTTTGCTAACTTTAAATGTCTGGCTTCAATGATAATTTAATTAAGTGGGGCCACAGTGGCTCAGTGGATAGAGTGATTCCAAGTGGGGCTTAGTGGCTCAGTGGATATAACTATGTTAAGTGAGGGCCGCGATGGATTAGTGGATAGAACTATATCAAGTGAGGTCGCAGTGACCAAGTGGATAGATATATATCAAATGGGGCCTTAGTAGCTCAGTGGACAGAGAGATTCCAGGTGGGGTCTTAGTGGTTCAGTGGATAGAGCGATTCCAAGTGAGGCCTTAGTGGCTCAGTAGATAGAACTATGTTAAGTAGGGCCGCAGTGGCCAAGTGGATAGAGAAATATTAAATGGGACCGCAATCGCTTCAATGTTGAGTTAATTTCACATCATTTCATTATTACCTACATATATCTATGCAATTTTTTTTTCAGTCTTTGTATGATAATTGTATAATCATTTTTTAAGATGGTAACTGTTCTAGCCCTGTGACAATACAAAAAAATAGTCACGCGATGGGTCACCTAGTTTTAAAATAAATATTGCTATGTAAGTAATAACCACAGTGAGTATATACAATCTCACACGGAAGTTAACGTCCGAGGCTACAATAAAATTAGTTTATTGACTATTGTTCCAAATGAGAGGGCTTTCAAAAGTGCTTATTTTACCGCGAATAGCCTATGATAGAGGGGATATATAGTTATACTGTAAATAATAGCGGTGTGAATAAAATGAAAATGAAATGATACTCTTTTACTTTCATGAAGACCTTCACCCCTCACGAATTAGAATACTCTCCCGGCGTCTTGTAACAATATTAACAAAACAAACTAAAAATTAAAAAATTTAACGCTACACAAAATTAAACTTTGTACTTTTAATACGAATTTGAGACATGAAACTACTTTTCGTAGATCGCTTAGCTTTTAGTGTTACTTCAAAAATAAATGCTATTAGTAGCGGGTATTTTCGTAAACGCAATATATTTCAAAAGTACTCATTTGACCGTTGACAGTCTATATAATAATTTTAAATTTCGTAGGTTTTTATTTTCTGTTTACATTTATCTAACTGAGCACTACTGAAAACTCTGCTTCGCAACTACTTTTCTTGTGATTTTGTATCCTTCCGCCGTGTGGAAAATTAACGTTGACATGGGCCTGATCACTTAAGTCATGCGCCATCCAAATAAAACTATGTAACTATCAGGAATTTGTGTGTGTTTCTTACATGCAAATTTTATTCTCTAATGTGTATAGAATCAACGAAACTAATTTCATTGGCCATAAACTTAAACTTATTCCCCGCAAAACGCCAAGTCTTAGAACTGCTATCATTATTATTTAATTAATTAATTAGCTGCCAATTTAGCAGTAAGTCTGCATGCCAGTGTGAGCTACAGTATACGTGTATTTAGGGATAGTGATTTTTTTAAATCTTTGGTGGATTTAAAACGTGCTCACATTACCGTGACCAGCATTTAATTAAAATTATATAAGAATTTACCCTAATTTAACACTCCGAGGACTGTGTCCGAGTCCTGATCGGGCAACGACAATATGACTATATTTATCTGTCCTTGCATATAAAACTCGCGTAGTTATACTTCCATAGAGTCAGTAGTTTTCAGTTTGATCTTACGTGAACACTAAAACACTTGTAATATTCGTGAGCAAAAATAATTAGATTTTTCTTTACTGATAAAAACGAACATGATGGACTTCATATCGCATTACACATGGCAGGTCACTTTAACTGGGACTCAGTCAACTCGCGAATTCATTGGCTGACAGCCAGCGCTAATTACGAAACTTGTCAGCATAGCGCATTCAGACCCAGTATACACAATTGTGTACACCACACAAGTGTAGGTAACTTTTGGTATTTACTGCACACTGCGAATCTCAATGACCAATGATGTCATCTGTGGGTAAATTATTCGCAAATAGTATTACTGGTCTAGGTCATAATTGGTTCATTTAACTGTAGTCGAACGTATAGCCTACATCTCATTGGCTGTGGCAACGAAATAAGTGTTGTGTCGACTGAAGTACTGCACGCATGATAAAAAAATTTTTGTTTGCTACACCTGAAGCAGTAAATTAAACTGGGTCTGAAAGGGATGGTAAGCCGCTTGTTAAGTGCAACGTCACAGGCCAGTGCTATTGGTGTTCTTGTAACAGAATGTATGCAGTCTATTTGCAGTTTCTTCACATTTTTTGGAGTCAAATCTTTGAAAAATCACCCCATTTGTTGTATGTTTAGCTTGTTTCTTAAATATTTCCAGTATCTTATTTTTTGTTAACTTATTACATTTTATTTATAAATTGTGATATTTAATATATAAATAATATGAATAAAAGCAGGGGGCAAATGGTGTGTTGGTAATGCCTTGTAAGATGTGGTTCTCATGAAAAGTATTATTAAAATGGGTGTGCACAAATGCGATACGCGGTCCCTTCAATGTATTTTTATAAACTTGTTTAGACTTTATTTGCATGAGGAGCAGGAGGAACATTCCGAGAAGGGATTCAGAAAAGTTGGGAGAAGCCGTGAATGGACTATAGACGACTTACTTTTAACTGGCCGTGACTGCCAGTAAATATGCACAGACCCTAAAAGTGTGCAAATTTGCAGTGTTCTTCGTCCAGCAGATCGTGGGATTTATTAGGCTACTGGTTTCTAAGCCACTGTTTGCAGAAATACAGAACCTGGCTGTGCGTCAAGACGCCCTACAGGCGGTGGCCTGGAAGGTGACGTCGACCTTGAAGGCTAACTCTCTGACCTCCAGCACCCTGGTTGGCTGACAGCATCTTTTGTCACGGTGGCGTTTCCTCTCCTTGACGGTCAGCAAGCTCCATTACTTAGTCGTATCATCTTGCGCATCACCCGCTGAAGAGGCTTCGGTTGTCGTCACGCTCGTGTGCTTGGCGAGAAGGTCGGACCCGGGATTGGCTCGAGCCCAGCCCCCAGCGGTGTTTGGCTGAAACTGGCGTGTGGTCGAGAATCCAGGGGTTGAATCACGGGCTGGCGTTTGACAGACAGGGCGTTTGGAATAGCGGACGTTTTCCCGAACGGGTATTTAGCATAACCAGGCGTTTTATCGCAAAAAACATTTGGCAGAACAAGCGTTTGCCTGATTTAGACGAAGATGCGTTTGGTCGAACATGTATTTGGGAGAAAAAGAGTTTGGCCAAGCGCTTTGCCGAACAAGTTTTTGGAAGAACATACGTTTGAACAAACAGGCGTTTGGCCATTGAAGCATTCAGCGAAACAATTTCTAGTGGAAATGTAATAATCTATCTTAACTCACAGAAGGTGTATATCGGAAAAGAAAATTTTGCTGAGCAGCCGTCTGGCCAAAAATTTAATTGGTAGAACAGGCGTTTGGAAAAATATGCACCAATTAAATCACAGGCAGGTGTTTATCAGAACAGGCATTTGGTAAAACAGACGATAGACGGGTAGTTCTATCGCATGACTTTTAGGCTAACTGGTGGGTATTATACTCGAATTTTGATCATCGTATGGGCAAACCAATTATTTCGTAGTCTCTTGCATCGAAAGTCCTACAGTATTTAACGTGTCCGTATGCATAACCACGCGACATGAAACAGAAAACTTATGCACTGAAAACGGTAAGTATACTGACACTAAATGGCGTGGCAGCTCCTTCGAGGGGCCGCGGTGGCTTAGCGGTAGACTATTGGCTTCCCACCAAGGCGAACCGGGTTCAAACCCCGGCCGGCTCACTCCGGATTTTTTACTAGTGTAGGGAATCGTGCCCGACGATGCCGCTGGTCAGCGGGTTTTCTCGGGAATCTCCCCCTTCCCCCGCCCCCTCACTCCGGCGCTGCTCCACACTCACCTCACTTCGCTCTCATCTGCTCTCAAGACCTCGCAGTTAGGAGCCACCCAATATTCTTCACTCACTCAGCTCCTTCGACGTGGGCGTGCCCATTCTCTGATTGGCTGCTGCGTGTTGCGTAACGTTGCCTATTGGCCTACTGGCTGGCCAGTGAGTGAGTCGCCAGACGCTGATTGGCCAACAGCGTTCCAACATGTCGCTGGCGGGTGCCACCATTTTGCTGACACGTGCGTCTGGAATTCGCGGAATAAGCTGCTGTTTCACTTTTGTATCCCTGTTTAACATCTACTCGGACTCACGTTGTGTAATCTTCCACCTTATGCAAAATCAACATTTGCATTAGGCCTCATCACTTTATTCATGCGTCGGTTAAGAAAAAATGTAAATTTATTATAAGAGTAAATATTTTACAAATATATTTAGTTTTGCACGTCTATGTAAAGAAAAAAAAAACAGAAAGCGAACGAAATAATTTAAGTCAACACAAATGGTTACCTAACACTTCTTATTCGACGTTAAGATATAGAACTATTTTCCATCCGTCGCCACCAACTTTGCTGGCCGCATGTCGCTCGGTGAGCCCGTTGAAATATGTGCAGGCTGGGGCAGTGACATTGTTCCGAGGTTTATTTCAAAAGTTCTCACTTCATTGTGAACAGTCTATACTTTGTGATTCAGATATGAAAAGTACTGAAAATTCTACCTCGGTAATGAATGTAAGAGCAGTAGCCGCTGTTATGTTTCTCTGTGCAGTGTTCAATTTTTTTTTTTTAACGCAACCTCACAAAATAAATGGAAATCGATTATAAGACTAAAGATCCGACAGTCGTTTCTGCAATTTTCGACGTTTTTTTGTTTTCAGACTAACTCGCGGACTGATACCTGAAGCCCTGCTAAAGTTCTATTTTCAGGATGTTCCACTGCCTCATGAAAGCAAAGCTTAACTACGTCTATAAAATTATACCAACAGGATAACGCACCGGATTTGTAGGTACTTAATGTAATGATATTTTGCATGAGTACTATTTCTTACTAGGCATTACCAACACACCTTTTCGCCCTGTTTTATTCGTATTAATTATAGGTGAAATAATGTAATTTATTTGTAAAATATTAGTTTAAGTTCAATTTAATCGAAAACATTATACTATTATGTAAATATAAGTATTGTTACGCTCCACAGCTGGCAATGGCCGCGAGCTCCAGTAATGTGCGGTCCAGGGTGACCACCTCGATCCTCCCCTCCCCCCAGACAGACGTGCTCGCTGCCTCGTTCCCCATCCACCCGGGGTAGCCGGGAATGATTGACAGCTGCGAGACCTGGCTGGTGTCACAGCCCCGCCTCCCCCCTGCTGGAGAAGCCGACAAATGTAGAGCAGGCGCAAGCATATAAATTATGCAACGGTCCAATGGCCAGCAGTCGGGGTAGAAGCCTTTTGGCTGAGTGCGGAGTGCAAAGTCAAGCGCGAGACGACGGCGAACGAGGTGTTAATGGTGTGAATGGATGAGAGGGCGTGAAACCCGATGAATAAAGCCTACTGTGTGTGAGGGTGCTCGGAGAATTCTAGAACATTGCTGACTAGCGGGAGATGGAACTAAACTAAGGCGGGGCTGAATGAACATGCGATACGGATTTTATTGTAAATATTGGAACTGTCAAATATGGACACATAATTTATAGATTTTGATACACTGTCTATTGGGAATGATTTTTAATTATTTAATCTCATTGATTTCTTTGAGGTAATTATAAATTGTATTAATTGAAGTCGTTATTTGTAAACAGCAAGCAATATCAATTTAATTGTGATGATTCGGATTGAGAGAATTTGGTTTTTAGTTATTGTAAATAAGATTATAAACTGAAATTAACTCTTTTATTTAATTAATACCTCCATCCCTTAACGAACCTAGTTCAACCCACTGACTTAAAGAAAATCGTCACTGTATATAACGGTTGTGATACGTGACATATTTACGAAAGAACCAAACACGTCATCCAATGGATGATTTTTAAAAAGGTTTAATTTAAAAAGTGTGTCTATTGTGACTAAATACGTCACCAGTAGAGACCCGGAAATGTAGTAAATTTATCTGAGGGCAAGCTGGAATTCAAACACTTGTACATTTGCCTTTCTTTTTCAACTGGATCGCAGTTTGTAAGCAACGCCCTGGACGAACCTAATCCGATAACTAACCAACAAAGACATAATCCTGTACATAACTTGTTCTGGGGTCAAACTGGAGCATCAGCTAATGAACAACTGAGAATCGCGTACACAAAATATCGTGAAGTCTAGCTTGTTGCCGAATGAATCTGCAAAATTTCCCGATCCTCTAGTCATCAGAGATAAACTACAAACTTAAAAACGCCTTCCTTCCTTTCTCATTAAACAATTTGGTTTCTTCAGCGATGGGACGCTTACGTTAAGTGTTCACAAAACCTGAAGTCGACTTGTAGGAATTAGTTAATAACGTGCAAGCTACGACTGAAGAGGACCTGGGTTCAAATATAAAAAAAAAAAATGTTACGCAAGGCAATGCATGTGTCGTTTAGTTCTAACTTCCGCTGAAGATTGGTATACAGACTTAGAAGCGAGGACGTTGGTAAAATCCGTTAATTTAAGACGACCCAATTACAAAATTTTGTCTGCAAAATCAATGTTTGCACATATATGCGTATCTCAGTAAGTGAATATTCTGTGAATACGAATTTTTCTCCGGGAACGGCGAAGAAAAACAGCCATCACTTTGTACTTTTATCCAATTACTAGAGATGGTGTAAATCACGAGAATTCCTTGAGACAACAAGTCTTCCATAACATTTTAACGAGTTTATTCTTTCTCGTTTGGGCGAAGAAAGTTTTGACTCGTCTAAGTTGTTTGCAGACCAATCACGAACGCTCTGCCTTATAATATCAGAATCCTCGTTGGTCCAATGAAAATGAGTAGTATCTTCATACATGCATGGCAGCCTATAAGGACAGAAAACTGCCAGACATGTGTACACTATTTTGAATCCTATCAAACAGTCAATTTTTACTGCGATAAACCGCCATCTCTACCTATTAGATACATTCAAAGAGAAAAATAATCAAAATGGATGAAAATGAAATTTTTAGTGCTTTCGTGTGTGGTTCTCTAAATGGAAAGGAGAAAAATAGTTAAATCCATTGGTAGAGATCTGCAAAATTCGCGTTATTATTTAGCAGCAGACTGAAATCCAAGGTACTGTTCAAGTTCTGTCACAGGCTGGCAGTACAGTATGTCTGACACGCCTCGCTGTAATCATGAGAGTATAACGTAGCTTCAGTGGCGGACTGGCCAACCTTCTTTAACGAAGTCAAACACATAGGTGACTCCACTTATAGGTTAGCGGCCAATTAAAACACTAACGGTGCTCACTTGTGTACAAGACAGTGGAGTTTTGTGTAACGCAGCCTTGGGAGGTCCTATCACAATGTTTCCATAGAGTCACAAGTGACCTTGGAGATTCTCCTTAACGGCGTGCTAACCGCATATCCGCCGAGTCATGCCCGGATAGTTCATGAGTAATGAATCAAAATTGCATTAATCAACCCCTTGGTCTTCCCTTACGTGGGATTAACTTTTACAGCATTGCATGTATCAAGTGCCATTTTAGCAAATTCCATCGATGTGATTTCCTGGCAGGAAAAATAATAATATAACTGAAGTACCTGTGATAGCCATCTCTGGCTCATTCAGATATGAAGTGTCTTTTATATCTTTGCAAAGGTAAGCTCCGCAGAAGGAAATGCTTCTTGAAAGACACTTATGAGTAGGGACCTGCAAAATTCACGTTATTATTTGTCATCAGGCTAAACTTCACAGTACTGTACATACTGGAGCCGGTGTCGTTTCTCCATTGGTTGCCGTCTAGATGTGAAGTCACTCCCTTTCTGACTGAAATGCGCGTGATTGGGACACACAATTGTGAAGTGTTTATTTATTGGCGCAGGGTTATCTAGTGCGTGTCAAATAAAGTACGCTCCAATCACAAACGTATTGCAGAGGTACGCGTGTTTTGAGTTTAATGTGTCCCGAAATAATAACGGAAATTTTGCAGGTCTGTACTTATGAGAAACACGTGAAGTTTCAAGTTAATCAAACGCGATGCATTTTGCTTTTACTTGTTACAAGAGAGTAATCAATTAGTGCCCTGGAGTAACTTTCTCAGTGAAATTATGACTAAGAACGTATTAAGGGGTTTCAAATAATATAATGTATCCCACCAATAAGTTTTTAGGGTGCTACACTGTACCTTTGTAATAACCAGTACCCTTCTGGTTTCCACGCCGTTGTTAATACATACATATAAACGTTACTGAATGTATATAAATTTCAGTGTTTGCATTTATATGCGTTCACAAGGTCCTTCAAAGGTTTTTGTCAAGAGTGCTCAATAATTCACTAAATTGTATTTGTACGTTTTGCATCAGACAATTTTTTTCAGAAACTGTTGCCAAATATTGTCTTGTGCCTGTACAGCTGAAATATTGAATATTTACAACACATTGTTTTAGGAAATATACAAATATGTTGATGTAGCTATGTTCTAAATAATCATGAAGTCTGTATTACTCGCTTGTTAAAATTCGACATTAGTGCAACCGGTTCAGTAGGACCACCTATTTTTTTGCGAAAATACTTAAGTCAAATGTCATATGTCATACGCACAGTTTTCCTTTGGTTATTGGCCTCGATGCTTTGTCGGGAGGCAGTTCCTATTTGACTGGGCCAATCACAAATAGGTAACTCCGACAGCGAGTGTCCGTGATTCGCGGGCAGACACCTGCAACACATGGCGGTTAAAATCATCCAATCACGAGCTGTAGTTGGTTTGGGATACAAGTGGACTTAAAATTTTTTCGCGTACAGCACGTGGCCCTACCCATAGGCTGTTCACGCAAAGTGAGCACTTTTTAAGGCTACGCTTAAGAGTTCCTTTCATCTTATCTGTATCCTTTTGGCAGTTGTTAATATAAAAATTGCCATGTCACTAATTAACTAATTTTATGGCTATCAAGAGTTAACGTCTAAGGCCCCAATACCATGTAATATTTGATTTTTACACCTGTAGCAAGCCAATACCTGCGTTGTGCACACGTTTCATATTAGTTATATTTTTATGACGTGTGCTGTACATAGCAAGACTGCAGTGCCCAGTCTTCCTTGTAGCAACCCAGTAAAGTAGGTAACGATGGAGGGAAAGTAGTGCAATATCTTAACTTTAAATAAAACATATTAGGTAACCACTTGTGATAGTTCGAATAATTTCTTACTTTCTCCGTTATTTTTGTAAGGCATCGAAGTGAAAAAGTGAGTAGATATATAAAATATTTACGTTCGTAAGAGTTTCAGTTTAACTTGACCAACTCATGAAGAAAGTGATGAGGCTCGCGCAACGTTAATTTTATATTAGGCGGAAGAATGCACAATGTGCATACAAGAAGATCTTAAGCAGGGCTTTCAAAAAGTGCTCAATTTACCGTGAACAACCTATACATAGTAATTGGCAGTACTCAGATTCACTGAGGGCACCGCGGTGGTGTAGTGGTCAGACTGCTCGCCTCCCACCATGGCGAACCGGGTTCGATTCCCGCGGCGGGGTCGCCTCCCCCCCCCTCGCCGGGCTATCGAGTGTGGGATTCATGACGGATGATGCCGCTGATCGGCGGGTTTTCTTAGGGAACCTCTCGTTTCCCATGACCTTGCATTCAGGCACTGTTCCATAACTCACCTCGCTTCACCCTCATCGGCTCTCAAGACCTCGATGTTAAGAGCCGCCCAAATCTATTCACTCACTGAGATTCACTGAACTTGAGAAAAATATCATTAGTCAAAATTCCACATTAGCGATTTCCATACGTCGGGGGGGGGGGGGGGGAAGTACATTCTACCCAAATACGGCGTCAGTGCGAAATAACCACGGGGAGGAGGTAGGGGGTTTACTGCGGTTCTAGGAAACTTCTGTTAGTGTCGAGGAGCAAAATAACTTGTGGCGTGACAGGTGACGTATCTTCCAGAGAGCTGGGGACAATTGGACAGGCTGACTGGCTGAAAGCCTTCTGTATGGGATGACATAATGGGGAAGTGACTTAGTATTCAGTGCTGAACGCGTCACCAGCCAGACAAACAAAGGCGCAGCGGTCTGCGTTTCCCGTGAGACATGGGGATGAATTAACGTAACAGCCCGCGTGTCGCGCAGCATAAATAACTCTGCAGTCTCGAAGCTCGTTCGCGGTCTAATGAAACGTGCTAAAGACCAGTTTTATTTAATAATTATTATTATTATCATCATCATATAATTATAATAAAACGTCTTTATATTTTGTTTGCGAAGTTAAGGCATTATCGCCTTCTCTTACACTTAACCACTTAGCGTAATGAAACATAACACTAATTTTTTTGGAAAGGAAAATAAATAAAACAATGACATAAAACTTAATATCTACTATAAACTTAGAAATAAGCTTATATGAATTATATGAAAGCAACTTACATAAAGTCAAATTAATTTTAATAGTGAACTTACGCGATTAACACATACATACACACCTGCCATACATCCATATACATATAACAGTACTATTTATCGAATTTAACTACAAGATAGCATTGACTAGCAAAAATTCTGACACTGAAATTTATTTTAAGGATTACTGAAAGAGCTTGCGACATTGCGAGGAAGATGATGCAGACCAGCAAGTAAGCAACAATGTGATGATAATATTTATCTTACAAACAATATATTATATGTCTCATCATTTTCTCATTTACAACTGATGCACTCATGAACAATACTCGGCCCATGGCAGTGTTAATTTTACATCATGGCGGTCGGATTGAAATGGGTAGAAAAGTAGTTAAAGGCTGTTCACGATAAAGTGAGCACTTTTGAAATCAACCTTAGAAAAATGTCACTGCCCCCTGCATGCACATGTTCTAACGGGCGCGCTGAGTGACGCCCGGTAAAGTAGGTAATGATGGACGGAAAGTAGCTCCATATGTTAACATCTAATAAAATGTCGTATGTAACCATTTGTGATCATTTGAATTATTTCTTACGGGTTCTATTTTTTTTTTAACGCCCCAGTGTGTAAAAATTAACAGATTTATAAAATGTTTGCTGTTTTAATAATTTCGCAGTTACACTTGACCGACGCGTGAATTAAGTGATGAGGCCCATATCAATGTTAATTTTACATAAGGTGGAATAATACACAACGTGCATACAAGTAGATCTTAAGCAGGGCTTTCAAAAGTGCTAATTTTGTAGTGAACAGCCTATAATAGGCAGGGCTCTGAAAAGTGCTCGACTAACCGCTGTTAGACTATTACAGTCTTTTTTTACAAAACGTAATTAATTTCTGGAATTTTTATCGGCGCACGAGAATGGAAAACTACAAGAGAACTACAGTTAACAAACATTCTTCGAAAATTTGTATTATCATGCAGATGCGATCGTTCTAGGTCAGGTAGGCTCGAAAGACCTTCAAGGACCTTTGGAACAGACGGAATTCCTAAAAATAGTAATCGACATGATTTTGACGGCTACTTACTAAATTTCTGTAGTCGCGTGAACCTTCTATCATCAGTTGACGTCAGATATTTAGCCAAATGCCCATTTCGTTTATATGCATGTGTGGATATGTAGGCGTTAAGGCCTTCTTTGTTTGCTAAATTTTTGGTGCTTTTTTTTTCAGAAACATTTACATATCTCTTACTGGGAATATAAAATTGCTTAATTGGCAGTCCCGGTTATAGTCAATATCGAGAAAGAATGTAAAGGATGAGTTTATCTCGACGTATGTGATAAGTAGAATGGAACACTTTAAAATTGTTCCAACCCTGTAATTTGACACAGCAAGGTCTTTATCGGCTAATAAAATGATTTTATTGTACAAACGTCACAAATTTGGATGATCTAACTTTGAAAAGGTGCTAGCGATTTGTTGCATTTCAAATCACATACATAAATATTAATAAGTTTGTTTCGAGATAAGCTAAATATGTTTATTTCAGTTTCTTATCATCAGGTGCCTTATCGCCAGTCACGCAAGCGTGGTTCCTGTAAATGGAAAAAAAAAAAAAATACCGCAGGTTAACAAAATGTCTTCCTGTGCACCTGCAGATGTCTGCATTTCCGAGAAAACTCGCCGTGAGACTGCATGGAGTTTCGATGATGCACATGAACAATAGCGAGGGAATTGTGCTCAAACAAAAGGACGTGGCTGAGAATCGCGGTTGCTAGTCTCCACAAAGCCTGGTCCTTGTGAAGCAACATTCTCCTGGAAGAAACACGTCCAGTGCAGGATTCCCGCTCGGCCGCCCCGCCGCCAGTAATTCTCCAAAGAACAGTTGACACACCATATCTAACGCAGTCTTATTTTTTTTTTCTTTTCAGAAGTTTAAAAGGTAAGCTGTTCGAGTCTTGCAGCAGATGTGATTGAGAAGTTCTTACAGCATCTCTGACATTAATCATTTATTTTCTCTTTCTTTTCCTGTAGTTGAAAATAAAGTCATTCGCGCTTGCTTTAAAATTGCAGACAACAACGTGAAGGTACAAAAAAAAAAAACACTCAGTATTGCCTATTTAAAAATAGCTCATCAATATCCTTTGAAATGACACGTGAAGAAAATTTAAAGTGCAAACTAGAATTCTTGAATAGTTTTTCCTGTGGGCATATTTCTCAATTCAGATATGCGCGGCTGCAAGATAGCATTCGCTGTACTCAATGCTGTCTCTCGTGGCAATTCGATTTCTTTCAACGCGTACGTATTACTTTACAAAAAACTTCTTCTCGTCATTTTCTAAATGCACAGCGTACAATAAACGTTATTTTCAAAATAATGATTTACGTTGCCTTTATTTGTCTTTTCGGTTCACTGTAACAGAACATGTTTTCCGGTATGTTTAGGCCTAACACGGGAAAATTTTTTAATTTCTTTCTTTAACAAAGCAGTCATAGTTTTTAGGGTCATTCAGTTTACTTCACTGCATGAAGGCAGGCTAGTTCTGCACAGCTCATGAGCTCTTTATTGCGAGTTGTACTGTGCAGTTTAGGAAATAATGGAAAAATAGGGCAGAAATCATATACAGTTGATGATTTCTTTTTTCGAGTTTATTGCTATATTCTGTGTCGTGACATCTTAAACATCCTTTGAGAAAATGTATTTACACAACACAATTATTTGGAAGGAAAGGGAAATTTGGGCCACCAGCATTTTAAGAGAAAGTTTATAGAAGTTGCAGCCATTTTTATTTATTTTTTTAATATTGAGTAATCGATTTTTTTTTTTTTACTTCCATTAATCTGTCTGGGGACCACATGTAAATTTCCGTTCCTTATCATTTGTTCTTTTCTTTTCTGCAGTATTTTTATCTTGTCCCTGTGTTTCATTTTCCTTTCTCCGACCATTTTGTGCTTTTTTTTTTTTTTTTTTTTTTATACCGATCTTGGAATCTTTCCATTTTCAACACATTCTCCTTAAAAACTTTTCTTTCTCTAGCTTCTTCTGCTTTTATTTCGTTTCTTTCTAAATCCTTCTTGACTTCTTGAATCCAACTTGTTGAATTTTTTTTTAATCAAAGGTATTTGAAGATATGTTTTGTTAACCTATTTTCTTCCATTCTGTACAAATGACCAAAAAAATATTTTTATATTTTTGACCTTTTTTTCTTTTCTGGTTTACACTATTATCTCTCACTCGTTCTCTTTCTCTCTCTCTCTCTCTCTCTCTCTCTCTCTATATATATATATATATATATATATATATATATATATATATATAATATATATATATATATATATATATATATATATATATATATATATATATATATATATATATATATATATATATATATATTATATATATATATATATATATATATATATATATATATATCTCACACACACACACATAAATACATTTCACAATTTTTTGAAAATGGTGTTCTAATTTTAACTCAAAAATACTATATAAAACTATTTGCTTCCAATCCTTTCCTCATGAACTCAGTAACATTTTTTAACAAAACTTTTTCCTTCATGGCAATTGCGAGAAAGAATGCAACATACACATTTCTCCCCAAGCATAAACACATTTAATATTTTTATTCTTTTAATTTTTTTTAACTAAGTAAATCTCACGCAGCACACATTTGCGAACTCTGCTAATTTGTACTAATATGTTGTTGAAATAAAAAGAAACACCATAAAAACAATTAAATTATTTAGAAACTTTAAAAACTCTAATAAAAATGCAGTGTTACACTATTAGTATACATTTTATAACACTCCCAAAAATGTATCTTTATTACACTAAGTTGCGACATAATAAAAAAAATGTAATATTTCGAAAAAGTAGATTTTAATATATAATAGAAACGAAAATGCAACAAACGTTACTGTTTAAGAAAATTACAGTTATAGCTTCAATATTTTTTTAAATTTTCAATATAATATGGTTGCGATTAATATAAACAAAATTCCACTTTGCCTTACAATTTATAACATTTATTATGATAAGTGATCGTTATTATTTAAAAAATAAGAGTGTTATACACATACGCATGTGTATGTATGAAGCAATATGACTGTGATTTTGCGATTTCGTACCTGGTAAATTTGTCATTTTTACTTTTTGTTAGGTAAAAAATACGAAACAAAATTACGAAAACAACTTTTTTTTTGTACGTCTTTAAAATCAGACTGACACACGAGGTACAGGCTACTCACAATAAAATGAGCACTTTTGAAAGTCCTGCTTGTCTAGTTGTATTCACGTTGTGTAGTCTGCCGCCTTATGTAAGATTAACATTGGCATGGCCGTCATCACTTTATTCATGCGTCGGTCAAGCGAAACAGCGAAATTATTAGAAAAGTAAAAATCTTTCAAAATTATCTGATTTCTACACCTCGATGCATAAAAAAAAAAAAAAATTAAAGCGAAACAGATAATATAAGTTGTCACAAATGGTTACTTATCACTTTTTATTCCATGTTACGACGTGTAACTAATTCCCCTCCATCGTTACCAACATTACTGGGCGTATGCCACTCAGTGCACCCCTTAAAATATATGCAGGTAAAGGCTGTTCACGATAAAGTGAGCACTTTTGAAATCATCTTTAGAAAAAAATCACTGCTCTTACCTGCTTATAGTATTTTAACGGGTGCACTGCTTGATATGCGCCTAGTAATGTTGGTAACGACGGATGGAAAGTAGTTCCATATTTTAACGTCGAATAAATAGTGTTATGTAACCATTTGTGATAACTTGAATTATTTCTTTCGCTTTATATTTTTTAATGCATCGAAGTGTAAAAATATTTACTTTTCTAATAATTTCACAGTTTCACTTGCCTGACGCTTGAATAAAGTGATGAGGGCCGTGGCAACAGTAGTTTTACATAAGCGGAATATTACACAAAGTGGATACAAGTAGACCTTAAGCAGGGCTTTGAAAAGTGCTCACTTTATCGTGAACAGCCTTTAGATCCCAAAGAAGATACGCATTAGCAGCTAACACAGGCGTGTTCACGTATAACTCACAGCCGCGTGTCACTAACACAGCCACGCAACAGAGTAGATAATTGCACACAGACGAAATGGCGCGGTGATTCGTTTGACATGGGCGTGCAATTTCTCCGACTGGGTGCGCGAGGCTCTGGGAACGAGCCATGTGTCTGATTGGCTGCTGCATCCTGCGGAAGGTTCCATATTCGCTGGATTGCCGTCTGCTGCGAGAAGGTCGCCAGGCGCTCGCTGACTGGCGAACGACTTGTGCCTACATCTCGCCGGCCAGCGACGCCATTTTGCTGTAGTCAATGTTCGCGGTTTGGTCGCACCTTTCGAATTAAACCTTTGGGAAAACTTGTTTCCTAAATGTGCCATGTATCACAATCATTTGATACTTATGTTTACATTAGAGTAGCCTACCATAAAATTATAATACTTCATTTTTAATTTATATAAATAAAAGCAGAGAGAAAATAGGTGTGTTGGTAGTATCTAGCAAGATACTATGTAAATATTCTCACATTGAGTGTGCACGAATGCAGCGCGTTGTCCGCCGGACGTATAATTTTCTAAACTTAGTAATTGTTGGTTTGCAGGAAGCGGATGAAAATTCTGGAAGTAGAACTTTAGCAATGCTTCAGCGAAGTTGGCGGTAACCGTGATTAACCTACATGTGCGGTTGGAGTGAGTGAGTGATGAGATTTGGGCGGCTCTTAACATCGAGGTCTTGAGAGCCGACGAGGGTGATTGAGGTGAGTTTGGAGCAGCGCCGGAATGAAAGGACGGGGAAAACGGGAGATCCCCGAGAAAACCCGTCAGCACGATTCCCACGTGCGAAAATCCGGGAGTGACCCGGCCGGGGATTGAACCCGGTTCGCCTTGGTGGACGGCGAGCAGACTATCCGCTCAGTCGCCGCAGCCCCCATGTGCGGTTGGAGTTCGCGATGTAAGCGTTTATTTCACCTCTGTATTCTTATGTATTCTTTTAATACCTACTTTGGAAAAAAAATCTGTTAACTCCTACTTAAGCTGGATTCACAATAAATGAAATTATGCATTAACCAAATACAGTAATCGCCGATCTGGCAAAAGGAAACACATCTTCTGTATTTGTAGTTTCCGATTATGAATATGCGCCAATGATTCCACACACGCATCATTATTCCATAGCATTTTTAATATATTTTCTTCTTAACTATTTGTATACTTTACCTACACCTTTTGATTTATACATTCACTTTGATCAATGTGTAAATTGTTGCTGTCCATTCGTCAAATTATTTTAATGTGTTGGCATTCAGTTTTCATTACATGTAAGTTATTATTATATATATGTTTATTTATTTTAATGAGCTACGATTCAATATGTTGTTTTCCTCTCAGGTACTTTATTGGTTATGCACATTTATATTTGTGATTGGTAATACGGATTATGAAACAAATTTTGTGTTAATGTAGATCAGTATTATTGTGTTGTTTTAATTTTAGTTTCTTTAAACATTGCCTTGTCTCTAGTCGTGCTCAAGATATGTACATAATAAGAAACCATTGATCTTTTTCACATCTACTACTTTTTGAGCTATCATATTTCTGTCTCGCCTCTTGTTAATGTAAGTATTTTTCTTGTTCTTTATGTTTACGTATGTGTACACAGAAATATACCTGGTTAAGTGTAAGAGAAGGTATTGAAGCCTTATCTTCGCCAGTATAAATAAAGTCGAAAAAAAAATATATATATATAATATATATGTGTGTGTGTGTTTTAATTCTTCATTCCAGCCGAATTATACAGGCGACAACCATGTCATGGTTACGTTTGTTCATTACCTAATCTCGTATATCACAAGTATATTTAAGCAGATCATACTTCGAAGCCCACAGTTTCTAGCATAGAAGCTTATTTTTGTGAACAAAATCATAAACATATGAACACACACGCCTTTTAATATTTTTTTATACGTACGCTACAGTAAATAGGTAACAGTTTCCCGCCAACAACACAGACTGCTCTGTGCTGATTGGTCGTCGCCTTACAAGTTTCATTTAAGACATAAAATATAACTATTTCTTTTAACACTTACGGGAATCCCAACAACGCGCGTGACCTGCTAAGTTCCATTGGGAACCAATACGTAAGATAACACACTTCTACTTCTTCTGCATACGCCTCGGTGCATAATTAAACGCTAAATCGTTGTGTTGTAAACCGAGCTTTAGCCTTAGCTGTGGAAGAGCGCGCGGCTCTTTAAGGGCCAGGGAAGACTTCTGGGACTAATTGGCCTACGACGAGGGCGGCGCGTTCACTCTGCGGCCTGCCGAGCACCTGTGCATGCGGCCATTGTTCCGTGACGGGCTGACCCGCAAGGAAATACCCCAAGTATCCTCTCGGGGTCGAAGGTCGCGTACGATGCCCTCCTGTGTGTCGGGTCGCCGTCCCGGATACCGCACACCACAACACGTGGCCTGAAACAACTTAGCATTGAGCAAGGGGTCGAAGCTCTGTAGGGATTTCGCGGGCCACTAAATTGTTAGGTGGAATAACTTCACCAACTGTTGAAAAAAAAAAAAAAAATGAAAATAATGCTCTTTAATAAAGAAAGCTGTATATTTTATAAATAATATTATTTTATTTTTAAATATACTTAACTCACAAGTAAATTAAGTTTAATTTTTCTCATCATCATTCATAAAATATATAGTTTTTATGTAGGCACGCACTGTCAGCGCCTGAGCGTTGAGTTGTTCACTTGTGTTTTGATTCCGTTGTTATGTTCGTTGCTGGAGAAGGTGGAGTTGATGCTTGCAACCAATTAGGAATTGGAATAATTGAACATTATTAAATTTAAAAAAAGCTGATTGTCTAGGAATAAATGGTACAAGAGTTATTGATATCAGAAACAATGCCTTTTTAAAAGAAAGATAAATGTACGATTAGCATTTTAATAAACTAATGTGCAGTTAACAGAGTTGCCAACCTATGTATCCTCTACCATCTATAGTTAAACACGCATTTAGTTCAATTTTACTGTTTGTAAATACAGCATTTAATTATAACATTTGTAACAAATCGTTATTAGCAGTAACTAAAACGTCTGTCTGAAAATTGAAAAAAATTATGTTTAAGAGTTGTACGGTTGGCAGCAAATTCTACCTAATTGAGGAAACTAATTTTCCACCAAAATAGCATTGAGTTTCGTCTCTTTACTTCATTTGCTTTGTGGCATCGAGGAAGTTCCCGCGGAGCGGGTCCCATCCGCCGCTTGTGCCGCGATGGAAGATACATTGCAAGACTGCATCTTTAATTGTCTGGCTGATTCTATGAAAGATCTGGTCTTCTGATAGCCGTTTTCATGAACTTTTCCATAGTAATTGCTGGAGAGTGGAGAGATTTATGTGGCTCTTAAGAGTAGGATGTCCTGAAACATTTTCTTTGAAATAGTTTTTTGCGCGTATACGCATATCTCGGTAAATAAACGTTTTGCAAATACGACTTTTTGTTAGACAATATAAAAAGTAATTATCTATGCCCTATTTTTTTTACTTTCGTCATATTAAGTTTATTCTTGGAGAAAAATTATCGTGAATATGGTCAAATATCGTATTTTTAAAGCTTGCTATGCAGTTTTCTTAAGCGGCAAGAGAAAAGTATAGACATATGAGAATAGTTTAATTTGTGGCCTTTCATCGTGTGTAATAAAGCCCCTATCTCACATGTGAAAATCCAGGAGCAACTCAGTCGGGAATCGTACCCGGTTTGTCCTGGTGAGAGACGAGCAGTCTAACCACTCAGCCACCGCGGCCCCTTCATAGATGTAGGTCTGTTGTCACATTTTCAAATTCTCCCTTCTTAAAAGACCAAGCAAACAAGAAATCAAAGGCTCCAACATGGCGAGTGAGACCTGGCTATAGGTCATGGGACAAATTTTTTTTTAATCACAACTGGCAACTTACTGTTAACTGTCAACAGAATTACAATTAAAATATTTAAGTTGCTTACAGTGCTGAATAGTACTATTATAGGCTGTTCACGGTTCATTGAGCATTTTCGAAAGCCTTGCTGAGGATATACTTTTCCTCTCGCTTGGTATCCTTCCGCCACATATAAAATTAACACTGGGGTGTTATTAACACTATTATAAACGTAACATGGGACTAATCACTTTATTCACGCACCATCCAAGTGAAACTGTGGTATTGTTAAGAATGGAAATACGTTACTGATATGCAAATTCCTGTTCTAAAAGTGTATAAAACAAGAAATTCTATTTCAACGGTCATACATTTAAACATTACACTTGCAATATAACGTCTAGTGTTAAAAGCGATTTTTATTAATCCGTTGCCAACTTAACTCGGTTCCAGCATTCCACAAAGTTAAATATAATATATGTAGCTATAAGAAGTGTGTGTGTGTGCGTTTTTTTTTTTTTTTGTCAACAGAGCACACTTCATGGGGAACAGCCTTTAGACACTTTTATCATAACTCTGAACAGGTATTTTGCTCCAACACGTTACTTCAGAACGTCTTGCGTTCAGGCTAATGCTAGGATAACGGCTCCGAATTGTGTGAGAAACTATGTCAGTTGTTCTCGAGATTCACTTTACAACGGAATACTAGGTGTACGCCTATCTGTGAACCTAACACAGGCCATTTTCTCTGGCATTTCTTCCATTAACAAACCAAAGTGCACGAACAAAGATTTAACAGCTCAATGAAAGACAAAAGCCCATGCCAAATCACTGGACACATTATATAACCGAAAAGAGCAACACGCATTATCAATATTTATAATAAGGCAGCTGAAATCACTGATGGTACATTGAGAAAGTTCTGCGAGTCACGTAATACCTAGCAAAGAACCACCAATGATCCGCAGTCCACAGTTTGAAAACCACTGAACGAGCTGGTCCCGTTTAAAAGAAGACATTAAGACATAAATTAATATAGAAAATACTATATAAAGGTATTCCTCTCGCGCCTGTATGAAGCAATAACATTTACTCAGATAATTACTTAATCATTATTTATCTGCGCCAGAGAACCATCAGAACTAAACCTTTGGCACGTGATTGTGAGTAACCATGAAATATCTTATTTTCTGAGAACGACATTGCACATAATGCCAACGGTACAAGTTAATTTTTTCCCCTGCTACCATCACTCTTTACTTCCCTCTGATCATTTAATGCTTCTTCTTCAAGAGAATTCTTTTAAGATGTGGACTGAAATGTTTTGTTTAGATTCTCTTCCTGGTAAAAGCTAACTGCTTACGCATTGGCTACCACAGAAAGTTGTGGTTTCCTGGTTTTACAAACTGCTACTATTAAAACCCATGTCACTCTGTTCGGAGGATTCCTCGTCAGACAGGCTGGCATTACCACCGAGACGAAGTCGTGATTCAACAGGAACAAATACCCGTTTGGAACTGCGAGTGAAGCACAGAGCTGCATGCCAATGAAGGGCCGCACACTTCTTGGTAAATGCGCTCGCGTAGGGGCGTTGAAAAAAGTCGATATATCGAAATGACGGTATTATATCAACGATATATCGATACAAATCGTCGACATATTTCAATGATATTTTATTGAAATCAGTACATTTTTCGAAGTATCGGAGATAAATATTTTTATTGTACTCTTTTTGATAAGCTATGAATTAAAATGAATTAAAAAAATTTCAATGTGTATTTTAGTAATATGCACCAAAAAACATGTGCCACATCTTATTGCAATGCTTGTGTTCCCAATATGTAATATCCCAAGCAATTTTACATTTGCCAAGTCCTTCATTACACAAAATATCGGATTCAGATATACCAAAAATTGATATTTTTCTTTCCATATAACATTCCGTAAAACAATACTTTTACAAATAACCAATATAAATAATATCGATACTTTATTTCTGATATCAGCATCCCTTCGCACGAGAATCCTTTCATTAGTTGGACTACAGCCCGGTTCACTAAACTATACCGATCCCACCAAACACACAGAGCGGACAAAACATATAGCCGATAGCATGGAAATAGATTCTCTTTGTTACTGTTTGGGTGTTTCTTTGGAAGCTCATTTTAAAAACGCGCAGGTTCGTTAGTTCGTTCGTTATTTTTAATGGCAGTAAATCACTGATTCCGAATTAGACGCTGCTGCAGATTTACTCATTTTTAGTCATTTCAATGTGGGTTGAATTTTTATTTAAGGTTTTAAAATGTCTATAATTTAATTTTTCGCTCTCAAAAACATGTCAAAGTTAAATGCTACCTACTGGCTATTTTTAAACTTCGTAATGCGTTGAGTAAAATCAACATTAGGATTCGTCTGTTTAATTTTTATGCGTATTTTTTAACATCGTAAACAATTACCTCAGAGTAGAGTGGACAGGGTTCGGCGACTCTTAACATCGAGGTCATGAGAGCCGATGAGGGTGAAGCGAGGTGAGTATGGAGCAGCGCTGGAATGGAGTGGCAGGAGAACGGGAGATCCCCGAGAAAACCCACCGGTCAGTGGCTTCGACCGGCTTGATTCCCACATGCGAAAATCCGGAGTGACCTGGCCGGGTAAAGGATATAAGGATTTCATTCAAGTATTTCAAATCATGCTAGAAATACACAATTTTACCTTATCTTCGGATAATCAGACAAGTTATCGCCCTAATAAAAAATATATTTTTACTTTCGTGTTAATCTGTTGTAAGACTTACAATGATTCACTGTCTTAAATAATTGTGTAAGAATAATACTTATTGTACAAACATATGCAATTATGAGAATACATTTGCTTTCGTCTGTTAATTTTGTATTTTGTTATATTATTATAACTTAGTGCTCACTTATGCCCCACTTAAATCGTATTCTTGGCTCACAGTGGGGATAAGAGCCCATGTTTACTTAGTATTTTTAATTATAGTATATAGTAGAATTATTATCATCGTTTTGGCAGAAGGGTATCGGGGTTAGGCGCCAGCCCGCCATGTTGAATCTTGAGGCGGAGGAATATCCTGAAAGTAGAGTTTCATCAGGGCTTCAGAAAAGTTGGAAGTAATCATGAATGGACTATACTAGTAGACTTCATTGTAACAACGGGGCTGATGTGCACCGAGTACTCTGCACGTTCCACGACAGTTCTCGACATATTGTATATAGGCTATTCACGGTAAAATGAGCACTTTTGAATGACCTGCTTAAGATCTACTTGTATGCAGGTTGTGTATTCTTCCGCCTTATGTAAGATTAACATTGTCATAGGCCTCGTCACTTTATTCATGCTTCGGTCAAGTGAAACTGCGAAATTATTAGAAAAGTAAATAATTTATAAATCTGCTTATTTTTTCACTTCGATGCATTAAAAAACACAGAAAGCGAAAGAAATAATTTAAGTGATCAGAAATGGTTGCCGAACACTTTATATTCGACGTTAAGATAAGGAACTACTTCCAATCCATCGTTACCAACTTTACTGGGCGCATGCCACACAGTGCGCCCTCTTAAACATATGCAGTTAGCGGCTGTGACATTTTTTCTATGGTTGATTTCAAAAGTGCTCACTTTATCGTGAACAGTCTTTACCTACGAGACGTGGCTGCTGAACGAGGTATTTGAAGATGTAGCTACTGCATGCAAATACAATGTAAATTATTACATGAAAATATAACGTTTATATACCTAAACCAGTAGTATGTTTCTCAACATATTTTACTGTGATGTCGGCATAACTCATGTAGTGAGAACGTTTTTTTTTTCATTCGTCTATTTATTTCATGCTTAATTATTCTTTTTGTAAGACAAATGTATTGTGCCTCTATTTTTGGAGAAATATCAGTCACAAAAAGTCACACCACTGTCTCTACTGAGTGGAAAACGAGAACTGAAAATAAACAAAACAATTATTTGGTATCAGAGATAAATAGTTCTTCGGATTTTCGAAATAAATTCATGCCATGGCCTAAGAAAATGTAAATAAACAAGATGCAAGAAAATCTATGAAAAAAAAAATTAGCGAAATTTTTGTAAAATAATATGCCAGATATCCTTAAAATGATATCTGTGGAGAGTGTACACTTCAGGAACATTACTGTGACGTAATTGTTTACCGAAAATGTATTCAGTGAAGACTCTCATAAAAACAGTGTGTAACGAATTTTACTTAGCATGGACTTTTGTTGAAAATAACGTTATTCTATTGGAGAAACAAATTATTAAGATGTAATTAAATCAAGTCACCATTAGCAGAAAAAAATACGACAACGAGCTGCCAAATAAATACATCCACATGATGTGATACATAACCTACATGTATATAAACTACGAATACGATAACGTAGTAATAAACTTCGTACGTAATCCCCATTAGTATAACCGAAATCTATACCCATGTGCTGGAAGTAGGTACCTCAAATAAATAGGGACACATCAACATTTGATAAACCGATTATATAAACAATAATTCTGCATGGCGAATTTAATCTATTCAGTTGATCCAATAAGTTATTAGTATAGGCTGTTTACGGCAAAGTGAGCACTTTTGGAATCCCTCTCATTTGGAATAATAGTCAATAAATATATTTTATTGTAGCCTTAGACATTAACATCCGAGTGCGGTGAAATATATATATATATATACACACACACACACTGTGTTTATTGGTTTTATAGCGATATTTATTTTAAAAGGTGGTTAAAGGATTTTAAAAAAATTCTGAAAGGAGAAAGTAACTAGGGCTTCAAAAGTGCTCACTTTACAGTGAACAGCCTATATTAATATAGATCGCCATCACATCCTGCTATCCCGCTCTACGGCTCCTGCGCCAGAACGTACCATAGCACACTACTGAAGACGTCTTCGTGAACATTGTTGATGTCCAGAACGAGCAAAGCGTTGTGGGGCGTTCGTGACACGGTGTGAAACAGTTCTTGGCGTATCTGTGTGCTGGCACGCCCGGGCGACACCCACCATTGTGTTCGCCAGGCCTGCATGGTTCACTAGCATGCAGATCCGAGAAGGCTGACCTCGCACAGCTGCCTCGTCCTGGAAGGCCACTGTGCTACAGAATACTCGGGCGAGACAGCCACTTCTTTAGTGGAATCCAAATGAGAAAATAATGTGCAGAAGTCGAGGACGCGAGTAGGGAAAGTTCATTGCCGCTGAACGAAGGGGTGGGGTTGTTCAGTTCAGTAGCGACAACGGCCGAGAGCGGTTGGGCGAGAGCTGCTTCACGCGTGCGTATTACCTATCGAGAAAACGTAGGTCGCACAGCGCCGTATTTAACAGCGCGTTTGTAGAGAGCGATGTTATCGGTTTGATGTGTAAATCGTCAGCTCACGTGGTTTCCTCCCTCCAGCCGCAGACGCTCGGGAGAGCCCTCCCCTATACTGCCTCCCAAACCTTCCCTCCCTCAAACAGGTCTGCGAAAATTACTTTCTCATTTGAAATTTATTATATTATATCTCGAACCCAGCGATCACTGGCCAGCGACATGGCACAACGCCGTTCGCCATTCAGTGCCTGGTAACTTACTTGCCAGGCTCATTACACAGCCTCGCACAGCCAATCAGGGAATAGGTACGCCTACATCAAAGGGACCTCCACGCCACTTCACTTCTGTGTTGTTCCCCATTCTGTGACCGTGCTTCGCGCACGAATATCGGTAGCTGACTGTCTCCCGTTGATACGTCACTGTGACATAACTGTGCCCCATCATACGCGTTGTTCTTGAGGTGGAGAAATGGGAACTAAAGGCTGTACACGGTAAACTGGGAACTTTCGAAAGCCCTGCTTAAGATCTACTTGTATGCACATTATGTATTCTTCCACTATAGACGTAAAATTTATATTGCCATGGGTTGATCACTTTATTCATGCTTCGGCCAAGTGAAACGGTGAAATTGCTAGCAAATGAAATATTTTAACCCATTCAGACCCAGTGTACACAATTGTGTTCATTACACAAGTGTAGGCAACTTTCGGTATTTACTGCACACTGCGAATCTCAATGACCAATGATGTCATCTGTGGGTAAATTATTCGTAAATAGTATTACTGGTCTAGGTCATAATTGGTTCATTTAACTGTAGTCGAACCTATAGCCTATATCTCATTGACTGTGGCAACGAAATAAGTATTGTGTCGACTTAAGTACTGCACGCATCATAAATTTTTTTGTTTGAAACACCTGAACCAGTAAATTAAACTGGGTCTGAAAGGGTTAAAAAATTACATAATTCGTAGACCTATATCACATTAAAACACCGAAAGAAAAAAAAAATTTCACTATCCACACATGTTTTATTCAACTTTAAGAAATGGAACTACTTTTCCCCCATCGTTACCAAATTTGCTGGGCTCATGCCAGGCATTATGCCCGTTGAAATATACCTGTGCAGGTAGAGGCAGTGACATTTTTTAAAGGTTGATTTCAAAAGTGCTCACTTTACCGTGAACAACCTGTAAATGTGGAAATGGGACCTCATCTACGGTATACGCTACACTCGAAGGTCCAGTTTATGTTCAAAGGAGAACACAGGATAGTTTCCCTTGATTTTGAACAGTAGTTTCTCGCACGTAACTTCTTTATCTATGCTTCCTCTAACCTCTAATGAGACGGTAGTATCATAGGTTAGTTTTCCTCTCAACTATTCGCGACGTTAACAACTGTTCACCGTAAAGTGAGAACTTCTCAAACAAACCTTTGAGCAAAACCACTGGCAATAGTCACGACACACTGGCACACAAGCTGCCAGTTAAGTTGGCAACTAATTCAGGAATTTAGTACTTAAGACTTGGCACTATATTGTGAATGCAATGTTCAAATTTATAGCCAATGAATTTAGAAATAATATTTCTAATAATATTTTACCGACAATTTATAATAATTATTTTGTAATTAATACGAATAAAACAGGCAGAAAATAGGCGTGGTGGTAATGTCTAGTAATAAATAGTTCTTATGCAAAATATTCCTTCATTTAGAGCACACCAGTATGGTGTAATATTGTATACTCGGTTAAGCTATGTTTGCACGAGGCGAAGGAATATCCGGAAATTGTAACTTGAGCAGGGATTTTAAAAAATCTGGAACTAACCGTGAATGTACTACAGTAACACATTTTCAATCTTAACAATTCCACGGTAAGTATGACTAAAGTGATGATACCCACGGCAATGTTAATTATACATATGGCGGAAGGATAGAGAATGAGAAGGAGCAGTAGATCATCTGCAGGGTTTTCAAAAGTGTTCAGTTTACCGTCAATATCCTATATTCACTTTCGACGCATTATGCTGGAATCAAAATAGCAACGTCTGCCACGTTCCCCGCCTATAAAATCCGAATCTGACACCGCTAGGAATCGAACCTGACTCGCGGGCGAGTGGTCTAGCAATTACAACCCTACGGCAGCGACTTGAGTCAAGAATTTACTATCGATACCTTGTACCGAGGTGAGAGGAATAAAAGACCGACCGTGTGCCTGTGTAGCCCTCGAATGGTTGCCGCGTGGACATTTTCACGACCTAGAGAAATGCGTCCCTGCATACAGCACTTCCAAAAAAAAAAAAAAAGAAACCAAATCCTACAACCCATTCGCATATCTGCTACTGCCGACGGAATAACGAAAACACTGCATTGTTTATTTATTTTCATGTTTGTGCCTGCTTCAAACTCCGAGCAGATAGAGAACAAAAGTTGGAACAGCCAATCACAATGCGTTCTCGAACTCCAAACGAGCCACGTCAAAAAATTGAATTTGGTTGAAACTCTGCTTGCGGAAAGGGCAGACGTCATTGATATTTCCCAGAGGTCCACTGTTTTACATGTTTTGTTCTAAAATGGTAATGGTTAATAACGTAAGCAACGTATAGAGTAAGGTGGGGCTAGATGACGCACCTAAGATTCTAGTACAGTTTTTTAATGCTTAAACAACATTCATCACCAGATATCTTGGTTACATACTGTATAACATATTGTTTTTCTAATAATGAAACAATATGAGTAGTATGATTTGGGGAAGTCTGAGCCTAGGGCATCAGGCATAGGAGCACAGGATTGTACACATCTCGTAGTAATGATACGACGTACGTTGTATACAGGCATAATGATAAATGGTTCCTCGGTGGTGAAGAAATAGAGTTTCTACTAGGTGGGAGCATCCAAGTTGTCAATTACTTGGTCAATGGAACCCCCGGACTATACAAACTTCTATTTCGCAAGGAGCCCAGTGAGTTTACAGAATCCGACCTCCTGGAATACAAGACTTTGCTCGAACTCACGCACGCACTTTACCAAGACAGTCATCCTGAGACAGGTGTAGATAAAAATTAAGATCACGAAAAAATCAACATTCTCGCAGACCTCTTCAGCGGCCTAGCACTGAAAAGTGGTGAAGGTCTGAAGATGATAGACGATGGCAAGAACATTGATTACGTGTTTTGGTATGATCCGAACTAGTGGATAGGCTGCAGCTACTGCTTGCTTCGCAAAGTGTTGGAAATTACTCCCACATCAACAAGATAGCTTGACTCATAGCAGAACTTAAAGAGGCGGGCTACATGCGATGAATCGATTGGGTATCGCCAATGAACTGCATGTGGCTACCAGGCACAACTACCGCCATTGCAAGTTCATGATATGTGGGAAGAACGATCTGTTTCAAGCCGACCTCGTCGAGATGATACCGTATGCTCAAATCAACAAAGGCTACAAATACGTGTTGACAGTCATCGACGCCTATAGCAAATTCACCTGGGCCAGGCCGGTCAGGTCGAAGAATGCACATGATATCACCGAGGCCGTCGCAGAAGTGTTGAGCGAAGGACACATCAGGCCAATTTGCAAACCGACCAGGGCAAGGAATTCTACAATACAAAGTTCAAGGCACTGATGAAGAAACATAACATAAATCATTATGCCACATACAGTAATCTCAAAGCTTCATTTGTCAAGAGGTTCAACAGGACTCTGAAGGGCAAAATGTGGAAACTTTCGCAGCAAAAGGTAGCTACAAATGGCTTGAGCTACTGCCGAAACTTGTACGCAAGTATAATTCTACAGTCCACTCGACCACTCGCATGAAGCCCGAAGATGTCAAGGATGACTCCCTGGTTCGGACTGTGTATGCTATTCCGAAGAGGAAGGACCCATGCAATACTAAAGCCAAGATCAGTAACCTGGTACACATCTCCAAACAGAAAGGTGTCTTCGAGAAAAGGTTCACAGCAAATTGGAGCCTCAAACCATTTCATGTGTGACATATATGTAACTATGCTCCGAGGACCTACTATCACGAAGATCCGAACAACGTACCCATCCATGGCAGTTTCTACACCGAAGAGATCCGGCCGACGAAGTTTCCAGACATGTATTTGGTGGAAAAGGTGCTGAAACGGCGTAATGGAAGGTCCTACATTAAGTAGTAGGGTTTCCCTGCCCACTACAATTCCTGGGTCACCGAGGCGGACATCGAGCGGTGAATGCCGAAGATTACTACACCTGTATATGTTATTATGTGTACAATAAATCTGATGTAAAAGACGATATGCTGTGTTTTATTTCAAAAACCCTTTTCTGCTTTATATATAAGAATTCAAAATTTAATACATTTAAATACTTTGCAGGAATGGTCAATGTCACCATTCGGTACAGACCTATATCAGATGTTACAACATCGGGTTGTCACACAAAGGTGAGACACAAACTATAAAACAAATGACAATAAAAACATGGAAGACTGCACCTAGCAAGATGGCTGCATCCCAACATGGCAGCCTTCAGTAACACATATAAACCAATTATGTACGAAAAAACAAATATGGCCACATCCAGTAACATATATAAACAAATGATGTACGAAAAAAACAAATATGGCATCCTCCACTAACATATACACAAAGATGGTGGCCTTCAGTAACATACAAACAAAGATGGCTGCCTTCAGTAGCACGTAAACAAATGACGAATGAAAAAATCAAGATAGCGGAATAATCATAAGTGAGGGGAGTGGAGGCGAGGGAATCAGTCGCCTGCTGGGAATGTAACGAGCGTGACTAATTGGTGGTGCTGGGGTGCCTATGGAATTTTTATACATTTTTTAAACAATTTTTCAATATAAAATTTTTAAGGGAATTTTTTATTGGAAAAGTGAAAAATGGCCGCCAGGGTTAAATACTTTCTAATAAACAAATTTTTTAATCAATTTTTTAATAAAAAATAAATTTAGAGTGACATTTTTAGGGACAGAAGGGAAATTTTGAGGGGAAAAAGGGATAAATGGCCACCGAGGCTATAGGTTTTTTAATTAAAATTTTTATAAAATTTAAAAAAATAAAATTTCTAACGATATTTTAAATTTTTAAACAGTATTTTTTTTCAAACAAATTTTAATTACATTTTAATAATACAGTTTAAATAAATTTTAAATAGTTTTTAAAATTTTTAATAATATATTTTTTTCGCATTTTTTCGCATTTTTTTGGTTTATGGGGCCTGAGGTTACCTGGGTCAAGGTCAAAGTCACTGCCAGAGGTCAAGGTTAATGACATCCATGATGGTGGACTGTGACGTTACAAGATAGGGGCTGCCGGCTCCTGCGCTCGTATACCCGATGCCCTTGACCCAGATTTCCCCAAATCATACTACTAATATGTCTGTGTAATAATATTTAGCACAATCTTAATTATTATTAGAATGATTATCTGCGTTCTGGCATAATGGGAACGGGACTAGCGCCCCGGCGCCGGCCGGCCGCCATGTTGTGACGTCACCCAACCGCCATATTGAGTCCAGGTGACCTTGACCTTGATCCCATGCCCATAACAATATGTATTGTTGATTTCCATGCCATAACTACTTTGTACCTAGTTCCGACACTGCAAAGTTAACCCGAAGCAAACAAGTCACATGCAGATTTGCACCGCTTTACAGCATGTCAGAACATCTGATGGGGAAATTTATAGAAGACGAGCAGCCAGGAACGTCGGAACTTTTCTCAGTCAGGTTATGTTAGGTTAGGGAGGGGGTGGATAGGTTATGTAGAAAATTTGGAGCGTCTGGTGATGAATAAAGCTTCTATTCAAAAATTTAGTTTTTGTAACAATTGTGTCAGTGTTTATTTGCACACATATTTATGTTGCGTCCTATTCTCACATTACAGTACAAAAGTACCGTATAACGTTATTGAGGTCATGTTCGAATGGTACATTTCGTAATTATGTAATGTTCGATTTGGTAGGTTTCGGTTTGGATGCTGCCGACTGACACTTGTTTGGTAACAGAAACAACACACTTTGGCAGGAAAATTTATTTGAAGGAATCGTAGTTGTTAAAAAATAAATGTGTTCATTTTATATTATTCTTAAAGGACCTATGTTATTTATTTGTAATTTATAAGGCCAACATTAATATTTTACAATAGTATTATTGTAATAGTAAACAAAGTTACAATTGCCCTAATGAATCTGAAGCATTATTTACTATCACAAAGCACAGTTTTATTCCATATTAATTTAATTATGCATTTTTGTATATATTTTGTTGATTATACCAATACGCATCATCCGGACGAAAACGAATATGGCGGCGATTGGGTAATATCGCGTTTTCGTCAAGGTTGATATATGCAAAAAAAATATGCATTTACAAAGAACGTCATTATTTTTGTACACAAAATTGGGTCACGTGACCATTTTGTTAACAAAATTTGTAAATTATTAGTACATGACCTGAGTGGCCAATGTTATTAAATATACATCAAGTATGAAAATATACAGTTACATCACGTGAAGTTTTTGGCGTCCTTATGTGAGATTACGAGAGGAGGGAATGGCTCACTTTCCGCCCCTTTATGATGCCTCTGGAACCAGTAACATTATCCGAGTGAGGCGAGCGTTCAGATCAGACTGCTACGAGTGACCTCATTATGTCGCTGTCGAACGTCCAGAATGATGCAGATGAAAGGTGAAGGTGTTGTTCGAAACTGGATCACTGTCTCGCAGGTATGGTTGCAGTGGTCGGGGTTTTCCTGCGAAATTTCGGCAACGTATCCCCAAGGTCCCCATGCGGGTCAAGGAACGCCGAGGACAAACGAGTGCAAGAGATTCAGGTCGACATGCAGTTTGAAGGTCACGTGCGACCTTCTCTCCTCTGTCGGTCTAACACAGTGGCCGAAAGCTGGGATCTCCGGGCCACGACAGCGGAAGATAATGATCTGCCCTCGGACCTGGACAATACCGTCTGCACTGCGAACGAGGTAGTTGAGATGTGAAAGTTGATGCGGGGCGTTGACAGAAAATGAGAGTAGCGCTGGAGCCACACTCCGTGTTCCAACACTGTACTCATTTTCTCAGTAGCACTATCAAAAACACTGTGAATAGGATTTGAGGTTACAGCACAATTTATGCAACTAAGTACTTTGCGATTTTCTACACTTAAAGCATAAGTGGCTTGAGTATAACTTCAATCATGCTTGTCATGACAAGCATGTAACCTTGCATCAAGCTTGCTTTGCGAACAAACAAGTTTGAAGCAAGCTTGAATCGAAATAGCTTGTCTCCACAGGTCAGGTTTGAAGCAAAATTGGCTAGTAAAATTTGCCGCAACCCTGCATTGGCAATCTGCAAGCTTAATTCAAGCCATCTTCCGCCACCAGCAAGTATGTACCAGTCATGAGAAATTATTCTCCGATCAAATCTGAATCACACATGATATGACAAGCTTGCTTGGCATGGCAGATTCAAGTCAATTGGCAAACTTACATGCTATTTGGGTAACCTAAATAGTTTTGATGGAACTAGAATGTATTTAAGTTATTCGTCTTATTTTATTCGTATAGAACGATGGTTCGATTGAAAATTTAATCTTAAACACATTCATCACTATTGACCATGTGATTTTTGACATTTGTGTTGACGGTGGGCGAATCATCCGTTGTAGGAGACATGCGTATAGGAGACCAAAATCTGCCCACCTCATCTTCAGTCTGCGTCTCCAACATGACACTGGAATATAATGATCTGCCCTCCAACCTTGACAACGTTGCCTGCAGACGAGATAGCTGAGACGTGAAAACTGATTGGAGAGCAGTGCGAAACGAGAACTGTTGCCTTCATGTTCAAACAGAAAACTCCCTGTGGCACAGGAAACTGTCCTCCTTTTGAAAATTTCGAGTGTGGTACAGATCTACATACATTTTCAAGACAAACTAAAAGTAAATCACTTACACAAGCCACTGCATGAGCACTAGTTCTGAAGGCATCTGTGTGTATGTATGCCTACTTAGCACTGTTATTTTGGTTCACACGATCGCAAGAACTGTCTTCTGCAAATTTTTCTGAACTTCACTAATCTAAGTGTTAAGTGTACGTCCGAGGTAGCAATGGGGCGTAAGTGCATCTCAGCGCCTATGTCAAGCGAGGAGAAATATATCGCAGCCATGGTCGCGATAGGGGCCACGACTACCCACTACCTCCTCTTAGCAAAACCTACAAGGAAGAGGGAAGATGTAGTTAACACCAGCATAGACACTGTATAAATACTATCGGCAGAATATAATTTCAATACTTATTCATGTATTGACAGAAATACTACAGGAGAAAGATGGGCGGGTACCATGCTCGGCAAGGTTAAGGGCTGTATTTACACGTGTAATAATCCCTTTCGGATTATTCCGCAATTACGTACGGCCAGATCACAATATAGTAAGAAATATTTCATATGCTAAATATTATTAAAGGCGAGTGCTCATAAATGGGGTGCATTGTACCTTTGGAGTGATATCCTAGAACTGGTTAATCTTTGTTTGGATGTGGCGGAAGGATAGCTCGAAAGTAGGACTTGAGCTGGGCCTCAGAAAAATTGGAAGTAATTGAGAATGGACTGAAGCGAGTGTTCGTGTGGATTCGGCGGGCGGCCCGTATGCCCGGGCGACTGCTGGTATAGGCTATTCGTGGTAAAGTGAACACTTTTGAAAGTCCTCTCATTTGGAATAATAGTCAATAAGTATATTTTATTGTAGCCTTAGACGTTAACTTCCGCGTGCGGTGGAATATGCGCCCTGTGTCTATTTCTTGCATGTAAATATTTGCTTAAAAAGGCGTTTAAAGGATAAAAAAAAAATGGCTGAAAGAAGAAAGTAAGTAGGGCCTCAAAAGTGCTCACTTTACTGCGAACAGCCTATAGTTATCGCAGTGCTCCCGGACTAGTGCTGTGGTATTTTGTGATCCATCGAGGTGTCGGAGCGGATGTAGGGCGAGTTCACGAGGGACTGACACAACTTGTGCATTACGACTGATTTTGGAAACTGTACCGTGATATTGCCTTATTAGTTTGTTTGTAGTTCGGATTAAATTTTGCAAGTGAATTTTGACCCACTTCTAGGTGTTTAATCGAGCTGAAACTTGGTACACATATAGAAAAATCCAATGACAATAGAATAATATGGCGACAGTGACCTGGTGTTGCAGCCAGGATCGTCTCCTCACGAGGAAACTCCTCAACGGTTAATAGTGTGGCTAATTGAAAATCGCCACGATAATTTTGTATTTTTTACTACGGTTTTTTTTAAACTCCAATTGTATGTATGTGGGTGGGTGTGTTTAGTTCAAATCTTGCAAGTCGATTTTAAACAATTTACCGCTATCCAGTCGAGCTGAAATTATGCATACATGTGTAGTTCCGATGACAATACAATGCGAAGGTACTACTGAGCTGATCTGATGATGGAGCCGGAAGTTACAAGCTTTTACGTAACTTAAGCGGTTTCCAAGACACTAGGAGTCATGCATTATAAATAAAATTTGTTGAAACTAAAGAGTGAAAATATAGTAACTGTAAAAAAAGTTTAAAACCAAACTCGTATTTATAAATGCACTACAAAGAGAAAATAATTATAGTAGTTACTCAATTTGTAGAACTTGTAAGATGTGGTCGAACAGCCGTAATAAACTTTACTACAAATTAATATGTTTGTATAAATTTCAATTTAGTATATAAAAGTTTGGCGCTAATAGTCAAGAGCCTTACCCAAGATATGTGCTTACTACGTTTACCCAAATGAGGAATACGTTCTATATTACGCCAAGCTTTTACATACTAAATATAAATTGATACAAGCATATTTGTTTGTAGTAAATTCTATTACAGCTGTTCTACCACATCTTACAAGTTCTACAAATTGTGTAACTACTATAATTATTTGTCTCTTTTTAGTGCATTTATAAATAAAAGGTTGGTTATAAAAGTTTTTTTTTTTTTTTTTACAGTTTTTTTGTTGATATGCCCGAGCTAGTCAGACCGCGTTTGCGAGAATCCGGGTTTGGTTCCCGGTCCGGCCATCCTGATTCCAATTTCCCATAGTTCTCCGAAATCATTGCAGGCAATGGCCGCGGTGGTGTAGTGGGCAAACCACACGTTTCCGACCATGGTGAACCGGGATCGATTCCAGGCAGGTTCGCACTCGGATTTTCGCACGTGGGTTGGAGCTGGTTGGCGAGTTTTCTCGGGATCTTCTGCTTTCCCCCCCACCCTTGCATTCCGGCGCTGTTACGTGCTCACCTCGTTTCGCCCTCATCGGCTCTCAAGGCGCCGGTGTTAAGAGCCACCCAGTCCTCTACACACACGCGCGCGCGCGCGCTTCTCTGAGTGACTTACTCCATCTCTAAAAACTTCGTTCAGAATGTTTGAAATTTACGTTCTTTACAAAACCATTTAACGCGAGACGTATGTATTGATCTAAGAAAATATAGTTCACTTCAGACGAGGTACTAAGACCACTTCCAAGATACCACGTACATCACAAACATAATACGTCGAGCCTTGCAACGTAGCTAAACACTGCCTTTCCATAAACCGTTATCGCAAAATGTACTGAGATTGGCGACACTCAAAACTAGTGCAGGGACATGTACTAAACTTTGCAGTAATAAAATGATAGGGTCGATGCTTAAAGTACCGAGTTCCAGCGGTACAACAGGAACACTGCACGCCAATTCAGAACCTTGCATGTAGGTGCGCCGGGGCAATAGGTACGCGGGGCGGTGTCGCCCTTATAGCTAGCTCCCTGACTTCTCTGCATCGAATACCCAAAACAATTCCAGGTATTGGCTGTTCACGATAAAATAAACACTTGAAAGCCCTGCTTAGGACCTACTTCTCAGCTTGTTTTATATCCTGCAGCTGCATGCGAAATTATCATTGCCGTGGACCGTCTAACTTTAGTTATGCGCAGTTCAAATGTAATTGTAAAATTCTCAGTAACAAAAATATGTTACTAATATCCCGCATACAAGTTTTGCACGTGTAAAGACGTTAGAAACAGAATTAAGTAAGTTCAGCGTCCTGAAATAAAATCCAAACATGATTATGTTACTGTAACATTCGAAAGCGGAACTATTTTTCGTAATTCGCTGCCAACTTTTCCAAGAGTATTTCACTCAGCACTTAGGTAAAAAATTAATACAGTTACCGGAAACATACTAGGCTTACTTTGTCAATAAGATTAATTCAAGCTGATAAATGTCATAATATAACTACTGGTTTGTTAATGTATTGATGACTGTAGTACAGTGCGTGATAGTGCACTGTAAACGACATAGCTGCAGGCCTATAGATATTTTTGCAGTATTGTTAACAAACCAGGAAATTTAATCTAGATATTTTAATAAAGACGATCCTTCATGAACCTGGCCACGCTCAACCACGTGTAATATACTGAAGCTAAACAAGTCAAGGTTAAATATCAAGGAGAAAGAATGCTACCACCTGATATTCTGTTCCAGAAGAAAAACTTTTTATCTATTCAACAGTAAAACATTTTTTTTTTTTTAATGATGCACTTTGTGTCAAGATATTTTATTCAGTGCTTGTTGCGAACTCATACGGGCGAAAGCAATTATTGCTTATATTCGGTTAATCAGACTTAAAATAAATAAACAGTTATTTCTGCTCGTAAAACTGGACATATTTTAATGTAAACAATGATTAGTACATATAAGGCATGTTGAGAACTAATTAGGAGAAATAATTTCTTGTCGTAATGTCTAGTTAAAATTACAATATTTTATTCGCTAAGTATTAATATTAGGTTTTATTTTCAACTTTGCGGTGCAGCAATTCCATTTTGGAAACCTGCTTATCCTGTTGAAAATTCCAGTATCACCAATCGCCACGTGGTTACCAACGAGAGACATGTGACTGTCGATTTTAACATGTTGCGGTGCGACACACCAAGGAGACCTTTCGAAAATGCTTAGTCAAACGGAAACACACTCAGAAACTGCAATCGCTGAACGTAGTTTCGAGCTCGGTATTTCCAAAAGCCGGCGTCGTTTTAAGATGCTGCTTATCGGAGATGATATGTGAGGAGGAGGAATGCTTGTTTGTTTACGTAATTGAGCCTTATGGTAAAAGGCTGGAGGGGGGGGGGGGTTACAGACCATTGACGTCAAGCACGGCAGACAAGCTGCACATCCTCCTATATCGGAGGAAGCCTCATTCCTGTGCTGTCGCTGTGGCCAGGAGAAAGAGAAAGTCACGCCGCTGGAGGAGGGGAAGTGAGGGGAAGGGGAAAATCCGATTCCCCTCCCTTCACACGCTGAGGGGAGGAGGCGATTGTCCCAGGTGAGGAAACCCAGGCAGCTCGGCTTCATTTATATAGCGACGAGCGCGCGGCAAGGAAGATCTATCCTGTGTGCTACAGTGTGCGTGTATGCTCGAGGGACTTCTACTGCCCTACTTCTACCGGCGAGGTTGCTCCTACATCTACATGGTGAGTATGTAACAGGAAGCCGTGTCGTTCAAGGCCGCGGCAACGTGAGACTCGCGCCAGCTGCTTCGCGGTTAAATAAGCAGTTTTTGCTATCGGCGTAACAAAAGAGAAATCTCTGCCCGTTAGTGAATGAAGTACGACGTAAAAAGTGACTGCTAAAACAACGACCGTAACGTTAGCGCCGAATTAGTGAAGGGGTCTTTACGTCTTAAGTGTTTAAGGCCGTAATTTACGTTTGCTGCTTTTTTTTTTTATACCTACTGAGAGTGGCAACGGATTCAGCAAAGTTGGCGGCTTCAAAAAATCGAAATTTTTAACCAATTCGAGCTGCTGTTTCTTTAACAACCGGAGATTAGATGTATGGAATATATATTTTTTTACGTGAGTCGATTTTTATTTCAATAAATTGAGCCAAGCTCATCCTTAATAACTAATGTTTTGTTAATAAACCAAAAATATGTTAACATATGAAACAAATGGGAAGTGTTCATATTTAATGACTAGAAACGAAATTTTGATACAGCCAAAATCTGTGGCCTATTTACATACTAGGTATTTTAAATCATTTCCTGGGCGATGTAATATATACAGATTTACATATGAAGATGTAGTCTTCTGCAAACATTGCAAATTCGATTTTAAAATGTCTGAAGTTTAACTTCGGGTTTGCATCGTGTACTGCTGACTTCGTAAAATTAAATTTCAGTTGCCGAGGTCCAAGGTTTTTAACTGATCGTTAGCATGAATGTAATTTTTCATTGGCCTACGGTACCCACTTCGAAAGTTATTGATTAGATCATTCCATAGCAGCCACAAAATGTCTTTGCTGGCATTCATCACATTCTCCTGAGCCTTCCGCAAAGCATCTTAATGATATTAATGTTCGAGATGTTGCGTTCCAGAAGAATTTAGCTCTTTCATGAAGACACGTCAGCACAGACTGCTCTAATTAGTACAGGTAGAGCCCCGAATATTTCCCGAATTCATTTCGTGGCGAGGTAGACTTCAAACGCTTTTCTCTTTTCTCCTGCTACTCGGATTGGACGGCAGTGGTTTAGACATGCCCCGTTTGCCTGCTAGGTAATAGACAAGCAGGAAGTAGTAGTGTGAGTGAGTGTTGAACAGTCCTGTACAAAGGCATCACTTGATCGCGGCAACCAATAAGCAAACAGTACTGTCTGTAGTGTATATAGAGAAGACTGTACAGTCTAACTTACTGCCCAATCAATCTGCGAAATACATGGATCTCTTAACTGTTGGACAAGATCCTGTTGTACATATTCACGCAAAAACGTTGATTTCGAACTGGCTGATGAGGCGTGGTTGTTTCGTAAACTATTTGGAACAATAGAAAATCTGCATGTTTACACAATGCATAGGGACAGGTGTTTTTCGAAAAAATTATCCAAGACCTGTTGTACTCCAAACCTCTTTAGTTCATAAGCACTTTCGTGGTTGAATTTATTTTAAATGTCACGTGCCTAAAGTGCCTGTCCGCGAATCATTGACGTTCAGTATCGGAGTCCTGTATTTCGATTGGCCGAGTCAACTAAGAACACGTCTTTTCACGTAGACACGTGGCCAATAAGCAAAAGAAGTTCTGAATGTGGACGTAGGATATTGAAGTCTGGCACGCCCATATAAATATTTTCGCGAAAAAACACCTGTCCCTAAGTCAATGCATAAATATATCTGGTTTGTGTCCGCATAATGAAGCGCCTTGCATGTTGCGTCGGAGCAAGACGCTGGTAAAGCAGCGTGTAAAACTGGCGGTGGAAATTTCTTTTGTATCGCGTGGCACTTTCACTGAGATGACACCGATTCGCGAACCTCGCAGCGAAGGAGGAGCAGCGTGGTGTCTTTCGTAGGAGATAAACGCAGAGAAAACGTCTAGCCAGACACCCTGTTGTACTCGCAAATAGAATCCTGCGGAAATGTTTTATTTTCGGAGCTTAGGGTCCTTTGTGATTGGTAGACTTGCTGGGGGTAGACCACCTTCTTGGTGTGCAAGAGCTACTTCGTAGCGTATCTGAAATGTTAGTTGGCAACATATCCAGAGACCTGAAAATCTCGCGAATTAAGGCCATGTCTCAATTTAAAAGAATACTCTTTCGAGAGAGCACTGCTTCGCACTCTCTCACGTTCTCGCTCTGTGGAATTGAGGCAAACCACTCTCTCATTTCCTTCCGACATCGCGTCGATAGCTGATGCAAAAAGGCGGGAAAACATGTTAAGCTACAGTCGCGAACATAGCTACTTTAAATAATATGTAGGCCTATGTGTTAAAAATAATTCGCAAATTATTATAACACTATCATAATTATTAATAGCGCATAAAATACTATTATATTTGTTTTATATATCACCGTCATGTTGCTGCAAAGAGACAAAAACAAGACTTTGTCAGAAATAAATATTTATATTTTTATAGATACGTATTTCGTAAGTTATTTCGTTGTTTAAAATACGGTTGAAAATATTCACTTACAGTTAAATTGCGACGTGGTTTTGGCCCGGAATGCTACTATAAACTAATTCAAACACAGAAATACTCTAAACAAGTATGGCGCCTGCGAGAGAGCGCCAGCGAATATACAACTTCGTGCTCTCTCTGTCCTCTCGCTCTTTCGCGCTCTATCCGACGAATTGAGACGACCAGAGAGCGTTCTCTCGGACGTCATAATGACGTCGAGAGAGCGCTCTCTGGGTCAATTGAGAAACGGCCTAAGTGACCTGTAGGTTAGAATTCACAGTGTTATGTTCAGACAATCAGCTGTCAGTGTCTCATTGGTTGCTTGCTGTCAGGGTGGATGGCGTTGATTGGGTATGCATTTCGTTTTAAGTTAGTTATTGGCTCAGAGTTATCAAGGAGGTGCCAAATAAAGCGCGGAACAATTGCACAAGCATTTTTGAAAGGTATTCTTGCAATATCGCTCCGCAGCATGTAAAAATCGACTGTCACGTGTCTACCCGTCTGTAACCACGTGGCGATTACTGACGCTATGAAATTTTCAAACAGATAAGTTGGTTTCCATATTGGCATTTACTGCACCATTGCATTAAAAGAAAGCTAATATTAATACTCGCATAAATAAAACATATCTACAACTAGACGTTAAGACAAGGAGTTATTACTTATGATACATTGACAACGTGCTGCATATATGCTAATCATTATTTACATTAAAATATCCCTAGTTCTACGAACATGAGTTATTCATTTATTTTAAGTTTGTTTAACCATAGATGAGCTAGAATTACTTTTGCCTGTATGCCTTTGATTCTGAAAGAGTTCGCTAACATCTATATGAAATCGACCATCCACCCGACATCATGATCAAAACACAAATCATTCAAATACGTAATCGATTTTGTTGGCAAAATCGTGTCACGTGGCAATTTTGTTAACGAAAAGTGTCAATTGGAACACAGTCCGAAGTTTTCCTGCAAGCATAGTTATTTACATAACTATCCGTGTATGTAATTAAATCACAAATGTAGCAAGACGCTATAGTGATTTAAAAAATATATGTGTTGGTACAGCATATTTTTGCTATGTTCCAACATATCTACAAATGAGCTACGTTCAGAGACGTGAAAAATTCCGGGATCCATTTCGGGACAAGCAAGAAATCATAAACGTGTACGTCTGTCACCTTTGCAATTGGTCCACGCTTTATTCGACACCTCCTTGAGAACTGTGAATGTTTTGAAAACTGAATTTTATATAAAACAAATTTACATTAGATGGGACATATATGTTTTAAATACAGTTATGTTAATCATACAGTTTGAAGCTCGAATACGTATTGGAAAATACTATTCGTTAAAACATTTTACCGTCGGCCATTTTGAAACCTGCGAACGCATTTCCTCGTTTATTGATCGGACTAATTAATAGAATCTGAGAAGGTTTACGCATTGGAAGTTTTGCTGTTGCTGTCTTTTCGAGAATTCCCGTCCATTACACATTCGCGAGATTGATCCTCGGTCCATAATTGTCAATAACCCCTCTTTTCGCAACTGCTGTTGCTGAATTAGTCATTATGAACTACAATGGACTTACAGTATGATAGTTCAAGCCCAATTCCTCGGAATTACTTAATTTATGGACCTCGAGATAGTACGTAAGTGGTGAACAACCTGAAGGCCAATTATAACTTCATGATAGAAAGTTAGTTATATGCGATCTAAAAATGGTCCTATTGAAGTTATTATTTTTCACGTATGTGATCATGATACATTATTGTGATTAAACACTTATATTGTTTTTGTCTTAGAAAAAGCTCCAATAACTATACTTGACAATCGTAAACAACATTTGTTTTAAAACAAAAACTACGATTTAACTAATACAGCTGTGCACTTTCGAATATTTTCTTATGAACTACTCCCAGCTTCTGGAATTGTTTTATGGCGCAGATAGATTGCAGCACCGGCTTAGGTACAGCTGATAACGGAAGGAAATGACTAATGAGCGGTAATACGACTTGGAAATATCGGTAATGAGAAAGATTGTAGTACCGGCTTAGGTACAGCTGATAACGGAAGGAAATGACTAATGAGCGGTAATACGACTTGGAAATACCGGTAATGAGAAAGAATGCAGCACCGGCTTAGGTACAGCTGATAACGGAAGGAAATGATTAATGAGCGGTAATACGACTTGGAAATACCGGTAATGAGAAAGAATGCAGCACCGGCTTAGGTACAGCTGATAACGGAAGGAAATGACTAATGAGCGGTAATACGACTTGGAAATACCGGTAATGAGAAAGGGTTGGTGGGGTTTTCCAAATGTTAAGAAATATTTGTACAAACCACTGATTAAGACAGTCTTATAACTGATAACGTGGAGTAACAGTTTCAATAACATTGGCTCCACACAGTGGAACTTGACCAGTAGGACGAGGACAAGAATAGTAAGCCACGTGGGGAAAACCAGATTGTACGGTCGGCTGGCATCGAATTCATTACCGCGCAAATGTGAGTTGATCCTGTTATCCCAGTGAAGTAGAATACTCATTGCCAATGCTTCATTTTCTGATTGGCTATTTGGCTCCGTTATACCGATTATTTAGCCCCTTTTAACCATCCACCTTTACTTTTGTTGGAGTGGGGGCCGCGGTGACTGAGCGGTTAGACTGCTCACCTCCCCCACCGCCGGGTCACTCTCAATTTTTCGCAAGTGGGAATCGTGCCAGAGATCGACCAGAGGCAGCCTCTGGTCGATCTCCCGTTTCCCCCGCCCTTGCATTCCAGCGCTGCTTCACTCTCACCTCATTTCACCCTCATCGGCTCTTAAGATATCGTCGTTAAGAACCGTCTAAATCTCACACCTCAACTCAAATTTGTTGGAGTGATCTCAGTGTCGAAACTTACAATGAATGCAATTAATCAACGAACTATATTTAACGACAATTGACCGCATAAATTTTCCAAAATCATGAAAAAAAATTATTCTCAACAAAATGTTAAAATACTTTTTTGTGTTTGTTTTCCATGTACAAACGGCGGAATGCGCGTGCCTTCAAAACCTGTCCGGCAAATTTAATATGTCCACAGTGTTTCGGATGGACAGAACCGCAATCGTGATTTAAACTCTCGTGACACCACCGAGACACGGCCGTTAATATTAATACGGACACATGAAACGACACTTCTTGAAATGAAGTCTGGCTTGTGAGATCTGATGGTCTTGCGCTCGTTTCAATATTATTGAACATAACCACACTGGACACAAAACACGTACAGGTGTATTATTTATTTAACAAACCAGTAATACGTACGAATGTAGCATTTCTCCAAGAAGATAAACTGGCGGTGGCACAGGAATTTCGAATTCGATAGCGCCTTGCTTTACACTAGCGTTGAGTTCACGCCACATCAGCGCAAAACTTTTTTAAAAATAATATTTCAAACATTTTTCTAAAAGTTTGAAAACACTTTAAAGCAAGGTGCCTTAATGGCACTGTACTGAATTTACTATATGCAGTGCTAAATTATCGTATTTTAAGTTACGTGGGTTCCAGCCTTCAAATATCATTCATTCATAATAAGGCAAAATATGACGTTTGGAAAGGAAGATGAAAACTAGTTTCTAATACTTGTATGCCGGTTCATGTTTGGCGTATACTAGTGTAACTCCCAGGCGACTGTATACGAGATTAATAAATTTCATTCCTACAGATAAGAAAATTTCGCGAGATTTTCTCAGGACGAGATAGATGCCAAACACGTGTGTACTGAAGACGCCTCTGCAATAGGATTACAGTTTATTAGGTACGCCATGAAGTACGGCCTTCCCAGTAGAGCTAACGATTTTTCGCGAAAAAAATGCGAGTACACGTTACACTTCAATACCATAAGCACACAACAGCAGTTTGTCTACTGCCATTGGTCGCTGTCTGCTTAAGAAATCTTTTGTATATTTGACCGGGCGACTCAGAATTCGCCAATATCGGCACGGCTCCTGCGTGATTCGTGTGCAGACAGTTGACACGTGTCAAAAAGTAAATCAGCAAATGAAGATAGGCAAACGAGCGGACAGTCTTTTTAAATATAACTTGTATTGAAATTTTTTCGCGGAATTTCACAACCCCTACTCATGCTGCCTGGGACCACGCCGGCTACTTTCTGGAGCAGCAGCCAATGAACAAACAACTGACGCTCGACTGTACGAAGGCTTGTGGAGTTGAACCTATAGGTCGCTGACCTGGTGAAATTTTCCTGCCCCTATTCATTACTATAGTACAGGCGCCTTTTGTTACTGCTTGACAAGCGTCTATTATGTATGCATGTTAGAAACTGAACCCTAACAGACCCACTTTAATTGACGGTTTCAGGTGTTACAAACGAAAAGATTTTTTTGATGCGTTCTGTACTTCGGTCGACACAATACTTATTTCGTTGCCATAGCCAATAAGTTATAGGTAGGGACAGGTGTTTTTTGCGAAAGTATTTATGGCCATGCTAGACCTTAATATCCTACGTCTACAGCCAAAACTTACTTTGGTTATTGGCTGCGTGTCTACGTGGGAAGACGTGTTCTTATTTGACTGGGCGAATCAGAATTAAGTACTCCGATACTGAACGTTTATACTTCGCTGATTCGCGGACAGACACTTAAGACATGCGACGTTTAAAGCCATCCAACCACGAAAGTGCATATGAACTAAAGTGTTTTGAAGTAAACTGGTCTTGAAATCGTTTCGCGAAACACACCTGTCTCTAGCTATAGGCTATATATTCGGCTACATAGTATTATAAACTAATTATGACGTAGACCAGTAAGAAGGTTTGCGAATAATTTACCAGCGTTTAAGATCATTGGTCATTTATAGGGGTAGTGAAATTTCGCGAAATTATTTCAAGACAAGATATGTATTTCAAAACACTGTATGGTCGGTTACCTATCTTGATTGGCTGATTTACTTATTGACATGTGTTAGCTGTCTGTACACGAATTACATAGGGGCCGTGCCGATGTTGCCGAATTCTGAGTCGCCCGGTCAAATATACAAAAGATTTCTTAAGCAGACAGCAACCAATGGCAGTAGACAAACTGCTGTTGTGTGCTTATGGTATTGAAGTCTAACGTGTACTCACATTTTTTTCGCGAAAAATCATTAGCTCTAGTCATTGAGCTTCGCAGTGTGCAGTAGAGACCACAAATTACCTAAACGTGCGTTATTGTATACAATTGTGTACACAGGGTCTGACTGGGTTGATTTGAACTACAGTAAAACTACATTGAAATCCCAGCAGTCACTAGAATCTGCGTAAGGAGTTTGTCGACCGGAGAGAACAAAGGCAGGCAGGCAGGCTGTCTGGCTGGCATTGAGGAGGCCCGGCAAGAGGCACGATGAACTCTGCTGAGCTCGGGTCGTTGAGAAACCCGCTGCCTCGCGGTTGTGCAGAGGACAGCGGCGCGTCGCGAGTCCTGCCCATTCCTTTGCCACACCGAACTGCAACGCTTCCTGCCATTATCGTAAACATCCGAGGAGCACGCAAGAACAGAAGCCGCCTTCCGCCACCGACTGATTTCACTGGCCAGTAATCCCAGCAACGTCAGCTGTGGTTCCGACCATGCACTGAATATGAGGTAGATCGATCTTGCTGGCTGCGCGGAACCAGTCTCCATGTCCCAACATCGAACTGCTTCTCTGCCAACACGACTAGTAAAAACGGCGTGGATTGAATTTGATGTTAAAACTGATAGTAAACAAGTGCTTTGAGATGTTTGTATGCTTCCTTTAACAAATTTTCAATGCAGTTAGATTAAAATTCAAATTGGCGAAAGTGTTTAGTTCTTACAAAAGTGATTGTCTCTTGAAAATTAAAATGTAAACAAACACGTTCATCACTGTTGACCGCGTGACTTAGAAAGTTGTGTATTTATTGAGGTTGGTCAATGTTGGTACATGCGCATAAGACAAATATGCGGTCTACCCCATCTTTAGTCTATGAACCATAATTATAGAATGGAAACACCCACATCAATGGAATTGCCCCTCCATTTTGTCTATGCGTACTCATCTATTGCGTGGTTGTAATCTGTCGCCAGTCCATTTTAGTTTCTCATTACATTTTATACTTCAAGGTCATGTCCCAGCTCGAAAGCTCTGTCGTTGAAGTTACTGCTGTCCTAATGTGCACTCTTGAGTGGGCCTTTATTATTATTATTTTTTAGTACAGCGTGACAGCCGTAATTTATTTAGCCGCTTGGTATAATGTAAAGACGTTGAAAACGTCGTAAAAAAATGACGCATTATCACCGTGCGCTTAGCTCAACAGTTGAGGCGATTACGAAACTCCTTTTAACGAGATGTCCGCCTGTAGTTGGCGAGCTTGCGAATACGAGTCGTACTTCTCCGGTACTTCATTTTTGTCGTGGGTTTTCCCCTCCAGGCGCTTGTGTGGTTGCCACAAGTGGGACGTTCGCTCAGAATGATGTTATTGTCAACACACGCACTCTGTGAATATAGCAGTGAACTACGGTCGATCAACTGGCTGGATTGCTACACTGTAGGAGATTCCAGACTCAACCCGTTCGTTCGCGCATTTATTTCTGAGTTCCAAGTGTAGCAATCACGTTTTTTTTTTTTTTAACACGTTGTACTTGTGTTCAAAACTTTTATTGCAACCGTTGATCAACGTGCTGTGTTCTTGATGATACAGTCACCAAGCATTCATGTCGGACAGACGTAGAAAATCACGCAAATCAGATTAGCCGCGAGGAAGACTGGACACTGGACTTGCTGTGTAATGCACCAGTCATTTACTGTTAAGGACAATGGTGCACAAAAACCACATATTTATATAATTTCTGTCACAACTGGTTTTGCAGAGACGTTTTCGAGATTTTTGGCTTGACAAGACGTAGATAACAATTTTTAACGCCTTTTTACATTGTTACAAATCCACTGCGTTCGTTATTCTCAGAACACTGATCGAAGATTTGAAAAAAATTATACATTTTTATTTCATCAGTACTCCAAGAATAACGAAGCCAGCGAATATATAACAACGTAAAAAGGCGTCGAAAATTATTATTTGCGTCTTGTCGAACCAAAAAGTTCGGTAAATTCTGGTAAACGACTTATATTGAAAATCGGGTAAATATACTGCTTTCATGCACAATTCCCTCGGCTCCACCCTTTTTGCAGAAATGCTTAGTTTTTAGCGTCATAATTTCGGATTCATAGTAATTACTGACAATGTGCGGTTACAGAATATTTTAATTTGGCGTGTTGTTTAATTTTTTTGTGCGTAATTTTAATTGTGTGTTATCTGCATGTTTTAGAAATTTTAGAACTTATTAATAAAATGTAATTATTGTTACAATTTCGCCCACAAAATTCAGTGGCGTAGACCAGGTTCGTTAAGGGATGAAGGTCTTGATTAAATAAAAGAGTTAACTATAATTTCCGAATTTTATTTACAACTACTACAAAACAAAATTCTCTTGACTCAACATCTCACAATAAATTGATATCACGTGCTGTTCACAATTAATGACGTCTACCTCAAAGAAATTAACGTAATTAAATAGTTAGAAATAAGTCCCAATATACATTGTAACAAAACCTATTCAATTATTGTAAAAATTATATGTCCATATTTGACAGTTCCAACATTCCCAATTAAGACCGTATCACATGTTATTTAGTCCCACCTCAGTTTAATCCAGGTACCATTAGTTACCACAATGTTCTGTAGTTCTCCGAGCGCCCTCATACACGGAGTTTCACGCCCTCTCGTCCATTCTCACCACCAACACCTCGTCCGCCGTCGTCTCGCAATCTCCCGTTGTCGTCGACACTAGACTTCGCTACTGCACTAAGCCAGATCGCCTTCGTCAAAGACTGCCGGCAAACGAACTGTGGCTTGCATTTATTGGGTTGTAGGCCATCTCCCAGGAATTTCTTTAAATGTGGCGTTGGGCCGAGGATACTAATTCCCAGAATATTCTTGCGCCTCCTCTACATTTGTCGGCTTCTCCATCAGGAGGGGGAGGAGGTGCTGTGACGCCAGCCAGGTGTCGCTGCTTTCAATCGTTCCCCGGCTTCCGGGTAGGGAAGGGAGGGAGCGAGGAGGCAACGAGCGTATCTGCCTGGGGGAGGGGAGGTTCGAGGTGCGTCACTTCTCACAGAGCTGCATCGCGCTTATCGGGGGCTCGCAGCCTGTGCGAGCTACAGTGCGTAACAATATGTTCTCGACGTTTTACAAAAAGCACATAATGCACAAAAATAATAAACAGCACGAAAAATCTACATTTTCTATTATCGTGCATTGTCAGTACCTAATTACTATGAATCTGAAATTAAGATTGCAAAAAAAAAAAAAAAAAAATGTCTGCAAACGGGCTGAAGCTGAGCCTTTGGCACGTAAGTTAAGGAGCCTTTCGCAGCACGCGATAGCCAGTTAGACACCAAGCTGGTTCCCAGAGCGTCGCACAGCCAATCAGCGAATGGGTACGCATACGTCAAAGGAACCACCACACCATTTCGTCTCTGTGTATTAATTTATTCTGTGCCACATGCGTGACCTCTGTCCGGGTTAGCACTGTAACGCCCATTAGGAAAGTTAACCCTTTTCAGTCACTAATTAGTAGGGAAAGGAATAATTCGCGAGTTCATTTCAGGACAAGATAGACGTCAAACACGTGTACACTAAAGTTGACTTTGCAAATTAGATCGCAGTCTATTAGACACGCCCTGGAAGACTCTGAGCCAATAGCAGACTTGTAAGGAAACAAGTAGCGAGTTCCATACTGTTAGGCGTGAAGTAACACTGTCTACTGTATGGGGCAGCAGCCAATAAACAAACATCTCTGACTCGAGTATACACGTGACTGTGGAGTCTAGCCCACAGGTCATTGAACTCGCGAATTTTTCCTATCGCTACTAATTAGTTTACGAGCTCAAGTGTTGCAATCGTTGAATTTTTTGATGGTCGCTGTACAAGTAGATATTATGCAGGGCTTTGAAAAGTGCTCATTTGACCGTGAACAGCCTGTATCCTTGGAGTGGAACCAGGACACACGAAAACGAGCATACATGCACGCGACAGTTGTTCTTGGTGTACGGACGTGGCGCCGACTAGCTTCTGAACAATGGTAACGGGGACCGTGGAACCACGCTTGATTGCAACACGACTTCCTGGCGGGACATTCCTGCGTCGAGCTCCGTCGTGGTTGAGTTGGTGCAGCGTTATGTCCGGTCGAGGCGTTGCGATACGAACCGAGGAGTGCAGTTCGAACTCTGGCAGGATCGGCTGTGTTGGCGACAGTGCAGGTGGTTGGTGATCTCTGATTGGTTACTCCTTTCTCCACAACGTCACCAACCTGCTGGTAGTTTGGGGGTGGTTGCCCTGGGGGGGGGGGGTAAGTGAAGTTAGCAGAAGTTGAACTTCAGATGACTGTTGGGCATAAACTATCACCACGTGATTACTGCCAGCAGCCAATTAGAATGTGTTTTTGATGTGACAAAACCGTACGTGAAGAATAACAAGAGTTTTACATAGTTTAACCTCTAAAAACGACAGTATGACCATATACATAAACGCTTCGAAACTTACTGCAAACGAGTCATATACGTAAATATTGAAAGTAGCGCAGTCTCCTTTGTAAGAGGGAATGAATGAGTAATACAATACTTGAGGGGAAAAAGTACAAAGTATTAAGATAAAATTGCAACCAAGCCTACACTGATAGATAGGGACCCGGAAATTTCGCAAATTCATTTCAGGACAAGATAGACTGCAAAAACGCATACGTTTGACTTTCTTTTTCAATTCGATCGCAGTTTGGAACCCACTTCCTGGACGAATTTGAACCAATTGTTAATTTTCAAGTAAAAGTGGGCCGAATCCCTTGCTACTTGGTCTATGGTAAAACTGTATCGTTAACCAATGAACGACTAACTGAGGCTCAAGTGTAAAAAGGGTCGTGGAGCTTAGCTAGTTGCTAAATGAATCCGCGAAATTTCCGTCTCTCTACTGATAGATAAGAGCTAGTAATTTTTCTCGGAAAAATACGAGTGCATGGTAGACTTCAATACTACAAGCTCCCAACACCAATTTGCCTATTGACATTGGTTGTCGTCTGCTTGGAAAGGCGTTTTCATATTTGACTGGGCCACTCAGAATTTGGCAACATCGGCACGGCTCCTACGTGATTCGTGTTCAGACAGTTGACACGTGTCAAAAACTAAATCAGCCAATCAAGCTAGGTAAACGACCACACGGTGTTCTGAAATATGACTCCTAGAAACTAGTGTTTCAATAAGGTTGCTCTTCGACACCTTTCTCAAAAGAGAAAAGTCAGATACAGAAAAATTAGGTAAGACTTATTTCTCTGTGTTTATTTTTACGGATAAGAGAGCACTCGTGCGGAAGCTACTGCTACTACAATGGCCCTCTGAACACGTTAGTCACATGGAAATAACATACGCTGTTTTAAGAGTCCTATGTACGGATACGTTTTCTGTGAAATCGTTGTTTTGCGCGTAAACGCATATCGCGGTAAATAAAATTTCTGGAAAATATGACTTTTTTGTCAGAAAAGATAAAACACAATTATGTATGGCCCTATTTTTTTACTTTCGTCATATTAAGTGTATTCTCGGAGAAAAATATTCGTGAAAATGGTCAAATATCACACTTTTTAAAACTTGCCTATGCAGTTTCCTTAACGCGGCAAGAGAAAAGTACAAACATACGTACGTAGTTTGATCTGTGGGCTTTCATCGCGTGTAATAAAACCCCACTGTTACAGATCTGATTTGCACAGTAGAGCGTTACGTCTGAAACACTGCGCGTAGGAGCGATGAGGAGCTATGCGTGCGTGTAACTGTCGTCCGTATCTCTCCCTCACTTCTTGACCTTGGACGCGCAGCTGCATAGTCCCCTTAATACTTTGTGAGATTCACGGATATGCAGTTTTCTATACCCGCCCACGATTCTTAAAATGAGAGCAAATGTTTAGTGTTCCTCTTGGCTGGTGCATGAAGTGCTCTGCAGACGCTTGGTCGAAAAAAAAAAAAAAACGAGATTCGAAAACGGTTGGTCATTTTACGGTGGTGTTTGAACACTTCAACCATTTTGGAAACGATTGTGTTCAAACACATGTTACGAATTCTCATTTCAACTCCACGAATTATTTTTTTTGGGGTATGAAAATGGCTGAAACTTTATTCTTTCCAGAATCGTTTTTAGCTGCAAAATTTTCTGTCCAGAAACTTTAGAATTGTGTTTGGAGACACGTCGTACTTTTATCTTTATTAGCGTGTCATTAAAAAAGATGTAGGCTCCCTGCTTGAAGTCACGTTCAAGCGAGTGGTCCAATGAAGAAGGTTGCGCTCCAGCTGGGAAGCGCGTGGAGGCGATGAGTAAGGATTCTTGATATACTCGATTAAAAGATCCAAGCGGGCTAGATTTCTATATCCTACGTGCATAACTACAGTTTTATTTTGTTATTGGTAGGGACACTTGTTTTCCGCGAAAAGATTCCACTGCCAAAGTTGTACTCCAAAACACGTTAGTTCGGAACCAGTATCGTGATTGGATGATTTTAACTCCCACGCATCTTAAGTGTCTGCCAACGAATCACGGACGTTAAGTGTCGGGGTAAGTTTATTCTGATTGGTCCTGTCGAAAACTAAAGTCTTCTGGAGCAGACACGCGTCCAGTAGCCAAAGGAAATTGACAAGAGTGCACGCAGATGTTGAAGTCTAGCCTGGCCATAAATCTTTCCGCGAAAAACAGGTGGCCCTAGTTATTGGTAGAGAACTGAAGAATTCGAGGCTTAATTTAGGGACAAGCTAGAATTCGAAACACTTGCGTTTATGTAACTATATCCATTGGCCCACGCGGTGTTTTGATACCTCCTGGAGAACGCTGACCCAATCGTCGCATTCCACTGCGGCAGCAGACAACCAATGTGCAGTTGATATCCGCATATTTGTACATAATACTGTAGAGTCTCGCCTGCAGGTCATTGAACTCGCGGATTTTTCATGTTCCTAGTTATTGGCTGTGCGACTTTGTGACACGAAAATGTGCTATTTTAATTGGCCAGTCGACTTTATAGCTATAGGGACACCCAGATTTCGCGAAAAGATTTCCACACTTGCTGGATTCCAATACCTTACGGGCGTACCAGCTAGTTTATTTTCTTCATTGGCGGCGTGTCTTTGTAATGTGATATTTCCTTTCTTGGCTGGCCAATCATAATTAGGTTACTCCGATACTCTACGCCTATGATTCGCGGCAGGCACCTAAAACGCGAAACAACAAAATCATCCAATCACGACAGTGGATATGAGCTGCAGTGTTATGAAATACAACTGGTCTTGAAATATTTTCGCGAAAAGTCTAATGTATGCACATGCATGTCCTTAGTCTTTATCAGATTGACTGCAAGGGCTATCGCTAGACATGCAAAATTCGCGTTATCTTTCGGTGGCAAGTAGGTCTCTAGTTATCGCCTTCTGCTATGGACATTATTTTTTGTGTTCCACGAGTAGCAAATGATTTTTGTTACCGCAAATTAAAATGTGACCACGAAAGCCGTTGAGTTTGACGGCCATCTAAAATAAACCGGTTATATTAAATTCCTGCAGTTTTTTATAGCTAGTAACTGACCCGAAAGAAGTGCGTATTACATAAACTCCGGCTCAATGCCAACATGAATTCTTTCTTGAAAAATTTATATTTCACAAATTAGACTTACTGCAGCTAATGCCATAACAGAATGCATCGCTCGCTCATTTAGAAATACCAGAACATTTTGGAAAACATGTTAACGAGACAGTTCAATCAACAGGCTGAAACAATGATGATAGGAATGCAAATATTGCAAGTCTAATACCAGCTCGTTTGTCCTACCCAGGAAGCGTACGATCTGTGCAATCGATTTCTCAGACGTGCCAGAGTTAACTAAATATGCTTATTTAATGAAACTGTCAATTTCAAGCATTTTAGAATGAAATAAATCATGCGCCTCTCTTGTGGGTACGGGAGGACATCCCCCCCCCCCCAAATTCCTTGCAGGGGAATGGTTAACATACGTGACAGTTTTCAAACACGTGTTCTTGCACTGTGCTGGCTTGCAGTAGTTGGTGTAACGAACCAACCGCTGCAGTAACTTTGATCATCTTACGACATCTTAAGCCATTTTTTTATCCGTTAACCACCTTTTTAAATAAATATTGCCATGTAAGTAATAAACACATTATGTAGATTCCGCCGCACTCGGAAGTCAACGTTTAAGGCTAAAATAAAACATATTTATAGACAATTATTCCAAATGAGAGGGAAGGCTTTTAAAAGTCCTGACTTTACCCTGAATAGCGTATAGCCATCGTTACCATCTGGCGTGTGGTAGCTCTGCTTATTGTTATAGCCACGCCACTGCGCCTCTCTCTTTCCCCACCCAATGTTTTTAGCGTCAGAAAAGTGGATAAAATATTTCTGTGGCGTGCAGATGGAAGTGTTTTGTCGTCAAGCCATTATTACGATCGTTTCTCAGTTTTTTTTATTCGGCCTGTAATGATCGGATGATTAGGAAGGGTGGCTGACCCCTGGTACACGAAACGAACCAAAAACTTACACATAAAATCGGAAAACACTCCAGTGGTTCATCTGGGACTCGAAACTGGTACCTCGTACGTAAGTGGCACCTTATTTCCCCTGTTGACCACGGTAGTCGGCTAATTATTAAACCCTTAACATACTATCCCGAGGATACTCGGTCAAGGCTGACACATTGCAAGGCGCAAGGCCTTTTCCTTTGCAATTCTATTGGTCGCTGCTGACACACCAGCTATTTTGTAATTGGCTGCTTATTGTACTACGGATCTGCTGAAAACCTTACCATAGGTTATAAAGTGTTAGTTTTTATGAGAAATCAGTAACTACTTTTCACTCCACAGATTTTCTCTTTTGCAACACCCGAACCACAAAAATTAATATCTACGTTAAAAAGTGGTTAATATGGCGTTTTTTTTGTAAGAGAATGTGTTGAAACTAACATACGGCGGTGGTTTCATATTGCTTGCCGCGTGTTCATAAACGATCTCCTGCGCATGGACACAGAGTAGATAAGTATATAGAGGCGCAATCGCGTGACGGTTCCTTTGATGTGAGCTACCCGTTCTCTGATTGGTCGGCGAGACTCTGAGCGCGGGCTTTGTGTTTTTGATTGGCATACACCGAGAAAAAGGTTCTTTTGAATCAAACAAAGTTTGTTTGGCGCAACCAATTTAATTGTTTGTGTAGGGGCATTCAAATACTTTGTTGTTGAAAACTAATTATTTCGTTGTTCTTATTTGGTTGCCTCAAACAAAGATTTAGTTGGTGTAACTAAAGATTTGTTTGGCTCTACGTAACTGTTTCAGTAAATATAAAGAAAGTGTAATATATTATATGAAGGCAAACAGAGATTCTAAAGTAGATTGTCTGCGCTTCAGCACTACGCCCTAGAGAGCTCCCCTGAAGCGACTGCTGACGAAATAGGAACGTTTTAAAGTAGGGGCAGGCATATGTATATGTAGGGGCAGCGATATTTCGCGAAAAGATTTCGAGACAATTTACAGTTCCAAACACTGTAGGGTCGTCCAGATTTTCTGATTGGGTGAAACATGTTCTGGTCCGTGCACAAATCAGAAAGGTTCAGTGGCGGTGTTTAAGGAATCCTGAGTGGCTCGGTCATATGCGTGAACAACACGAGCAGCCAATGGAGGTATGACGACAGTTGAGGTGTATATATGGTATTGAAGTCCACTGTGTACTCAGATTTTTTCGCGATAAATTAGTGGCCCTATGCATAGGTATACATTTCGAATACTGGACAACGCACGCAAACAAATATTTAAAGTTTTAATTTTAACTGTTTAGTTCACTTTTATCAGGATGTTTATACCAATATTAAAAATCAATATATGCACTAACAAATACAGTGTCTTTCCCAACTGTCACAAATATGTAAATGAACTGTAAGCAATATTTTCGAACGTAGGCAATAAAATGAATGGCCAAACAAGTATATACGGTTTATTCAACTAAATATTTTGTTGACAGTCAAATTTTTTTTTCCGCTAAGCACAGAGGTTTTGTTAGTTCAAGCGTGTATTTTGTTAGGTGGCGCAAAATTAATTTTGTTGCTTTTTAAAGTTTTGTGTACTCAAAAAAAATTTCGGGTTCAACTATGTATATTTTTTGCCCTTATACAAACAAATATTTAGTTGGCTTTTCTCTGTGTAGGTTACCGTTAAGGGTAGTGAAATTTTGAGAAAAGCTTTCAAGACATGTTATATTTCTAAATATTGTATGGTCATTTACCTATCTTGATTGGCTGATTTACTTTTTAACACGTGTTAACTATCTGCACACGAATCACGTAGGGCCGTGCCGATGTTGTCGAATTCTGGTGGCCCGGTCAAATATACAAAAGACTTCTTAAGCAGACAGCAACCAATGACAGTATACGAACGCTGTTGTGTGCTACCGTGTACTCGTATTTCTTTCGCGAAAAATCGCTAGCTCTAGTTACTATACTCTGCGAGAGGTTCGCTACAGCTGGGCTGTCGGTTGGCAAGTATGATATCAGACGCTGACTGGCGAACGGTGTCCCGACGTGTTGATGGCCGGCGACGCCATTTTGTTGCGCGTGCGACTGGAGATAAGTGGCTGTTTCACCTCTGCACTCTTGTTTACTTTGTAGGGTGGATGTGTAAGCGCTGTTTCCAGCCGAGGAACATTGTGACCGTGTAGGAAGATCGTGGGAGATCTGTGAACACGACGTCTGTGCAGATCGCCATCGACGATTCTGTTAACACGCTCGGTTAGTTTATCTTCTGTACACAACGTCTACGCGGTTCCTCCACGCTTTTTGAATCGAACATTTGAAAAATCACCTAAACATGTCATCTATCACAAGCGTTTCATACTTGTGTTAAAAATAAAAATACTTTATTTTGGGTTGAATTAAACATTTATTTACTAAATTTTACGTACACTTATTTTAAACTAATGTCTTGGGCTACCGCTTGACATGTGTAATCACCAAATAGCAATTCATACATTAAAAAAAATGTTAAACATTTGCAAAAATTTTGTATACTTAACTTTTTTTTTTCATTGCATATACCTTGATATTTGGTGATTACATAATGTGTCATTCGGTAGCCCACGGCATAAGTTTACTTTGTAATTTTTTATCTTTACAACCAAGTTAGCACTAGTTATTAAAGGCTGTTCATGATAAAGTGAGCACTTTTGAAATCATCCCTTAGAAAAAGTCACTGCCTTTACCTGCATATGTTTTAACGGGCGCACTGAGCGACATGAGTCTAATAAAGTGAGTCATGATGGAGGGGAAAGTAGTTCCATATATTAACGTCGAACAAAAAGTGCTAGGTGACCATTTGTGATAACTTAAATAATTTCTCTCGCTTTCGGATTTTATAATGCATTGGAGTGTAAAAATGAACGGATTTATACAATATTTACTTTCTTAATAATTTCACTGTTTCACTTGACCAACGCATGGTGGATAGTGGTGATGCCCATGGCAATATTAATTTTACATAAGGTAGAAGAACACACATCGTGTATACAAGTAGATCTTAAACAGGGTTTTCACAAGTGCTCATGTTAACGTGAACAGCCCATATGGCTGCAGCGAAGCAGAAAAATTTTGTATTTGACATAAAATTATTATTTTTTTGATATAAATAATTTCATTACATACAATGCATGTAGGTTGAAGTACAATTATAGAATTATTGATTTTTTTGTTATCTCACACTCTTCAGTACTCGTGTGACGGTGTCAAAAAACTATCCTCATCGGCACCGGTGCGGCAGAGACGAACTGCGGGCCCCAGAAAGGTCTGTGTTGTTGCCATTCCGACACACGAGGGCCCAAGGACACGGCAGGAGGCTGGGTCTGGCCTTGAAGAGGAAACGAGCCGGGATTCCCCCGGACAGCGGTTATTATAGAACCGGCTTGCACTCTCACGGCTGCGCGAGCACAGTGTCGCTGGAGAGGAGTTTACACTTATTCAATTAGAATAAGTGTTCGCGCCGAGCGTTCAGGAAATGCGGTTGTGCACGAAACAGCCGCACATGCCAGCAAAATTGCGCATATGACCAGCAATATGTAGGAATAAAGGCTGTTCGCGATAAAGTGAGCACTTTTGAAATCAACCTAAGGAAAAAATTCACTGCCCCTACCTGCATACAATTTAGCAGGCGCCCTGAGTGACATGCGCCCAGTAAAGTTGGTAACGATGGAGGGGAAGGTAATTCCATGTATTAACGTCGAACAAATAATGTTAGGTAGCCATTTGTGATAACTTAAATTATTTCTCTCACTTTCTGTATTTTTTAATGTATCGAAGTGTAAAAATTAGCGGATTTGTGCAATATCTATTTGTCTAATAATTTCTCAGTTTCACTTGACTGACGCATGAATAAACTGATGAGGTCCATGGCAATGTTAATTTGACACAAGGCGGAAGAACACACAACTATTTTCAGAGGTGCAGTGTGTCAGGGACATTTACGCAGGCTTTCCGTTGAGGCCGTGCCATAGAGCAAGAAGCTGCGTTGCCAATGCTGATTTTAATTTTTACCCGCATGTGCAAGCTAAAATACCCGCTTTTACCCACAATACTGCAAAAAAAAAAAAAAAAAAAATCGGCTCGCAAAGAATTAAAAATGCTTTAAAAATATTAGATAAAGATTGGTTTAAGGCGAATCTTGCGTATGTAGGAGACTTCTGCATACGAATGTGTACATGTAAAATAAAGGAAAAGAGTGGTTTATAGTGACACTCGTCTTTGTGAGGCCAACATTGTATTTACAATCACCACATACACCAGGTAAACCATTTAAACCATTGATAACACGAAGCAAGAATGTCAGCTTGGGACGTATATATGTATGTATACATGCATGTATGTAAATATGCATGTAGGCATGTATGTATGTATGCATTTTTTGTGCTGTAATAAAATACTGCATTTGTTGCAATGCACTGACATTCAATGCATTTAATTTAGAAATATTAAGAAACTAAATAGGTTAAGTAATGGTCAATTTATGTTTTTTCCTGATTTTGAAACTTTTTATGCCTCTGAGAAGAATGCCCTTATTTGACCCGAAAATAGCAAATACCCGCATTTTTATCCACGAGCATGTAAAATACCCAAAATTTGGGTAGTTACCCGCGCAGTGGCAACACTGGCAAGAAGTGTACGGACGTGAAACAGCCCCGCTTGTAACGCGAACAGTAAAACGGTGTCACTGGCCAGCAACATTTTGAAACGACAGTAGTAGGGATATGCCGCTTCTGGCGCAAGGGCGTGTGGCGTAGGAGCCGGCCGCCGCCATCTTGTGACGTCACCTAGCCGCTATATTTTTCCCATTTTCCCTCGAAATTTCCCTTTTACCCCCAAAAATCGACCAAAATACCCTAAAAAGTCCCTTTCCCCTAAAAATTTGCATTTTTTTCCTAAAAAAATCCCATTTTCCCAGAGCAGGCAAGAGGGATTAGTGACCCCAGGGTCAGGGCACAGCGACCCAGGTGCCAGGAGAGCAGGACCTATGACCTGTAACCTTTGACCCAAAAAATCATAATCATTCAAAACATTCCAAAAAAATTCACAAAAATCCCAAAAAACTGATTATTAAAAATTATAAAGAAATGTTCCTAACATATAATTTGAAAAAGTATTTAAAAATACTTAAATTTACCAGAGGTCATCCCTAGCCCATACTCATTATGCCACATTGGTAGGCGACCACCATCTTGGTAGGTGGCCACCATCTTGTTATACATCACAAATCTAAGACCATGACCTTGAATGACCTTGAAAACTGAAACACTTGAAAAATCCATAAAATTCAGCAAGTATAATACATTACAGACTACTACCATATTACATGCAGACTACCTCAGCCTTGACCCCATGACCTTGAATAACCTTGAAAATAAAAACTTGAGAAAATATGCATAAAAGTCATCAAGCATAATACGTTATATACTATTGCCGCCATGTTAGATGCAGACTACTTCATCCTTGACCCCATAGCATTGAAAATGAAAAAAAATTTAAAACATTTCCATTAAATTCCAAAAAGTCCCCAAAAATGATAAATTAACTATAAAACATTATAAAAAATTAATTTATAACTGACGATAATTTTTTTCAAAAAAATCTTGCGTTTCCGAAGGTCCCCCAGCACCACCATTATTCATATCCTTTCCATCAATTACTCACTTTAGTGCGACTTCCAGCAGACGGCTGACTCCCTCGCCTCCACTCCCCTCACATATACTCATTCCGCAATTTGATTTTTTCATTTATAATTTGTTTACATGCTACTGGAGGCAGCCATATTTGTTTATATGCTACTGGAGGCAAACATTTGTGTATATATGTTACCAGAGGCCGCCATCTTTGTGTATATGTTACTGGAGGCTTCCATATTTGTTTTTTCGTTTGCCATGTGTTTATACATTACTGGAGGCAGCCATCTTAATTTATATGTTACTGGAGGCCGCCATATTTGTTATTTCGTTCGTCATTTGTTTTTACATTACTGGAGGCTGCTATCTTGGTAGGCGACCATCATCTTAGTAGATGACGACTATTGCAAGTTTCCATCCTATTCTGACCTCGCTGCATCCTAAACCAAGGGCATGGTAAGGCAGGATTTGCATAAGATCTAGGAAAACCAATCATACCACTAATAATAGCAAAGCCATGCAAAAAACAATTTTTGTGCAGTGTGAGGGTAGTTGAAAGTTCGAAACGATTTGTAAAGGAACCAAGAAACAAAGAAGTGTGTTCATGTTCTTTATTTTAAGTTCAATTTTTTTCGTTTCATTCATATTTCACAAATAGTACACATGTAAACCTTCTTTGGTTATCTTTCTTACATTTCATATTGAAAGGTAGCATTATTATTTTCTTTTTCCATGTTTGACAATTTTTCACTTAAAAACATTTACATAAAACCAAGGTTGCCAAATGTATAGAATAAAATGCAACCAAATTCAGGTACCAATACTTTCGCTGTTATTCATCTAATACTATTCATTTTTCATATAGGTTATGTTTACGCTCCTTTCTGCTCATATTAATAAATAAATACAAATTGCAAAAGGCCATCACAAAATATATTGATCAGGTGACCCCAAATTACCATAGTTACAAATGACTGCTATTTTTCTGTCGCACCTAAATTTAACCCTTGGCATTACCACATACGTTTTAGTTACTATACTAGGAATGACCCCTTTTGGTAACACATTACAGGTCATCAAACAGTAGTTTGATTTTTGCACAAGTCCTAAACTTCGTAAAGTTTCTCTTACAAATGTCATAAAAACAAGGAGTTTCGCATTGCTCCTACTTGATACCAGAGGCATAGACCATAATCAACGATTATTGGCAAATGTTTACGAAAGTTTACAAATGTTTGCCAAGGTTTACAAGTGTTTGAAAATGTTTATAAGTCGTTACAAAAGTTTACCCATGGTTTCAAGTGGTTACCAGCATTTTACATCTTGGTGACGACATAGCCACAAAACTTGATTACGAAAGGTAACCGTATTGGATTTTTGGCTAAAGGGCCAACATTTCTTAAAACTTAAAAAAATTTAATATTATTTTCCTGCCATCATGGCCCCTCCCTAACGTCAAAGTGACGTAAGTGACCTATTCGCTTTATAAGCTTACATTCGTGATTCAATTAGAGTGCTACTTATCTCATGGTGGAAGCTTGCCCCCTTCGAGGATGCTGAACTGTCCCCGAGAGCAGCGCGTACCGGCATTAAATACACCGTTCTGCCCTCTTGCGCTATTAATCAAATTAGCTTTTCACCTCAGAAGGCTGTATTTGTAAGACATCGTGAGGCTTTCAATTACTCCTAGGAGGTTTCAGGCAATTCACAGCCAATGGCAGAAAACACTACCATTTATGGTGACCGACGCAGCGGACACCAATTTCCCTTAGGGGGTATAACACAATGAAATTTAAAACACCCAATCAGATCACAATATGCCCTCAACTTCAGTCCTCTTGACCAAGATACTGGAAATAATGTAACGAAACGTCACGTTTTCGGCGGTGCACGCACCATCCTAAGCTGATCACCAAATTTGCCGTCGACTGTGCTGCGCTCCCACGACGAATCGCCGAAACATCAGTCTGCTGCACACGTCTTTGCCAGGCCTTATTGTTGCCGCACGTGAAAAATAAGCACATTAACAGTTATTTTCCTGGTACCTCAGACATTATAAAGTGTTTTGTAGTTCGTGAAGCTGGCAAGAATATCCAAGTTTTATTTTATTAGTGTTTCAAGCCACATCGGAGAGTTTTAAACCTCGAAACAACGTGTGAGAAAAGTTCGCGCATAATGGGCCGTACGCTGCACAATTCACCAGGTTACCAGGCAGACATAGTAAATACTTTTCAAGGGCATGTGCGACGAGGTCACACCCCACAAGTTTTAAAGAGTGTTTTTACTTTGTTTGCAAGTTGAAAATTATTCACAAACGTGCGGTGATGGGTCGCCTGTCACACTATGTTCAAAAAATATTTTTTTCCCAATCACTAGTACAGCTACGTGCATGATGATGACTTTGACTACACATTTAAATTATTAAATATTTTAAATAAATATTGTTATTAAAAGCTTGAAGGCCAACAGGAGGATACGACACGCAAAAATTAAGGAAAACAAATCATTTTAATATAATAATCATTTATTTTTATTTTGTAAATACATTTTGGGAAGAAAGCACTCTCGGTCACATCATCTGATATAACCCCGATCCTGAAGTGCTCTTATGATTGAAACCACTTCTTTCATGGTCGAGTAATCCCCATGTTGTTGCCTACCAAGCAAATATTTAAGTTTGTCTACAAGATTGTTGGGATCTTCGGTAAACATATCGTCAGTATACTCGATGTATTCTTCCTTCTTCACATCATTTGTCGAAGGAAACTCGTTGGTGGAATGTGTGGGACCGTCGAAGGAATAATCATCGTCTTCAACACTATCATTATCGTCATAGTTATCATCACTGCTGTCTTTATGATCGCCTTCACTTCCTGCTGCATCCTCAATATCTAATTTACTTTTTTGTGTAGCAGGAGTTGTATGCTCATCAGTATTTAGCGCTGATGATCATTTATTTTGAAGTTTTTCGATTTCACACGAACATCTTGCAAGTGTACCCTCCGCACAAACCTACTGTACTGCACTCATTCCGACTTTAGCATTAACTGTGACGTTATAATCGTCTGCGGAAACGGTACCTATAGATGTAGCAGGAGGTACTGATGGCATCACTTGCTGGTTCCCAGTAGACGGACCCTCTCCACAGACAGCGATGAACTGATCGAACCCAAGCCTGTACCTTCCCCTATGTAGCAGACAGTCCTTAACGATCGTCAAAAATCCATATTTCTCTTCCCAGCACAAGGCACACATATCTTTAAAACCTGATAGAGGCATATCCGTATTAACATGATCATCGCAAACATGACGTAAATTCGTATCGTCCATGCGAAACAGCACCAACATGTTTGCATTGTCGCGAAGCAGTTGTTTGGGTCTGGCCGAGGTACACACAGTGAACGTTCGCATGTCGACCCACGCTAATGTATTCTTTAATGCAAGTTTGTTTCTCGCAGGCAATGTCGTCCAAGACAAATATCGAGTTTCGCAGTGCTTCGCTCGAAGGTACGATGGCTTCGTTATCGGTGCATGGGAAATAACCCTCGCCATCCACGGCTTGCAGTACTCGTGACAGTCGCTGGTATTTCGGTTGCTGAAGTGATTTGGAGTATAGGTACACATTCTCGAACCAAAGGCCGTTCTCTTCTTTCAGCAGGCTCAGTAGGACACATTTCCCTGTCTACTGTCTTACCCTGGGTCACTGATCCCTGGCACCTGGGTCGCTGACCCCTGACCCTGAGGTTACTACCCTTTTGCCTGCTCTGGGAAATATGGGCATTTTTTTAGGGAAAAGGGAAAAATTGTAAGGAAAAAGGGAAATTTTTAGGGCATTTTGGTCAATTTTGAGGGAAAAAAGGAAAAAAAAATATGGCGGCCGGGTGACGTAACAAGATGGCGGTGGCCGGCTCTTGCGCTCCATGCCCTTGATCCAGAATCGGCATATCCCTACAACTAACGACGTTCGCCAATCAGCGCCTACTGGCCTGCTTGCCAGCCTGCGGCATACCAGCCAGTAGTGAGACTTTACAGCGCGCAGTAACTAACCAGACATAAGGCTCATTACAGACCTGCTTGTAGTCAATCCGAGAATTGATACGACCACACCAAAGTAACAGCTAAGTAATTCCGCCTCTGTCTACTGACCTAATCTAGAGCCGTACTGCGCGTGACGATTTTACCTGACCACTTTTTCTGCTTGCGGGCAACCGAATCTGGAGTGATTTGAGACATATGGTATGTTATGGGCGGGCCATTGTGCAACATGGTACAAGCTGTTCATGTTAAACTGAGCACTTTTGAAGTCCCTGCTGAAGATCTACTTGTAGACACGTTGTGTATTCCTCCGCCTTATGTAAAATTAACAATGCCATGGGCCTCACCACTTTATTCATGCGTCGGTCAAATGAAACTTCTAAATTATTAAGAAAGTAAATACTTTACAAATCTGCTCATTTTTACACTTCGATGCATTAAAAAAAAGATAGTAAAATAAATAATTTTAAGTTATCACAAATGGTTACCTAACACTTTTTATTCGACGTTTAGATATGGAACAACTTTCTATCCATTGTTACCAACTTTACTGGGCGAATGTCACTCAGGGCGCCTGTTAAAATGTATGCATGCAGGGGCAGTGACTTTTTTTCCAAGGTTAATTTCTATTGTGCTCACTTTAACTTGAATAGCCTTTAGAAAGGAGAGGGGATTTATTGTCCACGCTTGTATTTATTGGTCTGCTTTGTGCCGAGACGGTGATTTTTTTCCAGTTGTTTGAACTGGTGTATCTGGCGTGGCAAAGCGCTATATAAACGTGCGTAGATACGAACATAACGTAGCCTCAGAACGTGGCGCCTTAACCGAATGTTACCTCTGGCACATGCGTGGTATAGTATTCGAATACTTGCAAGTGCAGAGAACCAATTACACGGTAGCGTAGTGGTATGTATGGTCATTGACCTTTCATTAGAGCGTTCGCAGGAGGAATGGTGTTTGAACGCTTGTAGACATGCCCTACATGAGGCGCGGGGCAATCCCGATTGCCAAAGGTGGCAAACATTTGTCTTCGTCAATATGTGGCTAGATAGAGCTGGCAAACTTCCTGTAGGCAATAACTGCCCCGTTTGTTTTTCGTTTGTAATAGCAGCTGTCGCCACGTACAAGAGTAAAGTTTTAAGCTATTTGTCCTACTCTCATCGACGCAACAGATGGACTAGCATCAACCTGTAAGATTTATAATTTTTTAGAATGGCGTTTTATTACGTACTTTTAAGGCACGAATTTGTTAGAGTACATTAAAACAATTTTTATAATTAAGAGACTGAAAAAATTCGCGAATTAATTCTCCTGTATGCTGGACTTCACAGTAGTTTTTTTACGAACAAAGCGAGGTTAACCTGCGCGTTGCCTACTTATAGAGTGAAGAGTGAAGGGATTTGGACTGCTTAACATCGAGGTCTTGAGAGCCGATGAGGGTGGTTGAGGTATGGAGCATCGCCGGAAGGAAAGGGTGGGGTAAACTGGAGATCCCCGAGAAAACCCGCCGACAACGGTACCGTCCGACACGATTCCCACATGCGAAAATCCGGAGTGGCCCGGCCGGGGCTTGAGCTCGGAGCATCTTGGTGGGAGGCGAGCAGGCTAACAGCTCAGCCACCGTGGCCCCCGTCTACTTATAGACTGTTCATGGTAAAGTGAGCACTTTTGAAAGCCCTCTCATTTGCAATAATGGTCAATGAATATATTTTACTGTATCCTTAGCGTTAACTTCCGAGTGCGGTGGAATATGCATACTGTGTCTATTACTTACATGGCAATATTTCTTTGAAAACGTGGTTAAAGGATAAAAAAATGGCCTAAAGAAAAAAGTAACTAGAGCTTATAAAATGCTCACTTCACCGTGAACAGAGTATACGCAGCAGTAATCCAGGACATGCAAGGTTATTTATTTTACGTAATCGTTTGTGGTGTAGAAAATATGGTGAGGAAGTCTGTGAACACACATCACCCTCTCCTGACCATTGCCGCTGTGTTAGCTATCCCCTCAGAAAGCGGACATCAGGTCAAAATATATCAAACACGTCTGTTGTTAGCTGTACGGAATACAAGTTCACGTTTACGGTTACTTACAACTGTTCTGAAGCCCTGCTAACGTTCTACTTCCTTCAATATTCCTCCGCCCCATGCAAACAAAGCTTTACCGAGTCCAGAAAATTATACCAAAGGGACAACGCACCGCATTCGTGCGCACTCAGTGTAATAATAGTTTACGCACGAACTATTTGTTACTAGGCATTGCCAACACACATATTTTCTCTGTATTTATTCATATTAAATTATAAGTTGAATTCAACGAAAAAAAAATAAGGTGCTTTTATTTTAACACAAGTATAAAACGTTTGCGATACATGACATACTCAGGAAACAACCATACACGTAATACATAGGGTAATTTTTCTAATGTTTGCTTCACAAAGTACGGAAATGCCGCGAATAGACTGCACACGGTCATTTTACCGCGCCGCAAAACGACTTCATGCGGCAGCGCTGAAACCTGTTACGAGTGTCACGTCCTTTACTGAGATGACTCATTCCGGCGGGGCATACGTCACAGACTGGGTACACTTGAACGCTGCTTTATGAAGCACCATTGCCCAAGAAGGGAATTTCTTTACTTTTTCCTACGCGTGTTGCAACAGCAGGCGTCCGTCGTGTGAGCTCACCGCACGCTGTACACCCGGGAGAGATTTGTCCGTCACGCTGGTGCGAAGTGACGTCACCCAGTGTCAAGTAGCGAGAAGAGGAGTGGGGGAATTCAACACGGCGGCGTTGGCACATGCAGGCAGGCAAACACAGCGCCGAACTAAGTGCGTGACTAAATAACTGGATGCTAGGTCGCCTTCGTCGTCGTCAGCTGAGTAAATGAAGACGAAGAGTCACTCTATCGGGTGCAGCGTCCATTATACGCAATGTTCGATAGAGCCGATAAATCAGTCATTCCTCGCGGGGAAATTAATTTTCTAGTTGTTGCTTGTCCGCTATACGGGAAAGTTATTTCTCCATTTGCTTTGGAAGGGACTGCAGTGGTATTCTTGCACCTCCTACCACGACGAACCGGTTCGATTTCACGGCGAATACACGTCCATAATTTTGCATTTAAAACGTGACTGACGTTGCTGGTGGGCAGCGGGTTTTATCGAGGTGCTCCAGTTTCCGCCACTTCTGCATTCCGTAGCTACTCCATCACCACCTTCCTTCTTTATTGGCGCTAAAGATCAAAGTCATAGAGCACCTCTCTCTCTCTCTCTGTCTGGCTCTCTCTCTCTCTCACACACACACACACCTACATATCAGTGGCGTGTGGTGAACTGTTGCAAGGCAAGGTGGAGTCAGCTGCGTGTTGTACCCGGTTGCTTATTTGTTTACACTATCAGTACTAAAACGTAGCTCTGCAGCCGACGCCATAGGACAGGTGTAATGGGTCTCTCGCAGCTCGCTTGTGAGTGTTCGGAATGCATTGTTTCCTTAGGCTGCATGGTGGTTACTGGCTCCTGCTGCGTGCACCGAGAATGTACAGTAGTGAGCAAGCACCAGCTTACCTTGTAACACTTCACCACACGACTTATATATATATATAATACGCACACATGCACGAGCGATAGAGAAGGGCAGTGTCGGTGAGAGGATGGACAGTGTCGAGATTGAAATTTGGGAGGAAATACGTGGGATAAAGAAGGAACAGCAGGAATTTCTTCAGCAGCGGATTTCGGCTATCACCACACCTGCAACCGAGAAAAGTTGGGGATCAGTGCAAGTCGTAACAAATATACAGGCTGTTCACGGTAAAATGAGCACTTTCGAAAGCCCTGCTTCAGATCTATTTGTATATACGTTGTGTATTCTTCCGCCTTATGTAGAATTAGCATTGCCGTGGGCCTCATCACTTTATTCATGCGTCGGTCAAATGAAACTGCGGAATTATTAAGAAAGTAAGTCCTTCACAAATCTGCTCATTTTTACACTTCGGTGCATTAAAAAAACCGAAAGTGGAAGAAATAATTTTAAGTTATTACAAATGGTTGCCTAACACATTTTATTAGGCGTTAAGATGTGAAACTACTTTTCATCCATCGTTACCAACTCTACTGGGCGAATAGCACTCAGTGCGCCCATTAAAATATATGCATGCAGGGGCAGTGATTTTTTTGTAAGGTTAATTTCTAAAGTGCTCACTTTATCGTGAACAGCCTTTACCAACCACGGAGGAGAGCCAGCAGATCTGCGGCATTGATGTCGCACAAATAGGGGAGGGGGAGGGGGATGGGACTTCGATTAAGCCTGCAGTCGAACCACCGAGTTAGCGGCCGAACTCGCAAAATTCACGGATCTCTAGACATCGGTCGCGGAGCAGATAATCACACAGAGGCGAAATAGCTCAGCATTTAATTTGATGTGTATGAACCCATTCTTCTACTGGCTGCGCGAAGCTCTAGGAACGGGTCTTGTATGTCTGATAATCTTCTGCGTGCTTCGGAAATTTCCCTGTTGGATGCATGTTGTCGAGTAGAACACCAAGCGCTGATTGGCGAATGGCGTTCCAGCGGTATGCTAAGTAGTAGTGTTCGAATTGAATGAGAGAAGGAATTATAGTGTGAGTGTGGGAGGGAGGGGGGGGGGGGAAGCCAGGGAATCTTCTCCTTCTGGAATTTTTCCCACAACTTTTGCATTTCTGCGTTCACTCCCAATTGGAAAAACATTATTGTGTCCATAATACGAGTTTGTGATTTTTTGTAAAATACACATTTTTCTTCATAAACTTTGTTTTTTTTTTTTTTTTTGTATTCATAATATGATTTTTCCATAGAATTGTTAAATATCTAGCACCTCTTAAATCGTATGGTATGATATAAGAGTTATCACAGAACCAGAAATTCAAAGTACCATATAAGGTACTAGATTAACTAAAACGGACGTTAAATTATTTCAATAAATTTCCACACCTTATATGTATGTACATATATTATATCAACAAGAAATCCCCCTCCCTTTATTTCCATTTGTCCTACATTTTCACACATTCGAACACTGCTGACTTATGGCTGTTCATGGTAATTTAACCAGTTTTTAAGGTCCTGCAAAATTTTTTCTTTGAGCCAATTTTTATCTTTGCGGCACTTTTTTTATTTTAAATAAACATTGCCATGCGACTAATAAATGCAGTGTATATATTCCACTAATCTCAAAAGTTAAAAGGATGCAATAAAACACATTTATTAGTCGTTAATGCCTGCTGGGATGGCCTTAAAAAGTGCTCATTTTACAGTGAACAGCCTATATAACGGTGTTTGGCTGGTGCGTGAGGCCAGAGTTCGTTATGCAAGGAAGGCCGATAGCAATAAGGCTGGAGAAGCATGGGCGGGAGCCACCGAGTCGCGGACGTCCAGACGCGGAGCCGGTGTTGTCCTCTGGCGGCACGACGTGTGTTGATGTGGCTACGGGTCTGCGGGAATGCACAATCATCGGGCAAGGTCGGGCGTGACGGTCTCTCGCATACGTGACAACGACGCAGCTTTCGAGGCCCCGCCCAGGCTCGAGCCTGCGTCGTGCGCGACCTCCTCCACACTATCTCCGCCACGAAGAACAAGCCGGGTGTAGTCCGTACCGCGGTTACTTACACCACCTCCGCCACGAAGAACAAGCCGGGTGTAGTCCGTACCGCGGTTACTTACACTACCTCCGCCACGAAGAACAAGCCGGGTGTAGTCCGTACCCCGGTTACTTACACTACCTCCGCCACGAAGAACAAGCCGGGTGTAGTCCGTGCCGCGGTTACTTACACTACCTCCGCCACGAAGAACAAGCCGGGTGTAGTCCGTACCCCGGTTACTTACACTACCTCCGCCACGAAGAACAAGCCGGGTGTAGTCCGTGCCGCGGTTACTTACACTACCTCCGCCACGAAGAACAAGCCGGGTGTAGTCCGTACCCGGTTACTTACACTACCTCCGCCACGAAGAACAAGCCGGGTGTAGTCCGTACCGCGGTTACTTACACTACCTCCGCCACGAAGAACAAGCCGGTGTAGTCCGTACCGTGGTTACTTGCACTACCTCCGCCACGAAGAACAAGCGGGTGTAGTCCGTACCGCGGTTACTTACACTACCTCCGCCACGAAGAACAACGAGCCGGGTGTAGTCCTGCCGCGGTTACTTGCACTACCTCCGCCACGAAGAACAAGCCGGGAGTAGTCCGTGCCGCGGTTACTTACACTACCTCCGCCACGAAGAACAAGCCGGGTGTAGTCCGTACCCCGGTTACTTACACTACCTCCGCCACGAAGAACAAGCCGGGTGTAGTCCGTACCGTGGTTACTTACACTACCTCCGCCACGAAGAACAAGCCGGGTGTAGTCCGTACCGTGGTTACTTACACTACCTCCGCACGAAGAACAAGCCGGGTGTAGTCCGTACCGCGGTTACTTACACCACCTCCGCCACAAAGAACAACGAGCCGGGTGTAGTCCGTACCCCGGTTACTTACACTACCTCCGCCACGAAGAACAAGCCGGGTGTAGTCCGTACCCGGTTACTTACACTACCTCCGCCACGAAGAAAGCCGGGTGTAGTCCGTACCGCGGTTACTTACACTACCTCCGCCACGAAGAACAAGCCGGGTGTAGTCCGTACCCGGTTACTTACACTACCTCCGCCACGAAGAACAAGCCGGGTGTAGTCCGTACCGCGGTTACTTACACTACCTCCGCCACGAAGAACAAGCCGGGTGTAGTCCGTACCCGGTTACTTACACTACCTCCGCCACGAAGAACAAGCCGGGTGTAGTCCGTCCGCGGTTACTTACACTACCTCCGCCACGAAGAACAAGCCGGGTGTAGTCCGTACCCCGTTACTTACACTACCTCCGCCACGAAGAACAAGCCGGGTGTAGTCCGTACCGCGGTTACTTACACTACTCCGCCACGAAGAACAAGCCGGGTGTAGTCCGTACCCGGTTACTTACTACCTCCGCCACGAAGAACAAGCGGGTGTAGTCGTCCCGGTTACTTACACTACCTCCGCCACGAAGAACAAGCCGGGTGTAGTCCGTACCCGGTTACTTACACTACCTCCGCCACGAAGAACAAGCCGGGGTAGTCCTACCGCGGTTACTTACACACCCGCCACGAAGAACAAGCCGGGTGTATCCGTACCGTGGTTACTTCACTACCTCCGCCACGAAGAACAAGCGGTGTAGTCCGTACCGCGGTTACTTACACTACCTCCGCCACGAAGAAACGAGCCGGGTGTAGTCCGTGCCGCGGTTACTTGCACTACCTCCGCCACGAAGAACAAGCCGGGAGTAGTCCGTGCCGCGGTTACTTACACTACCTCCGCCACGAAGAACAAGCCGGGTGTAGTCCGTACCCGGTTACTTACACTACCTCCGCCACGAAGAACAAGCCGGGTGTAGTCCGTACCGCGGTTACTTACACTACCTCCGCCACGAAGAACAAGCCGGGTGTAGTCCGTACCGTGGTTACTTACACTACCTCCGCCACGAAGAACAAGCCGGGTGTAGTCCGTACCGCGGTTACTTACACTACCTCCGCCACAAGAACAACAGCCGGGTGTAGTCCGTACCCCGGTTACTTACACTACCTCCGCCACGAAGAACAAGCCGGGTGTAGTCCGTCCGGTTACTTACACTACCTCCGCCACGAAGAACAAGCGGGTGTAGTCCGTACCGCGGTTACTTACACTACCTCCGCCACGAAGAACAAGCCGGTGTAGTCCGTACCGCGGTTACTTACACTACCTCCGCCACGAAGAACAAGCCGGGTGTAGTCCGTACCGCGGTTACTTACACTACCTCCGCCACGAAGAACAAGCCGGGTGTAGTCCGTACCGCGGTTACTTACACACCTCCGCCACGAAGAACAAGCCGGGTGTAGTCCTACCGCGGTTACTTACACTACCTCCCGCCACGAAGAACAACGCCGGGTGTAGTCCGTACCGCGGTTACTTACACTACCTCCGCCACGAAGAACAAGCCGGTGTAGTCCGTACCGCGGTTACTTACACACCCCGCCACGAAGAACAAGCCGGGTGTAGTCCGTACCGGTTACTTACACTACCTCCGCCACGAAGAACAAAAAAAAAAAAAAAAAAAAAAAAAAAAAAAAAAAAAAAAAAAAAAAAAAAAAAAAAAAAAAAAAAAAAAAAAAAAAAAAAAAAAAAAAAAAAAAAAAAAAAAAAAAAAAAAAAAAAAAAAAAAAAAAAAAAAAAAAAAAAAAAAAAAAAAAAAAAAAAAAAAAAAAAAAAAAAAAATTTTTTTTTTTTTTTTTTTTTTTTTTTTTTTTTTTTTTTTTTTTTTTTTTTTTTTTTTTTTTTTTTTTTTTTTTTTTTTTTTTTTTTTTTTTTTTTTTTTTTTTTTTTTTTTTTTTTTTTTTTTTTTTTTTTTTTTTTTTTTTTTTTTTTTTTTTTTTTTTTCCGCGGTTACTTCACTACCTCCGCCACGAAGAACAAGCCGGGTGTAGTCCGTACCGCGGTTACTTACACTACCTCCGCCCGACGAAGAACAACAGCCGGGTGTAGTCCGTACCGCGGTTACTTACACTACCTCCGCCACGAAGAACAAGCCGGGTGTAGTCCGTACCGCGGTTACTTACACTACCTCCGCCACGAAGAACAAGCCGGGTGTAGTCCGTACCGCGGTTACTTACACTACCTCCGCCACGAAGAACAAGCCGGGTGTAGTCCGTACCCGGTTACTTACACTACCTCCGCCACGAAGAACAAGCCGGGTGTAGTCCGTACCGCGGTTACTTACACTACCTCCGCCACGAAGAACAAGCCGGGTGTAGTCCGTACCGCGGTTACTTACACCTACCTCCGCCACGAAGAACAAACCGGGTGTAGTCCGTACCGCGGTTACTTACACTACCTCCGCCACGAAGAACAACGAGCCGGGTGTAGTCCGTACCGCGGTTACTTACACTACCTCCGCCACGAAGAACAAGCCGGGTGTAGTCCGTACCGCGGTTACTTACATCACCTCCGCCACGAAGAACAACGAGCCGGGTGTAGTCCGTACCCCGGTTACTTACACCACCTCCGCCACGAAGAACAAGCCGGGTGTAGTCCGTACCGCGGTTACTTACACTACCTCCGCCACGAAGAACAAGCCGGGTGTAGTCCGTACCGCGGTTACTTACACTACCTCGCCCGCCACGAAGAACAAGCCGGGTGTAGTCCGTACCGCGGTTACTTCACTACCTCCGCCACGAAGAACAAGCCGGGTATAGTCCGTACCGCGGTTACTTGCACTACCTCCGCCACGAAGAACAAGCCGGGTGTAGTCCGTACCGCGGTTACTTGCACTACCTCCGCCACGAAGAACAAGAGCCGGGTGTAGTCCGTACCCCGGTTACTTCACACTCCGCACGAAGAACAAGCCGGTGTAGTCCGTACCCGGTTACTTACACACCTCCGCCACGAAGAACAAGCCGGGTATAGTCCGTACCGCGGTTACTTGCACTACCTCCGCCACGAAGAACAAGCCGGGTGTAGTCCGTACCGCGGTTACTTGCACTACCTCCGCCACGAAGAACAACGAGCCGGGTGTAGTCCGTACCCCGGTTACTTACACCACCTCCGCCACGAAGAACAAGCCGGGTGTAGTCCGTACCGCGGTTACTTACACTACCTCCGCCACGAAGAACAAGCCGGGTGTAGTCCGTACCGCGGTTACTTGCACTACCTCCGCCACGAAGAACAAGCCGGGTATAGTCCGTACCGCGGTTACTTACACTACCTCCGCCCGCCACGAAGAACAACGAGCCGGGTGTAGTCCGTACCGCGGTTACTTGCACTACCTCCGCCACGAAGAACAAGCCGGGTGTAGTCCGTACCGCTGTTACTTACACTACCTCCGCCACGAAGAACAAGCCGGGTGTAGTCCGTACCGCGGTTACTTACACTACCTCCGCCACGAAGAACAAGCCGGGTGTAGTCCGTACCGCGGTTACTTGCACTACCTCCGCCACGAAGAACAAGCCGGGTGTAGTCCGTACCGCGGTTACTTACACTACCTCCGCCACGAAGAACAAGCCGGGTGTAGTCCGTACCGCGGTTACTTACACTACCTCCGCCACGAAGAACAAGCCGGGTGTAGTCCGTACCGCGGTTACTTACACTACCTCCGCCACGAAGAACAAGCCGGGTGTAGTCCGTACCGCGGTTACTTGCACTACCTCCGCCACGAAGAACAAGCCGGGTGTAGTCCGTACCGCGGTTACTTACACTCTAAAATTCGAATCAGCGGGAGACCACTGATTCGCAGTGAAATTCGACTACTCTAATCATTGAAAATGTCTCCACTTAGAATCAGCGGGAGACCACTGTTTCTAAGTGAAATTCTACTACTCTAATCATTGAAAATGTCTCCACTTAGAATCAGTGGGGAGCCACTGATTAATTCAGTGAAGAAATTTCACTGATTGAATTTGTGACGTGCTTCTATTGAATGTATGCAGATAAGCGTTGTTCGACGGCCATTTTTACCCGCAGTTTCTCTGATACATCATTAAAAAATAATTAGAGACCGAGCAAGTTGCTCAGATGTTGTTTCACTGGTCCATCAGTCAAAAAATAAACCACCGAGAAAACAGTGGAAAAAATAACTGACGAATCAGTGGGAAATGTCACTGAATCAATCAGTGAAGGAAATATGGCATTTTTCCCACTGGTTCATCAGTTAAATTCACTGAAGTGACTGTTGTATCATTCAGATACGTTTGACTGATTGAAACAGTGAAATTCTCACTGATTCAGATTTAGAGTGTACAACTTTTCCGAGTCTCTGCTTCGGATCTACTTCCAGAATATCCCTCCGCCACACGCAAACAAAGCTTATCCGAATATTGAAAACTACATCAAAGGGACGACGCACCGCATTCGTACTTTCCATGAGAACTATTTCTTACTATTAGGCATTACCAACACAACTAATTTCGCTTTGCTTTTGTTCACATTAACCATTTGAGATATAATCCGGAGTATACTCGTTCACGCCTGACATGTTGCAGACGTCGTGGTCCTCCGGTGCTGTGCAAGCCCAGAATCCAGCACCAATACGAACGCCGCCTTTACCTTTACCTGGGAAAACTATTTGCTACTGTTGACACTTTTATAATTGGTTGCTTCTTGTAGTGTTGGTTTATTGAACCCGTTTCGATTGGTTCAAACGCTCCAGTTATAATAAATTCGTTACTACATACCACGCCATAAATGTCTTCTTTTGCAACACCTGAAACGAAAAAGAAAGTGTACATTAAGGGGTTAGTTACAAATTTAATGTTATAGTTTATAAATAAAATATAAGTAAAATTTAATAAAATAAAAAATAATTTACTTTTATATTAACATTAGTATAAAACACTTGTGCATGACTGGGGATATATAAAAAAATTTGTGTTATTAATTTACTGATATCCACAGTACTGTATGCACTATAGCCGATGGCGTTTCTCTATTGGCTGCTACATAAGTGTGAAGTCACGCCCGTTCTGACTGAACTGATTATTATTGGTGCACAGAATTTTGATGCGTTCATCTATTGGCGCAGAGTTACCCAGGGCGTGTCAAATAAAGTATGTTCCGATGACAAACTTATTGCTAGGGATAGGAAAATTTCACGAACTCATTTCGGGACAAGAGAGACGTCAAACACATATACAGTAAAGTTACCTTTGTAATTGGATCACAGTTCATTATACAAGCTCTAAACGCCTCTGAGCCAATAGCGAGCTTGCAAGGAAACAAGTAGCTAATCTCATACTGCCAGGTCTGAGGTAACACAGGGTCAGCAGCCAATGAACAAACATCTAAGGCTCTAGTGTACATAGGTCTGTGGAGTCTAGCCTACATGTCATTGAACTCGCGAAATTTTCGTATCCCTATATATTGCAAAGGTACAGGCTTTTGAAGTTTAACGAGACCCCAAATGATAACGTGAATTTCGCATTTCGCATGTCTCTATGCATGACGTTTTTAGGAGACAACGAATCACGTCTCATATAGGGGGTGATTTTTCAAAGGTTTGATTAAAAAAAACGTGAATATACCGAGAATAGACTATACGCAGATGCGAAACTACCGCGGCGGGGCGGTTATAGTTAGAGACCTGAAGAATTCGCGGATTCATTTTGAGACAAGCTAGAATTCAAAACACGCGTGTTCATATAACTTTAGTTATTGGTCCACACGGTGTTTGACACCTCCTGGACAACGCTGACCCAATCGTCGTCTTCCACTGTGACAGCAAACAACAAATGTGCAGCATATTTGTACGTAAGACTGTGGAGTCTATCCTACAGGTCATCGAACTCGCGAATTTTTCAAGTCTCTTGTTATACAGTAAATAGAACGCCCGTCGACAGCCGCCCTCATTGCCACTGCGCACGAGCACGTGAAGCCTACCAACTTATTCACGCACTGCCGTGGGTTCGTTTGAAATGTGCGAGCTCCGTGCTTCGTCAGATATTTTTTTGATGCAATCCTCAGCTGCTTGCAGGAGATTATGAGGATTATGACCTCGAATAAATGAAGAACGTTTCCTCCTTTATTTCCGCGTACCGCCACAGCGAAACGCAAGGCCGGCTGTTACCGTACGAGATGAGGAATTGCTCTGTCCGATTACAGCCAACGCCTGCAGTTTTTTTTTCACGTCTCAGGATCCGGCTACGATCAGCACTTCCCAAAGTTAACGCTCGCTTCCTTAGTCACGTCTCGGGATGGTTTACCTCCTGGACCGACAACAATATGTTGTACGAAGTCCTAATGACCCTAGTGTAGTACGTGGATCCGTTATGTATCCATATAGTTAGAGCTAGTGATATTTCGCGAAATAATTTGAGTACAGGATAAACTTCAACACCCCATCACCCAACACCAGTTTGCCTATTGCCATTGGTTGCTCTCTGCTTGGGAAGGCGTTTTCGTATTTGACCGGGCCACTCAGAATTCGGCAACATCGGCACGGCTCGTACGTGATTCGTGTGGAAACAGCTAACACTTGTAAACGGCCCTACAGTGTTTTGAAATATAACTTGCCTTGAAATCTTTTCGCGAAATTTCACTACCCCTACCTATAGTGTTTACAACATATTCCTTTGCCCGACCGTTAAGATGCCTTCATGGGCCCCAAGACACACGAGTCCCCTGATTCCTAAGCTGTGCGTCTTCAAAACTTCCTTAAACCAGTCAGCCAATCACTGCCCTTCTCTGAATTACTCCTCCCTTCGCTGGTCCCCACTGGCCGACGTCACACTACGAGGTCGCCAATTGCAAATGTGACGTCAGTGTACACGCGTTTGACGTCTTATCTTGTCCTGAAATGAATTCGCGAATTTTTCCTATTCCTAGACATAAGTGACGTTTCCAACTATACTTAAAGAAAAATATAATAAATTGTTAATACAGTATTGTATTATTATAAATATTTCCATTATTTTATGTGGATTCAGGCGAGGTCTGTTCAAACTGTATAGATAAATATCCTAAGTTAGTTAACCCATTCAGTCACGCATTAATTTGTGAGCAGAAGTGTTGCAATGGGGTAAATATTTTTGTGTTGATTGTACTTGTGTCTGCTGTCCATTTTACAAGCAGTCAACAACGTGCTGCGTTATTATATAGACGCTACCATCATCCATTCATAAACGAGAGGGGTGGTATCTTTCTCAAATCACGTTAACCGTCAGAAGACTCTTAATACATCGGGTACTGTTTCCTCGCTGTGCACAGTACTGGCTATAAATACCCTTCGTATGCAACGTGTCTAGGATCGTGGACAGAGTGACTGGACGGGTTAAGTTGGTCCTGTTATGTTGGGATACAGTGTTGAACAATGATGTGTGTAAACGTTCATGCACAGTATCCGTGACATCGCCGTTCCATAGACTCCAGTTATGGCTGCTCAGTTTTCAGTTTTCTGTCTGATATTAATACCTGTCGACATTGCACGCAGACATCTGAAGCACAGAGTAGATAAATACCTGGATACGAAATGGCGTGGTGGTTCCTTTCATGTGGGGGTACTCATTCTCTGATCTGTAGTACGAGGATGTGGCCTCGTGTTTGGCTACCGCGTACTGCGGAATATACCCTGTCGGCTTGGCTACTGTCTGGCAAGTAGTTGCCGTGTCCGAATGGCCAGTTTAGGGAATAAGGGTTTAGGAATTTAGGGTGGAGGGTTTCGAACGGCTTGTAAGAACGCTACATGGGACAAAGTTGGAAACTACAGGCTTGTGGAGTTTCGACGTTATTTTGTTTGTCACCCTATCGATAAATAACTTACTCCCAAGCATTTTTCACGTAACCCTGTTGTTTTGTGAATAACTGATAATATGTCTTTCGAGCCGATATCAACCTTCTCGTTATTTCTTCGCTCCTTGCAATTAGCATTCCATTTCAAATAAAAATTGATCGCCAATTTTTTTTTGGCAATCCTAATACAACATACGAACTTTATTTAAAAATGTCATCATATAGATCCCTGATTTTCCATTTTTCACGTGCATGTATTTCGCAGCGTTTCAAGGACAGTAAATCCGCTATTTGGAGATTTAGTGTGCTACTTCACCTCAGTAAATCTCAACCTTAAATCCCCAAATATTTAGGGGCTAGACTTGGTCACGTGGTTGATTTACTAACCTAAATAATGTTCTCGTAGTCTTTTGGACACAGCTAGTGATAGGATAATCGTTTGTAGAATAATCGATAGTTACATTTTTGCATATAATCGATTGATTATTTAAAAACAATTCAACAATTATTCACGATTTTCAGCTGTTTAACCAAAACAAAACATTGCAGATACTTACATGTTTCACATTTATTGCAAATATATTACAAAAAATTTTTAAAATAGCAGAAATCATTAAAAATAAACCGAAAAATTTCAATTCTCATATATGGATTAGAACAAGACAATCGATTATTTTTACAGATTATTTATTCTATTAAAACAATAATCGTAATCGATTCATTCGAATTACAAACTTATGCGAGTATCCCGTCACTACTGGCAAGTAAGTCACCAGGCACTGATTGGCGGACGATATTCCGACATCTTGGTGGCTAGCGACACCATTTTTATGGCGCGTGCGATAAGAATTCGCGAAATAAGTGGCTATTTCACCTAGGTATTATTGTTTACTCTGTACTGAATCCGCGGATTCATTTCCGGACAACCTTGGATCTAGTCCTGCTCAAGATATGTACCTGCTGTGCATAATATGAAACCACTGTACATAATATGAAACCACTGATCATTTTCAACTTTAATACTATTTGAGCTATCATATTTCTCTTTCGCCTCGTGTTAATGTAAGTATTTTTTCTTGTTTTCATTATGTTTACGTATGTGTACACTATATCAGACCTGGTTCAGTGTAAGAGAGGGCATTGCAGCCTTAACTTCGCCAATATAAATGAAGTTTAAATAAACAATTAAATATAAAACCGCTGAACGTGTGTTGTTTCCGCGATTGGGGCACGTATTATTTTGACACATCCTGAAAAACCCTAAGCCAATAATAAGAATTCAATAAAATGCTAGACCAAATATTACTTTCTACTCTGATAGCAAGCAGCTAATTATAGCAGTTAATAGTTGCATGAGTGTACGTATGACTGAATTCTATACCACGCGTCATTGAAGTTTACGTGTCTCTTCTCATACGACGTCGCCTGAATTGAACCGAGTTATGTCGAGTTAACTGTGACATGGCGCCTGCATTCTTCAGAGCCGTCGACGACTTAATTTGTCGTGGCCAGCAGGGCCAAGAACCGATTTGGAACTTTATACCGTGCGAGAAACACACGTGACTGTGCAGCAAAATCGCATCGCAGCGTTGAGTGGCGCATGCGCAGTCCGCCGCACGAGTCACGTGGTTCAGCACGTAACGCCTCGTGTCGTCACGGGCGGGAGGATGCGCTGTGCAGGCATGAAGGACGACCTTGCAGACCCTTGCCGCTCTCACTACGGGGCGAAGATCCGGCTGTACCGTTGCTGCAGCTCCGCGAGGAGAGGGTTTCACGTAGAGAGGCGTCTCCCAGGTAGACGGAATGACGGAGGAGAATAACGTTGGGGGGGGGGGGGGGGGCCAGTCTTTTTCTCTGAGGTCTCATTGACGTCAGCAGGTGGCGGTCCACATGGAGCCTTCCCGCGGTGAAGATTCAAGAAGACAGACAGCCCCTTGCTCGTCTACCTGCCGCCGGGAGAAAGCTTGACCTGGATACCGCTCACGCACTTGACATCACTTTCCATCGTTCAGCTGCTGAACATAGCCCAGCCCACCTAGGCGACGGCGCGTCCCACGAGTCTGCTAAACATTAAACAAAGACACTGATGTTTAATTTTTTTATAGCAATTTCCGCCGACCTATAGTATCGCAGTCGGTTGGTGCGCCACCTATCTGGGGTGCAGGTGGCGCTGTGTTCGAATCCCGGGTAAGGTATGGGTGTTAGTTTAAGTTAGGTTATAAGATAGTCTGCAAGCCGTCCCCTGCTAAGCTTTCAAGCATAAAACCGGGGGACGTTAAAAAGCCCTTTACAATTACAATTACAATTCTAGCGATTTCCGTTTATGATAAAACGAATTTTATGAGTAATCAAATATAATCTAACGATAATCTACGCTCTAAATCTGAGTAAATGATAAATGAGTTGTTATATACTGGCGAATCAATGTGATCAACTGAGGGATTTTTTTTTCTGCTAGGCCAGTGCAATTCACTAGGAATCAGGAGAATTTTTTTCATTAGTGAATACAAGAATTATAATCCCCTTGGATGTGTGTGCGAGTGTGGGGGGGGGGGGGGTGGCGGGTGTCAGGTCAACCGAGCCATTCCCACGCTTCGGGCACCGAGGACAACCACCAAAGAGTACAAATAAATAGATATGACCAGCCACTTACGTGGGAGTTGCATGTAAATGCAAAAAAATAAAACGTAAAAATAAATGTGGTCCGACAACAGGAAGCCATAGGCCAAAATAAAAATACAAGGTAAATAAGTAAAAGCAAGGGATACTTATATCCCTGCATTTCCCAGAAATGGTGCAGTTGCAGGGGAGGAAAGTCATACATACGTGGTTCAACCTATGGCTAGGGATAGGAAAATTCCGCGAGTTCAGTGATCCGTAGGCTAGACTCCACGGTCCTGTGTATAATGATCCTCAGATGTTTGTTCATTGGCTGCTTCCCCACAGAGTAGCCAGTGTTACCTCACGCCTCGCAGTATGGTGTTCGCTATTTGTTTCCTTGCAAGTCTGCTATTGGTTCGGAGTAGTCCAAGGCGTGTCTAATAAACTGTGATCCAATTGCAAAGGTGACTTCAGTGTTTGACGTCTATCTTGTCCTGAAACGAATTCACGAAATTTTCCTATCCGTACCTATGGCTAGTCTTGTAAAATAAAAAGGCTATAGAAATATCAGTTCAAATCTTCTTATTTAAAGTGGAGCAGTCCTAACAGATCTCTTATAGTTAAATTCATTGATTTGGAGCAATTTTAGGTGTTTCGATTTTAGAGTGTAACAACTGCTATTTTACGTTCTTGATTTTGAAAAGTGGGATGGGGAAGGGATAGCTATCTTTGCACTGGTTGAAAAGCTGGAAAAGTCACATTAAAAACCAGTAACAACGGAACAGTTCACTTATCGTTAGAGAACCTATCATTTCGAGTTAGAACATGGCACCAGGATAGATTTCACAATAATCTTGTTTAAACGAGCAGATGTCATTTGTTCAGTTGCTGCCCTAGCAAGAGCTTCTGTTCGGTTGGCCCACACGGAATTAAGCCACTCGAATGCTGAATGTATGCATTGGTTCATATTTCTCCACGGCGTGTATGGCGAGTGGAGGTAAAATGTATGCGAAACTAACATATAATTCTGTGACATTTAACAGGTTACGAAATCACATGGCAAATAACGAAAGTAAATCTTATGTGGAAACGGGTGACCAGTAATCAATAGAGACTCGAAAATTCCAGGATAACATAGACTTAAAACACTTGTACACTTAGCTTTATTTTGGGCCGCAGTGGTGTAGTGGTTTGATTACTTGCCTCCCACCTGGGCGAACCGGGTTTGATTCCCGGCGGAGTTGCTCCCGGAATTTCGCATGTGGGAATCGTGCCGGACAATGCCGCTGGTCGGCGGGTTTTCTCGGGGATCTCCCTTTTCCCCCCTCTCTTCATTCCGGCGCTGCTCCATACTCACCTCACTTCACCCTCATGTTAAGAGCCAACCAAATCTCTCCACTCACACGAGTCCACAAAAGATGGAGATTAGCTTGTTGCCAAATAAATCCGCGAAATGTCTGGCTCTCTTGGAATCAAGTTTCAGGTTTTCAAGTTAGCAGCAACCGAACTTCTGTATGATTTATTACACTCAGACGCAAAAGAAAGCCAAGGTTAGCTACTTACAACAAGTATGCAAATAAAAGGCCACGGAATTTCTCAGAAGTAATGAAGTCAGTAATGACAAGGGAAACCAAGACATTAAGTAAATAAATATATGTAAATTACTCTATTCGCTTAATCGAAGACAACATATAACAGCTACTGAAAAGGATGGCTACAGACACTAAACCTGGAAAACTCAATTATTAAGTACTAAGCAGACACTGATTAACACACCACGATTCCTACGACTAAACATATTGCGCGAAGTATTCAGGATCTGGAATTTCTATCTTTAAGCACATATAAACACACCTAGCCTTATCTAGCGACTGATTAAATTTTCCGCTACCTTGTTATAGTAATAGTGCTGAAGTGGTTCTTTTGAAGGTAGTATCTCTTTTGTAGTAGAAGCAGAGTGCTAGGCTGTAGGAACAATATTTATGAATACAGAAACCATCACAGACATGACCACAATCAGTTTTGTTGATTTTTCTTTCAACGTTTAGCAAATAATTTAGATGGCACCAGCAACTAAACGTAGGCCTTATTGCAGTTCATATTAATAGAGCTTTGGTTTGCAGTGCCAGGGTAAAAACTGCGATAGATGCTGGAAATGCAAACCACCAGGAGAATTTAAACCAACGACTTCTCTGTCGGGCAAAATAATCTTAACGACGGCCTCAGAAATGTGTTTCCAGTGAGCACCTTCTGGTGCCGGAAAATAATTTGTGCTACGAGGAATGCCATAGTCTCACAACTAAATAATCACACCCCCTCACTGTATACTGTTTTCAGGAAGAGCAAGGAACCTCAGTTGTTGATCGGCGATCCGGGTCCAATTCCCGCTGGGGTCACCCGGGACTTTCGCATGTGGTTAAAGGATGAAAAACATGGCTGAAAGGAAAGAGTAACTAGGGCCTCAAAAGTGCTCACTTTACCATGGAGAGGATATAACTACGGAGGGAAAGCAGTTCCATGTCTGGACGTGGAATTAAAGGTGTTAGGCAAACACTGCGAATACTGAAATTATTTCTCAGTAAGAATGTAAATATTTATTTTGCTTTCTGTACTTTTAACGCCTATTCAGTGTAAAAAAAGATAAGCAAATTGGTAAACTATTTACTTTTTAAAATAATTTTGCACAGTTTCGCTTGACCGAAGCATGAATAAAGTGACCATGTTCATGATACATGGTGGAAGAACACACAATGTGCAAACAAACAGATCTTAATCAAGGCTTTCAAAAGTGTTCAGTTTACCCTGAACAGCCTGTACATATTAGGCCCTAACATGGGAACCGCACATTCTGCGAGTTTCGCTTTAACCACTCGGAAGTAAGAAGCTTTTGCGTATCAAAGGTCCATTATCGCTGGAGCACTGATAACTGATGAAAGTATCGCACGGTGAAAGGTGATATTTACTCCAGATATAGAAAAAAACTAGCATACGCCAATTCCTTGCACATTGCGTGAGTTAATTTTGGGTTATTTTCCACCAAACTGATCCTTGAAGAGAAGCAATTTATGCCATCTAATAAAGATGTTTGGTCACGTGGGCATTCTTTCCGAAAGTTGTGGCTTAGATCTTGGATGATTGGAGCAATATTTTTCTTATATAGTGCTTTCCATTCCCATAACAAGAAAACGCTGTAGAAGCTTGTTTACGTACTATGCATACCTTGCCAGTTTCTAATCAGAAATAATGTGCTTTTTTCTGGTTGGCCTTGTACTGTTGGCCAAATCTTCACCAGAATAAAATAAACAAAAAACGAAATATGGCATTTGAATAGTTGTTATCTCCGCACGTACGACCCAACAAAATAATAAAGCCCTGTGTTCATCGTGGAAACCAATCCCTGCTGATCTTTATTTCAAAAAATAATGCGAAGGTGAGGGTATCGTCTCACCAGCTGGTGTCTGTGTGTCGCAGAGTTAACACGGTGTTTTCTTACCTACGTGGTTGAAATTAATTAGGTCACATGGCCACATAATCGTTTGTTCGCAGCAATTTTCATGGACTTGCATGGACAATTTTGGCCTGTTTAAAGATCTTGTTTCGTGTCTTGCTTTGCACGCAAAACTCCAAGGATAGCTTGCATGAGTTCAAAAGTAAGTTTGCCATGAGTCACGTCCTGAAAAATTCTCATTATTCTCTGAGAACAGTCTTATACTTTCAACGGGATAACTTAAGGCTGTTGGAGAACCAAATTTCGTTTTCTAGATTTTGAGGATGTTTTAGTTTCGTGAAACACTATCGACGATTCACTGATTAAAATACCAAATAATTTCAGAATTAAAGTTCTTCATGTTTTCCAAGTGTAAATATGAGAACTTTAACCCTTTCAAACCCATTGATTTACTGGTACATGTGTTGCAAGTAAGACATTTTATGATCCATGATGTACTTAAAATCGACAAAACACTTGTTTCGTTAATACAACTAATATGCTGTAGGCTATGTATTAGTTTATAATAACGTGAACCAATAATAACCTAGACCTTTAACATGGTTCACGAATCAGTTCTTCATAGAGAAGATCAGTGGCGAATGAACCTCACAATGAACAGTAACGTCCAAAAATAACATTCATGTGCTTTATCTACACAATTGTGTGCACTGGGTCTGAATGGCTTAACTTAAAATCTCGATTCGTACAGATTTCGAAAAGCGTGGTTTTAGTGTTTATTGAAGCTACAGGAATGATATGTAATTTGTTTGAAATACAAGTTTTGGCTACCTGTAATAAAGATATTTGTTTTAACTTATTTTTTTCTTCTCAAAAGTAAAAATTAAAATACCGATGAAACGCACAACAAACTTCAAAGAAATGTTCTTCATAACATTCTAATAACACGGACAATTATTTATAACTGTAACCTACCGTATTAATTTTATTCCATTTTGTTTGCATAAATTTTAAATTCCTAATGTTCGTATCGCTAAATTTTTTTTAAGAATTTTCCCTCAACGGCCATTTTTTTTTTTCAGTCTGTAATTTTATATCACAACGAAAAATATTATAGTATTCTCAAAAAATTGTAGAAGATATTTTTTTTTATTTTTCACTCTCGAACGTTTTCAACAGTTTTTTTCTCATTATCGCCATGCAACCGTGGTGACACGAACACAACAGACAGGATCGGATTTACGGAATGGACATTTGAACATACAATGTAAAAACATTTCTGGTAAACTTCTTAACTGTAATGGAAGTTTTCAACGTATGCAATGCATGGTAATACGAATTAGGCTGAAAATATGTGAATGTTTAGTATCGCTACTATTCAAAGTTGGGAACTTCCCTACACATTGGACTCTTTCCCGAGTAACTGTAGGAATGTTACCATGCATGCATGGGAAACTATTTTACTGTTATCGCTTTGTTACTTTACGTATACACTGATATGGTAAATTAACAAATAATTTCTTACAGTGAGCTGTTTCTCATATGTAACAAAATGCAGGCAAAAACCGAGCACGGAATGTTGAATGTGCTGTTGTTCTCATACAAGACGTGAAGTTTGAAGTTTGAGATTAAGAACTCTCTACAGGATCAGCTTAAGAAACATGTTCACACATGCACACGCTAGTTTCACCGAACACGCGATTCTGTAATGACGCTTTGCACTGGTTTACCAGACCAGCTTACCGACCGCGGAAATAATTCACGTTTGAGTTTCACGTTGAACGATTTCGCACAGACAGACGAAATGCGACTGTGGTGCTCCTGATGCAATGTTCTAAATATAATTAGTTACTGAAACATCGGTGATAGTGATTTTAATTACGCCAGAAATTGGTTGCGAACCGTCGCCAGTCTAGTCAGTGTCAACTACGGCTCCACGCATGACCAACCGTGGTAACTCTAAAAATAAATTAACTTTATATGAAATTGTCTCATATCTACCAGTTCTCTAATGATAATCGCAGATAGTGAATCCATCATTTGCTTTTTTCTTCTTCTTTAGCGGTAAAATCAGAGGCGAAAAAGTTTGTGGAAATGATACTGATCCGCCCATTCTGCTGCCTTTTTTTTTTCCTTAGGTATTTGTTTTCGAATTGCGTACGTTATAGCAAATATTCCCGGCTGCAAGTGTCCCTAGGTATAGGCTGTTCACGGTAAAGTGAGCACTTTTGAGACCCTAGTTACTTTTTCCTTACAGCCATTTTTTAATCCTTAAACCACCATTTTAAATAAATATTATCATGTAAGTAAATAAACGTAGTGTGTATATTCAAACGCACTCGAAAATTAACGCCTAAGGCTGCAATAAAATATATTTATCGAATGTTATTCCAAATGAGAGGGCTTTCAAAAGTGCTCAGTTTATCGTGAGTAGCCTATATGAAGCAGGACTGGAAATGACGAGAGAGTGTTTTTCACTGAGGTGAAGGACAGCACTTCCAGTGACTAACTAATCTCGGCAGTCATTATTGCACGGCCTTGTCCATCATTTGTTTACCCGACTATTACATCCGCACCAACATGAAAGGGCAGGAGTGCGGCGTTTGCTTTCCTACCTCGTATTAACTATTTTCAATTCGGTTGCTCGTATGTCATATGGGAAATCATATAGATCCCCCGGATTGTAAAGTTCCATAATTCATATACTCAAAATAGTCGATTCGCGTTTTCTCCACACTTTATGAATCAAACCTTTAAAAATGATTCCATGTGTAATGTAATTGGTTCTTTCCTAAATATGCCTTGTATCGCAAGGTTTTATACTTATGTTAACATAAAAGTACGTGTATTTTTTATATTTAAATTACACTTCTACTTTTATTTTATATATAAATAACATTTCATTTATGATTGAAATGAATTAAAAAAGAGGCAAATATGTGTATTGGTAATGTCTAGAAAGAAATAGTTCTTATGAAACACATTATTACACTGAGTGCGCATGAATACGGTGCGTTGTCCCTTTGGTGTAATTTTCTAGACTCGGTTAAGCTTTGTTTGCATGGTGCGGAGGATTATCCTGGAAGTAACAGTTTAGCAGGGCTTCAGAAAAGTCGGAAGTAACCGTGAATGGATTATATCAGTTTTATTCTGAAGTCCGGCGAGCAAAAAAAAAAAAGCATGCGATGAGAAATCTGCAAACTCAAAAATATTACAGGGCTCAAAAATACCGCTCGAACGTTACTTCACACTTTCCTGAAGTCCTGCTGAAATTCTAGTTTCAAGATATTCCCCCGCCTCATGCTAACTAAGCTTAACAAAGTCTAGACAATTACACCGAAGGGACAGTGCACCGAATTCTTGCGCACTCAGTTGTATAATATTTTGCGTAAGAACTCTCTCTTACTAAGCGCTATCGACACTCGCGTTTTCTCACTGTTTTCATTTATATTTATTATTAATGAAATATTTGACGAAAAATAAGCTACCTACTTTTAGGTTAACAGGAGTATAAAACGCTTGTGATACAGGGCATATTTAGGAAATAACTAAACACGTTATACATAGGGTGATTTTTCAAAGGTTTGATTAAAAAAGTGTGAAGAAACCGCAAATAGACTATATCGCAAAATACAGTCTCGCACGCCAGCATCGCTGTGGCACTGGCCGGCAAAATGGCGGAAATCTTAGCCTATCAGCACCTGGTAACCTACTCGCCAGCTTAGCAAACCTTTCGGAGCATGCAGTAGCCAATCAGACACAAGGCCCGTTCACGAAGCCCCGCGTAGCCAATCAGAGAGTGGTACTCCTACAGCATAGTATTTAGACTCTGTGTACTTATCTACTCTGTGGCCATTGGTCGTTTTCGAACTGGTGGAGTTCCTTAAAATAGTCGCGTGACGGAATTTCGCATATTAAAAGACGACTTACTTGATCTAGTACTTAGTTTTTTTGTAGTCGAACCAAATTTACAAAATGACGTATTTACCTTATGCAAAATCCTTATGATCTCCATCATATAGCTTGTCAATTAAAATATATAAGCAAATGTATATGTAATATTGGTATTCATCTAAAATACGATGCGAATGCTTATGTGACTTGTTTTGGAGTAAATAATTATGTTAAGTGATCACCATAAATGTTTTATATAGAAAGGAATAATGGAAAGTTGTTTGCATTAATTAAAATAATGGTTTCCTTGAAAATTATTTTGATATATTGTAATTTTTAGTGTAATGACATTTGAGGCATTTCGGGCATGATTGTTAAAGAAAAAAGTTATATTTGTTTTAGGCGTAGGAATTCCTTAAATTTGTTTTTCAATGTTTTAGATTTTAACGTACCTATGTTTATTCCTATAACAAGTAATTGCCGATAGTATTCTAATTGAATTCTATGAGCCATAATAACCGATTCGAGCACGGCCATGATATTACGGGTGTTCGATGCCGCTATCGTCCAGAAATACTCTTAAGTGGTTTCCAGCTCTAGATATTTGCACGCTGGAACGTGTAGCGCGCAATGATTTTACCCCGACAGACCTTAAGTGGTTTCCAGCTCTAGATATTTGCACGCTGGAACGTGTAGCGTGCAATGATTTTACCCCGACAGACCTTAAGCGCATCGCTGCGGCACCGCTTTCGTTCCATTGGCCGTCCTCTTCTGCGCGAGGGTGCCACGTGTTTTCGAGTCATGGGGGATTCACGACAAAAACCTCTTGACAACTGGGAGAAAATCACCGCAGTAGGCTATATATGTGGATGTAGCTGTAACTAGAAGCCTAACACAGTTGTATATTTATGAAATAAAATACATCAGAACCAAAAGTATAATAAAAATAAACTTAAAAATTACAACACGGACGACGAAAACAAAAACCGAAGTATCCAGAGTGGAAATAACCTTAAACTTTGTTTAAAAATAAAATCGTAAAAATTATTAATTTTTAAAAATTTTAGTAATTAAATTTGAGCTAAATATTTTACGTTGTTACAAAATATATTCATTGCTGTTTCATATGCAATATAAATAGTTCTTCTCTATCTATTTCGGTAGTGTGTGTACTACTTTATATTGAGTAGAGCCGTGAGTAGTTCGCGGATTGATCAGACAGCAGGATAGACTACACAGTCCTATATACACCTGAAACACTACCGTATGATTAGTGTTGCTGAGATCAAGTGAGGCCTTCTATAAAGTACCGTTTACAGCTCTGTCGTAATACTCACCTGCTACTTCCTGTTTACCACAAACTCGCATTTAAACGAAGCGTGTTTAAACAATTGCCTTCGAATAACAATAGTAGGAGAAACGGACAAGTGTTTCAAGTCTACCTTGCCACAGAATGAATTCCCAGAATACTCGAGGTTATAACAACCATTTGAGGACGGCACAAATTTACAGGCACTGAGTACAAGACTGAAGTGAGCTGCCTATACTCCCACTACAGCAATATCTATTGCGTTGTCCTCTGTATTTCTACTTACCTTCGTCCTATTGGCCCTGGATACGCTGGTCACGCCTACTGTCCTCTGCGGCGTTTATTACTGGCCCGTTTTCAGCCAATGAAGTCGCGCGTTGAGTGTGTGCCAATTACTGTATTGCCTGCAGGGCGGTTCTAATAAACTTTGATCCAATTGCGAAGGTGACTTCAGTATATACGTGTTTGACTGTTTGACGTCTATCTTGTCCCGAAATGAATTCGCGACATTTTCCTAACCCTATAAATAGGGAACTTTGCGCAGCCCGAGGTAGCCTGTCAGACACAACGCCCGTTCACGGACCCTCGCACAACCAATCAGAGGATGGGTACACCCACGTCTAGGGAAGCGCGACACCATTTCGTCTCTGTATATGTATTTACTCCGTGCTTCTACGTTGAGAATGGCGAGCTACCCACTGCCGCTCCGGCGAGCATGTGCACCCGTCTTGTCGCCTCTTCGTGCTTCGCTTCAGAACGAGGCAGGTAAACGACCTCCGAGAGCAAGTCGTATGAGCATGGCCAGGAACCTTTCTCTCTAACTTCAGCTTGCTTAAAGATACTACGAGTATCTTTATGATACTGAAAGTTCTAACGACAAATAACCTGGGGCCGCTGTGGTGCAGTGATCCCGACTACTTGCCTCACACCGGGTTCGATTCCCTGCTGGATCACTCCCGGATTTTCGCATGTCGGAATCGTGCAATCGCTGGTCGGTGGGTTTTCTCTGGGATCTCCGGTTCCTCCCCCCCTTGCATTCCGGTGCCTCGATTTTAAGAGCCGCCCAAATCTCCCCGGTTAATTTTTTGATATCAGCCATTTTTATCCTCCCACCACTTTTTAAAATAGTTATTGCCAAGTAAGTAATACCCGCAGTGTATATATTTTTTTTCACCCGACTGAAATTTGACGTCTAAAACTACAATAACATATATTCATTGAATATTACTCCAAATGAGAGTGCTTCGAAAAGTTCTCACTTCACCGTGAACAACCTATAAACTACTTGTAACTGTCTCCATGCGATATGGAAGTATATGTAACAGGGAATACTTTCGGCAAATATCTCGGCTCTGTTCTTCAACCCCAGTCTGTTTGTTGAATTGTTATCATTATTATCTGTTACTACATAGTGTCTGCTGTCACACTTTTAGTTAACTATGCGAATTACGAAAGGCAAACCGGGCAAGGTGGCTCAGTGGTAACACACTGGACTTGCATTCGGGAGGACCCGGGTTCGATTCCCAGTCCGGCCATCCTTATTTAGACCTTCCGTGGTCATCCGAAATCACTCCAGGCGAATGCTGGGATGGGTCCCGACTCATTATCAATTCTTCCCCATCACCCTACCTGCGGAAATTGCACCATCCCTAATGACCTCGCTGTCGACGAGACGTTAAGCCAAATTACGTACCTACGTACATCGATTAAAATTTTTATATATAACTTTCCTGATAACACTTTTAAAGATATTTAACACTTTTTTGTAACATACATTTTCAGAAGGACCTAACGGTCTTATTGCCCATTCTTACTACAGTAAAATTTTTACGTCTTACTTAGTTTTTGCCCAAAGTGAGAACTTCACTGGTTCTCTTTACTTCTATAATACTAACCGGGAAATACTGCGATGAGGTTCGAAGTCGTTACACGTGGTTATCTGCTGTTTGTTTCGAGCTTGCCTGCTGTCCAATTACGCACCTATACCATACATGGTAATTTTTACGTCTTACTTAGTTTTTGCCCAAAGTGAGAACTTCACTGGTTCTCTTTACTTCTATAATACTAACCGGGAAATACTGCGATGAGCTTCGAAGTCGTTACACGTGGTTATCTGCTGTTTGTTTCGAGCTTGCCTGCTGTCCAATTACGCACCTATACCATACATGGTAATTTTTTCTGTCTTGAAATAAAAACAGTTACAGCCAAGAAGCACGCAAGTAAAGAGTTGCAACTCAACGACATAACGTGAGGACCTTATTTTATTTATTTATTTTCCGAAGTAAGTGCGAGGGCACTACCAACGTTAGAGCACTGAGTTAACTCCACAGGTTCACTTTGTTATGTTGGCAGACAAAGCACACGACGTCGCCAGTCTGTATTTTATTTTTATTTTAATATTGGCCTATGCTTTCTGAGCAAAATTATTTATTGCGTCGTTTATTCGCAGGTATTTCGTATCACAAATGCATTTGAGAAAATAAGAATCATAATCATGAAGATGAAACATTACTTTATAAACAGGCTCACGTGAACACACATGATAATACACGTGGAATGGAATAACAGACATGGAAGTTACATAAACAAGGAATACAGTTCTGCCACCATCGAAATGAATATATGTAACCAAGCACATTTTTATATAATATCCAAACAGAAAAACTACACGATCGTTTATTGTATAGTTAAGTGATGCTCAGGAAGTAAATAATCTAAATAAATATGCAACATTTTTTCAAATGCTGAAGTTGTAAGTCCGTAGAACCTCGCTTTCGGATATTTACGGCAAGGATACGTTTTGTCTATTCGAGTTGCTGTGCCTGGTTACAAAGAACTATCTTAAAGAGACGAAATAATATTCTGTAACTGCTAACGTCACCATGACAGTCTGCATATAAAGAGAGGCCAACAATGTGCCCTGAAGAATGAGTGGCGTAACTAGAAGCCATGGGCAGTAATTTTTTTTTAGATGTTGAATTTAAAAGTGCTTGTTTTTACCGTGAACAGGCTTTAATAAAGAATATTTATTCAGGTTGCTGCCATCTCGAAGACCATTAGCAATACTGAGAAGTTTATTGGCCTCCACAGCGCCCATTCCAGGCGTTACCCATTTCACAACTTCACAAGAAGTCGGAAGTTGAATTGGGGCCAACGGTGACTCAGGCAAGATAAAGTGTCCTAAATTACCCCAACTCATGGACAATTGCGTTACGTGAAGTAGGAAGCACCCAAAGTCATTCAAAGAACTAACTTTCTACTCACCCAAGGCTAAGGCCGAATGAATGGTGCATTCGTAGAGATGGTTGAAAATCGCGAAACATTTTTTTTGAGCCAACGTATCATCTACAATAAGCTAGCAAGTTTTTTATCTCATGATTGGATGAACAAGGTTTGGACTCGGCTAAGTTGTTTGCAAACCAACCACGGACGTTTTGCCTTAGTATCAGAATCCTCAGTGATCCAGTAAAAGGACAGCATCTTCATACACGCATGGCAGCCAATAAGGAAAGAAAACTCCGCGATAAATCACCATCTCTATGATTTCGATTTTCCTTTGAGCTAACATAATACACACAACACACACACAGATATATACAGAATGTTCCACGATTCAACCAACATACTTCGCCAGCGTGTTATATACATATAATTGGCAACAAAAAACGTCATAAACACAATTAGGCTATGGCTATGCAGCACCATTTCAGAGTTACAGGAACGTGAATGCAATAAAAACACAAATTGGAATTACTGAATGTCTTTAATGCAACTGACTACTTTCATGTTGAATATCTAACACGAACTGTTCAAAATGTGCACCATCTGACCGTATGCAGGCTGCGCTACGTTGCAGCCTACAATGGCGTAGCGTGGTGCCACTGCATGCCTAAAAGTTGATTTCTGAGTTGATTAGTGGCGTCGGATATCACCTGTAGCAACTGGTTTCATTTGCCTGATCGCCTTTCGCTATAAACCCTACTCTTCAGGCAGCCCCAGAAGAAAAAGTCCAACGGGGAGAGGTCTGGAGAGCGCGTAGGCCATGGTGCAGGCCTAACTGCTCCACTCCGCCTGCGCGGATACTCAGCTGCTGCACCACGCACATTTCCGTCACAGTATCCGTAAACGAACTCCATGTCTGCGTACTCCGCACGTGTAAACATTCCTGGCATTGTTGCACAACCACTCGCCTTGACACACTAACAAAGACTGGCCACGCCAGCCACACTAGCAGCCTGCTTGCAGTCAGAGTGGGCACATTTTGAACAGCTTGTATGGGGCTCACAACATGAATGTATTAATTTGCATTAAAGATATTCAGCAAATCCAATTTGTGTTTTTATTGCATTCACGTCTCTGTAACTCTGAAATACGGCTGCATAGCCTACTTGTGTATACGACATTTTTTGTTGCCAATTATCTGTATAACACGCTGCCGAAGTATGTGTCGGTTGAATCGCGGAACACACCCTATATATGTATGTGTGTGTATATATATAGGGTGTGTGTGAGTTAAAAAATGACTGCACTATTAAAAACTTCTGTTTGGCTGGTTGGCTACTTCTAACAGCATTACGTTGCCAATTCTTCTGTCGTATGATTGTGAACAGGTGTCCTCTTTCAGCACGCGAAACCGTGAAAGCTATGATCTCCGACGTGATATGTAAATGAACGAATGTTGCGAATGAAAGTTTGCTCACTTTCAAGAACAGGAAATTACAGATGTAATTTACGAATCGTCGGTATTTACAGACACGTAACCACCAAGTTTCAATGATGAAGTGCTTAAGTGCTGGAAGTAAAACTGAGTTTTCTGTCGTTACTGTAACTTTTTTCCCCACCTAAATTTTGCTGCTATTACAACACAGTCATTTCTCAAATCATCCTTAAAAATATATTAATTATTTACTCCCTCAAGCCACAAATAAACACTTAGAAAACGAAATAGAATCGTCACTAGTTATATAATAAAACAATAATTAGTCTTGTAAAACTTAAAATTAAAAAAACCTAAAAGAAAGGTAATTTTTAAACAATTCCTAAAACTTTCACTTTAAATTAAAATATACTTAATACAAAATTAGCTGTAATTATAAGAATAGCATTAAATGTAATTCTGAAACGGATTTTATCGAAAAGAAAAACAATCTTCTCACGTTGATAGATAATATATGGGTATTTCAGTTTTTTATACATAGTATTTTTAATGCATATGCCATTAACAACTGGTTTCACTCGAGTAAGTTATAAACACAGTCCAGTTAACTTACTTCAGGACAATGCTCAAACGGTTAAGAATAAATCTGATAGACGTTACGGTCCTGTTAGTAAGTGAGCGACGTGGTCCTCTTGTGTGCACTCCGTTGAAATCGGAAACAGCGGAAGTTCCTCGAGCCGCTCGAAAGCGTCGATGAACCGGATGCGGGTTTTCTTTTGTGATGGTAATGCGCGCTCTCTCTCTCTCTCTCTCTCTCTCTCTCTCTCTGACGCCACCGCGAGAACTAAAGGTTGACGGATCACCTGGCGTATCGACAGTGATTGTGACGTATGTGTGTGTGGGGCAGTCGATCACTTCCTTTTAGCTACATCCCTTTGACCACTATCGATGAGGCATCGCGCTCGTGGCCGAACCGATGTACACTAATTGACAAAAAAATTGAGCGACCAGAAGTAATGGTCTAAATTGGGCGCAGGTAATTTGTCACCCACGAATACCATCGCTAGGTCACAGAGTAGTGTAGTACACAGAAACGAAATGGCGTAGCAGTTTCTTTGATTCGAGCGTACTAATTCGTTGACTGACTGCGCGAGGCTCTGAGAACGAGTCTTGTGTGTGATTGGCTGCAACGTGCTGCGAAAGGTTCCCTATTGGTAGTGCTGCGGGCTGGCAAGTAAGTTGCTAGGTACTGACTGGCGAACGGCTTTCGGGCGTGCGGCTGGCTAGTGCGGCTGGATTAGTTTCATCTCTGTATTCTTAGGTGCTTGTGGCTGGCTGCGTGTGCATGACAGTAGACTTGCAGTGATCTGTAACGTTTAAATCGTCCACCAGAGTGCATTAATGGTTCATCCATGTGTGCGGAGCATCAGTCAAATCAACGCAGCGAGGGAAGTTCACAGATCACAGACCATCCCCCGGAGATGCATTAATCAGTATTTCACTTGGTTTGATAGGAGCCCACATCGTGGGCTCCTATCAGTCAGGGTGGAAGTATCGTTCAATCGCCGGGCATGTTGGACATTCCGGTTACACAGTGGCCCCGATGTTGGAACCGATGGGTACGTGAGAGCACGCACACACGGCATGAAGGCTCTGGTTGGTCGAGACAGGCCACCCCCCCCCCCCTGACACTGGCGCCTGTCATTCGGAAACTGTAATCCCGGTTTGCAACTCGACTGCGAGTGCATTCAGCAGCTTCTTGTTAAAACGTGTTTAACTGAGACGCTTCAATGCAGTTCACACGACAGTGGGTACTTTACAGCTGCGCTTGCTGACACTAGACACGAGTACTTCAAACAAAACAAAAAGAAAAATCTTATTCAGAATGAAATATGAAAACATGCTAAAGAATACCTATGGAGCTTGCAAAAGTCATTCGACTACACGCTGATCAACAGAAAGAATTCACAACTGTTCAACGCGCAGCCCTGGGAGGTAGTGAAACATTTAATGTGCGTCCGAACGTAGGTCTTAGTGCTTCCTTGCTTCTGAATTTTAAACTGCCCTACCCTTCAATGCCCTTTGTTCAATTTCTCAATTGCCAAGTGATTTAAATATGTGAAACGGTAAACGCCGCCAAATTGTTTTGCAGAAATAAGCCACTTCGAAGACTTTAGTGATAGTCAAGATTTTCCTTTTTTATCTTCACCTTCCGTATGGGGGAGAGTATTTACATAGCATTTCACTTGATACCGATATCTTGTAAAAATCGTTAGCACGTTTAAAAATTGTGTCCATTGAAACTACAATAAATGTTTTATCTTGGTTAATATTTGATCGAGGACGTAAAACTGGCATCCATAATACGTCTGAACTGTTTTCCAAAGACGGGGGGGGGGGGGGGGGATTTGTTTTGTTCGTAGTTTTCAGCAATGATGGTAGAACTTCTCTTATTGCGGTAGACGCGTGTGTGTATTGAATATTTTTTTGGATTGCGTTGCCGGCACGTCTAACAGGACACACGACAGCAGTCGGGTTGGCGCGGTCCCCTGACACGTGTGCAGTCACCTCACAAGTGCGTGGGGGCGCGTGAAAGTCCCGGGAGTGACTCACGGCGGTATGACGAAGTGACCCACTTGGCGACTGAGCGCTGGGGTTAGTCTCTTGCGCGGGCGATCAAGTCTCCGCCATGGAGCGGCGCCCGGCCAGCTCTCGTCTCGGGGATCCCTCGTCTCTCCGGCCATTCTCGGGCCGTCATGCTGGTCACGCAAGTAGTCAGCTACGCTGGTATAGCTATTGGAAAGTAAGACAACTATCCGGTTTATCATTTAAAAATCGATCCAGTGTTGAAAGTGAGCCGCAGCGAACACGTGGGCGATCCGGGTTCGATTTCCGATGGGGTAGTTCGCAGTTTTGCTCGTGGAAAAACGTGGTGGGTGTTGCCGTTGCTCGGCGGATATTTTTATTTCGAGAAGCTCCTGTTTCTCCCGACCTTGCAATCCTTCGCTGCTCCATCTGTCTCACTTCACTCGCATGGCTACTAAGGTAGAAGATAGTAGCTTTCAGTTGAGCACTGCATCAGACTATACAAAATGGAGAACTCATTAAAAAGTAGTACACACGCCACTTCTTTTTTTTTCCACCTATGTTCCACATTAAATTATATTGCATACATTTTGTAACGCTGTGAAATAATTTGCTGGAAAATTCTTATTTAAATGTTTTTAAAATCGATTAATTACGTCTACTTTTTAAGCCATACTGGATGCTTCAGAAAGCATATTTTGCAAGAGAACCTTTGTCAAATTGGGTAATCATAACAATTGCTATGGTGGTATGTATAACCAAATATTGGCACTAATGCTAAACAATATTTTTAATGTCTGCTTTAGTGTACATTAATTTCAGCTGTAAAATTATTTCGTGGGTGAAATGGATGAGCGTAAGATCAGCTAATAAAAATATTTGTAAACATTGTTACTAATTTTTAATTACATACAACCAGAGTAATTATTATAATGCTCTTGTTTAAATTTTTAATGTGTTTATTTTTATAAGTTCTGCATAACGTAAAGTCGGCTGGAGTGCTGTATTGGAAGGCCAACTCTCAAATCAACTAGGGCCGAATGTGAATAATTAGAATTCGGAAAAAATTTGCCAACTCTGTATGTTTACAAGCCATACTTCATACACATACGAGTTTCATTTACTTCGATAAGTCCCGTGCTGTGCTTCGTGATCTGTGATGACACTGATAGTGATACTCGGGTAGCAGCCAATGGAAAAATAGTATACAGAGGATTGTGGAGCCTACAGGTTAGCTGTCATGGTACAATATATAATACATGCACAATTTAACTTTACCTTCACATCCACATGCAAGCGTTCACCTGTCCGGTATAACGGTTTTTGACACATTGACAGGACACTCCGAATAAAGAAAGCTGTACTGTCGAAGAATGATACATCGTCGTATGGTTCATTATTTCTCGCGTATATACCTACTTTATCTGCTTGTGTAAATCTTTCGCCCGTCGTTTAACTATAAAAAGAAGGCAAGTGGACGAAGTGTAGTTGGCTGACACAGTTAGCCAACTCTTATCTTCTTCTTAAAATGAACCCTTGAATCGCCCAAGAATCGAACCCATGGCCCTTCACATCGTAATTTATTGTGCAACCAACTTGGCACTGAAAATTCATTTCATTGGCTGAAATTGTAGAAATGAATAATTAAATTCTTTTTTTTCCGTGAGTGCGGCCACGGGTCTTTAACTACTGTTTAACAGTTTTGTTTGTGATTTCGTAGTTACACTTCCCTATTAATACCACAGTGAATTTTGCCGTCTTTTTGTTATCTTCTTGTTATTTAGAACCACAGATGGTCAACATCTAGCTAAGAAATCGAAACGAAGAGTCTGAAATTTCCTGCATCAGGGTTCTTGTTTATTCGCGTGTTTTGTTTCTGTCTTCGTTTTTGTACGTTGTTTAGAATGGCGAAAAAATAAAGTAGGTCGTTAGCGCAGAACAGGTTAGGTTATGTTGGGTTCATTACAGACTACTACAATGTAGACGCTTCAATTTCTTTTTTGCAGGCGGAATGGAACGATGTCTCAAAAGCCAACAGGAAAATCTAACGATTCCGCTGTTAGTCCAATATGGCTGTTCTCCTTGAGGAAGCTCTAGGACATGTGCTTCTTTTCCTTGAGCCGGTTTTTTTTCTATAGCTGTCGGTTCCGGTTTCGTACGTGGGTTTTGGTCGACAAACACTCCAAAACTGAAACAGTGAGAATTTAGACAAAGCAGTGAAAACCAATGGAAATTGAGCGACTGATAATCAGTGCCTGATAACTAATTAATATGATGACTTAATTTCACTGATTTATTTGTTACTAGCCACGACATTATCCGCGTGCAAAATTCAAGCCTTGATTATAATGACCAAGTGCTTTGTCTTAACGGTTGGCGGCATATTTTATATATTCCCTAAGAAACTGTTCGTTTTTACTCGATGAAAGGTACCTTATGTGCTAATCCAGAATATAATCTACCCTTGTACCAAATTTAATCCAGATCCGCCGAGCCGCTACGACGTGATTGAGTAGCAAACAAACATACAAACTTTCGCATTTATAATACTATTAAGATAAAGATTCCCACTGAATGTCGAGCATCACGCTGGTATAAATCACATTTCCCAGTTCATTTGCTCGATTCGCCAGTCGGCGACTTGACAGTCAACTGACTTGACTTTCAGTGAATATTATTTCATTGATTGATATCACTGATTCGGATTTGGAGTGCAGACCAGCATAGTATTTCTCACAACAAAGTTTAACTGGATTGTTGAATGACGGTTGCTACGCTGTACAGCGATGCCCTAAAGCAAACCAAAACTCACGCTATGTAATGTAAAGACAAAAGTAAAATTGCCGAACAATAGAAAAATTATTAACTTTCAACATTAAATTTTTTAAATGTATTTTTATTGTGTACGCGTACAAATACATATTGTTTATTTACATTTTACTATTTCAATAAGATAGCCAAAATTATGGAACTAACCAGTATGCAAAAATATTATATATTACTTTTTATTCGACGGTAAGAATTGGAACTACTTTCCATCCATCATTGCCAACTTTATTGGGCGCATGTCATTCATTGCGCTCGTTAAAATATATGCAGGAAGGGGTAGTGACCTCTTTTTAAAGGTTGATTTCAAAAGTGCTCACTTTATCGTGTACAGCGTTTACAAGTCACGATGAGCTCAAAAAAATTATCACCTTACTCATGAAAAATGCCCGTTTGAGCTAAGATAATTCATTGCAGCTGCTTAAATTGTTTGCTGTAGATTTTTATAACTTGCGCAGTGGCAAGCATAATACGTCATGCAGGAAAAGATAACAATGGTTAGAAATGGTGGAAAATCGCCAACATTTTTTTGAACCAATATATCTTATATAACACGCCAACGAGTTCATTCTTTCATGATTGGGTGAGGAATGTTTTGACTTGGCCAAGTTTGCATGCCAATCACGAACGTTCTGCCTTATATTATCAGAATCCTCGTTGGTCCAGTGAAAATGAGTAGTATCTTCATACAAGCATGACAGCCAATAAGTAAAGAAAATTGTCAGATGTGTGTACAGTATGTTGAATCCTAGCAAACAGTCAACTTTTACCGCGATAAACCACAATCTCTAACAATGGTGAAAAACAGAAAAATTCAATTAATGAGGGTAATGAAAAAGAGTCATTCTATTTTTAAGTTAAAATCGTGTTCATTTAGCGATCGAAATAGTTGTTTCACTGGCATATTCGGTACCTTTTATAAATAATAATAAAACCGGATCAATAGTACTTGGATTTGGTTCATTAAGGGCACTGTTTCAATTTTAATGAGAATATTTCTCGCTTTATCTGTTATTGTCGTTGCCAAAGTTTTGAGAAAAACTATTAGTGTAAAGGCATTGCACACTTCACATGAGAGTAATGAAAGGTGTTTAAAATGCAGGAGCAACATGATGCAAGCCTGAAGAGTAATAGGGAAGAGAGAGAAACCAATAGATATTGTAGTGTTGCTATCCTTGACCGGGACATCCGCAGGAAGTGCCAAGTTATTCACAGTCTTCCACCGAGCACAAATAAAAGTATTTTGGGTGTCACGAATCCTCTTTAAATTGTTCACGAACAAATTTTTTCTTCCATATTTGAGGATGTTTTATGGTTTCACGTAAAAAAGTCTAATGTGACAACAGTTTTAATGTTACTACTACAGTATTTTTTTATTATTTGTGAACCATCAGTAACTAATGTTGCTGTTAATGTAATATACTGTTAAAATAATAATGCTAATATAACATTAAGTATTTTTGAAACAACATTATCTCATTAATGTCCTGTCAACATTAAGGTGGTGTTTATGTTACAGCTAGGAGTGGAATAGAATCCTCGCCTTGAGTGCTTAACGTCTTACCAACTGCTATATCTTAATGTGTTTGAGTCTGTACATCATATTCTTGGGTATTTCGGAAAACATAACGACACACTGCAGTTCTCTTTAGTAACGTGCTAATACTTTATGCCCTATAAATATGTGCGTGAGTGGCACACGTAAACTGCTTTGCAAAACTTGAGAGCTGGTATAAGCTACATTTAGTTCTTAGACTATGTTTTAAATTTTAAATACATTGTTTTCACTTTACGAGTTTATCACTGTTCATAACTATCCGCCGTTTTACAATGCCAAGTCAGTGTAAACGTATGTTATTGGTAATGTGGCTGAACGGGTTAAATTTACATATGATGGAAGGATACAATGCAATGAAAGAAGTAGATCTCAAGCAGATCTTTTAGGTTACAGTCAACAGTCTATACCTAGGTACAGGTGTTTTTCACGAAAAGATTTCAAGGCCAGTTGTACTCCAAACCACTTTTGTTCATATGCACGCTCGTGGTTGGTTGATATTAAATGTCGCGTGCGTCGAGTGTCTTTCTATGGATGATGGACGTTCAGTATCGGAGTACCTAATTACGATTGGCCCTGACCAATAGGAACAGGCCTTCTCACGTAACCACACGGCCAATAACCAAATGAAGTTGAATGGTTGTGGACGAAGGATATTGAAGTCCAGCAAGGCCTTAAATATTTACGCTAAAAACACCTGTCCCTATCAAGTCAGCGCCGACCACTACAGTGGGAAATAAGTTCCCGCCCCCTCTCTAATAATATTTCTCTATCCAATAATAAATAGCATGGTCCCTACCTATCTGTCTCCTGTAGTATTTTATATTAATGCATGTAACAGTTTTTAATTCTTTCCTGTCGGTAGGGTTTTTACGGTACCTTTTTTTTCTTAGTTATAGGTAGAGACCTAAAAAATTCGCGAGTTCAGTGACCTTCAGGCTAGACTCAACAGTCTCATGTACAAATATGCCGATACCAACTCCACATTGGTTATCTGTTGTCACAGTGGAAGGCGACAATTGGACACCGTTCTACAGGAGGTGTGGACCAATGGCTAAAGTTAAATAAACGCGCGTGTTTTGAATTCTAGCGTGTCCCAAAATGAATTCGCGAATTGTTCAGGTCTCTAGTTGTCTTTAGGTACGGTACACCTAGGGAGGTAGTCAAGGCCCCTAACGTGGTCATGGTTACCCAATCGCTCTCTGCCGCGATGCATGCCTTCTAGCATGGACTTCTCTTCTGTAAGCGTAAGGGGTTCATCCCTGAGACGAATATATCTCCCGTTCGTGTAACTCGGACGTACATCTAACACTTAGAATGAGGGTAGGTTAGGAAGAAAGAAACCTGTCGTTAACTATAGGCGATGTTGTTGATGACAGGCGAGGACGATGCTGACAGCGGTGGGACTGGTGCTGCTGTGCCTGGCGGACCTCGCGAGGTCGCAGTGCCTGACTCTGGACGACTCCCGCCAGCCGGCGGACTCCGGGGCCCGCGCGGCGCTGTCCACGGGCCAGCAAGCCTTCAGCCTCGACCTCATGCGTGCCGTCAGCAAGACCAGCAAGGCCAACATGTTCTTCTCGCCCTCCTCCATCTACAACGCTCTGCTGCTGCCCTACTTCGGATCCGCCAACCACACGGAGAAGTCCCTCAGGGCCATCCTCCGCATCCCCGACTCGCAGGTGAGTCTGCCAGCGCTATCACCACCACTCTCAACTCTCATGCAGGGCCTCCGAGTGGCTGTGGGGGCAGGGTGAAGGGGAGGGGGCCGGCTTAGCTCCGACACTTGTCCTAATTCCTGACAAGAATATAAATATTGTAGCGAAACTGTAAACAAGTGCAATATAATACGAAATTTAAATTAAGTAGTGGATGCAAACCAAGTTTTCTTGGAAGAAACTTAATGAATTTTTTTTAAATTGCTAAACAAATCATGTACTAGTTTTGCTATATACAAAACAATACACTCTCTTAAGAATTCACAGTCTCTGAGTTTCCTTTTTTGAGGAGAGTGGGGGTAAATAAAGAGATGCGCATTAAAATTGAAAATAGGTCCAGACAAAATTATTTATCCCCGGGGTCCTTAGTAGCTTTCGACGGCCCTGCTCCCGTGGTCTAGTTAAATGTTGGCTTACACAATTACTTCATTGAAATGCGGCAAATTAATCGAAACATCCCGTTTGATGATGGCTATATTTATTTTGCTCGTATCTGGAGCTCTTTTCCGCGTTTGAGACACTGTCACTCGCATCAAGTGCGCCATCGCCGCTAAGAGTGCAGTATTCTCGTCGCACCACGTGTACCTGTGAGACTTTCAGCGGTGACTCTATTATCTTCTTGATGAGAAGTCTGCAGGAAGGTACAATGCAGGGCCCTTGAATAGTTTCGTATTGATCTGAAGCGTAGATTTATAATCTGCGTGACGTCTTGATAGTGCGTGTTCTTTTCTTACATCAGCACATTGGACCCAAGTTTAATAATTTCTTTGAAAAACTTGTATTTCAAACGCACTGCAAGCGCCTGGTAGGCAGGAGCCTTAAATTAAAGGCTGTTCACGATAAAGTGAGCACTTTTTAAATCAACCTTGAAAAACGTTACTGCCTCTGCCTACATAAGTTGGTAACGATGGAGTGAAAGTAGTTCCATATTTTAACGTCGAATAATAAGTGTTAGGTAATCATTTGTGATAACTTAAATTATTTCCTTCTCTCTCTGTTATTTTTTCATGCATCGAAGAGTAAAAATGAGCAGATTTGTAAAGTATTTACTTTTATAATAATTTCACTGTTTCAGTAGACCGACCCATGAACAAAGTGGCGAGGCCCATGACAATGTTAATTTTACATAAGACTGAAGAATACACAACGTGCATACAAGTAGATGGTAAGCAGGGATTTGCAAAGTGCTCATTTGACCGTGAACAGCCTATAGTAATCTCCCCCCCCCCACTAAATTAAACTCACCAATAAACGCTCAATGCCGCGATTTTTTTTTGGTTTTTACTGTCTTCTCTTGAAAACGATATTGGACGGCGTGAATCACAGTTACGAAATAAAGTTAATACTTAAGGGGAATGGCGCATTAAAGCAATATATTTACCCGATTTTCGATATGTCGTTTTCCAAAGGGTTTGTCGAAATTTTCGGCTCGACAAGACGCTAATAATAATAATTGCCAGCGCCTTTTCACGTTGTTCGATATGTTCTTCCGTCATTATTCTCGGAGCACTGACGGAAAAAAGGAAAGAATTTTTTTTATTTCTTATCTTCGATCAGTGCTCCGAGAATAACGAACACAGTGAATTTGTAACAATGTAAGAAGGTGCTCAAAAGTGTTATTTACGTCTTGTCGAGCCAAAAAATTTAAACAGCTCGCTGTAAAACCAGTTATGACAAAAATTATATAAATATACGGTTTGCGTGCACCAGTCCCCTTACTACAAATTTTGGCTGGGGCAGGTATGTATCACAATTCGGATCAAACACCAACTTTTACACGCAAACAAATAAATTCCCCAGTTTACCGACAGCTTGAAAAGAGAAGAGCGGAGATTCTTCCCTACACTAAACTCACCCATAAGGAATCTCGTTTTGTCCACAACCTGAGTAGAATAAGCCCTACAACGACTTGGAGGAGGCGGCCTACCCGAGGAACACACTTGTTGTTTCCGGCCAGCCAGAAGATTGGATGAGATGAGGGCGAAGCAGCGACGGAATGGAGGAGTTACGGGAGCACTCAGAGAAAACCTTAATGCAACAGCAGAGTGCGCTATATTACCCTCATGAGAGCGCCGGGCCCTTGGATCCAACTGGGAGCCCCAACAGTGGGAGACCAGAGTCTAGACCGCTCTGTCAACCAAGGGTCCACATAACCATAAGAAATTAAATTAATTAAGGCAGTATTTCATAAACTCACTGATAACGTTTTTCATAAAAAAGTTTTTTTTTTAACGTTCGTGGTGCATGCCATGGGGGAGGGAGGAAGGAGATGAGAGGAGAAAGTAAAAGCATAGTTGAAGATTGGGAAATGCCTTAGGTCTTCATACTGACAATGCACTAATAAAATTTTTATTCGGGATTCGAGATATTCGTGATCCAGTAAAGTTTAGGCAATTCACGGTAAAGTGAGCACTTTTAAGGCCCTCCCAACATACATTAATCACTAATAAATATGAAATATTGCAACCTCGGATGTTATCTTTCGAGTGTGATGGAATGTATACACTGTGTTTACAGTATCAGTCACATGGCAATGTTTATACTACAACGTGGCGGAAATACAGACATTGGATCAAAGGAAAAATTTAGCAGGGCCTAAAAAAGTGCTCATTTTACTGTGAATAGCCTATTGTTAGAGGCCTGCAAAATTCGCGTCATTATATGGTACCATACTAGACTTCACTGCCCTACTCCTACATGAGAACAATTCGTATTTTCATTTACTGCTGTCAACTGCGCGGCATTATTAACCTGCGTGTTTTCTTCACTGTAGATTGGTTGTTCAAGCGTTGAGCCGTAACTACTGACTGGAAGCGTCTATCGGGCGTCCCACACAAGTTTTCTGCCAATGGCAGAAAAACAAGCAAGCATACAACCTCTTGGAGTTTAGTCTGTTTCTACAAAATAGCGCAAATTTTGCAGGTTCAATGGCATGCCAATTAACTTAAAAAAAAAACTAGTATTATGTTGAATAGGCTAGTTTTATTTGTAACGTAATATTTACAAGACTGCATTGAGAACTAGTATGTAGCTGGGGTGTTTGTTTACTCACAGGACAAGCTGAGCATAATGCAGGCGTACCGACTGGAGAAGTTCTTCCAAGAGATGCGCGCTGCGAACGGCTCTGAGAGCTACGAGCTGCGCACGCCAAGCCGTGTGTTCGCGTCGACCAACCTGCGGCTGCGAGAGTGCATGCTGCAGCTGTTCCAGGACGACGTGGCGCGCATCGACTTCGCCACCAACCCGGAGGCTGCGCGCGCGCAGATCAACTCGTGGATCGAACAGCAGACCAAGAACAACATCCGCGACCTCGTGCCGGCGGGAGCTGTCACACCAGCCACCGAGCTCGTCCTGGTACGTCCTATGCTAATCCATTTTCCCCATTAGGGTCCATGGTGTCTGAGCGGTTAGCCTGCTCGCCTCCCAACCATGGCGATCCGGGTTCTATCTCCGGCAGGGTCACTCCGGATTTTTGCATATGGGAATCGTACCGGACCATGCCGTTGGTCAGCGGGTTCTCTCGGGGATCTCCCATTTCCCCCACCCGTTCATTCCGGCTCCGCTCCATACCCACCTCAATCACCCACTTCGGCTCTCAAGACCTTGATATTAAGAGCCGTCCAACTCTCTTCACTCACTCACTTTCCCCACTGGGTTATTTACGTGTTCCGTGTCTTATGTGTCTGTCCGCGAATCACATCTAATTCTGATTGGCCAGTCAAGAAAGAAAATGTGTCCTCTACACAGACATGCCTCCAATAAGCGAAAGAAAACTGCTAGTATGCCCATAGTGTATTGAAATCTAGCGTGTGAAAAAATCTTTTTGCAAAATTCGGGTCTCTCTAAATATCTGCAATTGGCTATTGTTTAACATTATAGGCGTGGCCAGAGATGACTAATTTTCTGGTAGTGGGTGGTCCTATTCCAAATACCCAGGAGACAACTCCTTAGTTTAACATTGTTCTTAAGGCTGTCCTAGATATACCTACAGTGTTTCCTTCAAGGTTATTACATGCCATCATCTCTCTAGTACCTATAATAAAACCATTGAACAAATTGTGGTCTTTCTGGGCTTGTAAGTCACCGGGAAATTGTTAATGTATTTTTAACAATTCCCTAGTGGGTGGTCCGGTGCATACCTGGACCAGCCTGTAGTCACGCCTATGTTAAACATCTAGTCCACAGTGGGTTACAGATGTAACTAGCATAAAACTAGACTCAATCTGTAAACAGTGCTGTGCAGTACAATTTTAAAATGAAAGAGTTAGTACTAATTCGTTTTTATTTCACAAACTTTTAAAGAAAAATATCAACAAATCTATACCCAATTTAGAATTAATTATGAGGTAGATGTTCTAGTCAGTCTCTTTACTTGTTGACCTCGATGTTAAGAGCCGCACAAATCTCTCACTCACTCACTCACTCACTCACTCACTCACATTCTTTACTTGTTGGTTATTGTACTTTCTCCGACAGTCAAGATAGGGGAAGGAAACAAACATCCACGGTGGCCTGTAGTTAAAAGTCTCCTCAGAATTCACCTGTAGTGTTTTCAGAAACCCGTGGAAAACTCAAATCAGGCTAGCCAGACCGGTAATCGCATCCAGCTCCTCGGATGAGTCAGCTTATTTCCACTATATCACATCGTTGAGTTTTAATATTTTGTAAGGGTGCATTTCACTTGTATTTTGCGAGGGAAGAAGGAGCTATAGGTATTTGACAGTTTTAAGACTGGCGAGGATGACAGGCAATGACTGAAGTTGACTAGGCAGAGTAATTGGGTAGTAATTTGCCTTTGTCTTGCGCAGTACAAAGTTGAACGAAACTCACCAAAAACTTGAAATTATCGTCCAAGTTTTGGTGCAGAGAATCGCAGGAGGATCGCCTGGGTGGGAGGATACCTACTACACTTTGGAAACAATCCTTATTAATCCTTTCAGTCTCTCGCAAATGGATTCAAGTGATAAAAATAAATATTTTGATCCAGACTGTAGCTAGCTGAGACAATATGTATTTCATTAACACTATTAATGAGGTATGTGAGTTTGCAGATTGGCAATTAGTAATAATGATAAGAACCATTCATAATCTACAACAGCTGCAAAAGTTATAAATCAGTTACCTAGGATGAGGCCAATATGCATTGAGCCTTGAAATGTACAGTGCCAACCATATGTGACCTTCTTGTGCAACATATACACAGTTGAGGATACAGGATGGGGAATGGGTCAATCTAATAGCATTTGGGGGAGAAACTTGTTTTTGTTTGAGCAAGTTACATTCATGTAAACAGTATACTTAAACAACTACAAAAATTAAGTGTTACTAACACACAGTGGCAGATATTAATTGTAGAAAACCAAGAAGAACTGGCAACTTATTTCATTTGACAAAGTTTAAAACACACTATAAATTAAAACAAAATATTTTTTGAAGGGTAATGGGTGGGGGAGGGGAGATCTCCTGCCTGACACCTACGGTATGTGAGAGCTTGTAACAATTTGTACCAGTTAGTATGACAAGATTATTGCTACATACTCTTTATAGTTAAAGTATTGCATCTCAAAATATTTCAGCAAAATAGACTGCAGACTTATGGTCGTTAACATAGTTTACTGGGCTGGGTAGGTGCAGCATACAGGATTTCTTGTCTGATGTTTTGGTAGACATTACAGCTGCCATCATCAAGGAAACTATGTCTGACCAGTTAAGCACAGTCAAAGACCTGAATATATAAGGCTCCAATTCTCTGGCTATCTTTAGTTGGCAGCTGTAATTAGGTAATGACTGCAGAAATATTGAACAAGAAATCCTGGCTGCATTTCAAACCTAGTGGCCCAATAAATGATACTGTAGCACAAATAGCACATTTTATGTAATCACAAATAATTGAAATAATAAACTGTGTTTTACCCACCCCTGGATTTTAAAGCAGATTCTCCATACGCAACTACAAAAATACCTCCACATGTTTCTCTTGAAGCTGTGAGATAAGGTTTATGCCAAGTGAGGTCGGCTGACCCAGCCTGGAGCCATACAAGTAATTTCTGGCGGACCTGGACAATAGGAATTAATTAAATCAAGTGTGGGTTGGGAAGTAGTGGAACATAGAGGGGCAGTGAAAAATGGATGTTACCCTGAGAAACTATCCCCATAGTTAAGTTGACTATTTTAGATCATCAGTATAAGATTTGTGTGTGTGCCTGTGCATATTCATATTAGATGTGTGTGCATAGGTGTGTATGTACGTGAGTGCATGTTGGTGTGCATGCATTCAGGCATACTTGTCTATGTGCCTGTATGTGAAACTAGTCAATCCCTGATTATGCAGAATAATGTAATGTAGAAACAGTGCCAATCATTCTTGATACTCGCTCTTTCTTCAGTATTGCACAAAGGTGTTTTCAAATGTATATTAAACACTTTACAGGTACTTTTAAATAAATTTTTATGATGATGTTGGTAAACAACTTTGGAAATAGTATATTTTTGTGTGTGTAATGGGCGGGGGAAGACCAGTTGTTTTGAAGCTGTACAGAAAATCTAAAATATATTTAATTTTCAGACTAATGCTGCTTACTTCAAAGGCCTGTGGCAGGCGCAGTTCTTGCCAGAGAACACTCGCAAGGAGGTATTCTTCATCTCGCCCTCAGAGAAGACACTGGTGCCCATGATGAAGCAGAAGGGAGTGTTTAATCATGGTGTGTGCAGTGTAGTTCTACTGTTAAGTTATGTGCATTGGTATGAAAATCCACAATTTAACAGTGGAATAAAAATATACAAAATTGAAAATGTCGTAAGCTTTATCGCTCTTACATTGCAAGAAGGAAGGAACTTGGATATCTCTTAGACACATATTGATGGACTTACGAAACTGTTATTGTATGCGGTTTCGTATTGTTCTCTTGTTTGCTATTTTTATGGTTGTTCTTTTTTAGTGATGGTGATATAGCTACAAGCAGAGATAGGGTTCTTGCAAAGGTATCACACTCATGTGGTGAAGAGACTGGGCCAACGATGGCTGGTGTCTAATATCCGACATGGGTCAATTTATGAGCATTTGGTCTGTAACGTAGTAATTCGGAGTCCACTAAACTTACAGAGGTCTTTCTGAGAACAGCTATGAGACATGCTACCAACAACTGTTACAAGAAGGATTCTATTTCATATACCACACATTTTTTCTCTGTGTATTTCATATTTGCATTTTACATGTAGAATCTGGTGTACAAGAATCACACAAAAGGAGCTTATTCTTCTGTACATCAAGTTAATTATCTTATAGCAAAATCTCCATTACTTTGCAAACACTTAAGAAGTTGCATGAGCAATCAATGTGGTTATATAGTATGGAAAAATTTTCTGAAATGTTCGTGTCAAATACATATTTTTTGTCTACTATTTCCTGCACCAACATACTGTCATAGTCATTCAGTGCATTTCGGGCTTGCAAAAAGCATGTTTTATTTTGTAATACCTATAGCATTTTGAGGACAGCACTTTCATTTTTATCAGCTTCTGTCCAGGATGTAACCAATTATTTTATAAAATAAACTTTAGTATTGTACAGTAGAGGAACGGACAGGCCAGGGTTGGGAAGTTAATAATCTCACCAAGACCCTCACAGCCAGAGGCCACTTCGTTCTAAAATTAAAAAAAGGAGATAATTAACAGGAAATATAAAATATTGTGTATTCCCGTCAATACGAAACTTTTTATTGTTTACAAAGGATTTCATAGGTTACACATTCTGAGAGAATTATAATTTGAAAAATAAAGTGCCTGGTAGTATTACATATGGTAATAATTCTTATGACATCATTAAATGAGAAACTGATTTCCTAGGAAAATATTCCTATTCCATTGTTGGTGGTCAAGAGACTGTAAATGATTGGTTTGACTAAATATACTACCATATTTTCTTTTTAGGTGTTTACCTATTGTGATACTGATTATGTATGATAGGATGTCTAAAAACAAAACAAGCAATAGCTTACAGACAGAACTAAATATGAATGCAAAACTAAAAATGGTACACGCATCTATTTTTAATTTACATCAAAACAGTTTTCACTTCAGGTTGTTTTTATTTTCCATTGCTTGAATAAATTCAACATTAAAAATTCTCCATAATTTTTTAACTATGTGCAAAAATTCTCTTAACTTATTTTCAGGAACCATTTAAATATTTGTGTGGGCTAACTGAGGCAAAACTGAGTAACATTTGGTAAGTGTGTCAACAATTTTGCCTTGTGTAAGGCGAACACGATACTGTAGAACAAAATGCTATTGGCTGTATGAAACCTTTGAAAAAACACCCTATGTATAATGTGTGATATGTTTCGTTGTTTCCTAAATATGTAATATATCACAAGCATTTTATACTTTTGTTAAACCGTAGATATATGTAACACTACAAATAAGCAAATTAATTATATAAGTTAAGAATATTTTAACAAACTTTTCATGAAAACAAAATAGAGCATTTTTCGATACACATACATTTAGACATTTGTGTGTATCATAAATGCCACAATTATATTTTCTTTTATTTGTCTGCTGCCTACATGAATGCTGATTAACTATTAAGTCAGGAATAGGTCGTTCTTTGTATTTAATATCATCGTTCTCCTATAGTGATAATTGAAAAAAGAAATAGCTTGCAAACACGCCACTTTTATTCTGTTCATGTTAAATTTAATTTGTGTATAGTGAAAACAGCACAAACTTCTAAATGCTTCACTTCACACCTGAAGTAATCACCAGCTTGACGACAGCAAAGCAATATAAACGTTCCCCGTAAGTTGCCCATCCCACGACAGCCTGTAAGGGCTAGCAACCTTGCAGCCCACACGTGCGCGCGAAGGGTGAGAAACCCGCCCTTTCCTTGCTTGTCGCACTTCACGGGAGTGCGCATGCGCTAGCAAGGTCGGACGGCCCGCAGCCCAATCACACTGCTCAAACTAGCGCTGTACAAACTACATAAACATGCGTTGCTCAGTTGAACGGCCTACGGTCGACAGAGTAGAAAGCTTGAGGCGATCATAATAAGGTTTCTTTTAAATTGAGAGAGCAGCTGAGATATTAAATCTGACTTAAATCTGCGTGTGTAATAAGAGGAAATTGTAGAAATGATTTTACAGACATTATTATGATCATTAGTCATACGACCTAATTATCGGGGTGTGTGTTGAGTTTTGAGGCTTCCTGGTCAAAGATTTCTTGCTTTGGTAATAAAGTAAACACACAAAAAAATCATTACTTTTGACAGATCTAAAATATAAGCCTACTCAAATTTTGTTTTACCTCATTCACGGATCATTTGGGGGGGGGGGGGGGTGTTAAAAATAAACTGTATATTAATATTGTTTTTACAATAGACTTTATGTTATTGGGTTGAAATGTTACGAATCGTATGTGAATAAGAAAGTAAATAACAAATCAGCATATATCTCTGGGTATATCATCAAACCTCTGAGTATTAAAAAACAACGTTCTGCCTAAATTCAAAAAGGTACACTTTTTTTTTTTAGTTAAACTTAAGTTAGATTGTTCAGAGTCTCATACCATTCATATTGGCTTCGTTTATCACCAGTTGTATGCATACCACAGTTTGAGAACCTCTGTGCTAGATAATAATGAATCTAGGTAAGGTTACTTCTACTCAGTTTGGGAACAAAATGAGTTTTCTTATGGCAGAGTTTGGCATAGGTGAAACTGCCGACCCTAGGTGAGCAGTGTTCCAAAGAGACCACTTTTAATTACAATTTTAAGCTACGTGAATAATAAAAGAGAACTATTTTACTTAGTTAAGTAGGTATTTTATATTTGATTTATGATTATTGGAATTATTTGGTTTTTTAACATATAAAACAGTGAAAATCCGGTACACATGCGACACTAGCGCTTACCTAGCTGTGAAAAATTGTAGCTGCCAAACGAAAAGCATTGAGCTTTGCAACCTGAGTATAATAAATCTTAAGTGTGGGTGTTGTGGTTGCAGTGGTGTCAGAGAGGCTGGGAGCCTACATCTTGGAGCTCCCCTACAAGGGCAAGGACGTATCCATGTTCGTCTTCCTGCCACCCTTCATGAAGAACGATGCTGTTGACGCCCTCATCCAGAGGCTGGACCTCGAGATCCTGCAGGAGATTGTGGCCGAGGACGTCATGCAGGCGCAGGAGATGGAGATTGCCGTGCCCAAGTTCTCCATGGAGATGCAGCTGGAGCTGGTGCCGGTACGTGGCCGTCTTGAGTTTGCACTTGTAGAAAGCCCATTCTCGTTTCCTCTTTTCAACTCGTGGTATATCATAGGCAGCGGTGGTCAACTTCAGTATGCAGTGCTGCGAGAACGATGTTGGACCTCCCACCCACCCATGCTCTAGAAATGCACTATTGTGTATGCAGCTCAAGTAACATAAACATAAAAGTATTGTTTCATAACAGTTCCAGTTACATATTCCACGTATACATACACTGTAAAAAAAAATTGTATTTTTACAAAGGAAATCTTTGGAAACCCTGTTGCCAAAACAATCTTTTGTAAAACTACAACACTTTTTTTGTAAAATATTTAATAACCTATTCAGTAGACTTGCAATACATATATTTGAAAAAATGCAATTGAAAATCTTGTATTTAGAATACTGATGCGTGCCGGGCTATAATCTATATGCACTGTCAAAGTGGCTGTGGAAGCGTTAGGCCAGACACGCTTGGCTGTTTACAAGTTATATGTTTAGGCTACGTTTATTACTAGCAACTCTAGCTGGATGACTCGATTGGTGACTGGGAACGTAGTTTTCTACTACTGAAACGGTAACTGGCTTGTTCGGGATGCAGGTTGATTTCGTAGCACCTGTCTTACCAGGGATTATTTTGGTTGATGATGGTGGTGCTGATGCTAGCTGGCTGGAACTGGAGAAGCTGGTGGAAGGTTGTTGGACGTTGATACTGTGTCGACCAACACAGTACCGTCGATTCCACTCCGCTGACTCTTGGCTCCAGAACCTGGTGTCAGCCTCCTCATATCTTGTCTCAATACCTTGTATCAGACCTCGTACTATGGGATGATACTCTCTGGCGACATGAGTGTGTGCTGGGAATTAAATATATTCAAACACCGAAGAGGAAGGTCTCTCCAGAAGGCGGGTGAGTGACGCTCTGTCTCGCTTGGCTTGCCTACTATTTTTAGGCGGGTCTAATACACACTTTCGCTTGGCGGCGGTATAGGACGCTATTTTGCTCCTCCCTCTGTGAGCTTTGTCTTCTACCAAAAGGCATAGAGGTTGGATTGACACTTAAAGTTATTCGCTGATCATCGTGAACATGAGACAGGTCCCTATATAAGTGTATTTCCAATAGTGGTTGACGGCACGAGTTCAGTGCTCTAATCAGTCCCCTGCCTAGGTGCGCAGACCTCGAGCGATTAACCGTGTGGGCCGCCTTCATACCACTATTGGGCGTAGGTCGCAACAGGGGTTTGGCCTTCAGTCTCAAGCAAATATCCCTGCCTGCACCATAAGAGCTCTGGTAGGATACAACTTAAGGTGACTGTCTCGTCCCTGCTGGATGAGTTTCTAGTGGTCAGGGCCCTACTCTTCTATACCCAGTGGTCTAGAACGGGTGGCCGTCGAATGGTGTACGTCTCAGACGTACGGATTCCTGAAGGGACTTCGCAGTCCTACTGTAAGGTTCGTACTTGTATATCAAAACCCAGTCTCGGATGACAATGTACAGTAGATATATTCCTAGTGGTAAAGGGAAATACCTCTAGAACACATACTCGTCGGGAAAGGAACAAACTGTATTTATTAGACGTAATAAATACAAGTGACACGTGCTACCTCCTAACCAAGCAGTATCCTACTCCTAAACTACCCAATATATCTAGTGGTGTTGACGGCTATGATAACAACTCAGTCGCAGCTACTCTATACAAGGGGCGTCTAGAAGAGACAATATAAAAAGAGGTGCCACTACTTTAAGAGCAGTGGGTGTAGTTGCCTCTACCAGAAAATAGAGGTGACTGCTGATCCTGGAGGAGCAGCAGCGGAAGGTGTGGTGTAGACTGGTGAAGAAGAAGAGCATCTGGTAAATGGTGGTATTTCTCGACAATGGTAGCTTCTGGTAGCTGGTAGTGGTCATCGACAATGAAGCCTCTGGTAACTGCAGGTGACTGCAGCAGGAGCTTCTGGTAAAGGCTGCAGGAGCCTCTGGTATCGTCAATGGGAGCAGCCTCTGGTGGCTGCCAAAGACTGTTGAGCAGTAGAAGGCATCAGTGTTTGAGCGAGCTACTGGAGAAAGAATAACTCCAGAGCCCTATTTCTTTCTAACTTCCCTATATCTAAGTGTTAAGTGTAGTCCCAAAGGTAGGACAGGCGCTAATTGCGTCTAAGGGCGGACCCCTTACCCCTACAAGGAAAGGCAATTATGCAAGGAGAGCTGCATCGCGGTAGTGAGGGATTAGGCTTCCATGGCCAGCGATTGAGGCCATGACTACCTCCCTGTGTGTACCTATAGCTAAGCTATAACCAAGAAAATACTGGAAAAAACTGGCACAGACACCGTAAAAACCCTGTCGACAAGAAAGAATTCAAAATTATTACATGCATTAAATAGAAATGCTATGCGAGACAGAAGGAAGGAGATCATTCTTTATTAATATATATGAAAAACTAATAGAGAATTGGATACTTAATTTAGGTTGTCATTGAGGAGGTACTGGACTAACCAGAGTGAGACTTGGGCTCACTCTAGTGAAGGAAGGGGTGCTATTGGTCCTCTTCCCCCGATACCCCAGTAGAACCTGAAAACTAAAAATAAAAGGAGTGAGCTGCCAGTAAGTGTCAGCAGAGCCTTGTTTTTAGATGACCGGGAAGAGATGGTATAAGTCTGTGAAGAGAAAATAATAATTTGAACTACCCTACATCACTATTATTAACACATGTCCTCGGGGATATGTGCTTAACCTAATGCTGTGCTACCTTACAGCATTCAATCTGTGTAGCCATTGGCTGTAACAAAGCATATCTATGGCCATATGCTATGAGTGCACGAAGCTTCGCATGAGGGGGGGATAATTGATTGGACGCAGCTGGAGGTCTATCACTAAGTGCTGCAGAGAGACGAACGACGCCGCGAATCCCTGTAGAGATGCAAGACACTGCGAATATTTACAACAATAACACTTTGCTATTTTCTTTCTTTCTTGAGAAAGTCTGTGTTCATACCAGGTGCGGGTCTGCATTTATCTTCTTACCTTTCTGGAAGTCTTTATTTACTGGTCATACACTTGATGTCCAACGCATCTAGTATAGCATTTACTGTCTCGCTTCCCATATTTTCGGCACTATAAGAGTAGCGTCCGAAACAGCCGCAGAGGGAAGAGTCATTCCCGGTGCTCCTTCGTCCAGCACAGTTCAGAGCGGTGGACACAGAGCGATGGATTTCCTGAGGATGCACGTCAACAATGCTTGGGTGTGGGTCCAAAGGGGTCAGACCTCCAGGACCAACTCTTACTCCCTCCGACTCAGTTCAGAGTGGTGGATGGATCATAGGTTGGCCTGTCTGACTAGCCACATTGTGGATGTCTTATTAGCGATGGGGGCTGTATCTTACTGTACACCAGGTGTAGAGTACAGGTGGCCGTCTAATGGGTGTGTTTTGACATACGTGCGACCTCGTGAAGGGAGTCCGCAGTCCTACACTATGGTTCGTTCTTGGCTGAGCACAGTCTCCTGCTTCACTCTGGTGGATGTGGTATCTACATAGGAATAACACAGTTACACTAGGAAATGAGCACTGAGTAGTAAACAGAAGAATATACATGGTCGCTCATACTACCTCCTAAACTATCCCTGAGTTGAACAGAAGTTATACTATGTGAATCCAGGTGAAGGGGACCTTGTCCTAACTGAACAAGGTGATCTGGCTAGGTAGGCATGAAAATAACTGGCCCTAACTTATTCTAACCATTGTCCAGAAGGGACCATTGGAGACCACTACCAGAGGGGTAGTGGTGGTGCTAATTGCCATTACCAGCAGGTAAGGTGAGAGTGGTGTCCAGAAGGGACAATCAAGAGTACTAGCAGAGGTTGTAGTGTTGGAGCAATTACTGTTACCAGCAGGTATGGCAAGATTCTCGATAGCATCTATGGGAGCTGGTGGTGAAGAGCCTCTGAAAGGTCCAGAGATCGTTAGTGCAGTCGCTGAATAGCTTCTTGTAGATCGCGAGGACCTGGTGGTCAGCAGAGCTCTCTAGCATCAAGAGTTGTAGAGTGAGCTGCTGGAGTAGGATCCTTCTGGCCCAGTTCAGAGCGGTGGATGGAGCAAAGCGTACTGAGTGTCGACCCTCGAGTTGTCCGCTGGAATCACTGGTGGTGCCATCCCTTGGCACGCCGTAAAACTGTGTGACCTTGGGCAGCGGGTTCGACCGCACTGCCAATAGTGCAGTCTCACTTCGTGGAGGTTGACGTGATGTTTGACTTAGGGTGAACAGTACAAGCTGGATGAGGTACGTTCAGATGAGGCGAAGACGAGTGTGTGGTATTGTCAAGAAATGCATTACGCTTCAACATGAACCACCTGCAGACGACGAGGTGGCGTATTCCTGCTTCTCTGTTGTATCTGCCAAGGTGTCTGCAACTGCCTTGGTTTTATAACACAAATCATCAAACACTTCTAGCCGTTTTTTACATCCTGTAAATTTTGCTGGTTGCATACACTCAGTCATCTTTGCAAATTATGCATTCATTAGGGATTTTTTATTATAATTATTGTTTCGGAGATTTTTGTGTTATCTTCCCATCTCTGCATGCCAATTAATGGTGCATAGTTCCACTGTGAAAAACACAATGAAATACTATTCTCTGGAAAAGATACCTGCAAATGGGAAGAAACATATCATGAAGTTTGTCTGAGCACAGTAGGAGCTTTTAAACACTACATTGTTAGCAATGAAAATTCATGTTTTGTGTGTCAAAATGATCTCATGTTAAATAAATTGCATATAGTTTTCTTATTATAATTGCATTGCCATAATTTGTAACACATCAAAATTCACTTTAAAGCTCGTACCTCTACGACCAACGAGAGATTGCAGTTCCATTTTACAAGCACATATGATATGGTTGATACTATAATAACGACATTTTATTTTGCCAGATTAATTTGAGAAGCTAAATAATATCAGGGTCTCAAAATTGCTTTATGGTTTTATGCTATATGCTCCAGCTCTTGTTTGTTTAATACAATTTAAAAATGTCTGGAAAAAGAAACTCACATCATGTGTACCCTATTCTTAGTTTTTTTGTACTAATTTTGAAATATTGGGATTCCAAAATGCGATAACTAAATAACATTTTTTTCGGAAATAAAATGCACTTCAAGTGTGTATAATAAACTAATGCTTGTTGTTTTTCATGTTTATGCTCAGTTTCCCATGAAGAGCATATATATAAAATATTTATATGCTGTAAAATAATTTTCTATGCTTTACTTAAATAGTGTTCTTAAACACAGACATTGCAAATTTCTGAAATGAAGGCCATGAAAAATAAAGTAAAATAAGTTCGAAAATAGTAAGTTTTGCAACAAAAAAAAAAAAACATTTTTTCAGAAACATTTTAATCTCTTTCACATTTCAGCATTCTCTGCAATTTATGGCGACCGGCTGACAACATGTTCTCACTCTGAAGTTAACATGGAAAAATGAAAACATGTACACCGACGTCACATTCACATTAAGTCAATACGAACCCTTTTATTGTTTACAAAGGATTTCATAGGTTACACATTTTGAGAGAATTATAATTTGAAAAATAAAGTGCCTGGTAGTATTACATATGGTAATAATTCTTATGACATCATTGAATGAGAAACTGATTTCCTAGGAAAATATTCCCAGTTTTGCCTTGTGTAAGGTGAACACGATACTGTAGAACAAAATGCTATTGGCTGTAAATTTCTTGTGACTAGTTTTAAAAGTCAGGTAGAACTGGTGTCTGGTCAACATCGGATGTGTGGAAGTTGTTAGATAATTGTGTCATATACAAGTTAAAATTGCTAACTAATTTTAATTTATTATTCTGGTGATTGCTGTCACTATTTGCCTCTTTCCAGACTTTCATATTTAATGTCAAATGTGACAACAAGAGTACAAGACACACATACTAGCACTCCACCAGTAGTGAATTACACTACGTAACTTTGAATAATTTATATAGAAGATCAACTTAACTAGTCAGGAATTTGGAAATCCCTCAGTCACTTTCATAAATTAATAATAGCTATTCAACAAACATTGCTTTGCGAGGTAAATTGATAGTTCATCTACGCTAACCAACCCGCTGATCTGAGGTCCGGGAAGCTCTGATTTCGAATCCCAGGTAGGGCATGGGTGTTAATTATGTTAGGTTATAAGTTAGTCTGTAGGCCATCCCCTGCTAAGCTTTGAAGCATAAAACCGGGGGACGTTAAAAAGCCCTTTACAATACAATACACTAGCTAACCGCACTAAACACTGACAATAACATTAAAGTTATAACCATTAAACACTAGAACTATTTTACTGAAATAAAAGCTCATCAATAAAATAATATTTCTATAACTAAAGCATGCACAAATCATTCTGGTCATGCTTTTGGTTGCTTGTAAGATATGGCAACCCTAAAGGTTATGGGTCAAGGGGTTGCTGTTCAGACGTCATGTTAGTTTGTTGGAGTGTAAAGCCAATGAATGAAAGTTTTCTCCTGCATAGACATTTGAACGGATCAGTCTCCGCCATATTGGATTTTCGGAACTTCCACCGTAAATTGCAGTACAGATTTTGTATTTTATTTTGGGCTTCGACAAAGCGTAGGACATTACATTGCACATGTTCTACAACATATATTCCTGGATTACTATTCCAGGACCATTTCTGTAAGCGAAAGCAAGAAAAAATTATTTATTTGTTGCCTTCAATCACTAGCCGAACAACAATAAATTCTATAGAGATGTAATAGTTTTATTAAATTTAAGGAGCTATTATTTATGTCATGTCATGCGAGAAATCTCATTAAACATTCTTAAATGGAACTTATGGCAAAAATAGTGAAAATCCAAGATTGCGGGTACTGATATCACACAAAGCGGGTAAAGGTATCACACAAAGCCCAAGATATAGTTAAGCAGCAGCAACTCACAAAACAATTTATTGTCATATGCAGGTGCTGGAGAAGATGGGAGTGGGCGACCTGTTCAGGCCGACGGCCGACCTGTCAGGGTTGACGGAGGGCCAGGGCGTGCAGTTGAACGAAGCCGTGCACAAGGCCAAGATCGACGTGGACGAGAAGGGCACGGAGGCTGCGGCCGCCACGGCATTGCTCTTCTACCGGTCCTCGCGCCCGCTCAAACTCACTCACTTCATATGCAACCACCCCTTCGTCTACCTGCTCTTCGACAGGGTGTCCCAGAACGTGCTCTTCGCGGGCGTCTACCGCCGCCCCAACTAGTGTCTCCTCGCCACCAGCAAGGAGCGCCACCTCCGGGAGAACCCCATATCCCGTTCACCATAGAGCAGAGACACGAGAATTTTCAGATCACCAACACCTCGTACTTCTGAGGCAGCTAAATTTTAATACAGCAACAGCTGCTAGCACTACAATTTATATTACTTAAGCACGTTCATCATTTACATGTCAAAACCCTACAGAACTAACACACCCATTTATTGCGGTAATTGTGTATCACACCTGGTAAAATAAAGCACAGCTCACAAATTAACAAAATAAGACTGAGGTACATTTTTTTAAACTGCCAGCATACACAGGGAGGATTTTGAAGTATTAGTATTTTTTAATTATTAATAAGCCTTCAATTGTCATCAAATATGTAATAGCTGTTAACTATGGTGCATTAAATTTTACTGTGAGGTAATTTTTCTTATATAAATTGTTCTAATTTCCATGAATCAACATTGCTAATGCCAGTGTAATCTTCCTCCCCTCACCCTGCCAGCGTAATAACCCCAATCTTGAGGACCCCCCCGCCCCCAAACCTCTTGAGAAACTTCTGGCTAGACCACTGTAAGTGTTGGTTATATGGCTACCCATTAAAAAAAAAAGTAATACGTGTATGTATATATGTGTATATCGACAGTATAGTCTGAAGTCACTTTGCTCTAATCAGCAGTATTTTATCCATGTCCAGACAGAAATTGTTTTGTTTTTTGCATTCTTGCTGTATACATATGGTTTAATAATTGATTTGTGTGTCTGGTTCCATTGCAGGTATTAGCCATATCTTGCAATGACAGTAAAGGTTAACTTTTACAAATCAAATATAAAACATCCAGCAATAATTTGTTAAAAGTGTAGTTAATTTGTTGAGGTAGTTAATTAATGTATAACAGTAATAAACTATGAGTAGCCCAATGAAGTGTAAGAGTATGTACCTATTTGAATTCCTAACTGTAGAACAGAATTTAGATTTTTTTTTTTTTGAAGCTCCTCATGTTCCAGTTCATTAAAGTATCGTAGTGTGATGGTACCAGTTGATAGGAAAATGGCTTTTATTAAAAAAAAATTTTTTTTTGATTAACCGTATATAAATACATCAGTATTATTCCGAATTTTGCTTAACTGTAGAGCACATTTGGGAAATTTTGATTATCAACACACACTTTTTAGACAAGAAGTGCAGAGATTTAGGCAGCTCTCAACATTAAGATCTTGAGCGTTTAGACAAGGAGGCATATAATTAATATAGGTACTTAATGAGAACAGAAGAAAGTAAATTAAAGGTGTACCAGGATCACTGAGCATTATTTCTGGATTGTTGTATTTTCTAACAGTAATATCTAAAAATGTACTACTGTAATGGATTCCATGTTATGTAGCAAAGACAGTAAGTACATTATTAATGTAGGTTCAGAATGGTATATTCTGAAGAGTGAAACATTTCATATGAAGTCCAATTCAAGAATACAGACAAAGGTCTGGTCTGACAAATGGCTGGGTATTTTCATAGGTGGTCTGACTTGTTGGACTGTGACCAGACAATGGCATAATAATTTTTGTATGATATTTACATGATTGTGACGCACGATAATAAAATGTTTGGTTTGGACAATGGTCTGACAATATATAAAGTTAGTAAAGTTATTTTAAAATTATAATTAACATATGTGGTTTCAGTGCATTAACATCGTTTGTTCTCTTAAAGTATGAACTGGAAAAAAAATATTTTGAATTTTATGTTTTATTGGGATTTAATAGTAGTATAACTTTTTTTTTTTTTATTGAAAACAGAAATTGGTTATTTCACAAATTAGGTGCAAATTTTTACTCATTTTTCATGAATTGAAATGTGTGTAAATCTGAATATCTGCACAATATATTATTTTATTTATAACTACTCTGAATCATTTTGAGTATCATAAAAAACACCGAGAGTAAAATTATAATTTTATGAAAAGCTGTTTATGCCATTTGACTGCAAAAAGTGTATTTCCAAAGAGTGCTTAATGGTAAAAAAAAAATGATTTTCAGTGAAGTGGGATATGCTGGAACCTGCCTTTTAATAACGCACATTAATGAGAAATGAGTGTATACCTCAACTCTGTTACAGCAAACACAAAGTAATTTTTTCATTATTTTATAATTTATGATTACCTAAATAATGTAACATTGTAGTTAATATTGTAATTTATTGCACTTTTAATTTTTTTAAGAAGTGCTTAGAGTAGTCAAAATGTTTATTTCGTTGTCTCAAAAGAGGGAACAGATGTTGAAACTTGTAATTTGTTATAGAAATAAATTTTTATTTAATATTTTGGTTTTCATTTTTTACAATGTGACCTAATGTGTCGATGTGATATATTAACTTAAAAACTTTGTGGGTGTAGGTCTCTCTATGATGGTTACAAATTTTAAAATATGTTTTCCTAAATGTTTAAGATTTTTAGTAGGCTCCACAGACATTATTTACAGGAAATTCTTAAGACAAAAATTTGAAAATTTCATAGTTTTAAATACCAACCTCTATATATTAATACTGACCATACAAGTGTGTGTGTAAAAATTCATGTTTTACATCATTAACTGCTAATGAAATTAAATAAAAATTTAATAAAATAGGGAAATTAAAGAATTCGAAAAAAAATCATAATCACATAGTTATTTGACAGGCTTAATATCAAACAGCCTATAAAGTTATAGTTACTCAATGCCCCGCAAGTGTCTTATACTTCAATGCCATGATATTACTGATAGGTGTAATTATCGCAACTCATGTAATTAATAAAATGGAGTTCAAATAACTAATAAATGTTTTTAATTATTTAAAACACACATGTTAAGAACCTTATTAAAAATAATAATAATAAATATATTTTTCAAGAGAAAAAATACAATAAAAGATCATAGTGGAGTGTATTTCTTATTTGAACAATAAAGCTAGAAAGTCATCAAATAACGGAGTATACATTTTTTTAGTAGGACACCTATTGTCTTTTTTTTTTTTTTTTTTTTTGCATATGTAGGAAAAATATTTTGGAATTATTATTTTCTAAAATATGCCAGGAGACCAAAAATACATCCAGTATCTAATTATGTAATAAATTAAAGATTTATTATAAATAAGTAAATATGTTTTAATAATTTAGTAAGTTTAGTCAATCATTCTGTATTTCATTTACATAAAAACTTTATTTTCTGCTGTTATTTTGTTTAGAAGTTCATTAATATCGAATAGAAATAATTAAATTAATTTCATCAATTTCGTATTTTTCCCAAGTGACTGTGAATTAATCTTTCTGGCCCAGGGTTATAGAACATGTCAGAATGTACAAAATGTTGTTGAAGTATCATAACTGATAACCAGTGTGAATGTAATCTGCAAATGAACAACATGTGGTCCGCTCATGATTACTCTCAACTTTTGTGACTCCGCCGTACTGAAGTTATACTTTCAAGCTTAACTATGGCTGTGTCTCAATTTAGAGATTACTCTTTCGAGAGAGCACTCTTTTGCACAACCTCGTGAGAGCACTGATTCGCGCTCTCTCACGCTCTCGCTCTGTGGAATTGAGACAAACACACTCTCGTTTCCTTCCGACATCCTGCTGCAGATAGCTGATGCCGAAAGGTGGGAAATCATGTTAAGCTAAAATTGTAATCATAGCTATTGTAAATAACATATGTTTTCAAAATAATTCGCAAATAATCATAACACTACCAGAATAATTACTAGTGCATAAAATACTATTATTTTAGTTTTACATATTACAATCATGTTGCAGCAAAGTGACAAATACGAGACTTTGCCAGATATCCGTATTTATATTTTTATAAATACGTGTTACGTAAGTTATTTCGTTGTTTAAAACAGTTGAAATTATTCACTTACAGGTAAAATGCGATGAGGTTTCGGCTCAGAAAGCTGCTGTAACCTTATTCAAACACTGAAATAATGTAAACAACTACAGCACGTGGTCAGAGTGTGCGAGAGAGCGCCAGTGAATACACTACTTCGTGCTCTCTCTGTGCTCTCACTCTTTCGCACTTTCGCACTCTCTCCAATGAATTGAGAGGACCAGAGAGCATTCTCTCTGACGTCATAATAACGCGGTCGTAGTGAGAGAGCGCTCTCTGGGCCAATTCAGACATGGCCTAAATCTCGAAAGTTATACCAAAGGGACAACTCACCGCATTTGTGTACACTCTGTTTAATTAAAATTTGCATGAGAACTATTTCATAATAGGCATTTCCAACACGCCTCTTTCCTCTCTGTTTTCATTTGTATTAATTATAAATTAAATTAAAAGTTCAATCAAACAAAAAATAAGGTAGTTTCATGTTAACAGAAGTATAAAATATTTGTGAAAAATGACGTATTTGTAAAACAACCTAACACAATCACACAAGTGGTGATTTTTTGTAGGTTTGATCCAAAAAGTGTGAAGATACTTCAAATATGTTACAAACTGAATGAACCATTTAAACTGGAATAGAGTCAAGTAGTTACACAAGCAGTCTATAGAGGCTTTGTGTTCATTGCAAGATGCATTGAGTAAACAAATTATTTCATTATTTAAGTCTTTAGCAAAGGAAGAAGGCATTAAGCCTTTGCATTTATATTTTCATGGCAAAGTAAGGTTAGCTTATTTGAAACCTCAGTCAAAGTGTCTTTGCACTAGATATCCCGAGACTTCTTATATCTGATATGGTTCAGTGAACAAGTAATTGAATGCTTGAAAAATATATTTAAAAAATTAATTGAAATCGTAAGTACCTACTGCTGATTTCGTACATAAAAAGTGTAGGCTTAGCATTTGGCGCCACCAAGAAATTTCAGAATAGCCTTTTAGATTTAGTTCACTGTGTTCATAGGTAATAATTGTTATTATAGTGTTTGTCAAAGTTGGAACATTACTAAAAATTATAGAGTTTAGGTACAATTTTTATAATTGCGCAAAATTTTGTATTGAAAAGGTAAACGGGTAGAAATTAATTATCAGCTGACAAGCAAATTTTTGGTCTATAGTTTAATACAAGGGAGTAATTTTTAAAGTTTTCACCAATTTAAAGAAAATAGCTTCCCACATAGTTTGATTTTATGCCGTAGTCCTGTTTGTTACCATATAAAGTTTGACTCTGCAGTTATGTGTGACTAGGTAAGTTGTTTTAAAAATTATAGCATACTGATTAACAAATCATCATCAACTCATATTATTCGTTTTAGTTTTTCATTTCCACTGCTAGCAGTTATATCCACACAATGAAGAAAGGGTTTCTAAACAGTATAATAATAATAATAATAATAATAATAATAATAATAATAATAATATACCTATTTTCAGAAGAAGCTCCCAAACAATGTTTCACGGTGTGAAACAGGTACCTGTGCTTTAAAAATAAAATAACAGTGGTGCGGCATTAGCGAACAAAAACAATAAATATATTTTCGTATATTTATGTAAGAATAAATTTACATGTTTCAAATACGTACTGGTTTTTTTTCATTCTTGATTTATGTCTGGGTATATAATGAGTCAAATAGTATAAATATGAACCAAAATGCAAAATCGGTAGCAAAAAATTTGAAACCACAGTCAGAAATTATTATGATATGATTGAAAAATCCATTTTTCACCAGTGCTAAAACTCAGAAAAAATAAGCTGTCTTATATTTTATTTGAAATTTTTTTAAGTATTTAATTTGGTAATTACTGTAAATGCATCTGTAACACAATATATTTTTAGTCATATTGTTATAAAGTACTACACAAGAAGATTTCCTAAAATATGATGTAAATGGTAATGTGGCCATATGAGAATCAGCAAGTATGCAGGTTTGGTGATTCAGTGAGAGGAAGGTACAATAATGTGGGATTTATGTTCCTTATTAAGTCATTCATTACTTTACGTTACATTGATACTAGGAATACATTTTCAACATATGCATGTATGTACATACTTAAGATCCACTAACTGTAAGATGTGTCTAAACCTAGACCTAATAAATGAGTAGTGTTTAGGAGTAGCCTACCTATGATCCATGCTCATATGAAACTGATTTAAAGCATACCACATAATGGATTGATGTTAAAGTTCTGGAACCCAAATCTTAAAATGTGATGTGAAGTTCTATGTGTGTTCAGAAGTGCAGTGTTCTTAACATTATGACCGACTTCATAATTAGCTGCATTACAGTACATGGAAAATAGCTTGTGTTACCTATATCAAACCCATCCAAGCAGGATGAGCGAGTAGTAATTAGAGGTTTAACTGCCTAGGGTTTGCAAGCAAGTAGGGGGTTCATCGAATAAATATCACTGTGCATGGAGAAAAATACATTTCAAAGACAGGTAACAGTTCCTGATTAGGTGTGAAAGTTCTGCAAGAGCCAAGAGGTAACTGCTTGCACAAAGCCCTGATTTGTCACTATGTTACTCTTCTTGTCGGACCTTCAAAAGTTTATTAAATTATGAAAATTTGACACTGATGAAGATATAAAGGATGCGAGTGAGAACTGGTTTAACCAGCAACGGAAATGTTTCTTTGCAAACGGAATTTACCGCGCCTGGTACAACATTGGGACGTCTGCTTGAACCACATGGATGATTTCTTCTGTCAAATATTGTATGCAGTAAGCTGAATCAAACATTGCACTTAGTATTTGCTTGTGTTTCACGATGACCTTCCTCGTTCATCCAATTGCTACAGTGCACGTCTCGAATGGATTTCATTTTAACTTTCTTCGTACCTCAATAAAACATTTCTTCAGAGCATATTGTTGTGAATTTAGATGCGAAGCCACTCTACTCTTGTATTGAATAAATAACCTTACAGTGTGAAGGCCGAACAACAAACTTAAATGTGATCTGTATTTTCATCAAAATATTTTGTTCTACACTTTATAAAAATGTGTAAGTAACTTAAAAGTTGTCAGAAATATATATAATATAAGAAGTAATGTAACTCTTTCCATCTAATTGCATCACAAAATGTGTTATATTCCCGCCTTTAACACCACCAGAGGATAATAGGGAAGCGACTTTGGAGTAAGACAGGCTCAATTGCTGCTGTTTTGAAGCAGCAGTTGCCTTTCTTATTCTAAGAACTACACTGACAGACTGTCACTCAACAATGTCAAAGAGCGAGTTGGAGAAGCTACCGAACAGCGTATGTGACTTCACAGTAAAATAATTGTTTCAGTTATAGAAAATAGATTATTGATAATTCCTTACTAAGTACAATGACAGTACAATGACTTTCTAGCTGTTGAATAATTATTTCTCTGGCTGGTACAGGCAACATAAATTAGTATCAAAATGTGAGGTAGATTTTTTTCAACTTGATATCTTAATTTCTCAAATGCAAACAATGTATGATAGATGTGTACATTAGTCACACCTGTTCCCCTCCATGATAAAAAGGCCACATGCTGTCGGGAATTTAATTTCCAAAACACAAATAATTGTCTGAGGCTGTGTTCCAATTTGTTTTGAGTTTTGTTTTTTGTAATTTGTATTTAGAATTTAATTAAATTTCTGTTAGAATACATCAACTGAGCTTTCTAGCATGCCATGTTACTATTATTTTCTAGTATCGTGATTACAAAATTAAGATTCCATAAAGTCTTAAGATAATCAGTTATTATTCCAGAAAGTTGTTAGATAACCATGTCATGTCATCAACAACTCAAAACAATATGACGTGATATTTTTACTAAACCAATTTGTGTATTGAGAAAATACCTTTTTCAAGAATATTTCATCAACTTGCTTTGTGGAATAATTATTGTGAATATGATACACCTTTGTATATTCCAATAACCTCACTTGTATGTATATTAAAACGCTTCATACAGGCAAAACAAATATGCCAGCGATTTGGAATTTTTTATTTGGTAATTAGGCAGATTCGAGGCCAAATCCAAATTACAAAATACGTAATCAATTTTGTCAGCAAAAATCAGGTCACATGTCAGTTGGAACACGGCCTGATTTTGAATGCCAGCTGGATACCAGCAGCTGAATAGTTAACTCATTGAACCCTTGCAATGGAGATCTGGCTGATGTAGTCTCTGTTCCTGACAGGGCCACATCAGATGTCACATGTGGGAAATGTGGTGGACACTGCTGGCTCACGGAAAATGCCTATTTCCTGTACCCTTGCAGTACTTGCTTCATCTTAGGATTCTTTTTTATGTCATCCTTCACGGTTGATTGACTGCTATGGTCCTCAGTTTGGAAACCCATCACTCAGTTAATGTTAACCTTTGGTAGAGGGTTTGCGGATGGTACATCTTGAAGAGGAGCAGATGGGTACCTCAACTGACAGCATAAATGCAAAGTTATGTTATACAGTCTTTGCTTACTGTGGTCTATTCACAGTTTCTTCATACTTTTTGAATCAAACCTCTGAAAAATCACATCATATAATATGGTTGGTTGTTTCCTAATTATGTCATGTAGGACAAATTCTTTTTACGTGTGTTAACATTAAATATTGAGTTAATTTTCAAGTAGGGACTTAGTGGCTCAGTGGATAGAGAGATTTCAAGTGGGGCCGCAATGGCCCAATGGATAGATCGATTCCAAGTGGGGCCGCAGTGGCTTACTGGATAGAACTATATCAAGAGGGGCCACAGTGGCCAAGTGGATAGATATATATCAAATGGGGCCTTAGTAGCTCAGTGGATAGAGAGATTCCAAGTAGAGCTGCAGTGGCTCAGTGGATAGAGTGATTCAAAGTGGGGCTTTAGTGGCTCATTGGATAGAACTATTTTAAGTGGGGCCCGGTGGCTTGTTGGATAGAACTATATCAAGTGGGGCCGCCGTGGCCAAGTGGCTATATCAAATGGGGACTTAGTAGCTCATTTGATAGAGAGATTCCAAGTGGGGTCGCAGTGGTTCAATGGATAGAGCGATTCTAAGTGGGGCCTTAGTAATTCAGTGGATAGAGAGATTCCAATTAGGGCCGCATTGGCTCAGTGGATAGAACTATATCAAGTGGGGCCTTAGTGGCTCAGTGGATAGAACTATGTTAAGTGGCGCTGCAGTGTCCAAGTGGATAGAGAAATATTAAATGTGATCGCAGTCGCTTCAATGTTGAGTTAATTTCATATCATTTCATTATTACCTACATATATCTATGGAATTTTTTTTTTCAGTCTTTGTATGATAAAAAAATTTTTTAACATGGTAACTTTCTAGCCCCGTTGCAATTTAAAAAAAAATGGTCATGGTCTGGGTCCCCTAGTATTTAAATAAGAAACTACATTGGATTTTTTAATGACAACAAGACAAAGCCAGAATATTAATGTCTCTTAAACAGTTTCTCTCACGTTCATGCAAAAATGTCAAATTTATGAGGCATGTAGATGAAATAGTATCCTCATAATTGGATACTGCTGTACATCTAATAATGAAGCATGCTTCACCTCAACATCAGTACACCCAAACACAAATGCCATTTTTTTATTCAGAAAATCTGCTGAATTTCACAATTATCCAATTAATTAAGAATACATCAAAATGAATAATTTTTTGGTAATTATTGTAACATCTCATTATGTAGAACATCTAATAAGTATTGTTAAGCCTTACTGTGGTATGGAAATCTAGCATACCAGTACACACATGTTTATTTTATAGAAATGTTATTGTTGTGATGTGTTCGTTATACATAAGTTTATTATTCATTAATTATTTTTTAATTTTTGTTTTTTACATATTTATTACTGTACACGCAGCAGTTGAGAGGTTATTATTCATATATTCAATATTACGTATTTATTTTCATATTGTTAGGTTTTGAGCTACATTTTAATTTGTGTAAGTTGGTAATGGTTGATAACAACGTATTGATTGTAATCATAAGGAATGCACCCCGATATAAGCCCTATGTCACACAGGTAAGTTCAAATCAGATAACTGACGCCAAATTGAGTTGTTGAAAGAATGTCCTGGTCTCCATCTTGTTTGAAATGGGTCACTAACGTAACAGGTCGGGTAGATCTGAGCTCCGTCTGAACAGTGAAAAATTATAATATAAAAGTGAGTTTGACCTCGAGAAATATGCTCCGTTTTACGTAAATAGCTGAGAGAGTGTTTTAAAACTGTCTGAAGAGGGCTTAGGAGCTTTGCAACTTCAAGTATAACGCAGAAATATAAGGTATCTTATCACCGCCATACTAAGTGACCGTTAGTCCAGCGGTGGAGTGTTAAAGACGTTTTCCTGTTAACTACACATTTAATACAACACTTTCTTGCTGATTACAAAGTGCCTGAAAATAAGAACTCGTGTTTTACTCTACCTAATTTTGACATTGCTAGCCAGGAGCATTTTATTCACTGTATACACATAGGCATATTTCTAGTATAATGTAACATGTGAGTGTGATTACTATTTGAACATTAACCAAAATTTCTGCACACTAAAACATTTTTTATTTGGTACTGACTTTTAAAAACTGCAAAGACTTTAATTACGGTTGCCAAGCACACACACATAATTACTATTTTTGACAGACGTACAGAGTTTTAAATTTAATATTCTACTCCAGCTGCTGCGTGGTATTTGTAAATATTCTGTGGTTACAATATAAAGTTGGAAACATTATTTAAATTGAGAAAAGTTTTTGTTTGCATTAAACTCCACTTCACCCGGGTACTTCTTTGATTGATATGCTAGTAGTTAGTTTCCTTATTATTTCCCATATGTATAGCTGCGTGGAGGCGGAGATAAGCCTGGATACAAGGAAACATGCTGGTAAGATGTAAGTCTGTTGATGTTTTTGTGGTGATTTTTAGTATTTTGCAGTGTGTGTTCTGTCACCTACACATTCAGTTATTTGTTTGCAAACGCTGTCTACATGTTGCATGATAATTACACACACACACTTAAATATTATTTCTCACACTATCTATCTTACAGTCTTCCCCACAGCACAATTATTTTCACACTTCGATATAATGATTCTTATACCCCAGACACATTCATACTTCGACCTTTTGGAATCGAACCTTTGAAAAATTACCCTAGGCGTAACATGTCAACCTATTGTGTTCAATCACTTGTATTACACGATTATATAACACTGTAATTAACGTTAAAATACTGTGTTCTTTAATAGATTAATAATCTACTTAGTATCTTCGATAACTGGTAATATTCATTTGGTATTAAAACGAATTAACAACAGCGAGAGCAGAGACGTGTTGGCAACGGCCATTAAGAAATAGTTCACAGTAACAATATATTATCCTCGTTTTTATGTATACTATTTGTCTATTAAACGTTGCAAATATTTATATATTTGTATTGTTAAGTAGCACTGATGGAAACACATTTCATTGCTGCAGTTAAGATTATCAGCGGATATTACAGTGCGTAGGCTCACTCTAGCGACACGGTGTTTTCTTTCCATCTGGAAGGAAAGTTTAATATGCGAAGCAGATCGAGTCGCTCTCTCTTGTTCTCTCTCTCCCTCTCTCTCAGGAAGTTCGTACCACCTGTCTAGCAAGAAAGGTAAAAATCTTGTTATGTCTAATTTCAGCATATTCCATACTAATTACAGCAGCAATAATTATGTTTGAAATTGTAATTTACAACTAAAACGAGATTTTGTTTTTTAAATACCTATTATATGCTATTTAGATGCGATGGCACGATGCTTGCAAATCCAGCAGGTTGGCAGATGTGGTGTGGAAAGGAGAATATAGAATTTGATCAGCTTTCCCCTAGCCTTGTGCTTGTCCCAACATGGTGGGCGATCATACCCAGTTTTTATAGGGCCTTATGACTGACAGTGGTGTGGTTACATGTCAATGACACGGCGTGTTTCTGAACGAAGCTTCAAGTTCGTACTCGTGGTTTTGAAACATCCTAGACAAGTTATAATGTTGTGCTAAATATGTGTTTCCACAGTAGGGTTAAATGTATTGTGATCGCTGCGTGTGAAATGGCTCGGTGACTGCGTTGTAATTGTTACACCGGCTAGGTGTGTGTGGATTTCAAATATGTGCAAAGTTTAAACGTTTTAACCATGAACTGATGCTATGGCGAAGTTAATTATTTATATTTACGTTTGTTTATCACAACGTTGTACCTTCGCGCTAGGTGTTTTAAACACAGTTGTGCAACGAGCTTACATTTCTGTGATTTTAATTACTGACACAATCCCAAAGAAATACTAAGCCCACCCATATAAAATTTGATAAATAATAAAATAAATCTACAAACCAGTAAGTACCAATGCATGTAAATATTAGCGGAATAAATGCTACGGTAGGCCTATATGTTTGCATGATCACCACTAACTTTTACGTTTGTCGATGTACAATAAATAAGCGAAACGAGTTGCATGCTTACATTTAATGCATCGTTTCGTTAGACTGGTTGTTCCTTCGTTTTAATTTTTATTCCAAATAAGGCCGTCCTTTTAACTATATAACCCAACACATATTAATGACAACAGGTTAAATACTACTGTTGTATCCGCCACAGTTGTAACAAACACCATCGTGGCAAAATATTAATGTGTATTATATGTAACGTGCTATATCGTCTGTAACAAATAGTTACAAAGCCGACCTAAATATTATTATAGGCCTAAATTGTGAACATTCGTAGGAAATATGACAATTCTTTGAACAGCTGTAAACAGCAACCAACACATTTGACAGTTATAAAAGTAGAAGTCACGTGTCAGTGTTTATGTTTACGTGTGGTGGAAGGATACGTAACCAGTAACCAAAAGCAGAAATTTAGCAGGTCTTCAGAAAAGGCCGAAGTTATAGTGAATCAACTATAACAGTTAGATTTTAAAATATCCATGACTGTATGCACTGTGGTACTCTCCTGAAAATCTGCATCTATTCTAATGTTAGAGCATATGGAAATGGCTACTCTAATTTGTATCTTTCATTCCAAATTTGTTCACAGCAGTTTATTATTCTAAAACGAAATTGACATGGTGCATATGTAAAGAACACGCTGGAATCCTGGTACAATATCAATGCTGGGCACATTTGTCACTGTTGGTCCAGTCGTTACATCTAACATGCAGAATATTAAGACACTGGCTGATATATTTCTTATACACATACTGATTCGTTTGCAGAACTGATTGTCTGACATGCTGATGTCAAGCTGCAGACCAACAATATTATGAAATAATGTCCGGGACCAATAAGACCTATGGCGGTATAAGCTTTTCACGGTAAAACGAGCACTTTTGAAAGCCCTGCTTAATATCTACATGTGTGCACGTTGTGTATTATTCCGTCTTATGTAAAATTAACATTGCCGTGGGGCCTCATCACTTTATTCATGCGTCGGTAAATTGAAACTGTGAAATTATTAGTAAAGGCTGTTCGTGATAAGGTGAGCACTCTTGAAATCAACCTTAGAAAAATGTCACTGCCCCTACCTATATATATTTCAACGGGCGCTCTGAGTGACATACGCCCAGTAAAGTTGGCAACGATGAATGGGAAGTAGTTGCGTATCCTATCGTTGAATAAAACGTGTTGGGTAACCATTTCTGATAACTTAAATTATTTCTTTAGCATTCTGTTTATTTTCTAATGCATCGAAGTGTAAAAATGAGCAGATTTGTAAGATATTTTTTTCCAAATAATTTCACAGTTTCATTTGACCGACGCATGAATAAAGTGATGAGGCCCATGGCAATGTTAATCTCACATAATGCGGAAGAATACACGACATGCATACAAGTAGATTTCAAAAAGAGCTCATTTTACCGTGAATAGCCTATAAAGTAAATATTTTACAAATCTGGTCATTTTATACTTCGACGCATTAGAAAAAAGAAAACAGCTAAAGAAATAATTTAAGTTATCACAAATGGTTACCGAACACATTTTATTCGACGTGTAGTTAGGCAACCACTTTCCCTCCATCGTTACCAACTTTACTGGGCACATGTCACTCAGTGCGCCTGTTATAATATATGGAGGTAGGAGCAGTGAATTTTTTCTAATGTTGATTTCAAAAGTGCTCACTTTATCGTGAACAGCCTTTACAGCATGTCATGTATCAATCTTGGTAGGTAATATGGTCTCAGAAGAATTTTTTTATAATACTTATTAGCGGTCTGTAGGCTGGTGACAATGTCAGGCAATCAGTTCTGTAAGTGAATCATAGAGTGCCAACAAAGCTGTGTGTTAATATCCTGCATGTTACCTTTTGCACTAACTGGACTAATAGAAAAATCATTTTGGCAACATTTCGGAGCTGTGCTTCGTTCATCGTGCACACGACACACTAAAGCCATTAGTATATACTTGGACAACACTGATGTTCAGGATGTCATATGGTGGAAGAGCTTTTCTGTTAACGAGGAGATTTAATCTAATACTGCAGTTATTAAAATGGTTCAAGCTATTGTGCTGTATGGATTTGGAAAAGTAAAATTTGAAATGTGCAGTGAACTTTGGTTATATAATGTTTGTGGTTATCTGAGCACTTTTGAAATATGCCATGCCTCTTGACAGCAGATATTCTAACGCGCACATTGACCGGCATGCATCCGTTAAAGTTGGTAATGATGGAGGAGAAATTCCATTTCATAATGTTATATCAAGTATGTTAGGTAAACTTTTGTGAACACTGGAATTATTTTTCTGTTTCTTTCCTGCATTAAGTGTAAAAATGGGCAAATTTGTAAATTAACTTTTTTGTAACGAATTCAGTGTTACTCGACTTACACATGAACAAAGTGATCAGATCTATGGCAATACTAATTTCATGTATGGTGGAGGAGCACACAATATGCATAAAAGTTTATCTTCATCAGGACTTTCAAAAGTACTCAGTTCATAGTGAAAAATGTCTGATATGAAGGATGTTAGTGTTTTTCATTCAAATTACTATATTTTGCCATTCTACGTGCTTCAAGAACCAAACTGTTTGTCAAACTTATGAAGGATATATGTGTAGAAATATGTTTTTAAATATGAACCTGAATGTTTATATATTACAAGGACAATTTGCAAAAAAAAAAGAAAAGAAAAAAAAAAGGTATTTACAAAATTAGGTTGGCACTAAAAAAAGGAATTTGCAATTACTGGCCGAAAACAGTTTTTTCGAAAACAAGCTTACGAATTTGCAATGAATCATAGAGAGAGAGAGAGAGAGAGAGAGAGAGAGAGAGAGCATGAGAATCAATGTAATGAGGCATATCTGCTACCATACCAAGCCCACATGCATAGGTGAATAACTGGGTTTAAGTTCACTTATAAGAATAAATTGAAAACAAAAGGAATTCAGAATTGTGCAAAAAATTCCACTTATGATAACATAGACTAAAGCTCTTGCATATTTGGACGATGTAATTGAAAGCGGCGTGATACTCTGCTGGAACACTGTGATCAAAGTCATCCAGTTTTACAGGCTGTAAGAAATGTTATCGATTTCTCAGATACCTATTATCTTATCTATCTACTTCTACTTGATTATCTATCTACTTCTATGCCTTAAAAATTGTTTGATTGGTTATTGCACAGCTGGTATTCTTTAGACTCTTTAGCCTCGTTGCAGAATCTATTTAGAGTCATACTAGAAACATTCCCTTTCATTATAGTAACCCAGAGACTGGTTACTGAACAGTCTGTCCTATGCAGTGCTGTCAGATGGCTTTGCAAAATTGCTTATAAATCTGACAGACATTACCCTCCAAAAGTGGCTTTTCTGAAGGGGAAAAAAAAAAAAAAAAAAAAAAAATCCCACCAAACTCTTTGTGAATGCTATAGTATTTCTAACTGCGTAGAAATTACATACTCTGGCGAAATCCTTGACACGCATATATGAAATCTGCAGTTTTTAAATGTATGATCAATTGAAATTAGTGTGACAACATTAATATCTTTAGCATTAAATAATTCTGAAATATACTGGGGGAAAGTACATGTCGACTATGTACTGCTATATCATAAATTTATGATAAAAAGTATATTAAAATTTTTTCAACTTGTACAACTATAAAATACGTAATGCTTTCTCACATACACTCGGCGATACAGAATTACTGTTATACATGATAATGAATATATTCACAAAATTAGTTAAACTGTAAAAATCAAAAAGCAACTGCTTAGATTGTTCCCCTTAGGTTCTGGTTAGCGAATGCATGTTATTATGCCAGGGGTGATAATATATAATCTAATTGTTGATATAATACACATAAATATTTATAAACAATTTCTTCAACATCAATGAAAAACCGCATAAACATTTCTAAATATCGCCAAAAATCCCACCCTCCTGAAAATAATTTCCCAAGAGGTAATAAAGGCGAACTGCAGGTGAATCCCCTTTCTCCACAAATCTAGCAACACTGTAATTCTCTTTATGCTCTAGCCATGGAATAAATAAAAATACAGAGGTGAAACAGCTGCTTATTCCGCGAACTCAAGCATGACACGCTAGCAAAATGGATCACTCGCCAGCATCAAGACGGAACGTGGTTCGCCAATCAGCACCTGGTAACCTACTTGCCAGCAGCTCAGCTAATAGGAAAACTACCTCTACACGCAGTGGCCAATCGTTAAGAAGGCTCGTTCGCAGGGCTTCACATTGAAAAATAAATGCTATGGCATTTTTCTTCCGTGTACTTACACATTCTGCGCTTGGGTCCAATAGAAACTAGTCGCTCCACACATTACCCAGCATTTTACGCAGACAATATATGAGTGGAGATATTTTGGCGGCTCTTGAAATCAAGGACTGAGAGCCGATGAGGGTGAAATGAGGTGAGGATTGAGCAGCGCTTAAATGCAAGGGTGGGGGGAAATGGAGATCCCCGAGGAAACCCCGCTGACCAACGGCATCGTCTGACAGAACTGGGAGTGACTACTGGCCGTCCACCTAGGCAAATCGGGTTCGATTACCTGCGGGGTAGATCCCGGATTTTCCGCACGTGGAAATCGCGCCGGACGATGCCGCTGGTCGGCGGGTTTTCTCGAGGGTCTCCCGTACCCCCCCACCCTTGCATTTCGGCGCTGCTTCTTATTCACGTAGTTTCACCGTCATCGACGTGGATATGTTGTAAATAAGGGATATTTATGACCGGTACTGTGCACAGAATGGAATCAGTGCTCGTTGTTTTGGGCATTGTCCTCGTGGGTAAGTAATCAGATTTGCCATAGTCTCTGCTGTTCTCGTTGGTGACTGGTTGAAGATGATAACACCGAATACGCAGCACGTTGCTTACTGGATATGAGAAACACGCCCGACACAAGTACAGTGCACATCAAAATATTTCACGATCGTAACACTCAAGCTTGTGTATACATATATATTAATTCAGGGCCGAACTGGTTAGAATTCACATCTCAATAACTTCCCAGCAGTGATAGGATAATCACTTGTAAAATAATCGATTATTAGATTATTTAAATATAATAGATCTATCGATTATTTTAAAACAATTCGATTAATCAGATACCTAAATGTTTCACATTTATTAAAAAAATATCAATCATAATTTTGAAACAACAGATTTTCAAAATAGCAGAAATTATTAGAAATAAACCGAAAACATTTGGTGAGAATAGTTGTAAACAAATTTATAGTAATATGCAGTATTTGCGGTCAATTTTTATGTATGAATTAAAGCAAGACAATAGATTATTTTTACCGATAATTTGTTCGATTAAAAAAAACAATCCTATCGATTCATTCGCATTGCAAATTTATGCGATTATCCCATCACTACTTCCTAGCCAGTTGTAGCCACATTTTGAATATTAAAAGTGCATTGGAAGACAACCTGTAAGTTGTTAAGGCTTAATCGAGTACTTTTCAGATAAACCTCTGGAAAATGTCACTGGTCTTACCTGCATATATTGCAATGGGAGCGCTGAGCGACATGCGCCTAGTTAAGTCGGTCATGACGAAGGAAAAGTAGCTTCGTGGCTAGAGACCTGCAAGATTCGCGTTATTATTTGAGGACAAGTTAAACTTCAAACACGTGTACCTTTGCAACATGTTTGTCATTGGACCATACTTTATTCGACACGCCCCGGGTAACTCTGCGCCAATAAATGAACGCTTGTGTGCTCTAATCGCACGGAGTTCAGTCAGAAAGGGCGTGGCTTCACAGCTATACAGCAGCCAACGGAGAAACGACGCTGGCTCGAGTGTACACAGTACTGAGGAGTTTAGTCTGCTTCCAAATAATAACGCGAATTTCGCATGTCCCCATTCACGGCTTAACGTAGAGTTAAGAGCGTTAGGTAAACAGTCGTGAATACTGAAGTGATTTCTCATACTTTCTTTTTTTCTTATGCATATAGGTGGAATAATTATATCAAAGGAGTTAAATATTTTCTATTGATGTTGTAGTTCCACTTGACCGACGAATCAATAAAGTTATCAGAGCCATGGTAATCTTAATTCTAAATATGGCGGACGAATACACGTGAGTATACAAATAAATCTTAAGTAGGGATTTCAATAGTGTTCAATTTGCCGTGAACAGTCCATAAAAACTTAATACGTCCGTATTTTCAAAGCGGAAATGTCATTCGTACAGTGTCAAATGCAGCATATTTGGCGCCATTAAATTAATTAAACGGGACTTGGTGTGCCGAAGTATATACTGCGGTCACTGAATTCATTAAGTAATAGTTTCAATCATACAACATTTAAGGTGGCTATACCACCAAAAGCAATGACATAGGTAGGGCCTATATGTAGGGGCAGTGATACAATATAGAGTTTAAAACACTGTAGGGTCGTCCAGCTTTTCTGATTGGGTGAAACATGTTCCGGTCTGTGCACAAATCATGAAGGTTCAGTGTCGGTGTTGAAGGAATCCTGAGTGGCTCGGTCACATGCGTGAACAACACGAGCAGCCAATGGAGGTATGACTGACGACAGTTCAGGTGTATACATGGTATTGAAGTCGCGATAAATCACTGGCCCTACCTATATGTAACCTCATAAGAGCTCAACCGATTCCTGCTGAATCTAGTTGAAAATTCATTCTGCTTGAATATTTTTCTATCGCAAGCGATCCTTCAAGGCCTTTCTGATCTCTCAAATGTACTTGCATATACGCTCAAAGATATGTCAGGCGATTAGTTATCGATAGAGACCCCGAGTATATCGCTGGTTGAGTTGGCAGAGAAGTAGGCTGGACAGTCCTCTATACACTCGAGACACTATCGTTTGCTTATTGGTTACCGTTATCAAGTGAGGCCTCTGTACAGGACTGTTAGACACACATTTACAAAACTGTTTCCTGCTTATTACTGGCTCGCAGTTAAACGGACGGGGCGTGTCTAAATTAATGTAGTCCAATCACAACAGCAGGAGAAAAGAACAAGTGTTTGGAGTTTACCTCGCCTCCGAATGAATTCGCGAAATACTCGTGGCTCTAGTTATCGAAATCTTTTTTTTAGCAATGGCGAATGCTAAGAGTATCGCAGTGATTAAGACCCCGCTTAGCCCCTTTTTGCAGGAATTCTTCGTTTTCCCTGCATAATCTCTAATTCATAGTAATTACTGACAATGTACTACTATAGAACATTTACGTATTACGAGTTGTTTAATATTTTCGTGCGTAATTTTAATTGCGTGTTGTGTGTTTGTAAAAAATTCGAGAACATATTTATATTTAATTTTTAAGTTCTCGACTTTTACAACAAGCAGAAAAGACACCATTAAAGTTACGCGTAAAAATACTAAATAACTAGTAAAACGTAAGTTTTCTACAATCATTCATTTTCAGTAATTAGTCTCATGTGAATTCGAAATTATGAAGCGAAAACGAAGAATTTCAGCGAAAGGGTTGAAGGCGAGTCTTAACAACAATGTGATCAATCCGCCTTAGCAAACATTTTCTTCTAAAAGTAAAGACTTCAGCATATTTCGGGGAAAAAACTAGACTTTTTAGATTTTTAAAAAATATTTTAGCATCCGTTCCTGTATCAAAATATTACTAACAAGTCAGCTGAAGGAAGTCAAAATGGATGCCATGAAAAAGTCGAAATGGTAGTAATTGAAACTGGACCAAAATATCACTGTAAAATAATGACTTATTTCTAACTTAAAATTTGCTTTCTCGAATGTTTGCATTGTTGCAATAATAACGTAAAAGTCGACAGAAAACTACATCCTGTTAGAAACTCGCCAAACTTAAAATGGTAGAATTTCGATTTTCCAAATCAAAGCCGAATTCACAAGACCTAAATAAAGACAAATAACAGCGTGGAAAATAATGAGCCAACTTTTTCTCACCACGGCAGGTGATGAGAGTTCACTGCCACCAATTTGCTCAACATTGGCAGCTTGTAATCATACAAGTGAGTCATGGGTGCTGTTTCCTAGTTTCCTTGGCGTTTTGAACATCCATACGAAGGTAAAGTGCGCATTATTTCACGGAAGATAATATCATGACCAGTTTGGTCTTGCCTTCTGCCCGTTAGCCGAATAAGGTAATAATGCCTTTCCCAAAGTACAACTTTGTGTCTGGCACGATTTTATTCCTTGCATTGAGTATCATCGTTCTTGGTTTAATCTTCTTGCTTCTTCAATAAAGTGTGCCAAATGCCCACTGACGTGGCTAAAGTCGGTTTGAAATATGTTACGTTGGGGGTACAATCTAAACAAATCACTCCGCAAACAGCGAGACAAATCTCAACACTTCCCCAACAAAAGGATTACGGGAAATGTTCGTCATGCTCCTGGCATGTCTCGTGATGCTTAAGTCCACTAAAGACTGAAACTCACTATGCATTCGAGTAACTATCGCTCAATTCACATGCTGGCGCTTATTTACAAAAGGAACATAATAACAGAAGAGTTCTTCATCACTGTGCTTTCAAGCCCCCCCCCCCCCCCTTTTTAACTTGAGCCAGTGATTTTTGGCGAAGAAATTGGGGCACACAGTAAGACTTCAGTACCATATCTCCACCTCAGCTTCTGTCGTATCTCCATTGGTTGGTTCCCCATTTGACCTACACGCTCAAGATTCTGTAACTCTGGCACTGAACCTCCCTGATTCCTGCGCAAACAGTTTACACGGACAAGAACATGTCTCAGCCAATCAAAAAAGCTGGATGATCCTACAGTGTTTTGAACTGTGCCTTATCTCGAAATCATTTCACGGAATATCACTGCCCCTACCTTTAACCAATTAACGTACACATTGATTTTTCGTTTGACGAGATGCAAAAGAAGATAATTTTTTTTGTGTGAACAGTACTGGAGAGTTTCTTATAACAACCAACACTTTGGGACCTATGGAAAGGGCTTCAGTAGATCTATGGTAGATGAAGCAACCAATTATGAAATAGTTGGTGTGTGAGAGGCAATCAGTATAATATCTCCCAGGGAAAGGCGATATCCGAATTGCTGCCAGTGTCTGGACTTGCACAGCAATGAACATGATTTCATCTGTAATCCATTCTCGGTTGCTTCACACTTTTCTGAAGCTCTACTAAAGTTTTACTTCCAGGATATTCCTCCTCCTCGTACAAGCTAAGCTTAACGAAGTCTAGAAAATTACACCAAAGGATAACGCACCGAATTCATGCGCACTCAGTTGTAATGATATTTTGCGTAAGAACTATTTATTACTAGGCACTACCAACGCACATGCTTTCTCAGTTTTTATTCATATTTAATTCAAATGAATTGTTATAATTTATAGGTGAAATACTGGTAAAATTCCAATTTAACGAAAACCAAGATACTTTCATGTTAACAGAGGTATGAAACACTTGCGATACATGGCATTTTTTAAAGTAACTAAACATGCGATACATGGGATGATTTTCGAAAGGTTTGATTTAAAAAGTGTAAAGAAACCGCGAATCGACTCTATCCTGCGATATGTTAGACGTGAACAAGAATGCTCGGGAAAAATATATATATATATATATATATTATATATATATATATATTATATATATATATATATATATATATAAAGTTTAATATGATGTTCATTTAGTCGAATTACCAACAGTTTCCTCAACACACGCTAAGAAAATATTTTCCTGTACACAACCTGTTAAAAATTTTTGCTATACATATAGTTACAATCTCAAGATTAGTTGACAACAAAATCTGAAAAAAACCAGCTTCATTAATAACAAGACAGTCACAAAGTTACAGCATGATTACAACTTTTTTTATGAAAAATGAAATATATTAGTTAAACTCGCGGGCCCCTGAATGTAAAATCAAGAACTCCAAAGGTTCCTCGGACCACAGTTTAAGAATGGCCGTTCTAGCAGTAAGATGACGTGGAAACCAGCAATCCTAAAGGGAGATTCCTTGCAGGAGAAATAAAAACGTCGGAAACCCTGACATTATGCGTATTAACGTGGCACCAGACTAGATTTCACAATATTATACTCACTCGAGCAACTGTGAATTGCTCATTGACTGCCACCTAGTCAGAGCTCATTACCCTGTTCGGCTCGCCCAGACAGAGTTAAGGCCGTGTTTCAACTCATATAATAGGCCTACTCTTTCGAGAGAGCACTCTTTCCCACAACCTGGCGAGAGCACTGCTTCGCGCTCTCTCGCGCTCTCGCTCTGTCGAATTGAGTCAACTACTCTCCCGTTTCTCTCCGACGTCAGGCCAAAAAGCGGGAAATTACATGAAGCTAAAATCGCGGTCATGACTATTATAAGTAATTTGTGTGTGTTCAAAATAATTCACAAATAATTATAGCACAACCAGGATAATCATTAGCACAAAAAATTTCTATTATTATTGTTTTATATTGTACTGTAATGTTGCAGTAAAGTGACAAAAGAACGAGACTTATAGTCCATTCACGACTGGAACAGACTTATGAAAATCAACCTTTGAAAAAACACCCTAGCCATTAACTGCATGCATAGTTAGCAAAAAAAAAAAGTGGCGGGTGCGTGTACTGTACACGCACCCGCCACTTTTTTTTACTAGCTACGCATGCAGCTAAAGGCTACGCATGCAGCTAAAGGCTAGGGTGTTTTTTCAAAGGTTGGTTTTCATAAGTCTGTCCCAGTCGTGAATGGTAGTTAGAAATCCGTATATATATTTTTTATAAATATTTATTACGTATGTTATTTCGTTGTTTAAAACAGTTGAAATGATACACGTAAAGGCAAAACAAAACGTGGTTTTGGCTCTGAATGCTACTATAAACCTTATTCAAACACGAAAATAATGTCAACAAATATGACGCGTGGTCACAGAGTGCGAGAGAGCGCCAGTAAGTACACAACTCCGTGCTCTCTCTGTGCTCTCGCTCTTTCGCGCTCTCTGCGACGAATTGAGAGGACCAGAGAGCGTTCTCTCTGACGTCATAATGACGTGGTCGCGAGAGCGAAGCACGAGAGACAACTGAGACACGGCCTACGCCACCCCGAGCACTGAATGTATGCTGTTGGTCGAGGTTTCTCCAGACGTGTCTGATGAGCGGAGGTCCAATAACATGCAGTCACAGAGTAACTAGGAATACAGAGGTAAACCATCTGCTTATTCCGCCAACTCCAGTCGCACACGCCAACAAAATGGCGTCGCTGGCCAGCAAGACGATGGAACACCGTTCGCCAGTCAGCGTCTGGTAACTTGCAAGCCGGCAGCCCAGCCACAAGCAACATGGCGCACATAACATGCAGAGCATAAAGAAATAAAAACCTGTATTTTTGATGGTAACGTCCACAACTAGTATTTGGCGTGACTTACTTGGCGTTATTTGCGTGACTTGGCGTTAAGATGGTCATCTCTGAGTATCTTACGCCAAGTTTTTAACGCTGGCGAATGAGAATATCAAACGTCATAAAAACTGCTTTAGTCAACTTATTCATACAAACATTCTTGTGCGGGAAAAATTATTTCCTATTCGTTTGCTCTTTCTAATTGGTTAGAAAAGGTTTTTTTTTTTTTTCCACGTTAGCGCCGATTGTAGACAGGCGGTTTCGCTTGTTATGCTTTCTAAGTAATGTTATTTAAGCCAAGTTGACTGTGGATGGGGTTTAATTTGATACCGTTCGCAGCACACGGTAACAAATCAGACACAAGACACGCTCCAAGAGCTCCCCACTGCCAATCAGCGAATGGTTTCAACCAAATCAAAAGTACTGCCGTGTGATTTCATCTCTGTGCATTTATTCACTTTTTGGTTCAGTCGAGGCACTGCGGAGTGAGCAGAGCCTATGATCACGTGATCTCCGTGGAATAATGTTAAAGAACGCGTAACCACAAAGGAAAAAAAAAAATTGGCGGAGTGAAGTTTTCTGAGTATATAAGATGGAACATGAGATGCCATATTTGCTCGTAATTTGCGTGTAGAGCTATGTATGTACCTGAAGCGAGGGCAGATACAAGCGCCATTGCACGCACGCAGTTCACGAGTTTCCCGCTAAGTAACACTATCATGAAATACTTTGCCCTTACCTGTAATATTATATAAACATAAATTCGCAGAACTAGAACTCGGTACCTATCTAACATTCCGCCTTTTAACACTTATGTCTGAGCGTAACTCGGGCTACACTAAGAAAGGAAAATGTCACTGCCAGAGACAAAAATTCGCATGGAAGTAGTTTCATAGTTTGGTTAATGCTTGTCAGGATACTATATGAATTAATGCGTATGGGGGAGGGGGGAGGGGTAGACCCAGGGCGAGGAAACACCCTTCGAGTGACGGGCTTCCCAGCTGGGACCCGTAGGTGCCCGTCGTCCCTGAACATGACATGAAATGAGACCCTAGGATGGAGCGACGCTGGAATGCAAGGGCGGCGGAAACGGGAGTACCCCGAGAAAACCCGCCGGCATCGTCCAGAACGATTCCCACATCCGATGTCAGGATACTGAAAGAACTCTACTGCACTTCAACACTAGTCATTCGAGAGTAAAAATGTAATATTTTTATAACAACTGAAAGGAAAAATATTGATTGTATTATGTTTTTCTTGAGACGATATTCAATGGGAGACCACGATCTCGGCACTCCGTTGGCTGAATGTCAGCCAGTAATATGCTTTATTCAGTGGAGTAAGCGTGTAAAATCTAATCAATCATAACCATTAGGACTCTGGTAAGCGGGAAAGCAGAAATGACGTTCCTCTAATAATGGATACAAGTGACACAATTCTCACAATTCTAGTATCTTTTGAATCAAGTAAACGTATATCATCCTTTGGGATTTAAAACATTTTAAATAGTGGACAAGAAAATTACTCGTGCACTGGAGCCATTAGAGATAACCTTTATAAAAAAAAAAGAGCCCGAGCTCTTACGCCTTTGTAGGCCTAAGTAAATTTTTTAGTTGCTGTTTGTCTGTAAGCTTATGGGTGAATCGCCTGCTAATCGAAATGAACTTTACAACTACACTAGTATCAAAAAATTAATGGAAGCGGGATAGTTTCGCGATCATAGTGAATATTTATCAAGGAGCGTAACTCAGTTTACGTGCACAGGCAAGAGCATTGTCAGCGTCATAACCACTCGCAAACGATAGGTAAACTAAACAGTGTATCAGACCAGGAGTGTATCACTCTGCATTGTATTCTCATTGTGATCGGAGAGCAATCTTGTGGTCAAGTGTGCACTGTACAGTAGGAATGTGGCACAAAGACGTCAGTCGGGCCAGTTTTTAAAAGGGATCGTTGGATGCCTGGAAGCAGGTCAGAAACAGATCGGTCTCAAAAGCTCTTAATGAGCCACAAAGTGTGATTTCCAGGCTTTGGCAAGCGTTCCGAGACACCGGAGATGTTCATCGTAGGCCAGTACGAAATCTCACACTAGTAACAACTCCTCAACATGACTGATATCTGGCCTTAACTGCACTACGAAACCGAACAGTGCATGCAAGATAACTGTCCCCAAAGTTTGCAGCTTCTTCTGGAGTTAGAATTCCTCAGTAGATTGTGTACTGGAGACTCAGGACAGCTAGTCTCTATGACATACGTCCAGTAGTGTATGGCCCGCTTAAACCAGTGCACAGTGGAGTCAGAAGCATAAAAATTGAATCCTGGGTCACGATCGCATCATCACTAATTTGTTTTTAATGGCATATCTAAAAAGTTGGCAGCCTTATCTGCGCGAACTTTGGTTCGCATTAAGCTCTTTTCGTTTTTTAGTTTGTATTTTTATATTGATAATTAATACTATATAGTTTATATGTATTATTAGGGATTAATATTTAGATCACGGTCACGTAATGTTTTATTGCTTCTATTTCTCAGCTGCTTTTTATATTAACATTTGCATTTGTAATTATTCTCTATCAGCTGAGCGTGACCGTTGAAACGCTTTGCTTTTAGCCTGTGGTTCGCGTAGTCGCCGTTAGTGGCGCACGGGCGACGGCGTTTCTTCCTTGCGGTAGGTTAAGGCAGAAGTCCGCCAGCTGTCTAGCCATATAGTAGCACGAAGTGTGTGCTCGCGACGTCAGTTTTTTTTTTTTTTTTTTTGCTGAGCGCGATCGAGAGAATGGGAACGGTAAAATTTACCTGTCACGTAACGAGGCTTCGGGGGTTACGAATATTTGTACGGTGTTAAAGACGTCGGCGTGTTGGTTGAACATGAATTTGTTAAGCTTTTCTACTGATAGCCTCCGCGAAATTCGCAGTAACTTTTGTGTGCTTTTTTTTTCTTTTCGCAATGTTAGTTATAGTACATTGTATTATCCGTCACGTTACGTTCGTAATTTTTACGTGTGCATGAGTGGACTGTTGCAACGAAGGCACATAAATTGTGTTTTTGAATAAGCCTGCCAAATTTGTTGGAAAATATTCCTCGCTACGCCGGGCGGCGTGCGGGCGACATCAGCCAAGGAGACGGCCCATTTGGATGGAGTTGGGCAGCAGGCTTTCTAGCCTGTCCGGACTTCAGCTGCTAAGAACGGCGTGCATTTTTCTTGTATGCCTGGAGTTTGCATACACGGTTTCATCACTCAACAGAAAATAAGGTACTATGTCCTCGATAATTTTGCCCGAGAACTTCACGGCCGGTTACAGCGGAAAGTTTCCCCGATTTTGACTATCATGCTTCACTCGCTCGGCCCACAACCGGTGACCAATTTTTGTGTGTGCAAACTGTGTCTTTCATAATCATTCCAATGTCGAGTTTTGGATTTTAGCACCTGTGTGTGATTCGTATATTTTTTTTACGGTACCATATATTCACTTCCTCAAGATTAAGGCTAATTTACACCATGTATTCAAACGAACTCAAAGTTTTGTATAAACAATTTTTCCACTGATTGGAAATAAATGAACCCAAACGTTACTTGCGGAAATTATCCATTAGTAGTGTCGCTGATCTTGCGCATAATTTATTAAAAAAAAAAAAAAATCACAAAATAATGAACGTATTTTTACCAGAGTACAACTGCCTTAATATATATATATATATATATATATATATATATATATATATATATATATATATATAATTTAAATATATTCATAGGGATGAAAAGACATAAGGCGTTTTGTTGAAGACGAATGCTGCTTGTCCCTTGATGTGTTATAATTATTCCGAGGGAGTAACCGCAAGTGAGGTAGACTTGAGGTGCCTGAACCCTTAAAGGACAAGGGAGACTCACCTGAATTAATGGAAGAACAAGCTCTTCAAAGATTTAGATTCAGTTTGCAAAAGATTCCCAATGCACGTTCTTCTGGAGAGAAGCTGGAACATGATTAAATCCAGTAACAAGATGGAAAGGGATCAGTTTGGTGGTGGTGGAATAATGGTGTCGGCAGGCATCATGTTTGATGGACGTACGGTGCTAAACATGTTTAATGGAGGTACTGTTACTACCCATTGGTACAAAGACGAGGTACTCCAACATGAAGTGAGATTTTTGGACGTGCAGTCGGTGTAGACTTCATTTTCATGGACGACAATGCACGTGTGCATCGAGCCAACTTGATGGATGAATTTGTTGAAGGAGAAGATATCGACCTCATGGACCGGCCAGCGAGGTCCCCAGGCGTGAACCCTATAGGCGGAGCCTGCCTGGGGTACATCGAGGAGACGAGTTGTAGCCCGCCAGCCTCCAACATGGACAATTACTGAGCTCCGCACTGCTTTTCGTGGGGAATGAAACCAGCTGCCAGCAGAACTCTTGAACCTACTCGTAGAGAGCATATCACATCGTAGAGCGACGTACCTGGCCATTAGTGAAAACCACCTCTCATCCCCGTGACACATATTATTAACATATTTTGTTATTTCAGAAAGTGGTCTTCAATGTCCGGTAATTTTTGCATATGTGTCTTTCCAAGAATAAATGGTTAATTTAAACGTTTTCCACTCCTTTGTACATCAAATGTTTTATTCGTTTTACTTTATATATATATATATATATATATATATATATATATATATATATATACTGGTACTGTGGTACAATGGTACTGCGTTAGTGTAAATCTGATAGTTCATTAAAAAATATTTCTCTAGCGTTTTAACTGCGCTTAACTTTTGGACACTAGTGTACAAATGACTCTTACATCCACGAATGCATGGGATTTTAACTGGGGACTCCATTACTTAGAGATTACCCATAGATAATTTTGATGTGGAGTGTAGGTTGTACTACAGATTATACAAATGTTGCAGTCTTATTCCAAACGCCGGATACTTTTTTCCCCTCCTCGTACCGTCTTCAGAAGTCTCCCAGTGCTTTAGAAACGACTCAAGAACGGAATTACTTCACACGATTCCCACACACAAATTTTCACGCGACGAACGCCGCATGTATTGCGTTCACGTACCGACTGTCGACTTGCGAACGCACGGTACGAACTGCGCAGAACATCGTCGATGCAGCGCTGTCTAAGCTGGAAGTTGGTACCACGCTCTGTAGTTCCGTGAACTTGATCGTCGTGAACAGAGCTTGACGATGCAGGATCCGAGAACGCCGCATGTATTGCGTTCACGTACCGACTGTCGACTTGCGAACGCACGGTACGAACTGCGCAGAACATCGTCGATGCAGCGCTGTCTAAGCTGGAAGTTGGTACCACGCTCTGTAGTTCCGTGAACTTGATCGCCGTGAACAGAAAGGAGGCTTGACGATGCAGGATCCGAGAACGTCGGCCACTAAGACTGCCATCAGGACGACGGCGAGTGTCGTCTGCGCGGAAGAACGACCACGTCGGAGAGCCTGGACTCAACCGCGGCAACCTGACTTTATACGCCGTTCACGATAAGTTGAGCACTGTTGAAACGAACCTCTGGGAAATGTCGCCGCCCCGACCTGCATATATCTGAAACGTCACATTGAGTGACATGCGCCCAGTCAAGTTGCTGACGATGATGCTGCAGCATTATAAAACCACCTAGTTGTGATAGCCAGATGTATTTATGCAATGCCACACATAATTAATTATTAAACTGTGCATGATGTTGGTAATATTTGTGAGTGCAATTAGCGAGTAAAAAGAAATAAATTCTGCTCCTAAGAAATATGTTTGCTTGGCTATACTCAGTTCAGGAACCAGTGTGTAGAATGCGTATTAACTCACCTTTGACAGCCCCACTCTCGTTACAGGCTAACAATTATTTGCCACACCAGCTCCGCAACTTATTGGACATAAGTACACACATATCAAGACACTCGTTTAATCATTTATAACTGAGAATATGTAGAGGAACGGAAAGGATAACTAACCATGCTCAAATATGATGCCAGACGTGCCAATTCCAGCTTTAAATTATTTATTTAAAAATTTTTCAGAAATGTTCAGTTGCAAAAATATATGTTGTTTTTAAGCTGGAAAAATAATTCAAATAAATAAAATAACCCTGAATGGCAATGAGCAAAGAAAAGAATAGTGTTCAAATTAAGCTGCCGTTAGGAAGTGGTCATGCTTAACGGTCATTTTTAAATACCCTTGCGTGATACGTATTAACAATCTGACTTAAGCACTTTACATACGTAGTTCTCTCAAAAATAAAATATCTGGGATTTAGTTCAGAAAAATGTAACTCGACTGTCTCAATTTAAGTAGAAAATACTCGACTTTTCTCAGGACTTAATTGTGGTTAAAATGTGATAAAGCTAAAATAGGCGCCTTGCCAACATGGCGTCGTGTAGAATGTTCTAAGCCGACGGCGTTACGTAGCAAACTTTAAGTAGAAACAAATTTAAAAACTTGATGAAAACTAGTTCTTGTAGTAAAACACCAGTTTATAGGCGAAGGCAGGACGGTGTATCTCGTAGAAGGAACGGAGATAGGAATTTCACACTGAGTGAGGTGCTGCTTAATCGTGGCTCACCGGCTCACGGGCGTTACAAGTCTAGCTAGCTACCTTAAACTCCTAAACAGCTGCTTAAATAATAAATAATACTATCTCAACTCGACACAAATAATAACAGAAGCAAGCTGTAAGAGAGAAAACACCCTAACTTCTAGTTACAATACATCCGCCACGCCCAACTGCAGGACGAGCGTCCTATCCTAGCGTCTAACACAGTTGAAGGTTGGTGGCAGAGCGAGCGTACTTTCAAACTACTGGCGCGGCCTAACCCTATGTTAAACTCTCCAGCTAATCGTAGCACAGGATTTGAACCTGTTAGCCAATCGCAAGGCTTCCTGACTAACGAACTAAAATGACACACTCCAAATGGCCTAAATCCCTGTTCCAGAGAGTTACGTATCTCTTAGAAGTTTATAAAGAAAATACAAAAGAAATTCCTTGATACATTCACAATAAAGGCGAGACCAAAAATGCCAAATATTAGTAGTTAATTAAAAATATAAACAAAAGAAAATCTATACATCTATCTCAATTAAACATTAATTATTGGCATTTTTAGATATAAGCTTAAATATCCTAACCGTAAGAAAAATAAAAAATAAAAATTATAAAATTTACGAAAAATTAAACATGTGAAACATAGGTAAATTACAAGTATTATGAATGAAAGTGTCCAAATGTGAGAAACAAACATTAACTATGACAAATTGGTGCAGATCGTGAAAAATTTTGTGTTACAGAGCGAAAGTAGTTCCGTGTCTTGGGGTTGCATTTTAAATATTAGGTGAACATTTGTGAAAACTGAAATGACTTCTCTTTGCATATAAGTAGTATAAGAATCTTCAGATATGTAAAATCCTTATTTAATTTCACGGTATCGCTGGGCGGGCACACGAATAAAGTGATCCAGCCCATGGGCAATGTGGTCGAATAATGCACTATGTAGTGCATACAAGTAGGTCTTAAGCAGGGCTTTCTAAAGTGCTCAGTTTGCCGTGGATAACTTGTACCAGTAATACCGGCGGACAAGGATATGAGGGCTCTCTTTAACTTACCTCTCTTTACGACTAGTAGACATCGAAGGGGGACGGCTTGTACACCAACGTTACAATAACTGTAAACCAGTTCTCTGATGGGGGTTTTTTTTTTTTTTTAAATACACATCTCAGCTGAGAATCCACCCCAGGCAGCTCGGTTACCATCCGAGGATAATATCATGCAGTTACTGGTTTAATATCTCGTCGTTAGCAGGATGTCCCTCCACCTCGTGAAAACTGAACTTAATTAAGTCTGGGAGATTACACCAAAGGCCATCGCACCTAGTTCGTGCGAGCTCAGTTGTAATAATATTTTGTATGAGAACTATATATTTCGAGGCGTTACCAACACACCCATTTTCTCGCTGTTTTTCTTCGTATTACATACTAATAAATGAAACATTTAAATTGATAGATGAAATATAAATAACATTTAAATTAAACTAAAAAAAAAAAAAATGTTACTTTTATGTACGTACACAAGCATAAATCGCTTATTTACGAAATAACTAAACACGTCTTACATGGGGAGATTTTTCAAATGTTTGATCTAAAAAAACATGCGAAGAAACCGCGAATGGACTATAGTAGTTTGGAGTCGCCAGTCAGACAAGGATCGAACCCAGAACCTCAAGTGGTCAATCAGAGAATGGGTACGACATAGTCAGATGAGCCGACACGTCATTTCTTCTACGTGTTTTCTATGCCACTGCTTCGCCTCTCGTATTAATAAAGGCTGTTCACGTTAAAGTGACCACTTTGGAAATAAACCTTAGAAAAAAGTTACTGCCTCTGCCTGGATATATTTTAACGGACTCACTGGGTGACATGCGCCCAGTAAAGTTGGTAACGTTGGAGGGAAAGTAGTTCCATAGCTTAACGTCGAATAAAAAGTGTTAGGCAACTATCTGTAATAACTGAATCCATTTCTTTCGCTTTCTGTTTTTTTTTTTTTAATGCAGCGATGTGTAAAAATGAGCAGATTTGTAAAATATTTGCTTTTCTAATAAATTCAGTTTCACTTGACCGACGCATGAATAAAGTGGTAAGGCCCGTGGCAGTGTCGATTTTACATAAGGCGGTATTATACACGATGGACATACAAGTAGATCTTAAGCAGGGTTATCAAAAGTGCTCATTTTACGGACCGTGAACACTCTATACCCAGGCAGTGGTCATCAAAAATTTGAATGTATTGTATATGTAAAACAATGTTGGGTTGAGATTATAATCTTGTCATTAGTACATATGCCATGCTTATAGCTCCTAGATAAACTCTAAATCAGAACGTGAGACATCAATCGGCCACTGAAGACCCTTCAGTAATTTGCTGGATAATGGTGTATTAGATGAATAACAGCAAGATCTACTGGAACGCAATGGAAATCACCATTATGCCAGTGATATTCAGCTGCCGTAATAAGTAGCGGTAGTGAAATTTCGCAAAAACATTTCAAGAGAAGGTATATTTCAAAACACTGTATGGTCGTTCACCTATCTTGATTGGCTGATTTACTATTTGACACATGTTAACTGCCTGCGCACAAATCACGCAGCAGTCGTGCCGATGTTGCCGAATTCTGAGTGGCCCGGTCAAATACGAAAATACTTCTTAAGCAGACAGCAACCAATGGCAGTACACAAACTGCTTTTGGGTGCTTATAGTATTTAAATCTATTGTGTATTCATATTTTTTTGGAGAGAAATCACTAGCTCTAGTAATAAGGAAGGACATATAATGCGTACACCAAAATCGAAATTCAGCAAGGCCTTATGAAGTTTGTAAGTCACCCACGAATAGACTTTATAGACTCTTCTCCTGTATCTTCCCATTATTTTTATCAAACCTATGAAAAATCAACTCAAGTATGACGTGTTTGCGTGTTTCATATATATTCCGTGTCTCACACGAGTTTCATACTTCTGTTAACGTGTCTTATTTTTTGGTAAAATTGAACATTTACTTATATTTAATCTATAAATTATAATATCTATTTGGAATTCAATAAATAAAAGCACATTAGTAGATTGGTGTGTTGGCAATGCCTAGCAAGAACTAGTTATTACGCATAATTATCAAATTGAGTGCGCACGAATGTGGTGCGTTGCCCTTTTGGTGTAATATTCTAGACTGATTATGCTTTATTGCACGAGGCAGAGGAATAACCAAAAAGTAGAACTTCAGCAGGGCTTCAGAAAAGTTGGACGTAATCATGAACGGACTTCAGTAATGGTTCGCGTTAAACTGTAAGTGAAGTTAAAGTTGGATCGGTCGTATACCTCGTTCTAGAACTGCGTCGAAGCATGTTTGAAATACGACTTATGTAACATAAAATAATATTAGACGCGCCCACAAAATGTTTACTTATGAAAAGAAAACATACCATACACAAGGATGGAATACTTCTACATGTTATAAATATAATTTTGTGCCCTCCAATTTTGTTAAAAACTGCTTTTTTTTTTTTTTTTTTTCCATTATCGTATCTTAAGATATACTATCCGGGGACGAGCGAAACTATGAAGGGAGCCTGCATTGAATTTTGATGTAGGCTGTTCACGGTAAAACAAACACTTTTAGAAAGCCCTGCTTAAGATCTACTTTTATGCACCTTGTGTGTTCTTCCGCCTTATGTAAAATTAACACTGTCATGGGCCTCATGATCTTATTCATATGTCGGTCAAGTGAAACTGCGAAATTATTGTAAAAGTAAATATTTTGCAAATCTGCTCATTTTTACACTTTACGCCACGTAGGAGCAGTGACATTTTTCTAAGATTCATTTCAAAAATGCTCATTTTCTATCAATAAAATTATAGGTACACAGCTTCAAGCCCCATAGGCACGTGCAACATGAAGTGAACACTGCACGTTAGTTCATTACCTTACGCGTCAATGACGCATTTGATGTGCGTGGCAGTTTCGCCCTAATCGTGCCCACGCTTCTGACACTCAAACTTGTAAATATTCTTCAGAAAGTGCAAGATTTTCTTCCCTCCAAAGGTTGGCTGCACAAGAGATGAACTGGTCGCGGAGCAGCCTAGAGTGTGCTGTTTGTTCCTTGTCGGCTGGAGAGAGATGTGAGCCAGATAGAAAGCGGTTAGTAAACGAGCTGATGTAGCGTGAGATGTAGAGTAAGGATCAGGGTGGAGACACTAGATAGGGCTTACAGTCGCGTTATTTGAAGTTAGTGTCTGCGGAAGCACCAACATAGACATTTTACTACTAGAATTAATTATTTTATGGAACAGATCTGTTTTGAGTTAAAACTATGAGTGTTTTGTATCTCAAACATACTGATTTAACCTACACATATTCCAGGTGCTGATTTAGTTATTTACTAAAACGATTAGAAATATCTAATCCGGTTTTTTGCACTGCTTGTGCAAATTTTATTATATTCTGTTGGTCACAATTGGAGGTAACGTAAATATTTCAAAGACAGAGCTAACACAAACAGCACAGGTATATATTAAATTATTTCCGAAAACAGCATACGGCAACTAAATGGTGTTATTCGAGTAGGTTCTAATTAAGCAGTTTTAAAACTTCATCCTAGAACCTCTCAAGAATAATGCAAGCTGTAAACATACTGTAAATGCTACCCGGCTAGAAAAAAAAAACTTTCTTTTTTGTAAATAAGCTATTTTATTAACATAACGTGATTATTAACTACTTCAATGAATTGTGTTTATCACAAAATAATGATTAAAAACTATTATTTTGTTATATTATACTAGGTAATTATTTTTCGTAATGCGTGCCTTCTGTTGGTATTAATCCAGGCACCTACCACCCACCCACCAGCCCTGAAAAAGACTTCAAAATAAGAAGATCGTTACATCGTGTAAGTGCCCGTTCTTGTCTCCTTACTTGCTCTGCGATAAGAAGGGCAGGTAGCAATAACGACCAATCAGCACGTGGCAGGTGTGCGGCCCGTCACCGGAGGGAGGGGGGGGGGAGAGGAACTAGCAAGAGGCTTGATGTTGCCGGACAGAACCCCGTCCGGCGGGTTGGCCGGCCTCCAACGACCAAGTTGTGCCCCTTTCGCCGCCAGAGATGGAAATTATTGCCTTCCCTCTAAGTGTCCAAATGCCCCGTTACTTTCGCAGCCGCGGAATTCAACCCTTTCAGAACCAGTTCAATGTACGTTTTCAGGTGCTGCAAGCAAAACTTTTTATGATGCGTGCTGTACTTAAGCCGACACAACACTTGTTTCGTTTGTCACAGCTAGTCAGCTGTATGCTATATGTTCGGCTACAGTTGCATAAACCATTCATAACATTTACCCACAGGTAAGGCCATTGGTCACTGAGCTTCGCAGTGTGCAGTACAGACCCAAAATTGCCTACACGTGCGTAATGTACACGTCTGAATGGGTTAAAGATAACCATTATTTCTGGTTGGGTCTGAATGGGTTAAAGATAACCATTATTTTCTATAAAAAAAACGTGTTCTACGTGACATTTTTAAAGTATTACTGGCACGTTAAGAAATCTTGTCAGTTTTTTTTTTTTGTGTTTGTTATATACTTTTTAAAATTTGAACATTAATTTACACTTTGCAAAAATTAATGATGGATAAATAAAATTTCTGAAATAATTTCCTAACGTGAAAATTTGGCAAAGGTCATCTGGTAAAGATGCTTTGAATATTCCTCCTTGTTTGAAACAGTTATATTCAATCCGTTCAGTCAGTGTCCACGATTGTGGACATGTTGCAAATAAACGCATATTTATGGACAGTACTATACACAAAGAGCAATCAGTGTCCAATGCCTTAAGAGTATTCCCGACGCGTAATCTGACTCGTGAACGTCACCACAGCTCTCGTTTATGAATGGCTGATGGCTACGTCTTTGAGAATGCACCATATTGATCACTGGTTACAAAACGTACACTAGACCCAAGTACAGCACACACGAAAATATTACATTATTGCGACACTGCGGCTCACAAATTAATCCGTGCCCGAACATGTTAAAACTAATGCACTGAGAAGAAATTTCTTTAACATTGTTTCCCTATTTACTCTCCGTGGCTGCAAGCTGGGTAGGCGAGCGCCTTAATCTTCTCAAGCTCACGACAGCCAACACAGAAAGTCGCATGTTATAAGAAGATATTATTGGTTATCAAATGTTTAAGAATTTCACGGAAAAGATGTAAAATGAAAGGAAATACTCGTTCAATTCGTTCAGAATTAACTCCGAGGAACTTTGAGAGAATGAGGGTTGTGAGTTGGTCGATTACGTGGATCATGTGATCAAGACAAAGAGCAGAGGGGTACAAAGAGGCAAAATTACGTGGTGGATCCTTTGATGGGGCCTATCACTTGTTAGCTGATTGGCCACGCGAGGCTCTCGGTATCGGGTCTGGCGTCTTGATTGGTTACTGCACACTGCGAAATGTTCCCTATTGGCTGGGATTCCGGCTGAAGCAAATTACTAGGCGCTGATTGGCGAACGGTGTCCCAACATTTTCCTGGCGATGAAGTCACTTTGCTGACATGCGAATTTGGAGTTCGCGGTATGAGCGATTATTTTGCCTCTGTATTTGAAAGTACTCTATGACTGACGCGTCCAATTTCGACGTTACGAAACTGACGAAGTACTGGCCGTGTCTCAGTTTGAAAAGTACTCTTTCGAGAGAACACTCTTTCGCACAACCTGGCGAGAGCGCTACTTTGCGCTCTCGCTCTGTGAAATGGAGACAACCATTCTCTCTAACGCCACGCAGACATGCGATGCTAAAAGGCGCCAAATAATATAGAGCTATAATAACGTCCTTAATTGTTAGTAGAAACCCGAAAAATCCGCAAGTTCAATGGCCTGCAGGTTAGACTCTTCAGTCTTATGCACAAATATGCCGATGTCAACCGTGAATTGATTGTCTGCTGTCACAGTGGAAGGCGACGATTGGGCCAGCCTTCTCCAGGAGGTGTCCAACACCGTGTGGACCAATGGCTTAAGTATTATAGGCACACGTGTTTTTAGTTATAGCTTGTCCCCAAATGAATCCGCGAATTCTTTTAAGTCTTTGGCTATTACAAGTACTTTATACTTGTTCAAAAAGTTTCATAAATAATTATAGCACTACCAGAATAACTGTTATGGCATGAAATACAATTATTTTGGTTTTACACATTTACGTCGTGTTAAATCACACTATGAGACAATAACAAATGATTAGAGACAAGTGTTTTTGCGGAAATTTTTTCAAGACCTGTTGTACTCCAAACCACTTTAGTTCATATGCACTTTCGTGGTCCTGTCCGCGAATCATGGACGATCAGTATCGGAGTACTTTATTCCGATTGGCCCAGTCAAATAAGAACATGTATTCTCAAGTAGACAAGCAGCCAATAGCCAAAGGAAGTTGCGAATGTAGACGTAGGATATCGAATTCTGGCATAGCCACAGATATTTTCGCGAAAGACTGCTGTCCCTACAAATGATAAAACCGAGACACTGTTAGAATTCCTGATCTATATATTTATAAATACGTATTATGCGAATTATTTTGTTCACTAATATAGTTGCAATTGTTTGGCCCGGAAAGAAACTATAACCTCCTTCAAAGGTTGAAACACTGTATAAAACTATGGCGTGTTGAGAGAATGCGAGAGAGCGCCTGCGAGAACGGAACTTCGTGTTATCTTTCTCTGTGCTCTCGCTCTTTCGCTCTCTCTCTTAAGAGTTGAGATGCGCAGCGAGCATTCTCTGTGACATCATTATGACGCGAGGGAGATAGCGCAAAGAGCTCTCTCTGAGCCAAGTGAGACACGGTCTTCGTTTGTAATGCCTCCAGTTTAGGCCACCCGCTATTCATTGCAGTCGGTGTAGGGAAGACATCCAGGCGAACGCAGTTAATTTGGTGTAAAAATGCCAGCTTGTGTTCTAGAGGACAAACAAATGCCTCTATTGCCTGTTCCAAATATGTTGTCCTTCCTTTCATTTCAAAGTTTCTTACTTAAAACGTTTGTTGGTTGCGGTTTTTTTTCTCGCTACCGTCTATTCCATGAAACCATTTAATAGAGACCTTATTATTTCACGTTTTAAGATGGCAATAAGCTGACTTAAAATTCCCCTACATACACACTCGAGCAGAGGACACGTGTTCATTGGCTGCTACCACAGACAGAATTATCTTTCTTGCTTGTCCCGGCCACTCGGAATAGAAGCTACAAGAGTGTTGAATATTTACAAATGATTCTGGATCTAACAGCGCATGCCGTTTGAGCGGAGGTCTTATCGCCAGGGATAGAAAAATTTCGCGAGTTCAATGACATGTAGGCTAGACTCCACAGTCCTATGCACACTAGAGCCTTAGATGTTTGTTCATTGGCTGCTGACCCTGTGTTACCTCAGACCTGGCAGTATGAGATTAGCTACTTGTTTCCTTGCAAGCTCGCTATTGGCTCAGAGGCGTTTGGAGCGTGTCTAATGAACTGTAATCCAATTACAAAGGTAACTTAATCGTATATGTGTTTGACGTCTCTCTTGCCCCGCAATGAATTCGCGAAATTTTCCTATCCCTACTTATCACACAGGTGCCAATAACCAATATTTGTAGCCTTCTATTTTGGTTCCGAATTATTACGCGAAATTATAGGGTTCCCACCAATAAACAACAGTAATAATAACGCCATGATTTTGCTGTCAGGTGTATTTCTTCGAAAAGAAATGAAACTAACAGTACCGTGATACAGTAGGTATACTTAAAGCACATTGGAAAATGGCGAAAAAATTTCTGTGCCAACATATTTTCAAAAAGCATTAGCGGTTTTATCCTTTTATAATTCGATGATCCATTTTTGACTCAGTTTTAAACTTTGCAGTCCAATCATATACGTTAATTTACAGATGTGAGCATTCTCATTGTCACAGAGAAACGGGAAGTACAGTATCTTCGCATGGACACAACTACTAACTAGAGACAGGAAAATTTCGCATTTTAAACGACCTGTAGGGCCTATCTATTTTCGACTCCTCAGCTTTCTATCCATTGGCTATTGCCCCAGTTTGTAGCCAGTTTTATCTCAGACTGGTTAGCAACGGATTCGGAGCTTATTTCTTCGCATGTTTGTTATTGGCTCAGAGTTTGCATGGGCGTATCTAATAAGATATAATCCAATTGCAAATAAAACATACATGTGCATCTTTTTGAAGTGTAGCTTTCCCTAAAATGAATTCGAGAAATTTTTCAGTCTCGGCCAATAACGAAGGAAATTTTTTCTTATATATGTATAGCACGTTAAAACCTAGGAAATAAGTCAAATTTTCCTGCGATAGACCATCGTATGTATGTACAGGCAGCATATCCATATGCACACTAGTCGCAGAAGACAATAGATTGTCTTGAGCCCGCGTCCGTTTCCTCCACTGTTGACTTTCCTTGGAAAATCGATGATCAAACATGAACGGTTGAGACTCATTAATGTATTCAGCCACCCATCGTGATATACCACGTCAACACGGCTGTTGGCGTGCAGCCTGTTTTGTTTGACTCTCTAAGCGGTTGAGACTCATCCATGTATTCAGCCACCCATCGTGATATACCACGTCAACACGGCTGTTGGCGTGCAGCCTGCTTTGCTTGACTCTCTACTCAGATCGTACAGTGTACATCCTAGTTCTTTTCTGCTCTGTCAGAGTCGTGTTTATTTATGTTTCGTGTGTGGCGGTTGTCGGAGTCACAGTCCTGGCATACTAACAATTGCAAAGCAGCAGGCAGTCTGCAAGGAAGTAACAATAATAAAAGTGATTGTTTACAAGCCAATTCAACTGCCAGAAATACAACGGCGTTGGAAATAACCTGGCATTGCCGATGATCTCAACCAGTGGATACGCAATGTAGTATTTCAAATTTACTCATCATTTGAAATTTCTGCTTTGTTTATGCCGTTGTCTTTCTAGTATAAGCCAGAGGGAAGAGCAAAGAACTCAACTACTAAAATTATGAATTCTGTTATAATTTATTACGCTATTAATCCTTTGAGTACCGCACAAATTTACTGGCACTGAAGAAAAGGTCAAAGCAAGTTGACTGTATTATAAACTACAACAATTCGTTTGCGTTGGTAACTGCATTTTCACTTAACGTTATCTATTGGTCCTGATTACAACGGTCACGCTAACTGTAATATGCAGCGTTTATTATTGGCTTAACGTCAGCCAATAAATTCGCCCATTGAATTTGTACAGAGGTAACAAGTTTTACAGTCTATCATGTTCATCTGAGAAACTATTAAAAATCACTATGTCCACCTGTTTGCCACGAAAAGATTTATGGCAAGTTAGACTTCAAGTTCGTAGAAGCACACCTACTAATTTCCTTTGGCTGTTGGCCACGCGTCTGTGCGAGAAGACAGTTTCTACTCGACTTGGTCAATCACAATTGAGTTATACCGACGCTGAATATCCGTGATTGTCTAGCAGGCTCCTAAGCCGCGCGAGAGATGAAATAATCCGACCACGAAATAGGTTCTGAGCTAACGTGTTTTGCAGTACAGCTAGTCGTAGAATCTTTTCGCTACAAACAGGTGGCCGAAGTGGAATGTCGACTAGCTGTAATTTTTGGATTTAGATTCCCATAAAGTTCAGAGAAACTGGAAAAATTTAAATGAGCGAGTTTTTTCTTCAAGACCTAATATAAATCCATATAAACGAAGCTCCAAGTATAAACATGAGTAATCCTCAAAGGGTAAAAGCAATATGCACACATTAAGAAATTTTTCGTAAATATACCACGTCATTGTTGCGAGTTCTGAGAAGACCGAGTGGTACAATTTTTCTCCATGCACGCATTGCATATTTGTTACATTTCAGCAAGAAAGATTAAAATATGCTGTGAAGTTCTAACAGTTAATAACTGTATTTTTATATTTGCAACCTGTATATGGTAAATGTTCCATACTATGTATAGGTAGAGACCTGCGAAATTCGCGTTATTATTTGAGGACAAGTTAAACTTCAAACACGTGTACCTTTGCAACATGTATGTCATTGGACCATACTTTATTCGACACACCCCGAGTAACTCTGCGCCTGTAAATGAACGCTTGCGTGCTCTAATCACATGGAGTTCAGTCAGAAAGGGCGTGGCTTCACAGCTCTAGAGCAGCCAACGGAGATACGATGCTGGCTCGAGTGTAAACAGTACTGTAGAGTTTAGCCTGCTTCCAAATAATAACGGGAATTTTGCATGTCCCCATGTATAGGTTATAAATTTGTGTTGCAGTTTAAGAAGTTAACGGGAAATCTTTACAGCGCTGAATCCGATACGTCAAGAGTCTTGAACGCATTAAAAACTATCCTTATACAAGTTAGCTCACTGCAGGAGACTCACTTACCGCGTGTTTGGCTTGAAGGCACGAACAAGATGACTCGGTAGAAAACGTCATGATCTCACCCTGCGAAGTGGCACAAAGCTTCTAATACTTGAAAGAGAAGCATTCCGTTAAAAGTTCTCCCCAAGTGGGATGACTTAGTGATTCCACCTCGCTTCTTCCCCTCGTGTTTCTTTCCCCGAGGACAAAACTGCACCTCAGCCTGCTGTACCCTGGTGAAAATACGGACGTTGGCCAATCAGATCTCGCCTTCGAAAGTGTGTACTCAGCGTCACGACGAGATGACATACTTTCTTTTATCAGCATCCGATTTATCTCCTCGATAGCTCCACTGATAAAAGAGCTGTGTTCATGCTATCACGCCCAACATGGCTAAGGCATATGAGACCTGCTGGTTTTACTGTAGATACTGGAGCACCCGATTTTTGCAAAAAGATTTCATGACCAGTTGTATTTCATAACACTTTAGCTCAGATTCACTTTCTTAATTGGATTTTGGTTCTACGCGTCTTACATGTCTGCTCGCGAATCACAGACGCACTATACAGTAGTGACCTAATTTTGATTGGCCAGCCAAGTAAAACAATGTTTTCTCTCAAAGGCACGCGACCAGTAAGTAAAATAAAGCTGCTGCTATACCCGTAGGACATTCTAACTTGCGTTAGGTTGAAACCTAACTCGCGAAAGTCGGGTGTTGTTAGTTATAGGTAGGGACCTGCAAAATTCGCGTTATTATTTTGCATCAGGCTAAACTGCACAGTACTGTACATATTCGAGCCGGCGTCGTTTCTCCATTGGTTGTATACTAGATGTGAAGTCACTCCCTTTCTAACTGAACTGCGCGTGATTGGGGCACACAATTGTGAAGTATTCATGTATTGGCGCAAAGTTACCTGGGGCGCGTCAAATAAAGTACGCTCCAATCACAAACGTATTGCAAAGGTACATGTGTTTTAAGTTTAATGTGTCCCGTAATAATAACGCGAATTTTGCAGGTATCTAGTTATAGGGCGTTGGGCACCATTTGATGAGAGAATGTGAGTTCATCTCAGAGTCACGATGCGATCCGTTTTCAAGCCTAACCGTTTCAAGGCAATTAAATTTCTTGTTCTTTTCCTGCAACTGGTTGTTTCGTGGTTAAAATGCCATTCAGTAAAGGCATAGATCTGCACTAGCATAAATTTTGGTAGATTGATGACAAATGTACGGAAATATATGCTTAATTTATGGAAATGTACTCTGTAGTGACAAAAAATGGAAACGAGCTCCGTGCGTACGAAATAAGGAACTCGTCAGTATTCTATAGAAACACAGCAATGCTGATGCATCAAGCGTTCTTCGCCTCTATAACTAGAAAATTATTTTCCCCGTGGCAGTTAGGAGGTTCTTACCACTTAGAAAATATATTTTTCAATAATAAAAAGTGGCACAAGCCACCTGTAGGAATTACCCACCCTTCAAACACTTAAACGTCACTAGAAACTGGAAATGTTACATGCGTTACTCCCATGCAAATAACGTGTTTACATCCCTATCAGAAGTACTCGACATAATTATGTTTCTTATACAAATCCCACTCCAGTATAAAACGAAGCTTTTAAATTTCTTTTATATACAATGTGAGACACCCCAATAACATGAAACCTTTCTTTTCCGCAATAACTATGTTTAAACTATTAATGCAGTAAATCTAACAAGAAAATTTACTGAGAGGTTCCGCGGATTCAGGCAAAGTTCTATGAAAACGGGAATATTTTTTTAACAGCGTACAGCTGATGTCACTCCACGCGTGTAATCGTCACCTCACATCAGCTCTCTAATGAATGGTCGCAAGTTCAGTCTATACCGGCTACATGATGGTTACTGATTATTTCTGCGTGGACGGAGAGTGTACAGTTTTGAATACGTACCGATATACCATGCAACAGTTCGAAACCCGCCATTCATTAGTAGAGACCCGGAAATTTCGCAAATTCATCTCAGGACAAGATAGACTACAAACACGTATACATTTGACTTTATATTTCAATTGGATCGCAGTTTGAAATCCACTTCCTGGACGAATTTGAGCCGACTACTAATCTTGAAGTAAAAGCGGGCCGAATCCCTTGCTACCCTGGTCTGTGGCAAAACTCCATCGTTAGCAAATGAACGACTAACTGAGGCTCGAGTGTTAAAAGGGTTGTGGAGCTTAGCTAGTTGCCAAAATTTCCGTTTCTCTAGTGATTATAGCAAAACCACGACAAAAAGAAATTTACGGTGTCCAGAACTACATGCTAGGTGTACGGTGCAGGCATGTCAAGCGCAACCCCGGAGCGTCTGTTTCAAATTTTCAATGAGATAAAACTGCTTTGGGTCATTTCGACTGATCCTCACTGAATGTATTATCCCTTTTGTTTTAATGGGTAGGTATGGCGGTCTTAATGAACACCAGATTCCGCAACGTGTGTGGTAGCTCACCAGAATTATCTTCTCAGTTACTATGGGTTCGAAACTCGTCTAAGACTGGGTACTTAATGTGCGTCGAGTTTGAATGAGCAAATATAGCGACTCAACGGATTCCATGCAACGCACTAAATATAAAATAATTATTTTATTAAACATCTTTGTTAACACTTTCAGACTCAGTGTACACATTCGTATACATATTTCTAGGGATAGTGAAATATCGTGAAAATATTTCAATACAAGTTATATTTCAAAATATTGTATGGTCGGTTTACCTAGTTTGATTGGTTGACTTAATTTTTGACACGTGTCAACTGTATGAACGTGAATCACGTAGGAGTCTTGGCAAATTCTGAGTGGCCCGGTCAAATATGAAAATGCCTTATCCAGCAGACGGCAACCAATGGCAGTAGACAAACTGCTGTTGGGTGCTTATAGTATTAAAGTCTACCGTGCACTCATATTTTTTTTTTTCGCTAAAAATCACCAGCTCTACATATTGCACTTGAAGATAATATTTTGCCGCTACTGTGTACTACAAAAATAGTGTCTTAGTGATCCTCTTTGAGAGAATAACTGACTCGTAAGTGGTGCTACTGTCTATGGCTGGTTCCTATAACTATCCTCGAACACAAATCCTACAGCTCGCTGGATGGCTGTGACAATTATTTTTTTAATGTAAATAATTACAATTATTTGTGATGTGATACGATAACATCAACATCAATTTTATTACACGTTTTATAAAAAAAGTAGTTTGAAGATCAACCGATAGATAACGCTAAACTGTACATCATTTTTGGGAGATTAAAACAAAATAACCGTCTCTTAAAAATAATTTGTTAAATATTCATACCACGTCAAAGTTAATCAAATATACTAGAAACATGACAGCTTCTAATTTGAGGTCCATTTCTAATTTTGGAATCTTGGAATTAAAAAAAAACACGATAATACAGCGTGGACATAAAAAACCTTAAATCAAACAGCAAAATGGCTTCCACGTGACAACCAATGTTCTGTCCGCTCTCTCTCTCTCTCTCTCTCTCTCTCTCTTATCCGCGTACACGTGAATCAGTATTAATACAAATGTATACGAAGTGACAATATTTATGTATTGGCTGTTCACGGTAAAGTGAAGAGATTTGGACGGCTCTTAATTTCTAGGTCTTGAGAGCCGATGAGGGTGATTGAGGTGAGTATGGAGCAGCGCCAGAATGCAAGGGCGGGGGAAACGGGAGATCCCGAGAAAACTCGCCGATCCGCGGCATCGTCTGGGACGATTCCCTCGTGCGAAAATATGCGAGTGACCCCTCGCGGAATCGAACCCGGTTGGGCTTGGTGGACGGCGGATAGTCTAACCACTACATCACCGTGGCCTCATTGTGACTGAATGGCTACTGCATGATGCGAAAGGTTCTATATTGGCTCGGCTGCCGGCCAGCGTGTAGGTTAGAGACATGGAAATTTCGCGAATTCATCTGAGGACAAGTTAAACTGTATTCACGTGTACGTGTGTGTTTGTGCTTCCATTGGACGATGGTTTGTTAGACACGCCCCGAACGACTTTCAACCAATAAAGAACCTGCAAGTAAAATAAGAACCGAATCCCGTGCTACCTGGTCTGGGGTTTAACTGGAGCAACAGCCAATGAACTACTAACTGATGCTCGAATGAGCAAAGGATTGTGGAGTCTAACTTGTTGCCAAATTAATCGCCGAAATTTCCAGATATCTAGTTATAAGCACTGACGCCATTTTGCTGGCATGCGCGGCTGGAGATCGTGGTATAAGCCACTGTTTCTCCTTTCTTCTTTTAAATATCCTGGGGCGTAGTTATACGTGTTAACGTCTTATTATATGCACAATGTTCAAATAAATTAATACAAAAATTGAATTTAAAAATTACAATGTTTACTTTGGCAACATGAGCCAAAAACGGGCGCCACATCTATCTGCAATTCCTCGTGTGTCTGTGACCTCGTCTTCAATATGTTATATTATTCCAAGCAATTTTAAACTTGTCAAGTCCTTTAATGCATAAAATATCGGCTTCCGGTGTACCAAAAACCGATATTTTTTTTCAATTTATCATTTCGTAAAACGATACTTTTGTATATAACATATATAATATCGATATATTTTCCAGTATGAATAACCCTAGTACCAATCCGTCCCAGACTGGAACACGAGGAAACACCTGCCCAAGTCGTGAAATTTCCTAGACACTGGGTTTACAACAGAAAAAATAAGCGTTAAGACGTATGCAAAAGAAACGAAAGTGTGTTATCATTAGAGATGGTAAGATTTCGCGAATACTATTTGAGCCAACAAATTTTCTACAACACTCTTAAATAGTTTTTTTTTTTTTGATTGGATGAACGAGGTTTTTTATTCGACCAAGTTGTTTGCAGACCAATCACGAATGTTCTGCCATAAAGTATCATAATCCTCATTGGTCCAGTGAAAATGGGTAGTATCTTCATACATGCATGACAGCCAATAGGAAGGGACACCCGAATTTCGCGAAAAGATTTCCACACATGCTAGATTTCAATAACCTACGAGCGTACCAGCAGTTCAATTTTGCTTATTGGCGGTGCGTGTCTGTGAGAAGACATTTTCTTAGTAGACTGGCCAATCAGAATTTGTGTTACTTCGATTCATTTCGTCTCTGATTTGTGGGCAGACACTTTTGACGCGCAATATCTACATCGCCCAATCACAAAAATGGACCTGAGCTAAAGTGTTATGAAATACAAAATGGTCGTGAAATATTTTCGCAAAATTCGCGTGTCCCTACGAATAAGGAAAGAAAACTGTCGGACATGTGTACAGTATGTTCAATCCTAGCAAAAAATTCAACTTTTCCCGAGATAAACCACTATCTCTAGTTATCATATACATTGTTTCCAATGTAACTTAGGTTGTGTGCATTGTTGGTATTTACATAAGCGTTAAAAGAAGTACTTATATTTTATATCTTACGCTAAACTTGTGAGGCGACGACCAATCAGAACAGAGCAGTCGGTGTTGTTGGCGGGAAACTGTTATTGACAGTCATGTAAGTAAAAACATATTAAAAAGGCGCGTGTGTGCAGATTATATCTGTTCACGAAAATTAGCTTATCTGATAGAAAATGTCGGCTTTGAAGTATGATCTGTTTAAATATGGCTGTGTTATACGAGGTTATGAACTAAATTAAACATGGCAGGCTTGTCGCCTGTTCCCATTGACTGGAATTATTAATTAAATCATTGATTGTATGCAAATACAGAAGACGTGTTTCCGTGTGCCAGATCAGCGCTTACTGCACAATTCTTAACGCGTAATTTTTCTTATTGTAAAACCAACTTCACGTTGACACAGAGGTACGGAAGTGGGACGTATAGATAGGGACATGCGAAATTCCCGTTATTATTTGGAAGCAGGCTGAACTCCTCAGTACTGTGTACACTCGAGCCAGCGTCGTTTCTCCGTTGGCTGCTGTATAGATGTGAGGCCACGCCCTTTCTGACTGAACTCCATGCGATCAGAGCACACAAGCGTTCACTTATAGGCGCAGAGTTACCCAGGCCGTGTCGAATAAAGTATGGTCCAATGACAAACATGTCGCAAAGGTACACGTGTTTGAAGTTTAACTTGTCCTCAAATAATAACGCGAATACTGCAGGTATCTATCGTGAAACAGGGCGTGGGTCGAGGGAGGATGTGCACTGGGTTGTCGGCGCTAAATGGCTCGCCCGTCTCGGGGGCAGTGCTCGAGCGGATGTTGGCTTCGCGCCACCCAAGTGCAGCCGTATCCGGGTCACGCCGACGATGCGCTGATGGCCTCTTTTCTTGTCCGGGGTTTTCCCCCACACCCCCCTCCGCCGGCGAGCGCATCTCCACACAGCCCGCCACTCTGGAGCAATTAGCCTGTTTTGCGAGGCAGCGTGATGCCGCCTGCTCCCTCTCCACCTCCGAATATGGCACTGGGGGAATAGCATTTACTGTCATTACTAGAGACCTGTAAAATTTCGCTTTATTATCTGGGGGACACGTTAAACTTTAAACACGCGTACCTTTGCAATACGTCTGCCATCGTACCATACTTAGAGACCTGCAAGATTCGCGTTATTATTTGAGGACAAGTTAAACTTCAAAACACGTGTACCTTTGCGACATGTTTGTCATTGGGCCAAACTTTATTCGACACGCCCCGGGTAACTCTGCGCCTATAAATGAACGCTTCACAACTGTGTTCTCTAATCACACGGAGTTCAGTCAGAAAAGGCGTGGCTTCACAGTTATACAGCAGCCAACGGAGAAACGACGCCGGCTCGAGTGTATACAGTACTGAGGAGTTTAGTCTGCTTCCAAATAATAACGGGAATTTTGCATGTCCCTAACCATACTGCATCTGACACTCCCTGGGTAGCGCTGCGCCAATCATTGAACACTTCACAGTTGTGTTCCTCAATCACGTGCAGTTCAGTTAGAAAAGGGCGTGGCTTGATATCTATGCAGCAGCCAATGGAAAAACGACGCCAGCTCCGGTACGTAAAGTACTGTGAAATTCAGCCTGATGCCAAATGACAACGCGAATTTTGCATGTCTCCAGTCATTACTGGCGTATCAACTCCTGCCTTTAGCTCGACATGACAACCTTCGACACTTGAAAAAAAAATGTTGATGAACCTTGGGTTATAAAACATTACTTACGAAGCATATCAAGCGAAAACGTCTGTCTACAATCGGATAATCTTTTCTCACCTATTAGAAAGATCGAACAAATAGGAAACAATTTTTCAAGCGCAAGAATATTGATATGCATAAGTTGGTCACAGTAGTTTTTACGACGTTTCACTCTCATTGGCCGGCGTTAAAAACTTGGCGTAAGATACTCGGAGATGGCCAACTTAACACCAAGTAACTAAAATAACGCCAAGTAAGCCATGCTGAATTTTAGTTGTGATTGTTGCAATCTCAAATACAGGGTTTCACTTCTTTATTATATATATGTTATGTGCGCCATGACGATTATAGACGGGACTATACCTAGGGTCACCTGTTTTTCGAGGAAATATTTATGCCCAGGCTAGACTTCAACTTCTACTTGCACACTTGAGAATTTCCTTGTTCTATTGGTTGCGTGTCTGCGTCAGAAGACATGTACTACTCGACTAGACCAATCAGAATAAAGTTACCCTGACATTGAACGTCCATGATGGGCTGGCACGCAGACACTTAAGATGTGTGCGAGTTAAAAAATCATTCAATCACGATATTGGTTCCGAACTATATGGTATCTTCGGCGGAACACATGCGCCTTTCACTTCATGATTTCTCTACAACGGTAAACTTCCCACTCGTAAAATTTAAAGGTCAGGTGTTCGCTTCAAAGATGAGAACGGTAACCACTTCAAGAAAAAAAATAGTAAGCGATGCTATTGACTACTCGTACTGAAACAAAAAATTTAACAACTAACGAACTGCCGGCTGATACGGAAGATATACGTTATCGGGAAATGGAGGTGGGTGAAAAGTCTTGTTTCCCATTGCTTTCTGTGACTGCGAGAAACAGAGGCTACACGTTTTCCGGACTTTGCTAACTAGAACCTCATGCAGGGAAGTCAGTAGACATATGTTACGGAGTAGCTCCGGAAATCACCTGGTGTTCAAATGTAATAGGGGGTAGTAATACGTAATGCAATCAGATAGGATAAAACTATACGTGATGTCAGGTAATTCATGAATCTGTGATAAAAACTATTAAGATGATGCTCTTTGGTAAAAATGCTCAAGACCCTTCGTTTAAGAGAAAAATAACATGAAAATTCTAAAAACCATTGCATCAAACATGTGGTATTTCAATTAGATAAAGGTGAGGTGATGTAGCATTGCTGCAACTGTGTCGGTTGTAAGGCAGACGACAAGGGAACTAGCCTAGCTCAATAGTGCTAGAGTTCACATGCAGTGAATATTGGGACATGGCAATGGCCATGGGTGCATCAGGCGGCCAAGCTCCATGCACGCTGCATGTATCCAACGTGCGGAAAGGAGAATTGCTGTGGGCAGAGCAAACCTCGAACACCTCTTATGACGTTTAGACGTTTTGTAAGCGGACGCTGTATGCTGTGCTTAACGTGAGATAGGCTGTTCACGGTAATGTGAGCACCTTTCTAAGCGCTTATAATTTTTTCTTTTCATTCAATTTCCATCTTCCTGCTGCTTTTTAATATAAACATTGCAGTGTGGCCAATAAACACAGTGTATACATTTCACCATCCTCAAAATTTAATGACTGAGCCTGCACTAATATATATTTATTAGTGGTTAATGCCTGTTGGAGGGCTTTAAAAATTGCTCACTTTACCGTGAACTGTCTATAATATACGTTAACGTCATTTTACTCATAAGTCACGAGCCTTAAGCTTTTTTACCAAAGAATATATTCTACTTAGTTTTGAACACAGATTCGTGTAGAGCTGTCCTTATCCGCGAATTACTGGACATTCTGTACACCCTAAAATGGAAAACTGTACCTACAGTTTCCCTTATTAATTTTTGAGTTTCCCGAATAAGGATAAGATATATGCGAGTAGGACTACCAGAAATATTCGCGAGTGCAGTGACCTGTTTACGATGAAGCAGGCGTCACCTACTAATTAGCTGCATGCTATCGCAATAGGAGACTACATTGGCCCTGAATTTTGTTGCATGGTCATTATTGGCTCAGAGTCTTCCAGGCGGTGTCAAATACGTCTCTCATCAACTGCAAAAGTATCACAAAAGTGCACGTGATTGTAAATCTGCACTGTCCAGAATCAGCAAATTTTTCAGATTGCAACGTATCACTAGGGATAGGAACTTTTCGCGAGTTAAATTCAGGGCAAGATAGACGCCAAACAGTTGTACACTGATGTTGACTTTGCAATTGGATCGCAGTTTATTGGACACGCCCTGGAAGACTCTGAGCCAATAGCAGACTTGTAAGGAAACAAGTAGCGTGTGCCATACTACCAGGCGTGAAGTAATACTGGCTACTCTATGGGGCAGCAGCCAATGAATAAACATCTGAGGCTTGAGCATACACACGACTGTGGAGTCTAGCATACAGGTCATTGAACTCGCGAATTTTTCCTACCCCTACGTATCACCAATACAATATTTCTAAGTTTTCTGGAAACAAAAAAAAAAAAAATACAGGCAATGTTTTCCCTGACTATTTCCAATTCTAAAATAAATTTAGCTTACATCTAATGCAAAAAAATGTACAGATTAGTCATGGTTCGCAATACAACTGGTTTAGCGATCTCAAACGCGGTTGTCATCTCTAGTCAAAGAATAAGTATAAAAGCATTTCAATTTACTCTCGTAAACTGAGAATAAAATAGAGTTATATATGAACCTAATTTATGAACACATAACCCATACATAGAGACCTGCAGAATTCGCGTTATTATTTGAAGACATGTTAAACTTGAAAACACTTTTCCTTTGCAATACGTGTGTCATTGGACCATTCTTTATTTGCCACGCCCCGGGTAACTCTGCACCAACAATATATATATATATATATATATATATATATATATATATATATATATATATATATATATATAAAACTATGAATTTTAGCTTGGTGTCAAAAATAACGCGAATTTTACAGATCCCTATCCATACAGGATGTTATACGGACGGCAATCTTGCGTATTGTTGGCGCTATTTAAAAATTGTTCATGTAGGTAAACAAAACTGTTTGTTGTAATCCTGTTCATGATGGAATGCACAAGTATACACACAGTTACTGCAGCATAACACTCTGTTCCTACTCCAGGGCAGAGTGTTCCTGCCAGATAATTTCTTTACCAATATTTGTTTTATTCCCGCAGCAAACTGAATTGTGACATGCCAACAGGCCAGCCTGGTGCTGGTGCAGTATTTTGATTGCTGCTACCTTGAAACACGGTTTTAGAACTGTTCTGTTGTCAGTAATCTGCTGATTTCCTTCGACGTAGAGCCATTATACATATACATTTTCATTTATGCTTTATATTAAAATTCGTTAATAAAAGTACATAAATGGTGTAGCACGAACTATTTTACATATACGTTTATTAAAACCTTCTTCAAATAAATAACTTATTAACTGAGTTAATTTGTAATAATACATTTAAATAATTTAATTTACAAAATCAAATAGAAACAATTGAACGTGAATTAAATTAAATAATTTTAAAAACTTTAAAAAGTGAATTTGATTAATACAAATATTTATATTTACTACCTAAATTTCAAATTTTTCATAAATAACTGTGGTACATATTTTGATTATTTTAAATTCAGCGTCTTATATTCAGTTGATTTAAAATGGTCAGTTTTACACCATATCTAGCCTATAGATACTATAGATACTGCCGTTAACATTTGTGTCACGTAATATTGAAAACACGCCTGTTATTCCACTAGAGAGCTCAGACACGGAGTAGATATAACCCATCCACGGTTACTTCACAGTTTTCTGGAGCCCTGCTAAAGTTCTACTTCCAGGATATTCCTCCGCCTGGTGCAAACTAAGCATAACCAAGTCTAGAAAATCATACCAAAGGAAAACGCATCAAATCCGTGCGCACTCAGCTGTAATTATATTATGCACGAGAACTATTTCCTACTAGGCCCTTGCAACGCGCATATTTTCTCGCTGTTTTTATTCATCCTTACTACTATGTAAGTGTGAACGTGTGTTTGTGTGTTTGTTTGTCCTTCTTTCACGTCAAAACGGAGCAACGGATCGTCGTGATTTTTTGCACAGATATAGTTGGAGGGTGGGAGAGTGACATATGCTACTTTTTATCCCGGAAAAATATCTCATTTCCTTATAAAAAATTGTTTTAATTTTATATCATTCCTTTATGAAAATTCTTATTGTAATTTTGCTGCTTTTTTATTATTACTTAATTTAAAAAAAAACCCTGTTAAAATATAAAGTACAGTCATTTCTTTCTTTTTTGTCCATGGCCTGTCTTCCATTCCTACCCAAGAGCAGGAGTAGCTCAGTGGGTAGAGAACCCAATAGTGGGGCCGCAGAAACTCAGTGGCTAGAGAACACAATAGTGGCGCCGCAGCGTATATATAAAGCGGGGCCTCAGTCTTAAGTACCATGCGAACAAAGTCGCACGGTTCAACTAGCAAGCCAGTACTACTTCGTTGGCATGATATTTAGGGCTTTGAATCGATCTAGCCACTTCTCTTGTGAAGGAAAGGAGGACAGCCCATAAAAAAAGAAGAAATGGAGGAATTTTTTAAAACATTTTTTTTTATTATGCAGTTATAAGAAAAGTTTAATCCAGTACCTATTTAAATCCCTGATAATCATACGGCTCTAGCCACTGAGGCCCCATTTGATATATATCTATCCACTGGGTCACTATGGCCCCACTTGATATAGTTCTATCCATTAAACCACTGCGGCCCCACGTGGAATAACTCTGGCCACTGGGCCACTACGGGTTTTTGGAAGGAAAGGAGGACAGCCCATAGACAAAAAAGAAATGAGGAATGACGGATATTTTTTAACAATGCTTTTTTATGCAGTAATCCTAAGAAAAGCTCAATCCAGTACTTATATACATCACTGATCATCATTTTTCCCGGAACCTTCTGAGATATATCGATGAAACAAAGACTACTGTCTATCTCATATAAGGCCCTTACACAATTGAAAACTTTAACATTTGACTTTACGTTTACTTTCCGACATGTTGTTTCTTATGGAGCTTGACACATGGAACAGTCAAAGGTAAAGTCAAGCACTCTTGACTTTACGATTTCGAAAAGTTGAAATTTAAAGTCAAAGTCAAGCAGCCATTTTGCCGAGACTCTAACAGATGTTATGTGGAAAGTGCGTTATTTTATTGTAGTACGATTTTAATCGCGGTATATTAAACAAAGTTCGTCTTAAATTAAATAAATGGCAAATGAATATAATGTGAAGACGAAATATATGAATTCACATATTTTAGTAAAGTAATCAAATGAGTATTTGTTTTGAAATAAACTTCTAATATAAATGTTAAGACTGTTTTTAAAAGAGTTACGTAAAAATGTATTCCTGGATAATAATCATAATTATTTTCATAACAAGATACGCATTTTTGCGAAGCTCGCAGAACCGATGTTTAATTGTCTGAACTCTGACTATACAATATTGTATTGTGTATTGGTGCTTTTGTCAGAGGAAAGGAAACGTAAAGTCAAATGCTAAAGTTTTCTATTGTGTAAGAAGCTATAAGATGGGAAGATTTTGACAGTCAGTGAGTGGCAACTTGGCGTATATAGAACAAACAAAGTGCCGTTTACAAATGGTGTATCAGCTGATGCACGAACTAACAAAAGTTAATATTAAGTTGGCCATTCTGAGTGTGCTGCGGACGCACATCAGACAAGTACAAAATACGCGATAACAAAGAGTTCCTAGATTAATTAATATATTTTATTTTACGTGGTCACAAAACAGCGGTTGTAAGTGTTACAAACTAATCTTAATGCTAGAGTAGTAATGTATATGTGTTCAAAATGAAACACAATAAGACGATTCATAGCCGAATAAACGCGACTTCAAACCTTAGGTCTTTTCATGTCGTATTGCAACTGTTCATCCGTGCTTTCCACATGAGCTTGATGTTAATTCCAAAAGCCTACAGAAATATTGCATGGTAATATTCATTTTTTTTTTCAAATAATTTGACGAAATATGTATTTCAAATTCGTGTCGTTTCGAGACAGTAATGGGAGAAAAAGCGGGCTCTAGAGGTGGTGAGACTGCTGCTATCTGTAGGTACCGCGCGCGGCTCACACACTGCACACGTGTCGTGCGCGCCATCTGTGGGCTCTTTCTCGAACATAACCAGCTATAAATCCGAAATCAATATGTTTCGTATGCAAAATAACAAATTTAGGAACACATACTAAGAGTTTTATTTTTCCGCGAATCTGCATAATTTTGAAAGTAACACATATTTCGTCTACAATTACATTGTAATTTCTATTGGGCCAGTAATTGTTCGTCTATGTCCTAAACACGCCATGTTTTTTTTTTTTACCGGAAACCCATTTCCTTGTTTTCACGTAGCCACCCATTGATGCACCAGCTGATGGCGAAAGGATACATAAACTAAAGTAAACATTTGTTGAACTGTCAAAATCTTGCCATCTTATATGAGACAGACAGTAAGTTGGTCCCGGGGTTATTATCTATAGACTACGTAAATTTGATTTCAATACGTTCTGTGGTTTTTGAGTTAAATACGGTCGGACAGACAGACAGACATGAAAAGAAAATTACATTAGATAAGGCTTAGTTATCAATTATAATATGTGAAAAAATAATTAAAGGTTGAAAATTCGAAAATCGCAGACAGACATTTCTATTGTATTTAGTAGTACAGATAAGTAATTATAATATATAAATAAAATAGAGGTAAAAGTACAATTTAACGAAAAATAAGCTAATGTAATGTTCCATAGTTATAAAACGGTTGCGAAACATGCCATACTTAGGAAATAACCAAACACGACATACATGTGGTGATTATTCAAAGGTTTGATTTAAAAAGTGTAAAGAAACCGCGAATAGACTATACTGTGTACTCAGGCTGTGTTCCAAATAGCCAGCGCTCACACTCGCACTTGCACGCTTTCCTTATGGAACAATCGTCACTCGCACTCTTCAAAATAATCGATACGGTCTGCAATCGATTGTTATTCTGCATAAACAAAATAACATTTACGTGAAAAATAAATTTTATTAATTAATATTTACATTTCAATTAATAATGGATTGATTAGTAGGGATGATGATGGGTATGATAGTAATATACGCAGAGAGTCAGGTAAATATTTTATCAGAAATCAACAGTTTGGGCTTGGAATTCTGGCACCGTTTTATTCTAAAATTATGAATTAATAATTTCTGAATTTATACATATATTAAATATTTACCGAAAATATTTTTCAGTGGCAGAATATTTGTTCCTGTGCGATTCAACTGTTTTCAGTAATGTAGTATTGCTTTCTAAATTCGTAAATTGTAATGCGTTACACAAAATAGGCCTAAAATATATTTGTTTACGAAAGTCACACGAAGAAGAATGAAATAAAGGCAGTTTATTAATTTTTCCTGATGTTAGAAAACAAGCAAAAGAATGACGCACTCGCACTCGCTCTCGAAGAACATTTGGAACATCACTCTCTGACGTCATTGCCAAGCGTGACAGCATGGGAGTGCGCATTCCTTTCTATTTGGAACACGGCCACAGAGGTGAAATGGCAAGGTGGTTTCTGACTGGTTGCGCGAGGCTCTGTAAACAAGCTTCGTCACTGACTGGCTACCGCGTGCTGCGAATGATTTTCTTATTGGCTGCAGGGATGCTGGCTGGCCGAGTAAGTTGCCAGGCGCTGATTGGCGAACTTCTTCCCGACACGTCGCTGGCCAGCGACGCCATTTTGCTGGCGTGTGCGGCTGGCTGGAGTTCGTGGGACAAGCGGCCGTTACACCTCTGTATTCGTGTCTTCTCTGTGACGCGGGCGAAATCTCTGATTATTATTATTATGTTTTATTGGTGGCGAAATCAAAACACAAAGTAATCATCTCGCTTCGTTTTCTTACGTTTTTGTTTGAATATCTGCCAACAGAAAACGTTCGTTCGCACGTTACGTAGAGGTTGTGAATCCGCCTCAAGTTAGGAAAAGGAAGGTTTAGGGGTGGGATAGGAGGCGTTCACCTGTCGTCTTCCATCAACGCTCGGTTCGTGCGGCTATATATCACGACGCCTGTCGAAGGCCGACCCCGGGCGCCACACAGCGCCTCCCCCTGGAGTGATTTACTCCCCGCAGTTTAGAAACTGTTTTCCCAGGACTATCTGCTGCCATCGCTAACAAGTGCAGGAGGAGGAGGAGTTATTCGTTGCTCGTAGGCCACGCCGCAGGTGCGCGGTTACCCCCTCCACTACGCGGCGTGATGTCATTCGACAGGTGGCGGAGCCCCTTTTGAACTCCTTCGCAAGTAGAGTTAGCGGAACGAGGACAGCTTTCGAGTCTCTGCTATTCGAGTGGCGTTACGTTCGCTCTGGCTAGATACCTGCAAAATTCGCGTTATTTATTGATATCAAGCTTCTGCATAAATGTGGACTCTTTCTGAGTAAACTGCGCGTGATTGGAGCATACAGTTGTGAAGTGTAGATTCATTGGAACGGAGTTACCCGGGGCGTGTCAAATAAAGATTATCCGATGATATTGATAAGTGTTTTTAAGTTCAAAATGTCATCAAATAATAACGCGAATTTTGCATGGCTCTAGCTGTCGCTAGGGATAGGAAAATATCGCGAATTCATGTCGGGACAAGATAGAAGTCAAACACATATATAGTGATGTCACCTTTGCAACTGGATTACAGCTTATTACACCCGCCCTTCACGCCTCTGAGCCAATAGCAGACTTGCACGGAAACACCTTGTGAATCCCAAAACTGCCAGGTGTGAGGCAACAGCCAATGAACACACAGCTGAGGTTCCAGTATGCAGAGGACTGAGGAGTCTAGCCTGCAGGTAATTTAACTCGCGAAATTCTCCTATCCCTAGCTATCGTGAATGTGCGCTGTGCTCTAGGAAAATGTTTTCATTCTATAGTGATTATTTAACTCCCTACTTCTATCCCGGTATCACGAAGTAGGTGAGAATTTAGATGTGGAACGAGCGTGAAGAGGCGAGAAGGCTAAATATCGACACTGGCCAGCCACGTGGAAAGTCGTTCACCAATTACCGTTTGGTAACCATCTCACCAGCCGGCAGTCCCGACAACAGTGAAACATTTCGCTGCACGCAGCAGCCAATCAGACGCAAGTTATGCCCCCAAAGCTCCATGCTGCCAATCAGCCAATTGGTTCACCCAGATCAAAGGAACCACCACGCCATTTCGCCTCTGCGTACTTATCTACCCTGTGTCTTAAGTGAGATACGCACTGGATACCAAACGTTTACGTAACAGATATTTAGCTGGTAGTAAACATTATCAATTCAATACAATAAGTAGGGGCATCTGTTTTTGGTGAAGAGATTTCAGTGCAAGTTGTATTCCAATGGGTTTTATTTTAGGACGTCTTTCGTAATTGGATGTTTTGAATTGTTATGCGTAGGGGTAGTGAAATTTCGCGAAAAGAATTCAGGACAAGTTATATTTCAAAACACTGTAGAGTAATTTACCTGATTTGGCTGGCTGAATTACTTTTTGACACTTCTTGTCTGCACACGAATTACGTTGGCGCCGTGCCGATGTTGCCGAATTCTGAGTGACCCGGTCAAATATGGAAACGCCTTCTCAAGCAGACAGCAACCAATGGCAATAGACAAATTGACGTTGGATGCTTATAGTATTAAAATCCACCGTGTCCTCATATTTTTACGCGAAACGACACTAGCTCTAGTTATGCGATTTATCCAACTACCCGCGAATCACGGACAGTCAGTATTGAAGTAACTTAATTCTATTTGGTTCACCCATGTAACAGACGGTCTTCACGCAAAGACAAGCAGCCAATAGTCAAATGTAGACTGAAAACGTGCACATAGGATATTGGAGTCTAGTTTCGGTGCAAATCTTTTCGCGTAAAACCGGTGGCCCTATCAATATGTGCCCTACAGACTGGTGACTTTTGCTCGATTGTCTAGAGGAGGGTGGAGTTAACTTGTTGCCATAGTTGCCATTTTGAAATACGAAATGCTAGTGTATCTTTGATTAATAGGGACTTGCGAAATTCGTGTTATTTCTCGGTGGCATGATAAACTCCACTGTCTTGTACATAAGTGAGCACTGTTAGTGGTTTAATTGGCCGCTAACCTATAAGTGGAGTCACCTACCTGTTTGACTCCGTTAAAGAAGGTTGGCCAGTCATCACTGAAGCTACGTTATACTCTCAAGATTACAGCGAGGCGTGTCAGACATACTGTACTGCCAGCCTGTGACGGAACTTGCACAGGAACTTGGAGTTCAGCCTGCCGCTAAATAATAACGCGGGTTTTGCACGTCTGTAATGACCAAAGAGCTACTAATTATGGACGAGAATTCAAAATGCTAGCACGTAGCTATCTCAGCTTTTGTCAGAGGTGCTAGTCTACATAAACCCTTTTTTTTTCTCAAGGAATTCAGATAATGTTTATAAGGGTTATATTTTTGAACGGTTTGCATTTATTCCAATCAGCAAAAATGTCGAGAATTAATTTAAACTTTTTACTTGTTTCGAGTAAACATAACGCTAGTTCGAATGCGTCTGTTACTGATGGATAGGGAAAGGTGTTTTCGCGAAAATGTTTATGGCCAAGCTATACTTTAATATCCTACGTCCACAATCATGACTTCCATTGGTTATTGGCCGCGTGTCTACGTGAGAAGACATGTTCTTATTTATCTGCGCCAATCGTAATTAAGTAGGCCTATTTCGACATCCAACCACTGAAGTGCAAATGAACAAAAGTGTTTTTGTGTAAGTAGAACTGGTATTGAAATCTTTTCGGGAAAGAACACCTGTCCCTACTGATGAAGCAGCAATCAATATGTTGACATTCGATAATGCGGTTTTTTTTTTTTTAATTCACAAGACCCTCGTACGTTAACGGGCCTACATAGTAAAACAATTTTAACAACTCGAGGTCACATACTGTCATAAGGATGCATTGCCGCGGCGATGGGGAATAATTTAAACAAGCTTGGCGCGTGATCTGCTCCTTCAGAATTTTAAGCGGCCACTATAGGGTTTTAACACAGCAATCTGTTCAGAAAAGATACAGCATTGTCGCGATACTAGATGGCTACTTCAGCGATTTCTGTTCACTTGACAGTTTTCAACAGCAATATTTTCGTTTCAATAATAAAATTTATAAATTAGCAACAAAATATCGACTTACATTTCTGCCTTGAAAAAAAAATATTTAGGTACATTTAAATATTCCATAGTTTTTTTTTTAAATTAGAACATACCCAACTGCTTACAATGAGACCTGCTATATGATATCTGGGGAGGCCCGTAAAAATTTTTTTTAGACATTATATATGGTTAAAGGCTGTTCACGGTAAAGTGAGCACTTATGAGATCAACTTTAGAAAAAAGTCATTGCCCTTATTTCCATATAGGCTATTATAATGGGCGCACTGAGTAACATACGCCCAGTAATGTTCGTAACTATGGATGGAAAATATTTGGATACGTTAAAGTCGAATTAAAATGGTTAGGTAACCATATGTAATTACTTGAATTATTTCTTTCGCTTTGTGTTTTTTTAATGTATCGAAGCCAAAAAAAAGTTTTGTAAAATATTCACTTTTCTAATAATTTCACAGTTTCACTTGACCGACGCACGGATAAAGTGATGAGGCCCACGAAAATGTAAATTTTACATAAGGCGGAAGAATACACAACGTGCGTACAAGTAGATCTTAAGCAGTGATTTCAAAAGTACTCATTTTACTGTGAACAGCCTTTAGTTATTCAACCTATCGAGGAAGGATAACTTGATTTGCTTGAGTCAATTGTAAACACGAAGCTGTATCTTGTTCGTGTGAAGTTGTGTGTGAATGGAACACACACTATAGTCCATTCACGGTTTCCTCGACCTTTTTTTAAATAAAACCTTTGGAAAATCTCCCCATGTATGACGTGCTTGGTTGTTTCCAACATACGTCCTGTATCACAAACGTTTTATACTTGTGTTAATATGAAAGTTACATTATTTTTTTCTGTTAAATTGAAATGTTATTCATATTTGATCTATACATTATAATACTTCATTTATAAATAATTTGAATAAAAACATTGGTAAAACATGTGTGTTGGTAGCGCATAGTAAGAAATAGTTCTTATACAAAATACTGTTACAACAGAGTGCGTACGAATCTGGTGCGTTGTCCTTTTTGGTGTAATCTTCCAGACTTAGTTAAGCTTAGTTTGCACTAGGCGGAGGAATATCCTTGAAGTAGAACTTTAGCCGTGAACCAACTATAGCTGTTTTCCAGACGGAAGCGCTGGTTACGTGTTACGTAAAATGTGAACGGCCTCTGAGACAAACTCGAAATGATTAAGTTACCACGCCAGAAGTTAATTAGCTACCGCGAGAAAAGGAACGAAGGTGCTTCGTGAAACTGTCTAGATGACGTGCGGCAGTTGCGGATCACGTCTTAACTTTCCCCTGTGGCAGCATGCCGGAACACAAGGACCGCACACGTCGGCAACACGTCAAGCAGTACGACGACCGCCTACTGGAGTCCATTTTCTAGTTTCTGACGCTCGCAGTCAAGAGAAGCAGAGATAGAAAGAGGAACGTAATGAGAAAGAGAGAGAGAGCGAGAGGATGATGATATCACGCGCTTTAAACCCCTCATTGCATCTACGCGCTCTAAACTGGCGCGCATTCTTCCTTTCCATTGTACAGTGTTCAACCATGGGACCTCGGCTGTCATCAGAGCATAGATATGCCGACGAAATGGTTGGGTGTGGAATGGAGAGGTTTGGGCGGCTCTTAACATCAAGGTCTTGAGAGCCGATGAAGGTGAAGCGAAGTGACTATGGAGCAGCGCCGTAATGAAAGGACCCTAGAAGTGGCTATGGGGAAGGCACGTAGCAATTCAATGTGACCAGTTCGCCGATACGTTTGCATCCTCCGAATATTGCTGTCATAGCCAAGTGGAACCAACCTCTGAAACTGGGGGGGGGGGGGGGGGGTGGTTAGGAAAGGTGGCAGACTAACAGAGATAATAAAGTTACAGCTCTTTTCTCTCTTCGCGCCTCTTGTATTATGAAAACACACCCCTCCTATCGTCACCAGCTTGTGTTTACACCAGTACAGATGCTAGATGTACATATGTAGTTTGACTGCTTCTCGTAGCCTGTGGCTACGTTGCGAAGCATTGTCTTTCCCATGTGCAGTCATAAGGTTACAGCTCTTTTCTCTATTCGTGCCTCTTGTATTATGAAAACACACCCCTCCTATCGTCACCAGCTTGTGTTTACACCAGTACAGATGCTAGATGTACATATGTAGTTTGACTGCTTCTCGTAGCCTGTGGCTACGTTGCGAAGCATTGTCTTTCCCATGTGCAGTCATAAGGTTACAGCTCTTTTCTCTATTCGCGCCTCTTGTATTATGAAAACACACCCCTCCTATCGTCACCAGCTTGTGTTTACACCAGTACAGATGCTAGATGTACATATGTAGTTTGACTGCTTCTCGTAGCCTGTGGCTACGTTGCGAAGCATTGTCTTTCCCATGTGCAGTCATAAGGTTCTCAGTGGAGTAAAACAGCCAGTAGGTTTGTGTGTTGATTTTACGGTTTGTATAGCTTTAAAAAATAGGAACCTGTGATTATTTTGTGTGCATGCACACAAATAAGTATGTAGGATCATATATATATAATATATATAAGTGTTTAATTATGCTGTAGGAAATTTATTGGTCCCCCAAATATAGTGTCTACGCAGGTGGAAAAATGAGATATTAGAGCTACATAGCCTCTCTATTCAATCCTTCTAAATGATATGTTTTATTTTATTTATTTACTGTATTAACAGAGTACACGAATACACAGAGGCGAAACAGTGAGGCTGTTCCTTTGATCTGGGCGAACACATTCGCCGAATCACTGTGTGAGGTTATGCAACGAGCCTTTTGTTTTACAGACTACTGCGGGCTGCGAAACGTTCCCTATTGGCTATGGTCTTCTGCCTACTGGCGAGTATGTTACCAGACGCTGATTGGTAAATGGCGTACTGATACGTTGGTGGCTAGTGGAGGCCATTTTGCTGGCGTGTTCCGCTGGCGTTCGTTGAGTAAGCTGCTGTCTCACTTCTGTATTGTTGAAGGGTGAACATTCCCCGCCATCTTGGATTTACGGAATTTCTGCTGTAACATGCAACACAGGTTTTATATTATATTTTTAGGCGTCGACAAGGCATAAGGCATTGCTTGGCACATTTTTTGAAACATGTACTGCCATACTACTGCTGCCATTATTAATTTTCGTAAAGGCGGGTAGCGAAAATTTACTTACTTCTTGCCGGCAGTCGCTAGTCAGGACTTAATAAACATATAATACATTCACAGTTACTTAACACTTTTCTGAATCCCTGCTAAAGTTCTTTTTTCTGGATATTATTCCACCTCATACAAACAAAGCTTAGCCAAGTCTAGAAAATCACACCAAAGGACAGTGGACCGAAATCGTGCGCACTCAAGTTGTAATTATGTTTTGCATGAGAACTATTTCTTACTAAGCGCTACCAACAAACATCTTTTCTCGCTGTTTTTCCTCGTGTTTATTATAAATGAATTACCATAATTCGCAAATAAAATACAGATAAAACTTAAATTTCAAGAAAAATGAGATACTCTCATGTGAACAGAAGTATAAAACGTTTGAGATACGCAGCATCTTTAGGAAATAACTAAAACGTCATCCATGGGATTATTTTTCGAAGTTTTGATTCAAAAAGTGCGAAGAAACCACGAATATTCTATAGTAGAGTTGCAATAGTTTCATAAAGCTTTAGAAACTATTATTATACCACGTAACGCGAAAGATTTCGCTGAACATTCTAAAATGGAACTTATGGCAAAAATAGTGGAAATCCAAGACGGCGGGCCTGATCCCTAGGGATAGGAAAAATTCGCGAGTTCAATGACCTGTAGGCTAGAATCCACAGTTATGTGTATGCTCGAGCCTCAGATGTTTATTCATTGGCTGCTGACCCATAGAGTAGCCAGTGTTACTTCACGCCTGGCAGTATGGTACTCGCTACTTGTTTCCTTACAAATCTGCTATTGGTTCAGAGTCTTCCAGGGCGTGTCTAATAAACTGCGATCCAATTGCAAAGCCAACTTCAGTGTATACGTGTTTGACGTCTATCTTGTCCTGAATTGAACTCGCGAAAAGTTCCTATCCCTACTGATCCCCCATAAGTATTCTATGACTGAAGCGTATCTGCCCGCAGGTAGAAATACAACGCGCGCCGTCAGTACTTCTCGCGAGATCGCAGCTAATTAGAGCGGGCGAGCAGTTGATTATGGTTCTGTCTCACGCATGCCTGGGCACAGTACAGCTTGCGAGACCAACTACAGAGCAACAACGGCCCTAACACACGGCCTCTTCGAGGCGTTGATGTTCGCAGATATACACACTTTGTTTTTTCTTTTACTAACACGTAAACAAATGCATTTACAAACGTGGCTCGAAACCAGAGGAACACGTGGCTTGCGATACACTTTCAAAGAGTCGTATGTACCACTACGTCGTAAAACTCTGTTCAGGAAGGTACATTTTCAGACAAACTTAACAGATTTACAGTTTAAGTTACGCTTGGAATGGGTAGCCTATAGCCACAACTGTTGGTCTCTGTATTTTAAATTATACATTCCTATTGGTCCCCAATATACAAAATACACTCTTCATATTCTGTAAAAGCTTTTACCCTTGGCACGCTGTGAGCCATTATAGTGCCGAGTTTACAGTTCCCCAATCATGTGTGTTTGTCGGACGCAGCATAGTATAGAGTCCATCACGTTCATTCGAGTTTTTTCACACCAAATATTGCCAACGTAACATTATGTTGCATGGAAACAGTCGGTAATGTATTATCAATAAGGTTAAGGAGAGAGCCCATATTGTCCAATGTGGTTGCATATAAAAGTGCATTTAAATGTCCCCACAAATAAAAGTCTAGTGTATTCAAATCAGGGCACCTCGGGGCTGATATGGGGCTGCCAATTACACAGCTGCAATGGCATTCCACAGTAACATGGTCCAGCCCGCGGGCCATACGCTGTACGTTATGTATTACGGGCTGTAGTAAAGAAACGAAGCGTTTGCAGACCTATATTAATATAACAATTTTTCATCCTCCAGATGTGAGGAATGTCTGTCCCCAAGTATTGTCATGCAATTCTGCACGAATCACAGACGCCCGTTATAGTAATAATTATGATCGGCCAACCAAGTAAGACAATATTTTCTCACAAAGGCACGCGACCAACAAGTAAAAGAAAACTGCTGCTATAATCGCAGGACGTTGGAACCTAACATGCGTGGACATCTTTCGCGAGATTCCGGTGGCCCTAAGTATCAAAGTCATCAGTATCTGCAAAGAGCGTGGACGTCTTAACACTACAGAACATTTCTTACCACTGTAGTGTCTTCAGGCGACGTAACGTTACTTTGACGAAACTCGAAGTGTCAGCAAGTTTAGGTTCTTTAGCGAACAATTATTTGTTCAGAGTTTCGTTCACTTCGCTATGCCGCTGGTTCACACCTGGGGACTAGAGAACAACAATTATCGAGCACGATAGAATTGGCAGTACCTGATTATGAATCTAGGGAAAAGCGTAACTGAATATATAGTCACAAAACAATACCATGCCTCCCGAAACCTAAGACGAATTCTTTATTGGACAAACGGTATTCTATGATTAATGCTTTGAAGAACCAGTTTAGTTTACTTTATCCGTGGATACATTTTTAAAATCCGATTGTTTATTGGCTTTTCGTGCACATCGAATACTGTTGTGTCATTTTCAAATATGATGTTGAAAGAACAAAAGTAGAATTCTGCAAGGTGTGCTTTGAGACCTTCTTTGAGTCCACTTCAGATAAAGTTAACAAGAAGCTTATTATGTTTTAAATTATACGTATATAGCAGGAAAACAACTTTAAATGGAAATTCCAACACTTTCGTACTTGAAAAAATGAATTGTACGCTCTGGTGTTTAATTAACGATTTTAATCAGTATAATGGTAATAAGTAGGGATAGGAAAATTTCGCGAATTCATTTCGGGAAGAGAGACGTTTAACACATATACAGGGAAGTTACCTTTGTAATTGGATCACAGTTCATTATACAAGCTCTAAACGCCTCTGAGCCAATAGCGAGCTTGCAAGGAAACAAGTAGCTAATCTCATACTGCCAGGTCTGAGGTAACACAGGGTCAGCAGCCAATGAACAAACTTCTAAGGCTCTAGTGTATATATGTCTGTGGAGTCTAGCCTTCAGGTAATTGAACTAGCGAAATTTTCCTATCCCTAGTAATAAGTGAAAATTCGACAAATAAAATTCTAACCAGTGTACCAAGCACAGGACATCTTAGCCGCTCGTGGACAGTTGATGAACGGTGCTCCCGCCACTAGCTGGCGCCAGTAGCCTATCACCGCTGTGCCCTGTTTCCTAGTTGTTGTTGAATAGCACGTAAGTTTAAATACTCTTTTCATAAGGGCATGGTATTTTTCACATTGTTTGATGTGGTGCATCTTCTTGACAGAAAGTGAAGTGCAATCTCATGGCAGAACCTTCGAGCATTGCCTCGACATTTACCGACACATTCGTTGGAATACACCAGGCATCGTTCGTTACCGGCTCATAACTCACACAGACTCACACGTAGCACATGGCGCTTTGTACGTTTACATTGCAGTGTGCGCTATTCGTTTGTTGCTAACTAGCGTATCATTCAGTCCTACTTCCTATGTTTCGTGGGTGCCTACCCCTCAGGCAACGCAGTTTCTATTTAATTTTACTCGAAAACTGAGTGTTGCGACAAGATGATTTTTTTTATTCATTGGGCCCTCTTGATACAAATTATGGCATAAAACCTCTAAAGAATCTTATAGAAGTCAAAATTAAGTCAAAAAGGAGGTGTTCGCCCCCATTATTTCAATGGAGGCGGCGAGTATTCGAAACTATTTCTTCACAGATTGCATATCTATCTAGCATAAAACAGTATCCAGAGAATAGTACTTAATTTCCACATAGTTTACAATATTTTGCCAGAAAACGATATTTAATTTCTATTTTCAAGGACAAATCTCCCCCTTACGATTTACGCTATGCTATAAGTCGCATTATATAAAACATACTTTCATATACATCTGTATAATGTTTTTTTTCTCTCCAAACTTCACTGCTTTTGTCATTTAGTAAATAACGGAGACAGTGAAGTTAACTCATCAAAAACGTTCTGGCAGCCACATCATTATGTATTCCCCCCCCCCCCCCGTATTTACATAGGAGTGGCTATAATATACACTGCCTTAGTCAATAACTTCGTGGATTGTCAACGCGACCCGAGCGTAGTCAGCCACGTATTCGGCTTCCAGAACCTACTGACTGTACTAGATATGTGTATAAGTAGAGACTTGCAAAATTCACGTTATTATTGCAGGACATTTTTAACTTAAAAACACTTTTGCGTATGCAATACGTAGAGATAGGAAAATTTCGCGAGTTCATTTCAGGACAAGGTAGACGTCCAACACGTGTACACTGATGTTGAGTTTGCAATTGGATCGTAGTTTATTAGGACGACTCTGAGCCAATAGCAGACTTGTAAGGAAACAATTAGCCAATCCCATACAACCAGGTGTGGGGTAACACGGGCTACTCTCTGGGACAGCAGCCAATGAACAAACAACTGAGGCTCGATTATATACAGTATTGTGGAGTCGAGCCTAAAGGTCATTGAACTCGCGAAATTTTCCTATCTGTTGGACCATTCTTTATTCGGCATGGCTGAGATGACTCTTAGACAGTAAATGTACACTTCAAGATTATTGTGTGCCCCAATCACTTGCAGTTCGCTCAGAAAGAGTGTAAATTCGCCTTTATGTAGGCTCGTATGTGGTATTAATACTCGAGGTAATTGCTGTCTAGAACGTTCGCGGCAATCCAAGTTGTTCTGGCAGAGGAAATGGCGGTGCAGACTTTCCTGTTTGATAAATAGATAAATGTGAGCTTCTCAGAGTCAGCGAGGTGCGAGCTGCTATAAGTTCAGCGGCGTGTGCGGCGGCGTCCTTTATGATAAGCCGCTCGCTACGTTCAACATTACTAAATCTAACCTCCAGCTCTCGGTGACTTCCCACGCGAAGGGAACACCGGGCCTCAAAAAGATTAATGGTGCCAGCTCGCTTACCCAAATAATTCCAGTTTCAAATGACCAACGCATGAGCAAAGCGATGAGGTCCGCGCGGCAATGTTAATTTTACATAAGGCGGAAAGATACACGACGTGCATGCAAGCAGATATTAACAAGGGCTTTAAAAAGTGCCCAATTTACCGTGAACAGCCTATAATCACATTTGCCAGCGTTTCTGCTGTTCTCGTTCGTGGTAGGCATGGACATGCGTAATTCGCGTTATTTTTTTGGTAGCAAGTTAAAATTCACAGGATTGTATATGCTCGAGCCGGCGTCGTCTCTCCACTGGCTGCTGCATAAATGTGAATTTTACACCCTTTCTGAGTGAACGGCGCGTGATTGTGGCACACAATTGTGAAGTGTACATTTACTGGCGTGCTAAATAAAGAATGGTCCAGTGAGAAACGTATTGCATAGGTGAAAGTGTTTTTTAAGTTTAAACTGTCCTCAAATAATAACGCGCGAATTTTACAGATCTCTAGTGATATGATAGTGACTATGACACCGAAATCGCAGCACGTGGTTTACTGGACGCGAGAAGCACGTTCTACACGAGTACAGCGCAAACCAAAATATTCCACGATTGCAACAATTGAGCTTGCAAATTAATTCGGAACCGAATGGGTTAACACTATAAAAATTTTTTTAGCCGCAGGCAAATATTACTACGCGTGGCCAGACATGGCGCCATTGTGCTGAGTTGTTCGGCTGTAGTTCGTGCTCCAAGCGGCTGTTTTACCTCTGTATTTTTAATCCTTTCAGTTGCCATATCCATGATCGAGGATATGTTGCACACGAAGGATTTTCATGGTCGGCACTGTACGTAACAAAAAATCAGTGGCCGGTGTTTTTGGGCGTCTTCCTTCCGAGTAATCTGATTTGTTGAAGTTTCTGCGTGTCTAATTTGTGAATGGTTAGCGCTAGTGACGTCAGCAATACGTTGTTCACTGGTTGCGAGAAGTCAGCTCGACACAAGTACAGCACCCACCAAAAAAGTATCGATTGCAACACCTGAGCTCGTAAATTAATTAGTGATCGAACGGGTTAATTATATTGTTACGTGTCGCTGGCCCACCCCGCACGATCGAGCGAAGAGGAGTACAGAGAGTCGTTATATGATAGCGGCGGCAGCGTGAGAGATGGTGGCCGCGTATCAGTTACACAAAAAAACGAGTCGACACGTAATATATTTTACGGCGCAAGCTGTTGGCACTGGTTTTAGTGTTTTCTACGTTTATCTGAAGAATGCTCTAGATTACTGACCTCGTTCTCTCAGCGCAACTCGGGGTGCGTAGGAACTTCCAGATGGTCAGGGGAATGGTGTAAATATTTCTACATGCCTCCTTACAGGCATTTGAGTTGTAGTTGATGAGTGAATGAGTGGCTGAGTTCCGAGCGTAGGAGAACGAGCGGCGGGAGAAGAGACCAGCGGAAGGGAAGTCTGCGACTGCGAGTATCAAGTAGTGAAGAGTGCGGCTGGCAGACTGGACTAATGGACTAGATGCGTGAGTGAAAGACATAAATAATGATAACATATAGACTTAACACGTGTTGATGAGTACGAGTTAATTGGCTGTAACCAAACAGCTGAAATAGGCATTAAATATTACTGTCAGTGTTAAATAAAAAGGGTAGTGTCAGAAACAGATAATTTAATGCTGTAAACAATAGCTGTGTGAATAAATTAGAAATCAAATTTAGTTCTTTCATTTTTATTAAGACCCCCATTTCTCACGATCTTAAATACGCCGTTCAGGTTTCTCATGTAACAACATCTATTAACAGTACTGTACACAGCAAAGAATCTGTGTCCAGTGCCACAGAGTAGGTAAGTACACGCAGCAGTGACGTGTGGTGAACTGTTGCTAGGTAAGCTGGTGCTTGCTCACTGCCGTACATTCCTGGTACACACCACCGTGCAGCCTACGGAAAGTGAATTGTATTTCAACCACTCACAACGAGCAGGCACATCCACATACTGTGGAATCACATGCCGAACTACGTATTAGTGGTGGACGTGTAAACCAGCAAGCAACAGGGTACAGCACAGAACTAACTCCAAATTACGTCGCAACACAGCATTGCGGTTCCTTCGGTGTGAGCGAACACAATCTCTGATTGGCTGCGCAATGTTCCGGGCACGGGGACTTTTTTCTGATTGGCTACCGCGTGCTGGCAAGTAAACTACCAGCATTTGAATGGCGAACGCCATCTTGTTGGCGTGTGTGTGTGTGTGTGGCGGGAGTTCGCTAAACAAGCGGCGGTCTCACCTCAGTATTTGTAACTACTCTGTGCCAGTACTTTGATAGTCTTCCATGAGGTTAATCTGATTTGTGAAATTTTCAACACCTCATCGAGAACGCAGTATGAAATTCCCTGATTGCAAGACAAGTGCCGAAAGAAATTGCAGCCCATAACATAAAATTACGTAATTGCAGCAGCTGAACTCATAAATTGATATGTACTCTGTGTTTCTGCGAACTAACCTCGCTGTGTTGACCGCCTGACACTCCATGTACGCTTTATAACAGTCGCTATGACCATGCAGGAATCACCAACTTACACTCGTGGCCGTTGCAGCCGTTACACAATCATATACACACAGCAATAGTACGCACGTGTACACAATTACATCGAATTAGGATCATTACACCTGGACGCTCCATCATGCCAGTCAGCGTAGTGATGCCATATCTTTCGATGTAGGAAACTTGGCGGTAGGCGATGCACATTATCTTGCACGCCACACGAGATCTCGGAATGCCCAAGAAAAGCACCCGGTAACAAGCTGTTTTACGAGCTATCGTAGTGTTCTGCGGACCTTTCAGACGCAGTTTTATTGTCGGGTTTTCATGACGCGTGCCGCGATCGTTATTGGTCGAATAGGCGTTCGGTGGCGTCGATAGCGTAAGGCAGGGTTTATTGCTCTGCCGTAACGCTCTGGCTGCTGCCGCTGATTGCTCCATTGCGCAGTTTCTGGACGGAAAAAAAAACGCACGTGTGCTAGACAGACAACATTCTTCACTGCGGTACGAATTTACATGGGGCCGCCGTGGTGTGGAGGACAGACTACCTGCCGCCCACCTGGGCGAACCGGGGTTCGATTCCCGGCGGTTTTGCTCATGGATTTTCGCACGCGGGTATGCCGCTGGTCGGTGGGTTTTCTCGGGGATCTCCCGTTTCCCCCCGACCTTGCATTATGGTGCTGTACCATACTCATCTCGCTTCACCCTCATCGGTTCTCAAGACCTCGATGTTGTAGGCCGCCCAAATCTCTTCACTACCATCCGAGGATTTACAGGCAATCAAGACCAGCTGGAATCCAGTCGTCCGTATCAAAAACTCCACGAACACAACACCACTGCTGCTAGTGTCCTTATTCCCAGTTACCAGCGAGCTATCGCTCCACAATACACCAAACAAGCTTACTGTACAGTGTTCATAAGCGAATATGTTTTACACAAATCCTCTTTCCTATGTAACATACTGTACCTAGTCTTTAAAGTCAGTCGGCTTAGCCACGTTTTTTTAAGGGATGAAAGTCTTAAGTAATAAAAGATTTAATAATAATTCAGTGCACACCCGTTAAAATATGTGCAGGTAAGAGCAGTGACTTTTTCAAAAGGTTGATTTCAAAAGTGCTCACTTTATAGATAACAGCTTTTAACGTTGAATATCATGCAGCCAGTTAAGTTGGCAACCGGTTAGGCAAAGTGTCACAACGACTTCTTGAAAGTGTGATGTTAAGGCCTACCTACATTCGTGGGCATTTAATTAATTGATTAATTAAGATTCTGTGTATTTCATATACTCAAGCAATACTTGTAACAATTGACCGACGCATAAGCATGGAAGTTTTGGGCCATGATGGCCACTTGACCTAATTTAGGATACCAAAATGATTATATATTTGGTAGTTTAGTATTTATTTTTTAGTATCTGAGCTTACTATGTACTAGTGACCAAATCCCAAGTTACCGCAATATTTGTTTTAACCTAATTCGACAAAAGAAATTGTGTAGATAGTTTCATTTTATATGCCACGTATATATTTTTTTTAATGAATTTGCGTAATGGAATAAATGTATATGTAAGTAAATAACTGTATGCATAAATTTAAATCCAATGACACTATAAAAAGGCAAAACTTTTAAATGTAAACGTCACTTAAAAGACAGTAAATGCATCGTTTTATCGTATAAATATTTATTTATGATAATGGTATCTTGAAAATGGTATACTAAATAGCGTGTGTTGTGCAATGCAGAGTTTCAGACTACAACTTTTATCGACAGATTGCCCCATTGTGTGACTATCGACAGAGTTCCAATTGAGTTATATTAAATTACTTATTACTAAATTGCGAATCGGTTATCTTTGAACACGGCCTTAATTTACATAAGGCTGGAGGATATAATTAACGGGAAAGTAGATCCTAAGCAAGGCTTTAAAATTATATCAATTAATAGGAAGCAGTTTCTAACTGGTATACGGTAAACGACTATGAAGCGATACATATATTATTTGGTATAAAATAAATTATGTTCTTCGAAATATTGGCGCGCCCCGTTATTTTTATATTCTTTTCACGGTAAAGCGAGTACTTTTGAGGCCCTAGTTATTTTTTCCTTACAGCCACATTTTGTCCTTTAATCACATTTTAAAATAAATATTGCCATGTAAGTAATTATCACAGTGTATATGTTCCATCGCACTCGCAAGTTAAAATGTGTAAAGTTGAAAAGAATATATTTTGCTTCTATAGTGCTACAAGCATACGACTGTTGAAAGGCCAGTGTGGCGATAGAACCAATGGTGCCATCTCTCGCAGGGCGGGGGAATTAGGGAGCCGTGGAAGCGACTAGGCTACCTGCGTACGACACGATGTCAGCCGAGTGGCGACCGAACTTCTACGAACAGTCAAAATATCGACCGTTTTTGTCGGGTTTGTACAACAATCAACTGTGTGGTTTTCGCGCGCGTATTGGATACTTGTACGTAAAATGTGTTAACTAAGGCATGTCTGGTGAACGATTCGTGAATTCGTGTTTTGATTTCGTTCCTTCTTAATCTGAAACGTAGCTTCCCGGTTTTTTTTTACTGAAAATACGTGTGATACAACTGAATGTGTGAGTGGTTATTTACGGGAATATGCGTGACTGCAACATTCAACTATCAGCTGCTATTCGTTCAGAAGTTAAGAAAATACCTTGGTTTATTTTAATTGGAACATATTTAAGGTAAGTGCAGAATGTGCTTGTATGTTAGTAAAATTTCAATTCGCTACCGTTCCACTCTCTTGGCTGCGTAAAAGTGAACAAAATTTGAAACCTCAAACCCATGCCATAGTAAAGATCGAACCAGTTCGTTCTTGGTAATTACGTCATCCACAATGTCAAAACACAAAAAAATATATATATATATAGCCAGGACTAGGCGGGGTTGTTTTTAAATTGATGGATCATTAAATTATTGGTACTCTAATTATAACATTACGTAAGATTTAAAGTATCCACATTTATGAGCTGACATTTTTAAAAAGTGAGAATAATGCTAATGGCGTGTCTGTGAAAATTAACCAACATAAGTGCGTGATACGTGAAGTTATTTTTTCTTTCTATTTAGTTTATAGTTTACTCAACAAAATGAACAGGTACTCTAATTATAATATTACGTAAGATATAAAGTATCCACATTTATGAGCTGACATTTTTAAAAATTGAGAATAATGCTAATGGCGTGTCTGTGAAAATTAACCAACATAAGTGCGTGATACGTGAAGTTATTTTTTCTTTCTATTTAGTTTATAGTTTACTCAACAAAATGAACAGTTCAGACGATGTTCCGTCAAGTTCTGCAGAAGTGACTGATTGTTAGTGCACTGTAGAAAAAATTTTACAACACTCATTTAGCTCTTTACCATACGAAATTAAAAAAGACAAAATCAGCAGTGGGAAACCAACTCCTGATCTCAACATACATACAAAAACAAAATAGTGTGTGCGACATTTTAATGCTAATTTTTACGAGACAGCTTGACTTACTGGGTGCAAGAAATTTCAGAAGTTATAATGTTGGCCATGTTTATTATTTTCCTCTGAAAAAAACTGTTTGGACGCAATCCGGGTTTAGTGATTTGAACAGCTTTCATAAATCGGTTAAAAGGCATGAAGTCAGTAAATCGCATTTAGTGTCGTGCATTTCAATGAAACAGTTTGGTAAAACTAGAATTGAGTTCTGTTTAAGTGACCAGTTCAGGTTAGATACTCAGAAACACAATGAAAATTTCAAAAAGAATAGATATATTTTGGGTTGTTTAATTGATGTTACCTGTTTCTTAGCCAAGCAGGAATTAGCTTTTAGGAGACACGACGAGTCTTCAAATTCTTTAAATAAAGGAAATTTTGCTGAACTTGTTTATGCTTTTGGAGAGATGGACAGTAATTTGAAAAGCCATTTAGAAAACGCCACACTTTTTTCTGGTCTGTCAAGTGACATACAAAATGATGTGATTCAGTCTGTTTGCGATGTAGTGTTACAAAGTATCAAGATGCAAATCGAGAAAACCTTGTTTGTAGGAATAATATTGGATGAAACAACAGACGTGAGTAAAGAAATCTCAGCTTTAGTGATGTTAAGTTTTGATCGGTCTGCTGGGGCCTTATCAGAGCACGTGTTTCGTGTTCTAATTTATTTCAAATGTTTTGACAAATTAGTAGCACAAACGTATGATGGCAGGTGAAGTAAATGGACTTCAGTCACTTGTAAGCGTGAAATGCAGTGAGGCCATTTTTGTACATTGTTATGCGCATAGAGACTAAATCTGGTTTGATCAGATTCAGTCAGCCACATCAACCAGTGCCGAAGGTGTTTCATGACACTTGCAGGATTTGGAACTTTCTTCTCTAAGTCAACAAAGAGAACATAAGCTTTAAATCAAGAAGTTAAGAAGCGATTTCCTAGTGCCTCCCTCCCCCCCCCCCCTCGGAATTCTAACAGTAGGCTTGTTGAAACGGTCAGTGAATACAAAGCTGAAATAGAAAACATGTTGGAAATAATGATTGAAAATGCTGACAAATGGGATAGTGAAACTCTGATAAGTGCTCGCGGGATATTATTTAGCTTACGAGATTTTGATTTCATTTTCCTATTGCATGTTTTTTCCACTATCTTCCCGATGACAAATGTCCTTTTTCAAGTTTTGCGAAAGAAAACGTTTGACATTAATTTTTGCATCTTGAAAATAAATGAGTTCAAGGACGATCTCCAAAAACAAAGAGATAATTTTGATTCAATCTGGCAAAAAGTTAGTGAGCATAAAACGTAAACAAAATATTGCGAATCAGTCATATTGATAAGGAAACTATAAAGGCATCGCACAGAAGGCTGTACTTTGAAATTAGACGTAATAATATAAAATTTAACGTCCAGATATTGTGCAATCGAAAAAATCAGATTTTTAGAACTGTTGTTCCCTACAAGATTCGAAACATTTAATAATGTTTTTCCTGAAGAACGCCTTAGTTGTCTGAAAGTGATTTATGGCCGCCATTTCGATTTTCTCAGGTTGCGAAGTGAATTAACGGTTGTTTACGAAACTAATCAGTTTGCTGTTAAGAGCTTTGCAGAACTCCCATCTTTTTCTGAAGTCAGCTGATCTCGACGAGGTTTATCCCCAAGTCTATACACTATCTAGTCTTATTTTCACCATTCCAGTTACGAGTGCATCAGCAGAACGATCCTTCTCCACCTTGAAACGCATTAAAACTTATTTGCGAAACTCACAAGGCGAAGGACGACTGTCTTCTCTGTCCATACTCAGTGTCGAAAAACAACTTCTTAATAAGCTGCGAGCACAGGATAGATTTCATGATGACGTAATTGAAGTATTTGCTGAAAAAACAGACGAATAGATCCGAAGTATAAATAAATATGTAATCTGCAAATAACAACGTGTTCATCAACGGACTCGTTCAGTAAGTAATCTTATATTTAATTTTTTTGTGTTTATTTCTTGTGTTAATTTGTTTGTTTTGATATAGGCCTAAGTGTATCTAGTTGACTGGGAAACAGGATGTTCGAAAACATGTGTTATATAGGCCTATGTGGTTTTAGTTTTAAATTAACGCACATTTGTAAACTTATGACCCCGTCAGCATGTGTGCCTTACATGGGTTAGGCAGTGTCGCAGATAACATGTGAATGATTTAATTTTAGCCTGTTATTTGGTTTCGTGCTGTTCGCTAGCTTTTCCAAGACAAAAGTGTTTAACTCTATATTAATTTTGGTTTTAAAATGTTATTGGGACTTTATTAAGTGTTGTTTTATTATTAATTTAAATGGCAATACACCAACTTACTTGGTATTGAATATCGGCTGCATTCATTGGAAGTTTTTAACCTACACATTGTATGACAATATTACCACACATCGAACTACAAATGTAGGAACGTTTGGTATCACTACTTTACAAGGTTGGGAACCTCTGTACCCATTTGACTATTTCCTGAGCAGACTTAGGAACGCTACCATGGATGTGTGAGAAATAACTACCATATGCGCTTTCCCACTAAAGGCTGTTCACGATAAAGTGAGCACTTTCGAAATCATTCTTGGAAAACGTCACTGCCCATACCTGCATATATTTTAACCGGCTCCCGAGTGACATGCGCCGAGTTAAGTTGGTAACGATGGATGGTAAGTAGTTCTGTATATTAACATCGAATAAAAATGTCAAGTCACCATTTCTGATAACTTAAATGATTTCGTTCGCTTTTTTTTTTTTTTTTTTTTTTTCTCCGCGGTGTAAAAGTGAGCAAATTTGTAGAATATTTATTTTCTAATAATTCCATAGTATCACTTGCCCGACGCATGAATAAAGTTATGAGGTCCATGACAATGTTAATCTTGCATAAGGCGGAAGAATAAACAACGTGGATGCAAGTAGATCTTAAGCAGGGCTCACAAAAGTGTTAATTTTACCCTGAATGGCCTATATACGTATACAATGATGTGGTAAATTTGAAAAGAATTTCTTAGAGTGTATCCACGTCGTTTTTGACAGTGTTATCGGCAGAAGAGCAATCCAAAGTTGTAACACGAAGAATTGCAATCGCGCAGCTATAACGAGCACTCTATTCTGCTCTTCCTCTCTCAACGGTTGCGATAAGGACATAGTCTCGCCGGCGTGTTAAGTAACCATCTCTGATCACATAATTTTTTTTTTTTTCGCTATCTCCTTATTTTTCTATGCATCGAAGTGTAAAAAGGAGTAGATTTGTTAGATATTTACTTTACAAATAATTTCACAGGTCCACGACAATGTTAATGTTACATAAGGCAGACGAATACACAACGTGCATACGAGTAAATTTTAAGCAGGGCTTTCAAAAGTGCTCATTTTGCTGTGAATAGCCTATAGAGATGGTGGAAAATCGCGAGATATTTTTCAGCCAACGTATCTTTTATAACACTCTGACGAATTTATTCTTTCATTTTTGGATGAAGGAGATTTTTACTCAGCTAATTTGTTTGCAGACCAGTCACGAAAGTTCTGCCTTATAAAATAAGAATCCTCATTGGTCCACTGAAAATTAGTAGTATCTTAATGTATGCATGGCAGCCAATAAGGAAAGATAACTGTCAAACGTGTTTACAGTATGTTGAATCCTAGCAAACAGTCAACTTTTTACCGCGATAAACCAAGCGGTGGTTGCGCCAGGGTGTGTCCGCCGGCGTGTCCTACCCGTGTCGTTATCCCTTGGTGCTGGCGATGGCCGGTGTCCGATAGCCGTAGGAAGGCCGTCGCTCATCGACCCTGTTTCGCCGGCCACATGGCGGACCGCCCCCATCTCGCTGATCCCCTGCCGCTGATAGCCGCCGGCGGACAAGGGGATCGCCCCCCAGACTTTAGTGTTCTGCACGGGTATTAGCTCTAATAGCCGCTTTTAGTAAGAAAAAAAATGAGGCCACGGGGGGCATCCCGCTGCGTCCTCTTTCAAGTTTCCCCTGCCCCCCCCCACCCCCCCGACATCGTGCTTGCAGTCTATACTCTCAGTTACTTTTAACATTCCTGAAGCCCGGCTGAAATTCTACTCTCGAGTTACACATTACTATAGGTTGTTCACGATATATTCAGCACTTTTTAAATCAACCTTAGTAAAAAGTCAGTGCCCCTACCTGCATGTATTTAAATGGGCGCACTGAGTGGCATGCGCCCAGTAAAGTTGGTAACGATGGATGGGAAGTAGATCCGTATGTTAACGTAGAATTAAAAGTGTTAGGTAACCGTTAAATTATTTTTTTCTATTTCTCTTTATTTTTTAATGCATCGAAGTGTAAAAATCGAGTAGATTTGTTAGATATTTACATTTCAAATAATTTCACAGGTCCACGATAATGTTAATGCTACATAAGGTGGAAGAATACATAACGTGCATACGAGTCGATTTTAAGCAGGGTTTTCAAAAGTGCTCATTTTACCGTGAATAGACTATAGAGATTGTTGAAAATCACGAAAAAATGTTTAGCCGACATATCTTTTATAACACACTTACGAGCTTTTTCTTTAATGTTTGGTTGAAGGTTTTTACTCAGCTAATTTGTTTGCAGACCAATCACGAACGTTCTGCCTTATACAATAAGAATCTTCATTGGTCCACTGAAAATTAGTAGTATCTTAATGTATGCATGTCAGTCAATAATGAATGATAACTGTCAAACGTGTGTACAGTATGTTGAATCCTAGCAAACAGCCAACTTTTTACCGCGATAAACCACCATCTCTGTTCATTACTATGGAGCTGCAAAATTCGCGTTATCTTTTGGTAGCAAGTTAAAATTCACAGTATTGTATATACTCGAGCCGGCGTCGTTTTTAGATTGACTGTGGCATAAATGTGAATTTACTCCTTTTTTTGAGTGAACTGCACGTGATTGGGGCACACAATTATGAAGTGTACATTTATTGGCACCGAGTCATCCAGGGCGTGCCAAATACAGAATGGTCCAAACGACAAACGTATCGCATAGGTAAAAGTGTTTCTAAGTTTAAAATGTTCTCAAATAATAACGCGAGTTTTGCAGGTCTCTACCCATTATATATCCTTCCGCCACGTCTGCATTGAACGTTTACATAAATGCGTGGTTCATAGTGAATTCACTCGTCTAACATTCAACCTATCCTCCACGACTATCAATTGACTTGATTTCAGTTAAATAGTGATTCATTTATCACCAAATAAAATTTACTTATGTTGCACCACTATCCTGTCGGTATTGGCTGCATAGGATTTGCCAATAATACTATAATACGAAATACGATAATAAAATAAAAAATTATAATATAATTAACTATTACATACTATTTAGACGTATTCTTTGTCAACCTCAATTTTATTGGCTGAAGGTCTTACGTACACGACACGAAATAAAATATCACCATTACGTACACGTCTACGTGACGACGATATTCCTACGATACGTAAGCGATGATCATAGACCGCTTCGTAAAAATACCTTCCTTTATTCTGATACGTACACGTCCATTACATACACGTTTTCCGTAAACCGATCATCGGAGGTCTTCTTAGTTGTTATACGGGCCCCATTTTAAGCTGTTGTGTCTATTAAAATTTTTTCAAGCTATGGAATATTCCAATGAAAATATTTTCCACGACAGAAATAATAGTCGGTATTTCGTCGTCAATTTATAAATTTGGTTATTGAAATGTAAATGTGGTCGTTGAAAAGTGCCAAAGTCAGCAAAATCTCTGTTAGTAGTCCTTTAAGTATAATCCATTTATGGTTACTTCAGTCTTTTCTGAAACCCTGCTAAAGTTCTACTTCCCAAGGATATTCCTCCGCCTGGTGCAAATTAAACTTAACTAAGTCTGGAGAATTACACCAGAAGGACATCGCACCGCATTCGTGCGCACTAAGTGTAACGGTATTTTATATATGAACTATTTCTCACTAGGCGCTACCAACATACCTAGTTTCTCCCTGTTTTTATTCAAATTATTTATAAATGAAACATTATAATTTATAGATAAAATATGTATAACATTTAAATTTACCAGAAAAAAAAATAACTTTTATGAACACAAGTATAAAACGCTTGTGATGTATGGCATATGATGGAAATAACTAAACACGTCATACGTGGAGAGTTTTTCAAAGGTTTTGATTCAGATAGGCCGAAAATAACCGCGAATAGACTATACGATATTTATTCTTCTGTGAAAGAGTTTACTAAACTATAGAGGCAATACTGTGTATGCCCCTTAAAGGCCGCGCGATAATATAAACAACCATTACCATAACCGTATACATATAGGCTATTCATGGTAAAATTAGCACTTTTGAAAGCTCCAATTATGATCTACTTGTATGCACGTTGTCTCTTCTCCCGCCTTTATGACAAATTAACATTGCCACGGGCCTCAGAACTTTACTTATGCGTCGGTTAAGTGAAACTGTGAAGTTAATAGAAAAGTAAATATTCTAAAAATCTGCACATTTTTACGCTTCTATGCATTACAACAACAGAAAAGGAAAGAAATAATTTAAGTTATCATAAATATTTTCCTAACAACTTTTATTCGACGTTAATATGGAACTGCTTTCAATCCTTCGTTACCAACTTTACTGTGCGCATGTCACTCAGTGCGTCCGTTACAATATATGCAGGCAGAGGCAGTGGCTTTTTTTTTTGTAAGGTTGGTTTCAAAAGTGCTCACTTTATCGTGAACAGCCTTTACAAATAAATACGGCCCCCTTTCTTTCGCGAAAAGATTCCAGGACTTCTCCTACTCCAAAACACTAAGATCTCAGTTCCACTTTCGTGATTGGATGATTTTAACTGTTACGCATTGCATGTGACTACCCGCGATTCACGGTCACTCAGAGTTGGAGGTACCGAATTCTGATTGGCCTAGTCAGGCAAGGAACTGTCTCCCGATAAACACGTGGCGAGTAGCAGAAGGAAAATTGTGCGTATGCCATAGGACACTGGAGTCTAGCCTTCGCGTAAATATTTTCGCGTATGTGGCCCTTGTTACTCGGCAGTCACCCAAGGCGCTTAGCAGTTAAAACCATCCTATCTCTAAAGTGAATCTTGGCTACGGTGTTTCAAAATATATTTGCACAGAAACTCTTTCCGCGAAAATCGGCCAACCCTACCCATAACCATTGCGATAGTAAAATTCCTGTGCTACAGTCGGCATAGTAAAACCGGATGCCCTCGTTTGTCGGCCAAATGGAATTTCACTTCCATGTGGAAACTTCTCACGAGTTGTCATTTGGATTTTTGGTCGTGTATTTTGGCCAACTTGTTCACAAGTACGAAGATGTACGAATTTCATTCGCTACTAAACAGTTGCAATTGATACAGAATAATACTCGAAGAGAAGAATTGTTTAGGCTGATGCACTTCTCATTTTCACAAACCACGTGCTATGGCTATGTGTACAGTTTGCAGGAAAATAAATGCTGTTAAAGTGTATCGCTTCATACTAGGAGATCGTTTACTTGCCTGTTGAGTGCCAGACTTGAAGTTTGAATTTTATGACAAACGGTTAGACAGAGAAAGGCGAAACCTTTCGATAAGAGACAACCGAGAACAGGCTTCTTGCATGTATAAAGGTAAATATTTTATTTAACGCCCATAACATAAGCAAGTCGTTAGTCCGCACGTAAACTTCATTATAGGCTGTTCACGATTAACTGAGTATTTTAAATCAACCTTTGAAAACTATCAGAGTACGCGTAGGCTATTCAGGGTAAAGTGGGCACTTTTGAGGCCCTAGTTACCTTTCTCTTATCAGTCAATTTTTATCATTCCACCACTTTTTAAAATAAATATAGCTATGTACGTAATAAACACGGTGTATGTATTTCACCAGACTCGAAAGTTAACGTCTAAGGTTACAATAAAATATCTTTATTGACTGTTATTCCAAATAGGAGGGCTTTAAAACGTGCTCACTTTACCATGAATAGCCAGCCTACACTACTGAGTCTTAATGCTGAATTAAATTTAAGTAAACATTTGTGAGGAAGGAAATTATTTATTTTCCTAACATTTGTCAACGCACATAAGCATATGCGTAAAATATTTAATTGTTTAATAATATCCCAGTTTCACTTGACCGATACATGCCTACAATAGCAGCGTTAATATTACATTTAACGGAACAGTACACAATGTCCCCGTACATTATTAACGATTAATGAATTTGTGGTTACGATGTTACTGTTAATCTCCGCGATGAAAAAGGAGTCAGGTATTCATATTTGATTTTTTTTATTCAACTGTGCATTTATAACGTTAGCGCATTATGCTGGTAAGCTGATTGAATTGCTTTTTCTTAATCTGCGCCTGAAAATTGCATATATTCGTTCGTGTTTTAACTGTAATTCTATCCGAGAACTTCTAGAGACGTAAACTAGGCTTCAAGTTACTTACACGACGAAGGTTGGCACTCGTATTAAAAATACTGTATTTTGAATAGTTTTTCCAACTAATGAATTCATTTTGTTCATACAAATATTCTCCGGTGTGTTTGAAGTGTCCAAAAATAGTATAGAGACAGAGATTTTTTGAATAAAATATCCATAAAACTAAAATCAGTGACAATATAGTCGATAACGGCCTTGGACATGGACCGTTGTTCAAATCAACACGTCTCTAGAAAGTTAGCACAATTAAGTAATCTGGTACAAGTTTTCAGCAGAGTAATTTTTGCTCTTATTTTATAACTTTATGTAGCCAACTTACATTTGTAAACAAAAGCTCTCCCTTGCCATGCTTGGTATTAGAACCCATAACCTGTGGCACTGAAATTCGTGCTTCTGGAGTAATAGTTGTTTTTCCAGTTCGACTTAGGTTTATAAGATGTAAATCTCTATATCGGTGAGACCGTTCATACGCACGTGATCTCTCAAGATCCCGCTGTTAAGAGCCGCCCAAATATCTTCACGTTCTTAACGTACATGATCTGATGATGATGATCTTCAAGTTCTTAACGTACATGATCTGATGATGATGATCTTCAAGTTCTTAACGTACATGATCTGATGATGATGATCAAGTTCTTAACGTACATGATCTGATGATGATCTCCAAGTTCTTAACGTACATGATCTGATGATGATCTTCAAGTTCTTAACGTACATGATCTGATGATGATGATCTTCAAGTTCTTAACGTACATGATCTGATGATGATGGCCCCGGTGATAATTTCACATAAATGGAATTTTGTGCGTGCTTTCAAATCATTTACGTTGTAGAGAATTGTATACTGTTAAATTACACACTGTCCTTACGAGTATCATTTCTGTCTCCTTTCTGAAATAAATTGGACTATGACGTCACATTAGTCATCTCAGAGCTTTGCGATATTATACGGAATGCTCTCTCTCTCTCCTATACCATATACAACAAAATTCTATCATTAACTGAAACCTTTGACAGCCCATAAAAATGGGATTGTTTTATTTAGAAGTTTTAAATCTGTCCAACCAGAAGCACGTCACGATCTCTGAACATTCATTCTCTTAATAAATAATTTAATAGTTTTCATTCGTGCAGAAAACGTATGAGATTTGCGAGGTGAGAATTCAGCTTGTTTTGTTAAGACATTTTGGTGGTCAGTTAATCATTATGGTTGGCTTGTTCTTGATATTGTTTTTAAAGTTCTTCCTGCATAGAAAATGCAACATACACTATCTACAAAGAGTAATATAAATTAATTACGTAATTGACACGGCGTATTGCGACGGCGTGAGATTTATCACGGCATCCGACAGATCTCTTCTGGCGGCTGTCTGATCTCCCCTCACGCCTGCTAACGACTGTGAAATCTGCTCTTAATCTTAGTCGTGACGTGTCGCGGCAGTTCCCTCCCGAGGTAGCCGCCGGAACGAGGAGTTCCTGGTTCGATTCCGGGCAGCCAACCGAACAACCTCGCCGCACTTTCATACTTTCACGGCGCAGTTTTGCACAAGCACCCTGCCGGGGGAGGGGGGGGGGAGGGGTAGGAAAACCAGAAGGGCGCCACTAAACAAGCTGACTGGGAAGTTTTCGACAAGAGTAGTTACCAACCTTCGAGGTTAGGACTGAGGTCGAACGCAGGTCGTGTTGACGCGAAGATTCGGGCCAGCATGTTATGACGTCACGTCACTATCATTTGTAGCAGTTTAGGAGGCAGGTCAGACCATCACTAGCGCAAGTCCGCACGTGATATACGAGTAAGTAATCTCTTTTCCCACCGCTCACCCCACACACACACACACACACACGAGTTACTACCTAGGTCCTGCACGTAGAGTGTACTCCTGAGAAGATGATGTTACTTATCGCCAACAAACCGCCTCTAAAAGCAGATGTTATTTTCTTGGCGTCAAACACGCGTTGTCTATTGTCACGTGCACCCCATCCCTCCCATCTCACTTTTTTTTTCTTTCTTTCTTACAGCTCGTCGCGGCCATAATTTGTGACATGCAGTGACCTTATTGTTGTTCGAGATGTTACAATCTTTCCAATATCTTCCAAGGCTACGAAGGGCCGCGGTGGTGAAGTGGTCAGACTACTCGCCTTCCACCAAGGTGAAGGCGGGGTCGCTCCCAGATTTTCGCGCGCGGGAATCGTGCCGAACGATGCCGCTGGTCGGCGGGTTTTCTCGGCGAACTCCTGTTCTCTCTAGCTCCTTGCATTCCGGCGCTGCTCCAAGCTCACTCGCTTCACCCTCATCGGCTCTCAAGACGCCGATGTTAAGAGCCGCCCAACTCACTCCACTCCAAGGCTACAAGTATATTCGTTTCCTTTGTATCGTGTTGGAATTCTAAATTGGTTGCCTCTGCTTGTGGGTCGGTAAGTTAACTTTCACCCGAAACAATAGTTATAATAAAGTTAATGTTGTTGCACGTTCTCAGTTCGATAAAGTAGTTGATATTGTAACGCCGAGAACACATTACCGATAGTCTACTGCCCTACACTGTCTGATAGCTGCCTTTCTTTCAGCTGACGTGTCGGACATTTGCCTATTTGTCAGCTATACTGTACTGTCTTTTCGCTGGCCTGTTTGACAGCTGTCTGTTGACTCGGTGGCCTGTCAGGCCATAAACTGCCACGTAGTACAGTCTCGTGTCCATCGCCAGCTGTGTTGGGCAGCTACGTTTCAGCCAGATTCAACATTCTAAAGCTGCGTGTCGGTCAAAAGCTGTGCCTGTCACCTGAATTGAGGATTTCTTGTCTATCAGATGACTATCGGTCACCCCGCTATATTGCCATTTTTTTTGTGTCAATATAACTTAAGCGCGCAGTTTCTGAGGAACTCGGGAAAATATAAGGATGTCAGCAATACATTTCTCATATATAACTTGGTCAAACGACATGTCATATTTCCGGTTTTTTTCTAATACATCAAAAATTACTTTAAGCTGAAGTTCGAACAACTTTATTTCTGAATTCCGCGCCTCTCGTTATACTTTTAGTGTCCGTTAGTCATTTGCAGCCAGTATTTCCGGGAGAAGTTTCCTTATGCATACCGGGCTATCGATGGCAAGAACCTAGGCTAAAAATGCTATTTTCACTGGAAAGTTCAATATATGAAGATAGTTGGCTGTCTTTATATTGCATAAATCAAAAGTCTTACAGGATTCACGGGTCAAAAGGGAAGAAATATATGTTTCAATTCATAAAATAATTAGTTTTAAGATAATGACTAGAAAATAAGTTTGTAAAAATAGGTGAGTATAATTTTAATTTTGTAGTTTTCTTTCAGTTTATCTGTCATTCTTCTGTTACAAACGTAAACCCATAAGAACATAAATTTTGGTGAACCTGGTTTGTATAAATAAGCCGTGAAATCTGGCTTAGTGAATCAGGGTTAACATGTTGACAGTAATAATTTATAACGTCTTAAGGCGTTGCAGATTAAGCAGACCAAATAAGAATTCATTTACTATCTTAAGTTCTACATTATTTGAACAAGGAAGAAAAACATGGAGACGGGGTGTACAGAATGGTCAAGTATCTACAGTAATATTAACTGTACAGTTAGTTTGGATGCAACTGTTTTTGCAATACGTATTCAATTAATCTTTCTTTTCCTAAAGCGTTTTCTCATGTAAAATATTGTGCTCAGAACTGTATTGGTATGACGTTCTGTGATACATCGGCGCCAATGAAAATCTATTTGTGTTTCACGCCATAGTCTATTCGCGGTTTCTTCACACTTTTTGAATCAAACCTTTGGAATATCACCTCTGTGTGACGTTTTTAGTAATTTACTAAGTATGCCATCTATCGCAAGTGTTCTATACGTCTGTTAACACGAAGGGATCTTATTTTTCGTTAAATCAAAGCTTCATCTGTATTTTATTTATAAATTATACTATTTTGTTTGGAATAATTATAAATAAAAACAGTGAAAAAACATGTGTGTTGGTAGCGCTGAGTAAGAAATAGTTTTCATGCAAAACATAATTACTACCGAGTGCGCAAGAATTCAGTGCGTTGTCCTGTGGTATAATTTTCCATACTTAGTCAAGCGTAGTTTGCACGAGGTAGAAGAATATCCTCAAAGTAGAACTTTAGCAGGGGTTCAGAAAAGTTTGAAGTAACCGTGAATGGATTATAACTGGCAATAGCTGTTCATGAGATTAGGGAGTAAACTGTTGACAACGGATGATACCTTCGAAACGTGACGGATTATTTGTTCCAGATGTTTACTGTGCACAGTACATACAAAGCATCTTTCTGTACGACGTCTCCGATGTAAGATACTGTAACTGTAGGTTTACCATCATGTCCCTATCATCTGGCGAGGAGGCCGGATCAGTAATGGCTCAAACCCAGAACCCGGGCATAACTCGAAATTTCTGAGCACCAAATTCGGTAATTAAGGGGTTTGGTGGCCACTGTGATCAAGAAGACCTATTATATTGAGCTTTTCTCAGTATGACCAGGCGAAGCGATGTAAAAATTTTGTTTGGCTTGATATGCGCCTGCTGTATAGGCAATTTTGACATATCACGGGTTTTTGATGGGTTGCCTATCATTCAGGTATAATTCTGAAGTGGCACATACTTGTAATATACGATGCCAGGAGAAAGCCGAAAGAATGGCAGTATATTTGTGTTTCCCAGCCAAGGCAGGGTCGTGATGGCCAAGGGGTGGACGAGATAAATCGAAGGCGCTGAGCTGCCTCAGTCACGTGTTTCAATTATGGAAATATTTTTTCCCTAGCAGTAGTTTGTTATTATTAATCATCTCGAAAATACTCTAAAAAGTCACACTGAAAAAAAAGTTGATGTGAACATCACTCTACAAGAATAGATTATCTCACTATAAAAACATTACCAGTGCTTTCTAATTTTATTACTGTGTAATAATAAAATGTATTTTCACAGCAGGAAACACTACAACGCTTGTTATTTAACTTTTCTGTTACACATGCGCACATGAGAAGTGTTTCTATAACCCATTACCTTTGACAACTCATACCCACAGTACGATATAGTTAGGCGACTCAAAGATTATCAAGCGTGCCCAACTATTTATACATTTGTGAAATCATGTACGTTATTTGGTATCCGTTATTTATCAAGATAACGTGAAAATACATCGAGGAACGATTTGAAAATAAATAAAATGGTATTATCAGAAGAACTTCAAATTTTTATCTCGTGGGAAAATCTAAACACTTTTTTTCTGATTTCAGCTTAAAGTAATTTTTAATGTATTATAAACAAACAGGAAATATAACATGTCGTTTGACCACAGTTATGTAGAAGAAATGTATTGCTGACATCCTTATATTTCCTCGAGTTTGTCAAAAACTGTGCGCTTAAGTTCGATCGATTCGCAAGAATGGAAATGTAGCGGAGCGATCGGTAGTCATCTGATAGACAAGAAATCCTACATTCAGGAGACATGCACAACATTTGACCCACGCGCAGCTCTAGAATGTCGAATATTGCTGAAAGTTAGCTGTCCGACACTGCTGCAGATAGACACGAGACTGTACGACTTGGCATTTTATAGAAATCCAACTGTCTGACAGGTCACCTAGTCAACAGACAGCTGTCGAATAGGCCAGCGAAACGACACTACAGTATAGACGACAAACAAGCAAATATCCGACACGTCAGCTGAAAGAAGGACAGCTGTCAGACAGTGTAAGGCAGTAGACCCACACCAGCTTACACTGGTAAGCTGACTGTAGCTTCATGAAAATGTGTTCCCAGCGACTAACATAAAAAAATTTTAATTTACACTATTGTTCAAAAAAAGACATGTAAAGTTGTAACAAGGAAATATTTTTTCATGTAGACTATGATAGTGAAAAGTAGACACGACTGTTTAATGGGATAGTATAATGTCATATTTTGGAACGAGTTTTTCTTATTCCTAACGTATTGAACATCTATGAAACAAAATCCAGTAACCGACGGAGGGTTGAAACTTTTGACGTCTTACTATGCACCAAGTCACGACAATGTTCATATACAGTTAATAAACAATGTTATCAAGTCACGTGAAATCAGAGAAGAGAAATTTATATTTCTGCGTATATCATGAAGTACAGGTTATTGACATAATACAAATAAAAACAAACAACACATAAGTCCAAGGATGGAGGCCAAATCTACATGACGGGAATGGAAGTTCAACAAAGTAATTAAAGCTGCACAAATATATTCCGATGGAGCTAATGGAGAACAGGATCTTGAATAATAACAACAAACAAAGCTTAAAAAAATATCATCCTTCGTCTTGCGTATGCATGAGGCTTCGCAACCTCGTTCACCTACGACCCGTTTTTAACGAAGACCCGTGAAGAGGAGCTCGGCCCGTGGTTTGGCCACTCCACGAGGTCATCGGCGGTCAGGAGGGTGGGGGAAAAATAAATAAAAAACAAGACATGCAAAGCACAGGCAACGGAGTGGGCGGGAGATACTTGCAATACTCTGCGTCGGGGGCGGGCAGGCCAGTCTGGTAGAACCAGTCCACAGAGTAAACGAGAATACAAGGTCAAACAACCACTTGTTACCACGAACTCCAGCCCGCGCACGCCAGCAACATGTCGGAAGGCCGTTCGCCAGTCAGCGCCTGGTAACCTACTCGCCGGCTGGCAGCTCGGCCAATAGGCAACCTCTTGAAGCACGAAGTGGCCAATCAGGAACAAGCATGTTCCCAGACCCTCGCGTAACCCAGTCTGCGAAAAGGTACGCCATTTTGCCTCTGTGCACTCATGTACGCTTTGTCCAGTCCATGTTGACGAGTATTCTGGCATGCACTTTGTGTGCGGTTCATACTGACTGAAAATATCACCAACATGATTAGATAAAGCAGTAATTAACCCAGCATTAAAAGATTTGACATTTTGATAATAAATAACTAAACAATAAGAAACTAATCCTAATCCACCCCAACCTAATAAAATTCTAATTAAATTAGGACTAACAATCATAAATATTATAGAAAAAATAAATATTAAAACTAAAATAATAAATCGACCAATAAACAAATCCCCTATTATATAATCTTTTCTATAATAAATAATCAAAGAAGAAATAAATAAACCAAATCCCATAAAAATAAATGATATTCAATCAAATAATAAAGTTATTAATAATTGAGTACCATTAAATATAAAAAGTTCATACTCAATAAAATAAACCAAATCATTAAATATAAATAAAATACCAAAAAAATAAATAAAACTAATAATAAATAAAATATTACATAATGAATAACGTCAAAGAATAACTTAAAGTAAAAAATAAATTTTCAGACCCACAAGCTGATATTTTAATTAGATTATTTAAGTTAAATAAATATTAATCTAGAAATAAAAATAATTAAATTTAATGAGAATCAATGAAGAAATAATAATAAATATATTCGCGGCTGCACGGCTATCAGCTCTGTTGATCTCTACATTGCAGTTTACAACCGTCCTATTTGTTGCCACAACACCGGAAACGCTTAGTAAACTGTACACCGCTCAGTACTAGCCGGCTCTCTGCCAACATAACGTCAAGTTGAAAGTATGCCAATTAAATGTTCTTTCCTGCGTAGAATCACATGCAATACGTTTGGTTCATTTGAGTAATTTGCACTCTAGTGTTGCTGCGAAGAACCTTATGGAGACTGCTGGTAGAGTATTATTTCGTAGCCAGTGCTTTAAAACAATAGGGCTGTCGTAATGTTTAGGCAAACTGCATACAACTATGTAAAACTCTGATGACGTAATTATTACGTCGGCCGCGCACAAAATGTGTTAAAAATCTTGTTATGTGAAAATATTTAGAGCTCACAGATACCCATTTTCGTTTAATTGTTTGTATTAAATCACTACTTGTTCAGTACTATATCGAAATTTTAACTGCCTTATATTTTCTTAATTATTTTATTCAACAAATTAATGCATGTGCTGTAAAGAAAATCATAAATATAAGAAATATTGCTGAAAAAACTTCCCTACGCATTTGACTGTTTCCTGAGCGCATGTAAGAACGCTATAATGACTGTACTAGTGAAAAATCAGGCCTACCGTTCCTGCTTTCTCACGAAGCGTATACAGAGTTATGGTAAATTTACAAATAATTTCTTAGAGTTTAGACACTGGGAATGAACGTGTAAAAATATAATGGCTTATTCTGACGCATAGGCTGTTCACGGTAAAGTGAGCACTTTTGAAATCAATCTTTGAGAAACATCACGGCCAGTTAACTGCATATATGGTGCCGTCTACCCCGGAATTCTAATTCACAGTTAAGTTGGCAGCAAATTAAGGAAAAATAGTTCCATAGCTTGACGTTTTCTTGTGAGCGAAATGTTCAAATGTATGGGAAGTCAAGTTTGTATTTTTTTTTTGTTCATGGATATTAAATTATGAAATAACTTAGCTGGTAACTCTTTTAGGCTCCCAACAATTTCACGTTTCCACTAGAATGGCGCATGATTAAGTCCATTAGGTCCCTGAGTATGCAAATTTTATACGTGGCAAAAGAATACAAAACGAGGATAAAAGTGTATCTCAAGCAGGACTTTCAAAAAGTGCTTGGCTATAACAGTGAACAGTCGACAGCCAGCTGTACTTTGTGAAGGCAATGTTCTCCAGTTTATGTGTTGTGATGGGCACATTTCCCCCGCAGCCCAGTCTCTACATAACCTTCACGAAGGCGTTTTAAATTCCCCCCAGTGCACCAGCCACCATATAGTACTCGCTGGTCAGTACGTTTCTCCCAGCCAACATGCTCGATGTGCTTTCCCGGGAGAGAGGATCCTCTCGCTAAAGGCCCATTCACGTTGAAGTCAACATGGAGCTCTCTCTGTTAACCATAAACTAAAGAGGTAAACAGATCTCACTGGCTGCGCACAGCCACACTCCGTGTCCCAACATTGAGTTGCTTTTCTGCCTATACGACTAGCAAAAACGGCGCGGATTGCATTTTAGATTAGAATACTGTTTAGTAAACAAGTACTTTGAAATGTTGTTATACTTCCTCTGACTAGTTTGTAATGCAATTCGATTCAATTAAATTTAGTAGAAATATTTTATTCATATAATTGTGCCTACCATTTAAAAATTAAAACATAAACAAACATATTCATCACTGTTGACCATGTGACTTTGACAGTTGTGTTCTGTCAGGGTAGGTCAATGTTGGGTACACGCGCAGAAGACGATCAGGCGGTCTAGCTCATTTTTAGTCTGTGGTATTAACTTAGTCTTGTAGTTATGTTCAGGTATAAACCACTCATTCACATTAGATTGAGAGCGACGCAAAGGTAAATTCTCCACACGAAAAGTTGACTCAACTTCAACATAATGTCAAGGTATAAGATGTTCACGGTTAATTTAACACTTTCGAGGTCAACCTTTGAAAAATGTTACTGCCCCTACCTGCATATATTTTAACGGTCGCACTGAGTGGCATGTGGCTAGTAAAGTTGGTAACGACGGAAGGGAAAGTAGTTCCATAGCTTAACGTTAAATAATAAGTGTCACATTAACATTTGTAAATACACGCATTTTTCTTTTGAGTTCTGTTTTTTTAATACATATAAGTGTTAGAACTAACAAATTTTCCAATTGTTAACTTGTCTAATTATACTCCCAGTGTCACTCGACCGACGCATGACTAACGTGATGAGGCCCATGATAACGTTAATTTTACGTATGGCGGAAGAGTACATGATGTGCTCAGTTTACCGTGAACGGCCTGTAACGTAGTTATGGCCAGTCACATTCAAGAGACGTTTTTTTCTTTCGCTTTCCATATTTATTTGTATTCCTACCGCCTTCCGACTAGACTGTTGATTGTGTATCATGCCAAGATTGTAACAGACGTCAAAGCTAAACGTTTCGTTCGTTCGTATGTGAATGTAAAAAAAAAAAAGTAACGATTGGAAAAACCTGTAATTAAAGAAATTATTTGGATGCTAACTGGCGTCAATTTATGTGGGAGAACAAGTTGTAACCAGCACGAAGAGGAAAATATTTTAAACATTATAACTGCTCGTACGAACGTTCAATTGCATATATATATATATATATATATATATATATATATATATATATATATAAACTTCCCTTTCTTCATGTCCCAGGTACATCATTTTGTTAGTACTCAGGAGCGGTTTTAAGGAAAGACTAATAAGCATTCGTTCTGCCTCTCCGTCCAACATGGAGTTTAATTTTAAACTGGATAGAATTATATTATTCTTGCTGTATTAAAACTGCACATCCACTTCAGTAACATGAATTTCTAAAAAAATTATTTGACAGTCTATTCACTGCGTACTGACATTTATATGAAGCTTTAGAACTTAATTCTTGCTGGTAAGCATATGGCTTGAACATGAAGCACTTCTCAGTTAGTTCCTTCCTTAAATATGCAATGCTGAATTATATACTGTATGAATAATCAAAGACGGGCCTTTCTTAACCCTTTCATTCCCAGTCCAAACAATTGGCTAAATGTTGCACGGAAATGTTATATTTGATCGGTACTGTACACTATGAGACTCGGTGCTCAATGATTAGGGTTAATGATTCGTAAACCGTGCTATACGTTATGACTGGTTTATATCTTCGACCATTAAATACAACGTCTGCAGCTCATTGGCTGTATTAACAAAACATGTTCTTTGTCGTCTTAAGTACAGCACGCAACAAAAAGTGTCCTATTTGCAACACCATTGCACTTAAATTAATATGGGAAATGAAGGGTTAACTCCAACGTAAAAACAGGTGAGGTTTTATAAACAAAGAAAAACGACAGGGAGTTAACGCAAAAGTAAGATAACGAAGTCTATAATAACTTCAGCGTGAATCAGCCTTAATAACCCACGCCGACCAAGTCCATCCGTCGTCAGCAGCCTCGGGCGCGGCGAGCGACCAGATCATAAACTCCGCGAAGGGCGACAAGCATCGCGTGTGTTCGGATGCCGCGCCATAACCCTGGTTAACAAGCCGTGGCTTGCCTTTTGCCGTTCTCCTACTGCCATTTCCCTCCAACTAGTCTCCGCATGGAGATGTCTCGCCTCGCAGATGACCGCACGAGATTAGTCGACCCATGGGCCCTGCGTCTCCACCTAACTGCCAACTAATTTTCGAATTTGCTGCCGCAAAACCTGACGCTTAAGCTCTTCTCGGATGTTGCACGGGGTTTGCACATACGTCCTCCTGATATACAGTCGTCATTTCAGTGAGGATTCCTTACACCGCGTATCACCGGAGCTTTCCTTCCCTAGTCGTTTATGTTTTTATCTGAAGAATCCGTCGTGTTGAGTCACCAGTCGCAGGTGAGAGGTCGCGTTCCTCATGCAGGCTTTCCAAAACGGCCGTCCGTTCCATTCCACGATGATTGCTGATGCTGTTCCAGGCTTCATCTCTTTGCTAGCCTTAGCGAAAAATATTTTTTGCACGCATATCTACGTTAAGATTTGTAGTGGGTTCAAATCCTTTGTTATACACAGATGTGTGTGTAATTTTTTTATGAATACTGACTCCATCCTCGCTTTCGCATATGTTATAAGAAAGTAACCATTTTAATCGAATTTGTGTACCCTAAACTTGTATAGTATTAAAAACCTCGACGAGTTCCTATGAGCGAAATAATAGTAATTGTTATTTGTGAAACAGCATTTATTTAATGCACGTTAACCCACACGCACTTAGAAAGTAAAATAAATCCTGCATGTTTGGAATTTTTTTAAACTTTTCCTGATTATTTTTAACTATACTTGGGAGGAATAGACATGAGAGAGATTTCCCTACATACTCAAATAAGAGAACATTATCTATCCATTAAAATTGAAGGTGACACCACAGAGATCATCCTGTTAATGAATTCAAAAATTAAACGTAATATTTAGAATATGTAACGCAAAATGATATCATGGTCCTGGGATGACAGCAGCAGACAATAGCAGAAAAGGCGGTAGAAATAGTCTTGAATGTGTGTGATTTAAAATTTAAAAAAATGCGACTGTGTAAAATATTTCGAATTCATGCAGATATAAGAGATGTGCATACATACGTATACCAGTCCAATCTATTGATATTGACGTATACTGTGTGACGTGTACGACCGTAGTCGAAATGACACATGTATATGAATGGTGTGAGTAAAACAAAAAAAAAAAATGCAGATTGAGATACTATTGCCCGGGGTAGGTATTTGCTTATGCGGACCATAACTGAGATAACTAACACCTTCTGGACACATGTACCCAGTAGCAGGAACTCAGCTTACAGCAGAGTCCATCCAGAGTTGCTCTCCTCAAAAGGCTTACCATAGGAGAGATAACCTTTGCAAATAGGTAGGTCATAGATGACACTTAATTCCCTTTAGATTTCACTGGTTTAATTTTATTATACTTGTGTAAAACTATGAACATATTGAAATAGGATGTAATAGTATTTAAGTTCACACATAGTATGGATAACCATTTAGAATATTTACAACTGGGGACATTCAGAGAACTATGTAAACCCACAATGACTAATTAGTCTAACATTGAAATATTACTATTGCACTCAATTATATACTAGAACTAATCTTATGGAAGTTACGTAGCTGCAACTGAGGTTGCCCATGCCAGTATTCAGCCTAATCGCAATCTTAAAATGTCTCCCCAAAATATCTAGTTAAATCACTAAGTTGGTTATTACTGAAAAACTCCCACCAAATCTGAGAACGAGAACTCATGAAAATCAATCGGAGTTTTGTGAGCGTACAGCAATTAAAATAATAATAATGCAAATTCCAACATGGCTGGCTGGATGTCGCATCTCTTGTGAAATAATTAAAGTTTCGGCCATAGTGAACATATTTTCCAAAACAGACGTGGTTTTATTTAACTCACAATTAAATGAAGAGTTACCACTGATATTGGTAGTCGGCCGCATGTGGAGTCTTGTTCGGATCCGTGATCTTAGGCCAACGAGCCTGGGTACACGAAGGGAATACAGTCTATAGATTTAGTACACCACGTCACTCGCGGATGGCGAACTTCCTAAAAGAATCGCGTATGTAGTGCGAGCAGACTATATTAACATATATACACGAACCACCGTATTTTGTTTTTCATGTCTGCTTTATTTAAAGGTACGAAACTCGACTTGGATCTTATCAAAAGGAAATTCCTACTAGGTCTACGACAACTAGTCGTAGTCCTTCCTGGCGGCTAAATCCACAATGGCGATCGCTCCAACAAAAACTTAAAGCGTCCTTCTTCTCAACCAATCACGGCATGGCAACCTCGGTTCAAATAATTCAACACTGCGTCGTCAAGACAACCAATTAAATAAACATTAAAATTATTTATGGCCACGTAACCCATAGCAACTAACATGACCAATTTTGTAACAATTATAAAACATAGACGAATAAAAATTATCATATGCAAAACAAACACTTGAAATTAAATAAAATAGATTACTGCCATTAATCAGAAAAGAATGAACATTTGCACGCTACACAAAACACAATACGTAAATCGTTAGATTAATCAAAGAAGTCATCATCACATAATAATTAATAAATAATAGTTTCCATTAGCTAATTATAATACTTCCAAAATGTAAGAATTGCAGGTTTTACAGCACATGTCATTACTTTCTTAACTACTAACGTCGGAAGTCTGTAAACTTCAGTTGATCTGTACATGTGAGAATGCAGTTACATGAACTATCACACCGTATTAAAGAATTGAATGGGTAGCAATTTTGTATTGCATCGAATAATTCTCATAAGCACGAGTTTACTAGTACTCAGACTCGTACCTAGGTCTACCAATCAGATGTCAGGTTCTTCTTCCTAACATTTTATTAACTAACTAAAAATATGTAAAGCACAGGAATCCAAGTACTCACATCCTAGTACTTGTCGATAGGCACACACACAAAGTAGGATGACACCGTTTTTTCACGCTTGTTTGGTATCTGCTCTGTGGCCATAGCTGGCAACATCAATAACCTACGTTGCAGCACATGCAGCATCACACAACAAAGATTTTGATTCCTGCTACATTGCCAGAGTTGTGAGAGCCCTACCACTTTCAAGAAATTGCTCAGAACTCAGACACTGGGAATTAGCTCACCAATTTATAACTAAATCCAGGCAGCCGCCTGGCCTCAATATAAGATAATCAGCTCCTTACTATACCTGCAATTTTTCAGTTTTCCCGTCCCACCCTAGTTCACCACCCGGCTGCTAGGTTTACTACTAACAGCGCCCTTCCACCATACTGCAGTGTCCTACAACTCGCCGCCTAATGAAGCTGGCTTAGCCAGCAAAACGTTGCGATCGCGCAACTGCGTGAAAAAACTGTGTCGTCAGATCTTGTGTGTGTGCCTATCGACAAGTACTAGACTGCGAGTTCTTGGATTCCTGTCTTCTACATATTTCTAGTAGCCTAGCAGCCTGTTTGCAATATTTACTAAGTAACAGTAACTGTTCATTTTTGCTACTGGCTGCCATTATAGCGAATGTTCATTGTGGAAATAAGAATGAATGAATGAAGAGATTTGCGGTGCTCTTTACAGCGAAGTATTGAGAGCCGATGAGGGTGATTGAAGTGAATATGGGGGTGAAGGGAAAGGGGGAACGGGAGATCCCTGAGAAAACCCGCCCGCCAGCTACATCGTCCGGCACGTTTCCCACTTGCGGAAATCCGCTGACCCGGCCGGGGATTGAACCCGGTTCGCCTTGGCGAGAGGCGAGCTATTGCAATGATTTTTATGGATTAAAGTTGGCCAACCATTGATCTTCGTGACCTGATGTTGCAGCATTAGAGACTGTACACGGAGAAGAAACTGATTACTAAGATATCTGAGGGATTACGGAGTAACTCTGGCCATAATGTGCAACAAATCCATTATCAAGGACACAATAACTGAAACAAAAAATGTTATTATGTTGTACTGAGTGTCGATAGGTTAGAAGCATGTTGAGTATGGAGCAATTACTGCAGAAGAAGTTGCAGTACTCCGATAAAATGTTATTGTGTTGTACTGAGTGTCGATAGGTTAGAAGCATGTTGAGTATGGAGCAATTACTGCAGAAGAAGTTGCAGTACTCCGATAAAATCACCATCGAACAGTAACGGCCGCCACGTTACCAACATGTGTAAATTTCAGTTTAGGCTAGTTGGGAATCTATGTAGTTCGGTTCTCCGTGGTGGGAGGCGAGTCGTCTAACCACTACGCCATTGCGACCCTTGTGGAATGCGGTGATTCAGCAGCCACCATTTATACTAGGGATAGGAAAATTTCGCGAGTTCAGTGATCTGCATGTTAGACTCCACAATCCTTTGTATAGTTGAACCTCAGATGTTTGTTCATTGGCTGTTGTCCCAGTGCTAGCCAACATTTGACAGTGCGGGATTCTCCTCTTGTTCCCTTGCAAGTCGGCTATTGACGCGGAGTCGTCCAGGGTGTGTCTGATAAACTCTGATCGAATTGAAAAAGTGACGTCATTATACACTTGTATGAAATGTATCTTGTCCTGGAATGAATTCGCGAATTTTTCCTATTCCTAGTTATACCGTAGGGTCTCCCGACCGCAAATAGTTTTCATCACACATTCAAGGAAAACAACCATTGCAGGAAAATCCTTCACAACTATTCAAATAATGAAAAGCTCGAAACATCAATGTACAACAACGAATAGAAAGAACATTTAAATAAAATTATAAACCAAATTAAATTAGGCGAATATTTAATACATAGAAAAATAATTCAGTGTTACGGAACAAGTTACCGTCACATTTTTAACACAATCTTTTTATTTTTTTAAATATAGTTATAAATAATGTATTTATAATTTGGCACATAATACTGTGTTAAATGGATCGATGTATGTATGGCTGAGCACCTAGTTCCAAGCCTTGGGTTTCAGCAGAACTCTCTTGCTAGCCAGTGCACAGTAAGTACAATTTTTCTCCCAGATGACAGTCAACACTGTCGGCTATGAAGGTGTTCTGGTGGCTAGCACAGTAGGCGCTCAATGTTTCCCTTCAAATCCTGCTGCGCCGTGAACGCTTCGCTACCAAAAGTAGCATCTACACATTACTGTTAAATAAAGTCCTCAAAGTAACGAGCGAATCCGAAAGAGATTTCTTTAAGATTTTAGGAGTTGGTTTCCTGGCGCGGCAAAATACAACTCTACAACAGAGACACTGAAATTTCGAAGATGCATTCGGCAACAAGCTTAGACTCCATAATCTTTTGTGTACTCATCTCTAAGTTAGTTGTTCATTTACTGGTCCTCCAACTCTACCTCAGAGTAGGGAAATTAGATTATATGTCTTTATTAACGATTCTGTGGCAGACTGAAGGTAGAGTGCTTTCTCTCCCACTTCACCACATAATACTGTAGTTACATGTTACGTTATTACAATTACTTAAGTGGATTTACAAAAAAAAATTCATTGAAAATAGCTACGGAAACTGGAATTATTTAGAAACATATCAGAAATGTGAAAGAAAACGAACAGTATGTTTTACAAGCAAAGAAAGGAAACGTTGTAACGAACTGGAATTACAAAGGAAATCTTTTTGCCATTACATGTACAAGATTTAGTTTGCACCGGGTACAGTCCTCTTTTTTTTTGCGGGTTAGTTATTGGCTCAAATTCGTAGAGGGTGTGGCTTACAAACTGCGATCCAGTGGAAAAATAGAGTCAAATGTACATATGTTTAAATTCTAGCTTTTCCTCAAATTGATTCCTGAAATTTCCGAGTCTAGAATCATCAGGGTTTCGTTGCGGCTATTAAATACTTGTCGGGTCCATTGAATTTCGGTATACGGGTTTTATGTGCAAGTTGTGAGTGAACGCGTTTCTTATAGACTTTCCTTACATTCTCGGGTCCTCGAACGAAATTCAGGTTACGCCGTACTAAAGCGGCTTTTAAAAGGGTGTCAAAAGGGTGTCTGAGAAGAGCACAAAAGTTAAGACTGTTTATCACCTTCGTACATTCCAAGTCTCCAGGACCTGGCTGTACTGGCATTCAAGCCTGTAAATTGTCGGTAGATGCTGATCGATACCATGATTATGACATATTTGTGCAAATGGTCGCTATTATATGATGGGCTTGGATTGGCTACATCTAAATAATCTGAGTGGCATATTTTTATTCCTACAAAACCGTCTAGGTAGGGAATAATTTGCAGATTCTGGCATCGTGTATTATTCAGTCTTCAAGAGAGGGGGCAGGAAATTTAATAATTGAGTGAGAGACTTTTGCATGTTTGACTATGCATTATTTCGGCACAATATACGAAATTAATTGATAATTGACTAAAAAAAATGACTTTTTAATACCGATAATAAATACAGGTTTACTATTTGACATATGCCTATAAAACCAATATGGCTGTCAGAAACAAACATATGCTTGAATAATTAGTGGGGGTAACTGCCGATAACCTTCGGGTACGTTCAACAAATACGAATCGACGGCTTCCGAGCACTCTCTGAGTGGAGACGAAGATTGCCGAGCTCGTCCGAGTCGAGCCGAAGACCGCCAGCCACAAACACATAGCTCCCATTTAAAATACATTGCACCAGAATTTCCTATATCCTACTACTAGGTACAATTAATGCATTCCTGAAATATAGTAAATAAAAATAAACAGCTTCTGATACTGACAAAGCAGGAAAAATGCAATACTTTAAAAAATATGGGAAACACTGTTTATGGTTGTTGATTGCGTTGTAATTAAACGACGTAAATCTGTTAGCATAAGTTCGCCGCAGACAAACATAAAAAAAATCAGAACACATATCAATATACATCTGAATTGTAAAACATTTTTTAAAAATTAAGACTTTTTAAATCCCATTACTGGTTTCACGAAGTTAATGTTTATCTTCTCATTGACATTCGTAGGCTCTATAACTGCGGAATTGCGCTTTCATGGCAGCACAGTAACATAAAAACTGCGTATCATATCAGATAAAAAATTAATTATAATTTGTTCCGTGACAGTCGTAACGTCGGCTCAGAACACGAATTCCTTGAACAGCGCCCTGACTACGTGACACCGCTTCGCTAAAAATTAAATTGTTGTGACGTGATTCCTGGCCAGAGATCAAGGCGAACACAGTCATTAGCTTAACCCGATGGCTTTCGGTGTGATATTAGACAGTCTACCCGTCAGTCCGGAGGTCGTGCGATTGAATCACGCCCCGGGAATGTGAGCCAAATTTCGACTACAAGAATGTTTCAGTTCGAACATTTTCCTCGACACAGGCCGGATAAAAGAGCGAACTCCTAATAAAGGAATCAGGATTCCATTTAAACCTCTGGGCGGTTAACTTTTTTGTGCTCGAGGTCGTCTAGATTTCGTCTTCGGGGTGTAGTGTTTCCAGATAAAGCGTTGATAAACTGTGTACTTGTTCACCGCTTTTGGATTTAGCTTTAGTACATCATGTGAGCCATAGCCCGATTGAAATCATGCGTCTGTACGCACTATAAACAAGTTAAATATTCTCTTTTAGCAATTAGCAACACAGGGTAATGTAAATTGTGTTTATTTTGGTTGGAATGCATTATACTTCGAGATCAAAGGAAACGCAATTAAAAATTCCCGGCTTACTTTCGAACATAGCAACGGCTCAGTTCCTCCTTTTTATATTTAATCAGTTACAGAGAAAATGCATATAAGATATAACAGTATTCCTGTATATTCCGAGAAAATAAAGAAATAATGAATACGTTAAATCAACGTTTAAATACTGCAGTTATTTTTACAGAAGAAACGATTGTGTCAGTTACTATTTTTTATCTTGGGCTGCATTGCAGCCCCTTAAGTGCAGTAAGTTTAAAAGAACTAAAATAATTTGCTTATTTGGAGTTTATTTACTTATTTAAATGCATATTGCTTATTTATTCTGCATCCCAGTTTTTAAGCACCCTTCACAATTCTATTTCAAAACCTTACTACGAATGCAAAAACAGTCTTATTAGAGGCTGGAAATAAGCTTCATGTAACAGTTTTGTGCCAGATGAGACTGTCATATCGTTTGGCGTCGCCACTGAAGGGTTACCGGCTACCGAGATAAATTCAAGGGCTGAAGTGTTTGCCGTAGAAATACTGCTATTTACGAAATCTTGTACGAAGATGGCTTCCACCGCTGGGTGGGCAAGAATGGCCGTCAGTCGTGTGCAAGGAAACTGTGACTTTCGTGTTTTTTCTCACGTGCTATATATAATTAGCAGGTCAACAGGGGTCATCTATTTCGCAATGAAACAGCGTGTTCGCTCATATCGTTGGTATGCCTGATCCGCGTTGGTGAGGGCAACGGGTTTTTGCACCGACCACCCACGATTGCCGTGGTGCAAACACGTAGAATGGGACATAATTTATATCCCTCCGGTATTGAACAAATTGTTGAGGGTTTTTAAGTAATTAAGACGTTCTGTTGCTTTTAGCCTTTCTCTACGTGAATAGGGTACGCAAACCACCAAATTATAGCCTTAAACTCTGCAGGTGGATGATGACGCAGCCCCTTAGTTACAAGTATGTTGTTAAAAAATCCCGTATAGTCATGGAAGTTTTTACGAAAATGTGCCAGAAATATGGTTCGTATTTACGAAAAAACAAAAATGAGACTGTGTTAAAATTGGTAATCATATTTTACTGAATGGTGGCGTTATCTGGGGCCCGTTTCACAAAACTACAAGTTTACAAGTTACAAGTACTACTATCTACAACTACTCGTAGTAACAATAATATCTACAAGGGCTTGTAATTTGTGTTCCCTGAAAAGTTTCAGTACACTAGTAATTACTGTTTCTTTTCTACAAACGTGCTCGTTTATTTTGCAAGTAGACAAAGTGCCGAAATCAAATGAAAATTAATTGACTGCACTGAACAAAGTCAGAGAAACTAAATATGCCTTGTTTGGTACTTGTTCAAATATGTTAACGACGCCCAAAAAATTATAGAAATGAGAGAATATTCCAGACCGTGCGATGGCTTTTGGCCTTAAATTTCAGGAAAGATATGTAACCTAAAAAGGAATATATTTTAGCCAAATTAAAAAAAAAATTACGCATTACATTGGTAAGAATTGAAACAATACTGTTTTGCTACAACATTAGATATATTTTATGTTACATGCACCAAAAAAAATAAAATAACTACAATCGTTTTAGCTGATATGAGTGAGATACACATTTATGTAGAATTTTTATTTTGTATTGCATGATACTTTTGCCTGTCGATAATGAGATGGGAAATATGTAAACATTATATAATCGTATCCTGGGTTTATAAGCTGTTAGCGAAGCCATATATCTTATGTACACACACAAAAAAATACATATCCACTCTTAACCTAAATGATCTTCGAAGTCTGTGATACCCAAGTTCGTTATACTTGTTTGATCTTCTTGTGAATTTCTAATAAACATTTGTGTTCATGATTCACAAAAACAAAGTTTTAGAAATTCGATTTATATTGAATTAGACGTCAAACAATCCATTATTAATAACTTGTATAAATTTCTACCCATCTCTCAATTCTTGTAAGAAAATTATATTTTTTTACAAGTGTTTAGAGTAGGCGTGTAGATTCTTGAAACCGATCTACGTGTAACTATTCAATAACTCAATTGCAACTTGTGAAAATTGACCTGTAGATACTAGTAAACGCTCGTAGGTTTGTGAAACACTAATTTTTTACTGCTCAAAAGTCTTCCCACTTGTAACTTGTAGACTTTTAGTTTTGTGAAACGGGCCCCTGATCGGCCTGCTTCATTTTAACCTGCTTTGCTTTGGAAATGTAGGTATATGAAATCCGAATCCGAATGTCTGTATGGATGCACGTCCATTCTCTCCCATGGCAGTAACTTATTAATCCCTGAAGAGGTTGTAATAAAATTCTGTAGGATTATATTGCCAATCACTATCATCCGACGCAGCCTTTTATAAAAGCACATCTTCTGTATTCATAAACCTCTTCGAGTGCAGACTTCTAAGTGTAATCCGCGACGTATGCATCCACGTATGTGCCCAACCAACGTTGCGCAATCTAAAGGCTGTCCACGATAAGCGAACACTTTTGTAATCAACCTTAGAAAAAAGTCGCTGCCCCTACCTGCATATATTTTAACTGGTGCGCTGAGTGACATGCACCCATTGGTAACGGTGGATGGGAAGTAGTTCGTATTTTAAAGTCGAATAAAAAAGTATTATGTAACAATGTCTGGTAACTTAAATTACTTATTTCGCTTTTTTTAATGAATTGAAAAGTAAAAAATTAGCAGATTTATAAAATATTTATTTTTCTAATAATTTCACGGTTTCACTTGACCGACGCATGAATAAAGTTATAAGGCTCATGACAATGTTAATCTTACATAAGGCGGAAGAATACACAACATACATGCAAGTAGATGTTAAGACATGCCCCCCCCCCCCCCGGCTCAACATCCCTTCAGCACATTTTTTTGATAACATCCTGCTGTACAAAGAACGTATATGGCAACATGCAATATAAAGTGCTTTAATTTAAAACACATGATTATAAATGAATTACTTACCCTAATTGTGGTTATCATGCAGTTGTACAGCACATACTGTCAGTAAAACTATTTTAAATATATAAACACATATATTTAAAAATCTGCAGATCACATTACTTACAAAATAAATGAACGAACCATAATTGTCTTGCTCAAGATTAGTTATACACTAAGAGACAAGAAATGGCCATTTTTGCTCATTTCTGTGAGAAAGCTTGGTATTCCCATATCTTGCTCACTTCCGCTTTTTTATACATTCTGTTGGAATCCAATCTAGGATACCAACACATTACACTGTATCAGTAGCTTCGTTTCCTCTATGATATTTTTTCTTTTGAATGTTTATCGGTTAGTAAACGCAGCTATTCATACAGTATAATATGTTGGTATCCTAGACTGCAGTACAAATAAATGTATGAAAAAACAGAAGTTGGCAAGATATGACATACTTCCTCACAGAATAGCGTTTAAATTAATTTTTTTTCTGGTAATGATAAACAGATTTATTGGTAGGTACTGTGCTGCCATGAAAGTGCAAATCAGCCGTTCCAAAGCCTGAGAATACTACCTAGAAGACAAACATTAATGTTGTAAATCAGTAATCAGAATAAAAAAGCCTTTGTTGAAGTTTTTTGCTGTCATTAAGTACAGAAGGTTTTTTATTTTATTTTTGAAAACTGACATGCATATTGACATACGTTCGTTTTTGTATGTTTCTATGTAAACATATGCGTCAAAGATTTATTTTGGATGCAGTAAAACATAACAATTTTGAATTTTACATCAAATTATTTAAAAAATATCATAGTAAATGGTTTTATTCGGGAAAAATGGCATCACATACAATATACAATGTGCACAAGTTGAACAATGTTTGGTACAATTATAAAATTATTAGTTTTTTGGCATCTAACGCACTTAAGCTGTGCTGAGAGAAATATGGCAAAACGTATTGCGGTCGAGGACGCTTCGTATTTTTAAGACATGCAATGGATTTCAGGTGGTGTTGCAGGAGATGAAGGAAACTGCTTAACCTAAATATAAATGTAAATGTGCAGGAGCTTTTAAATTGACGTCAAGAACGTGGCGGTATGCCTTTTGCCAGTTAACACGAAAAGCGTTCACTCACAAATTACACATAAAATCTTGTAGCAAAATTTCTTCTACCATGAGAGTTCTCAAAGGAATAAACTGTACGACCATATATTACCCCCCCCCCCCCGAAACAAATAAATTCGTGCACACCAACCCCACAGCTAAAGTTCGTTTTCGGCGGCATTTTCAACACAACATGTAGGAAGCGTGCAACTGTCGGTAATGGACTATGGGATTTGAATGCACTGGTATTTATCCTTTCCATCAAGGTAAAATATTTCCAGAAAAGTTCCTACCTTCAGCCATTTTCGATAATGAAATGCCTGGCGATCATGACAATGAATGTGAAGTACAGAATGGATAATCATCATAAATGGCCACGTCATCAAATAGTAGATCTGTGCACCAAGAGTCAGATAATGGAACATCTTTGAATGCATCCATGCCCTTTTCTGTTGGGTTGCCAGCACCACAAGAAGAGAAAAGAAATAAAGTTATTACTAGAGAAAAGAGATCAGCTTGTCACCTGACATCTTCAGGACACACTGAAGAAACGAGAAAAAAGAAGAAATTAACTTATGAGAAGGTAGCAGTGGCACGCAACAAGTCAACAAGAAGTCACCATGTTAAGCACGATGAAAAACATGAGCGATGGGGCAGAATGATGAAACAAAGCCCAACTTCTACGAGTTCCAGCGAAGAGTTCTCACAATCATCTGATGAAGACAACACGACATGTGGCTTCTGTGGTATGAGGTATTTTGAAGAAAAGTAACTAAGTAAAAGTGACTGGGTAGGTTGTCAAAAGTTCTGTGGATGGTTTCATGAAATTTGTGTAGGTGCCAGTGAAAAAAAGAAAAAAAAAAAATATATATATATATATATTTGTGGCAAAGGTGTTTAAAACTTTTTGAGGACTATTGTAGACTTTATAAGCCTAATACATGGTTATGAAGTAGCGAATTATGGTATCCAAATTACCCCATGTGCAGTCCAAATAGCCCCACACACTCTGAAATTTCATACTTATGTAGAGTTTTGCTATATAAATTTTTGTCAGCAAATGCATACGCTATTAAGTTTCATTGTGACTTCATCTGTTGTACAACATTTTGAGCTAAATTTATGCGTTGTGTTATATCTGATAGCTTGCACTGGTGAGACATAATAAGGCTTTAATTTTGAAATGGTCCAAATAGCCTATCCATACTCGCCTCACTTCACCCTCCGACCAGATCTCTACACTACACACACGCCACTCCATTTCGCCTCTGTGTAATGGTCTGTTCTGTAACGGAGGGACGTATCCGGGAGCCGGGGCGACGCGGACGTTGTAGATCGGGGTGTTGACGTCGTGACCCAGCGCGTAGCGGATCGGCGATAAACTGCCGCAGGAAACGACCTGCACACGATCCAGTTTCCCGCCGCCGAGCCGCAGTGTATTTATTATACGGCGTGTGTGTGTGTGTGAAAGGCGGCGCTAGCATCACCCTTCCTCTTACAACCCCTTCCCCCCCCCCTCCTACTTAGCGTGCTCTGGTAATGCACCCATGCCGCGAGTGTCCATTACCAGTCCCTCGGGTATATTGCAGCTGTGCCCTCCAGGGTCGCCAACTTGTACGCTTGGAAAGTCACGGCGGTAGAGGCCTGGTTGTGTAGCATGCCTGAGACATGAGCGGGCAAGTTACAGCCAGGGCTGCATTAACCGTAAAGCAATGCTCACCTGCTTAACACATCAAGGCGAATTTGGTTGTGATATGGGGGGAAGAGTTACATTGCGAGATTTACTGTGGACTGTATAGTGCGAAAAACCAAACCGGTACAGCTGAAACAGGTTCCACAAAAATTGATCCCATATCTCTACGTAAGATTAGTTTTTATCATCTGATAACAGACGTTGCAATTACAAAATATAAGAGAAAACTTTTCAATTATAAATTGAAAGGAATGCAAAAATAAACATTGTTTTTTTATTTATTGTACGTTTTGTGGCATTTCCAAAAGTGCAATTTTACTTTGCGGTTTATTGTTTACATTTTCAATTTTATGTAGACAATGAGAACACCAAAATAGTTAGTGCTTAGGACCTCTAAAAGGTCTTAATCCGGCCCTAGTGGGGGCAAAATGGTGGATTGATCTGTAAATACGTTAAAAGTTTGGGATTTAGATTGTTTAAAATAGTTTTTGTTTTGGTCATACGAAAATGTTTTGTCAGATTTGCGGGGTGTGTCTAGTTCTACTATAAAAAAAGTTGTTGCAAAAAAGCCATTAAAAATATATTCGTTACTGCTTCGTTTGAAATTTCTATGACAATATAGGACGATCCCACAAAAAACTAAGAATGGCGTATTTGTTATTGCAAACATTTGAAAAGTCTAACAACCTAATGCGTAAACGTATGATTACAATTTCGCAAAGTTAGTGGGCTTAGCCAGATCCTTTAAATAAATAAATGAGTTAATTATAATTCCGTAATTTATTTTCAATAACTACAAAGAAAATACTCTCGGCTCATCATCAACACGATAATTTCTGTCACTTGCTATTTACAACTAATAAATTGAATAAATATAAATTACAATCACCTCAAAGAAATTCATGTAGTCGAATAACTAAAATCAGTCCCTATAAACAATGAATGAAAACCTATCGAATTATTTTACAAATTACATGACCATATTTGACAGTTCCGTTATTTACAATAAAGTCCGTATCACATGCTTATACAGTCGCACCTCAATTCAGACGAGATTACACAATTCCGAGATGTTCTAGATATCTCCGAGCGCCCCCGTTCACAGTTGCTCATCTAGTAGTCGTATAGTATTCCCTCTCACCTGTTGACACCACAAATACATCGTCTACCGTCGTTTCATACCCTCCGCCGTAGTCCGTCCTCTTCGTCGATGTCCATCGCTGCACCAGACCCTGCCCGATTACTACATTTCAGCCAAATGCGTACCACATTGAACTGACTCCTATCCGGCTTGCGGGCGGGAGGGGGTATTAAGTACTGTCTACTCTGGTCCAGAATATTCTCCAAATGCCTTGTTTGTGCAAAGAAAATGTATTATAGGCTGTTCACGGTTAAATGAGCACTTTTGAAAGTCCTAATTGAAATATACTTGTACGCACATTGTGTATTCCTCTGCCTTATGTAAAATTAACATTGCAATGGGCCTCATTACTATATTCATGCGTCGGTTAAGTGAAACTGTGAAATTATTTAAATAGAGTATACATTTTACAAATCTGTTTTTTATTTTTTACTCTTCCAATGCATTAAAAAGACAGAAAGCGAAATTAATAATGAAGTTATCACAAATTGTTGCCCTATACCTTTTATTCGACTTTAAATACGGAACTACTTTACATCCATCGTTACCAACTTTACTGGGCGCATGTCTCTCAGTGAGCCCGTTGAAATATACGCAGGCAGGAGCAGTGACATTTTTATAAGGTTGATATCAAAAGTGTTCACTTTATCGTGAATAGCCCTTACGAGAACGTTCTTGTTGAAGGGGAGGAGGGACTCTGACGCCAGCCAGGTTGGCTGTCAATCATTCCTCCGACCTCCGGGCGACGGAACATTGATCGGGTCTGCCTGGGGCCCTCCCCCCTTCACAGTGCCGGACCGCGCACAACCCAGCCCGTGTCATGTACGGGAGACCAAGTGCGTAAAGGCTGTTCACGATAAAGTGAGCACTTTAGAAGAGAACCTCGGCAAAAAGTCACTGCCCCTGCATGCATGTATTTTAATGGGTGCAAGGAGCGATATTTGCCTAATAATGTTGGTAACGATGGATGGAAAGCAGTTCCATATCTTAACGGTGAATTTAAAGTGTTAGATAACCATTTCTGATAACTTAAAATTATTTATTTTGGTTTCTATTTCTTTAATGCATCAATTGTAAAAAAAAAAAAAACCAGATTTGTAAAGTAATTACTTTCTTAATAATTTCACATTTTCATTTGACCGACGCATGAATAATGTGACGAGGCCGATGACAGTGTTAATTTTACATAAGACGGAAGAATACACAACGTGCACACAAGTAGATTAAGCAGATATTTCAAAAAGTGCTTATTTTACCGTGAACAGCCTTGAACGATATTTAAGCGCCCAATAAATAATTACTACCGTATGTATTCGTCTATAATTAAATTGAAGTACGTCACCGAAACTTCTGCTTCAAAATCCTTTCTTTCCCTGAAGCTGCAGAATGGGAAGTGGATTTTCGTGTTGGCCGTGCTGATGTAAATCACGGCGATTCGTGACTACATATATTTTTAACGAGTAACGGGCAGCTCGACTGGCCGTTACTAACGCGCCGTAAACATTCCAGGATAACCAGCATAAAAAAGTTGTAAAGGACTTTCCATGTAATTTCCTTAGTATAATGCGTTCCCCTCGACCCCTTCCAGAAAAGTACACTTACTCAGTGGACGAAACAATCAGTCTCAGAAACTACTTTAAACCAGTGTACGATTATGTGGAATATCACGAGGGGGGAAAACCTGCAAACAGGTATTGCTACCAGTAACCAAGCTATTTATAAGAAATGGAACTTTGTTCTCATACTGTTTGTGGCTTTATGGATACAAGTTCCATGCTGTTAAAAGTAACATAATAGTAGAAATTCTATTTCATTTCGTTTAACATTATCGTAAATTCTCTTTGTAACAATTCACTCAGTGCACAGACAAAGGTTTCAGAATGTATTTAATTTCGAGGAACGACAGAAAAGTTGCATTTTTTTTAAACGTAGAGAAAGCTGATAAACCGCTTATGCGCATATTTCTGGTATATTGGCTCAACATTTCCACCAAACATTTCGTAGATGGTGTGGAGATATTTTATTTGGAGAAACATAACGGGCTTTACAGCAGTTTTTTTTTGCTTTGAATAAGCACTATTTAAACATAACCTACAGTAACTTCTTAATTAAACACTTATTTTTCACGAGTGTAACGAAATGTTTTCTTCGATCAGTGAGTACGCTGACGAGGAGACTGGACATTTGAATGTTCCGTCAAAGGCGTAGCGGTTCGCGGGACGATCCCAGGAGAATGGGTACAGTCTGGACGGAAACCCGGACGGTTGGCAGCCCTTTGCCCGGCAGGGCGATGGCGTCACGAGCCGATCGCCGTTGCAGACGCGAAACCATCACCTGTGGCCTCGAGTGCAGACATAACGACCCTCTCATGTCTGGTAACGACCGCGGTGGGAAAGACGGGAGCTTGCTTTTTACACGTCACGAGCGCACGCGAGCGAATAAGCGTTTACAACCCGGGATACGTCTGGACGCGAAGTGCAGGGAGTTAATTGTTGCTGAAGCGGCGCTTCCTAGCGTTACGCCCACACGATTAGGCTCGGCTGGCCGTCTCGTACATTGTCGGCGTCGTCTCTTGTACGGGTTTATCAGCACCGACTTCGCACACTGTAAAAGAAAAAAAAAAGTTGGCAAATTTACTTGACGATTCCAAGGTAATTTTCAGGAACCTTGTAAGCAATCTACTTTCCCTTGGTGCGCGATACGGGACACGCGCCGGTGCAATATCACACCACGGAGAATTAACGAGTCACGTCATGCATTTGCAGGGTCTTTCCGGGCACGCGCTGGGCGTTAACTGATCGAGGGGTTTGAAACTAAACGATACGCCACAAGCTTGGCTCACAACCATCCGTCGCTTTTTTTCGTCCGTCAATTGAAACTGACTCACAACAGTCCGTCATTCGTCGATCCGTTCGGCTAGGAAATGTTCAGTGTTACCACCCAACCACACGAACTTTTTCCGCGCAGAGACAAATGTTTTTAAGAATGTCATAAATCAATTCTCTTTCCCTAACATCATTTATCAGCATTTCCTCTGAAAATCTATAAGTCGTCTTCAGTTCAATTCAAAGGTGAAACGTGCAGAAGTAAACGACTTCACTGCCTTGTGTATTTAAAAAGAAAAATATTCAGACAAATAAACAAGTGACTGTTTTCCGACCGCCATGTCCAATGAATGATATTACAAGATGGTGAATCATTCGTCGGTCCGTAGAAAGTTAAAGTTTGAGATATATTTGATGGATTGAAAGGATAGAAAAAAAAGTTGCCCGGCATTGGTCGAAGATCACGTGGCCGACGGACGGATGGGCGACTGACGGATGAAACGGATGGTTGTGAGTCCGGCCATATTACAAAGTTTGTTGGGATTAATAACACTGAATCATTTCAGTCAAAGATAAACATACCGATTAAAGCGTTGCAACGACGAACATTTTTTTGTACTAAACTGTACCAGCATTGTTATAACTCTTTGTTGCACATCTGAGACTACACAATAATTAATTATACAGAGATGAAACATCTGTACACGTCAACAAAATTACGTCGCTAGACCACAACTTGTGGGATCACCGTTCTCCAATCAGGACCCGGTAGTTTAGACCGAATTCACAATAGTCCGTCGCATCCGTCAATCGTCCGTCCGTCTGTCGTTTTTGTCATCAGTTGAAAGCGATTCACAACAATCCGTCGTCCGTCAATACTTCTGTACGCAAAATTTAAGTGCGAAAATTTAAAATCGCTGTCTTTCTTTAGTTGGACGTAATTTTGTTTGGAAATAGGACTTTCAAGAGAGAAATATTTAGGGAAAATAATTTTTTTTCGTAATAAAAATTTATAAATTGTTACATTCAAAATTCCATAATTATTACCAAATATATATAAACACAGATACACGCCTTGAATTTTTCTTCAAAGTGCGTATTCTCGTCTAAGAAATGTCAGAAGACGGTGGATCATCGTCCGTCCGTCATGAAGAGATTTGGACGACCCTTAACATCGAGGTCTTGAGAGCCGATGAGGGTGATTGGGTGATGGAGCAGCGCCGGAATGAAAGGGCGGGGGAAACGGTAGACCCCCGAGAAAACCCGCCGATCAACGGCATCGTCCGGCACGATTCCCACATGCGAAATCGAAACTTAAAGTTTGGTAAATATTTGACGGATGGACGGATAGAAATAGAAGTTGCCCTGCGATTGGTTGAAGATCACGTGACCGCGGGCCAGACGGACGGACGACTGACAGATGCGACAGACTATTGCGAATCCAGCCTTTTTTTTTTTGAGACGGCAGCCGAACCAGTAGGGGACTTTCCGCAGCGCGCGGTGGCTAATCAGGCACAAGGGCCGTACCCGGAACATTGTGCATCCAATTATAGAATGAGTTCACCCACATCGAAGAACCACCACGCCATTTTGTCTCTTTACGACCGCCTGTTTTCCGCGTGTGAAGATCCCACGACTAGTTGGACTGGAAAACACTTTAGTTCATAAACAGTTTCGTGGTTGGATGATATGAACTCTCACGCGTCTCAAGTGTCTTCCAGCCTAATCACGGAAATCCAGTGTTGGAGTAACATAATTCCAAAAAGTCCTAGTCAAATAATGAATGTATCCTCACGCAGACACCCGGCCAATATACTGCTGTTGTGTGCACTGAAAATTATTTTGTTTAAACTGCGCACAAATCTTTTTCCGTAAAATCGGTGGCCCTACTTATCTACTTTGTGCCGGGACTAATAGCAAAAATGTGGTTTTGCTTAATGACATTCGCAGCAGCGGTTTATGAGACTATGGACACAGAGTATAATCCATTCAGGGTCACTTCTCACTTTTCCGAAGCCCTGCTGAAGTTCTACTTCCAGGATATTCCTCCGCTTCGTGAAAACTAAGCTTAACTAAGTATAGAAATTAACACCAGAAGACAACGCACGGAATTGTGTGCGCACTCGGTTGTAGCAATATTTTTCATGAGAACTATTTCTTACAAGGCGCTACCAACACACACGTTTTCTCACTATTTTATTAGTTTTTATTATAAATGAAATATATAATTTATAAATAAAATATATGTAAAACTTCATTTTAACGAGACATAAGATACTGTTATGTAACAGGGGTATAAAACGCTTGTGATACATGGCATATCTAGCAAATAACTAAACATGTCATACACAGGATGATTTTAAAAAGTTTCATTCAAAGAATGTGAAGACCCCGTGAATAGATTATACAGGCTGTTCACGTTAAAGTGAGCACTTTTTAAGGCCCTTCCAAATGGCTTTAACCACTAATAAATATATTTTGTGGCTGCTTCAGACGTTGACTTTTGGGATTGGCAAAATGTATAGATTGTGTTTATTAGTCACATGGCAGTGTTTCTATTAGAAAATGTAAAAAATATAGAAAGTTACTTATAGCAAACATTTAGCAGGGCCTTGAAAAGTGCTCACTTTACCGCGAATAGACTATAGACAAGTTGACAGAGAAATGGCGTGGTGATCCCTTCGCCGAGGGCTCAATTCGCTGATCTACTGCACGAGGCTCTGGGAACGGGACTTGTGTCTGGATGGCTGCTGCGTTCGTTCTGTGAGAAGTCGAGTGTTGGCTAATGGGCAGGACCACATGTTTTTCGCGAAAAGATCTACGCGAAAGCCAGATTCCAATGTCCAATGCCATACGCGCAGTTTTCCTTGTGTTGGCCAAGTGTCTTTGTCGGGAGACAGTTCCTTAATTGGCGGAGGCCAATCAGAATTCGGCGAATCTGACACTGGGTGTCGGTTCAACGCCTGACAGTTAAAATGATCTAATCACAAGAGTGGATCTGAGCTCTAGTGTTTTGGGGTACAAGTCGTCCCTGAAATCTTTTCGCGAAAAACAGGTGCCCTACTACAGGTAGAGCTGGTGATTTTTCGCGAAAAAATATGAGTACACGACAGACTTAAATACTATAAGCACCCAAAAGCAGTTTGTCTACTGCCATTGGTCGCTGTCTGCTTAGGAAGTCTTTTGTATATTTGACCGGGCCACTCAGAACTGGGCGACATCTGCACGGCTCCTGTGTAATTCGTGTGCAGACAGTTAACACGTGTCAAAAAGTAAATCAGCCAATCAAGGTAGGTAAACGACCCATGCAGTGTTTTGAAATATATCTTGTCTTGAAATATTTTCGCGAAATTTCACTACCTTTACTTATAGGTAGAGATCCTGAGAATTTCGCGGGTTCATTTCTAGACAATTTGGAATTCACAAACATCCACGTTCATGTTACTTTATTTGGTAATTGGTTGACTCATGAGCCAATAACAAACATACAATGAATTGGGCGCCCAACCACGTCTTTTGCTACCACAACAATCAACCAATAAACAGTTGATATCTGCATGAGAGTATATAAGACTGTGAAGTCTAGCCTATGGGTCATTGAACTCGCGGATTTCTCAGGTCTCTACTTATGGACTGCCAGTTGCGAGGGGGTTTCCAGGCGCTGATTGGCGGATGGTCTTCCAACATGTTGTTGTGCTGGCCAGTGCCGCCATATTGCTGGAGTGTGCGATTGAACTCGTGGAATAAGCGCACCGAAAAAAAGTTTTGTTGAATCAAACAAGATTTGTTTGGTGCAAACAAATTATTTTGTTTGTATAGGGCCTGTGAAATATTTTGTTGCTGAAACCAAATAATTTGCTGTTCTCATTTGGTTGCCCCAAACTGTTTGATTTGGGTGGTGTAACTAAAGACTTTTTTAGCTACACGTACATTAAACAGTTTGAGCCATATAAAAGAATTTTACAAGTTTGCGCGAGTTTCGAACTTAGATCAGCTGCTTCCGAGCGCTACGCTTTAGTAATCTCAGCTAATGTGACAACTGATGACGCCGGAAAGCTTTTAAATAGATATACTGCAAATATTGGGCAACGTGTGCAAAAACATATTTCAAGTTTTATAGCTTTGCTTGTCAGTTTCTTGTTGCGTTGATTTATTAATATGTTGATACGATTGTTAAGTATCAATAAATGTGCTAATAAACCCGATTACTATCGTAATTTTTACAAATAATACAAACAAACTTTCGAACTGTATTTTCGAACGAAGGCAGTCAAATGAGTGGCCAAACAAATATATACTCCTGACAAAGACACGTGGCCAATAACCGAAGGAAAACTGTACGTATGTCATAGGACATTGGAGTCTAGCCTTCGCGTAAACTTTTTGTTTTTCTTTCATAAATGTGGTGGCCCTATAGTATATATTATCCATTCCAAGATTGCAGGAGTGATAAACGTTGATTGTTGTGGACGAAAAGCCAATGACATGTCAAGTCACAGAATACAAGGAATGAAAAATTGTTCGGACATATTATGTAATTTTTAAAAATGCGCAGCTTTAACTTCGGATTTATGAGCTCTGCCAATGTCGGGCAACTTCTCCCCAGGAAGGAAATAAATGTATTACGGTGGTACGGCAGGTGCGAGGGAGTGCCTGCAGATTTGTCCTCCCGCCTGCCAGCTACCTGTAGTTGGTGCTTTGCGAGTCGATCTGCCTCTCTCTTTCACTTGGGTAGGGTGGAGCCAAGCCCGTTCTTAAGACCGGCGCCACTATGATGCCAAGCGCAGCAATTGAAATTATCAGTTACCTCCTCTAATGTCAAGTATTATTCGAATACTCGTGTGTGCATGCATAAGTACAGGTGCTTGCAGCATGGAATTAATTGTTTCGCTTCGCGGTACAAACTCAGGCAACCAGTATTGCGCGTGATTGCGGACGCTGCATGTTGGGTTGAAGTATTACCTCGTGTCGATAAAATACAAGAAAAAAGTTTTTACAAAGCGAAGAGAAAAAAAAAGTTGTGATTGGTATATTTATTGCTTAGTGTAAAGAATTACCTACATCACAAGCACGTAAAGACTATTCACGGTGAAGTGAGCACTTTTGAAAGCCCTCTCATTTGGAATCAGTCAATAAATATACCGTAATTTAGCCTTAGATAAAACTTCCGAGTGCAGTGGAAAAGATACACTGTGATTATTACTTACATGACAATATTTATTTTTAAAAAAGGCAGTTAAAGGATAAATGAAGGCTGAAAGGAAAAAGCAACTAGGGTTTCAAAATAGCTCACTTTACCGTGAACAGCATTTAACTACAATGCATAATGTTTTCCTACAGTGAATGCGAAGGGAGAGTGATTCTTACAGTTGACTGCTCATGACATGTGCGTTGATGTACGGTAGAAAAAAATAGCAATAACTTCCTTGAGTGCTGACAGGCGATTCAATACAAGCCGCCACTTGGAGTTGATGGAGCGGTGGTTAAAGCTTCTGAAGGCCAGTAAGTCACAATTATGTTGGTTCATGAGCCTATTGGTGAAGTGAAGTGCTACATTAGGAAAACGAGGTTGTGGGTTTGAATCTGGTTTGAAAACAGTTTCTGGATAACATTGTGTTAGTCCATTCAGTCACCATGATGCGTGGATATGTTGTGCATGAAGAATATTTATGGATAAGCGTACAGACTGTTGACGGTAAACTGAGCACTTTTCAAAGCCCTGCTAAACATATACTTGTATGCACTTTGTGTATTCTTCCACCATACGTGAAATTAACATTGCCATGGGCTGATTACTTTGTTCACACGTCGGGCGAATGAAACTGTGAAATTATTAGCAAATTAAACATTTTACTAATGTGCAAATTCTTACACGTGTATACATGAGAAAAAACAAAAGGAAAAATAAATAAGTTCAGTATTCATAGATGTTTATTCATATTCAAGACTTTTAATTGAACGTGAAGGCATGGAACTATTTCCTCTATGTCCTTTACCAACTTTACTGGGCGTATGCCAGAGTTCTGTTGGTATTAACTGCCTGTGTTAACAATATTTATATGGTCCTTAACCAAATTTAGATGGCTGTGCTTATTTTGACAGTCTAAATGATTCTTGCACCACACCACCACACACACACACACCACCAACCACACACACACACGCACGTTTTCAGTGTAATCTATTTCGCCGGATCGCATATCGGCTATTATATCGGCTCGTCAACTAGGCCTTATAAAAACTTGCAAAAGAACAACTGCGGCAGCAGGTATGGTATAACTAGGGATAGGAAAATATTTCGCGAGTTCAATTACCTGCATGCTAGACTCCGCAATCCTTTGTATAGTCGAACCTCAAATGCTTTTTCATTCGCTGTTTCCCCAGTGTTAGCTCACATTTGACAGTGCGGGATTCGCTTCTTGTTCCCTTGCAAGTCGGCTGTTGGTGCGGACTCGTCCAGGGCGTGTCTAATAAACTCTGATTCAATGGCAAAAGTGACGTCAGTGTACACGCGTTTGAAATCTATCTAGTCCGTAAATAAATTCGCGAATTTTTTGTATCCCTAGGTATAACATCGACTTGAGGGAAATCACTGGTACATTTTTTTAAACTCATTAACGTCACGTCTGGTCTATAAGGAAGCAATGCATCGAGCCCTCTCAAGACTGCGATATGAATCTTCGGGGAAACTGTATTTCTAGTAAATTATATATGTGACAGTGGGATATTATCACACAAGATGCAAGCTAATGGGATAAACTGCATTATGCTATTTGCCCTCTTCTCCGTCCAGCAATGGAACTGCGCAGAAAAGCGCTAAGTTTTTTTCTTTACAATTTTCACTATTTTTATCTTCAGATAAGATTAATAGGGCGAGAATTAAAAGCATAATGGCAGATTTTTTTTTTTACCTTTCATGTAAAATAGTCATATTACAACAATATTTATTTTTGAGATACGCTTACTGATTTTGTCTATACTACTAGATAAAATAGAAGTGCCTGTCTGTGATTTTCGAATTTTCACATTTTAATAATTTTTTCATATAGTATAATTGATAACTAAGCCATATCTAATGTTAATTTTTTTCATATATGTCTGTCTGTCTATCCGACCGTATTTAACTCAAAAACCACAGAACGTATTGACATCAAATTTTACACAGTCTATAGATAATAACCCCAGGACCAACTTAGTCTTATCTCAAACGGTTCCGGAAAAAATGATAATCAGGGATGTACATTGATATTGGATTAAACTTTTATTATGATTTATTACCGCATAAAAAAATTACCGTTAAAAAAATTTCCGTCATTTCTCCTTTCTTTTTTGTCTATGGGCTGTCCTTTCCTTTTCCAAAAACCCGAAGTGGCTCAGTGGCTAGAGTTATTCCACGTGGGTCCACAGTGGTTTAATGGATAGAACTATATCAAGTGGGGCCGTAGTGACCCAGTGGATAGATATATATAAAAATTGTGGCCGCAGTGACTAGAGCGATATTATTACCAGGGATGTGAATAGGTACTGGATTAAGCTTTTCTTAGGATTATTGCTACCTATGGGGGAAGTGGGGCCGCAGCTTGGTGGGAAGAATAAGGTGGACTCACGCGTATCTTCAACCCCCCCCCCCCTTGCTGACTACTCCCAACTACGTCACCAGAGTCGCAACCGCGTACTTAGAAGAATTCATTCTCGCTGGGCCACCGACATGCTCGCAACAAATGACGGATATTTCTGACGATATTTCAACGTATGTAGTACTTGTAATAGTGACATCGTTTCCTTCGCTTCCTTGACAGAAGAATTAGTGGATTCGCCATGCCAAATGGTGCAGTTTATGGCGGCCACAATCACAGGCGAAAAACTAAAGGAAATGCGATTAAATACTTCAGGTTTCCGAAGAATGAAGATTTGTGTAAAACGTGGGTGATAGCCTGCAGAAGAAAAAAATAACATTCATGTTGATAATGGTAAGATGATAACTTTTATTTTATAATTACTTATTGTTCCTGATGGTAATGTAAAATAATTTAGAATTTTAATTCCCTTGCTTTTCAGCTAGAATTTGCTCCATCCACTTCATGCAAGAAGGTTATACGAAAATAAAACAACAGATGATGATGAATTATTCCCCCGATAAGTGCCGTAAAATTAAAGATGATTCAGTTCCATCAAGACAAGAGAAATGAAAAATGTTGTTCTAGAAATTCTTGTGGCAGCTTTGAATTCGGCAAGGTATAAATATCCATGTAAGTTACATAACTATCAAAGAAAGATTTAGTGCAGATATATAGTTTTTAAATGCGTTGGATTTTAATACATGTTTATACTCTAATTAAAGTAATAGTTTAATAAAGCAAAGAAAGTGTTAATAATTATATAAAAACTTTGTTTTTGAATGGTTAGTACGAACGTGGTATTATAACGAATATATTTTTTTATATTAACAGAAACGAAGATTTTTAAGAGAACAGCAGCTTGCATAAGGAGACTTGCAACAATTTCCTCAACCAGAATGCAGTAATACAGTAATAGCATGAACTCAAATGAAGTGTTGCAGCCCAATAAGAGGTAAAATTATGTAACATGTAAAACATACGCACGCAATCTATATGGCGAATTCCAATTGTAGAACGTACAAATTTAAGTATACATGGGGCAAGAATCATAAAATATAATACATGTGGTCTTCACACTAAACTAGAATCAGTAAAATTTCCTCCGATTCGATGAGTTGAGAGGTTTTTCACTCCCAAAACGGTAGTTTTCTGCTCTCTACTGTAACACGTAAACTAACAGCTGCGAGCTAAGCGAGACATGTTGGTGTAGTAGTCAACTGGTTGAGCAAATTATCATAGGGTTGCTGGTTCGATTTCTACTGTGTATCAGTGAAAATGAACTGGCAATCAATGAAAATTAACTAATTCCAATTTAGTGAGTTGCGGAACTGAAAAGCAGCTTTAATTTTTAACTTTTTTTGTATTTGGAGATTAAATACCTTCTATATTTTGGTTGAAGACGTGCAATAGGCAATTATTTAAATTCATGTTACGTTTACATAATATTTTATATTTAGTAGTTACAAGTTATTACGAGAGGTCTGTCAGACTGTAGGGCAATTCGTGCTGCCATAGATTTGAGAATTTTACCTCACAGTCCGTTTGATAACTGCTAAAAAATATCGCCATGCTAATTTTATTTTAATTTTTCATCTTAATAGTAACATACAAGACCTGAAGTATTGAATGAGCTCAGTGAGTCTCTTATATTTTAGCGTCCGTGATATAAAACGATCTATCAGGTATAATAAATTAATTCCTACGCCGATACATATTTAATTTAAAACTCAATTGATAAAATTTTTTGTTCTTGATTCGTATTCGTTATAGTGTCAGTTAGTTTATATGCTGTTAACGGTAAAGTGAGCACTCTCGAGGCCCTACTTACTGTTTCCTTTCAGCCATTTTTTATCCTTCAACCACTATTTAAAATAAATATTGCTATGTAAGTCATCAACACAGTGCGTATATTCCACCGCACTAGTAAGTTAACATCTAAGGTTAAAATAAATCATATTTATTGACTAGTATTTGAAATGAGAGGGCTTTCATAAGTGCTCACTTCACCGTGGATAGCCTATAATGCTTGGCATTTTTTGTGAATATTATACTACGGGTTGGATTCCCGTAAAATATAGTAATTCCATCTTCTACCAACTATCATCATAGCTTCTCAGAAACTGGAAGACCACTTTACTGACAGTAAAAAAAATTATGCTACATTTATATATGAATATTGGGGCCTATGCTGCATAAATTACTGTATTTTACAGAACACAAGTGGAGGTATCAGAAGATTTACTACTAAAAATGTCAATGAAAATAAAAGAAGTGGACGAAAAAAATTATCGCTTGAATGGCAAAACCGAAGATCTCCTTGTTTCGAACACACAATAGAAGAAAGAAAAACAAATCATAATGGAGAATTTGCGAACAGTAAAGAGTAAGACGAACAAGAATGTTACTGATAAAGTCAGAGAAATTCTGTCTCCTTACTTTACACCCGGCCAAATAAGAATCATACTCAATACGAAAAAAATAATTATTTGGTCGAATGAAGATATTGCTGCAGCAGTTTCTCCCAGAAGTGTGAGTGTTAAGGCTTATAGATATCTTCGAAATAAACTGCAGTATATGTTGCCTTCTATCGCAATTTTGCGCAGGCGGGCTTCTAAAATTGACTGTAGCCCAGGAATATACACTGGTGTTTTTTTTTTTTTTTTTTTTTTTAATGAAACAGAAAGGAACAACACTTTCAAAGAGAGAACATGCAACTGCCTTATCATACGATGAAATGCATGTTTCAAATCTGCTCTGTATTGATACAAAGAACGAAAAATTGTAGGCCCACACTTAACCATCCAAATACTTATGGTTCGTGGAATTATGGGTAAATGGAAGCAGCCCATATTTTTTGGCTTCGATACACCGATGACTGCAAATCTTCGTAAATAACTTATAAAACAAGTAGAGACAAGCGGTTATGCTGTTACGTCTGTAACAGGTGACATGGGAGGATCAAACAGGAGTGTTTGGAAAGAGCTTAAAATTAATGCAACACATTCATCCTTTCCTAATACCTGTGATGAGTCAAGAGAAGTTTTCATATCCTCAGACACTCCTCACTTACTTAAACTTACCAGAACTCACTTCTGGATATGTCCGTTCAAGACCATAAGATTGCATTCAAAATTTCCCAGCAGCATTTAGACGTTTCAAGAACACAAAGACAGAAAGTAAAAACAGCCACGCAGCTTCTGTCAAATACTGCAAGTAAGGCGTTAGAATTCCTTGGTCGAAAGCAATTACTGAAAGAACCTTGGCAAGCTACAGCACATTTCCTCAAGCTATTTAACGACTGGTTCGATGTTCTGAACAGCAGCTACCCTTTTAACGCAGACAATAGCAAGCTTGCATACGAGTTAACCAAACTGGAACAAGGCAAAATTTTGTCAGAAATGGACAAATTTATATGTTTACAACGAGTGATGGGCCACAGGAATGAAATGAAAATTTCTGTAAGCAATTCGTGTTACAAACAAGTCTTTAAGGAATTTGTTCCATTATTTGAAGGAAAAATACGGTGTCACTTATTTACTAACTGATAAGTTAAACCAAGATGTAATTTAAATTTTTTTTCTTATATAAGAAGCATGGGATGTGCAAACGACCACCTAACATCACTTGATTTCAAGTACAGAATACGTTGGTATGTACTGGGAAAGCATTCCACATCTGTATTTACAAGAAATCGCAACACCACAGACAATAATGAATAAGATTGTCTATCGAAAATAACTTCACAGGATATTTCAAAGGCAGATGAGTCGCGAACAAATGAGAACAAATAATGTGCGATTGCCAACATGCTTAAAAGTATCAATCGGTCAGGCCTTATTAAAGACGACGACACTCAATCAAATGAAGACAATAATACGGACAATGATATGAATGATGCTGTCTTTCAAGAATGTGATAATGTCGTATCAGTAGAGGGGCTAAGGTATGTTGCAGGATATGTAGCCTACAAATATCGAACATTATATCCAGACCTCAGTGTTTCGCCAGAAGAAATGAATGAGAATGACTGGATAAAATCGGTTACCAAAGGAGGATTTAGAGAACCGAGCCAACAGTTACTGAAAACGTTACAACTAGCAGAACAGGTATTTCGTAAAGTTCATGGATAATTTTTTTGTAAAGAAAATGACATAATAAATTTGGTAACAGAAGCAGTGATTGAAAAATGAAATTGCATACCCAGAGGAGTAATATACCACTTCGTAAAAACAAGTACATACATTCGTATAAAAGTAATTAATAAACAACTTGCTAACAGTGTCAATGCAATTAGGAGGTAAGTATTGAAGAAAATAGAGAAATTTTAACAAATAATAGTACAATTCCCACTAAACTAGATAAAAATAACAAAAAGTGCTCTTTCAATGAGTGTGCTCGAAGCTCAGTAATTTCAGCTACTTTCGTAAAAAAGACTGTCTGACATGTGGTATTGATTTGTATAAACTGTATGTTCTTAACAGCACTTTAATGAATGCATGAATGTAGATTAAAACAGTTACATAAACTTTTATTGTATCAAGGTACATAATATTTTGTTCTACTTTGGCTTACATTACAAATATAGTGTCAAAATTTTGTCTATTAGAACGGCTTAGTTTCATTAAAGATAATGTTTCTTGTTATGTAAATACATTATCAATTTTCTGATTTTCTGTATACTTAGATGGTAACATTGATGAAAACGTATCATACAAAATAAACATGGAATTTCTGGCATTTTTTTGTTTGGAACTATTACATTGAAGATGTACTATATTCGCATATCAAGCAAAACTTGCCCTCAGATATTCCGGTAATTACATAAACACATAAATATCTCGCATATCTTTGCTACCCAGTCAATAAACATAGGTTTTAAATATATATCGACTGTTTTTAATACCAAACAGAATTTATCTGCAATCAAGACTTGAATATTTTTTTATGATGTAAACAAATCTGATGTTGTAAATAAAATTAATGTGCGTGTAAACCAAAATAAGATATGTGTGCATTTCAATACCCAGCGCGGCGTGGCGGCGCGGCGGTGTAAATGGTACAAGCATGCGGGCACAACTCCGCCCCTTTCTCAACTTTCATAAATATAACACATCATCTGACAAGAACTATTTCATTTGGCGTATTGCGGTTTTCTTGCAAAATGACGTGCACAGATCTGAGCAAGTTTTGAAGTGCACCGCAAGTTTTATAAGTGAAAGGATTAGCCATAAAATATTATTTAAATAACATCGTGCACAGCACGTAAAACTTAAAAAAAAATTCCTTATGTAAAAAAAAATTAATGACAAAGTACAAAAATCACGTACATCAAAAACGAATATTTGGCATCATTATACTATCAAGTACAGAAACTAAAATTTGGAGGGATTTTTACCTATTAGTTATTTCGTAGAGGCAGTTTAAGTGAAGGCGCGTCAAGGGCTGTTAGGCGTGTTGAGCAGCAAGCCCCCCAGCCCCCATTAAAATGTTGACGGACGGAACAGCAGTTCCTACCCAAGTGAAAACACTGTGCTGTGCCCCTGAATCTGAGCGAGACACATGTATTTATATTTTATTTGAAATCATCTAGAACATTACAAAATTATCTTCACTCCGTCGATATCTAGAAGTCCTGGAAGGTCATACTGGTGGTACGTGACTGGCTGGCAGGCGTCACGTGGTCAAGGTGACGTACGAGGGAGGGGAAGGCAGTCATAGACTTCGTGGGCGGCAGCGGCCCTGCGACGCCCATACTTGCAGACCGGCAGGCCCGTCCAGCGGACGTGAGGCGTGGAGCTCGTCAAACACACCCCCGTCGCAGCGAAGGTAAGCCGTCCCAAACGGCCAATATTTTCTCAACTCATATGGCACCCACGGTCAGGGATAACAGTGATAGCCGTCACACTATACGTGGCGTTGCCTTCGCGGACATTTCTCGAGGCTTCGCAAGGACAGGATGACCGGCATGGATGAATCCATAAACAAGAGATTGTGTCGGTGGAGCGCGATGGACCAGCTATAGAGACGTCAGCCCGCGGAAGGGACTGGTGCGACTGTGGTGTAGCGTGGAGATGGCAAGGAGGAGGGGACAAGGGTAAGTGCTCCTCTCTGCCGCGGCTTATCGCTCGCACAGTCGTAAATCATACACACGTGCTAGTCCGGCGCGGTGCTCGCACGCGATCTCTCCCAAAGGGGTGAAGGTAGATAGGGCTTACAATCACGTGATTTGAAGTAAGTGCCTGTGGAAACACCAACATAGACTTTTACCACTAGAATTAATGATTTTATTTAACAGATCGGTTTTGAGTCAAAACTATGAGTGTTCTGTAGGTCAAACATACTGATTTAACCTACGTATATTTCAGGTGCTGATTTAATAGTAAAACGATTATAAACATTTAATCCAATTTTGCACTGCTTGTGCAAGATTTATTCTATTCTGTTGGTCACATTTGGAGGTAACGTAAATATTTAAAAGACAGAGCTATCACAAACAGCACAGGTATATATTTAATTATTGCCGAAAATTGCGTTCGGCAACTAAATTGTTTTAGTCAAGTAGGTTCTATTTAATAAATTTTAAAACTTCGTTCTAGAACCTCTCAAGAATAATGCAATCTGTAAACATACTGTAAATGCTACCTGGCAAGAGAAAAAAAAAATCATTTTTTTTGTAAATAAGTTATTTTATTAAACATTGAACACAACGTGAATATGAACTAATTCAATGGAGCGTGTTTATCACAAAATAATCATTAACAACTATAATTTTGTTATATTATACTAGGTAATTATTTTTCGTAATGCGTGTCTGCTGTTGGTATTAATCCAGGCCCCTACCACCCCTGAAAAAGACTTCAAAATAAGAAGATCGTTACAACATGGAAGTGTCCGCTCTTGTCTCCTCACTTGCTCTGTGGTCTCTCCACGCAAGTCGGTCTACTACTTGACGAAGCCAAGTGCGAAGCCGGCGAGGGGTAGAACTCGAGCGTTAGTGTAGCTGCTGAGAGGGGAAGAAGAACTGCGAGTACGGGAAATTAAACACCGTAAAGCTGATTCCACAATAGTGCGATGCGATGCGTTGCGATGAGCGGTAGCCAATCAGGATGAAGCAGATTCCGTCGCAGCTCGTCGGCGTCCAGTGCGTTGCACAAAATTCTTGCGTTGCGATTGTCCGCGTCAGCCTGCGACGGAGAAGAAGAAGAATATGTGTTTATTTACGAGGAGAATAAAAACATCTATATTTTTACATTTTGAAAACAACGATCTCTTTTACACTGACGTTTTTGTATTTGTATTTTTATTATTGTTACATGGATGTGCAAAATGGAGACAAGGCTTCTTATAGATATTGACAATGTCATAAAAATCGTTTATTAAGATCAAAATAATTCCCCTTCGTCTTATTAAGACTAGTTTCCGCTAGTTTTCATCACACATCGCATTCATACTACCCTGTTTATCTTATACCACTTAAAACATACAGTTTCAACTTTTTACGTGTATTTTTTGCTACATTCGTGACGTCTGAAGACGTAATTTCCACCTTTAAAATAGATAGCAGGATCATCTCAGATGGCATCCATCGCCGACAGATCCTCGCTTAGTTGTGAAACAGTAAGTTTAGCTCGTCGCAGCCCAGAGCAACACATCGCACCGCAACGCATCGCACCGCAACACATCGCACCGCAACGCATCGCACTGCAACACATCGCACATCAACGCATCGCACCGCAAAGCATCACACCGTAACACGTCGCACTGCAACGAATCGCACCGCAACACGTCTCACCGCAACACATCGCACCGCAACACGTCTCACCGCAACACATCGCACCGCAACGCATCGCACCGCAACGCATCGCACCGCAACACGTCTCACCGCAACGCATCGCACAGCAACGCATCGCACCGCAACGAATCACACCGCAACACGTCTCACCGCAACGCATCGCATCGCACCGCAACACGTCTCACTGCAACGCATCGCACCGCAACACATCGCACAGCAACACATCGCACCGCAACGCATCGCACTGCAACACGTCTCACCGCAACACATCGCACTGCAACGCATCGCACTGCAACGCATCGCACCGCAACACATCGCACCGCAACACATCGCACCGCAACACATCGCACCGCAACACATCGCACCACAAAGCATCGCACCGCAACACGTCTCACTGCAACGCATCGCACCGCAACACGTCTCACCGCAACACATCGCACCGCAACACGTCTCACCGCAACACATCGCACCGCAACACATCGCACCGCAACGCATCGCACTGCAACGCATCGCACCGCAACACATCGCACCGCAACACATCGCACCGCAACGCATCGCACTGCAACGCATCGCACCGCAACACATCGCACCGCAACACATCGCACCGCAACACATCGCACCGCAACACATGGCACCACAACGCATCGCACCGCAACACGTCTCACTGCAACGCATCGCACCGCAACGCATCGCACCGCAACGCATCGCACCGCAACCATCGCACCGCAACACATCGCACCGCAACGCATCGCACCGCAACACGTCTCACTATTCTGGAACCAGCATTACCTATCTGCATAAGCTCATGTATGTATGTACATGCACCTGTTGACATGTATTTAACCGCTTAACATTTTTCCCCGCAGTGCTTAACAACTTGTAAGGTAAAGTACCCAAATAAGAGACACATTTTATAAAATGCTTATATAAATTTAATGCTGTTTTATATTTAGTTCCTGAAAGTCATGATATATTGGAAAATTACTTTACTTTAAATAATTGTACATAGAGTTACAGCAAACTATAGTTTAACCTTTGTTTAAGTCCGAAAGGCAAAAGACTGTAAACATTTAATTTTCCCTAAAGGGTTCCTAATAAGAGACACATTAACTGAACACAAAAATAGAGTAAAAGTTTGTTTTACTGTAATAAAACACTTATAAATGTTACATTATTGTGTAACACATCCAGTTTAAAAATAATTTTTTTTTTCATAACGAAGTCCTATCTTTAACACTTTGTAGACTATGCTGGAGTGTGGCTCGAGCAAAGCTAATTTGAAAATTTCTTTATTGTTCAGAATAAAACTCTCATGGATGTGCAGTCTTTGTTCGGCTAGTGTTTAACACGACCTCACAAGAACAATACAGCGCAGTAACAATGATATTGTTAAAGGTAGAATAAATTTTTTTACAGCCACTCAAAGGGACATGATTGCTTGTAAAACCTTTTGTACGTTAAACGACATTTGAATGGATCAAGATTAGCTCGGCTCTTTCATTGGTTGATAACCGGCCAATAATGAACGCTATCAAGTACAGGGTAGTATGGTGTGTGGCATGGACCAATCGGACGATGGTGAGTTCTAACATACACACCAACAGAACTGGTGTACTTGCAGTAGTGAATATAGGTGACTCACTTATAGTTTGTCTCAAGTCCAGTAAATGTATCCAGACCTCAATGTGTAAACACATAAACAATATAAGTGCGTTCGCAATATAAATGCATAGCTATAGAATACATGCAGATGCAAGTAGTATATTGACGTATTAACTTAAGTGTAATTCTTTTTCGCAAAACTCTGGTATACATTAGTCTGAAGGTGGCATTTTCATTTTTTTTTCTGGTATGTTGAAGTGCTTAAAAGCAATGTTTAGATACACAAAAAGTCTTTGCAATTTTCATCCATAACTAGTCAGAAGTGCGTTTACTTATCACAAGAAAACTGACTGCGTACAATTTCAGTAGTTTACTTTTAGAGAGTAGTTTACGCTCATGCACTGGGCATACTCACTATTTATAGCAAAAATTAGTTTTTAATTCTGTAGAATGATGCGGTTCGTGCAGTTGGCATACTGCAGCTATAAACACGCTGGTTGTAGGAGAAAATAATGGCTAGAAAAAAAGCGTAGTTTAAATTAAAAAAAATCTCGTTTAGTTCCTGTTGCTGGGAGAGAGAGATACGCGACGGTAAACACTAACAGGGGCGTTTATGTACGCGATCCACGCGAGGTGGTGGTTTATCATTCTTGCACTGCTGCCAAGAGTGTCGGCTCAAGTCGTGTGTCGTGGGTGTTTACAGCCCGTCTCTCTTTGTCTTTTTTTCCTCTTGGAGAAAGTCTCTCTCTCTCTCTCTCTCTTCCGTTGCATGCAGAACGTTGGCAAACACTCGCCTTTGTTATCTTATTTTTTTATTTTATAAATTTCTCCCGTGGAAGCCCGATCACAGTAGGTCGTGGGCTCGATGCCACGACCCTCACTGCAGCGGACCACACAGGTTCCATTAAGTGGGGCGGGGATCTCGTCCTACCCGTGCGGTCAAGTTTCTCTACTAGCCGTGCGTTGAAGTCTCTCTACACACGCGACGTTCAAGCAGCGCAGCAACCGGAAACTTTCGCGAATACCTACATTTAGCATGATGTAAGAATTGGCACAGCTACAGATTAGTGTTATTGTCTATTCGCTGTTTCTTCACACTTTTTGAATCTGATTGCAAAATCCCCCCAGTGCATGACGTGTATGGTTATTTCATAAATATGCCATCTATCACAAGCGTTTTGTACTTCTGTTAACGCTAGCGTATTTAAATTAAAATTTTAAACTTATGTTTTTTCTATAAAATATAATATTCCATTTATTACTAATACTTATGAATAAAAATAACGAGAAAGCAGATGCGGTGGTAACTCATGGTAAGAAATAGTTCTTATGCAAAAGTTTAGCACGGCTTCAGAAAAGTTAGGAGAAGGAGTGAACGGACTATATATAGTGATTGGACCACAATTTAAAGAAGTAGGAGCGAACGGATTATATATAGTGATTGGACCACAATTTAATACGATAGCGAGGTCTCTGAGCCCGACGATAAATCTGTATCATTATGAGGACACAACAACGTTCAACCCTTTCAAGAATAAAATTAGCAACAGACAAAAAAAAAAAAAAAAAAAAAAAAACAAATCGTGTCTAGCAAATTCAGGCTACTGAGAAGTCTAGTTTCGAGACAATTAATTCCGTTTACTTCTCTGGTTTCAATGCTCCCGCCCGTAAACTGCGCAGTTCATTTTGGTAACACTCGATTTTACTCTAACGATTGCGCCTAACGCCATTTTTTTTTTCACTGAAAGGAAAATTTATATTAAACCCCCTGAAGTACTGTACAACAACAGACTGATTGAACAACGTTCAAGATAGTTAGAAGTTAAACTAAAATTTAAAATAAATGACATGGTCTGTTACTATATGATGAAGATTTAAGTACATATAAGACTCCCAACTCTAGGCTATTATCAATTCTATTCAATGAATTGCTTTATGCAACATTTATTCAAATAATTAAGGTTGTTTAGACAATGCTGAAATTCTGGTTGCTCTAAATATGTAAGCTTCTGTAATCATATTGTATTGTTAGAAAGGAGAGGATAAACCTGTATTTATAACACAAGACTGATGTGAATGTGCTAAAATAAATACGCAGTTTGACCATTTCTCAACGATTGATAAGCAACGCTGTAATTAAAACAACAAATGGTTTCCAACGAATGTTTTAGTGCCTGGTTTTGTGACAATGGTTACCCAAAAACATCATTACCATTTTTGTAATCGTTAGTTAAATGGGTTTAATTTTTTTAGCGTTAAGTGTTTTTGCAAGACTTCCGTTCGACTGGAAATAATTTAGATAGCGCTGCATTTTTGAAAGGATCTGAAAGCCTTAATTGCTGACCGTTGAGTTATGCTGGATTGCAGCGTCGAGTGGGGCCGAGTACATCATTTGAGAAGTTTCGCCAGGAAATCTAATTACTCAGCGTTATCTCGTTAAGCACCCAAGATGTTTCTCCTCCCTTATATGTTTTCAAATTTTTTATCGTCGCACAGACAGCACTTTGATAATTATTTACAAAGGAGGGCCATTATAAAGGCCAGTGGGGAGAAGACGTCGTTATTCACGAAGTTGTGGTTTCACCAGCGGCAGGAGAAACCAGGTGGAAGACGGGACAAGAAGCGAGGGCGCGACCACGAGAACTTATTTACGGGACATTTCCTTTTCGCCGTCGTGGTCGGACGCGATGTCTTCGAGCGAGAAAATTTCCGCATCGGGATTAAGGCGCCCATCCACCTGAAGCAAGAGTATGTAGGTATTAGTCTATGGAGTGGAAGCCGAGACACGAAAGTGAAGCCGAAAATGAAAGACAAGGACAGGGCTAGTAGTGGCAAAAAGGTGCATGTATTACATTGCTTACTATGTAACTTTTGCCACTCATAGTATGGCGGCTGACATAAACAATCGGTCTGCGCATTCGCAGTTGAAATAAGTCAGACAAGGCATCGGCTTCACTTGATAAACGTGGAGAAGATAGGATGTTGCCACTCCATCATCTATTACCTCCATGAGCGAGAGCTGGGTTGCTGTGGGGCCGCGGTATTGTAGCGTTAGACTACTCGCCTCCCACCTAGGCGAACCGTGTTTGATTCACCGAGGGGTCGCTCCCGGATTTTCGCATGTGGGAATCGTGCAGAAGAGGTCGCTGGTCGGCGGGTTTTCTCTGCGACCTCCCCCTTTCCCTTTTTCTTTCCCATGCTGCTCCATGGACATCTCGTTTCACCCTCATCGTCTCACAAGACCTCGATGTTAAGAGACGCCCAAATATCTTCACTCACTCACTAGGTCGCAATGTGTTTGTAATGTGCGTTTTTAAAACAAACTATGTAGTGTGTCTGTGTGCACAATCTGTTTGCACATATGCCTACATATAAATAATACTCGATACGAGGGCGGAGTACACTCAACAAACCACTTCTACTTATTGCAAGCATTATTTTGAAGCTCTTCAGCATGGCCAAAACTACTTTTCTGACTCTTCCTTTGAAACTAGTTTAACTTTGATACAGGCTTCCCGCCAGTAAATTGACCGAGTGTGGTGGCGCAGTGGCAACACACTGGACTCGCTTTCGGGAGGATCCGTGTTCGATTCCCAGCCTGGCCATCATGATTTCGGTTTTCCATGGTTTCCCGAAATCATTCCAGGCGAATGCTGGGATGGGTCCGTAACATTCCCCATTCCTTCACCAATCCCTCATCTTGCACCGTCTCTAATGACCTCGCTGTCGACGAGACGTTAGGCCCAACTACCTGCCTACCAGTTAAATGATAGGGCTACCGGAGAGGACGTAGCACGACGAGAACACTGCACGCCTGTTCAGAGCCTTGCACGTAGCGGCGATGGCGCACTTGATTTGCGTGGTAGTATCGCCCTTATCCCTCCCGCGCACCTCGGTCTCAAACGTGAGAGGTAGACGGGCGCCTTAAGGGGGACGCCATTCACTTTTTCACTTAGCGTGGTGGGACCGGCCCGGCGCTGGTAGGAGCGTATTAGCAGATAACCGCGTCTCGTGACGAGATTTAATGAGGCTTAACTCGGCTGTGGGTTAGAGATAGCGGCTGGTCGAGGGAACGGCATTAAGAAAGGAGTGGGTAGCGTCCCGCAATCCGACAGGGGCAAAAACTGCTTAACCATCAACATTCATCAGAGGCACTTTGAGCTCGCCGCGTTGGCTCCAACACACCAAACTGAAAACTCCTGCATAAAACAAGATAACGAGAGAGAGAGGCGTAGGTTTATAGAGTACGTCGAGGAGACGAAAGGCGAACAGGAACCACACTAGGCGATGTCCTACTTATCGGAAATTCTTCTAAAAAAATCTGTTGAATATGTCGTCCCACACCTTTGAATTCCTGGTGGCAATAACCGGCAGCTTTAGAACTAGAATACACTTCGAGGTAGGTGTTCAACTCCTCTCTTTTTCGTTATTTTTTTCCAATATTTTCAAGTAAAATCTAGCTGCCTAGTCGTCGCACGCTATATCATGTCTTCTAAAAAAAAACTAGACCAATGTCCGAAAACATAGAAGAAATTTAGTTTTTTTTTTAAATTTAATTCTTGTTTTGGTTTTTTGAAATCTGCGAGGAGTTCCGGATGTAGTAACTGCGACAAATCTTGAATCGACTGCACCACTTACCGTTTGCATTTTTTTCTTTTGCCAATAAGTTACTATAAAAATTGTTTTTAAATGATCCAAAACCAATCATCAATTGTTTATTCAGTTTTTATTTTTAATTCGGAAAAAAACGCAACAGTCTAAAGCAAACAAAATGTTGCCTCTTTTTCGATAAATGTAATGATGTAATCAAACGCCACTACTAAAATTTTCGAGTCGTTATGTTAACAGGGCAACCCGTTCGAACGGTTTCTCGCTTCGAGTGGTTATGATAACCCGTTCGAACGGTTTCTCGCGTTTGTGTGGAACAGCCAGCGTAAATTCATCGAATGGCAGCCTTTACGATTCCTAGAGAAATAGATATTTGCTAGTAAAAGCTATTTCTTAAACATTTCACTTATATTACATTTCTAGCAAAAAACAATTATTTCCCTAACATATTTATAAAGGCTGTTCACGGCAAACTGAGCACTTTTGTAAACCTTGGCTTATGATATACTTGTATGCGTATTGTGTATTCTTACGCCATATTAAAAATTAACATTGCCATGGCCTCATCACTTTATCCATGCGTCGCTCAAGTGAAACTGTGAAATTATTAGAAAAGTACATATTTTTTTAATTTGCAAATTTTTACACTTCGAAGCATTAAAAAAATACCTTAAAGCGAAAGAAATAATATAAGTTCTTACAAATTGTTAAAAGCTGCTCACGATAAAGTAAGTACTTCTGATATCAACGTTAGAAAAAAGTCACTGCTCATGTCTCCATAAACTTTAACGGGCGCACAGAGTGATATGCATCTAGTAAAGTTGATAACGAAGGATAGAAAATAGTTCCATATCTTAACATCGAATTAAAATTGTTGGGTAACCATTTGTAGTGATTTAAATTATTTCTTTCTTTTTCTGTGTTTCTTTTAATGCATCGAAGCGTAAAAATTAGCAGATTTGTAAAATGTTTACTTCTCTAATAATTTCACATGTTCACGTTACCGAAGTATGAATAAAGTGATGAGGCCTATGTCAATGTTAATTTTACATAAGACGGAACAATACACAACGTGCATACAAGTAGTTCTTAAGCAGGGCTTTCACAAATGCGCATTTTACCGTGAACTGCTTTTACCAACTTTACTCCGCGCATGCCATTCAGTGGTCCCATAAAAAAAAATGCTGGTAGGGGCAAAGACATTTTTCAAAGATTGATTTGAAAACTGCTCGGTTAACCATGAACAGCCTATCCGTGATTTCCCGCCGTAAATGGAATTTTAGTGCTGTAAGTTCGTGCAATAATAGTTGCAAAGACGTTCTTTGGTTCGGGATTTAAAACTGATTCGTTATATTTTTAACATATAACTGGACAAACACTGCGCATTTGCAAACACATTTTATAATTGGACACTTTTCCACTAGGGCCTGAGTTTCAAGGAAATCCAGAATCTTAAATATTCGCCTTTGATCACCTTTGCGTCCGAAGCACCGACCACACATTTTGCAGTCGTCTCTTCTTTTATCCGAACACGAACGAGGTGGACGGAAGTCCGGAAACGTCAACCTCTCACACGTTTGACAACGCAGAAATGGAGTACTTTTAAATTTTAATTTCCTGCAACTGTTGACGGCAAATGGCAGTGCTACCAACTAAGTGGGATTGCGTACACGGCTCCTTATTTGGCCGACTCAGAGTTCGGAAAGAAGAGTCTCTCTCCATCATAGCGTTATGTTTTTGTTTGGGTTAAAAAAAAAGTATAACGGCTCAAGTATAACAATTATTCTCTATAGAAAATCACTAACATTACAGAACATGTATGTTGCAACTGAACGTTGACCTGCAACCCTATCTTATAATGAATGTTATATATATAGATAGACTGTTCACGATAAAATGAGCACTTTTGAAAGCGCTGCTTCAGATCTACTTGTATGCACGTTGCATATTACTCCGCCTTATGCAAAATTAACATTGGCATGGGTCTCATGACTTTATTTGTACGTCAGTAAAGTGAAACTGTACAATTATTAGAGAAGGAAATACTTTACAAAAATCTGCTAATTTTACACTTCTGTTCATAAAAAAAAATTGAAAGAAAAATTTTTAAGTTATCACAAATGGTTAACTAACACTTTTTATTCAACGTTGTGACGAGTGAGTCGTAACTTAAGAAAGGTATGCAGCGGTCAGTAATTTTGAATTGGGTGCTCGCTTATGAGTGGTTACTATGTTATTAAATATATGGTTAGGCCGGCCAGCCATTGTAATATGTTTTGTATTATACTTATATTTAGTATTTATATATATTAGCATTTTGTAATATGTTATAGTTTAGTTAGTAATTTTATAAGGTTTTTGTATGGCCACTGAGTGCTGTAGAAAGCCAGCTGAGCGCGCGCGTCGCCAGCGCTGCCACTCCAGGTAGCGGCCGCGCTGGGCGGGGAGAGTCGTGTAACAGCAGCAGACGAGTAACATGTGCGAAGTTGTAGCACCCCCAGCTCTGTAATGGCGTTGCCTAGAGAGCCTCTGTGTGAGCTAGGGTTTTTACAATTGTCTTTCTTTCAACATTCTTGGTTGGAAAACGCTGTCGAACTCCTGTGGAGCCCTAATTTTCTGCTGTGGATCATCGCCACGAAATTCGCCTGGGAGCTTCCTGCGCGATCAGCGGGGAGTTTCGCCTTTGCATTTCCTGGACGGCGGTTTGCAGTTCGTAAATGTCCGCGAGCTGCGGACGCTTGTGTGGAGGCGCGCTATGTCTGCAAAATTCTCGGCGTCCTCGAATGTGAAGGTACTGTCCAGCTGTTCTTTTATGTGGGGTCAAGTTACGCTCGATGCCAGTTACTACTTGGCCAAAATAATACTGGCATTATCATAATATACTGACTTTCTGTGGCAAGAAAAAACTGTGCGTAGAAATAAAAATATACAAAAAATTTGTCACATAACTTTTCGTTAATTAAATGAAATTCCTAGTCGCAGGTGTAGGGGGAAGAGGAAATTGATTTATTGTGATTGTAAAACACCGTACGAGTGAGGTCGCTGTGGCCTTCCCCAGTCGCCTCGCGCTTGGGGGTTTCGAAGCTGCGCCACTCTACTATTATGTGCAGAGTATTGTCCGCTTGGTGGTTGCGCTGTAGCATCTACATGACGTCCTGAATCTGCCGTTTGGACAAGGCTTCGCTGCTCGCGGATTTTGTGGCCGCGAATGTCCCGGTGGAGGAAACGAAGGAATCGATGCGTTGCGAAAGAAAATAGCCGTGTTGGCCAAGACAGGTGATGCAACGCATCACAAACAGTTCAGATGCAGCAAAAAATTGTTTTAGGATGTTGTGAAAATTCGTTTGCCATTTCTTCCCTGAGTACGGCAAATATGTTACGTGGCTGTGGACCTGAAAACATCTCGCAGTTTTGCATGCAAGTTGATAAATTACGTGAAACGAAAACCTTCAAATCAGACGCCCATATGATGTAATATTTTACAGCGAAATGTATGGGTTTGGTTTTGCAAATATTGCAGACGGGGAAGAGTGGCAGAGTGTTGAAGTTAGAATTAGGGACGGTTTATGCCCTCGTAGGGCTAAAGCTGACTTACTCAAAACACGTGTATACCGTATTCAAAAATCTAATGAGAAAGTGTTAGAATGTTTGCAGTCTGTGATAGAGTGTGCGGGCGCCCCGAACGAAAGCATCAAGGACACAGAAATAGTAAAAGTAATTATGGAAAATCCTTCTCCCAAAGTCAGGCAGTGTAGTGTAGGGCAAGATACGCCGATTAAGTTAAATTAGTTACGCAAGTGGGCGGTTGAGGTGAAAATAAAATCTATATCGCAAAGTTGTACGAGAAGGAAAATGTACAGGAAACGGTAAAAGACTATGCAGTTTCCTTCACGGGAAGTAGTCGGAAAAGTGGGTATGCAATTTCGTTTAGCGACAGGTGTTGTTGGAAATGCGGGAGAGAAGGGCATATAGCCTGTCAATGTAAAAGCGGGACAAAAGTGATAACGTGTTTTTTTTTTTTTTTGCAAAAAAGGGACATTATGCCAGGGATTGCAAAAAGGTTCAAAATGCGAATAAGAATAAACAATAGGCCGAGAAAGTAGCAGTAATAGGGAAGCGTGGGAATAGATATAACAAATTGTTTTTGAAAGTGGAAATCAAAGACGAAGAGGTTCCCGCCCTTTTAGATACGGATGCGACCAGCTATTTTATAAGTCAAGAGTTTGCAAGTACGTTAGTTAAAAAATAACCTGATCTAAAAGGTCAATTATGTACGGGCGATGGCTTCCAGCTATTTGTGGCAAACTGGAAATGTTGTTATGTTGAAGCAAAATTACGGCTCCATTTTAAAATTCCAGGCTACTCGTGGACGAAGGAGTTTTGGATTGTGCCTGGTTTAATTCGTTCTATGATTTTTGGACTCTATTAATTACTGAGATAAAGGCAAATCTTAATTTTTAAACTAATACGTTTAATTTTGTGGTTTTAGCCCCAAGCTCCTGGCATTCAGTTAGTAAGCCAAAAACGTAGAACGGCCACCTGTTCTAACCTAGAAAATACAGGGGACTAGCTGAGTGTGGGTTAGCGTAGGAAATTGAATGAAACACTTGCTGAATTTTCTGACGTTGTTACTAAGTGGTTACGGTGCTGCGAGTGAATGCCTTATTATATTAATGGCACTGATGAAGAATCGGTACCAAAGAAACCTTGTCAATGTGCTTCACCAAAGCTGAAAGTTCTTAGAGAAACTGTGTCGGAATTACTTGAAAAAATATCGTGCTGCCATTAAAATTCTCCGGACGCTTCTCCGGCTTTTCTGGTGTCTACGAAAAAACGTGGTCAATATAGGTTGGTCGTGGATTATCGATTAATTTAAAAAAAAAGTATGTGTCGATCCTTTTCCAATGCCGAGTATTGAGACAGTGTTGCAGTATTTTGGGGCAGTCAAAGTGTTCAGCGTAATTTATTTAAATGCACCTTTCCATCAGCGTACTCTAGCGGAAAATAGTAAAAAATAGACTGCTTTTGTCACCCCATGGGGGCATTTCGAATGGAACCGAATGCTCTTTGGAGTAAACTTTGGGGGGCTGTGTTAGTCACGTATCCTACATAAAGCCCTGCAGGAATATCATTTCAATTTTGTAATATTATTTTTGGATAACATTTGTATTTTTTCCAAGAATGTTTACGAGCATTTGGACCATATAAGGGAAGTATTAGGAAAGCTCAGAGAGCTAGGCTTTACAGTGAACCCCGACAAAGTTTTGGGTTTTATACTGTGTAGGGGAAATTTAATTATGGACCCGGAGAAAACTGCCCCGATAATAAATTTTCCGAAATCAAAGAATATTAAGGGGATAATGAGGTTTATGGCTATGTTAGGGTACTTTGCACGTTTTATTGATAGTTACGCCGAAATAATTTACGTATGAAAAATGTCCCTTTTGTGTGGGGAGAGCAACAGGAGAAGGCTTTCAACGACCTGAAATTTGCTATTTCGCATCCTCCCGTGCTCGTCTTTCCTGATTTCAATAAACGTTTCGTATTACAAGCAGATGCCTCCTCCGTCGCGTTAGTTGCGGTTCTACTTCAACGTTAAGATATAGAACTACTTTCCATCCATCGTTACCAACTTTACTGGACGAATGTCTCTCAGTGTGCCCATTAAAATATATGAGTGCAGGGGCAGTGAAATTTTTCTAAGCTTCATTTCTAAAGTGCTCACTTTATCGTGAACAGCCTTTAGACGCGATCGTAACATTGCTTGCACCGCGTGCAACAACGATATCGTTTCATTTGTACTATGTGGTCTTGCACAATGCAGAACGTGCCTTCTAATTCACACTACACAGTATCGTTACGCGTTGCAGCTGGCGTCGGGAGGATGTCCGGCGCTGTGGGGAGTGGGTCACCTCGATCCTCCCTTCTTTCTGGAACGACGCGCTCGCTGCCCTGTTGGCTACGTTATGGCAAGCCCGTGAATAACTGACAGAGGCAAGACTTGCTTGAGTCACAACCCCTCCCCCGCCCCGCTGAAGAAGCCGAGAGGAGGCGCAAGAAAATTATATTGAGACTGGATGGCGTCACATGCCCTTCTTCCCCTCCCCCCGGCTGAAGCTGAAGAAGCCAACACCAGTAGGAGGCGAACAGATATTCTGGGAATTAGGACGCTCACCGCAACGCGCGAACTAGAGAAAATTCTGGGCGACTGTCTACGACACTAAATATACTGCCACGGTCCAGCGGCCAGCAATCTTTGGGCGAAGGCCATCTAACTGAGTGCGGGCGCTAAGACAGGTGCGGTGCGACTTCGGACGAGGTGTTTGTGTTGTGAATGGACGAGAGGAAGTGAAATCGACGAGTGAAGCCTACTGTGTGTGAGGGCGCTCGGAGGACTCTAGAACATTGTAGCCTGGTGGGACCTGGACTGAACTGAGGTGAACTTGAATGGACATGTAATACGGATTTTATTGTAAATAATGGAACTGTCAAATATCGACGCGTAATTGATAAAATAATTGAATAGGTTGATGCACAGTCTATTGGGACTGATTTTTAATTACTTAATTTCATCGATTTCTTTGTGGTTATAATAAATTGTAATAATTGGAGTCATTAATTTTGAACAGTAAGTAATATCAATTTGTTGTGATATGTTGAGTTGAGAGAATTTTGTTGTAGTTATTGTAACGAAAATTAGGAAATTATAATTAACTCTTCTATTTAATCAAGGCCTCCGTCTCTTAACGAACTTGGTTAAGCCTACTGAATTTCGAGAGAGAAATTGTAACAATATGTTTGAAGGGATTACATAGTTATTCTTTGTATATGTTATTAGAAACACAATTGCTGGCGTCATATTCATCGAGACCCAACAATTTAGCAAATTAAAATGGTTAATAAGCTAGGTTTCACAGTACTACATACTTCGATTGATTGCGTCTCTTAGGTTGTCATTGCGTTATTCGATCACTCTATCTCCAAGACATCTCTCATTTGTTCACTGGGCTCTGTGGAGTGACAATAACTTTCTGCTCAGTGGCAAATTGCCACAATAGTGCAGTTGTTTGGCGTTTAGATTGACACTAAATGAATCCGTGAGATTTCCAGGTCACTATAAACAGTACCCTACAGAAGTTAGTTCCGTTACATATAGGCTGTTCACTGTAAAGTGGGCACTTCTGAGGCCCTAATTACGTTTTACTTTCAGCCATTTGTATACTTCAATGGCCTTAAATGTCGCCGTGTAAGTAGTAAGCACAGTGTGTATATGCAACCACACTCGGAAGTTAACGTCGAGGGCTAAAATAAAATATCTTTATTGACTATTATTCTAAATGAGAGGGCTTTCAAAAGTGCTCACTTTACTATAGATAGCCTATAACTAGGGATAGGAAAATTTCGCTAGTTCAATTACCTGTAGGCTAGACTCCACAGTCCTATGTACACTAGAGCCTTAGATGTTTTTTTCGTTGGCTGCTGACCCTGTGTTACCTCAGACCTGGCAGGAAGAGATTCGCTACTCGTTTCCTTGCAAGCTCGCTATTGGCTCAGAGACGTTTAGAGCTTGTATAATGAACTGTAATCCAATTACAAATGTAACTCCACTGTATATGTGTTTGACGTCTCTCTTGTCCCAAAATGAATTCGTTAAATTTTCCTATCCCTACCTATAACTGTCAGTACACCAAGAAACATTGTTTACAGTCCATGACAACATGGTTAGTGATTGAGTGAGTGAGTGAAGAGATTTGGGTGGCTATTAACAGCGAGTTCTTGAGAGCCGATGAGGGTGATCGAGTTGAGAATGGAGCAGTGCCAAGATGAAAAAGCGGGGGAAACTGAAGTTCCCCGAAAAAAACCGCCGAACAGCGGCATCGTCCGCCACGATTATCACATGCGAAAATTCGGGAGTGACCGTAGCAGGCTAACCGCACAACCACCGCGGCCACGACAATATGGTGAGGAACTAATTTCTGAAGAATATGACGTATTTTGTACTCTAAAGTTTGTATAACCGATAGCTACTAAGCTGCCAAGGAAGGAATAAGAACTGAAAGCGGAAATGGGAAAAATGGTAATATATATATATTTCACGACCCAGTGAAATTTATTCGAGATTTTTATCGTCGTCAAGTAATTTATTCGAGATTCTTATCGTCGTCAAGTAATTTCGTGTTCTGCTACTAAGCAGAAAGCTTTCACCTAAACACAACATTAGTAATAAATAAGTTATTTCGTGCGAGAAATAAAAGGAGCAGCTTGTATGTTACTGAAATCTAATTTATAACTATCACTATGAACACGAAAATTTTGCGTTTTAAACTACTTGTAGGGTAGTTTCCGCTGTCTTATGTATTGTCAATCCTCAGCCTTCTGTTCATTGGCTGTTACCCCAGTCATTATCCAACTTTATCTTAGACCAGATGGCACGGGATTCGATGCTGCTTATTAACTTGCAGGTCTGTTATTGGTTCAGAGTTCATTAGGCCATGGTTACTAAACTATGATTCAATTGCAAAACTAACAGAAATGTACATAATTTTGAAGTCTAGCTTGTTCTTAAATGAACTGGCGAAATTTCGCAGTCCCTAATTCTCTCTTTTATCCTAGGTAAAATGGGCCCCAAATACTCATCATTACCTGTAGTGCTGGCTATGAAAATGATTTCAGTAAATTTCTTAAACGGTAATGGATATTTTTGATATATTTACAGTTTAAGAAATCTACAACATATCGATCTGAAAATATAGGAATGTTACTGTACAAAGTTGGGAAATCAATTACTCATACGTTCTTCCTTAACACGCGTACACAATGATGTACTTATGTACTTTGCAAGTATGTGTTGTTAACTCGGCTATCTATATTATGTGCGTGGCAAGGGAGAGACACACATGAATGCAATGCACATGAATTAGCTTGGAATGCGATAGGAAAACAACAAGCTGGGGAATTGGAAATCCATACAGCACTGCGTCTAGCCTAGATCTTCAGTATTTTCGTATTGACATTCTGATGAAATGGACAATCATTCCGAGCTGTAGCCTTACGTATTAAATTTGTTTTAGTTTTTAGATTCGTACAAAAAATATATAAATTTAGAAGTCCGATATCATATAGAATTGTGTTTCTCTCTCTCTCTCTCTCTCTCTCTCCCCAAAACGAATGCTCAGCCATTGACTTTCAAACTGTTATATCAAACCACAGCGAAAAAGTCTGCAAATGTTAACAAAGAAAACAAAATAGACCTTGAACACTTTTAAGACGGCGGTAATGAAGGCAAACCACTCGCGCATGGCGAGGTGACGTCACGGCTGCCATCTTGGTGACGTCACGGGGGAGAGCTCCCGCAGCCAGGCGGACTGACGCAACGGTGCCTCGTTAGAAAATGACTACATGCAGTCATCACCCCTCTCCCCACTATTATTAGTTTGGGGGGGGGGGGGGTTGCGCGAATGAAGAGTTCCCAGGAATCGCACATTTTATTGCGAACCCATCTCGTATGTTCCAAAAAGGTCAGATGTCACCCTTAGAATTGCGTTCCCGTTCACTGTGGAGACAAGTCGGCTTGTCGCTTGCTTTATTGACGTGACTGTTTTAAGAAGCGGTATTCAGCGTAATCGCAGGAAGTTCAAGGTCACTCGACGACAGGACGCTAAGCGTTCTTGGCGTCTCTTCAAGGACGACAACTTCGATTGCCGCTGGGAAGAATACTGGCTGGGGGTGGTTGGTGGTTATGTTTTCCGCACCTACATCAGGAGCATGTTGACAAGTAATAATTATTGTAACGTAGGTTACGCGAAACTGCCGATACCAGTAACGTTGATAATATGTATACGCGTGGTTATTGACACAAATCCAACATCTACGAGTGAGTTAGATGCATTTAAAGTCATTAAAGCACAAGTAATTAAAATGTGCTCTTCATAAACACTTCATTAACAGCGAGTTGTGGTTTCAACAATCATAAACACGATATTTTGACGTATGGTGATAACCAGAGCTAGTGATTTTTCGTGAAAAAATATGAGGACATGGTAGACCATAGTACTATAAGCACCCAACAGCAATTTGTCTTATTGCCATTGGTTGCTGCCTGTTTAAGAAGTCTTCTGCATTCTTGATCAGGCCACCCAGAATTCTGCAACATCGGCACGGCTCCTACGTGATTCGTGTGCAAACACTTAAAACGCGTCAAAAAGTAAATCAGCCAATCAAGATAGGTAAATAAATGACCATACAGTGTTTTGAAATATATCTTGCCCTGAAATATTTCCGCGAAATTTCGCTACCCCAAGTGATAACTGGTCAAGGGGAATCATAATTATCTACAGCCGCCATTTTATTCTTTTCTGCTTTGCCTTCAGGAAACTACACAGTAAAGCACTAAAATGTTATTTTTTGGCAATTTTAATTATTTTTTCTCTCTTATGATGTATTTAATAGGATAAAATTTAAAACTGGCGGATGTAAGCAATAGTTTTTTTTTCTCCTGGAAAAACGTCCTATTCCTGAACATTAATTTACTTACTGAGGTATCAGTACACGCGCAGTTACTGACTTCAAAGACAGTATTTTACTGGGATGTACTCTTAATAGTACATAGCCCATCTACTTAGAGTTGTGTGTCAGGACATCGAGCTACGATGCGAAACGATCTGGGTTATAATACCCTCTTCTAAATTTTCAGCACAAAAAAATGTAAGTTTATCTTCAGTTGAGTTGAGAAATTTTGGCTTCTCTTAACATCGAGGTCTTGATAGCTGATGAGGGTGAAATGAGGTGAGAATGGAGCAACGCCGCAAAGGAAGGGCGGAGGGAAATGAGAGATCCCTGATAAAACCCACCCACCTACGGTATCATCCGGCACGATTCCCACATGTGAAAATCCGCGAGTGACCCCGCCCGGAATCTAACCCGACTCACGCGAGTAGTCTAACCACTTCACGACCGCGGCCCCGGAAAACCATGGAGTTATGAATAAATTATTGCGGTCCCATCATATGTGCGCCGTATTGAAAGTGTTAATGATGAAGAGATGTTTGTTTTTTTTCCTTCCTTAACACGCCTGAAGCGATAAAAGTGTCGGCGAGAGAAAGAGTCAAGGGCGTATTTGCCGGCGACCACTTAGCGGCACGCGGCAAGCGGGGGACAGTTTGCAAATGAACCAAGCTCGCGTGTTGGTTCGTGTGCAGTAACATTCTTTTAACGGCCATCGCGTAAACACGCTGTCTACCAAGAAGGCTCTTGCGTCCTTGGAGCCATCAGTTCCGACCTGCCGCAGCTGTCGCTCGTTCGTGAGACAATCCCACCTATGAGTACAGACTTTGAACATTTCTGCGAATTATTTTCAGCTAGACAAGCTAGACTTCAAACACACGTATAGTCCATTCATGATTACTTCCAAATTTTCTGAGGCCCTGCTAAAGTTCTACTTCCGAGGTATTTCTCCGCCTCATGCAAACTAAGCTTAACTGTGTCTACAAAACTATACGAAAGGGAATACATGCCGTATTCGTGCGCACTCAGTGTAATAATAGTTTGCGTAATAACTATTTCTTACTAGGCATTACCAATACACTTTTCTTCCCCTGCTTTCTTCTTATTAATAATAAATGAAATAATATCATTCATAGATAAAATGTAGGGCAGGGTCCAATTTAACTAAAAATAAGGAACTTTTACGTTAACAATTGTAAAAAACGCTTCTGATACATAGTATACTTAGAAAACTACCAAACACGTCATACATAGTGTACGGTGATGTTTCAAAGGTTTGTTTCAGAAAATGTAATGAAACAGTGAATTGACAGGGTCCTGATAGGTGACATGATAAATTGCACTGCCTTGTACATAAATGAGCACCGTCAGTGGTTTAATTGGCCACTAACCTATAAGTGGAGTCACCTATTGGCCAGTCATCGCTGAAGCTACGGTATACTCTCAAGATTCCCGCGAGGCGTGTCACACATACTACCAGTCTATGGCAGAACTTGCACGTTGGATCACAGCTTATTAGACACGCCCAGGTGAACTCTGAGCGAATAGCAGACCTGCAAGGAAACAAGTGCCGAATCCCGTGCCAGTAAAACTGGCTGTACACTGGGGGAGCAGCGAATGATCAGAAGGCTGAGACTCGAAAATGCATAGTACCGTAGAGTCAAAGCTATGGGTTGTTTAACACCCGAAATATTCCTACCCCTATCAATTAGTCGACACCTGCAGAATTTACATTGTTATTTGAAACCTGAATCGATTTAACAATCGTTTACATCTCTATTACTTTTGCCATCGGATTGAAGTTTGCTTGCATCGCCCTGGACGGCTTTGTACCAATAGCAGATAGCAGACAGCTAGCGGTAAAAATTGTTCAACCGACGAGCTGCATCGTCAGGCACGATTCCCTCTGGGAGAGATCCCGCTGGATGTCGAAAATCCTTTTCGCCTTGGTGGTGGGCTAACGCTGTATTCGCAAAGCTAACCGAGACCCCTAAGTCAAGAATGAAACTGGATCCTCGCCGTTTCACAAGCCGATAAACTAATTGCTAGGGATAGGAAAATTTCGCGAAATTATTTCAGGACAAGATAGACGTCAAACACATGTTCACTGTCACCGCTGCAACTGGATCACAATCTATTAGGCACGCCCTGGACGACTCTGAACCAATCGCGAACTTGCAAGGGAACAAACAGCGAATCCCTCGAGTATATATAGGACTGTGGAGTCTAGCCTACAGGACATCGAACTCGCGAAATTTTCCCATCCCTACTAATTGCATACCGATCTCCCGTTGCCCCTACCCTTTCATTCCGATGTTACGATCCGCCCAAATCTCTTCACTCACACTCAAATATACATATGTAATCTACCGTAATGCCAGATAATTACGCGAATTTTGTTTGTCTCATGAACGAGTGCACTTTTTTTTTTAAACTACCAATGGAATTCCTGTTTACAGCTGTTTTCATGATCAGTAGTATCTTCTACCATCACAGATGATGCTTATATAAACACACTCAGCTGTCAAACGGCTCAGTATGTCAGTATAGTCAATTTACGGTTACTTACGACTTTTCTGAGCCCTGCTAAATTTCAACTTGCAGAATATCCCTCCGCCTCATAAAAACAAAGCTCAGCCTAACCTAGAAAATTGCACCAAAGGGACAACACACAACATTCATGCGCACTCAGTGTAATAATATTTCGCATAAGAACTATTTATTACTTAATCTTTTTATTCATATTAAATATTATTTAAATATTATTATTTATAGATAAAAAACATATATAGCTTCAGTTCAACCAAGAATAAGGTGATTGTATGATCTTTTATATAAACACAAGTATAATACGCGCGTGATACATAACATAATTATGAAATGACCAAACACGTCATACATAGTGGGATTTTCCAAAGGTTTGATTCAGAAAAGGTGAATAAACCGTGAATAGGCTATAAGAAATATTTTACCATTTAAATAACTGTACACATGCTCACATTCAGGACTGTAAAAAAGGTGCCCTAGGCCGACAGACAGGTCATAATTTGGTATGAGCAAGGCACACCCAAAGTGCTTCTCAAGGTAGAATTGTCTGGCATTGCCAGGGCCGCGGTGGTTGAGCGGTTAGACCGCCCACCTCCCACAAAGGCGAACCGGGTTCAATCCCCGGCCGCGTCACTCCCGGATTTCCGCAAGTGAGAATCGTGCCGAACGCTACAATTGGTCGGCGGGTTTTCTCGGCGATCTCCCGTTTCCCCCGCCCCCTTGCATTCTGGCACTGCTCCATTCTCAACTTCATTAGGAAAAATCCGCGAATTCATTTCAGGACAAGATAGATTTAGAACGCGTGTACACTGACCTCGCCTTTGCTATTGGATCAGAGTTTATTAGACACGCCCTGGACGACTCCGCACCAACAGCCGACTTGCAAGGGAAGAAGAAGCGAATCCGGCATTGCGAAGTGTGGAGTAACACTGGGGCAAGAGCCAATGAAAAAGCATCTTAGGTTTGACTATACAAAGGATCGTGGAGTCTAGCATGCAGGTAATTGAACTCGCGAAATGTTCCTATCCCTACCCATAGGCTTTCAAGACTTCGTTGTTAAGAGCCGCCCGAAACTCTCTTCTCAACTCTGCCACTCTATCACCCTCCCCCCGGGCCATATTTCATATTTGCCCTTCTGCCATGGTAATACATAATGTTGCAAAATTTTATGTCAATACTTTGGGGAAACATTCCTCACATCTGGAGGATGAAAAATTGTTATATGAACAGAGGTCCGCAAGCGCTTCGATTCATTACTACAGCCCATAGTAAATAACGTACAGTGTATGGCCCACAGGCTGGATCATGTTACTGTGGAATGCCATTGCAGCGTTCATTTGCATGATACACCGTACCTCACACTACGACACTACACCGAGAACAGTAGGAACTGCACAGGAACTAATTACACATGTGTGAAAGCTTATCGTCGGCACTAAAGGAAATGTTCAAAATGCCCTCCATCAGCAGGAACACATGCATCAACCCGCCGTTGCATGGACACCCGGATAAGTTGATGAATCCCTGGAAATGTCCTGATTGTTTCGCAACCCGCCTCAATACTGTTATGGAGGTTGCCCACATCGTCCACTGGAGTTGCATACACAAGTGCATTTAAATATCTACACAAATAAAAGTCTAGTGAATTAAAATCAGGGCTCCTCAGGGGCTGGTATGGGGCTGCCAATTACAGCTGCGATGGCATTCCACGGTAATATGACCCAGCCCATGGGCCATACACTATACGTTATGTATTCCGGGCTGTAGTTGAGAAACGAAGCGTTTGCGGACCTATGTTCATATAACAATTTTTCATCCTCCAGACGTGGGGAATGTTTCCCCGAAGTATTGAAACGCAATTTTGCAACATTCTGTAAACATGAGCAGAGGTGAAGTCACGTGTTGGCTCCGTTGATGTATGCGTACCCATTGTCTGACTGGCTGCGCGGGGCTCTGAGAACTGGCCTTGGTTATGATAGGCTACCGTGTGTTACTAATTGCCCTCTATTGGCTGGGTTGCCGGCTGGCAGGTTGATCACGAAGTGCTGATTGGCGAACGACGTCCCCATAATGTCGCTGGCTAGTGACGCCATGTCGCTGGCCAATGACGCCATGTCGCTGGCCAGTGACGCCATATCGCTGGCTAGTGACGCCATGTCGCTGGCGTGTGCTGCTGGAGTTTGCTGAACAAGCGATTGTTTCGCCAGTGTATTCTTCAGTATTCTTTGGCCAATAACCACGGATATATCATGAATATGTTCGGTAGCGTTACTGCGACCAACTGTTCATTATGTCTGGTATCTTACTTGACAGTCGAAGACCAGCCAATAGGGAATCTTTCGCAACACACGGTAGCCAATCAGACAACAGACTAGTTCCCGGAGCCTCGCCCAGTCAATCAGCAAGTGACATGAAAGGAATTACTATGTAATTTAATTTCTGTAAACTTACCTATTCTGTGTCTAGACTACGCAATTTATTTAACGAATTATTACTCGACCAATATCAAGTTAATGCCTACTCGTATGTGACTTAAAAATTTTGATTGTGAACCAAGCCTTACATCTTAAAACGACACTCAAATGTCGGGATCTGGAAATTGCGAGGAGCCATTTTGCAACATGCTAGACTGCACAATCCTTTGCGTACTCTAGCCTCGGTTACTCATTGGCTAATGCACTACACTGAGACAAATAATAAATTGTTTCAATATACTAAGTACATTGGTTTGCGTAGCGTTCGTCTCAGCCAAACGCTATTTGGTACAACCAAACCCCATTATTCCAAATGTGTGAAATTTGTTCACAAAGCCAAATATATTTTTTTAAGCAATTCTGGCTGTACCAATCAAATATTTTGTTATTTCAGTATGTTAAACAAAATTTAGTGTAAATAAACATATCATTATTGGTAGGGACCTGCAAAATTTCCGTTATTATTTGGAAGCAGGCTAAACTCTACAGTACTGTATACACTCGAGCCGGCGTTGTTTCTCCGTTGGCTGCTCTATAGCTGTGAAGCCACGCCCTTTCTGACTGAACTCCATGCGATTAGAGCACACAGTTGTGAAGCGTTAATTTATAGGCGCAGAGTTACCCAGGGCGTGTCAAATAAAGAATAGTCCAATGACAAACATGTCGCAAAGGTACACGTGTTTGAAGTTTAACTTGTCCTCAAATAATAACGTGAATTTTGCAGGTCTCTAATTATGGGCAATGACTTTTCGCGAAAAATTTTCGAGAAAAGATGCAGTCCAAAGCACTGTAGGGTCGTACAGCGTTTTGATTCTCTAGTCCGTGTTAACTGTTTGCGCACGAATCATGAATTTTTAGTGTCAGATTTACGCAATCCTGAATGGCGCGGTCAAATGCGGAAACGACAGCAGCAACCAATGGAGGTATGACAACACATGAGGTGTATATATAGTATTGAAATCTATTGTGTAATCCGATTTTGTTCCCCGAAAAAATCACTGTCCCTACATATCATTACAATTTGTCAAGGAAATTATATATTTAGTTACATCCAATATATCTCGAACAAAGAATTTATATGCAGTGACCAAAGATTTTGCTGGCGATACTAATCCCCACTGAGAGAAGGACCAACAAACATTCGTTTGTGTAGGGCCAAAAATATATTTAGTTACCCAACTAAATATTTCGTTGAGTAAACAAAACTTGATAACAACAAAATCGATTTTGTTTAACAAAACACACGTTTGAATAAACAGGACCCCTGTGTTGGGCCAATAGAAATTTGAATGTCAACTAATAGTTTTGTTGAATCAAATTTATATACTTGTTTGGCTACTCATTTGATTGCCTTCGTTTGGAAATACGGCTCGATGGTTCGTTTGTATTTGTTGTGACAGTTAGACTAGTAACATTGTTTGTTTGCGCATTTATTTTTGCTTAATAATGGTATAAGAATCTTTATAAAATAAGTAAATTTAAAAGTAAAGATGTAAATCTTGAAATATTTATTTACGGACATTTGAATTGTGTGTATTTAAAAACATTCCAATCTTATACGTAGTCTCTGTGTTTGCTAGGGTGTAGCACTTGGACGCAAACAATCTAGCTTCAAATCTTGCTCAGAACTCAATTTTTTTTATATTAACAGAAACTGTTTAATGTACGCAGAGTTGAACAAATCTTTTGTTGCACCAACCAAATCGTTTTTTGGGGCAACCAAATAAGAAAAGACCAATTGGTTTGGTTACCAAAACAACATATTTCATTGCCCCTATACAAACAATTAAATTGATAGCTCCAAACAATTTTCGTTTGATATCCAACAAAACCTTCTCAGTGTAGTTTTACACCAGGACAGGTAACACAAGACTTGATGCTCATTTTGCAGCAGGTTATTTACTACCTCAAATTTGTCCGTGGCGAGGCTTACAAAGTGCGATACAATTAAAAGAAACATGCATTTGATCGAAGTCTAGCTTTTCGTCAAATAAATTCGCGGAATTTTCGACTCCCCTACTAATATTTTTGCTCGGGGATCAAGCACGGAACCTCCTTCCCTAAGATGCTGTTATGACCTGGGCTACGGCGTTGCAGTTTACAAGCTAACTCTTGACACATGCAAATCCTAGAGTTCTTCATTGTTCTCTTTGTTGCGCATGACGGACGTTTACGGTCGCGGCTGCATACAGAAAAGATTCATCGCCCAGCTGCGGCCTGTTTCCTCTCACTCACGCAGTTTGCTGTTTGTGAGGCACAAGAGGAGTATCGTGCCAGAGGAACAGCTCTTCTGGCCGATTTATCGGTTCTACGCGACACCACGTACGTGTTCAAGGGGAAATTTCCCCAGCAACTTTCCATTCTCGGTTTCTCTAGCCTGTTAACGTTTTCAAAAAGTAAAATTTCAGGAGTGCCTCTATACCTAACTAGCTATATTCCATTCACTCTTACTTCGTACTTATCTGAAACCCTGTTAAATTTCTACTTCCAGTATATTCCTCCGCCTCGTGCAAACTAAGCTTAACTTAGTCTAGAAAATTACACTAAAGGACAACGCGCCGAGTTCGTGCGCACTCAGCTGTAATAATATTTTGCAGGAGAACTATTTCTTACTAGGCGCTACCAACACCCATGTTTTCTCACCTTTTTCCTTCGTATTTATTATAAGTGATTTATTAAAATTTGTAAATAAAAGACAGGTAAAACTTCGATTTAACGAAAAATAAGACATTTTCATGTTAACTGAAGTATAAAACGCTTGTGAAACATGACATATTTAGGGAATAACTACACGCCATAATGGGGTATTTATTTCAAAGGTTTGATTTTAAAAAGTGTGAAGAAACCGTGGACAGATTATATTGACCTTACATTGTGGTACAGACAAGACAAGGGTATTACGAAGTCGTCATTACGTCACAAGATTGAATCTGCAAAAACATTGCAAAGTCAATATTGTGACTTAAATACGAGTTCGCAGTTGAGTTGTTATACCTGCACTGTATTGTAGGGCCAACAGCTAGTTGGGTACGAAGGTTATTTCGAAAATTTCGACTAAAATTTCTTTAACAAACTAGAAGAAAGATTTGCAAGGGGCCGCGCGGTGGCGCAGTGTCCAGCCTAATAGCCTCCCGCCAAGGCGAACCGGGCTCGTTTCCCGGCGGGGTCGCCCGCATTTTCTCATATGGGGAAACGTGGCTGACACTACTGTTGATCGGCGGGTTTCCTCGAGGTACTCCCGTTTCCCCTTGCCCTCCGCCGTTACTCCATCCTCTCCCCACTTCGCCATCAGCGGCTCTGAAGACCTTGCTGTTGTAGGCTGCTCACGGTAAAGTGAGCATTTTTGAAAGCCCTTCTTAAGATCTACTTATATGCACGTTGTGTATTCTTCCGCCTTATGTAAGATTAACATTGTCGTCGGCCTCATCACTTTATCCATGCGTCGGTCACGTAAAACTGTGAAATTATTAGAAAAGTAAATACTTAACAAATCAGCTAATTATTACACTTTGATGCATTTAAAAACAAGTATCCGAAAGTTTACTGGGCGTATGTCACTCAGGACGCCCATAAAACTATATGAAGGCAAGGGCAGTGACTGTTTTCTAAGGTTGATTTCAAAAGTGCTCACTTTATAGTGAACAGCCTTTACGAGCCGAACATAAGCTCTCAACACAGTTCACCAAGTTACGCGGAGAAATCTTAGAAGACGAGGAGGAAATAGGTACGCAGAGACGAAATGGTTCACTAGCCTGCAACACGTACGTAGGAAAGCTGTTCGCCAATCAGCGCCAGGCAAATTACTTGTCAGTCAGTAGCCCAGCCAACAGGATACAGCTCGCTGTACGCGGTAGCCAATCACCAGGGGCTTGCAAAATCCGCTAAAATTTAACACTACGGTTTATAATCGAGTCGGCGTCGTTTCTCCATTGGCTGCTGCCTAGATGTTAAGTCACGCCCTTTCTGAGTGAACTGCGCGTGATTGGGGCACACGATGTGAAGGGTTCATTTATTGGCGCAGAGTTACCCGGTCCATGTCAAATAAAGGATGGTCCAACGACAAACGTATTGCAAAGGAAAAGCGGTTTTTTTTTTTTTTTTTTTTTTTTAATAGTTTCCTCAGAGTTTCGCAGGTCTCTGCCAATCACATACACAATGCCCGTTCCTAGACCCTCGCGCCGCTAATCAGAGAATGAATATGTCCACAACAAACGGGGCGCCACGCCATTTTGTCTCTGTGTATTTATTTACTCTGTGGCAGCATTACATTCAAATTACTAATACGTTCTTGCCGCTTAACCATTACCAGAAAACGCGTGTAAAACATTTGGTGATCACATTTGAAGGTATTTGTGAAATGTGAAGGCGGTATAAGAAATACTTAATTATTTCGTTGAAAATAGAACTATGGAATATACCTTTCAGACACGCTTTAATTTACGGTTACGGGTGTTGCAAGAACAAGGAAAAAAATGTTTTTTTGATGCGCTGTAGGCTATATGTTTAACTTACGATCAAGACCAGTGTGGTATTGTGGGGTAAGAGTCCTCTTTCGTAGTAGTTTGCTCATTGTCACTAGATAGCACTGGAATGTCCGTCCGCTTCCTTCAAATGAGTTTCAACACGCAGGGCTCTATTGTCGTGTAATTACCACCATTACAGTGAGAGTGGTTGCAGTTTAGTTGTTTAAGCAGCGTGTGATAGTATTTATTACGTACATTTATTTGAAGTCTTCAAACTATTCAGCAGAATGCACGTACACATTAAAAGTAAGTGTTTACGTATGTAGTGGTATGTGTGCATTTTGTTTTGTATTGACGGGTAAACTATAGCCAGTGGATGAAACATTTTGTTACTTCGGGGGCAAGTTTCCTAGGGCAAGAGTCCGTATAACATCCTGCGTGGACTCTTGTCCCACACAGCCATAATGTTGTGATAGATGTATTTAATGTGTGAATACTAAATCTTAAAGTAATGTCCTATGTTAACACTCAAAACCAGAATAGGCGATCAATTTTGTTTAGGCCTATATGTGCTGTTTTCATTTACAAAATATGCAACATTTTGTTTAGGCCTATATGTGCTGTTTTCATTTACAAAATATGTAACATTTTGATAGTGTGATTTAACGCTTCATGTGCCATAACACAAAATTATATCAAAGTTAAGTCAATACAGCATGGTAATTTGCATATGCCTGCCGCAGCACAGTCATATGCGGGGTGGCCTCTGAAGCGAGTGATCCTGGGTTCGGGCATGAAGTTTTGTGTTGTCCCGTTATATTAGTTAAAAGGGAATGCATATAAACAACACACCATCAACAGACCATGTCAAAAGTAAAACAATAAAAGAGGTTGGTTTTCCGCACATGCAATTAAAACATATAACTAAAGAGGGTAGTGTAGTGGTTTGAGAATGCAAATGTGGTTATTTTAAATTGTAAATTTTTATTGTCACATTCTAAACGGAACATGGCCTAACAGGTTTAAAATTTAATTCATAATCAAAATAATTACACTTTTAACAACATCTTGTTCATCCACTGACTGGCTGCTATTTCCACTCACTCAGTCAGTGAATTTTATCCCGTTGAACAAACCAGTGATTTTCCAATGATTCATGTTGGAGCCATTTTCACCTATTTTAGATTCTGAAATCGGCTGTAAGTCAGGGCGTTCTGGCCGATTCAGGTTTAGAATGTATTATGTATTAAGCCCAGAACATAATTAGGAAATAGACGCATCAAAACATTTTAAATGTTAATTTCAGGAAATTGAGGAACTACAAAAGAAAGACAAATAGGAATACACGTGATTCCGAAACACTAGAGCTAGCTAAGCAAAGAAGGGTTGATGGTGAATCAATCCGGGCAATTGCAGCTGATATGAACATAGATGAATCCACACTGCAGAAACGACTTAAAGTAGTAAGAAATGGCTGAATGGTGAATAGTTTCATGCAAGCTTTAAATCTCTGAATAAAATGTAGACTAAATAAAACACACATATGTTTTAGGGTAGTCCAGCTGAATCATGTGGCCGATTTTCGTCAACATTTTCAAAATAAATGGAGCTGGACAAAGTGAGTTACTTACACGAAACTGACAGAAGATTTTATGGTTTGACATTTAGGAAAGTTCAAGCTTTGGTATATGAATATACCGAACAAAACAACATCGCGCATCCCTGTAATAAGTCCATCAAACTTGCCGGGCGGGACTGGGTTTATGGATTCTTTTCACGTCGCCCATCTTTAAGTTTAAGGAAGCTGGAAGGTATGAGCATAGCAAAGGTCTGTAGGCTTTAACAAAGTTCAGATGGACTGATTTTTCAAAAATCTCCAAGAAATAGAGGAGAAACATGGGTTCCAAACCAAACCCGACAGAACATATTGCATCCCCTATTAACACCAAACAATTTGGATACCACCCTTTCAAAAGTTAGTATTTCAACAGAAGAAAAAACATACTTATCATCTCGTGATATGTACCCTTGTTTGCATAACTGATTAAATTTTACCTCCCAATGTTGTTTACATTACTTTCTGATCCCCTTAATGTCTTCCCTTAAATTATCTATATGCAGTCCTAATGTTGGACTTTCTCTTAAAACCTTTTCTACCATTCTTTCCTAACTTTCTTGTGTTTCCTTTTAACATGGCCTCCTAAAGTGTGTACCTCTTTCTCTTGATTACTTACTTTAACCCAAATTTGTTAAATTCCCCCTGTATTTTTTTTTTTTGGGAATATTTCCAAAGTTTCCAACTAATTTTCCCTTTAACTTGCCTAGTAATAAATAGTTCTAATGTAGAATATTATTCAATTAAGTGGACGGAAATACGGTGCTTTTTCCCTATCGTTTAATTTTCTTTACTCGGTTATGATTTGTTTGCATTTGGCGGAGGGATAGCCTGAAAGTAGAACTTCAGCAAGGCTTCAGGGCAGTTAAAAGTAACCATGGATGCACTATAGCTCTCACACGTGTGCAACGTCGCTGATATGGGGAACTGTGTCTGAGAGGGTTGGCTCTTTGAATACAATGTATATCCATTGGTATTTAAAGATGTTTGATACCAAAAAAATATATAATTTTATAATTATACCAAGTATTGTCCAACTTGTACACATTATATGTGATGCCATTTTCCTCGAATAAAAGTAATTACACCTTATATATTTTTGAATAATTTGATGTCAAATCCCAATTATTTTCTTTTTTCCTGCAGCCATAGTAACAAATACTATAAACAAAAATTTCGATTTATACTAATGCCGTAGGCTACTGATTGACTTATATGTAATCACAAAACAGCAATAAATGGATTTAAAAAGGTAAAAATATGAAAACGTTTTTCATATTTAGATTATTATTTTTCTTATGCACGGCCTGTAATTTGATGAAGACATATATGTCACGCGGGAGCCTACGGCATTAGTTTTCAATGTATATATATATATTTTTTTATTTGTACAACTTTGTTAGTAATTTTGCTATTATGGCTGCAGAAAATCAGAAAATTTTTGGATTTAACATCAAATAGTAAAGTGTAAATTTTTTTATTCGAGGAAAATGGCATCACAATGCGTACAATATAAACAATGTTTGGTACAAACATCAAATAATTATTTTTTTTATCCAGGACATTTAAGACACACTATAAACGATATATCATGATATTACTTTCATAACTCTGTAGAGTATTGTGCGGGACACGTAATATTTAATTAAATGTTAAATCTATTTGGAATTTATTTACTGGTATTCCATATTAGTGGCCCTTTTTTTTGCAGGCACAAAAATGCTATTTTTAACATAAGCATTTTTTCATAACATTTTGATATGACGCGATGCTACAATTTTTCAGATATCTGCCTAAATGTTTCAGGTTTATGCAATATTTTTCTTATTGATCTACTCCAATGAGGATAGTACCTATAACCAAAAAACCGAATGGTATTCTATTTTGTATCCCTTCCTCTAGTAAATCTGAGCTACATTCTGGCTTAGTCCTTAATCACGTCAAAGAGTTTAATATGGTAGTCTACATTTTGGCACATTTAATCATTTTTCGTTGTAACATAAAAAAAAAAAAGTTCGAAAAAAGTACTTCGAAGATAAAAATGACTTTCCAAAATTGAATGAAATGAGTTATAGGACTTATAAATTTATATTTATTTTACATGCATATCTCTGAATTGAACAAAATTAACCCGATTATTACGTTAAGAAATATAGTTCTTGGAAATTTGGTATACGGTTCGCCAGCATTTCAATTTTAAACTTCGAAAATAAATTTATAGTTAAAATAGAATACCGCAAGTGAACCAGATGTCGGATTTCAACATATTGTAGTACACCACTGCTATGATGACTTCAACAAAAGGTTTAACTTTGTGTTAAAATAAATTTTTTAAATTAGTACGAAACCGTATTTGAATGTATTTACTCATATGTATTTACGCAAAAAAAAAAAAAAAAAGACAAGAGTATTATTTTTCAAATGAGTTGCTATTTTAATCAAGTTATAACCAATATTGTGTCACGAAAGAAAATGTTGACTCGTGAACTACCTTGGAATGTTATGGCAGCAGAGTCAACAAACAAGTGACAAGCCTCTCTTGCGAGGGCTACTAGCAGAGGCAGAAAGCCCGCAGGCATCTACGTATCACAATGTAACCTAACAAGCGCTCAGGAGTTTTTTTTCCGCGATAAATCACAGCTCGTAACTATGATTCGTGCTTCAGGTGGGTGTGGAGCCCCATCAACGAATCTATCTTCTCCTCACTTAAGCGCAGTGCCTTAGGGTAGGTTCACAAGTGGAGATCTCTGCCGTAAGACTTATCGCTAAGCGACGATCACCAACGCGAAAACAAGTATTAAATGTTTAACTTACACGATTCAGATGGTAATTCATTTATAGTTCCATCGTAGAGAACCTAAGAACACAGACGTGAACATCCGCTTAAACAACAAACTCCGGTTACACACGTAAACGGGGGCCGTGTTGGTGCAGTGGTCAGAAAATTCTCTTCCCACCTATAGGCGAGCCGGGTTCGATTCTCTGCGGAGTCGCTCCCTGATTTTCGCGTGCGGGAATCGTGCCGGACGATGCCCCACCCTTACATTCCGGCTCCGCTCCATACTCACCTCGCTTCACCCTCATCGGCTCTCAAGACCTCTCCACTACACACGCAAGTAAAATTGCATCACTGGCAAGCATAATGTAGTAACGCCGTTTTCGCAACTCGGATCAGCCAACCAGACACAATACCTAGAGCTAGTGAGTTTTCGCGAAAAAAATACGAGTACATGGTAGACTTCAATACTATAATCATCCAACAGAAGTTTGTATCTTGTCATTGGTTGCTGTCTGCTTGAGAAGGCGTTGTCACAAGGTACTGGTGTACCTTTGCTATTTGCCATCTATTTGCCAGGCATGTTGGTTCACCAGTTTGTACTTGAGGTGATTTGTCAGTAGGTGAGTGTACTTTCTTTTATGTATAGAACTAGTAATAACTCATGCATTGTGGCTACATCCAGTGGCTACTTGGTTCACCAGTTTGTACTGTGCGGTTATGAGTCAGAAGTTTATGGCACTTTCTGTTATGTTTAGAATTAGTAATTACACACAGAGAAATGCCACTTCCGTGGCATCTGGGTTCACCAGATTATACTGTGCGGTGATGAGTCAGAAGTTGACGGCACTATCTCTTATGTATAGAACTAGCAATAACACATGGAGTGTAGCTACATCCGGGCCCTTTTGGTTAACCAGTTTACTATGCGGTGATGAGTCTGTAGGTGATGGGATATTCTCTTATGAAGATAACTTGTAATTACTCACGGAGAGTAGCTACTTCCAGGCCATCAGGGTTCATCGTTTTGTACTACACAGTGATGAGTAAGTAGGTGAGTTCACTTACTCGTATATATAGAAATAGTAATTACTCACAGAAAGTATCTACTTTCCGGGCGTCATGGTTCACCAGTTTGTACTACACTTTGATAAGTCAGCAGGTGAGAGCACATTCTCGTATGTATATAACTATATATTACTCATGGTGAGAAGATTTTTCCGGGGCATCTTGGTTCACTGGTTTGTACTATGAGTTGATTAGTCAGTAGGTGAGGGCACTTTCTCAAATAAATAGAAGCAGTTATTACTCATGATGGGTAGCTATTTATTGGTTGTTTAACGTCCCCGCGTCTATGCTCACCGTTGATATCCGATAGAAAGCTGATTTATGTAGCCCATATTACAACTTCCTCCTTATCCCTCTTTTCATCTACAAAGACCCTATCAAGGATTTGTAGTATGACCTCGACGTAGATCACGTGGTATGATAGGCGAAAATTTTTCACAACTTCGCATATTACAAAACACTGTTCGCTACTCTTATAGTGCAATGGCATTTTTACATCTTTAATTTTGTAAAAAGATTTTCTTCCAGTTCATGAGTGCGCGGAAACAAATCTGCTGCAAAATTAAAACACAAATCATGGTAATTTCCAATAGAACATGGAAAATAACCAATTGCTCTTTAAGATTTTATGCAACTCGGCGGCAAATTATTCCCAAAGAAACACAAACAGGAAACAATTCTTATAATATAGTGTCGTGCAATGTAATTTTGTAAAAAATGAATAAAAGCAACCCATTCGGATCCAATACGTATGCGTGAATAACGCACATAAGGGTCAATTTTGGCTTACACTCTTACACTGCGAGGCTCAATGCTGAATTATATTTCCTGTGGGTAACTGATTTAGTGATTCCTAAACCACCTTACTGGTCTAGATTATGACTGGCTCATATTTCTACAGCCGAACACAGTGTCTACAGCTGATTGGTTGTGGCAACAAACAATATGTTGCGTTCACAAGTAGGCCGATCACACGCCATAAAATGTTTTGTTTGCAATACATGAAGCTGTGAAATAAAGCGAGTCTGAACGAATTAAAGCACAATGGAGATTTCTGCAAAGAATAGTTTTACAAGTTCATAAAATTACATTTACAAATACTAAAAAAAAAGCTCGTAGTTTTAAGCAAAATTATTTCCGGTGGAATATATGATAATGGAGTACATGGCAAGCCAACCTTTTGCTGGAAACTATTATTTTTCATTTGTTTACTGACATATTGAGCTTTGCCTGAAAGACCAAATTAACACTTCTTCTGCTGCAGGGACCATTTTTCATTTTACTCAAGGTTTTAAAACTTTTTTTTTTTAGATTTAATCTAAACTAATAATACATTTTTGTTAACGAATCTAAGGTTAACGATACTCTTGGAATAGAGCTGGTAAGTGTAGGAAATGTAACAGTGTGTTTTGTGTTTGCCAGTAAGAACGGTATTGAAAAGATAGGGGGAGGGCAAAGGTGTGGGTGTGGAAGAGTGTGTTAATACTCGCTATTGCAAAGGCAAGGTACGTATCTACACTAACCAAGTAGTGGAAAATGGCCCGAAGGCTTCGACTAATGTGATACAATTATGTGGTGGTTTTTTTTTTTTGTTTTTCTTGAAAGCAGCGTTAATTGTATGGGCGGCAGTTGAAGCCCGCAGGGGGATAGGAAAACGTTCTGTGAAAGCCTTGCTATGACGAGGAGGAAAGGGCAAAAAGGGGGGGGGGGGAGGTTGCCTGGGGTGATTTCTGTGGGAGGGAGGGAGGGAGGGAGCGATTGTATTACGAAATACTCGCCCATTATCGCAGGTGCAACTGTCATGCATCGAATCGACTTGGAAGTCGGACAAAACGAACGATTGTTCCGGGCGGGGTTGCCCCACTTCGAAGGTGCGTGTGTCCTTTTAGAGTCGCACGTTCCCTCCATTGCGACCTTCGGTGGGACTGCGTTTCTCCGCCCATTATTTAGCCCCCCCCCCCCTTAACCGCACTCGCGTACAGACCACACAATTCTACACGGGACTATCGCGGTACAGGCTGTGGACACAGTTGAGTGAACACTTACGATATTAACGTCCGTAAACTGTCCCTGCGCCCAGTAAAGTTGGTAATGGCGAAAGGAAAATAGTTCCATTTCTTACCAGTGTGTACTATTTTTAATGCATGTAAATGTAAGAATGACCAAATTCGTAAAATATATTACTTTTTTTAAATATTCTCACAGTTACAATTGACTCACGTATGACTAACAGGCTCATGACAATAGTTAATTTTACATATGGCGGAAGAATATACAATGCGCATGCAAGTAGAACTTAAGCAGGGCTTTCACAAATTCTCAGTTTACCGTGGACCGCCTATAATTTTATTCTTTGATCACTAAGCCCGAGTGAACGCATGAAAGGATGTTCTGAGCTATTTATTATATTATTTCTCTCCCACCGAATGTGCCCTCCTTTCTGGACTTGTTGCACAAGTTGTAGATTTGTGACCAGAGCTGCACACGTTGAGGAATTAGGCACGATGCAGCAGGAGACTTCAGCGGGTGTAGTGTGATTAGTGCAAGCCGCTACTGCCCCAGAATAGGCAGGTACATGCAGGTGAAATGACTTAGGGACTGGAAAATTTACCGGAATAATTTCAGGAAAAGCTAGTTTACAAACACGTGCACATTTCGGCTGATGTTTGCAACTGGATCATCACGCAAGGGGGAACTCTAAGTCAATAATATAACAGTAAGAAAACAAGATCCGAATCCCGTACCATCTGGTCTGAGGTAGAACGCACTATACATTGAAAAGGAAAAAGAGGGGGCGGGGGGGGGGCAATAGTCAATGTACAAGTAGCTGACACTCAAAAATAAAAATATATACACGTCGTACAGGGCAATCTCGGACACATGTCGTTTAAGGGTGTTGTACCCCAAAAATTAATTATTTTATTTTTGTGCCAAACATTGTTCAACTTGTAAACATTATATGTGATGACATTTCCTTGAATAAAAAATTTTACCCTTTATATTTTTTAAATAATTTAATTTCAAATTCAATTTTGTTTTAGTTCTGCTACTTCCATAATAACAAATACTAACTAAGTTGTACAAATGAAGAAATTTACAATGTAAACTAATGCTATGGGCTACCGTGTGACATATATGTCATCAACATATAACAAGCCATATATGAGAAAAAATAGTTAAATACAAAAAAAAATTGCAAGTAGATGTATCATGGGGTTACAGGTACAAGGGCTAAGGAAATGAGGCGCGAGGCGCCAACATGGCGGTAAGCGCCATTTCATCTCGGCCATCTTGTCATCCAGTGCGTCGTATCCACCATCTTGGCAGCCAGTATTCCATTTCCCTGCTCTATCGTTCCCTCTGGATTTTTCCTGCTCTATCATTCAATGGGTTTTCTCCGAGTGCTCCCATTCTTCTCATTTGCATTCTCTCTTTCCTTTTTCTCTGTTTATTTTCTTTTTCTCTTTCGCCCTCTTTTTTCCTTTCTTGCTTTCTCTCTCTTTTCTCTCTTGTCTTCTTCACCCCCACAGTCTACATAGTTCGGCGACCGTCTTGCCAGGAGGCTTGTGTGTGTTGTCAGAATATATGATTATGTGACTATGACCAGTAGTATATTGGATTTTATAATTTTATTAATGTATTAGCAAATATGTAAAACATTTTGTATGTTTTCGAACTTGAGTTTTCAATTCGAATGCTAAACTAACAGTATGAACTTTGATTATTCGCACTTTTATCTATTAGTTGCATGTGCTCCAAGGCCATATTGAATTTAGTAGTCATAGGAGCGATTATTTTTATTTTTAAATTAATTGGTTTACAGTCCGAGCCTCAAATGTATCACGGTGGTTACTATACTGCAGGTCATGTTTTAGGTGCAATATGTTTATATCTGACATCCACGAACTCATAAGCATAGTTGACCATTATTTCCAAACCATCGAAGTATAGCCATCAAATTCACATCATAGACATAGTACACGACGACAATCATAGTAGTAGGGCCAAGTATACCCTATATATATACTTATAAGCATTGTCGGCTCTAATATCCTACCTGTTTAAATTATAGTTGTCATATTCATAACATAGGCATGACTTATGACGACGAGAAGTATCGCTGTGCCAAGTATACCTAATGTCTACTTATATGCATAGTTGGCTGTAATTTCCGAACTGTTTAAGATATAGTTGCCAAATTCGTACCATATACATCACCCACAATGATGGGAAGAGTCGCAAAGGCCAAATGTACACTATGTCTGCTTATAAGCATAGTTTGTGGTAATTAAAGAATCATTTAAGATATAGTCATCGAATTCATAACATAGACATCATCCATGACGACGACAAGGTTCGCAGTGTCAAATATACCTTATGTCTATTTATAAGCATAGTTGATGGTAATTTACGAACCATTTAAAATACAGTCGCCAAATTCATAATGTAGGCATCACCCATGATGTCGAGAAGAGTCGAAGGGCCAAGTATACCATATGTCTACTTATAAGCATAGGTGGCTGTAATTTCCGAACCATTTAGGATATAGTCTCCAAATTCATAACATAGGCATCACCCACTATGATGAGAAGGGTTGTAGGGCCAAATATAACCTATGTATATTTATAAGCATGGTTGATGGTAATTTCCGAACTATTTAAGATATAGTGGCCAAATTCATTACATAGGCATCGCCCACTGCGAATAGAAGAGTAGCAGGGCGAGGTATACATGTCTTATTATAAGCATAGTTGATGGTAATTTCCGAACCAATTGAGATATAGTCGCCAAATGCATAGCATAGGCATCACCCTCTTTGATGAGAAGGGTCGCATTGTCAAGTATACCTTATGTCTGCTTATAAGCATAGTTTGCTGTAATTTCCGAACCATTTGAGATATACACACCAAATTCGTAACACACACATCACCCACAATGTCAAGAAAGTTCACAGGGTCAAGTATAACCTATGTCTACTTATAAGCATAGTTTGCTGTAATTTCCTAACCATTTAAGATATAGTTCTAAAACGCATATGATAGGCATCGCTCCTGACAACAAAAAGAGTCATAGAGACAAATATCACCTAAGCACAATTATAAGCATAATTGGCTATATCTTCCAAACCATTTACAATATAGTCATCAAATTCATAACATAGACATTACCTTGGCAACAAAAAGTCGCTTACTCAAGTATGTCCTTAACCCACTTATAAACATAGATGGCTATAATTTTTGAACTGTTTAAGATATAGCCATCGAATTCTTAATATAGGCATAACATCCGACAATAAAACGGTCGCAGGGTCAAGTATCTCTTAAGCACACTTATGAAGATAGTTGACCATAATTTCCAAACTGTTACAATATATAAAGAACTTAGAGATATCCATCAATTAACAGTTAGTGTATGTTGCACGAGCATCTAGTACTGTGCAAGTAAAGTTAGATGAAAAAAAATACCATCTTTAATTTTGGGAAATGATAAGGTTAACACTGCAAACAAATATAAAAGAACCACATGTAAAAGAAAAATAGTTATAAACACTTAACCAGCATTGTAATCACATGTGTCGGATACTGTACAATATGGTAAAAGATGCTAGACAAGAGCAGGTCATTCTGGTCAGTACAACAGAATAGCAAACACCTTTCACATGAACCAAGTGAAACGAAACCATCAAATTCAGCCGAAACACACACATCACTAACAGCAAAACATGTCCGCCCTGTCCAGCATTGTGCAATCATCTAATCTGTAAGACGTATCTATAAAAGCAAATGGTGTATATCCTTATTTTGAACATATACAACTTTTAGCACTTACAAGTTTCGTGTCATTCTCTTTAATGGTTTGGTTGTAATAACATTTTTGTTTTTCCTTTATATTCGGCTCGTGCGCTGCATGCTCGGTTCAGGGCTGCACGCTATGTCACAAGCAGGCAGCCACTCAGTGCACAGCAGGCGATTGAGCCAATCTCCCCAGTTAAAGACCTTGACTACTATGTGCGTTTGTAAAAAATGTCTGCTATGTTGCAAGTTAATGTCTAGCTACAATACTTCCACTCACTTGTCGATGGGCGATATACATTACCTTTGCACTTCTTGCTATGTCTATTCAGACTATTGTTACAGCGACTCCTTTCATGATGTCATGATGTAAGGAGCGAATCTTCAGCGTCACTTGTTGTTTACGATGCGACCAATGCTACAGATGGCGAGTCTTCAGCCTGCGATTCCGTATTCGTATTATAGCAAAGTACACAATTGCGGTAGACAAAACAATCTATTTTCCAATATGGTCGAAGATGAAGTGGGAATTAATTTTTTACTCAATGTGTACTTTTATACGATTTTCATTACATGACAGTTTGTGATGCTGTTCGTCACGGCCTGCTTGTTACCTGCTTATATAAATGCCTGGCGAGTTTCAAGTATTTTGAGATGAACATACATTGAGTAAGAAAATATTTCTTGATGGATAGTTTATTGCAATTGTAGCATGATGAGCTCGATACATAAATATGTTGATGTATAATACACACATTTTTTTTAAATTACATATCATGTTGTGTATATATTTTTTTTTACCGGGGAAATGATCGGACTCTAGGGGAGCAGACCTGTGATAGCCTATTTGCAAGGACAGCGCACTGACTCCAGGACACCTGCCAGGATACATGATTTATTTCGTATAAAAAATTTCAAGCATATGTAGAAAAGCAAGTGCATTTTTTTTGGCAAGGGTGGTGTAAATTCAGTACTTCCAAGTGCCAAATTGCCTTGTTGGTCGGTAATATATACCGTGCACGAATAGGCAGGATGATCATTGTGGTCTGTGCGTTCGTCTAGTTCTGTCTCCAGTTCGTTTATGTACATGAAACACCTACATCAGGTAAACCTCTTCTCTTTATGTTTGCATCTTCTAAAAGCAGAGTACATATATAGATGCAATGTGTGTATTTTATGTGTGTATATTTTTGCATATGTCCCATTAGCTTTGCATGTGATTTTCTGAGTGTATATGAACTAAAATATGATTGACATATAAAACTAAACAATACTTCTAAGGTGAGGGGAAAACGTAGGAGGCCTGAGCTCGAGACTCGAAACTATACAAAAATATTAGTTCGCTTTCAGACTCATACAAAATCTGTTATCCCCCCCCCCCCCTTAGTTATGTAGACATGTTTCAGGTCTGTATGATGGAGGTGAAACTAACATCAGCATACGTTAAAATTACACGAATAACACAGAAGAAATTTATACACTTTGCAGACCTGACATAATACAACTTGATACATGCTCTTTTTGTAGAACGAAGCGGCCGCCATCGGTAATACAAACGTTACATGACAGGGGAAACGAAGATGACTGAAGACCACCGCAACCCTAGCAGACGATGGTCGTGTACTCAAGCGGTCGACTGGAGAAACGAAGATGGCGAGGGCATCTGTGTTTATTGCTCAAGCAGCTGTCGGTAAGGACCTGAGTTCTAGACTTGACACTATGTAAAATATTAATTCCTTTCAGACTTAGACCAAATCCGGTAATTTTTTTTCCTATTGATGGAGGTTAACATAATATTAGCATGGGTTAAGATAAATGAAAAATATAAAAAACTATTTATACATTTTAGTTTTATTTTACAGACTTAACATAATAAAAATACATAATAATATTTTATACACACTCAACTTATTCGTCATTTGAGCAAAACATTCATGGCGACTGTTTCTGCAGAAATATTCCTGCTGTGAGCACTCAAGCCTCGCATATTTGCACATACTGCACGGCAGTTATCACATGGGTAAATCTTGTAGACGGTGGCAAATTGACAGTTACTATCTTCATGACGTTTGGCATTGGAGCTGTTAGCGAATGTCTTGCCACAATTCTTGCACTCGATTCCCGATGAACGAAAAACATTTATTTTGCACTTCTTGTTATGTACGTATATGCTATCACTACTGGTAAACTTAATATCGCAGTTACTCACAGTGAAATGCTACATATGCTGGGCTAAACATGCAATAACTTCTCTCATGTCGGCGTGCACCACAGCATTTCATAAAATTATTTCCACAGTAGTAACATTGATTCTGTAATACTTGTAGCGACTCTTTATGGTCCCTTGCTGTTGGCGATTCTGACGGTGTTACAGATGATGTCTTCAACCATTAATCCTATTTTCATATTGTGGCAGAGTACACTATCGTAGAAGATGAATGCAGTCGTAACGACGATCTGCTTTCCACCACAACCACAACCATGCTCGCCAACGAACTGACATCTGTTTTACATGATGCTCGCTTTTATACTGTTCACACATGCTAATTTGCATTACTTGTCTCGGGTTGCCTCATTAAATTACTGCTGGCTACATGGATGCTGGACTGAAATATGTTACCTTATCCTGTAGTTCGTTTTCTAGTCTGTGAAGTTGACAATTCGGCCTTTAAACTGCTTTACACTCGTTCATCTTTCCGTGTCGCAGGTGCCTTGTTTATTTTTCCGCTGCTTGCTCCTGTTGTGTGTCTTACACCAGCTTCTGGGATGTGTCGTGCGTATAACGATAGCTCTACCTTAACAACATTCTAAACAGTGAAGAATCTCTTAGTCCTGTTGCAAATAGGCAGGAAGGTGTTTGTAACCGGATTTTAATTCGTGTCGTGCGAGAAGGAATGCTTTAGGCAGGTATGTACGTTCGGTATATTTTCAGAGTGCTCTAAGTGATTTAATTTTTGCATATGCTACGATAGACGATAAAATTCTCTGACTGCTAGAACTGCATAGCGTAATTTTCACTATGTCCTCTCGACGAGAGAAAAAAATAATTCGGAGCGATGTGTGTTGGTATGAATTGCTTATGTAGGCCTGAAAGTGAGTAGGGTGGACAGAAGTGATATCCTCTACCAACACCAGTGTATTCGAACCGATATTTTTAAAGAGTCATGATAATATTTACAGCTTAATGTATTAAAACGAAATAAATTGTTACCTTGTACTGAATTTCTCTCGTAAAGGGACACACATGTGTAATATGTGATTGAAATGGTTGGTAAGTGCTTATAACAGTCTGTATCGGTGTGTAGCAGTGTTGTACTTGTCGTCGTTCCCGTACTTCACAATGCTATTCATTTTTTCACCTAACAAAACGTACAGCAGGCGATGCTCATTCAATATGCATTTGTTGGTAAATGCGTAAAAATATTTTGCTTTTTAAATCTGTTTGCCTCAGCATGTGTAGTAGTGTCGTCTCTCTCTTGCACAACTGATGGTTTAAATAAATGTTGTTTCGTATGTACTTATGGTTCTGTTGCTACAAATTATATGTGTTCAAATAAGTTCATGTATAGATAGTGTTTAAAATGGAATAAATTGTTACCTTGTACTGAATTCCTCTCGTAAAGGGAAGTTCTTGTGTGACTCGGTTGGTCTGCCACCCTGGAGCCTGACGCGTCTCCCTCTCTCTCTCTCTCGTCTAGTGTATTGTATCATCCCTTAGGCCTGGCGAGGCCTGCATGGTGCTCGTGTCGCCGGCCAACCACCTGGGATAGTTGATCACACAACGTAGGCCGGGTCGGAAGTGTTCTCCTGGCAGTGATGTGAGTGTTGGCTGAATTCGAAGGTTTCGTTTCACTTGGTTCGTGCGGGAGTTTGCTATTCTATTGTACTGGCCAGGACGGCATGGTCTTGGCTGACATCTTTTAGCACAGCGTACAGCAGCCAATGCATGTGCAATATGCGATTGCAACGTTTGGGAAGTGTTTATAACTATTTTCCTTTATATCTGTTTGCATCAATGAGTAACAATTTTGACCTTATTACATGTGTGGTTCTCAGCTTCGTGAAAGTCTTTTTATTTAGACTAATGCTACGCACAGTGTTCTATGCTCACGCAATATATGCACGTGGTTAAATTATTATAACTATTTGTTCGTATAATTTGTTTTATATATTTGTTTGCCTCAGCACATAGCACTAGTATCTGTCTCGTGAAGCAAATGGTTTTAATTCATGCTGTTTCGTATGTGCTTACAGTTTTAGTGCTAAATTTGTAAATATTCAAACTAAGTACATACACAATATACTTTTGTAGATATGCCTTACAGATTAAGATTAGTTGATCTCACAATGCTGGACAGGATCGATGTGTTCTGCTGCTAGTGATGTGTGTGTGTCGGCTGAATTTGATGGTTTTGTTTCACTTGGTTCATGTTGAAGGGATTAGCTATTCTGTACTGACCAGGACGGCCTGGTATTGTCTAGCATCTTTTAGCATATTGTACAGTATCCGATGCATGTGATTACAATGGCGGGTAAGTGTTTATAACTATTTTTCTTTTATATTTGGTTTTTTATATCTGTTTACAGTGTTAAATGATCATTTCCCAATATTAAAGATGTTTTTTTTGTCTAACTTTACTTACGCAGTGCTCGAAGGTCGTGCAATATACACTAACTTTTTATTGATGCATATCTGTATGTCCTTTATATATTTTTGAACAGTTCGGATATTATAGTCAACTATATTTACAAGTGTGCTTAGGATATACTTGACCCTGCGACCCTTTTCGTTGTCGGGGGTTATGCCCATGTTATTAATGTGATGGCTTTATTTTATACAGTTCGAAAATTATAACCAACTATGCCTATAAGAGTGCGTAGGTCATACTTGACTATGCGACTCTTTTGTTGTCAGGAGCAATGTCTATGATATGAATTTTACAACTATATCTTAAATGGTTCGGAAATTACGATCAGCCATGCTTATAAATATACATAGGGTATACTTGGCCCTGCGACCCTTCTCTTCATCGTGGGTGATGCCTATGTTATAAATTTGACAACTTTATCTTAATCATTTCGGAAATTACAGCCAACTATGCTTATAGGTAGACATAGGATATATTTGGCCCTACGACCCTTCCTGTCATCATGGGTGATGTCTATGGTATGAATTCGACAACTATATCTTAAACAGTTCGGAAATTACAGCCAACTATGCTTGTACATAGACATAACATATACTTGACCCAGAGATACCTCTCATCGTTCTGGGTGATGCCTATGTTATGAATATGACAAGTATATTTAAAACAGGTTGGTAATTATAGTCGACTATGCTTATAAGTATACATAGGATATACTTGGCCCTTCCACCATGATTGTTGTCGTGGGCGATGTCTATGGTGTGAAATTGATGGCTGTAACTTCAGTGGTTTGGAAATAATGGTCAACTATGTTTATAAATTCGTGGATGTCAAGTACAAACAATTGCACCTAAAACATAGCCTGACTAAGGTTACAACTGTGATATAATTGATGCTCGGACTGGTAATACAATTAATTTAAAAATAAAAATAATCGCTTCTATGCCTACTAAATTCAATATGGTAGTGGAGCACATGCAACTAATCTATAAAAGTGCGAATAATCAAAGTTCATACTGTTAGTTTAGCATTCGAATTGAAAACTCAAGTCCGAAAATATATAACTCGTGACATATTTACTAATACATTAATATAATTATAAAATCCAATATAGGACTGGCCATAGTCACATAATCATGACGACATATTCTTACCTGTCTAAAAAATACGAGTTCGCAGAAATGTTGCATGATACACATACATGTAAAAGTTAAGTAAAAATATTTATAAATGAGATTTATAACTTTTTATTATAAAAATTATGATTTACCAAACCGATGGTTGTGGCATTATCTAATTTTTTTGAAAATACGAGTTCGTAGACACGTTGCACGATACACTGGTTTATAGAAGTTAAATATAAATATATAAAATGGAATACATACTTTAATGTCTTTTGTAACTGCGATGCGTGCAATGCTAGTGAATGTGGTGTTAACTGCAGTGTATGCGGTGGAGCAGTGCTAACTGCAATGCTACCTGCAGTGTGTACAGTGCATGAAGTGCTAGTGTGCGCAGTGCATGTAGTACTAACTGCAGCGCTAACTGCACTGCAGTGCATGCGATGCATGCTGTGCTAGTGTGTGAGGTGCTATGAATTTAACAAATATACTTATTGCATACATATAGAGAAGGAAAAAATAAGAAGGAATGTTATATCAAGGAAAAAATTAAGAGGGGATGATAGAGAAAGAAAAAAATTACATACCGATGATTGCGTCATCATAATATAATTCTTCTTGAAAATACTAGTTCATAGACACTTCGCATGACACACTTGTTAATAAAGGTTAAATAAAAATATATAAAATGAAATACATTACTTTTATTTATGATATTATGATTTTTCAAATTGATGACTGTAACATCATAATATAATTCTTCTTGAAAATAATATTTCATAGACATTTCGCATGATATTAATTAAATATATTAACATTTAAAAATAATTTGTTATTTTTTCTCCATAAACACGTATTCATATATACTTAAATTAAACCCCTTGTTACAACATGTATTACTGGTATCCGAGTGATTTAAGGCATTGGTCTGGCGACCACCAGGTCCGGCGGTTCAATTCCGCTCTCTTCGGGACGAAATTTTTGAGCTACGAAAAATAATAACTACTGAAAAAAAGATGGCGGATGCGCACAACTCCAGCGCATGGTGGCAGTGGTCACACCAGCACTCCCTGGCAGGCGATGAATGAACGAACTATGCTGAAAACAAGATGGCGGACACACCATCGCCCCTGGCGGGTGATGAAGGTACCAAAGATGGTGGTGGGCACACACCAGCACCCCCTCGTGGGGCGATGGAGAACCTCAGATGGCAGTGGACATGCCAGAGTCCCCTGGCACGGTCACCGAACTATTTAGACGGTGGGGGCGAAGAAGGCGACAAGAGATAAAGAGAGAGAAAGCGAGAAAGGAAAGAAAGAGGCAGAAAGAAAGAGAAAAAGGAATGAAAAAATGCAAAAGAGAAAATATGGGAGCACTAGGAGAAAACGCACGGAATGATAAAACATGAAAAAACAAAACAGAATGATAGAGCGTGAAAAATCAAAGTGGAATGATAGAGCAGAAAAACAGGTGGAATGATAGAGCAGAAAAATGGAATACCGGCTGGCAAGATTGCGGACACGACACACTGGCTGATAATATGGCGGACACAACGCACTGGCTACCAAGAGGGCGGAACCAAGATGGCGGTGCCTGCCGTCACGTTGGCGCCTCGCACCTTATTTCCCTAGCCCTTGTCCCCAAAACCCCATGATCCATCTACTTTTGCATATTTTCAACTTTTTTTTTTAAATGTATGAACTGTTATTTAAGGATTACGTAGGTATATGTATGGATAGGAAAATTTCGCGTGTTCAATGACCTGTGTGCTAGACTCTACAATCCTTTGTGTAGTCGAACCTCAGAAATCCATTCATTGGCTTTTGCCCCAGTGTCACCCCATTTTTAAATCAGTGCGGGATTTGCTTCTTGTTCCCTTGCAAGTCAGCTATTGACGCGGAGTCGTCCAGGGCGTGTCTAATAAACTGTGATCCAATTGCATATGTGACGTCAGCATTATTGTAAATTCACATGTATCTGAGAGATGGTGTTACCTACGTTAGCTTGATTTAAAAAAAAAAAAAAAAAAAAAAAAAAAAAAAAAAAACAACAACAACAACAACACCACCGCATAAATTAAAAGTAAAGACCAAAAAACTTTTCGTGTATACGTTAAACTTAAGAATTGGTAGAAATGCCCCAAATGTAGCAAAATTAAAAAATGGTTACAAAAAATATCCACTTCTGTGACTACATTCGAAGAATCACTAACATGAAAGATCAGGCAGAACATGGAGCTTGTGACTCATTTAACTGTAGCATTTTCTTGAAGTCCTTGTGTCTGTCATGAAATGTTTGTTACTTTGGAATAATTCTGAAACTGTGTATTATGATTACGTTTTATATTTATACCTGTTTTTCACGCAGGTTAGTGAGTTTAAATATGACGAAAAAAAAAGTACAGAATTTTAAAATAAACTTATTACCACAGACAGAAACATTACTGTCAATAGCTGGGATACATTTTTTGCGTAAAGTGAAATAATTAATTTATGTTATCACAAATGAGTGCCTAATACATTTTATTCGACGTTAAAATATGAGACTACTTTCCACCCATCGTTACCAACTTTCCTGGACACATGCCACTCAGTGCACCCGTTAAAATATATGCAGGCAAGTGCAGTAATTTCTTTTTGCTAAGGTTGAGTTCAAAAGTACTAAGGCTAGTTCTACTCGGGTTAGGAACAAATCGAGTTTTTTTATGGGAGAGTTTGGCATATCGAAAAGTTTTCCTTCGCTAGACAAGCGCTAGTGTTCCAATGAGGTAACTTTTAAATAAAATTTTAAGCTACGCGAATAATAAAAGAGAAAGATTTCACTTAGTTAACGCTTTCATTCCCAAATTAATTTATAATTTATGGTGTTGCAAAATATACATGTTTTGAGGCGTTCTGTACTTAAGTAGGCAAAGAACTTGTTTCGCTATCACAACAAATGATCTGTAGTCTTTTTGTTTGGCGATCAGTGATATGAACCAGCCATAACGTAGCGCAATACCATTGTTTAGGAGTCGGCTACCTGCAGGGGAGATCATGGGGCACTGAGTCTTGCAGAGTACAGTGCCGGTCAATTATAAGCTTCCTGGGCAACATGTTGATTGTTGTCTGCACTGAGCATCAAAGGGTTAGGTAGTTATTTTATATTTAATTTATGATTTTTGAAATTAATTAGTTCGTTATGGTAAAGAAAATAGAACAAATCCAGTACACAGGCGACACTAGCGCTTACCTAGTGGCGAAAAATTTTAGTTGCCAAACTAAAAGCATCGAGTTTCCCGATCTAAGCTTAACGTCTCGTCGACGGTGAGGTGGTTAGAGACGGAGCAAGTTGCCCAGAGAAGCAGGAACATGGCCTGTAGTAGGAAACCGTCCCAGCATTCGCCTGGAGTGATTTCGGAAAACCGTGGAAAAACCGAAATCAGGATGGCCGGACCGGGATTCGAACCCAGGGTCCTTCGAGTCCGAAAGATAACCACCTCGCCACGTCGTTCGGTTTGTATGCACTGCATTCACGGAAATGGGCAAATGCCACACCTACAGCAACCTGAAAAAAAAAAAATTGGGTTTGGCAGTGTTGGGGACACAGCCGTTTGTTTTGCGTGAATACGTCTACGTTGACGCGCTCGGACGCCTTGATGTTAATGTTACGTTCCCGGCACCGCTTCACTCGATCATACGAGGTTTTATAGGTATCACTGGATTGCTTTTGAGATGCTCTTTCCAACCGTATACGATTTCTGTATTTCGGCTTGGCGTTTTAACGAGTATAGGCCTAGATTGTATTACGTTTTCTTAATTTTTTTTTACATTAGACGCATACAATTTCACCACAACCACGCCACACAAATTTTTTCTAAACACAATCAATTGATTTTGACGAGAGCTGTTAATTTAAACCCAAACGAGCGTCGTAGCTTCTCTTAGTAAAAAGTTATACTACGCGGAAGTTATGAGACGTGGCGAAACGAACTCAAAATTGCGGCGTCCCCCCCCCCCCCTTCCCGATGATGCTTTACAGTCCCCACTCAACATAACATAATTCTTTCCTCCTTTGGCAATCGAGTGATGTAATTGAATTTCGAATGCAGACGATACATTCGGAGCTGCAATATCTAACTCTATCACCCGATTTTGTTAACATCGAATTTTTTGGATTGCCTCCCACTGTGGTTGCGCATTTAAAGACGTATTCACGTCAAAAAATGGAACAAATGGTGGTTCTCGAAACGTTGCTATTGTTTTGTGGTTTCCTGTGACCTTCTGTTCGCCAATCAGCGCCTGAACCAATTTGCCAGTCGGCAAGGCAGCCCGCTGCCAACAGGCAGTATTTCCCATCGCGTGGAAGTCAATCAGACACAAGGCTTGTGACAGATCTTCGTACAGGTAATCAGCGAAAGGGTATGGCCAAATCAAAGGAACTTCTGCATCGTTTCACTTCTGTATATATTCACTTACCTATTCTGCGATTGTGATCAGCTGGCAGTTTAATTTTCTCAAAATGGTTTGGAGAACACTGAGAGATAGACACACAAAAAATTAGTAAGTTCAGTGTTGTGTAGGCTAGACTGGAGTGATGGGAATTGTACGGCTCTTAAAACATCGAGGTATAGAGAGCCGATTGGGGTGAAGTGATATGAGTATGGAGCAACGTTTGAAGAAAAGAGCAGGGAAACGGGAGATTCCAGAGAAAACCAGCCGACCAGCTGCATTGTCCGACATTATTCCCACGTGCGAAATTCGGGGAGTAACCTCACCGGCAATCGAACCCAGTTTAACTAGCTGCGAGGCGAGTAGCCTAACCACTACACCACCCTCATGGCCCCGTGTGTACGCTAGACTTTGAAGTAATTTTTATAATAAGATGATTGTATGTGCGTTTCATTACTTGTTTATTACAGACACATAGCCTCCCTGGATGTATCAAGTCGTAGAAAAATGTCAAGGCAACACAAACGTATGAGTATTTGAAGTGTAACTTAATCCTCAAATTTGTCAGCGAATTTTTCTGTTTGTGCCGATTGCAGATCAGTATGACGTTAATTTATAATATTATAATTCGCCTACGACGTATCTAGGTTCGTGAGGGATGGAAATCTTAATTAAATAGCTAAACTTCGTTTCTTAATTAATTTACAAACGTAGAAAACACACACAATCATTATTTACCGAATACAATGAATAATCCCACTATTAAAACGTATTATATTTACAAGTGAGCTCAATTTTTACATTAATCTCAATTAAAATACATTTTAATCACTGTCTTTAAATTTCCTATAGTCACTTAAACTTCACTCATTAAATAAAAATACACATACCACACATTTACTAATGTCACTTACTACCTTGCACTGTAAAACCTTTTTTTTTTTGTTATTTTACAAAAGAAAATCGAAACTCCGTTGCCAATTTTTTTTGAAGCGCATCAAAACGTTTTCTTGTAAAAATTTCAACAAATATTACTGTAAGATTGCAAATTTAATAGCATGAAATTCACATTGAAACCACTAACAATTTTATATACTGGGAATGAACGTTGTATATCAGGCTCGAATCGCCTTCAGAATGTGGCATTGACTCGTGTTGCAGGTTGTACCTCGCTAGGAAGTAGGTCGTAATTTTAGGGACATTCTGTCCGATACATACCAACACTAACTGCTGCGGCCAGGCGGCGAGGTGAAAGTTATATTACTTTATCAGTGACAGCGCGGACACAATGGCCACGACCGACTGAAAGCTGTCGGAGCCGCGTGTCTCATTCAAACGTCAGCATTTTTATAAGGTCGCGCCCAAAACACACGTGATGTCATTCAAGTTAACCACTAAGAAAAAAGTTCCAGTCACTGGAACGGTACAGCTGGAATTCTTTTCCTATTTCCATTAGCAGTCATTTCCATATACCAACATGACAGACAACTCGTAATAACCTAGCGGCGTTTCCTTCCTGATCGAAGCCACGTGTAATACACGATCTAAACCGAGATCAAACACACCAATGTTGAAATTTCCGATTCAACTATAACTAAATTCTTGTTTTTTATATTAGAAATATATAAAAGTAGCGAAGCTCCATAATTAGGCTCGTTAAATTTCTTTAAAATGTACCACAAGACATGTTCTATAATTATATTGGGGAGGAAAAAAGGCACAGTGTTCATAACTTACGGTCAGTGAGTAAGATCATATGTGTTCGAATCTGATTTAGTCTTCGGCAAACCTCCAACTTAATTGACTTATTTTCCGGAACGGGCCCAGAAAAATTTCCGGCTAAAACTCCTTCAGAATTACAACACATTATTTAAAAAATGCTCAATTAAAGTGAACTCATAAGCTACTATGGATAATAATGCCACCCCAGTAATCAAACTTCTTCTAATATTATTACATATACGTTATATCTATATATACAGATTGGGTCTAAATCACAAACTGAAGTATGCTCTGTGTGTACATTTTAAAGTGATTACATGATCTGATTACATAATTCACTTTAGATCAATATACACCTTACATATATATATATATATATTTTGACAACGTATACAAACTGCATCTATTTGTGTGTAATTTATGTATACATTATAAATACGGGGAAATACGTATATACATATGGAATTTACTTGATAGCTATGACCACACCATTTAGAGTGACAAGACTTGTGAGCATAATATGAACATAACTTGCGTGTACAGAGGTTTAAGATACATTCATGAAAGACGCAATACACGTATAATTTTAGTCTTGGTGTTTATTAGGTCCCGGAAGTGCTAGCCATCGAGGCGCAGGAAATATTCCTCCTCAGTGCTGGGCAAACTCGGTATAGGCTGTTCACGGTAAAGTGAGCACTTTTGAGGTCCTAGTTACTTATTCCTACCAGCCATATTTAATCCTTCAACCACCTTTTCAAATAAATATTGCCATACAAGTAATAAACAAAGTGTGTGTATATTCCACAGAACTCTGAAGTGAACGTCTAAAGCTAAAATGAAATATATTTATTGACTTTACCGTGAGTAGCCTATAGTTGTGTGTACAGGTTACATAGAAAGCAAAGTTAACAAAGTACAGTGTTCAAACTTACGATTCTTTCTATCTGCTGGAGCAGTTTGCAAATGATGGGAAATGAATATCCATATGTGTTTCCCGCTTGAGGATGGCAACGTGTGGATGAGAGCAGGCTGGCAGTAAACATAGCCGGCTGCCCTACTGTCGCTCCTGCCCGCCCGAAGAATGGGATGAAATGGGAGTGGAGATGCAACGGAACGTAGATCTCGGAGGAAACGAGAGAGCCTCGAGAAAACCCTACACTAAGGGCGGTGTCCGCTATACTCCCCACACCACGCATGTTGTAAATGTTATTTTTAAGCCCTCCAATATAGTTAACCCCTTCAGACCCACTTTAATTTACGGTTTCAAGTGTTGCAAACAAAAAAAAAATATGACGCGTGCTGTACTTAAGTCGACACAACGCTCGTTTCGTTGTCACAGCCAAGAGCTGTGGCTTTGTGTTCGGGTACAGTTTGTGAACCAATTATGACCTAGGCCAGTAAAATGGTTTGCGAATCATTTACTGACAAGGTAAGATAATTGGTGACTGAGCTTCGCGGTGTACAGTACAGACTAAAAATTACCTACACGCGCGTATTGTACACAACTTTGTACACTGGATCTGAACGGGTTAAAAATTGCTTTTTTTTAAAACACACTAGCTGGACACGAGCCAAACTACGATAGGATTTTTTCAAAGGTTTGATTCAAAAAGTGTTTAGAAATAGTGAATAGACTATAGCTTTTATTTTCTGTCGACAACACTTGGAAACACAAAACAACATTATGATGAGGATAAAGTACAGATATAGGCAAAGTGAGGTCTATAACAATTACAACGTATTCCTTTAGTAATAATCCTACATTATAATTGGTTTTTCGTAACCTGGAACACTGCGGGATCAAAATAAAAACCATACAAATAACAGTTGTCCGACAATGTACAAAAGAACGTGATTTAAAATTCGATTCTTACAAATGCAGTAGACAAATAACGAACGCCTCTAGTTAGAATAAATGTTGCATTTGGTTGTTTAGTGTCGATACCACTGAACTTATAAATTGTTCCAATATCGAGTAATTGGGAATAATTGACGTATCGAGTTTTATGCATTTAAAATGATACCAATCTCCCGTTGACTTTAAACGATTTCCACGTAAGTTTTGACTTTCACGAAGAAGAAGTTGTGACTGGAAAATATATTTATATTTCATAGAAAAATTTGTAAATCAGCCATACAATCCACTTTATCTGTATAAATAATCGTATCGTACAATAGAGAAAAATAGCAACAAATTTTAGAATTTACCTCCAGGAATTTCTGGATTATAAATTCAGCGTACCAAATGTTAGTTCTATTAAACCAAAACTGGAACTATGAATAATCTATTAGACCGGAGCGTGAATCTTATACACCATCGCAAAAACTAAGTGTTCTAAATAATTATTTTTGGCACAACTGTTGGTACACTACGGAGTTAATCTAGAGGCGAACGTTTAGCGTCTATGATTTTCGAAAATTTAGACCCGAAGCAAAAGTCTTTTAACGTAATGTAACTGATTCACAATTAATATTATCTGACAAACTGAAATCTTATTATTGCACCACACAATTAATTTTTTTCTTTATCTCCAGAAAAAAACATGGTTTTTACGTAAAGCAAACTTTCTCCCCAATACTCGTTAAAATAAATACTGTAAATAACAGATTATGGAAATGCCGTCCCAGTAGTGTGCCTAAATAGTAATACGCCATGTAAGATCGATTAATAGATTTTGAAAAGGGCACTCAAGTGCCGTTTAGGTACAAGTTGGCACGTAAAACCGTCCGCCTTACATCCAGCAGACATTCTTCAGTAAAAGATGATAAATAACTCTCGTTAAATAAATCACCGTTCAATTAAAAAAAAAAAAAAAAAAAAAAAAAAAAAAAAAAAAAAAAAAAAAAAACTGATCTTACTATCGCAGATGTGCTAGCTATACTTTTAAGACACGCCAAATAAGGAAGCGTTGAAGTTCGCCTGCATCTAATGGGCTGTGAAACAAACGTGTCCAACCTCTTAAACAGCCATCATTAGAATAGGAAATGTCTCGTCTCTACAAGCCAGGCATATATCTAAGTCACGCTTCGTGTCTCTTCGAGAGCTCGTAACAGCTCTCAGGCAAGCCGTTATTTTTCTTCGGGTATAAACCTTACGCAAGCGCCGAGGCACAGAATTGTCAACTGGTCTGGAGGGATTTGAGCGGTTCTTAACATCGAGGTCTTGAGAGCCGGTGATGGTGAAGTGAGGTGACAATGGAGCAGCGCCGGAATGAAAGGGCGGGGGGGGGGCATCCCCGAGAAAACCCGCCGACCAGCGACATCGTCTGGCACGATTACCACAAGCGAAGATTCTGGATCGATCCTGCCGGGATCGAATCCTGTTCGCCTTGATGGAAGGCGAGTAGTCTAACCACTACACCACCGCGGCCCCATTGAATAGCCAAGCATACCGACTTGAAATGTCGTATTGTTCCCGTTTGCTGATTGGCTGCGGGAGGCTCTGGGTACGGACATTGTGTCTGTTTGGCTACCGCATGTTGTGTTGCGACTTGCGAAAGATTGCATAGTGACTGGGCGGCCGGCTGGGGCGTAAGTTGCACGAGACGCTGATTGGCAAAAGGATTTACATGTCGATCGCTAGTGACGTCGTTTCACTTCCGTGCGCAGCTATAACACGCGCCTGCTTCACCTTTATGTACTTGGCTACTCTGTCACTGAGGTTTGAACTCTTCTCGTGAACAACAATAATTGTTCACGGCTTCTTTGTTTATATCAAAATAAAATATGAGAAATAATGTGAAAACTTAAAAGAAAAGGAAATAAGGCATTATATATATATATATATATAAATTATACTACCATTTAACAAACTCTGAGATTGTTAATTCCCACCTCGAAAATAATTTTTTTCTACATATTTCTGAATTGGATTTTTACATAGACCATTAAAATTAAAAAATGTTGAGATGGGAATCAACCATCTCAGAGCTTGTTAAATGGTAGTATAATTTATATATATTATGCCTTATTTCCTTTTCTCAAAAGTCTTATATCTACACGGTAAATGCCTTTTTTTTTTTTTTTTTTTTTTTTTTTTTTTACATTTCTCCAAAGTAATGTGTCAGCAAGTGAATGTGAAGCATCAGAATTGTGTCGATAAAAAACAAGTGCGTCATTCAATGCTTTTAAAACATACGTGTGTGTAAATATGAAATATTTATGTTTACTTATTTGATTTTTTTTTTCCGAATAGATACCGTATTGCCAGTAAAAGAAATAAATGTTTTGTTAGTGTTTTGCTGCCTAGTAATATACATGTTTCACCTTGTTACACAAGTACTGAACAACCTCGTTTTGTGAGATACGATGGTCTTTCCTTCAGGAATGCGATGAGATGGGATAATGATAACGTGAACTTGCGGGACCTGAGACACAGGTAAGTCTTAAATAGATATTTACGCATTCACGTATATTCGTACTAGTATTTAGTAATAATATATCACGCAGTTTAAGAAAAATGCCAGTAGAGCAAATATATATCTAGCAGGAAACATTTAAAGTCATCAGAATAATCGGCAAAAGAGATAAATTTAATATGTTGCATTTTTTATTTACTTTTATTATTTCATCAATACGAAGAAAGGTAAGGATTAAATTAGTTTTAATATTATATATAAAATACTCACTATACATTCAGTAAATATTCCAAATATAGTTAAAGTAATGGTTCGATAAACATTACATTCGTATTTGAAAATTTTCATAAAGTTGCCATTTAGAAAGCGAGTCCTTCATTTACTTAAATAGAAATAAGACAGTCATTATCATAGCACTGCCCCATTTATATGCCAGGTATACATGAATATGTCGCGTGTTTCCCAAAATATGTCTTAAGGTGTTTTTAAGGCAGCACTATCTTTAGAATTGTCAAACCAATTAGGACGAGAGTTTATGAGTATAATGCTGACAATGTAAGCTGTCAAATGCCCTAATTTTTGTTTAAAATCGGTTGAATAGGTCCTGAGGTATGACACAGTACCCAAAATTCAATGGCGGCCATTTTGAAAATAAACATCCGACAAGCTCGATATTTATAGAAGTCCGATATCCTTACCATGTTTTGTAAGTACTGCAAGATCCAAGTAAGTTGAAAATAGGTGACAGGCTTAAAATATTTTAAGGAGACATATGTACATACCTAATCACAAGCACAGACACTAAGATAAGAATATAATATCACAAGCCCACATTCCCTTTGGAAGCAGGGGAAAAACCTAAGTGACAACAGACATCAAACGGCTGCGATCAAGGTAGGCAATAGTAACTAGGGTTAAGTGGAATATCCCATTTTCAGAATCATTCGTACAGACAAGCTGATCGAATCGGTAATGGATGCTACTTATTGATTTCATAACGTATCGAAAATATCCGCGAAAATGATATCGCAAGGAATAACAGTTTTTCTTCAAAATACTGAAACGCACTATACAGTAAAGCTGCAACAATATTGTTACATGTGATGCCTGAGGGTCGTATCTGAGTTCGTGAGGGATGGAGGTCTTAATAAAAAAATAAAAGAAACTAAATTTCATTTCTAATTTATTCACTCCGCTATTATTTGCAGCATTAAATTATCTGTCTCCACTTTGTTCTTTTTATTTAGCAGTGAGCGCAAGTCTATTTCAACTCTAATTAACGGCTTTTTTAATTGTCTCTGTTGGTTAAAGTCTGTTAACTCATGGTCATTATTAACATGTGTTCATTGCTTGATACTCGCCGTCGCAGATCTCGATTCCGCTCGTCAATTCTCTCCCTGCTCGTCTTCTATCGCTCGGGACACAGCCACTCATTAACTCGTCAACTCCAAGTCAACTCCCGGCCCGGAGGCCTGTCGCAATATGCATAGCATTGCCCTGACCATCTGGAAGGTTCAACGCACCCCGAGTCGCGCTGAGAGAACGAGGTCAGTACTTCAGAGCATTCTTCAGATAAACGCAGAAATCAATACAATGAGGGTCAGTAGCGTGCGCCACAAATGAGTTTATCGTGTCTGCTCTCTGTTTGTAACTGAAACGCGGTCACCGGCCCACCTCTCACGCTGCCGCCGCTATCTTATAACGACTATGTCCTCATCTTCGCTCGCTCGCGCGGGTAGGTCCAGCGACACGTAACACTATCATGTGCCGTATTATATTACATAAACAAGGTATCATCACAGAGTAGATATTCTCTGAACGGCTGCGCAAGGTTTCGGTCACACGCCTTCTGTCTGAATGGATACCGCGTGCTGCGAAAAATTCCCATTGGCCAGGCTGCAGGTTGTCAAGTAAGTTATCAGACGCCCCGACACGCCGCTGGGCAGTGGCGGCTGGGGTTGGCGCTACAAGCAATAGTTTCACCTCTGTATTTTTATTTTTGTACTCTGTGGCACAGCCCTGGTCGTAGCTTGCTGTGTTCACCGTTACACGTCATAGGCCGCGACGTGGGTCCCACCCGACGATTCGACGTAGAGCATTGTCATTAAGTTCTCGTGAGTTTGACGTGTCGGCTGGGAGTAATAATGTCGCGTCACAGCTGCTGTTATGTGTACTGCGCTCTCAGAATGCCTGTCGGACAACTCATTTCGGAGGGAAAGTGGGCCACATGACCCATGTAAGTGGCTGTCTCCCCCCCCCCCCTTTTTTCCACACAGTTCCGACAAATTAGGCGCTTTATATCTTGTAGACTCACGAAGATGTACTGAAACATTTCCTGTGAAATCGTTGTTTGCCCGTAAACGCATATCTCGGCAAATAATAGTTCTGGACGAATTTTTGTCAGGAAGGATAAAAAACTATTGTCTATGTAGCTATATCTTTATTTTTATCATATTGAGTGTATTAAAGGAGAAAAAATTTCCCGAAAGTTTTCAAAGATAGCATTTTTAAAGCTTGCCTATGCAGTTACTGCACATATTGCGCGTAGGAGCGATGAGGCGCTAGGCGTGCGTGTTAGTGCCGCCCGTATCGCTCCCTTGTTTCGTGACCTTGGACGCGGGGTTCCATCCCACTCTTAACAGCCACCTCTTTGGAACAGCAGCGCACCTTGCGGTGGAAATTTTCTCTACACCAAACTTTTCCACGTGGAATCTCGTTTTGTTCCTAACCTGAGCAGATTTTGTTTAATTAATTTTGATTTAAATTGATTTATAACGTCTTTATTAACGGAATGATTAAACAATAAGTAATGACATAGAAAAAAAATACAACTTTACTACATGCCAGCCTTCAGAAATAAATGGTTTTTATACCGTCTATGCTTTCCACAGTAAACCGAGCACTTTTGAAAGCCACGCTTAAGATCTACTTACATGCACATTGTCTATTCTTCCCCCATGTGTAAAATCAACATTACCAAGGGTCTTGTGAATTCATTCATGCGGCGGTCTAGTGGGAAAGCGAAATTATTAGAAAAGTAATTATTTACCAATTTCGTAATACTTATTTAAAAAAAGAAAGCAAAACAAAATTTCAGTATTGAAGAATGTTAACTTAACAATTTTAAGTTAACTTTGAGAACTACTTTCTCTTCGTCTCTACCAACTTCACTAGGCACACGGCCGTTGAGAAACACATGCCAGTAGTCGAGGACGGTGAAATATTTCCAAAGGTAGATTTTTAAAGTGGCCTATTAACTGCGAACAGACTATATATGAAAGTAGTGTAAAACAACGGACTGGTCTTGAACGAAACACCAACAAACAATAATTCATTTATAAGTGCGAGGGGAAACTAACAAGACAAAATAAGAAAGAAAAAACATAAATATTAGTAAGTATAAAGAAACAGAGCGCATTTCTTTGCGAAGCAAAAACAAAAGATAGCGTATGCTAACTGGAGTAAAAACAAAAGATAGCGTATGCTAACTGGAGTAAAAACAAAAGATAGCGTATGCTAACTGGAGTAAAAACAAAAGATAGCGTATGCTAACTGGAGTAAAAACAAAAGATAGCGTATGCTAACTGGAGTAAAAACAAAAGATAGCGTATGCTAACTGGAGTAAAAACAAAAGATAGCGTATGCTAACTGGAGTAAAAACAAAAGATAGCGTATGCTAACTGGAGTAAAAACAAAATATAGCGTATGCTAACTGGAGTAAAAACACATACGAACGCGTAGTGTTGGTGTAACAAGGTTCTGCGGCACTTTACAACCATAGCTGTAATATTGGACTAGCAGCAAATGTCAGTGTTAAAATCAAGCAGGAATAATCAGCTCTGGGTCAAGAATTGTTCTCTGTAGGACGAATATAGTATGTACAAACATGCGAGTGAGGGAAAAACAGGAAAAAATGGATTGAAATTTGAAGTGCAGTGAAAAAAAGATAGGAATTTTATCAGAGAAAATCATGCATGCAAGAAATGTGTAAAGGTATGGAAAGCAGTGAAGCAGTGGGATTGTAGCAGTACCTCAGTCTCACCACCAGTATTCTATAACTGTAGAAGCTGAGTTAATGGGGAAGAGTGTTTCCTAACGCGTAGTGGTTTCCTATCCCTCGGAAAGGTACGGGACAATGCTGTACTGGGAATGGTAGGAGATGCAGCCAATCACAGGTCGGCCCAGGCAGCAGCTTACGATGTGAATTCGCAGGTCTTTATAGGATAGAGACTTGAACTAAATGTACGAGTACGACGCTAGCAGAAACCATAAACATAGTCTAATCACGGTTTCTTGGCACTTTTTTGTTCAAACCTTTGGAAAAAAACTCCCCAATTTGTGACGTGTTTGGTTGCTTACTAAATTTGTATTACAACACGAGCCTTTTATATTTCTGTTAACACAAAAGTATATTATTTTTGGTTAATCTGAACTTTTACTTATATGTTATCTATAAACTACAAAATTGCATGTATAACTAATATCTAAAAAGACACAGGGGAAATGGACGTGTTGGTAATGCCTAGTAAGAAACAGTTCTTATACAAAATGTAATTTCACTGAGTTCGCACGAATGCGGTGCGTTGGGTCTCTGGTGTAATTTTTTGAGCTTTGTTTGCATTGAGGCGGAGGAGTGAGTGAGTGAATGAAGAGATTTGGGCGGCTCTTAACATCGAGGTCTTGAGAGCCCATGAAGGTGAAGTGAGTTGAGTACGGTGTAGAGCTGTAATGAAGGGGCGGGGGAAACGGGAGATCCCCGAGAAAACCCACCGACTAGCGGCTTCGTCCTGCACGATTCCCACTTACGAAAATCCAGAGTGAACCGGCCGGGGATTGAACCAGGTTCGCCTTGGTGGGAGGCGAGCAGTTTAACCACTCAGCCGCCGTGGCCTCTTTAAAGCGGAGGAATATTCTGGATGCAGAACTTTAGCAGGGTTTTCGAAAATATGTAAGTAACTGAGAATGGAATTATAAATAGAGATGGTGGAAAATCGGGAAAATTTTTTGATCCTGCATATCTTCGATAACACTCTAGCTAGTTTACTCTCTCATGATTGAATGAAGAAGGTTTAAACTGCTAAGTAAGTTTTTTGCAGATCAATTATGAACGTTCTGCCTTTACAGTATCAGAATCCTGATTGGTCCAGTGAAAAGGATTGGTATTTTCATACATGCTTAACAGCCAGTAAGGAAAGAAAACTGTCGGACATGTATACATTATGTTGAATCCTAGCAAACAGTAAATATTTCCCGCGATAAACCACCACCTCTAATTATAAAAAGTAAGTCTGCGTATAATAAACCTGTGACAAGGATCGCGCACGCGGCTGGGCGTGGGTGGCTCGTGCATAGGGGCGATAAATCAGCGGGCAAGTAGCTGTGTGCCAGGGCGCCCTGGGTGTCGCCAGCCGGCGCGTGCCCTGCCGCACTCTACCTAGGAGCCGAGGAGGTGACGCAACCCGGCCCCGACCCTGCTGGTCGTCACGCGCGACCTACGACCCCGAGACCAGTCGGCGGCATTGTTCACGATCTGCTCCTAACCCCCCGCCACCCGGTACTTGCGACACCCGTCGCCGATTGATCGCACACGAGCCGGTGCTTTATCGTGCTCAGAGTCCGGATCCCGCAAACACCGCACTGCTATACCTAGACCTAGCGATTTTTCGCAAGGAAAAAATTTTAGTTCCTACAGGTTGGACTTTGATACTATAAGCACCCAACAGCAGTTTGGCTATTGCCATTGCAAGCTGTCCGCTTGAGAAACAGTTTTCAAATTTGACCGGGCCACTCAGAATTCGACAACATCGGCACGGCCCCTACGTGATTCGTGTGCAGACATTTAACACGCGTCAGTAAGTAACTAAGCCAAACACGATAGGTAGAGAAGGTGGTTTATCGCGGTAAACGTTGACTGTTTGCTATTATCCAGCATACTGTACACATGTCCGGCAGTTTTCTTTCCTTATTGGCTGTCTTGCACACATGAAGATACTACTCATTTTCACTGGACAAATGAGGATTCTGTTACTATAAGGCAGAATGTTCGTGATTGATCTGCAAACAACTTAGCTGAGTCAAAACCTTCTTCACCCAAACATGAAAGAATAAACTCGTTATAGTGTTATAGAAGATACGTTGGTTCAAAAAAATTTCGCGATTTTCCACCATCTCTAACGACAGATAAACGACCCTACATTGTTTTGAAGTATAACGTGTTTTGAAATGTTTTCGCTATACCTACTTGAGCGCAATTAGTGATTTCATTGGTTATTGGCAACTATACGGCGTCATTTACATGTGTGATCGCTTCGCTGCAGATTGGTTGCTCTACTGTCGAGACTTCACTATTGGCTGAACGCGACCTTGAAACATGCTTTATGAGTTAGACATAAGTCAAACTAGCATACAACATTTTGGAGTTCAGCCTGCAGGTCACTACTTATAGGCCATTCTCGGTTACTCCCAACTGTTCTAAAGCCACGCTGAAGTTATACTTTCAAGCGTGTTGGATCGAGAAGTGCGGGAGCGATAAAGGCGACACTGCTACGCGCATCAAGTGCGTCATCGCCGCTAAGCGAAAGGCTCTGAACTGGCGTGTAGTGTCCTCGTCGCACTGTATGTACGTCGCACTGTATGTAACTGTGGGACTTCCGGCGGTGACCCTGCTATTTCATTGGTCGAAAGTCTTCAGGAAGGTTCAGTGCAAGGCCCTTGTGTTGATAGTTTTGTATGTATATGACGCGTATATTTTAAGCTACAGCTCGCCGTTTTTAGCCATTTTTGGAGTGCTTTAAATTGATGTTTCGAATGCGCGTGACGTCTTGAAATCTCCCAACAGCCCTCGTCTTACGTATGTGCTTTTTTTTTTTCTTCATATATTAGCACATTGGACGCACGTTTAATAGTTTCGTGGGAAACGAGTACTGTACTTCAAGCACTCTGCAACGTAGTTCATGCACCGTGTAGGCGGGAGCCTTAACTAAGGCTAGGAAATTACACCAGAGGGATAACACACCGCATTCGTGCATATAGTGGCCGGCAGTTATCTGGGCACGTTTCAGCAAGGTTAGCGGTGTAGCGGTGTCACCGGTGAAAGGGGAAAGGGGGCACCCCTCCCCTCAAGACTAGCGATATCACGCGCCCAGATATCTGCCGGCCACTGTACTCAGCTTACAGCTTAGTAGTTAGAGAAACGGAAATTTCGTAAATTCATTTGAGGACGACAAGTTAGACTTCAAAACACGTGCACATTTGACTTTCTTTTCAATTGGACCGAAGTTTGTCAGCTACGCCCCGGACTAATTTGAACCGACAACAATCAGCAAGAAAAACATGACCGAATCCCGTACTACCTAGTCTGAGGTAAAACTGGGGCATCAGCCAGTGAAAGACTCACTCAGGCTCCAGTACATAAAGGAATGTGGAGTCTAGCTTGCTGCCAAATGAATCCACGAAATTTTCGTGTCTTTACTAGTAGTATTTTGCATGAGAACTATTTCTTACCAAGCATTATCAACACACACATTTTCTCTCTCTGTTACTATGCATATTAGTTATAATTTAAATATGAATATATATATATATATATATATATATGTGAGTAAACGTGTAATGCGACTGAAAATAAGATATTTGTATGTTAACAAAATAAATATAAAGCGCTTATGACACAGTGCGTAGTTAGGAAACAACTAAACACGTCATACGTGGGCTGGAGCCACCCAAACATATAGCTGCAAATCAAGAGTGCATGGTTTTAATTTGTGGACAGCGAATATTTAATCCAAATTTCTCTCTGTTTTATGCACATGTCAGAAATAATTCGCGTTTTGTAAAGTATTTACATTCCTAATAGTTTTAAAGTGGCACTTAACTGGCGCATGACGAAAGTAATCCAATGTTACCATTACGTTGAACGGAAGAACACAAAATTAACAGAGAATTGATCACAACCAGTCTTGTTGAAAATGCACAAACAGCTGCGAACAACCTATAAAGATTGTTTTATCTTTGTAGCAGACACTAGCTGACATCGATGTGCCAAGAACACAGGCTGCTAATAAGAAGGAAGTGTAGTATATAAAAATATTCTTTAGAGATAAAATAAGAATAATACTGGATCCGGGCTTTAACTCTTGTAGACGTCAAAACACACAAAGTGAAACATCTTTACTAAATGGGTAGATACCTCACAAGCGTGTACAAACTCTTTGCGTGTCCGACCAAAAACAGCGATAAAATACTAATTTGCAGCGCATTTCGTGCCACAGTCTGTGTAAAAATCACACAACGTAGCAGTGACACATTTCCTTGTTTTTAATTAACAATTAGTCACGCACCCAGCGCTGGAATTTCACAAAGAAAAAAAAACATATATGTTCTTTCCACTGTTGTAGATAGTTGAATCTACCAACAAAGTGTTCGTTTCTACTGCGTAATTTTTTTTACATACACTGAGAGACTCTAAACAACAGTTAAAAACTCTTGTAAACGTACAATATTATCTCTTAAAGTTTTATATTTTATTGCGTCACAAAAGCTGTGTTTGTAACACATGTACGAAAACTTTGGTACTTCCCTGGAATAACTTAATTCGCGAAATGAAAGTTACAAACTATTTGGTTCTGCGATAACTATTTCGCTTATAACACGTGAATATGTTTACGAATAGCGTATCATTGAACAGAATCGTTAATTTCGAGAGTAAAATGTAATGTATAACAATTTTTTTCGATAGTAGAAACCACTTAATTGCCTTTTAGCTTACTATACTGAAAAATACAGGGTAATGCGATCATGTGTATTCCTACTCGCCTAATAACTTTTCTAGCTAGCTAACGCAATGTGATATATTAATATTTTGTATGTATGCATGTAATGATAGCATCTGTCGTCTTTGACTCAAGCACTATATTCTGAAATATTATTATAAAGTTGGGAATGTGCAACTGTGAAGTCCATATGCTAACATTTTAAACTTTATTTTGAAGAGCAGCAGCTATTTAAATCACTAATATTAATACTTCCGCAGAGATGACGAATTATATTCTTCCCCAAGTATTGAAAATATCACGACGTCGCTGCTGGTACAAGATGCAATTCAACATTTAATTCGCAATATGGAACCTTATTGTTATGGCGGTCGTTCTTCATTAAGGGCGGCTGTATATTTATATTTATTTCATTATGTATTTCATCTAGGAATACAATGCGTTTTACTGGTTCGCATTACTTTATGTATGGCTTCGAGAACATGTATGTATAAAGTGCCGATTGGATATTGTTGCTGAGTTTTCTTTTGAGGCCGACATCCCAAACAGCTGACTAGGGGCATCATGGCACAGTCTAGCCATCTGATACAATGTTTACACCAGTTGCGATATCAAGTGTAAATAGTATGCCTCGAATTTTAAACAATATGCGGCTCATTTACACAAAACATATTATACGTACGAGTGAATTATTTGTGAAATGTATTTGTAACGGTACACTCACATAAGAGCTTATAAGTCGCGTCTTTGTAAATCAACTAGTTGCGGATGTTATTTTTTTTAAAACAAAATCAACAACTCAATTCTAATGCCAGTTCGGTGCCGATAGTGCCTCGCTTGCCAATTTTTATGTTCAATTAATTGCTGCAGGCCTTCAGCTGTTAGTTTCTGAATTCAATGTATTCGGGTTAACATCTCGTTTACATTTTTTTTTGTCAGATATAATAGGAATAGCCTTTTTAATAGTACGCAGTTCAATAAAGGGGATGCTTTTAATAAATTTCGATTTAGGTTAACTAAAAAAATATAATATAATTTTACAGTTCTAAAGAACGCCACTTTATACACGTTACCAACACCTACCCGTAAAACTTACTAAGTAGTCTAGAGGGTAAGAGACCAAATTGGCTGAACTTAGTGTGAAAAACAAAAAAAAAACAACAATGTTGATGTTCTTTTGTCAGGAGTATTCATTTAAATCGGCCACAATTAAATGGAACAAAATTTTTTATCGGTGCAGTGCTAAGTCTGATAGCTTTCGTTTATATGTTTCTATGTTTTGTGGAAGAACACATTTCTCGGGCAAAAATATTGCAGTTAACTATCAGTCTCATTCTATCATGACGTGCGGAGTAAACGCATGCATGCCTTAGCAGAGTAAAAGGATGTTATTACAAGTGATTTTTCATGCTGAAGTACGCCTTCTTTTACTGCGAAAAATTTGCATTTTAGAGAGTTAATTATTCATGTTTTATTTCAGTTATTTTCTTCTTGAATGTGATGTATTCTAAAATATATTAAAATTAATATCTTGCCTGATCACCAACTGCAATGAATTTGCAAGGGACCTTCCTGTTGTAAGAGGCAGTGATATAATTCCAGCGAATTGAAATGTAGTGTATGCATCATACGTTTCGATAACTGCTTGCATGTTTTCTATACTATACACTCTAAGAAATTATTCAGGGGAGTGGAAATTTTTTCCCCTATAGCCTCGGGTACATTAAGGATTGTAAAACATCTCGAGATGCCCATGAATATGCATATTTCCAGTCGTACCAACCAACTTTTGATAAAACCAAATCTGATCGCCAATCTCAAACTCCATCTTTCTACGCGAATACAGCGAAGCGTTACCAAAAACACTAATGACAGCAGTGTTGTCAAGCTTTCCTTCATGAACTGGAAAAGTCTTCCAACATATTATATCACGAGTATCGATGCCACTAATTTCCTTAGGAGCAAAATCCTTTTCATTCTACGTAGGGAAGTTCCCAACTTTGTATACTAACGATGCTAAACATTCTTATATCTGCAGCTTGGTGTGTGGTATTATTTCCATACAGTGTTTAGGTTAAAAACTTCCATTAGAGCTTAGGAAGTTTACCAGAACATTTTTACAGTGTAGTTACATTGTCATGATCGCTGAATCCTTAAAACCCTCTTCTTCGGCTGTTTCGTCATCATTTGCAGCAGCTGGATGACAACAGAAAAAAAAAAAAAACACCAAGATGAATGTCATCCATCAACGGGGAACCACAGCGCAACTCCATCAGACGAGTAGTCATTTACAAAAAAAAAAGTTTTTAATTGCCTAGTCTAAGTTTAGCTGGGCAGAAGCAAAAAAAAAAAAAAAAAAAGCGACGTTTGATAAAGTCTCTATTCTAGTAGGACTGCTTAAAATTACTGAATCCTGTTTCTTTTTCATGTTTTTAATAGCTTTTTGTTTGTTGTTTTGCTACAAGCGAATTACTCAGCAGGACTGAACTGCGCAGTGACTAAAAACTAACTTCTGCCTTGTGGTCCGGTAACTTTAAGAGCATACGACAGCGCAAGAAAGTACAGACAAACATGATATTAAATATTATTCGCGAAGTATGTTTGATGGTTACAAACAAAGTAAATTCTCACCCAAGAATTCTGGACAGCTAAATTTAATTTACAGTTGGCTACCTGACGTTACAGATTTATTCCTTTATTTTATCATACAGATAGTAGGGTATACTTAAATTTTTTTACGAAGCCTTACAATTTGTGCGTGAATTGTGAACGTCAAGTATTGGAATTTTCAAATACTAATTTCCCGTTTCTCCTGCTCTTTCATTCCAGCACTGCTACATTCTCATCTCGCTTCACCCTCATCGGCTCTCAATACCTCGATGTTAAGAGCCACCCAAATCTCTTCACTCATCCACACTTCAAATACTAGTGAATACCCTAGTCAGGCAGTATAGAGTTACACACACACATATTAGCAAGAACACGAGAAGAATGTCGACTGCACTTATATGAGTGTATTGGCATGCTAAATATTTCTTTCGCGACGAATCACGATATCCAATAATAGGGTCTGGTCATTTGCCCTCTAGAACATAGTTCACGCAATTGCAGGAAATCATTGCAAATTAATCAACCTTCTACGTTAAATTATAAGTTGACAAAAGAAAATCATTATTCAAAAGAAACTTCCTTCTTACTTTATTAGAAATCTTGTACTTCACTGGTAAAAAAATATGTGCTTTTAGGCATTCAAACGTAGTTAACTTGTCGAAACTTGAAATTTACTAGCGCACAAATGGATATATGTATTTGAGTGCAGTCTCCGTAAAGGTATAGTGTTATCAAGGTATATCGTTACGTTGTTCAAGATAAATACATTTTAGAAATTGTATGCGCAATTTTACTGAAATGGCTATACGCCTGAACCCTGAATGCATCCTTACAACAAGCATCGTTTCACAACTAGTTGCCTGCACGTGAAACTAGTGCCTTTCTTTATACGCAGCTCGATATTTACGGCATGGGAACCCCTCATTAGCAATAATAATAAATGTTCTACCGCAAAGGAAAACAATAACGATTTAAACTTTAATAACCATAATGCCCCAAGAACGGACGTAAAGTTTTCTTGGAACATTTTCGACTGAACAATTTTTACGAAGTTATTCCTACACGAGAAATGAAACGAAGGCGAGTTTAAAACATTTACATGATCTAATTACGAATGATAAAGGTTAATCTTATTAGCAGTCGAAAATGTGATCAAATAGTTGGCTTATCTTTACCTGCAATGATGCATCCATAGCAGAATCTCTACCTGGTTACTTTTTAAACCGTTCATCTAAGACTTTCCAATCATTTCAAACACAATTAAAGCCCTTAAAGTACACATTCACTTTTCCATTCAAGTAATGCAAAAAAAAAAACTTTTTGGCGTGAGAAGCAGTTACAAATTCCTTAAAATATCTGACATTTTGGGACCTATAGAAAGGATTTCAGTAGAGTCACACAAGAAACTGCACATTTAAAAATAGTTTGTGTTTCAGCGGTAAACAATAACATTGCCCAGGGAAAGGTAATGCCTCACATTGGTGCTACCTTCCGGACATGTGCAGCACCGACTATCCATGGTATCACCCACTCTGCAACGTGTCAGACGTGAACGAGTATACTCGGAGTTGTTAACGGGCTAATTGACGAATTCATGTGTTGCAAACAAGAAAATTTGCCATGTGCACTGTACTTAAAGTCGATAAAGATTTGTTTCGTTGCCACAACCAATTAGCTGTATATTTCGGGTTCGTTTATTGTAATATGAAACACTCCTAAGTTAACCCTTTCAGACCCAAATTAATTTACTGTTTCAGGTATTGCAAACAAGAAATTTTATGATCTGTCTCTACTTAAAGTCAATAAAACACTTGTTTTGTTATCACGACTAATGAGCTGCAGGCTCATTAGTAATGTGAACTAATTATAACCTAGACCAATAATCAGTTCTTCATAGAGAAGGTCATTGGCCACTGAGCCTCACAATATACTGCACCAACCAAATATAACGTTAATGTGTATTGTGTACGCAATTGTGTATACCGTGTGTGAATGAACTGGAAGAGCAGCACGATTAACAAATCGATTACCAAGTAGAAGATATTGTACACTGACGCTGTACAATACTCACCCAAACAAATTGTGATAAGTACACATGGGCGAAATAGCGAGGCGGTTCGTTGATCTGGGCGAATCCATTCGCTGATTGACTGAGGGCGGCTTTGGGCCTTGCGTCTGATTGGCTACTGCGTGATGCGAAAGGTTACCAGGCGCTGATTGGTGAGCGGCTTAGCTACATGTTACTGGCTAGTGACAACACTTTGATGGCGTGTATAACCAATTTTTATATTTTTAAGCATCTTTTTTTTTAAAATAAATACTGCCATATAAATAATAAACATAGTGTGTATATTACACTACACTCGGGAGTTAATTCATCAGGCTAAAATAAAATATATTTACCTACTATTATTACAAATAAGAGGGCTTTCAAAAATGCTCACATTACCGTGATCAGCCTATAATGACTATGGAAATCTAGCCTTGTAAATAAATAAGATTCTATATATCGCAGTAACCTAAAAACAACAAGCAAGCCACATTGGTCGCATGGCGAGAGGAGTTATGCTAGTAACACAGGGGGGAATAGCGGGTTCGAGTCTAGAAGCCACCATAGCATTTTGTTTTTTTTTTATAGGATATAATTGTAAAATATTTGTTACTTTTCTCTATTTTACTAATTACGGTTGTTTTCCAGAGCACGTATAAAGGAAACACTGACAGCAAACTTTTGTTTCTGCTACCTTTTATTTGAATTGAAGCAATATTGTGTAACTGTACACAAAACACCGGCAAAGAAATCATTTTCTTTGCCACACGGTTTTTTTTGGCGGGTGGAGTTCCCAGGATAAACGACAGTTTTCGCCTTTGTGACGTTAAGTACTCTGAGCGTTATGCTCAAAACTGTGTACTCTGAGTCTGAATAGCTTAAATAAGAAGAAAAACAAAGAAATCCCACACCGGCATTACATTTCTTCGTAGAGCACACAACATTTTTCGTTTCTTACTCTCAGCTACTTAATCAGTCCAGAACTGGCTACGAACGTATTGCTTATTCGTTTTGTCAACCGGAATGAGAAACGCCTAGTCTAATGGTAAGTTTACCCTTAACGATCTCTGCAACGTCTTTCTTTTCACTCATCATGTAGCTTTGTTTTCCCTGTTCTCATCCAACGTGCCTTCTATGGCGGTAACAACAATGCGATTCGCATAAACAAGCCGCCAACGCAGAAACGTTATGTTCGATAAGCTAATAAAACGTGGGAATGGAAATTAAATGCAAACAATAATCATCCACCTCAGTGTAGCTGGCGAGGCTATGCAGGTTATATGTTGGAAGCTTGCCTGTTCGGGAATAGTAGTTAGAACTGTTCAACAACTTTTCTATGAGGACATTTTATAGTTTCGTTAGATGAAATACGCGACAACTCGATGATAATAACAGATAATTAAAAGAATTATCATTGTTAAATTTAGTGTAAATATGAGATCTAAACTTAAAATTTTGATTCTTACAAATTTCAGAAAGTTATTTTAGCACAATGTTCGATTTCAGCTAAAGTATTTAATGATACAAAAGAAATGGGACGCTACAATTTTGTTGAAAACTTAACACTTTCTTCACCTTTAACTTATGGCTATTCAGACTTCAAATTACGTTCATAAAAGTTACTTTTTTCTGTTAAATTGAAGTGTTATTCATAGTCTATCTATAAATTATAAGTCTTCACTTATAAATAAATTGAATAAAGTACAGGGAAAAATAGGTATGTTGGTAATGCCTAGTAAGAAATAGTTCCTATACAAAATACTGTTACACTTAGTGCGTACAAATGCGGTTGGTTGTCCCCCTGGTGTAATTTTTCAGACATAGTTAAGCTTAGTCTGTACGAGGCGGAGGAATATTCTACAAGTAGAACTTTGGCAGGGCGTCACAAAAGGCTGAACTAATCGTGAATGGATTATATAAGCGTGATCTGTTGAAAGTTGTAGCCCTCTCTAGTCTGAAGCGTTATTATTTTTTGTGTTCAAAACAAATAGTGAATATTTCAAATTAGATTAATTTTAAAACATGTATTCCGAGTACACTGCAACCCGTTGACGGGCGCCTTAACGAGCATGCAAAAAGAAATAAGTGTCTTCAACGTGTGTGGTATGGCGAAGAAGGTTAATCACACCAGCAGTTAGACGACCGGAGGAAAGAACAAAGAAAAAAAAAAACCCCTCAACAGCAGCTGAAAAGCGTAATTGATAGGAAGACGTCTCGTCACCCTACCGCGTCCGAGAGCAGAAGGACGGGCGATGATGGAGAGTGCTGTTGGTGTTGTGATCTGCAGGAGATGAGGAGGAGGAGGGAGAAGGGGAGGGGGGGTTCTTGATCGCTTAAGGCCAAAGGGAGTGGCTGAGTGCTATCAGCCACTCGTCGCCGGGCGGGCACAATACAATGCCTTTTGTCGAGAGGCTCGTACGTCACTCGGCGTCAGTCGCAGCTCTTCTCGTCTGCAGAGACGGCGTCCCCGGGGGCAGCTTTGTCCCTGCACTTGGGGCTCTGTTAACGCAGTTGATTGACGGCTCGCCGAACTCGCCGCAACTGTCAGCGGATAGGTGTTGCAGCTGATCAGCAGCGCCCCAGTTGCCGTGACTTTGATCCAACCAGAGGCTGCAGGGGCCCGCCCGCCTGCTTGGCTCTCGAACTGTGTCGCAGAGGGTTTGGAATGCATGTTTTCTTCATGAAACTTTAAAACGTGCGTCTAATGTACTAAACTACGAAGAGAACACACTCATGTCGATTACTGTTAAGGGTCCTATGTACAGATACGTTTTCTGTTAAATCGTTGTTTGCGCGTAAACGCGTATCTCGGTAAATAAAAGTTATGTAAATACGATTTTTTTTTGCCACAGAAGGTAAAAAACTATTGTCTATGTCTCTATATTTTTACTTTTATCATATTACGTGTATTAATGGGAAAAAAAATCGTGAAAGTGATCAAATATAGCGGTTTTTAATGCTTGCATGTACAATTTCTTTAAACGGTAAGAGAAAAGTACGATTATACACAGGTAGTTTGATCTATGGACTTTCATCGCGTGTAATAAAACAACACTGTTACAGGTCAAATATACACAGTACAGCGTTCCGAAGGAAACACTGCACGCCTTGCGCGTAGGAGCGATGAGGCACTAGGCGTGCGTGTTAGTGTCGTCCGTATCGCGCAGCTACATAGTACCCCTAAGACATCGCGCACTTTGAAAACACGATTTCAGAGCACTGAAACATTTGTAAAAACGACGTTTTCAAAGCACCGTATTTGAAAACATACGCGTTATATACGCACAAAAGTACTCTTAGGGACATGCGCTGAACCTTGCTTCAGACTTTCCACCAATAAAATGAGAGGGTCGCTGCTTAAAGTCCCATAGATACACGCAGCACGTTCAGAACACTGCACACCAATTCAGAACCCTGCGCGTAGCGGCGACGGCGCACTTATAGTGCATGCCAGTGTAGCCCTTATAGCTCTTGCGCTTATATGTGGAGCGAAAATATATAATGTTTTACATGTTAAGTGATTTTAAAGGCTGTTCACGATAAAGTGGGCACTTTTTAGATCAACCTTAGAAAGAAGTCGCTGACCCTACCTGCATATATTTTAACAAAAATTCTGAGTGACATGCGCCCAGTAAAGTTGGTAACGATGGATGGGAAGTAGTTCCTTATTTTAACGTCGAATTAACAGTGTTTAATAACACTTTTTGATAAACTAAATCATTTCTTTCGCTTTCTCTTTATTTTTCAACAGAACGAAGTGTTAAAAATGAGCAAATTAGTTTAACATTTACTTTCCTAATAATTTCACAGTTTCACTTGACCGACGCATGAATAAAGTGACGAATCCCATGGCAATGTTAATTTTACATATGGATTTAAGAATACTCAGTGTGCACACAAGCAGATCTTAAGCAGGGCTTTCAAAAGTGCTCATTTTACCGTGAATGGCCTATCGTTGTGTTTCCGTTACTTTTCACGATATCGGTTTCGAAAGAAAAACACTTTGTCCATTTTTTCCCGGGTTACATTGCTACGAAATGTTTTTTTTTTTTTTTTTTTTTTTGTAAAATTTTTTAACACACTGAAAGTTGCGGGTGTAGTGCATTCATTATTACTTCTAACTTTTCTGAAGCCACACTGAAGTTCTACTTCCAGGATATTCCTCCGCCTCATGCTAACTAAGGTTAGCCGTGTCTAGAAAGTTACACCGAAGGGACAGCGCACCGGATTCGTGCGCACTCAGCGTAGCAACATTTTGCGTGAGTAACTATTTCTTACTAGGCATTTCCAACACACCCGTTCTCTCACTTTTTCTGTTCGTATTAACTATCAATGAAATATTAAAATTTATAGACAAAATACAAGTAAAATTTCAGTTAAACCAAACTGAGGTACTTTTACGGTAATATAAGTGTAAAACGCTTCTGATACGTTGCACATTTACTAAACAACTAAACACGTCAGGAAAGGGGTGTTTTTCAAAGGTTAGATTAAAAACATTATGAATGAACCGCGGATAAACTATATAAAATATTGTAACATTTGAGGGACTTGTCTGTAAGAATTTTAGGCTAAGCTGCTGGAAAGGAGTTTGGAAGAACTGGTATTTCGCAGAATTATCTGCCAAGCGATATTCTGTCAAACGAAGATTGTCCGTAAAACATGCAATTGCATACAAACGTTCTAAACGAAACCGTAGTTTTTATGTTACATGGATAAGAATTGTTGCTGGTGTCAGTAACATGTATGATTTGAAAGAAGAATTTCAACAGGTTTGTGTGGAATATTATTTGTAATATCCCCGCCTCTTACCAGATACTCCATTCCTACAGTTCATCTCAAGACGAGGTTCAGGGGGTTAGTTTAGGTTTACAACAAATGATATAAGTTCTTCCCTCCAATTGGGTTCAATTGGGTTCGATTCATTGCAAGTAACCCACGACAATTACTTCTGGAAGACGATGGACTCTGACTTTGTCGGAGTATTCCCTTTTCTACCGCCTATGCATTTTAACGCTGCTCCATCCTCATCTTAATTTCCTTCTTTCATCCGCCTTCTTTATAAAATCCTAAATGGGTGAGTACCCATCCATTTGTCTTGTCGCAATCTTGCAAAGTGAGCGTATAATTTTCAGACTAGTATACTCAGTGATGAGTAATAAATATTTACTTAGTGAACTAGAACGAAATACTGGTTTCGCCCCGTCCAAATATCACAAATGTATAAATTTCCAAAATAAAATAATATCCCTGTGCTAAATGTTTTAACTGGCATAAAAAATGTTTGAAAAAAAGATTTACATTACAGATGGAAAACTATTTCAATGTTCCTTAGTTTAATTTCAGTCGTTAAAAGCACATTAGGTTATCGCAATGTACAGCAATAATCCTGAATTTTTTTTTCGCTCGTTAACGGACGCAAATTAATACCACGCTGCCTGACGCTCGTGTCAGGTATGCAGCTATACTTAGCGATGACGCAAACCTTACGTTCGAAGACTAAACGGTTGCTGTTACGAAGTGACGCACGCCTGCAAGGATGAGATGTTCGCGGCCAAGATAAAATCGCCGTGCGTTATTGCGTGACAAGACTAAGTTAAATAACAGCAGATTCACACCAAAGTTGATATGGGGTTCATAGGGTTGTGTCAAATCTCTATGCATAAAATCAAGTTTCCGACTGACTGACTCAATCATCGATGCACAACACAAACGGCAGGATGTAAACACATGAACAACTAGGGGTGGCTTTCTCGTAGGGCGCAGGCCCGCGCTAACAAAGGATTTTCCGAAATTCGACCAATAAGAGGGCGAAAAGGGGTCAAATGTGTTTTCGATTTGAAGTCTCCTCAATAAATTAACCCGGTGAGCTATCGTCGTGCTCTTAGCTTCATAATGTAGCCGACACAAATATATACAATGAAATTTTGTAAAGTAGGTTCTTAAGATGGTGAAAAGGGGCAAAATGTATTTTCGAGGACTCTTCAACAGCTCATTAGCATGATGAGATAACGCTGTGCTCTTATCTCTAAAAGGTATCCTATACAAACATTTAAAAATAATTTTAGGATTTTTTGAAATTCAACCCCTAGAAGAGTAAAAAGGGGCAAGATGTTTTCTTTATTACTCCTTAATAGCGCATCGAAGAATTAAGATATCATTGTTTCAAAAGGTTGCTTATATAAATACCTAAAAAATTATTATTTTTTTAATTTCATCCTTTTATAGGGCGAAAAAGGAGTAAAATGTGTTTTCTTAGACTCAAAAGCTCAATAACCCCAGCAGGTATCTTTATGTTATTTCTTTAAATAGTTGGCTATAATTAAAATACCTAAACACTGATTTTAGGAATCTTCCAAATTCGAATATCCTTAAGAAGATGAAAAAGCGTCGAATGTGCTTTAGATGATTTGTTACCTACAGTACATCGTTTCCACGCCTGTAACCTTCAACCAACATGTTTTGTAAAAACATTGTGAAACGAAGGAAGTATGAATACAAATGAAACCTATTTCGTAATTAAAATACATTAAATTTTCCTTACAGTTGGAGAAACATTTGTTAGAACTGAGTAGTATTAATAATGTAATTATATAGTCAGTGATATTACGTTATGATTTTTCCGTATGAGGTTATATAAATTGTTTATATTGTATTTCATACCGCAGTTAATAATTTCATATGTCGTTATCGATGTAGAGTAAATTGGGATATAGTGCACATTCCAGCTGCACAATAAACATAATTGTGTTGCAAAATTTAATTGTTTTTTTTTTTTTTTTTTTTTGGAAATATAATTGTCAGAAGTATAAACTTGCGAATCACGTAGAGAACAGTCAAACTGACATGTTATAACAATGGCAAGTCCTTTTGTTCTTTCTTTCCAAACACACCTGAGTTTTTATTCACTACAATAATATTCATAGTAACCTGAATATATTCCAGTAGCATTACAACTAGAAATGTTCAGAAGGAAAAATATCTTTTTTATTTCAATGACTATTCTTCACTTCGAAAGTGAATACGAAGATTGAGTAAAGCTAATAATGTAACCGTATAAAAATCGTTAGCATAGTTTGTTTAAGTTGTTTGAAAAGGTAGAAATGGAGTACAAATCTGTGTACACAGTTGTAAAAGTGTATGACGCAGTCCGTTACCCTGAGGAGTTCATCAACAGCATCTAACCTCTTGGTCTAGCACATCACTAAATTCCCGTCAAGTTTGGATTTCATTAATATCACCGCCAAAATGCTGCAAATAACACCGAGATCCAATTGAAGGCATGGCAAAAATACGTAATCGAGGCCACGTAGTTTTTCACTGCATGTGCATGGGGGGAATAAGGTTTCATTAAGCGCATACTTCTGATTCTATAGGAGTAACCTTTTGAATTTAAGAGACAGCAACTCGCCCTCTAAATCTGTTTCGCTATGACTTTGAACAAGGTTCAAGGACGGTCGCAAAATGTGACAGGAAGATATTTGTGTGAGCACTATTTCTCACATGGGCAAACCTACATGGTCTGGTCCACAATAAGCTCACCTAGCAACCTGTAATCCTTGTACTTGAGGGCAGAATCTCTGACGTGGGGTACAAAGATGTCCTTGGGTAAAAGAAATTAGTAGCTGCTTTATGTCGTACACGCGAAGGAATACGAGAACAGAAAGTCAGTTTTTCTATAAAATCGTAGCTGTGTTCACATTGGAACTCGTCTTTCGTAATTGGTATTGAAGTACATGCTACCAATTATGCTTCATCTGGGATCTGGAAGAGGCTCATGTATATAAGTGTGCGTTCGCATGTATATAAACACAGAAAATTTACATATGAACATTAAAATTTGCATTTAAACATTTATTATATACTATTTGAAAAATTTGTATAATAGCTTTATCTCTCACCAAAATTGACTCTGTTTTGCTCCCATAGATTCTTTTAAGTTCGAAATATTCTTCAAATAGGTAACTGGTTCATTATTTAAACACTTCCGAACAAATTTAAAACTAAAATATTTATTACAATTGTAGGGAATAACACGATACACGGTTCAGATGTATTTTGGTAGGAATAAAAATGAATACAGAAAACAAAAGACAAAATAATCCTTCAATTCTGATTGTCTGTCATTACGCTACCTTTTCCTTCCTTTGAAGTTCGGTCAACATTTCTCGTAGTAACTTTAATATTGCACCACTGCGTATTCCATGTGGATACACTACTGTTCTGCCTATATATGAACATAGCAATAACGCAAAGTCAACACAACGAGCAAAATATTTTACAGTATTACAAAATGTGTACCTTCTTCTTTCACATACAATATAATCCGTTTTGTTCGACAATTTTGCTAGTGAGTGTACTACTTTTGAAAGAATTCTGCGTGTTGTGCAGTCAGGCTCAGTGTTCCATTAGATCTCACTCAAATTCAATAATCCATTCACGGTTACTTCACACGATTCAGAAGCCCTGCCAAAGTTCTACTTCCAGGATATTCCTCCGCCTCATGCTATCAAAGCTTAACTAAGTCTAGAAAATTACACCAGAGGGACAACGCACCGGATTCCAGGGCACTCAGTTGTATAGGCTATTCACGGTAAAGTGAGCACTTTTTAAGGCCCCTCCAAAAGGCATTAACCACAAATAAATATATTCTATTGCAACCTTAGACGTTAGCTTTTGAGATTCGTGAAATGTATACACTGTGTTTATTAATCATATGGCAATTTTTATATGAAAAAGTGGAGGAAAGATAGAAATCTGCTGAAAGGAAAAATTAAGCATAGCCTTAAAAAGTGCTCACTTTACCTTGAATAGCCTGTAATAATATTTTACTTGAGAACTATTTCTTACTAGGCGCTACCAAAACACGTGTTTTATCGATGTTTCTATTCATACTTATTATAAATTAAATACTATAATTTATTAATAACATATAGATAAAATTTTAATTCGTAAAGTAATATACTTTTATGAATACAATTATAAAACGCTTGTGATATATGGCATATTTAGGAAATAACTAAATACGTCATACAGGGAGTGATTTTTCAAACTTTTAATTCAAAGAGTGAGAAGAAATCGCAGATAAGCTACGCCTTAAGTGTCTCAAAAGGACGACGGATTCCATTTACTGTATATTACGCCGTCATTCTGATAGTTGCCGATCACACCCTACTATGCACCCTCCATACTCAGTTTTTTTTTACTTTCGTTGCAATTACACTCCTTCTGGTTGGAGACTCATCAAAAAATTTTTTTTTTCGGTTTTGTAAAGGTTTCAGTTTAGTTCTCACGAAATTTTTCAGGATGCCATCATGAATTTTAAAAAGTCCTTTCCCCCCACAACACTCAACCCTTCCCCCTCCCCTCATCAATCTCTCTAATGTTGTCACGTGGTGCATAATCTAACTAACCCTATATAACTGGGAAATAATTATTACTGCTCCGTCTGTAATCATCGTGGCAATCTATTTCTCCTTATTTGGACGACACGCATCAAAGTGACCCTAATACCACATGATTATTATTCGTTCACAAACTAAAAGGGCGTGGCGTGGAATCTGCGCCCCCAATCACGCATGCAGAGCGAACGCAACAGTCATATGCATAACGTATCTTTTACACAAAATTAGATTTCGTAAATTGCATGACTCGAGAGTTGTAATTTGTTAGCTGCGGGGCTCATTTTATGTGCCCGTGGGTGTACGCTCGGCAGTTAATCTGCGTAAGGCCTGCGGATGATAATTGGACACGGCGACCTTGTGCAAACGTCCTTGACATAAGGCGGCTAGAAAACTGCATGGCAGTTATATCGTAAGGCACTCGCAATAAAAATGAAGGTAAAAAGAATCTCTAAACAGGCTCTCTGAAGTGGCTCGCTTGTAATTACTGCTATTTGCCACTGTTGGTTTAGTAAGCACGATACTTAAGTCGGCTTTAAAGGAAAATAAGATAAATAATTCGTGACGTTGCGTGTGTGTGTGTGTGGACATTACAAAACATACGCAGCTTAATATACAGAAAAAATCACAAGAATGTACGATACATGTCAACGTTTTACAAAAAGTAATCGTTTTCAATTTTATTTGCTACAGGAACAATTCATCTTATCGCCATGGGTATTCAGTACCCGATAACAAAAAAAAAAAAAAAAAAAAGGTTTAGTAAATTTATCTTATTATCTCCACTAGTATGCAAGAGGGAAAGAAAGACCTGAAACGTCGGATGATGTATAATATATACAATACGTTTATTTATATTATTTATTACCCTTCCCTAATGAAGACACCAAGGGTTAGGATCAACACCACCTTACCGAAACAACAACACATGACATAAAAAAATAAACCTTATTTTAAAATAACTTACTTGAAAGAAATAACTCTAGTAACGATACAAACAAATCACAGATAACGTAACCAAAGTAAGCGATTAAAGGGAACGGTGACAAACAACTTTGCTACTTAACTAATTTTACTTCATTTTCAATGTTATATTCATAGCAATAACATATTTTCAGACACTCGCTACAAGATTCATAGCATTTCTATACTATTCCTAATCTATTGAACTGACAGAACGATGACTGCGATATTTACCTTAGGATCAACAAATAAATCGAAAATTTACACGTTGAAGTATATGAACTTGTAAAAGCCCGCGATTCTCAAAATAAGTGTCACAAAGGGCAAAAAATCTAGAAATTAAAGCACAAAATAAAATGAACGTAACCAATATGAACAGAATATGAAATCCCAGGGAAATGTAAACTAATGACAAACAGGAACAATAACACAAAATTAAACGGAGGACCAGAAGGTTTAAAATTAAAGTTTTACGTCATGGTGCAAAAGTAAATTCTACTATCGTACTTTACAGAACAAATTTGGAGTCAACCTTTGGAACATAAATTCCCTGCACCAAATTGTATCGCTTATGTTTAATCGTTGGTGAACACTTGCTGAACTGTTTATGGTAATGTCGACAATAAATGACAAATCTTAGGTCTACTTATTTACATATTTTCTCATAAGTCAGTTCGCTAAATCAGGTTCGTTAAGGAATGGAGGTCTTGATTAAATAAAAGAGTTAATTATAATTTCCCAATTTTATTTACAATAACTACAAACGAAATTCTCTCGACCCAACATCTCACAACAAATTGGTATCACTTGCTGTTTACAATTAATGGATTCAATCAGTACAATTTACAAGGATCTCAAAGAAATTAATCTAATTAATTAACTAAAATCAGTCATAACAGACAGTGTCTAAGACCTAATGAATTACTTTATAAATTATAGGCCTATATCCATATTTGACAGTTCCAATATTTACAACATTTGACACAAACCTTTGAGAAATCACCCCATGTATTACGTATTTAGTTATTTCCTAAATATGCCATGTATCAAGCGTTTTATGCCTCTGTAAACACAGACAAATCTTATTTTTTGCTAAATTGAAGTTTTATCTATATTGTGTTTATACATTATAATATTTCTTTTATAATAAACACGAATAAAGACAGTGAGAAAATGTCTGTGTTGGTAGTGCCTAGTAATAAATAGTTCTCGTTCAAAATAATGTTACAACTGAGTGCACAGGAAAGCGTTGCATTGTCCTCTGGTGTAATTTTCTAGACTTAGTTAATCTTAGCTTGCACGAGGCGGAGGAATATCCTGGAAGTAGATCTTTAGCAGGGCTTCAGAAAAGTGTGAAATAACCGTGAATGAATTATAGAGAATATGTTTGTAATTTTCGTGACAATTAGGAAATCAACAGTGTTTGAATGTGCATTTATTGACACTTGATAATGGTATAAACAATTCCAATGACAGAAGTTCAGCAGGAAACCAAGAAGTCAAGCTGCAAAAGTCGATAACTTTAATTTGCATAGATGGCCCATGTTAGAACTGTATAAAATCTAAAACGCTTCTTATTCCTGGAATTAATAAGAATCGCGGCTTTCCCGAAAAACACAAAACATATATCGGAAAATGGTATAAATCGACATAACTAATCACGCTTGTTACGAGTAGTGATCAGGCCTTAGATGAGGGGACTGCCTGATCACACCTTCACATATTTATCGAGGACACGAGCCGTGATTGCTGGAATTAGTTATGAAATGGCAAACCACAGAAACATCTTCCACCGGCGGGTCAACGGGACAACGCAGCCGATATAGGGCAGTGTAGCCCGTGGGCGGTGTATTTTGTCAACGGGGCAGCTGTCCAAGAAACGTGGAGATGGGTATGTCCGGCCGGCGTTAACCGCCTCTTAGAATCACATGAACAAGGTGGGACTTTCCAATTAGATTTTATTAGTAGTGGCGTGCAGTAATAAAACTTATTATCATTTATTAGTATCTTGGTATTCCGTTTAATCTCCCCCGATCAACAGTCACGTAAAGAGTTATTGTATAATTCTATGTGACGGCTATTCCCTGCACATCGATGGAAAGTTCAACCCACGGGAGCTAATTGAAGTTGAGAAATGTGTTGGCCGTTGGGACGGCTTACCTTCGCTGCGACGGGGGTGCGTTTGACGAGCTCCACGCCTCACGTCCACTGGGCGGGCCTGCTGGTCTGCAAGAGTGGGCGTCGCGGGGCTTCTGCAGCCCGCGAAATCGTGAACTGCCCTTCCCTCCCTTGGACGTCACCTTGACCATGTGACGCCAGCCAGCCAGTCACATACCACCAGAGTACCTGTCCGGACTTCTCGATATCGACGGAGTGAAGATCATTTTTTAATGTTCTCGATGATTTTCAATAAAGTATATATAGAGGTGTCTCGCCCAGGTTCGGGGAGACAGGACAGGGCATTCACTTAGGCAGGAACTGCTGTTCCGTCAACATTTTAAAGAGGGGGGGGGGGCTCGCTGCCATTTTAAGTTAAGTATCGTTGTAAATAATTATAGATCATGTAAATATATGTGGAAAAATCAATTTTTTTATACCAAATGTAATTTGTACTTTTATACCAAACTATATATTGTAATATTGGGGGGATGGTTATTGTAAAATGAATTTAAACTTAATATAAAAAAATAGCATCAACAGAATTTCAAACCTTTTCATTGGAACCAACCTAAATTCCCTTTATTGACAACATTGAGGGGCTCTCAGCTGTTTTCAAATTTTAACACCTGCATTAAGGAAGCACCGAGACAAAGACCTCGCCCTGTGTGTGTGTGTGTGTTGGCAAACACCGTCACACCTTATATTTAATAAAATCATTATGTTCAATAAACCCGCTCTTATACTGTCTTCTGTGCTTTACCTAATCATGACTCATAGCCCCTTTCAGATACGAATTGACTGAAAAGCTGATATGTAACACACTGAACACTTTATTTACTAGGGGCATCACGATGTTCGTAGTACACACTCCCAAATGCGATAGTGGGGAAGGTTATTAAGATGGAAGAAATTTTGGCGTAAAACACGCAAAAATCATGTAGATAACATGTAATTTCGGTCTCTCAGTAGTCAAGTTAGACGGTTTGAATTATTCTTGCAATGGCGGTATTTGATTGAGCAATTATGGGCGTACTCCATGGCAAACACTTCGATGTAATCTCAGGAAACCTAGTAGGTAAAATAAAATAACTTTAATTTAAACATATAAATAAAATAAATAACAATTACCAAGCCTAAGATAGCTGTTTACGACAGAAATCAAACATAATATAATTCCAAGAGAGAATTATATGTATGGTATATCTTCATTTTATTGTGTACATCTGTTATTTGTTGTCCGACTTAATTCCTTCTTGGAATTATATGTATGTTAAATTTCTGTCGATAACAGCTAACTCAGTCTCGTTAATTCTTATTTAGTTAATTTAGATTGTTCAATCTAAGTTATTTCTGAGGCTACATCGAAATTTTTGCAGTGAAGTATGTCCATAATTGTTCTAACAATCAACACGTTTAAGTGCTCCTATACAAACCATAAATTTTATTCCACCAAACTATTTTTATCCAACGTGACGTTTTTCTCAGTGTACAGATCTAATAACCAAGCCTGACATGCGAACGGCTGTGTTTGTGCAAAGTAAGTTTCTCATGATCCCCCGCCCCCCGCCCGCATCTAATTACATCACAGCTTGTCGCTACTCCATGTTAGCATCTAATTCAGTTTCAACCTTTATGGGTATAGGAAAAGCCTTATCACTCCGTGGACTTACTTAATCCGATAACATAACTACAGGTGATTCGCAGTTAGTTCATATCTTTGATTCCAAACTTTGTAAAAAAAAATTAAGTATTCGTCGCAGTGGCTGTATATATCTTAACAGACACACTGACTGGATCCTTCCTGAAGTTTGCAGCTGTGTAGGAAAATAATTTCTGTAACTTAACGTCGTATAAAGTGTGATGTTTAAATTTGTAGAGAGTGAACTTGGCTAATCTGGTTTCTGTTTATTTTACGGACGAAAGAGTAAGAATTAGCATATAAGTAACATGTTCCCGGCAATGTTAAATTTTCATTTGACTAGGAATACAAAAAAGGCAGAAAAATAGATTCTTGGAAAGGCTTTTCGAAGCACTCAGTTAATGCGAACAGCCTATGTGAACATTCACGCGTGTTTTGAAGCTCCTCGCACAAGAATGACACGCACATACATGCGTCACTTTTGTTGGAAACGGTTTATTGTTTTGTGTATTACGGATTTTATTGTTTTGTGTTCTACGGATGTTCTCGTTACATGCCGAGTGCGGGGCAGGTAACTGATTGCGGCGGAATCGCGCGCCGCAGCCCGTGTATCCTGCGTGCGCTGCGTGTCACGGGCGGAGCTACGCACGCGCGCAGGTGAAGCTCAACGAGGTAACAGAACAGCCGGTCGTACAGAAGCCAAATGGCGGCGCGCATAACCCCGAAACTGGTCGCCACCTCGCGCAGGCAGAAAGTTCTCGCAACGTGGCAAGACATAATGCGTCTGTCGTCGCTTTGTCTGGTACAGAGTTTATGAGTGGGATGAACCCCCCGCTTTTTTTTTTTTTTGTGAAATAGTTGTTTGCGCGAACACGCGTGTTTCGGTAAATAAATGTTATGAAAATACGACTTTTTTGTCAGGAAATATAAAAGAAAACAATTTTCTGTGCCCCAATTATTTTTACTTTTGTTGTATTAAGTGTATCCTTGGCTTGTGAGCTATGTTACAGTATTTTGAAAGACCATTGTTTTTCTACGAAACTATTATACGTGCGCCTACTGTGACTAGCAATGAAAAGAACACACACTTCAGATGATGTTTTTGTGGTAGAGTCAAGTTATCACATTTACTGCAAACATGATTTCGGAGCCTCTCAAAATGGCTGAAAATGTATTTTCCAATGTATTGTAACTGAAAAGATATGAACTAGACACAAGTGAAACTACCAGATAAAAATGCATTGAACTTTGCCTCAGACTTTGGTCGATAAAAATGATAGGGTCGCCGCTTTGAATTTTTAATCGTGAATGATCTTGGAAACCATGTTTCGCATTTCTGCCGCTTCTGTAGTGTGATGATATCTCTACAAGTAGTCTGGCAGGCCGATGTTATATGTGGCTATCTTTGAAAAGAACACACCCTTCAGACAATGTCTGTACTTTAGTTTAAATGTGCCTCCTTTACTAGAAACATAATTTTGTAGCCTCTCAATATCGCTAAAAATGGCTTTTTCACCTTGCTATAGCAGAAAACTATTAACCGGATTCATGCGAAACTACGATAGGATCCTGTATTGGACCTTATTTTAGACTTCCCACCAATGAAATGATAGTGACACCACTGAAAGTCTCATATAGTTATACGCAACACGAAAAAAGTTGCACACCAGTTCTATGTCTTGCGCGAAGAGGCGAGTGGGTACTTGAAGTGCGTGCAATTGTCGCGCTTATCACTTAACTGCTTCCATGTCTTTAACACGCAAAATATTTGCAGGTAGGCAGGCACCATTATCAAGATTAGTACACAACAACTTACCTAACCTACATAATTCCTAACGATGTTACAACCAATATTGTTAAGGTGTAATTTGAACTCACACTTCCTCTACTGGAATGCGGTCCCTCAGACCCATCATTACAGTCGTTTGTAAAAAGATAGAATGGAGAACTACATTTCTCATGATCACCTCTAATTACCTACATGTTATTTTATAATTATTACATACCCTACTTTTTCTTCTATTGTGATTTTCTTCATCAAACTCAAATTTCACCAATTTCGATGTTCTGGTAGTAAAGATGGTGTGATTAGACTTCAGTTTTTTATTCCTATTTTTCCACAATAAATATGGTATGCATTTTATAAACACAATTGTTACATAATAAAAATATTGTCTGTATTTTTTACATATAAAAATGTAACATCTTGTACTCCTGCGGCAAAAGTTGCTGAAATTTTATGAAAGACTGTAAACAATGTAAAATGCTACGGTTTGCATAGTTATATTTACAAGAACCCAGAGTCAAGTTAGCTATTCAGTGACACCAGGCAGATTACATTATTTATGTTCCTATCATTAGATAATAATCATTAACGAAATTATAGACACTAATTATTCCTAGTACTGTAATGTCGCAAGACAATTTTCCTTCTCATAAAAATATCAAATGAATTTACTTATGCTATTTTTAAACAACATATAGGTGGCATGCCATAAATATGTCATGAAATTATCTCTAATGCATCTCCAGCAGTAACAGTTGGCATGTCATGAATGGCTCATAAGTATGCTGATAATGTTTCTTCAGCTGTAAGCAACAGTTGGCAAACCACAAATTGCCCCTAAGTACACTGCTATTATGTCCCCAGAAGTATGTAACAGTTGGCATGTCATAAATAGTCCATTAGCGTGCTGCTAATATTTTTCCAGCAGTAGGTAACAGTTGGTCCGCTGTAAATGGCCCATAAACTTGCTGCTAAAATTTTCCCATCAGTAAGAAACAGTTAGTGTTTCGTTTATTGTGCATGTGGGGTATTTGTTGAATTCCAAAAATCGTTGTGAGAGAATTGGCCCAAATTATTATTATTATTAAAATATGTAATGGCACTTTTGTTTATATGGCGTGGGTGCCAACCATCTAAGAAATGCTGACAATAATAATATTTAATGTTTGCCACAACTGCCGACAGTTAGTCTACTGTCGACGGTTTGTTGTTTGCTACTTGGAATAGTAAGAAAAGTTATATATTCCAATACCTATAACTGCTGCTACTTGTTATTTGGCACCTAGAGATTACAATAACACTAATAGTCTTACTACTTCTCTTCTACTACTATTATTACTACCAGAACTCTTATTTCGCTACTACTAGAACCTCTACTATTGCTACTACAACTTGTGCCGCAACAATGGTTTTCCTGCTACCACTGTAACTCTTCAACAATACAGCTATTTCTACTACTTCGTTGTCTGCACTGACTTCCATTGATTTTCTACACACTTGAAACCTGACTGAGGAACAAATGGGCATAGCAGCTGTATCTTCAGGATGAAGGGTGTTGTTACTGAATTGAAAGGAATTGAGAGATTGCTGAGCATAGCATATATAAACATAATCTTCAGCTTTTGGCTAATTATAGGGGTTGTGGTTTTTTTTTCAAAATCATCACCTGTCTACAAATGAAAAGTATGAAAATACGTCACTATTATTTAGAGAAAATTTTCAATTTAAAAATTATTAACAATTAAAATTTTTTTCCCAACATTGTAATTTCGCCGATTTCGCAACTCCCAAAAATTTGGCATCCTGGGCAGCTGCTTAGTCAGTATGATGAAGGCCTACCTAAAGAAAGTACCACAGTTTAGAGTTAATAATACTTACCATCTCAAATTTAAGCTCACACCAACAATACTAATTGTAATTGCAACTTAAAAACAAATATATATTATCATCATATTTAATTTAGTTATGCTATTTGTTCATGCATATTGATTTTTAATTATAAAACGTAATATAATATTGCTAGTCTAATTTGAATCCATTAATTTTTCTTTGATAACCCCAGTAGCAACTTTTGGTTGGGCCAACGTTGAATCAACATATGGCTGAGTCATTGAGCTACAGTTGGCCAAACGCCGAAATGTCACACCAGCCTACAGTGGCCCAATGTTGTATTTTGGTGAGTTAGATTATCCGTTTCTGTAGTGGATAAGTACTTGAAATCCCTTATGGCGGAAGAAGGCGCTACAGAGACTTTTTATTTTCAATGTAAAGCACTCCCTGTCCTCCATTCATCTGATATAGGTTTAATCTTAGATGAAGATATTGTTCCTTATCTCACAAACAGACTTGAGGAGTTTAGTGCATGTGGTTCTGGCTGGAGTCTGCAAATGTTGACGTACATAGACATCCATGTACATCAATATCGCCTATTCACCATTGGTTTTGTGCACACTAAACTGCCCACGTTTATTTCCAATAGTCTTGCTTGTGTCGCTGTAGACTGACTGGAGAGAATGTGTTTCCACTATACCTTTGTAGCATCTTTGTTTCCTGCCACACAACATGCCGAGATAACTAATTCATATCCAAAACCTCACAAGGTTTTGAATACCGAAGGTCTGTCGACACCTATAAACATACAGGTTATTCACAAGTTCGAGAAGAATAATTCTGTTTCTATCAATGTCGACTGTGTGGTAGACAAAGATAGCAATTTTATTGACGAAACTAGCAAAAAGGGTGGGGTTGAAGCATCCATGCGTATTTCTCCTGTATGCCATGACAAACACGTGAATATTTTAGCGATTCGCAGGAGTGGAAATGCCGCTCATTTGCATTTCGTATGCATTAGAAATTTGTCACTGCTGGTTGGTAGTTAGCTGTGAGAGGATAAAAACAAAAAATGTGTTTGCGAGCATTGCCTCTAGTATCTGAGAACTAACGAGAAACTCGCTTGTCATGCTATTCTTTGCCAGCAACAAAAAGCTATTCACAGTACTTTTCCCATTGCGAACGAGTACTTGGAATTTAAAGATTATAGCAAACAGCAGAGATTGAGTTTCGTTTGCCGATTGCGACTTAGAAAGTTGCCTGAAACCCATGTCCACTTGCTTGCCTAATGATGAAATGAGTAATACAGCTACCATCAACCTACATGTTCCATATGTTTGTAGCATTATGTTGGTGTGTTCATAAAATCCATTTTTATCTCAGTATTTCATGTTTGTGGGTGGTGATTGTATGTACAAATGAGTTGATAAATGAGTTGGACTTACAAAGTGGGTTGCAGGAATTTACAGCGCCATTGTTCTGATGAAGTCCAAAACTCCTGCTGATGAAGCTAGGTCGGCGGCTCAGAAATATTGTCACATTTGTAAATAAATGCTCGGTACAGATGATATTGTGGTCGACCATGACCATCTGATGGGCGAAATCAGAGGTCGTGCACATAATAAGAGCAACTTGAATGTCAGACTGCCCAGGAGACAACTTGTCGTTTTCCACCACCTGCAGAATTACTATGCTCACTTTCTTATAAAGCCCTTAGCTGAATGTCACATAACATTTCGCGATGGAACCATGATAAGTGAAAATCCTGGAAAATTTCAAGTGGTTGGAATGACCCTAGAGAAATACAAATTTATCACAAAACAGATTCCAAATGAGACTGATCTCAATGGAAAGGTGTATTATTATAAGATAATATTTATTGATTCATTCCAATTCATGAGCGCTTCTCTGGATACTTTGGCAGGCAATTTACTACCTGGGCAATTGGTTATCACCCGCTCGATGTTTCCAGATAATACCCAGTTCGATTTGGCAAAAGGAAGGGAGTTTTTCCTTAAGACTTTGTGAAGTCGCCAGACAGTCTGATGTGCGAGTCACTTCCACCAAAGGATGCATTTCATAATGTGATAAGAAGCTAAGGCATTAACAATGAAGATTATGCTCACACCCAACCACATGGAATGCGTTCAACTGCATAAATTTGCTGCAGTATGCCATTCATTACTTACATGTGGACACTTGTTTGCTGGCTGATGCTTTTGAGAATTCCAGGACCGAATGTTTGGCTAATTATGTTCTTGACCCCGCAATGTACATCACAGCTCTGTCTCTTTCATGGGACACTTTATTGTCAAAGACACGGGCGTGGCTAGAGCTGTCGACTGATTCTAACATGTATTTTTCGTAGAACACGGGGTTGGGGGCGGCCTTACCCAGGATTCAAAAAGACATGCGGAAGCCAACAATGTTTACATGAGTGAGGACTACGACCACAGTGTGGAATCGAAATATATATGCTATTTCGATGTCAATGGGCTGTATAGTCTTTCAATGCGGTACAAGCTTCTTATCGGCAATTTTGAGTGGGTTGAGGCTGACATGGTCTCTTCATGGGATTTTGCAATAACAGCAAACGATGGTGACACTTGTTTTTTAGCGGATGTCGATCTATCTTTTCCGGAGGAGTGTCATGATAAACTATCTGATCTGCCTTTGGCCTCAGAAAATGGGCGTACCCCCGAACGGCTTGCATGAGAAACTTATTTCGACAATCATGCCACGGAAAAAATATGTTATATACGGGGCAACACTGAGGCAGTACTTGATGTACGAGGCCAAACTTGACTCTGTTAATCACGTTTTGCACTTTTATCAGAAGGCATGGATGGTTCCGTACATCGTGTTTAACATTGAGAAACATGCCCAAGCTGTGAACGTATTCGAAAATTTTTTTTTCAAGTTGATGAATAGTTCCAATTATGGAAAAACATTTCAGAATATCCCCAGGGAAGGGACATCAGAGTAATTCCCAGGTATGACACAATCTATGGGGCTGGAGAGCTGATAGGACAGATTATCGATGAAAACTTGGTCCTTACCTAGATGTCAAAGTGTTCTATTGCACTCAGCAAACCTTTGTACACTGGTGTTGCCATTCTCTACCTTTCAAAATTAACCTTCTATGAATTTATCTATCAGTACATGTGTACAAAATTTCTGCCACCTTCTTTGCACCTCCTTTATTGCAACACCCATTCCCTAATCTATTCTGTTGCTTCTGAAGAAGTATATAAAGTAATTACCCCAGATTTAAAGGCACAGTTTCATAAATCCAACTATTTGCTCAATAACCTGCAAGGATTCCCTCACGAGAACAAAGGCCGTACCGGGGTGATGAAAGATCAATGTGGTGGGCATGTTATCACACAGTTCGTGGGTTTACATCCCAAACTTTACACATACGTTGTTGGAAATGAACAATGTATATTTAAGGTGAAGGGTGTAAAACCTAATGTGTTACAGTCACTCAGGTCGAGGATTATCGAGATTGCCTCGAAAATTGCACAAGGCTAATAGGGATCCAATATCAGTTCCATTTGTGTGTTCATCAAGTCTACACTGAACGTGTAACAAAGGTAGTGTTGTCAGGTATGGATGATAAGCGTTACATTGAGGCTGATAGAATATCAACCTTACCTTGGGGGCACTGTCGAATACCTGAGTTTTTTTTTATTTTCCTACATATATTAATTTCAGCACCAAAATGAATATATAGACCTCCATGCACCACACACCCTCCAGGACATCCATTTTTCACCACAACATGCACCTCCTGTTCCAAACTCATCGCAGCTGGCTGCAATCATCATCACCGCTGAGTACACCAACAACAAACATCATCGCAGATGACTATACCAACTACAAATATATACTAATTGCATTACTTCTTTTTGTATTAAAATCCAACACTGCTGCTCCCTATTTGTCTAACAAGATTACTACTATCTTTATCCCTTGTCAAAGAAGAAAAGGAAATTCACAGTGGAAACTGCGTGCGAAGGAGTATGTTGTAAACAGTCATTTAGCATGTGTGAGTGTCTGATAAAAATACCAGATATGACACTAATGAAAGAATGCTCCACAGTAAGCACCTTTTTTAAAAGTCCTCAAGAGTTTGTAAATGATGTATATAGTTAGGAAAGAGACACCAACCAAAACTCTCTGAATTTTTTTTATTGTTTTTTTTAAATAATCTTTTAATATGTGTCAGACACTTTTGTAACCATAGTAGTAACAGTAGTGTAGTAATAGTAGTTTTAATAACAGTATTAGTAAAAGAGGTGTAGTAATACTAGTTTTAGTAACAGTAGGTGTTGGGCTAGGTTCAAGATGTAAAAAATTATGATGAAATTTTTATAAGCTTTAATTGTAAAATGTCATTGATAAAATGTTATTTATCAACGTGGATTTTATTTTGTAAGTTGATTGTTGTTAAAAATGTTGTTGCTGAAATATCTTGTTTTTGTAAAAAAAAAATTTGGTAGTTTACTTGCAAGATGATTGTTTTAAATTAAGTGCAAAATTTTTTTGTATTCAATTTTTACAAAAATTTTGATTGAAAGATGATTTTACTGTGTGTGCAGATGTTGTTGTAAAGTGAATATTTTTGTGTGAAATTGTAAACACTTAGGTTTAAGGATCATTAAAAAATATATTTTATAGTAAAATGTTAAAAGGAATAGTGCATGTCTTCTTATTCATTTTTAAAAATACCTCATGTCACTAATTTTTTTTCAATAATATCTTATGTATAATGAGTGATGAGAAAACAATATTTTGTTGCAAATACTATGAGTAGGTGCCTATCGGTATTGGTAAGCTGATGACTTGTATTTAAATTCAAATTTATCAAGTTTTTGCTTGCTTTCACAAAGAAGATGCAATTTTCTTGACTTAAAAAAATTACAATAATTTAAATTAAAACTTGATTTAAAACTAATTTTGAAGGGCTGAGGGGAAATGACAAAAAATATGGAGAAAATCAAACAGCTGAATGAATGAAGTTTTGCAAAAGAACGAGACAGCAGGTTGTCTTGAGAGAACATTGGTCTACTTAAGTTGAAGTTTGGAGTAGGAAATATGGTGACATACTGGCCAACTTTTGTGACATCCCAGGGGATCATATTGAAAGCGAGCCCCGAATACCTTTACAGGGGCAGGTAGCAAAGACCTGTGTACCTCCTTGCCTACAAGAAAGTTTCTCCAACTAAAACTTTTACATCTGCATCGAACACAGTCCAGCGAAATTTTAAATATTTAATTTTACATACATGCACACAAACTAAACCTCTTCAAGATACAACACGATGATGCCTGGAGAAGAAGCAGACAAACACAATATAATGTATTTTAAATATCTTTTAATAAAAAATAAAATTCAACTTAAGTTATGTAAAAGTATCAGTAAATTTTCCCTTTAATTTGCAAGAGTCTTACCTATCTTCATCTCTTGTGCTAGTCGCGATTTACATTCTAATATAAAAGTATTTTATCAGGAAAATATAAATTTTCATGTGTTAAGTCAATATTGCGATAAGATTTTCAATATCTGAGCTCGGTCTATGAGAATTCCTAACAGTTTAAAAATACTGTTTGTGTTAACAAGTGTGCTCTTTTTAACCTGCTTTATGGAAATTTGTAGTACATCTTTTATTTTAAAATAATTTTCTCTTCGAGGATGTTTGTGCATTTTTTCCATTATATAAAGTGATGGGGCATTAAGCTCTACACGTCGATGCAAGTTGGTAATTTTGAAACAAATCATTTGGGGTAAGATTTTCTATTGTTAATTACTTTCTTGTAGATCATTATATATATTTTTCTTATCAGAATAGATGTATTCTAGTGTGTATGTTTTAAATCATATTCAGTGTTTTTTGCCATAATATATCATTCACCAGGTTGAATCATGTAATTTGTACGTGTTAATGTATTATTTATTCATACTGACTTTCTGGATTTTGTTTAAAGGCAGTAAAACATAGTTGTTCGGTATTCTTGTCTCTCATGTTATTCATTCATACGTAGAACTCGTTACTTATTTCGTTGAAAGATTCTCTCTTGTTTAATTTCATACTGACTAGCTGGAATTTGTTTAGTCTGTTTGCACTTGTTGACATCAGATGTTATTCATGTAGTTGTAATTCTCTCTTGTGTAAATTATATTTCTAAGCTCGAGACTCATATTACATTTAATTTCATACTGGAGTAATTGCACTTATTATGCATGTTGTCGTCTGAAATTTCCATTTCGATGTGTGTAATTTATTCATACGTAGAACAGTCTGGAATTCTCTAATGATTAATTGCATTCAGAAAACATCGTTTTTCATTACTAACACATAAATCGTATCTTTTAAAGTCACCTATCTCCCACCACCGTCTACGAGCAACATCCCCAAATAAACAAAATTTACTCTTAGCCCACTCTTGCACTCAATTCAACACTTATATAACACATTGCAACCCACCACTCTGGTCAATCGCCTTCAAAACACCACACCGTCAACATCGTACAGAGCTCTTGTTACCCCCCCCCCCCAAAACCCAAAAAGAAAGAAAGAAAGAAAATCAAGAAAAATATATAAAAAGTTTAATCCGATTAACCCGTTTTTTGGTTAACCCATTTTCATGAACTGTTTTTATTAAACCTTTCAATTGAATTCAACCCTTTCAATTTTTGATCGGATTAAAATCCGTTTCAGCATCGTTTTATTTATTTTTTTTTTTTTGGATTAAGGTAGTGCTTTGTGAAACGCAGGATAAAGATCAAACACAAGTTGTAGACGAGGAATATAGAGGTCAGTATGAGATACGAAGCCAGCAATTATAATGAATGACTACTGGATTTCCGGAACCTTTTTAGTGATTTTCGTGCATACGCTGCTGTTACAACATTTCACGCCATCCCCATTGTGAAGTATGTCGCTGTTACAACATTTCACGCCATCCCCATTGTGAAGTATGTCGCTGTTACAACATTTCACGCCATCCCCATTGTGAAGTATGTCGCTGTTACAACATTTCACGCCATCCCCATTGTGAAGTATGTCGCTGTTACAACATTTCACGCCATCCCCATTGTGAAGTATGTCGCAGGGACCCGAGTTAGAGACACGAAGCCATAGAATTTTTTTGTCAGATTTATGCACAAAAAATCGTAGTTTATCTGCGTGAAGGAAGAACACTTAAAAATATCCTTAGAATTGGGTAAAAACGATTACAATAGGGAAATAAAAGAAAGTATAAGATGGGACCGTTATTTGATGTGTCTTCTTATGCATTAGTCTCTGTTAGTTTATGTATAGGCTGTTCACGGTAAAATGAGCACTTTTGAAAATCCTGCTAAATATCTACTTTCATGCAATTGTGTATTCCTCCGCTATATGTAAAATTAACATTGCCATGGGCCGCATCGCTTTATTTATCCTTCGGTCAAATGAAATTGTGGAATTTTTAAGAAAGTAAATACTTTACAAATCTGCTCATTTTTGCACTTCAATGCATAAAAAAAAAAAAAAAAAAAAACGAAAGAAATAATTTAATGCCTAACACTTTTCATTAGACGTTAAGATGTGAAACTACTTCCCATCCATCATTACCAACTTTACTGGACTCACGTCCTTCAGTGCGCCCATTATGATATATGCATGCAACGACAGTGACTTTTTTCTAAGGTTCATTTCTAAAGTTCTCAGTTTATAGTGAACAGCCTTTACTAGCCGTCCTCCCGATGAGTCAGCCGGCACAAAACGGGTTTTCAAAATATAATAGTTGATATGTATCTCTCGGAAAGAGTTAGCAACGGAAGTTGCTCATTTAGGATCCCGGCCCTCTCTCGATAATGTTGTGAGAACTGTATTGCGTAATGGTTAATAATCAAGCAGCACTGGCTCTGATGTCGGTGGATTTATTTTTACTTTTTATTTTCATGTAGGTATAACGAGCTTGTGGAAGAGGAAGGTGAAGAATAGGTCACTAACCAGGGCTACAGAATAGCTCAGTATGCAGAAGCGAATGTACTGCGTGTTTTACGAACTCATTTCTGTATATTCAAGCCGAATATAATTTAACTTGAATTTATTACTTGTGCTGTCTTATCAAGCAAATAAAATACATTTTTCTGAAAAATTCACGTCAAAGTTACATTTTTATTGATTTTCGGACGTACAAATAAAGAAACCCAGTGCCATTGCCCGAGCACAGGCATCTGTGTAATTACTCCAACAAGATACTTTTAATTCTTAAAACTCTTGTGTACAATAGCATTCAATATTTTGGAAATGTTTTTGGGTTATTTAATTTTAAGTTCCAAAAAAATAAAAATGGATAATTTATATCTTGTTACGTGTTTATGTATGTATGAACAGATTATGAGAATGATGGTGTAAAACCCGTGCAACGAAATGACAAGTCAAAGTGCGCAGGGCCAAGGGAGACCATTATGTAGTTTAATTCAATATAATATAATATAATGGTGTATAATATTTTATTACTATATAGTGTATTCTTATACTATTGACTCTTTCACTTCCTTAATATGTAAATTATGCAGTGGTTTTCTGCTGCCTTCCGGGGTTTCTGAGACGTAGGGTCACCAACGATAATAACATTGCAACCCAGAGCAAAGGTAACAGTGTTACGGATTACACTACGACGATTAATTAATGAATTTATGTAATATTATACATGTGTGTAGAGTATACATAAATATACTGCTCGCTACTAATTGAGCACCTTTTGAGTCTTGTCTGTGATGTACTTTTCTTTTCATTTTAGTTTTGTCTTGTCACTATATGCAAAATTGGCACTGGCATGGGCAGGATGATTACTTTATTCATATGTTTTTAAAACTGTAAAATTGTGTAAATGTGCAAATGTGTTTCTTACATGCCAATTCTTACGCTTCCATGCGTAAAACAATAAGATACAAAATACGTTGTCAACTTCATATATATGTGTGTGTGTGTGTGCGTGTGTGTGTACGCACGTACTGATTTTTACTTGATGTAGAACTATCTTTGGTACAAATACATAAATAATCATTTTTCTACCCAGTCCCTTTAATATGCTAGTGATATCGCGGAATATTTTTTTCAGAGGATGCCTTAATAAAAACTTTCTCACAAGCCAGCCGAGACTACAGAATTTTGAGAAGCATGGCGCAGAAAATCAGATGTCAATAGGTCGGGTTACGGATTTTTTTGTTCGCATTGTGGCAAATTAATTTTTCCGTGAAGAAATCTTTAAAAAAATGTACACCACTCTCAGCTATTTATGCTACCCCATAGTTAAAAAAAAAGTGTTTACAGTGTCTGTGCTTGATTATGATTAATAACACAATGAACGAAATAGACAAACTAAATATGAAGTTACTGCCTAATGATTTTATGATTACAGACACGGGCGCCCACAGTCAAAAATTATTGGAGAAGGGGATCAGGCTGATTTGTTTCCATTACGCCAAATAAGATAAATATAAGATTTAAATTACAACTGTTAAAACAGTAGTTTATTAAATGGTAGGCCTGATTTATTATTTTCCCCACTAACGTAAAATATTCTTATTGACTGTCTTTACTTATTGATGACATTTCTTACTATGTACTTTCAGTGTATAAAAACGGCCTAGCTCCATTTTGACAATCATTGTGGAAAGGAGTTTGCAGAAACATGGGCGCCTATGATAAGTGAATCACTTCCCAGCAAACATTTGCCCTCGAAATTTGTCATAGCATGGGGATTGACATTTCGGATTGTCAAACGGCGTCTTCAACTACTTGGAAAAAATCACTTATTACAAGAAGATAGAAATTTTCAACCCGTGGTGACACTACCAGTTGTATTGATTTACAATAATCAGTAAGTGTTTCTCAAGTACGAAACCATTACTACTATGTATATCCATCCTAACTGCTTGGGCAGTTCACATTGTGCTTACATAAGGCAGATAAAATAATCACCATTTAATAATCGTATGAAGAGTCGCTGTAAATTCAGCCCTGCGTGACACTCCATATTTTTAAAAGGCAATATTGAAAGAAAAAAAAAAATATATATATATATATAACAGTTATAAATAAATATTCCTGCAAACTTTATGAGAAAATATATTTTGACAAAGTGATCCATTAATGTCAAGCTATGCGTTGTGTCATTATTATTATTATTATTTACTGCGGCGTTTGTGCGTGTTTGATGTATTAATTTCTGGTTAGTCAAATGAGTTCTTTTGGTTTTGTAGACACTGGAGTATAAATAAATGAAATATTAATCAATCTTTATTACTAAAAATTTTACTCTCTCCCTTGATCAACTCAACTCACGGCTAGTGTACTGTTTATGTATGCAATAAGGTTAAGATGATTTTCATAAATAAAAACTAAAATATTATAAATTAAACTTGTTATATCTCATAGGCTAAAACATAAGAGTACACAAATTATTCGTAACTGCTTAATGCACAAGTTTCTTATATAAAAATCCTATATCCTGATACTAGTACTCAAGCCTTCGAGGCGCTTGCCTACAAGCCAGTGTCCATAGAGTTTAGATGGTAAATCTATCTTAAAGAATTTATTTCTAAATATAACAATTTTAAAGATAACCGTTTCAAACATCGTGTATTCAACGTCATATTTCTTGAAGAATACTGGCACATTAAAAAATATTGCCAATTTTAATTTTTTGTTACTTTTTAAATTTAACATTAAAATTTACTTTTAAACAAATGTGGATGAATCCACATCTTTCTAATATTTGATAACGTGGCATTATTTTCTCTGAAAGTTGTTTGATAGAGTTATCTCCAAAATTGGTGTAGTATGGAGGAATTTCTTTGACGTTAATTAACATTCAACACCGTGGCTGTGATCTTGTCAGGCAGAGCCTATACGTGTCGCTTATCACGAAGAAGCCTACATCCAAATGGAAACTCGATTCGATTTCGATTCCAAATAAAAAAAAATTGTGTGCTTTTATACCGGCAGAATATAAGTATGCTAACACCACTCTTCTGTGAACTAAAATTTTGTAAGCCTACTACTTACGGCCAAAGTCGATTGCTTAATGTACGTGATGTTTGATCGCATAAAAGAATCAATTTTGTATGTATGTCTATATTTTGTTTTGGAAATACACACGCGGGAAGAAAGCAGAGTGTATGCAGGGCGAGACTAGCTATAGCCTGCAAAGCGTTACGATATGCCGACTGACGTCACAGGCGAAGGCAAGAATGGAAATCTGCGTACTCGTGGAGAATTCTGACTCGGCATTAAGACGAGGTTTCTCCCAAATAAAAATGCTTTGGAAAGGGGGGCGGGGGCGGGGCGCCATCCGGCAGACGGCGCGCAGGTAGAGGTTTCAGCATTATGGAGGGACGTTCTATCCGGGACCGGCACGGTAAACGGGCTGTGCAGTTGCGCAACGGGGGAGTCTTTAATAGGGGGAGGGGGGAGGGCACACGGAGCAATTTCGTATTCCGAGCGCCGCCCGGGGCTACGCTTTCTCCTCCGGGGGAGCTCGCGACGGGTCGCCGTGACTCGCCCCAGCCGAGCGTGGGAGCCTGTCTGTCGCACCTACCACCCTCCCGTGGTTATACGCCACTGCGAGTAATAGCTGGGTTCACAATACAAAAATTAAGTGTTAAATCATGCGTTATGAAGTAGGTCGTGTGAGGTGTTCGGATTTCCTTAGACGAAGTGTAGCGTTGACCAATCAGAACAGAAAAGTCGATGTTGTTGGCGGGAAACTGTTATTTAGATTTTTTTATTAATCAAAAATTGAAAAGGGCATGTGTATGTATGTGCACGTTTGATTACATGTGTGACTTTAAGTTCACAGTAATAAGATTCTTTACCTGAAATTTTATGATTTGAAAAATAATCTGTATAGGCTTGTATATGGTTGTGTAATACGATGTTAGGTTAGGGACAAAAATAAACAGGCCAGGTTTGTGGTCAACTTTTCATTGTGAATCGCAAATAAATATAAACGCAGATCTGTGTACGAGAACTGACGTTACCGCATAATTCTAAGTTCATAAAAACACATTAAATTTCATTTTCGAATGTCTCGGAACTTCTGACCTCAAGATTTCATAAGAATCTTTTGAGCGAAAGGATGTCAGTAGTAGGGTAAAGTATGTTTGGGTACAACGGGATCCGGGACGGGGGCTCGGAACCAGGGGCCGCCATGTTGTGACGTCGCCCCGGTGGCCATATTAGATCCACGTGATCCTGACCTTTTAACTTGACCTTTGACCCTGAATCCGGTGACATTTTACTCCAAAAATCCAAAAAAATATTAAAAAATTCAGAAAATCTCAAAAAATAAAAAAAATTCCAAAAAAAGTCCAAAAATTAAAAAGAAATTTTAAAAATTACTTAAAAAGGAGTTTCAAAAATGTCCCATTATTCCTGGAGCAGGTGACCGGGATCAGCGTTCCAGGGTCGATATCGGGTCGATCGTGTCGTTACTCTGGTGAGACGTACAGTTAAAGTAACAATGTACATCGGCACGAGAAGAGTGGTAAATGCACGAAAAACACAGGATGGGTTTATTTGACTCTTGCCTGCCATAAGTGTGGTCGTAAGTTTCAGACAACATGGGACCTGAAATATATAACCATCAAGCAAAACTATATTATGAGTTGTATGACAACCATGTCAAACAGTGGAATCTTCATAGTCGAGAACCTGTCCATGTTCTAGGCTAACCTAATACCAATGGATTTTTCGTGAAGCAATCTGCATTCAGTAGCCTTCTGAAAGATTACATTGCCCCAGATCTGACAGCTTTGTCTAAAGATGTTTGCTCATTCCTGTCAAGTATGAAACAAAATTTAATAAACCAACTTACATAAGAGATTGAAATAAAAGGGGATCTAAAATATAATATGTATGGCTGAAATGTATCTAAACAAAACCAGAAACGAACCAGGACGAACTTCGCAGGAGGGCATTCAAGACCCAGAATGTACCACTCTGTAATTTATATGATATCGAAAAGAATGTAGAAGATAATATACAAACGGTATGTTGCGAGGAAGAAGAAATGACGATGAAAGGTTCGGGCATGACACTCGATTCGGTGGATCATCTGCAAATGAGAATAAGTGCATACCAACCTCTTATGAAATAATGTGATTATATTACATTTAGGCATTTTCATTTAAACCTGCACTTCTTATATAAAATTTATTTTTAATTAAAAAAACTCGCACTTAAGAATACAACAGATAACGAAATTAAATAGCACAGATTATATACTTTGCATAAAAGGACAATGTCACCATTCGGTACAGGCCAATAACAGGGTGCATAATCGAGAAATGTATGTGTTGAAAATATAATAAAATATGGGGGGGGGGGGGGGGGGTTTGCCAACAGTGCAAAATATGCTTTAAAAAAATAAAATACGGCTGCCACCTAGTGGAAGTCAAATGATCCTGAGTAACTGGCACAAACTAGATGATGAAAACTTGGAATTCCAGTAATGTATAAACAAATGACAAACAAAAAAAACAAGATTGTGGAACACGATAGAATGAATTAGGCGACACGTAGAGGCCTGTTGACTAATTAAACAATGTGCAACAGTGGTGCTGGGGGTGAACTACGGAAAAATTTAAGTTTTTCCAATACATTTTAAATAAATTAGTAGTAGGGGTGTGATGGTCCCAGATACAAAGGGATGCCGCCTTTTTATTGACCTAATTAATTTAATATCAAGGTGATAATTAAATTGATTGAAAGTGTTAATCAAATTGTAATGCTGAAATGTATTAAAAGGGTTAAACTTTGTTTAAAGGGTTAAATGTACTGAAAGTGTTAAATTTTTCTGTGTTTGGTGCAAGAGTGTACTAAGGGTCAAATTTCTTTCTTTCTTTTTTATGAGTTGGGGAGCAGCTATCGTACGTCTAACCCTTGGAGCTCTGGTACTCGGATGAGGTATGACGTGTTCGGATAGGGGAATATATATGTGGCGAGTTTTGTGCAAGAGTGGTCTAAGTGTTTTTTTTTTTTGTTTGGTAGTGATATTGTTCGTAGATGGTGTTGGTAGATAGACGACTTTGAAAGATAGTATTATTCCAAATGAATAACAGCACTGACATAATACATGAATTGTATTTCAAACGAGTTCTACGTGAATAACCTGGGGTCGACAAGTGCTAAACAATCACAATTACGTTAGTCTCCAGGTGCCCTAAAGAAATTATTATGTAATGAAAATCAATTAAACGTAAAAGATGAATACGTTTACAGTATGATTTTACTACCCCGAGCTGTATGCTATAAATATAATTTACACAAGAGACGTATAACGAATGAACACAACTGTGTGAATAATATCTGGTGTCGACAAGTGCGAAACGATCACAATTACGTGAGTCACCAGTGTAAAATTAATTACTTAACGAAGCAAAAACAATGCCCCCTGTAAATTAAATGGTAATTAACACAATAACAAGATATATGTACCACTACTTGCCACCTCTAGTAAATACCTGACAGTATTTTCAAACATATCCATCTCCCTGTGAGACTGTTGAGAAACTTTAGATACAGAATTCACATGTAAAAATAAATAAATTCATTAATGTGCATAAAAAATAAAACATTTAGTATACATCCATTCGTTCGGGATGTCCCTGGAGCACTGACATACCTCAACTTATAAACTATGTTTGATTTTAGACTGAGGTGAAAATCCCAGAGATTTTAATGAAAATACAAAATGTCTAATGAACACAAGTACATGTAAATGACTAAACATTTAACGAAATCGCCCAAGGAGCTCTCCCAAAACACATCCGTCTGCCTCGGAGGTCAGTCAGTGAACGAAGCGAGCTTAGATCTAGAGCCTGACTATATATAAATGGAGCACGTTCGGAGGCTGACAGGCAACTGAGTTGAAATTTACGAGGAAAACTCTGTTTTCGTCCTACAACAGACAGCGATAATTTCACTATTGTAAGAATAATACATCTTTTAACCCAAATTATTTCCATCGAACCATAGCGACACTCAGGTGAGTTAATCCCGCAGCACTTTATATAAACATACTATATGTTTAAAAAAAATAACGGACTTACAACAATTTTTTTCTGTTAAATCTGTGAAATTTTCTGCACTAGTTACCGAAACGACAGTAAAAAATATATTCCATGTTACATCGACCAAACACAGGATTGTAGTTTACACGAAAATGATTTTATTCCTGATTAAATAAAAATATTTTATATTAAAACGAGAATCGCAGTCGACACCCGCTGGCTGACAACGCATATTGGGGACTTCGCTACCTCTTGGTCGCGTCATGAAGCCCGCTGTCTGCATACCCCTTGGTCGTGGCACGCTATCCCAGCAGCCGCTCAGGGAAGTCGAGAGAGTGGGTGGCACGTCTATGCAGGGTGAAGGGTTCTCGTGAAACTAACATGGCAGTGGACAGCTAAATCTGTTCATGTCGCTCCTCACAGCACCTACTCCCCCTCCCCTTGTTAGGAAGATGACTTTGTGCTAAAAGAAAGTTCTTTTCCAAGGTCACAGAACAACACCCCACCCCACAGTGTGTAATCGGTGATCTGTCCCTCCCCCCCAAAAAAAACAGAATTCATTTTCGGAGCGCTGCCCTGTCCAAGACTACACACCTTGCCATCGATCCAACACTGTAAAACCTGGTTAGCACTAACCACCCCTGATCTTCACCTCCACTCCAAAGGTTATTTCTGGGTTACTGGCCTGGCCACAGAGAACGCTGCACAATCCCTGCTATCGATTCAAGGACACACACCTCCTCCCCTTACACCACTCAAAAATGTGTTTTCCTGATATCTCGGGAACTGGCCGGTCCACACAGTCCCAGTGCCCCTCGCTTCACCACAGAGTGCACGTTGTGCGACGTGAGAGCTGCCTCGGCAAGGAACGGAGGTTTGCTTCAATACCAAAGCTAGGCTTTTGAGGGAAATGTCGTGAAGACTCCATCTCTAGGGGCGGCAGAGGATTTTGAACTCACCTGGGATAGCTATCCTCCACCCTCTTTCCAACAAACTGCTATTTTCGCTGGAACACTGAAGCTTCCTCCTATTTTTCGAGACACGAGAGCTTGGAGTATTCCCAACGAAATAAAAAATTCCACAAGACCGCCCCTGAAACTTTATTTTCCTCATCACTTGTCTTTATCACACAAGAAATTCAATTACAAAATATAAACCGTTTTAAGTAAAATTTTTAAGTTTAATCCAATAAACTTTTTCCTATTTCCAGCTAACTTATTTCCCATTTCCAGCAAATTTTATTCCATTTTCCAGGAAAATTTATTTAACTTTAAACTAATCAATGATTAATTTTCATACCAACACAACTTTAAGACATATTTTTAATTTGCAAAATCTCTTTTAAGTAATCAAAATCACGCATCTTTCCACTTACTCAAATTAAACTTGGAACACGTTTATTAGATGTAAGCAATACTCAAGTAATACTTTTTTAAACCATTTGAAACTTAAGTAAAAAGAAACTTGTTCGAAATATACTTAAATATTTATTCATCTAGCAGAAAAAACATACATATTCCATCTGTTTTTCTAAATATTTGTGCGTATTTCACGAGTAATTTTTCCAGTTCTGAATTTCGACTCTACCATAAAATGTATATATATTTTAACTTATTTCATTTTCAAATTGTTTTCCTTAGAAAATAAATATAGATTTGATATTACTGTATTGCACGTGTCCAGCTTGAAATGACTATTATCGAAGATGAAATATGTTAAATTTCATGTTATTTCAACTGATTTTCCTAAAAGGCCACATTTAATGTAAATTTGAAGGAAAATAGCAGCCATTTTAAATTCGTTTACTATATAAGGAGGGATAAATTAATTTTTGTCAGTGTTAAGCCAGCATCTGCTAAGGTCACTTCATGTGCGTATGCGTTTGTGTGCATAGCATTAGCACTAGTGTGACTTAGGCATTTACTATGACAGGCGTCCACTACAACAGGCATCCACACCGAGAACGACACCAGGCATCCACTACAATGGTAGGTGCCTACTACAGCTTCAGAAGTCTAAAACAATGACAGGTATCCACACCGAGAATGATGCCAGACATCTACTACAACTTCACTATATCATCTAGATCTACAAGGGATTTTCATATCTACATCAACTCGCAACAGGTACAATACATGAAGGTTATTGCTGTAACAATTGTGATTCTGAATGTGTTGAAACATTCAATGCGATTTTAGCTTATGGGTAGGCAAAAACATGATTGTGTTTAGACTGCTCCCAACTGCGAAGGCTACCCAATGAATTTATAATTTCTTCTCCGGGTCACAAAATAAAACTAGTGTATCCGTTCCTTAATGAACATTTACAAGCTGATGAGGATATTGTATCCTATTTGCCATGTGAGACTGTCCTTATGGCATGCCGCCTGTGATAATGATGAGAACTTACAACATATTCAGAGGGATTGTATGTCGTGAAGACTGGAACAGCTACTTTAAGCTAGAATCATTCCAGATGTTGTAATGGACCATTCAGGAGACGATGATGTAGATTCCGAGGTCAGCACTATTAGATACTTTTTGTAAATAGTGTATAAAGAAACAAGCGTAAAAATGATGTGCTATGCTCAGGGTTTTGAAGACTACCAAGACAACTCATTAGTAATTAAGCAGCTTGCTATTTCTTAAGCAAATAACATTAATGACTCTAAAGTATTATGCTTTAAATCTCCCAGCATTGGTACAGTTTGAAACCTGAAGTTAAAATTATGTTTTGGGAACAGACGTACGAGATACAAAATCTGTAATGGGATTCTGGTGACAGTTTACAAAAAAACATTTTCAATATGTAAATGATGTGCTACTCAAAGACTATCCCATATACGTGCTTATAAAAAAGCAGAAGGAAATTTTTATAAGTTGAACTAATGCAGAAGTAATAAAATATCAGAAGATACCACACCGTGACTATTCTAGTATTCATTCAATAGTCAAATGTCATAATACTAATCACTGTGAGGAAAAAACATTCTGTTCACAATATAAAAGCGAAGCTTCAAGAGAATATTTGTACTAATATGCTAACTATATGTAGAGATATTAATTTTCGAAAAATGGTTTGCGTAAACGATAAAAAAAAATGGAGAAATTCAACCCAGAGAAGATGTATTCCAGTATTTTTCGAGGATACAAGACAGTATGGTTCCGATCTCTATACAACATATACTTCGAAACACAGATGTGCAACGCAGATGAACATTGGCATTTTGCAAAATGTTTCGGGGAAAACATGTTTACAGAACGAGTGTTGTGTTATGAAGAAGACTGTCCAGTTATTAATATGTGAACTGACAGCAAACTGCCCTGTTCTTCTTGGGACCTATGTTTTAAATAATCACCGTATAGAAATAACCAAAGAACCAGGTTTTTCTTCAAATAAAATATAAATTGAGTAGAGAAGTTTACGACAGCCCAACTTATAGACTGAAACATGTATTAATAAGGAACACATCACACAGATGGTAGACATTAGTGGACTTCTAAGAGCACCATGTGGAATGTGAGACTGAGGTTTAGAACAGCTATGTTAGTGTTTGTAAATTTGATTTAACCAAGTTGTTGTTGAAGAACTATTTTAAAAACAAACTGGAAGAACGTCTGACTATATAAAGAGAGATAATCGTACACCAGAGCTTCAGTTACGATGGAAAGATTCGACTCAGCACTTCCTTATGCCAGTGTTATTCCAGGATACAGGCGAGCGTGGTTGTAAATTGAAAACGAAGATAGTCCACTACAGATACAGATGTGGAACTGAGATGAACATTAGCATCTGTTGTTAATCAGTTGAACAGAAATTTTTAATATTTTCGACACATGTTATGGGCGAAATTCTTGTTCTTTATATAATTTACATCCTGACAGTCAGCTACCTTGGAATGATGGTCAACTAGAATTTGAAGCTCAAAGTGGATACATCATCAAATGCAAGTCATACCAGAAAATCAAATACATAATGCAGAAGGATTGTATTTGCTGCTCTCTTACTACAGTTTGGACAGAACTATGTAACAAGCAACATTTTACATACATTGGTGACCAAGAATGAACTACTCCCTGTGGCATGTGGAATTGTAAATTTTGGTTCAGCAAAAACAGTAAAAATTAGAAGAAAAGTGATGAAACAACAGCTACATAAATGAGGTGTTCAGTATTAAATTGTCAGTCATGGCTAGAATCTTTGACCCTACAGATGTATATGAGGTCCTGCATATAGGACAGAGAAGAGTATTCTACAAGTTCATGTCTGCGACGATATAGAACAGTGGTGCTACAGCTTCAGCAACATTCTTGGCATTCACTTTGGTGAAGGAATAGCATGCAACGATTGTGCTGTGAGATATCTTCGCCCCAACAGTGATTTACCAACAACATTAGAAGATTTTTTTATTGCCAGTGTTAGGAAGGAGATAGAAGAGGAGCAGGGAAACGGAGTAATCACTTACCAACTTACCAGACCTCATCAGGGAATCACCATTTGTTGGAAGGAGACCTGCTATGGGGACATCCACAACTTTATTTTCGAACAAGGAGGATTAGTTTTCCCGTCCATGTGTAATTCATGTGCATGTGAAATGGCTAATTCAGAATAATGTTCCCAATGAAATATAAGTACGCACTTTTTACTAAAGGTTTGTATTCTGTAACTTATAGCACAGCATATTCACATTTTTTTTGTTAAGGAAATATGTGAGTCAGACATTCATTTTAAATGTTCGTATAACTCTAAAGCTCTTAGTGCACATAGTAAACCAACTAGTTATGATTCCACTTTAAGTAACTGCAACACTTCTAAATGTCTTGTAAACCAGTACAGACTGCACAGAGTAGATCTTAAGTGTAAGATTAAGGGCGAACGCATTGTAATGGCATATTGCGAGGAAGAAAGATGTTTGAAACATCTTGTTTATAATACAGGCACTATTTTGCACTATCAGTATTTCGAAGTATGTGATAATAATCTTCATACTTTATGTCATTATAGCAAAAACAAGTTTGGTCACATGTCTCATACAGGTTGTGATTCATCAAAATGTTACATGCATTGAGCAATAAAATTAGCAAAAATTAAATTCATCCCTAAAACACGTTTCAAATTGCAAATTTATAGAAAGAATTAATTTATAAATATACATACATTGTTCCTTGCTAAATCTTCTCAGTCGAGTATTGGATGTCATAGTAGTAACATGACATATTTCCACCCTCAAAATCATTACATCAGTGTCAAACAAGGAAAGTCCAATATAACTTATGCACTATGGTGTAACTGGCTTTTACGAGAATTTACAGAGACTTGCGACAGTATTTTTCATTTTAAAGTAATTAATTTTACTCTAGGAGATGAAAGCGCCATGAACTCATTCAATGCAGTGATAACAAGAAATGTCCAGTGTTTTATATGACTGCAAACACACCTCTTCCATATAGTATTGAAAATGTGTACTCACATTATGTTGAATAAAAATTTGACTTGGGTGAAAGCATCGTTTTACATGCCCCTACTTGTAAAGACAGTTGTGTACAAACAGACAGGTTAAAACCAAGGCGTAAGAAATGGCCCCTCCTTGAAAGCAGAGTTCAAGAAGAGGATCTCGATCCAATATTAAGAAAATGCACGAAAACTTTGTTCACTGAAGTTGATATGAGTTTATAAAAAATATTAGTTTTTAAAGAAAACTGTTGTTTATATTTTGAATAAACTTGTATTTGATAGTGTAGTGTTCAAGGTTTTGTGTTACCCTGTAGTTGTTTTGAAGCAAGGTATGCTTGATAATGCTGTGCATATCTTTTTTTTAAATCTACCTGTATTTTTGAAATAATTGTGTAATCTGTGTAACATCCTGTACTTAATTATGTGTTTCGAATCAACCTGTATTTGTTTGATGCTTTGTGTGATAATGTTTTCGGACATCCTGTAGTTATTTGTGTGTTATGAAAAATCATATATTTTGCTTTGACGAAATAATAATATTAAAATGTGTTTGTATATATTTTGTCAATAAATATAATGTAAAATGAATGCTTACTTTTATTTAACCTATTCTATGTTGAAAGTGAACTTGTTTCTCTAACAAATAAAATTGGTAAAAAAGTGTGTTGCAGTTACACACTAGCGTTGTAAGGAAAACAAATTAATCAGATAACAAACAAACTATTAGTTCACCAAAAAAATAGTTTTCAACTAAAGATATATTTGAATCTGGCAAATATATGTCTGCATAAATACCTAAGTAATAATATTTTTACAAATCAATTTAAATATATTAAATAAGTTGTTAAATGTCACCAGCCTTCATAGAGTAATCAGTTTATATAAGGAGGCTCTGGGTTCGAATCCTGGATAAGGTATGTTTGATATAAGCTGGGTTCGAGTCCCAGATGAGTATGGTTTTAATAGTTAGTTTCTGGGTTTCAGTCTTGGGTAGGAATGTTTGATATGAGCTGGGTTCGAGTCCCGGTTATGTCATGTGTGATTTAACCGTATTACATAAAAGGAATAATGAACAAAACACATAATTAAAAAAATACGATAGCATGCTATCTGTTTATTAATGTTAGGGTTCAAACAGTGTATTAAATTCATTTCACCTTGTAATGCAAAAACTTTGTATTTGAATTACAATTATTTGCGTATGTAATTGTTAAATAAGAACATAATTCAAATCTAAACTCTTAAAACTGGATAAATGCATGGGCAACATACTAAATTCCTACATATGCGTGATGCATTAAAAAAAAATGTAAAATCATTTAAATGCATTAAATTTTCTCATAATTGGGTAAAAGATGTCTCAAATATGTGATATGTTCATTTTATGCATTTTGATAGCGAATTACACAATATCAATTTTTTCGACAAGGGAGCGATGTGGGGTATAAATAGGATCACCTACCCCCCAGCTCGTCATTTGCTGCTTGAACTTCATGAGGTCAACACCTCCTGCCCTCTCGCACTCGGACACCCTGTGTACTGGCCCGGACTACTAAGATCTGTCTGCCTAAAAGTGATTATTCAAGGACATCCGTCGTTTGGTTCGCTCTGATGTGACCTGACACGACGGGGTTGCGCAGTGAAGGAACTACTCGCTTCCGACTTTCAGCCTTGCTTCCAGTTCTACCGCTTACTTGGGAATTCGTCCGACCGCTTCCTGGGGTAGATACCCCGGACTTTCGCCTGCCTGTCTGAGTGGACTAGCACTCAACCAGCTGGACCTTGAGTTCAGGTCTCGTTCGAAGCCTACAAACTTTGCTGCCAGAGTTAAAGTAAGTAAATAATTTTGGTCTTTTTAATTCTTTTGAGGTATTTCGTCAAAACTTTTAATACAATTGAGTAAAAATTGCTTTTTTTGTACCACATTTTATCTTTCAGTAACTTGTACCACTTTGCCAGAAAGTTTTCTTAAAATCATTAAACTTTTTAACAAATTGTTAAATATTTTAATTAATCTCTAAACATTTTTATGAACTTTTCTTAAAATTGTTAAACATTTTAATGAATCATTTACAACATGAATGAAATTTTTTGAAATCATTTAAAACTTGAATGAACTTTTAGTAACTTTTTAAAACTTTTACCAAAGTAAATTAATTTTCTTAACATTTCTTAAACTTTTTAAACAAATCTTTAGAATTTGAAAGATATTTTTTATAATCTTTTTAACAAATAGTTAAAACTTTTAACAAATTCTTTAGAAATTGAAAGTAGTTTTCTTGGAATCATTGAACTTTCTTTAAAATCTTGAAACTATTTTAACAATTCTGTAGAATTTGAATGAAATTTTATAAACTTTTATCAAATTTTTAAACATTTTATTGAATCATTTACAACTTGAATGAACTTTTTATTAAATTGTTTGCAATTGAATGAAATTCACATAAAATTTATTCTGAGTGCAATAGTTTTTTTCTGGGATTGTTAAAGTGTAATTTGTTTATTAGTGTTAATAAATGATAAGTCGAATCGGTGATTCAGGCGACATGGTCCCACCCACTTTTTCAAATTGTTTGTTCTTGGTGTTAGTAAATGTTAATTCTAATGTATGTGTGTATGACTCCGAGTGTGAGTGCAAGGGAAAATTGTGTTTTCAATAAATTTTAGGTGGGTTGTTGACATATATTTGAGAGGAAATTTAATAGAGTTTAGAAGGAGATATTGTATAATAACAGCCATAGTATTGCACTATGTACCAAAGGCTATACAATTAATTCAGGCCATCTCTACACTGCTAAATACTTATATATATATCAATACCAACTACAATAAAATACAAAGTACTCTGAGGAAAATAGGCGTATGAGATTGCGAGTGTGAGTACCGTGGAAAATTGTGTTTTCAATAAATTTTAGGTGGGTTGTTGATGTATATTTGAGAGGAAATTTAATAGAGTTTAGAGGGAGCTACTGAATAACCACCATAGTATTGCACTATGTACCAAAGGCTATACAATATCTTAATTCAGGCCATCTCTACACTGCTAAATACTTATATATATATATCAATACCAACTACAATAAAATACAAAGTACTCTGAGGAAAATAGGCGTATGAGATTGCGAGTGTGAGTACCGTGGAAAATTGTGTTTTCAATAAATTTTAGGTGGGTTGTTGATGTATATTTGAGAGGAAATTTAATAGAGTTTAGAGGGAGCTACTGAATAACCACCATAGTATTGCACTATGGACCAAAGGCCAGACACTATCTCAATACAGGCCCTCTCTACACTGTTAAATAGTCGTAAATATATTCAAATACCATCTTGAATAAAATACAAAGTACTCTGAGGAAAAGAGGCGTATGACTGCGAGTGTGAGTACAGGGAAAAATTGTGTTTTCAATAAACTATAGGCGGGTTGTTGACGTATATTTAAGAGGAAATTTAAGGGTGGGTTTTTGTGTGTATGAGGTATGAAATCTGGAACGGCTAAAACAAGGGAGAACTACGCTGCTCATGCTTAGCATGAAGGCAGCTCCCAAGTTTGTGCTGAGTGAGCTGTTTGGTGACGAATGATGAGTGATAGGTATATGAGTCTTTAGTACTTCTAACAAATTAAATGATTTTGATGTGTATGTGGTGGGGTGGATCGGGTATCTAAGTTAATTTTAAGACATTTCATTTTAAAAGCTGTTGTATAAATGTGAGTGTGACAATATAAGAGAGAGAGAGAGAGAGAGAGAGAGAGAGAGAGGAGAGAGAGAGAGAGAGAGAGAGAGAGAGTGTGTGTGTGTGTTGAGTAGTATTTTAATAAATTTTATTTTTATATATTTAGTTTTAATAGTGTTTGTCTATTTAGTTAATATAATTAATATCCAGTATCTAGTATAATTAATATCCAGTATCTTGCTCCCTTGCTAAAACGTTTACATGAAAATCATTAATTGACAGTGTAAAGTATTTTTATGGTGATAAATTCATTAATTTTTACAGTGTAACCTTAAATGTATTTTTGATGGTTTAAACAATGTAGCCTAGAACATATTTTTACAGTGGAAAATTAATCAATTTTGTTTATATGGTGTACACTACTTTGACAGTGTAAGATTCAATATTAAAAAAAAAAAACTTTAAAAATCTAATGTTTTTAGTACTGAGCTTAAAATTTTATGTTGTGTTGTAAATGCAGTCCACTTGCTTTAAAAATTGTTAAGGAAATATGAGTCGAGGCAGGTCCGGGCTACGGTGAATTGTATAGTGGATGCAAGCTGTGGGCCGCTAATTTGCGCCGCAGAGAGAAGTCGACAGAGTGGCGAGGCTGGAATTGAAGTGCCCAGTCTCCCTCCTGCAGGAGCGCATGCACGCAGGTGCCTGTAGGGTCTCCGCGATGAACATTAGTGAGGGAAGGGGAGTTTGTTGGGAGGGGCAGGGACAGAGAAGTGTGCCTGAACAGTGACACGTGAAGCAGACTGCGACAGTGGACTGAACCATTCTATCATCTCGTCCACTCGTGGTCCAAAACTCCCATCCCATGCACTTTTTTAACGCTATTCCACGCGTCTCACCCTTATCGGCTCTTGAGGCCTAAGTTTCGCTCGCTATCAACACACCCAATTTTCAGGCATCCGCTGCCTGGTTTTGTACATGAGGTTTTAGAATGACTCATCCCGGTCTGTAGTCGACTGCATTTCTCAAATAAACCCACAGTTCCTTTAAAAAATTTATTTATATAATAGACTACAGTGTTTTATGTTAGTATTAATTTCAACTATGTCGCGATACGGGAATAGAGTAGGCTTATTTTTCTCTGTTTTCAAAACGATGAGACACTTCAATTAGATTTATTGTGGGGTTGTAGCTATTGTAGAGGGGAAAATAAAAAAAAATTTAGATAGTTATTTAAAATGGGTGAGCATAAGTGATCCAGTATTGACATATTGCGTGAAGATCATTACGTAAGCAATTGAGATTCCAAATCGCAGATGCAAAAACAGTCTACAGCAAGATGTCGAGACAGTGTCCCTTCGCCTAAGCAGTTATGAGCTAATCTATTGGAAGACGATCTATACTCAAGTGATTCGAGCATGGATTCACTTACAGAGAGATTGTTTTCACCCAAAGGCAAATACATGTTGGCTTCCCCCAAACACGAGAAAGTTGATATTTTAAATTATGATATTTCTATCAGACTCGGAAGATTTGTGTGTTTTGGAGAGTGCTGAAACCATTTCACAACTAACTTTGGAGTCGATTAGAAATATTTCACCAAGGGAGCTGGAAAATAAATTGTTTTCCGATTCCACAGCCTCAGTGGAAGCTTTGCCAGACCTGACATACAAACTAATGGCTATGGCATTCGCAGGAAGACTAAATGGTGTGCAGGTACTTAACGATAAGCTTAACAGTAATGCGAACTTTTCTTGTTTTTATTTTTCAGACGTGTAATGTCCCTTTATTAAACTTAATAATGGCATCACCACGACCAGTTAGAGTTTCAGTTACCATAGCAGGTAAGTATTTGAAATCCCTCATGGCGACGAAGGCGCTACAGAAAAACATTTATTTTCAAAGCACAGCATTCCCTGTCCTACATTCATCCAATATGGGTTTAATCTATGATGATGATATCGTTCCTTATCTCACAAACAGACTTGAGGAGTTTAGTGCATGTGGATCTGGCTGAAGTCTGCAAATATTGACATACATGGATGCACATGTGAGCCAATACTGGCTATTCACTGTCGGTGCAGCGCACACTAAATTACCTAAATTTACTGCAAATTGGAAAGCTTGTGTCGATATACACTCCCGGTGGGAATGTGTTTCCACTACACCATATTAGCATATTTGTTACCTGCCACATAAAATGTCAGTCATTCCTCTTCATATCCAACCTCAAGAGGTTTTGAATATTGATGGTCTGTCGACATCAGTAGTCATACAGGTTATTTGCAAGTTCGAGGCGATTCGCGCAAGTGGAAATGTCGCTCATTTGCATTTTGTCTGTATTGGAAATTTGTCAAAGCTGGTTGGAAGTCAGCTGAGTAAGAGAGCTAATAAGAAATTTGTTTGCGATCGATGCCTCCAGTATTTTGTGAGTGAGGAGAAACTCACAAGTAACGCTACTCTTTGTCAGCAATGGCAAGTACTTGGAATTTAAAGATTATAGCAAACAGCAGCGATTGGGTTTTGTTGCCTATTGCAACATTGAAAGTTTCCTGAAACCCATGTCCACTTGCTTGCCTAATGATGAAACGAGTAATACAGCTACCATCAGTCAACATGTTCCATATGCTTGTAGCAATTTGTAGGTGTGTTAATACAATCCAAGTTTATCTCAGTATTTCATTTTTTGTGGGTGGTGATTGTATTAGTTGATAAATGAGTTGAACTTACAAAGTGGGTTGCAGAAATTTACAGCATCATTGTTCCGATGAAGCCAAAAACCCCTGCTGATGAAGCTAGGTTGGCAGCTCAGAAAAGTTGTCACATTTGTAAAGAAATGCTCGGTACAGATCATATTGTGGTCGATCATGACCATCTCATGGGCGAAATCAGAGGTCGCACACATAATAAGAGCAACTTGAATTCCAGACTGCCCAAAATACATCTTGTTGCTGTTTTTCCTTACCTGCAGAATTATGATGCTCACTTTCTTACAAAGCCCTTTGGCTGAATGTCATGTACCACAACCCGACAGAACTATGGTAATCGAAAACCCAGATAAAATTCAAGTTATTGAAATTACCCTTGAAAAATACAAATGCATTACAAAACAAATTCCCAATTTGGTTGATTTCAATGAAAAGGCACAATATTTCAACTTAAGATTTATTGGTTCATTCCAATTCATGAGTGCCTCTCTGGAAACTTTGGCAGGCAATTTACCACCTGCACAATTGAGTATCACCCACTCGATGTTTCCAGACAACACCCAATTCGATTTGGCAAAATGGAAGGGAGTTTTTCCTTATAATTTTGTGAAGTCGCCAGACAGTCTAATGTGTGAGTAACTCCCACAAAAGGATGCATTTCATAATGTGATGAGAGGCGAGGGCATTAAGGATGAGGATTATGCTCATGCCCAAGCTGCATGGGATGCATTCAACTGCATAAACTATGCTGCATTATGCCATTCATTACTTACGTTTGGACACTTGTTTGCTGGCTGATGTTTTTGAGAATATCAGAACCGTATGTTTAGCTCATTACGATCTTGACCCCACTATGTACGTTACAGCTCTGTCTCTTTCATGGGATGCTTTGTTGTCAATGACACATGCGCGACTAGAACTGTTGACTGACCCAGACATCTATCTTTTTGTAGAACGTGGGGTTAGGGGCAGCATTACCCAGGTTTTAAAAAGGCGTCCTGAAGCCAACAATATTAACATGAGTGAGGACAATGACCCCTGTGTGGCATCGAAATATATACGTTATTTCAATGTCAACTGGCTGTACTGTGAGACTATGCGATCCAAGCTTCCGATTGGCAATTTTTTGAGTGAGTTGAGGCTGACGTGTTTTCAACTTAGGATTTTCCAAGCACGGTGAATAACGGTGACACATGTTTTTTTCACGGAAGTTGATGTGTCTTTTCCAGAGGAGCATCATAATACACTATCTGATCTGACTTTGGCCCCAGAAAATGGCATACCCCCGAACAGCTCGTATGAGCAACTTCTTTTAACACTCGCACTGCAGAAGAATTATGTTATACACAGGGAAACGCTGAGGCAGTGTTTGATGTATGGGGCCAAACTCAGTTCTGTTCGTCAATTTTTGCGCTTTGAGCAGATGGCTTGGATGGCTCCATACATCGAGTTTAACATTGAGAAACGTGCCTAGGCTTCAAACAAATTCAAAAAATCGTTTTTCAAATTAATGAATAATTCTATTTATGGAAAACCCTTGCAGAATGTCCACCAGGAAAGGGACATAAGAGTCATTTCGAGGAATGACACAATCTATGGGGCTGCAGAACTGATATGACATCCTACATTCCAGGTGTGGCAGATTATTGATAAAACTTGGTCCTTGTCGAGATGTCAAAGAGTACTGATGTATTCAAAAAACCTTTGTACACTGGTGTTGCCATTCTTGATCTTTCTAAATTAACACTCTAAGAATTTTATTAACAGTACATGCATACAAAATTTCTTCTGCGAGCCTTACACCTACTTTATTGTGACATCGATTCCTTTGTATATTCTGTGGCTTGTAATGATATCTGTAAATTAATTACACCAGATTTAAAGGCATGGTTTGATACATCCAACTATGTGCTCGATAAACTGCAAGGATTCCCTCACGAGAACAAAGACAGTACTGGGGTGATGAAAGATAAATATGGTGGGCGTGTTATCACACACTTTGTGGATTTACATCCCAAACTTTAAACATACGTTGTTGGAAATGATCAATGCATATGTAAGGTGAAGGGTGTAAAACCTATTATGTTACAGTCACTCAGGTACGAGGATTATCGAGATTGCATCGAAAATTGCACAAAGTTTTTGGGGACCCAATATCAGTTCCATTCGCGTGGTCATTAAGTCCACACTGAACGTGTAAACAAGGTAGTGTTGTGAGGTATGGATGATAATCATTACATTGAGGCAGATGAAATATCAACCTTATTTTAGGGGCACTACACGATACCTAAGTAATTTTTCTTTTCCTCCCTACAATATTTTTAACACCACAATAAATGCGGCTTGGCCACGACACCACGACTATCCCCACCACACTGCCGATAACGTCCATCTGCCGCCACCACCACACGCACCTCCTGTTCCACGACCAACTTCACAGCTAACTATTGCTGCCCACAATGTCTACAAATGTCTAATACTATTGCAACATATCTTGCATCACCATTCAATGCTGCTGCTTCCTGTTTGCCTATATGCAAGGCCTGTCAAAGTATAATATCAGGAAAATAACTGTTTTCGATTAATTTTACAAAATAATAAGAGGATAATCACAATCATCTATTGGAAACTGCATGTGTGTGTGTGTTACACCCTGTTATCGGTGTGTGTGAGTGATTGGAAAATATCCCAGATTTGACACATTAAAAATAAACGCCATCAATGTGCTTCTACGAACACATCACCTGAACATGTCCTTACTGCAAATAGACAGGAAAATTGTGTTAACCAAAATTATGTATTATATTTGTAAATATTTTGCTAATAATTTTCTTTGTAAATTTTTTTAAACTTGTGTTCTGTGTAAGACAATTTTTAAATGTCGTAGCATTAGTAGTAGTAGTAGCAATAGTAGTAGTAGTAGTTGTTGTTGTGGTAGTAGTATTTGTTGTGGTAGTAGTAGTAGTTGTGGTAGTAGTAGTTGTGGTAGTAGTAGTGGTAGTAGTAGTAGTGGTAGTAGTAGTAGTGGTAGTAGTAGTTGTTGTTGTGGTAGTAATAGTGGTAGTAGTAATAGTAGTTGTTGTTGTGGTAGTAGTAGTAGTTGTAGTGGTAGTAGTAATGGTAGTAGTAGTTGTGGTAGTAGTAGTAGTTGTTGTGGTAGTAGTAGTTGTTGTGGTAGTAGTAGTTGTGGTAGTAGTAGTGGTAGGAGTAGTAGTTGTTGTGGTAGTAGTAGTGGTAGTAGTAGTAGTGGTAGTAGTAGTTGTAGTAGTAGTGGTAGTAGTAGTAGTAGTAGTAGTCGTTGTGGTAGTAGTAGTAGTTGCTGTAGTAATAAGGTTAAGATGTAAATAACTTTGATGGAATGTTTGATAGTTTAAATCATAAAATGTCATTGATAAAATGTCTTGGTTTTGTTAAAATGTCTTATTGTTTTGAAAGTGTTTGGTACTTAAGTTTGTAATATAAATGTTGAGTACTGCATTATCTTGTTTAGTTTTTTTGTTTGTTTTAAAGAATGTCAAAAAATGTTTAATGTATATATTTGTTTGATTTCTAAAAATTATGATTGAAAAGGTCTTTTAATGTGCGGTTATTTTATGTGAATATTGTAAATACTTTAGCTCTTAAGTATGATTTTTTTATACAAGAAAGAATTTTGAATAAAATGTTTATATTTTAAAAATTAAATGGAGTGGCTCTTTATTTATTAGTTTGAAAATTTCCCCTTTGTCATTATATAATATACCATGAATGATTGGATGTGCCTGAAATATGTCTGCATTTTAAATGAAAATAAAATGTTGGTAATTTGTTTGATGTTTGGAAGTTGGTAATTTTTAAAGCTATGTTATTTGTTTGCTCGCTTTCTCAAAGAACAAATTTTACAAGTTCTTTGCTTACAATTTGACGAGGAAGAAAAACATACATTTCAATTAAAATGCAATCAAACAAACGCACTCTGAAGAGCTGAGAAAAATTTACAAAAAAAAAAAAAAAAAATTTGGAGAGAAAGGAACACATATGAATCAATTTTGAAACAAAAAGAACAAATCTGTATCTCGAGAAAACTTTTCCGGACTACTGACCAACATGAAGAACCCTAGGGAATTTAACGAAACTGAAAGTCACACAAAGAGTTTTTCAGGGCCAGGTAGAAAGGGCCCTTATCATCACACCACATTATTTTCCGCATGACTACAGCTGGGAGAGTCCAGCCAACTTTTAAATAAAAAATATTTATCTCACAATACCAAGATTACATCTGCTGCAACTGAAGATTCAACACGTAGAGGCTTGCTTTTAAAATACAGCCATACTTTATAAAAAAACTCAGAAAAAATAATTGAAAAACTTTAAAAAATAAAATTCTACTCTATCACTAAAAGTGAAACTTTCGTTTAAAAAAATAAATTCATTCATGTAGTTGTAGGACAAATACAGAGTTTTTCTCATAAATTTCAACTCAGTTGCCTATTGGACGTGCTCCACATATATATAGCCAGGCTCTAGACGTAAGCTCGCTTCATTCATTGACTGACCTCCAAGGCGGACAGATGTGTTTTGGGAGAGGTGCGATTTCATTACTTTTTTTTATTTGTTAATTCAACTAGTCTAATTTATATATCAGTACGTGCATCATAAACATTATTTTTATCCATTTATCACTTAAATTGTATTCACATTATTTCCGAATAGCTATAACCTTAGTCGCTTGTCAGCCTCCGACTGCGCTCCACGTGTATACAGTCTGGCTCAAGCATAAGCTCACTTCATTCTTGACTGACCTCTGAGGCGAACGGATGTGTTTTGGGAGATCTCTTGTGTAAGTTCATTACGTGTTTAGTAATTTTCATCTACTTGTGTTTGTTAGCCATTTTGTATTTTCATTAAAATCTCAATTTATTTCACCTCAGTCTATAATCAAACGTAGGTTATAAGTTGATGTAATTGCTATATCCAAGTCAGTTGTTCAGCGACCTCCCGAGCGAATGGACATATATTAAATGTTTTCTTTTTGAGTGTGTTAATCAATTAGTTTATTTTTATATGTGGATTCCATTTATAAAGTTCCTCATAAGTCCCAAAGAAGACAGACATGTTTGAAAATATTATCAGGTATGTGCGAGAGGCGGCAAGTAGTGTTACATATATCTTGCTAATGTGTTCGTTAGCCATTTAATTTATAGGGGACTTTTTTTGCTTCATTAATTAATTCATTTTATACTGGAGACTCATGTAATTGTGATCGTTTCCACTTGTCGAAACCAGATGTTATTCACGTAGTTGTGTTCGTCCGTTATACTTCTCTTGTGTAAATTATATTTATAACATACAGCTAGGGGTAGTAAAATTACATTGTAGACATATTCATCTCTTTGCACTTAATTGATTTCATTATGTAATAATTTCTTTAGGACACATGGAGACCCACTTAATTGTGATCGTTTATAACTTGTCGACACCAGGTTATTCACATAGAACTCATTTGAAATATAATTAGTTTATTATGCCAGTACTGTTATTCATTTGGAATAATACTATCCTTCAAAGTCGCCTATCTAGCAACACCATCTACAAACAATATCACTACCAAACCAAAAAAAAATTACAATAAGGCCACTCTTGCACAAAACCCACCACATATATATCCCGTCCCCAACACGTGACACCACATTCGAGTGCCAGATCTCCAAGGGCGAGGATATACCACAGCTGCTCCCCAACTCACAAAAAAAAAAAAAAAGAAAGAAATTTGACCTCTAGTACACTCTTTCACCAAACACAAAAAAATTACCCTTTCAATACATTTAACCCTTTCAATAAAATTTAACCATTTCACTCCATATAACCCTTTCAATTTTATTAACCCTTCCAATCAATTTAATTCACCCCTTGGTATCAATTTAACTAACCCTTTGATATCAAATTAATAAGGTCAATCAAAAAAACGATTTTTTTTTCAAGTGAAAGGTTTAAGGTCAATGGTCATGAGACCGCACCGCTCCGCTCTCCTTGCTCCAAGGTCAACTTAGTCACCACTGATCCACCTCACCTGCCCCGGCTGAAAATAGATTTGTCTGGAGATTCGTTTTTTTTTTTTTTTTGCAAAATTGAAAAAAACGGGAAATTTTTAGGAAAAAAAATTATATATCTGGGGCCTTTTTGGGTTAAAACATGCATTTTTTTTTAAAAGTAAAATGACAAGTTAATTTTGGGATAAATAATTTATTTCTGAAGTGAATTTTGGGTAAAACTAGAAAATTCCAAAATGGTGGTTGGCTGGCTCCGGGGCTCCGGACCCTGGACCCTTGTCATGAACCTACTTTACCCTACTACCTACGTGTTTGAATTTTCACAATTTCTTCCATAAAGTCACCCTCGATCTCGTATTTTAGTATACAAAACTGCTGACCCACGTGTGCTACAGAAAGTATATAATATAATATACATCCGGCTTAGCAATCTTGATACCGAACAGCGAATGGGAACTAGTGATAGTGTTGCATTTTCACGTCTGCCTATTACTCACATAAGTGCGCCTTTAGGCGTGAACACTAACAGCATATACAACAGCATCACCTCGCTCGGTGTTGTAGGCCTATATTTAGACTTGAACATTTACAACACTACACTTCACGGCAAGTTTATTCCTGGAATAAAGTGCAACATGTACTTACTTGCAATAAAGTAATCATGTAAGCGATCCCCAACTCCTTAAGAATACCTACCATGAATTCATTCGTAATTTTGTTCAAGGTGACAAATATGGTGTCGTGGCAATTTCAAATAATTATCTTGTTTTGCACTTTTAGATCTGAACGATACAAACGCTATTGCTGCCAACCAATATTTGGGGGTAGCCAATCAATATATTTTCAGTGAAGAAATACATTAGTGGGCATTAAATGGCTTAAGTAATTTCCAATCTGCGTGTGATGTTGAACCACAATCTGTTTTTTCCAGAGAAAAATTTTCGTTTTGGAAAGCATTAATTAACCAAATAGTTATTGTAACCACAAACAAATCTTTTCTTTCAATGTATTGACAAAAATGATTCTGGTTACGAAACAAGTTTTGATACACGGTTTTGACTTGGTTGAGAAGGTTGGTACTTTTTGTGTAGTGATACCATCTCGATCGTAGCTTGAGTTTTTGTTCTTGTGAGTGTGTGTTAAAAATATATTGAATTTTGAGTTGCAAATCATGCTTTTCGGTAAGCGTAATGTCAGAATAATAATCCTTCGCGCAGGTTTTAGCCAGCTAGATATAACAGGTTAAAATGTCTACTTTTCTGACCAAATAAGGATCATAGTATATGTCGATTGTCGGCGATTTCTCTTTTGGGTAAACATGTTTGAATAATCTAGTAAACCAGTGTTTGATAATGTTTAGAGTTTCCTCCTATATTAGCATAAGTTTGACATAGACTTGTAATCTAAAATTTTTCTCTTCATAAGGGTAAACAGCATCATTATTGTAGGTATTTTAGTAGCAAGTTTTAAATGTAGTAAATGGTCACAATTTCTGTTTAAAAACTAGCTGGTCAGCAAATATTTACCCAGTATGTTACAGAGCAATTCAGAATAATAAACAGTTAACTAAATCTTTCACTTTGCTGTTTGAATTTTTTTTTTTTCAGCACCGATGCGATGCAATAGGCATGACCACTTTTTCCAGCAACAACTACGTACAATCAGTGCTCGTAGAGATTAATGTAACTGGATAGTTTTCATTTTCAAGGACGTCAGCCAGGAACCCTGGAATGCCAGCCGTCCTCCACTTCAGCCAACATTCAATCCCAATTAACTCAATCGGTGTCTGGGCGTATCGAACATGGAAATAAATAAACGAGTTTGATAAGGAGTTCGACCAAAGGAGAAGTATATGAGTTATCGAGTTCGAATTGGACCAGATGGTAACTAAGGCACTTGCACCATGAAATGCTTAAGTGACTTCCCAGCAAAAATGTAAAATCTCGGTAAAGACACGTTATGCAGTTAGGAACAGCATTAGACGACCTAGAAAACCTTCGCAATGAATTCGCTCTGGTTGGATACCTCGCGAAATACATGTTAAACTTTTCAAGCAATGGAAACCAACGGATAGAACTGCAGAGGTTTTTTTTTCTCTTGACGAAAATGCGCAGGCAAGCTCTAGGCAGGGAGTTCTTCAGCTTTTAGGTCATTTCATTACTATTTAATTCCGGGACCTATCTAATGGCAATAAAGCTAAAAGTGGCAATTTATATTTCCCAGGAAGAACAAATCTTCCTAAAACACTTTTCTTCACTGCGTCACGCCTTCAATCACTAGCACGGATCTAAGAGCGACTGTTTTTCCAAGAAAACCCCTCAAACACTATTTTCAAACTAACTGGTGAGAGCATTTTAAACTTAAGTCCATAGGATGATGCCTGGAGTTAGTGAAATATTCTCTCTGTCTCACAAGAAAACTAAGATATCAGTGCATTGGCAACAGCATCACAAAACTGAAACAAGTAAAACAGAACGGATTTAGGAAAGGAAATGTCCCATTACACTCACTAGTCTTCCACAATACCTGAAGGAGTTAATAATCCTGAAAAACTATCCTCGCGTGCGACGCGGCGTTGGTGTCATCGTAAGACATGCGTTAACACACACGTAATTAGCATGCGGTAATCCCTGAAAATTACCATACGATGAACAAGTGGGTTAATACGAACATTCCCACTCTAAACACAGAAGCAGGATGTATCCGCTTTGTTGACTTCGGCCGTTATATGTCACCTAGGCACAACTGCTAGGTGAGTCAATGGACTGCTGAGCGCCGCTAGTGCCATTGTTAGAGTTTCAATTTGGCCTTGGTAAAAAATATTGCAGTACAATATCCGTGTGACAACTTACGCAGGAGAGTGGTCAGATTGGTCTTACCTACCATGGCTTCTCTCAGGAGAACTATCCATTAGTGCTGGAATCTCGTGCTGGAAATGGTTGAACCTCGGTAAGCTGAAGAACTGTAGGGGATTTCTCCTATTAGTAGGAGGAAGCATTGAGTGGCAACACAACTCCAGTAATGAGACAGTAAAGGTGATGGTAACAGACAGTGGAGGTAGGACTATACAATTTTATTTTAAATTAGAGGGAATTAATTTTAAGTTGCGACACACACACGCGCACACACACACACACACACACCGCATTTAGCACCGCTCTTAAGTTAGCACCGCAATCCCAATCCCAATCCCAATCCTTCCATCAATCTTAAGCTGCTCCACCTGCTCCTCTTGCTCCACCTCACGTGATTGGCTGGTCGGTTTCTGCACAGTGTATAAATGGTGCACAGTAAGATTGGTTCGCATACTCGTATATTATAAGCAGTAGGGAGGTAAGCTGAGAGGTTTAGTTTGACAGCAGCTGACATGAAATATGGATCGTCTCGGCTAGCTTCAGCCTCTGCATTGATATTTTTTTTAGAGTTTTGCTTTTAAGGTAATTCAATGTTATGGGGTCAAGGCTAAAGTAGTCTGCATCTAACATGGTGGTAGTAGCCTGTAATGTATTATGCTGGCTGACTTTTATGGATTTTTCTCGTGTTTTTGTTCTCAATGTCATGTGGTGAATGTGAAGGTAATGTATCAGGGATCAGGGGCAATGTTCAATTGCTAATGGACACTGGTTTCCAAAATGGTGGACAAGTAATGTCTACCAAGATGGTGGTCACCTACCAAGATGGTAGTCGCCTACCAAGACGGCTGACTGGGTATAGCAGAGGGAGTGGAGGTCAGCTGAATCATTTGTTATGTGAAGGGAGCTGGGGAAATCCTCGGGAAATTAGATTTTTTAAAATAATCATTGAATAATTTTTAACAATTTTTAATAATACATTTTTCGTAATTTTTAAATAATTTTCATAAGTTTTTGATAATTTTTGAATAATTATTATAATGCATTATTTGGGGATTTTTTTTTTTTTTTTAATTTTTAGATTTTCTAGTTCATAGATTAAGGTTACAGGTCATGGGTCGAATTAAAAAGTCACCTGCATACAATATGGATGCAAGATGGCTGACAAACAAGATAGCTGATAGCTGATGGTTAGGCCTGACTACGATCCTGTACCCTTGTGTCGATTTGGCATACCCTATGTATATAAAACCAATATGGCCGCCACTGCTCTGTCGGTCCTAAGGAAGACCCTCAAATTACTTAAGTTAGGTGAGAATTGAATTTGAAGGCCTTCTACCATTTTTGACAGAAAATGGGTCATTTCTGAGGATTATTTCTAATATAGTATTCAAATAAATTTTAATAATTTTTTAATAATACATTTTTTCGGATTTTTTTTGAGAATCTTTTGGAATTTTTGAGGACTTTTTGGGATTTGTTAGGGTTTTTTAGTGTTATTTAGAGGTAAGGTCACCAGGGTAAAGGTCAAGGTCACGGACCAAAGATCATGGTCGAGGTCAATGACATTCAAGATGGTAATCGGATGACATAACAACATGACGGGTCCTCGACTCCGGTTCCGACGCCCCACGCCTTTAGCCCAGAGTCGGCCAAACCCTAATACTCTGCAATTGTAGTCGAGCTTTTATTTATGTTTACAAAGATTTTCTTATAAAACGTATTTTCTATATATTGCATTATTTATTAATGCTTTTTGCCTAATTACACGAGTATAATGTTAATAAGTGTTGTGAGCGTAATTTTATTATATTAGTTAATGTCTTGCTGTTTAACTAATAGATACATGTGCGTGAATTCGTGATGTCTTAAAGCTTAATATGTTGGAATTAATTTAATTTTTAATTCATTATTTTGCGTGTCACTGAGTTAATTTTAGTGCGACAGTCTTCTGTTTGCCTCTTTTGTTATCCACGTGACCCAGTTCTACCATTTTTTTGACCTTGAAATCAAGTGGTGTGTTGACAGCGTCTTGTGTACACAAAGCACCACGTAACTCCGGTTGTAAAGTCTTCAGGTTTACCCTATCATTTATTAAGTTTTGTGCTGACGTACTTTTCCACCTAAAATTTTTTTGTTTCAAAAATTAATCAAGTGATTTCAATGTTTATCTGTGCTACTTCCCGTCACGTCATTTAATTTCATTCCGAGCGTTTCACCGAAGTGATGTATCCTGTTATTAAGTTTTAAGTATTGTTATGGTTAAACACGTATGTAATTCTATTCTACAGGTAGTTTGTAATAAGTTTTTTTTTTTATTACGTTTCTACTCGTGACTTTCCATGTAGTTCTTGCTGCGTGATTAAAATATGTGTTTCAAATATTACTTTTTGTATGTGCATGTCGCGATTTTATTCACTCTCAAGGAAAGAATCTTTAATTTTATATTTTGATAATCCTGTTTTACAGTCACGTAATTATGATGAAGTTTGTATCGATCGTTTGTTGTTACAAGGTGGTGCCGCGCTACTGCCTAGCAGTGCTGCCAATCTGCTGTATTCTGGCCCTATGGCCGTCTGCTGTCTGTTCCGTATACATCGTTGCGCGTTTATATTCCACCGCGGTGTTTTTTAATGTGTTTCAAGTTATTTGTTTGGATAAAACAACGTATTTAGTGATTTGTTTTAGTAAAAGCAGTGCGTATTTGGAAGTCCTGCTGCACTTTATATCCCTATTTGGCTTTGGTTTCAGTTGATAACCATTCTTTCACATTTAACTTGAATTGCTTGGTGCATCAATTTCTCACCATTTTTGCTGTTTTGGGAAATGCATTTTCTTTGCGAACTTTGTTTGATTTTCTGCTCGTGTTTATTTTTTGACTCTATTTGTAAGTGTTTTGAGTATTGTTATTTTGAATTTACTTTCCAGTTTTATTACTTCTTTTGTCACTGTCAATGCGATTTTATAAATTTTCTCACAAGTTTAGCAGTTATTAATTTTTGTACCTTTGAGTACTTAATTAATATTTTCATGAAAGTTTTTTTTCATACTTTGAGGTCAGTGACGTTTGCATAGTTTCTTTTCTGTTAAACCGTAATTTCCACAGTTTTGGTTTTAATTTAGATACACACTTGTACTCTTGGTATAGCAATTTGGATACTGGTACACTCACTCACATTGTAAAAATTTGACTAGTGAAACTCTTGTAACTGGTTTGCGTGATTTGTTTTGGTACTAGTTGACTTCTGGGTCACAGCTAGTTTTTTGTGTGTACTTTTAAGTGGGCCATATTCATTCATCTGGAGTGGCAGATGGATTTTGTTTTAAGCTCTTAACCGAGTGTCAAGCTAACACTCTTTTTGCTATGGTCCTCAGAGGGTGTATAACCCCCACGACCAGACCTTTCGAGTGTCATTGGTAATTATATTTGGACGACACCTCATAAGTTATCTAAGTGACATCATGGAAGATTGCAAGACTCCATGTTTAATGTGTAGTATATTTATTGAAGTTGATTTTGGCAACATTTTCATTAGAAAATTAATTCACCGTTGTTGCGAAATTTGAGTGTTATCATTGTCGTTTCTTCTGTTTTTTCTTATGAGTTAATATTGGTCTGTTTTTGTAGGGTCTTCCATGTAACCATGTTTATTATTGTTCTAACTTTTTTCTCATGTCTGTTTTGTTATATTTCGATACTTGTTTTGGGTTTTGTTTCAATGTTGGTGCACTGTGGTTGTTCTCCAATGGAATGTGTCTGCTGTGTGGAGTTCGCCAGGGTAGCTGTTTTCCCTAGTAATGGCTGCAGAGTAGGGTGCATTGTTCCCAAGCTTCTGGTGAGTTCCGCATTGCTGACCTTCTGCTCAGTGAGACTGCTGTGTGGAAGCATTTTTCTCTTCTAATTTGAGGTAATGTTGAAAAATTTATTTGTATTTCGTATTCTCATATTTTTGTCATTATTCTAACTTTATTTCCATCATTTCATGAATGTTGTGGAGTGACTGTGGTATGGGACATAGTCTCTGCATTTCATGTCATCGAATTCTTGGTGCCAATCTAACCACTGTTAGCTTGACCTTAGTTTCTCGTTTCCAGTTAAATGCGTTGTTTGGAATGCACTTTCGGCCTTGTTGGTTGCCAGTAAATTTCGGTGGCCTTGTTTTATTGTAATTTGTGTCAGTTTCATTGTGGAACTAGTTGCTAGACTAGCTAGGGGTGGTCAGCATTTTACTTGGCTTTGGGCAAGTACCAGTTTTGGGTTTTTATATTTTTCATGGGCATGCCTTTTTTTTGGGGGTCGTGGGAAGTTTCTTGACATTCCGTTTTATTAATTTGTTGCGAAAAATTGCCTTAGAATTGGCTTTGACTCGTTTCTATACACTTTGTGGTTTCTTGCCTTGTTGTCCTGGGTACTTGTACCTCCTCTATTGTTCTGTCATTGTTTACAACCCTTGCAAGCTATATGTTTGTTTTGGAAGTCTTTGTATCTTAACTTCTTCTCCTTTTGGGGCCACAGTGGCTGAGTGGTTAGCCTATTCGCCTCCCACCAAGGCGAACAAAGTTCATTCCCCGGCCAGGTACTCCCGGAATTTCGCATGTGGGAATCGTGCCGGACGATGCCGTTGGTCGCTGGGTTTTCTCGAGGATCTCCCGTTTCCCCGCCCTTTATTTCTGGCGCTGCTCCATACTAACCTCAGTCACCCTCATCGGTTCTCAAGATCTCTCTGTTCAGAGCCGCCCAAATTGCTTCACTTCACTTACGTGTCTATCTCCATTTGTCTTTTTCACTCGTTGAGAAGCTCCAAGAAATCCAAGTAATCCAAGTAATTCTGGTTACTAAAAATTCTCCCAAGTTTTGTGTATGCGGCGAAGCCCAACTTTAACCTCACAACTACTAGTCACAACTGAATGCTCAAGGACTGTTCGTCTTCTCTCAGAGCCAGTCCTTGTCTCTCAAGGCAGTTCTGTTTCCGTGCGAGTGTTTACTGTACTCAAGCTTAGTGGATAAAATTGCTTTTAAAACTATCTTTATGCACATGTGACTCAACGATTTTCGACGCTTTTCGTAGTGTCTATTAAATTTGTTGTTAACGTTTTTTTCTAATTTAATATAACATAGCGGCTTTAGATGTTAGGGTTTTATTCCGGCACTTCAAGCACTAAGTATTAAGTGCAAGAAAATTAATTGATTGTAACTTCATAATATTATCACAGGAATCTTTATATTTTACGAATATTCCTATTGTAGTCATCAAACCATCATCATATTCAGATATTTTAGTTTTATTTTATTTTAAAAGGTAAAATATCACCTATGTTAACATCAAAAGGCTTACTGTACTCTATTTTTTGAGATCCCTTAATAACAGTCACAGTATCGTCAGGTAAATTTGGATTAACAGTAATTATTTTATAGACATTACAATCTATCCAAAAAGTAGAAGAGAAATGTATTATTACCTAGGTGAAAATTATTATTACTTTTATTCATCTTTGCAGGTAAATAAAATACATGTAATTTTTCTTCATTACATTTTTCAATTTTCGAGTTAACGAGTCCATCTCAATAATTCAAAACTGATTGGTTTAAATTTTGTAATTTATCATCTATTTCTTTATCAAAATATCTTTTACTGACGGCATCTTTTCCATCTACAGGATCAGTCACATTATTAATTCTGCGATTTTGAAAATAAACACAATCTTTTGTATAAACAAACACTTTACTAAGTTGATCTTGTAGAGCAGAGACAATAATATTGTATTTTGAATGTACATAGGTTTTTAAAGCATAATTAGAAACAATAGTTTCATATTTTGAATTTACATAATTTCTTAATACCGGCTTTGCATTATATATGCGTTTCATATAATCGGCAACAGTATTAATGAATTGTAAATGTATATCTTCTTTAGAAGCATAATCAGTTATTTTTTTTATTAAAAAATCTTTTATTGACTGCATCTTTATCGTCTCTAGGATCATCTATATTAACAACTCTATGCCCTAAAAAAGAAACATAACATTTTGTGTAATCAAAGCAAGTGCTTGATTTACATTGTAACTCAGAAACACCCGAATTGCATTGTGAATCTACATATGATTATAATGCATAAGCATTAGTGTTAAAAATTTTATTTTAAGATTTGATTAATGATTTTCCAAATATATATGTAATTTAATAACAAAGAAATTATATCATTAAACTTAAAAATTTTCGAAAAAAGATGTAATACAATTAAACATAGATGTCTACAAATAACTGAATTAAAATTCTGAATTGGACTTCATTGTAATAAATATTTCTGTTTTTTGAAATAATTAACTTAAGTATTAGGAATATTACCTCTAAATGAATCATAATAGTAAATATCATTATTTTCTTTAAAATAGCAAACTCAATGAGTTCCAGGATTTGAAGAAATGTCGAAATTAACCACAGCACATTCATTTTTGGGCATTCTATTCGGTAATTCATCTATGATTAAACATATCTGAATTTTTTTATATTTAATATTTTTACATATTTTTTAATGTCGATATTTGATAGTGGGTATATATTCAAGTTTTTTTTTGGCTGTCCTCTCTTTTTTGTAACTAAACCACTTCCTGATTTATTTCCCAGTACTAAATTGTGTCTCTGTTCTTCTAATTCTTTTTTATTTCTATAGTTTGTTCAACATAATTATAAATTGCAGTAGCTCCATTGGCTAAATCACCAAGTGCACCTAAAACTGGAAATAAAATTGGTAAAAGTCCTCCATGATGTAATCCATTTCCTGTTTTTTTTTAAATTTTTTTTTTAGTTGTGGAAGTGTCAAAGTTAATAAGAAACCTGTATCTTCTTTTAATTTTTTAGTTTTTTCTCAAGTTGATATTATATTACAAATTATCGCTACCCAAATCTCTTGATTGATCAATGGGTATATCGAAAGTTAAGCTTTTTATCTTCGTTTATAAGTAAAAAGTATATATATATATAATTAATCAAACATTTTAATTTCCCATCCTAATTTTCATTTGTAAACATAGTTGAAGCAATAGCAGCAGAAGCAATTTTTTCACCAATTGGAGTATTATCTAACATAATTTCTTTTGCTTCTTTTTGTAAAATTTTATCAGCATTATGTCTAGATTCTAAATCTTTATGGTTTCTACATGAAATATCGTGGTATTTACACACCTCATCTAATTTATTTATTCCTGTGTCGCCTCTTTCCAATCTTTCATTTAATTATGTAAATTGTCAACTGTAATTATAACCAAGCAAATACATTTCAGGCAAATGTTAATTGTTTAACGCCCAATTTATTATTCCTTTCCCGTGATGTTCAGAATTCCAAAAAGAATGTGGAATTACATTAAGAACTCATAAGATAAGGTATTCCTTTAGGATTATTAACAACAAAATCAGAAAATTTATTGTTTAGCATATTCATTATGTTTATATTTCCATTGTAATAATCTTTATTTCAGGCATTTTCTTTACCATGAATAACTAATAATCTATCAACCCGTTTTTGAACATCATCCATCCAAACATATTCTTTTGGTAAATTATTGCATTTTTTATACCTTCTCCAGATCTAGGAATTTCTGGAGAAATCATTCGTTCTGGTGTGTTTGGTGATGTTCTTGAATGTGATTCTTTTATATAATTATCATAAATTGGTTTAATTATATTTTTGTATTTCCAACTTCTATTCGAGTTTATTTTCTTTCTTGGATTATATTATTGGAATGCAGCATTGGTATCTAAAACAATTTTCGTGTAGTTTTCATAGTAGCAGTGAAATTATCCTCAAGATCTCCTTTTTCTTTTGTCAACAAATTAGAAAGTCCTTCCGTTATTTCATATTCCTTATTTTTAAAAGGTTATTTATTTAACATCTATCTTTACTTGTGTATTGCCTGTGTAGCATTTTTGTCCTCCACGTAATCCATATTGAGTATCAATAACATTTATTCTTTTTGCAATTTCTTTTCCGAGATTTATAGTACAATCAGGGAGTGCCAAATTTTTCAATGGTACAATTCCCATTTACTCTTCCAAATTAGGAGATTTTGAGAATAATTCTCTTTCAAATGATGTTTCTTCAGAAGTAGGTGGATGATCTAAATTTTTTACTGCAACAGGAACTAGCGTTGATATTAATTTTTTGTTTTCTTTGCTTACTTTTTCAATTTTTTTTAACCAATATTATGAAATTCATCAATCAAAGGCATCTATTTTTTATATTTTTTTCGTATTCATTTTCATGATGCTTTATATATTTTTTATATCTTTCGATGAGTAATTGAACTCATGAAACCCATTTTGATTCGTCCATATATATCTATTTTTTTTAACATGTGTATTAATTTTTTTTCCTATTAATGAGTTATAAAAGTATTGAGAGTTTGAGAGACAAACTTTACACCCAACTGATCAAACTAGAGGGGATTTAAATGTTTACAATAATAGAATTGAAATTTGATATTCCTATAGTTGATGACTTTTCTTTTCCAAATGCTGCTTATGTTTATGAGCAGTTTAGTTTACTAAAGAGAGATAAAGCTGGAGATAGACACGTAGTCAGCATAACCAGAATTCCAAAATGTAATAAAGTAGATGATGTTGATGTTTGTTCGAACTTTTTTTCCGTTTCAGTTTTCTAAAACATGGAAATATTATTGAAGCCATTGATAATCCAGGTATAATATCAACAATGGTGAATGCTTTATTAAGATCACCAAGTGAACAAAATTATTTAGGATTTACTGGTGTTGATCATCTACATCGAAATAAATCTGTTTCTAGTCATATTACAGATGAAGTTAAAACTCTTTCTAGTGATAAAACAAATGTTATAATGTATCCACTGATATATTTGTTTGGTTTTATTCGTGATAAAAATGAGATTTATTGAAAGGTGGTTATAAAATTACTTTTTTTCGTAATTCATCTGATGACAACTGTTTATTTCTTTATGAAACTTTAAATAAAGAAGTTAAAGTTACAAAACTTCGTCCTGAGCCTCGTAAAATTGTTATTAAAAATTAGACATTACGTGGCCTATTGTTGAGCATGAATCTAACACAGCCATTGCAATTAAAGAAAAAACATACAAAGATCCAAAAATACCTATTAGTTTTGATTAATGGCAATTTTCAGAAAAAGAAGTTCCTGCTGGATCAACTATTTTTAACTTTGGTATAAAATATTAATATAATAATTTACAATTTGATATGCCCGATTTTGTAATTGTAGGTTTTCAACTTAATAGAAGAAATCATGCCGAACAGTATAAACATGCTACTATGTTTAATCATTGAAATGTAAGAGATATTTATGCAAAAAATTGTAGAAGTGAAATTTTTCCTGAAGAAAACTGGAATCTAAACATTGAAAATGGTGTTTGTCTAAAACAATTTCTTACTTGTAATGATTTTAGGAATTCAAAACTAAACTAGATACCGACTATAGAAATAATGAACTTTATTATAAACCAACTATAAACTTTGATGGTGATATTAATTACTATTCATTTTGGGTGTGAAGACCGTTATATGTTATAGATTGTTTGTATAGAAAAACTACTGTAGTTAAAGAAAAAACAAATTAAAAAAATAGTGTTGATTTTGATAAAGCTGTTGAAGCAGGTACCACTTGTAATGTTGTTTTAATTAGTAAAAGAAATCTCACTTATGATTATTTGAAAGAAAGAATTACTGAAGATATATGAAATTTTAATATTATTAAATGGACGAATCAACAAAATGTTTCAATATTTTAATACAATATTTTAGACTTATAGTAAGGTGGTTACTTTTAAAAGTTTTGCGAATTTTTAGAAATATAGATTAATTATTTGATCAAATAAAAAATCATTTTCATGATTCTGAATAAGTTTTTTCTTTCTCTTAATAAATTTATTTTCTTTATAAATAAAAATATCCTTGTTTCTATGTAGTTTGACTAACATTTTAAAAGGTGGTGATGTTTCATGATCACCTTCCTATAGATTAGATAATGCGTCTGAAGATCTTAAAAATATGGTTCACTAATATCATTCAAATTTACAAAACTTGCAATTATCACTCTTAGAATTCATTGACCATAAATATGAACTTCGAGATATTGGTGAATATCGAGAGCAAATAGAAGAAGTTTTTAAAAAATTAGTAGAGTTTCTAATACAAACTGTAAAGAATAATAAGATAATATTTCATTTGATTTTAGCTTAAATTTACTTGATCTAGATTACTTGCTTGCAAAATTGGCATTTCTAGAAAACGTGAAAAAAGTTGCTTGAAAACGAGACATTTACTTGATTTTAGCTTAAACCTGATGCTTTCTAAATTAAGACAAAACCTGCACGGCCATTTTTTGAAAATGTGGTAAATTTGTTTGATTTTGAGGGTAAAAATGCTTGATTTTTGATGAAAATTGGGGTCAAACGAGGTTTCTAGAAAGTAGAAAAAGTAGCTTGAAAACGATAAAATTACTTGATTTTCGGTTTAAATTTGCTCAAATTTAAACTTAAATTTGCTTGATTTTGCTAGTTTTTGATAGTTGAAAATTGAGACCAAATGTGATTTCTATAAGGTAGAAAAACATAGCTTGATTTTTGGGTTAAAACGCACGGTTTTTTTGATGAAAAATGCTTGTTTTCGATGAAAATCGATGAGAGATGGAGCTTCTATAAACAAGAAAAAGTGGCTTAAAATCGATAGAATTGCTTTAAATTTGGGTTAAAAAGCATGATTTTTGGATGAAAAAAATTAGGTGAGCAAGAACTCCCTTTTACCATCTACTATGTGTGTCAATCAGAATATTGTCAAATTTTTTTTGTTACAACTCGTAAACGTTACAAATTATTTGGACGCCCTAAGTTAGGTATGTTTTACGTAATACGTGTATCGTTACAATGCGTAGGTCACATCTACGATCACTAAAGTTTCGGGGGTATTTTTCCGAAATACGTTCTCACGTGAAAAAAATATTACAGATATACGTTATATGGTTGTTTTCCCGGGTTTCTACCACTTCCCTTCCGCTTCGGCATTCCGCCTCTTCTCCATCCACTATAATTTGTCGTAATTGGAATTCATGCTGGGTTGGCTGTAGAACAGCAAGTTCCATTTACTGTCAGCTTATGATCGACAGCGACTGCTCAGGTGGTAAACTTCACTTCATAGGAACAGGACTCAATGTTTCGTGCTATTACGTCATTCGAAAACTGTTCTCCGAGATGTTTCTTATAAACACTATACCTGTTCATCATTTAAAAAAAACACATACTTTATGAATTTTAAACATTTAAGAAAGGAAAACCAATAAATAATGAACACAACTATGCAAACCATGTATATTTTAATCAATATCGTTCAGTCAACAATATATTACATTTTAATAATACTACTGTTGGGAGCATTAGAATATAATCTAATCTCATACCCTAGTTCTATAAGATATAACAATTCAATACAATTCATTCATAAATATATATCATATATCTTCAAAATAAAATTGAAAACACGGTAAACACTTTGTAAAAATGTTTGTATAAAAATATCTTATTGGCAACATGATTTGGCCTGTTTTCTACAGATATATATTTTTCTCTATATAAATATATATTGGTATGTTTATTGTCAAACTTTTAAAACACTCAACAATAATCTTTGAACTTCTTTAGAAACAACAGTCACAATGGTTTATATGACATGCACACAGAGACTTGCAATTTTCTTTTTTGGAATGCTGAGAGTTGTTGTCTGCGGTTAAACGGTAAATGCGGAGAGTAAATGGACGGGGAGGGGAGACTCCAAAAGTATATTTCACAATGAGAAATGAACACAAGACGCTCCCTTTATTATAAATATAATGACAAAATTGCATGTCTCTGCCAAATGAGTATTTATAAACCACACCTCTTGTGACGAACTCTTATATAGTAATGGTATGCAGAGTTTCAACAAAAATATATAATCTCTCTCAGAGCCTTCTTTTTTTTTTACATTTTAGAATACTTATATAAAAATTATATACTCTTTGAGTAAGGCAAGATATCTGCAAATGAAGCACTCTTTTCAACGGCAGACCGTTTAAGTAGCATCGTTAATGACTGCCGCGTTTTTTATAAAGTTTTTGTCCAACATTTGTGGAAACATCACAGCACATAGAAACAACAATAACTGTGCAGAATAGGAACAATTTTTTTTTCTCGTTGTTACTCAAAATTCAAACTACCTTTCAGAATTTTTGAGCCTGTCAATACATCTGCGGAGTACATATTGGAATATCGTTTAGGCTAAATGCTGCTAACGGAAATTACTTTTTTTACACAGGAAACCCCTCCACGATCGTTTGCACTATCGGTACTGTACTGCTATGAAGTCGAAACCTTTAACTTAGCATTAATTTCCAAACCTAGCATCCAATCTCATGACGTAGTTGGTTGGGACCTCAATTTAGTGTGCGAACGATCGAGGTACAGACCTGTCAGTCGTTTCTCGATGTAAACTTATATTAATTTTGTGTTTAATATGATTCAGGCCTAAAGCGTGGTCACTGACAACCATAAATACAATTTATTTAAAAGTGAAGTAGCAGAACGTCTTACAGTGTCATTTTAACACAAATTTAAAATATACGAATGTAAATCAATGCGAGATCACATGAAAGGTTGAAAGAATTATTTGTTCAATAAGTTAATGTTTGCTATCGTTGTTCCGTATTCAGTTCATATGTACATTTATAATCACACTATAGCTTGGAAGGTTGAGTCTGTTTCACAGAAACTGATGTAATAATTTGATGTGTTAAAATATTTTTACATTAATTCTTTCGCAAATAAAATTACCGGAATTAAAAAAAAGTAGATTAAATAAAATATCCCGGTGTTTATCAAAGACAAAACTGTATAAAAAACATGAAATAAATACGGGCGTATTCGACTTATTCGCCAGGAATGCCTGAGAGCAATTGAATATTTTATTGTAAAGAATTTAAACATATAATCGCCTGCAAGCAGTGAAGAATTTATATTAAATAGGTACTAATTAATGGGCATGTACATTTATACAACAGAAAAATTATTGTATCTCAGCAACATTAGGCGGGAGAACCTGCCCCGATTAAATTTCCCCAAAAGAAATGTAATGACAAAAAATACAGCGATCGTGTCCTTTTTTTAATATATTCATATAACTCCCAGAAGAAAATTACTTCAGTGTTAAGTTAAATATATCGTGTTTTAATAACGAGTAGATTGCTTACGCAAATAAATATAAATTATTAACTTTTCAAGTAATGTATAAAGATTGAGTCTCATAATACTTACAGGATGTTAATCGTTCTAAACACACCAGAAGACGTCTTCTTAGTGGCTACACCACTAAAATTAATTAACTTTCATTGGTACTATTTAGAAATGTTTGTCATATGTGTGTTACATTACAGCACCGAAAACTTTCGGACAACTAAAAAGTCGAATGACTGCTGTAGGTGTCGAAAAGTATTCCTTTTAAACTCTTTTCTAGTGAGCAGTTATAATCGTTTATACCGCAACTTCCTAATACTGTTTTGTATACCTACTACCCATATTTTTACATTGAGACTGACAAAGGCACAGTACAAAGTAAGAAAGTGTTCTACTTAGTGCCGCAGTAAAATGACACTCAACGAAATAAGCAGTAAGGATTACTTCAAGGAGAAAGCACACTTGTAATATATTCGATACAAAACTATATTCCAAAACATGTGTAACAGCACAAAATTTTTGTACTACTGTCTTACGTAAATCACATAAATAAATATCTTTAAAGCAGACAAATCCAAACGAAATTCTTTGTCTATATCTGGCACTTTTAAAACTGACAAAGTCAGAGTGAACACGAGAAGACAAAAAAAAAACACCTTTAACCTTCGAAGAAACAGGTGTTTTACCTTAAGCTAAAGATAACGCTATCGGGCAGTGAAACTTCTAGGCGTTAAGTAGTTCTGCAGTCGCTACATCAGATCTCTTTAACAAGAACTAGAAACTTCGTTTACACAACATTGGTCGGTTTGTTGTTAGCATACTGGTTTGTAGTTAGCATACTGCAATGTGAACTGAGATCCAAGCAAAAAAAAAAGTATATGTATCAGATTTACTGAAAATATTTTTCGAGTTTTCTCACAAATATGAGCTTTAATCACACGGATGCATTCAAGAGAGCAAAAAAAAACACCGCTCGACCATAGCTGACAGAACACCACCACTAGGTAACACCTGAGGTTTCCTTCCCATTGGAGAGATGACATGTGATCCTTGACTCCTGGATGATGAACCACAAGGTGGAAAGAGTGATAGCAGTAACGTGCATTGCCGGACGAGAACGAATTTCAACGATGGGATGGCCGATGTTACGTTAAGCAGTTTTGCTGGTCGCTGACTGGATAGCAAGCCGACAGAGGGCGGTCGAAGGAATCAGGACGACTTGGCTCCGCTGAACCGGCTCTTGCTCGACGACGTCTTGGCGGGCGCTGGTCCACTCTTCTGCGCCATGTGCGTCTGGTAATGCTTGGCGAGGTGCGCCTTCTGCCGGAAGCTCTTGCCGCACAGGGTGCACGTGAAGGGCTTCTCCCCCGTGTGCGTGCGGATGTGCACGTTCACCGAGTACTTGTCCTTGAAGCCCTTGTTGCAGAGGCTGCAGTAGTGCAGGGATCGCTCCTTGCGCACTCCGCCCGACTGCGGCGCTTGCGAGCCCTTCGCGCCGCTCTTCGACTTGCTGTACTTCTTCTTGGGGGTGGTTGGTGGCGCGGGGACGGGAGGCAGGTGCACGAGTTGGTGTGGGTGGTGTCCCATCATACCCTCGGCGAGGGGCAGGTACGGGGGGCTCCCCGCCATCCCGCAGTACTGGCTCGCGCTCTCCGCCACCTCGTTGGCTATCCGCTTAAGCTTCTCGTAGTCCTCGGGGTACGACACCGAGTCCAACTGCGACAAGAGGAGGTCGTCGACGCTGTGCGCGGAGTTGGGGTTGTTCCGCTCCTCGAAGATCCCATTGCCGTGGTCGTCGCCAGGGCCCTGAGGAGGCGCGCCTTCCGAGGAAGGCTTGTGCGCGCCGTTGTACCTCGCCACGAAGGACTTCCCCTGCAGAGCGCTTCTCAGGAGGGACTGGGCGCCGCTGTTGTTGTTGGACAGCTTCCAGTCGTTGTTGTTGGTGGTGAAGTCCCGAGGCTCCATCGGGCCGTTCCCACCGCAGTCTTTGTGTTGCCGTAAGCGCCTTCGTCGTAACCGAACTGCGCCTCCACCTTCACGGAGACCTCCTGGTGCGGGCTCGGAGTACTCACGTGGTGGTAGCCGTTGTGCGGGTAATGGTGGTGGCCGTTGGCCATGGAGGGATGGGGTATGATGTTCAATATGGAGTCCAGGTCGAGGGGTGGTGCGTGAGGCGGCGATGGCAGTGGAGGTTGCCTGCTGTCTTCTGCCTTTGGACTTTGGCCGGGGACGGGCAGCTTGTACCACGTGGTGTTGCCCTCCGGCGCTTCAGCACCATCCCCACTGCCACCGTTAAGGATGGTGAGCGTGTATATGGTGCCGTCGGTGTTGTTGACGCTGCCTACAGAGGTGGCGGAGGCAGTGGTGACGGTGGCCACGCACTGTGAGGAAGATTCTCCTTTATGACTGCTGCTGCTGGGCGACGCCACCTCCTGGTCGTGGCCCCAGCAGAACTTGTTGAGGTCCTCAAAGATGGCCGTCTCAATGCGGACAGCTTCCTTCTCGCAAGCTGCTGAACCCCAGAACGAGTTGTCGACAAAGTTACTGAGAATGGCGCCATCGGAAGAGGAGGAGGCAGAACTGAGCATCAGGTTGTTGTTATTGGTCTCCTTCATGTCCTGATGGTAGTTCTCTGCCGCCTGGTGATGGTGATGATGATGGTGATGGTGGTTCAAGTGGCTGTGATGATTGTCGGAATTATCAATGAAGATCCCCATGGACTTGAGCGTCTTGCTGAACTGCAAACCCTGTTGATTCTCACTGACCTCCGGTGCTACCACGAAGTCAAAGAAGTCTGTCTTGGATATATCCTCACCCCTGAATGCTTCGGTAATATCCATTATCACTCGAAGAGGAGGGTCTTGTTATTTTTTGGTCGTTCCTCTTTGTGCTGCAGTTCACTCGCTAATCAATGGTGAATGTCGACAGCAGCCTTCCGAGGGAGGTTCCTGGTTGGCCAGTGGCCCGATGAGGATAGCGCAGATGTGAAGCACACGGAATGCAGACGGTCCTTACTGTTTCCCATTACGTCTCCTGCAAACAGACAAAAGAAATTCTGTCAGCGATACACAACAATTTCAAACACAAGAAATACAACAGAGGAATGATGGAAAAGGCTGGGCACGTAGCTTGCTCTCCTCCTGAAAAATTAATTAGAAAAAGTTCGCAAATTTTCACACATTCTATTTAAAAATGCACATAATTTTCTCCTAGTCCTAATTTCTGGTATTAAGTAAACTGCAGGCATCTGAAATTCCACAGAACACTTGTTTCAATATGTGTTTACACATCAATTACATGCATTGCGAAAAATTTTTTGGTATATGTTATTTTAGCAATTACAATTAAACCAAGATGATAACTACATGAGAGAAATAATAATAAGAACGAAGATAAACAATGAAGGCGGTGAACTGGTAAAGTACTTCATCTGTGCTGAAATAACGGTCATCACAAATGGGAGACATGAGAATAAGTCAGTACAGGACTACAATGGCCAAGAAATATTTCTACATAAAGAAATAACTGCACATGAATGGAAAAAATAATGAACCCCAGTTTGCTGTAAGTGGTAGTTTCAGTTATCTTCATAATATTATGAGTAATAATAGGAAGATAACGCAATTTGAATATTTTGACATATGAATAAGAGATAATTTGGTAATTAAAGTGAAAACTAAGAAATTAAAATAAAATATTTTTGAGAAAGAACGTTATTAGGTAAAAATATACGTTATGAATAGAGACCTGAAGAATTCGCGGATTCCTTCTGGGGCAAACTAGAACTCAAAACACATGTGTTTATAAAAATTTAGTCATTGGTTCACGCGGTGTTTGACACCTCCTGGAGAACGCTGGTCCAATCGCCGCCTTCCAAGTGATAGTAAACAACCAATGTACAGCTGACATCGGCATATTTGTACAAAAGACTAGTCTCTCATGCACGTCATGAACTTCCGAATTTTCCAGGTATCTAGTTATGACGAATATTAGACACTAGGAATACCGGAATAAAACGAAACAATATATAGTTGTTTGCACAAAATGAAATATAATGGTAGGAAGATACGTATTTGGGAGAAATAAATAGGAAATATTGTCAAAATTTGTAGTGAAAGCACTTGCCTAAGGATACGATGTAATAACAATATTGTGACAAACTGTAATATGAATAATCTAAAATATTAAAATTAAACGATACGTTCACACTACTCTGGACAGAAGCATCCGCCAAACACTTATAGTGAGAGGGAAGAAAAACTTAGAAACACACTCGCTTTAAACATAACAATGAAACTTACATGAAACGTCAGCAATCGTGCCGGTTCAATGTCGATCGATTTTCCAACAAAACTTACGAAGGAAATTCATATTTGTGAACCATTAAACAAATATTTAAGAAAATTAAAAATAAAATATGTTCTACAGATTCTTCCAATTATGCTTTTTAAAAGCATAGCGAGGTAAATATGTGCAGGGTTGTTGAATGCCAAACTCTCTCAATAAATAATGACAGTAAGTACATATAACTCCAGATACTTATGAAAATCAAAACTTAACTACAGATCTGTTGAATAACAAAGAGATACCAAAATTCTTCAATAATTTCTGCTAAATAAATGAAGCATTAGATCATAATTTCACTTACAGCAAAGGAGACATGGCTTTATAATTCGGTTAGTTCGGAATTTTTGCTTTTCTTAAATTACCTTTAAAATTTTTATTTTATATGCGTTTTCAGATATATGGACAGTTTCGTTGCACGAGCAAGCTCTGGTTGTTTTAAAGGTTGGATGAATAATTTAGATTCTCGAAGGAGTATAGTGAAATGCGGTTTTCTCGTATGTGAACACATGTGATAGGTCACTCACTGCATGGAATGGCCGAGATCAGTTCGCGGGGTATTTAGGATCCTCTCAAGATGAGCGCAACTTGTGATTGTCTTCAAGACTACCGAGTCATGCGATTTTTAAAATAATTAATTTGTCACCAAGATTTTAAATTGCAGTTATAGGCTGTAGTTGGGACCTATCGAGTTTGCGTACATATATGGCAGCCCACTAGACTTCATCGGCTTATGTATAATCGAGTCGGTGCCGTTTGTTGGTTTCTGCAAAGGATCATCTTTCGTTTTTGATTTGGTTGGATGTGATTGTGTCATACTATAATTAATTGTTTCTTGTCGGTTCAAAGCCGTCTAGGGCATGTGAAGTCTAATCTGTTTTTAAAAAAAATAACGCTGATTTTAAAGATGTTTGGGCATACGACATAAAACGCGCTTTGAAAGCACTGAAGTTCTGCAGAGAAGTCATAAATTACCTCATCATAGTAGTCCATACAAGGTAGTATTGAAATTTAATACAATGGAAGCTTTTGAAGCTAGAGGTAGGAATTTGTTCACATGTCTGCAGTGAGCGAAATGTATTAAAGATATGTCTACAAAATTGAATCCTTTTATGTGTTGACTGGCGCGGTTCTAGGCCAGATTTTTAATGGGTTGTTATCATTTTTACGTTTTCTGGATTATGAGCGTACTTATTTGCACTGTTAGAAATATCTGTAGATTTACGGAACCTTATACGGATACGTAGAGTTAATTCACGGAAAGGTACTCCGTACTGACGAATGACGGAAATGAGCTCCGTAAATATAAGTTACGGAGGCTCTTCGTAGTCTTATCGCTTCGATTCTAAGACACGAACTATACCGATGTCACCCGAAGTCTATTAAATCCCCTCTTCAAAACATTACTCCGTGTATAATAGTAGTAGGCGAGTGGTAAACCACTCATGGAGTGCCAATTCTTTGATTCTTTTTCTAATTTCGCTACAGGACAAAACATCTGTAAACAAAGTGGAACATGCGCACAACGAAAATAAAAGAATTTTTTCGTAACCTCGTTTTATAAACCTCAAATAAAACAAAATAACTAGCGCTCTAACACGACATGAAATTAAGAGAGGTGCGTTCGTCACTTTCGTGTAACATCCATATTCACGAAATACAGTACCTTGTGTAAAGGTGTAGCAGGTGAGTGGTTCGGGTTATTGAGTGTTAATTTTTCGATTCGTGTTAAAATCCCATTTTATTCGCCCTGTTTGTAAACCCGAAATTAAAAAAAAAAAATCACGCAAACACTATAACATGACTATTGACTGTTCACGGTAAAGTGAGCACTTTTGAGGCCATCGTATTTTTTTTTTCAGCCATACTTTATACTTTACCCAACCTTTTTAATGACATTTTTTGTCATGTAAGTAATAAACACATTGTGTATATTCCACCGCACTCGGAAATTAACGCCTGAAACTAAAATAAAATATATTTATTGACTATTATTCCAAGTGAAAGACCTTTCAAAAGTGCTCACTTTACCGTGAATAACTTATAGAAACCAAGAGATACATGCATCATTCTACATAAATCCCAACTTATTTTTCCGAGTTTGAATTCCGCTACGGGAAAAATTTTTTTAAACTTTTTAGTCATTCTATACACAATGAAACACACGCGTAAAGAAAGAAAAAGTTTCTTTTGCTATCCGTTTTTAACCAGAGTATATTAAAAAAAAAAAAATCTTGCAAGTTCATGGACAGGTTCGCGTGAATTCAAGGAGGTTTATGAGAAATTGACGGATGAACGTTATCGGAAAAAACGAAGAGTCTGTAATCTCAGGAAGATGTCTGGATAATTTATAACCGGTACTTTCCGTAATTTTACGGACATTTTTTCTAACAGTGTAGATGACATACTTTTGTACTTCACATTGCAATTTCAGCATAAGGTTTCTTTAAAGTTGAATCTAGAATTACAGAATGTCAATGAAACGAAGAGTAATAATATAGTAATGGCGATGCCAGGCGCTTAGCGTAATTGCCTGTACAACTTTAATATGATATATTTATTTCTGTGAATACATGTTCGTGTCCACATTTTACTGATTCTATGCCCCAACTCTCGTTTCCCGGTTTGCTTACACGCAAAAAAAGCAAGTATCGTTTGGTAGCTGGCATTGGTAAACAAATATGGCATTTGATTGCACACTAAAACATCCCTAAACAAAACTAGCGTTTTACAAGAATTTACATAGTCCATTCCTGATTGGAAGCGACTTACGATCTTTTGAGAAAACGCCCTAGCCATTAGCTGCATGCATAGCTAGTAAAATAAATGTAGCAGGTTCTGGTGCGGGTGCTGTATCCGCACCAGAACCTGCTACTTACTAGCTATGCATGCAGCTAATGGCTCGGGTGTATTTTCAAAGGTTCATAAGTCCGTTCCAGTCGGGAATCGACTATAGACACTTGCACGTAGGAATGAAAACGAGTAGCCACATACCAAGTGGGAGAAAAATATTCGCGCTTTTAATAAGAGTACACATAGCACTTGGAAATTTTCTTGTTTAAAGTCAACTTCCTCTTCACTACGTCAATCTGTTCTTACCGCAATAGGGCTTTGACCCTGAATCTCAAACTTTATAACTGTCATCACGCCGTTCATTATAAAATAAACGTACGTGATACTAAACCTTATATTATACTTATTGAAGTTTCGTGACTACGTGACACTAGATCCCCGGTGAAAATGACAACCGCTTGTTATGCAACGTCGGATTACTTTCTTTTTTTTTTTTCTTCCGTCCTCCCTTGAGGAAGGTAATTTCCATACGGCCCGGGAGATATTGCCCAATGCACATGCTTTATAATTGGCGGTGTTGCAAGACACATTGGAGCCGTGCTGCGGTAATTACACACGCGAGTCCTAGATCACGTACGTATCCACCAATAAATCTGTCGAATGAGATTATGCACTTACCTGGGACTCGAGGGTGCAAGCCTAAATTACCCCGCGCGCATTAAAGTTAGTGCTACACCCTCCCAGATTATATTACTCCGCGTGTCACAACACGTCCGTGGGACTCTATACAACCGACGTATATTTATTTCTCTTCCGCGCGGAAACATCAGCCGATCACTGCCCAAGCGAATAATTTACGGCCGATCGGGGCGACCTGAGAATTTCCAGCGGTACAGATTGGTATTATCGCGGTGTGAAAGTGCGGTATGATTTATGCCGCTAACAGCTCGTTTCGAAGCAGAAGTGTTACGGCGCCTCGGGTTAGGAAGAAGTGATCTGGAACGGCTGCAAATTCAAAGCTGTCTTTGCGGGCGTGCTCGAATGACTGGGGAGGTTGGGGGGTGGTACTTGAAGCTTGTGTGGGTGGAGGTACCGACACTTCCGCCTAGTCGCGCAGCCTCCGACAGGACCACCTACACATCTCACCTTGAAGTGCTTGTGTTTGCCCGCCCTTATTGACGAGGAGTTCAAAGCTCGGGCTTGACATATTATGCAAAAGTCCTTTGTTTTCGGGCCATGATTTCAGTTTCAGTTTCAGCGGTATTAGTGGAAATGTTCGACTATTGGAAATTTACAATTTACTATTTTTTTTGGTACCTTTGTATCTATTTTCCACTGGGTGTTATTCCCTTCTTACAAAAAGGCAGGAAGTTACTGATAAAATATAAATGTGTTATTGACTGTTTACAACTAGTAAATATCACACAATAAATATTATAAACAAAAATATTTAATAACTCTTAAAATGTAAATTTTATATAATCGTACATTGTCAGTAATTACTGTGAATCCGAAATTATGACGCGAAAATGAAGAATTTCTGCAAAAGTGTTAAAGCCGACCCTTGAGGGTTATGCGGTGTTCGCGAATTTCCGCAACATAAAATAAAGAATAGAATTTGAAATAGTTCATAATATTTGATGGTGTGAGTTTTATTGGCAAGCTATTTGTGTGCTGGTGACAATAACACACAGGAAATGATGACACCGTCTGTAAATTTCGATTTTAAAATAGCAATTTCTTTTGCAAATAATTAATGATGTAAACCAGAAAGTTAGTAAATATGGCAAAATTACTGTCTTAAAATTAACAAAACAATATTTTCTACAAATGTATGATATTAAAATTGCTATATTATTAAGAGAAATAACTTTCTTTTTTTTTGCAATATTTTAAAGAAAAACATTTAATTTTAAATTTTCATAAAAGTTAAGAACGTTTTCTATTTAATTTTATTAATGTAAAGTTGTAAATTATAAATTTTAAAATAACTGTTTTTCAATATACTCAGATTTTATGATTCCTATAAGTTAATTAAAAAAAACAGTATTATTTAAAAAAAAACCTGTATATTGTGTAAGCTACTGCGGTATGCGATAGTATTGTATTTAGTCGCTCATACTGCGAGCTCCAGCCGAACACGAGTGCACAATGGCTGCCACGAACAGCGAGATGTCGGTACGGCGTTCGCCAACAGCGTCGTGCTATCTCACTTGCCAGCCAACAGCCCAGACGATAGGGAAATTTTTTTCGCGGCACGTAGAAGCCAATCAGACACAAGTCCCGTTCCCGCAGCCTCGCGCAACCAGTAAGCGTCGTTCGACCTGTATATGCTTACCTATTCTGTAGCCAGGACCAAGTCTGCTGCTTAAGACAGTCGAGGCAGCCTTAACTAGTCATATAATTAGGGGCACCTGTTTTTCGCGAAAAGACGTCAGGACAAGTTATGTTGCAATGCACTTTAGATGAGAACCACTTTCGTGATTGGATCCTTTGAATAGTAACGCGTCTTATCTATCTGGCCGCGAATCAAAGAACGGTCAGTAACGAAGAAATTTAATTCTGATTGGCTCACTCATGAACAGACTGTGCTCACACAAAGACAAACAGCCAATAGTCTAATGAAGACTGCAAGTGTGCACATGGGATATTGAAGTCTAGCCTCCAAGTAAATCTTTTCGTGAAAAACAGGTGGCCTATATAATATATTCACGGTTACTTCACACTTTTCCGAAGTCCTGCTAAAGTTCTACTTCCAGGATATTCCTCCGCCTCGTGTAAACTAAGCTTAACTTTTTCTTCATAATTACACCAAAGGAAAACGCACCTAATTCGTGCGCCCCAGTTGTAATAATACTTTGCACGAGAACTATTTCTTACTAGGCGCTGCCAACACACATGTTTTCTCACTGTTGTTATTCTTATTTTATTATAAACGAAATATTATAATTTATAAATATAATATACATAAAACTTTAATTTAATCAACACTAATACACTTATGCTAACATATGTGTACAACGATTGTGATATATGGCATATTTAGAAAATAACGAAACACGTAATACATGGATTGATTTTTCAAAGGTTTGATTTAAAAAGGGGCGAAGAAACCACGAATAGACTATACTATGCGAAAGCCTCTCAAACTGTGAGGGTTGGCGGGTTCCAAGCGCCGTGCGCAGGGCAAGGCAAGTCTCCTCGGGCGAGTCAACGTCTCGGCTGCATGTTTTTATTGCGTCGCGGCTCCATTACCATCCCCGCATTCTCCGCTGGTGTTAGCGGCCCGTTATCGAGACAGCAGGCGCGTTGCAACTGACGCGAGGGACAGAGGTTGGGGCCACGACCTCGTCAGGCGTCAACGCCGTCAATAGCTCCTGGAGACAAAACGCGGTTCTAGCTACTGTGCACGCGCGTGAAGGAACGGCCCGCTTATAAGATGTTCACGGTAAAGTGAGCACTCTTTAAGTCCCTTCTAAATTATTACTTTCATCCAATTTCTATCTTCCTGCTGCTTTTTATTATAAACATTGCAATGTGATCGATAAACACAGTGTATACATTTCACCACTCTCATAAGTTAACATCTAAGGCTGCAATAAGGTATATTTATTTGTGGTTAGTGCCTGTTGGGAGGACCTTAAAAAGTGCTCACTTTACCGTGAATAGCATATAATCGCCAACTAGCCTAGGCTGGTATTATACATTAGTTTAGGCCAGAATGTTGATGGTTCCAAATTTTGGCAGAATTAATACTGCAACGTGATTATGAGATCATAGTTCTGTCGTTGTCTCTGTACTGCTGCGCAGGTGCGATGACTGGTTGGGTACTGGGGTATTTGCAGATTTTGTTTTATAAAAACACACTAGAAAACCCAGGGATGCAGCGTGGAGGGACAAGGTTGCCCTTAAAGGAAGAATGATGTTCAGTTTTACGGTTCCGGAAGGTTTGATTGTATTACAGTGATCCCCCGGAAAAACCGATAGTATAGGCTTGAAAAAAGTGAAAGATGCCAAAATACTGTTGAAGAAAGAAACAAAACCAGTCTTCCCAGATGTTAGAGGGGACGCCAGCCTCGGGTTTTGCCAGGGAACATTGTATACTCCCGTCCCATTGTCTGTTTTAACCACCATACCTCCTTGGGCTTCCCGACATACAAGTGGTTCGCAGTCCATTACAATTAATGAGTGGAGAGATTTGGGCGGCTCTTAACGGCGAGGTCTTGAGAGCCGATGAGGGTGATTGATGTGAGAGTGGAGCAGCGTCGTAATGAAGAAGGCGGGCGGCGGGTGGGAAGGGGGGTGGGGGGGAATTCCCAAGAAAACCCGCCGACCAACGTCATCGTCAGGCACGATTCCTACTTGCGGAAATCCGGTGACCCGGCCGGGGATTGAGCCCGGTTCGCCTTGGTGGGAGGCGAGCAGACTAATCGTACAACCCCCGCAGCTCCCCATTACAATTAGGTCCCGATATGGTACTCGCCTATCTCGAGTAAACTGTTCTTTCAGCATTATTAGCAGTAGCGAAAAGGTTATTTACAATGTTTTAATGGTATTGTCAAGAGAAGCTAATCCGATGTTTGGAAGCAATACAATAAACTCTCAATAAACATATCACATACGCTGTTCGCAGTTAATCGAACAATTTTGATGCTCACTTTGTATCCTTCCGCCTTACATAAAGTTTACATTGCCATTGGTCTCATGACTTTATTCATGCGTCAGTCAAGTGGAAACATATCGTTGTCAGGAACCTGAACGTGCTACTTTATGCCAATTCGTAATTTAATGTGTATAAAAAGCCCAAATTCATTTGATATCATTTTCAACATTACACTCGCAACATGTTAAATATTAGACAATTTCACTTAATTAGTTGCCAACTTTAGGAAGCTTTCGTGACAGTGTGTGGAGTAGCATATGCAATTAATTGGCAGTCATTTTTTTCCTTCAAATTTTGATGTGAACGGCCTATAGAAATAAAACTCATTTATTTTATACATATCTAATGAACTGGACGGGTATATTACAAGAAACTGCAAGTCAGTCGTTTGTAGAAATCGTAAATCAGTCACAGTGAATTCATAATGAACAAATCACGTAACCTCCATAACTTGAATCAGGCGAGCTACTGCTAAGCCATGATAGCTAGCTTAGTTTAAAAGATATACATGGGACGTAGTTTGAATCGATAAGATTATTTTAGTGAGACATAACATATTCTATGTTCTCTTTAGATGTTTTATAACCTCAAGGGGATAATCTTTTCCTAACTTTTATTTCTGACAAACAGTCAAACTGTATAAGGGCTGCACATATTAAAAAAGGTTTAAAAGATTTGAATAATGTTTGGTATTGTAGAGCGATAGTCCGCATAATCGTGTGTGCGGACTCTTGCCCCAGAAAACTTGCCCCAAAAAACCGGAAAAATGTAACACGCCAACTACATTTCCCAGTTGCATGATTAAAATTACACCCTAATATGAAAACAAGCAAAATTCATACTTGTCACGTAAATGTTCATATTCTTCGACAACATTAATTTCTTGCAGTTCTGCAGACACCTGTTTAACACAAAAAAAATACTCCAAATAGAGATAATTAAGACTGCACTCTCATTAATGGCGGCAGCGAGCAACCAGCCTTGTCCAGTGCGTGGCATGCATTTCTAAAATTCCCTGTATGAACGTTACTGCTATCTAACGGCGACTGCGATAACTACGACTCTTGCCACATGCGGACTCTTACCCCGCATTACCATAGAGATTTTTTGTTAATAGTTGCAGATGTTAAGTTTCACTTAGCAAAACATACTATAGGCTGTTCACGAAAAAGTGAGCACTTTTGAAAGCCTTACTTAAGATCTACTTGTATGCACGTTGTGTGTTCTTCCACCTTATGTAAAATGAACATTGGCATGGGTCCCATAGCTTGCTTCATGCGTCGGTCAAGTGAAACTGTAAAATTATTATAAAAACTGATATTTTAAAAATCTGCTCAATATTTACACTTCGATGCATTAAAGAATATCAGAAGTTGCAGAACTAATTTTAAGTTATCACAAATGGTTACCTAACACTTTTTATTCGACGTTAAGATATGGAACTACTTTCCCCTCCATCGTTACCAGCTTTACTGAACACATGTAGATCATTGCGCCCGTTAAAATATATGCAGGCAGGAGCAGTGACTTTTTTCTAAGGTTGATTTAAGTGCTCATTTTATCGTGAGATTACAAGAGACCCTACCATGGTAGAACGAGCATACGATATCTGCTCGAGTAAATGGAACACTGTGAAGTCTAGCCCTGTGCCGTTTTATAACGCGAAATGATGGGTAGGAACACCCGATTTTCGCGAAAATATTTCATGGCCAGTTGTATTTCAAAACACTTTAGCTCGGATCCACTTTCTTGATTTGATGATTTACGTGTTATGTGGCTTAGGTGTCTGCTCGCGAATCACAGACGCACACTACAGGAGCAACTTTATTCTGATTGGCCAGCCAGGTAAGACACTGTTTTCTCACAAAAAACAATCGACCAATAAGTAAACGAAAACTGCTGCCATACACGTGGGATGTTGAAAGTTAAGATGAGTGGAAATCTTTTCGCGAAATTCGGTTGCCCCTAATGATAGGGTCTCTAGATATTGCCTACAAAATAATTCGAAAATAGGCATATTTCAGTTTCGAAATATTAGTGATCTTGATCTAGATGCTAATAATATTTTTTTAAATCACTATTTGTTTCTAATTATTTTTTTAAATTAAATCACAAGAAAATAATTTTCAAGATTCCACACTTCACTTGATAAGCTCTGTAGATCACAAGTGGTATTATCTCTTTTCTCTCATTTTACATAAGAAATGATCCAGAAATACCTTGTTGGGTTTGTACTTGAAGTTACAGATTATCTTGTATGTGTGTATACACACAAAAAGCATTCGTATCTTGTATGTGTGTATACACACAAAAAGCATGCGGCATTGCAGGAAGTACAACTGTCCTAAATATTTCAAGTACCACACTGATGGATTCAGTTATTTGTAGACGTATGTTCTGAATTGTGTTGGTTGTCGGAATTGTGACGCTCCATTTACAATCAAAATACGTGCTGGTCATTTTTTTATTACGGTTGTTAAAATACTTTACGGTTGTATGTATACGTGTGTGTATATATATAAGGACATATATGTGTGTGTTTAGGTTTTCGAAAGCGTGAAATGTGAAAATCGACAGTTCGTTGATGGTTCGGGGAAAATCCTCAATATCTGTATTTTTTCTCATCGATGGCTACTTTCAAAGGTTAAATCTTAACTGGGAATCACAGGGAGGTCAGCAAGTATTCACCATTAACACATTTATGTCCATCAGCGGATCACGCCAAAGAGTCGGTATGAAACTGGTCACGCGAAGTATGTCGAGATTGCGCTGACATGCCGCAGTTTCAGGGGCCTAATCGCGGTTCACAGGGCCTCTAAGCGGCTAACGGGGCCGTAAACCTCTCCGCGCGGTCAGCTGATTAGCCGCGGCCATCATTGTTCCTGCGGGGCGACGGTGGCTCCACCGCATCGGGCACGGCATCTTCCGGAACTAAAATAACGGGGTGGCCCCGCCGCCAGAGCGAAAACTACGTGTTTTCTGGCTAGCGAGCTGCACTGATAAACATCATCGAGCAGCATCTCGCGTGCGGGAGGGTATTTGTATCAGAGCCGCTGGAACCCCGTAATAAACGTCCCCACTTCCCCGCAGCCAACTACCAACAACCTCCATTACTCGATAGGCGTAGTCGCTTTGAGCTCGCCGTAAACCACACACCGGGTAATGAACCGCAGGATGGCCAACTTACCCGTTAAAAATGTAGGAGAGGGAACTCTGGGTCAAGGCAACACAACATTACCATAGGGAAATTTCTCTCTAAAATGTTCCACTAACCCGCAAGTTACTTAAACACTTATTATCAATTATGGTAACAGTATATAACAATGTTCTAAATGTTGCGATTAATAATTAGAAGTATTTTACTAACTTACATTCTTGTAGCTTCGCAGCGTGTAAATCGAATGTTCAATATGGTTAGAGAGGTTTCATTGCTGAGCAAAAGTGACACAAAGGTAGAGTGAACAGTCTGTTATTATGCTAAAAAACAAATGCCAGTCTTGTAAATAAGTTTATCATTGTGCATTACCTGCAGTATACAATGCTACATCCAAGTTATTTTGGTGTGCATATTACCAAGTTCCTTCAAAACACGCGTAAGATTTGATAGTCATAAATGTTTTAATGATTTAAAAATAAATCTGACAATTAGCTCATAATGTTTCATAAGTGTAAATTAACGTTTGATTAAACCACTGCAGTGTAGAAGTTATTTAAAGCAAGAAGCAGTATGTGTGTACCAATTGCTACATTCTGACGCCTGTGATGGACAGCCGTAAATTATTCTTCGTGTTCAGTCAGGACTTCGGGGATAGGATGAGGGTTGATTTGTAATCATCAGCCATCGTTACAGCTTCAGGTCCAGTCCTGACCGCAGGTTTATTTTCGCTTCTGCAAACTTTATTTTTAATGACGGGAGCCGAAATTTCAAGAGAAGTTACTAAAATATCAAATAAACTACAATATGTAATTTAATTACTGCTCAGCACTCCATTTGAAATGCATACAACCCGGATGTATAACTGTTTATTTTTCAAGAACATTCGCGAGTCCAATCTCATGTATCGATACACAAGGCGACGAACGTGGTCGGAATTAGTAACGACTGATTTATTCCCGTTACAGAGCCCGGCAGTGGAAAAAGGATTCGTTGAAAGTTTCTTTTTCTTTGCATACATAAAAATTGAACCAAACTCCTTTCATCTGGAGTTATAATTTACTTATGGTAGACAGTTGAAGCTGTAACCGGTTCGTTACCTCGCCAGTTAGACTCTTCCAAGTCTTAAGACACCCAGCAATTCTTTATTCGCATTCTTCTTTACATCTCTCTTCCATCTGATCGGTAGATTACCTTGCGTGACCTTTCTTTTCACGTCTCCTACGCAAATTTCATACAAACGAATTATTATTTTTTTCTACTCGTGACGTGCCCTAATCATCTACTTTCATGTCCCGTTGTTTGTGGCAAATCTCAGTTTTCCTTGCACGATCTTATTCTTCATTCTTGTCGTCCTCTCGATGACCGAAGTTCAACTACAGCTTCTTCCTTCACAACTCAGATTCAAGCATATACAATCCTGATAACGGTTTGGTAAGTTTCCGGTTGTAAATGGTTTCAGCGTGTTGAAACAATACGACGGTTTCTTCAATATTGTAATTATTCTTCATTCTTGTCGTCCTCTCGATGACCGAAGTTCAACTACAGCTTCTTCCTTCACAACTCAGATTCAAGCATATACAATCCTGATAACGGTTTGGTAAGTTTCCGGTTGTAAATGGTTTCAGCGAAGTTCAACTACAGCTTCTTCCTTCACAACTCAGATTCAAGCATATACAATCCTGATAACGGTTTGGTAAGTTTCCGGTTGTAAATGGTTTCAGCGTGTTGAAACAATACGACGGTTTCTTCAATATTGTAATTATTCTTCATTCTTGTCGTCCTCTCGATGACCGAAGTTCAACTACAGCTTCTTCCTTCACAACTCAGATTCAAGCATATACAATCCTGATAACGGTTTGGTAAGTTTCCGGTTGTAAATGGTTTCAGCGTGTTGAAACAATACGACGGTTTCTTCAATATTGTAATTATTCTTCATTCTTGTCGTCCTCTCGATGACCGAAGTTCAACTACAGCTTCTTCCTTCACAACTCAGATTCAAGCATATACAATCCTGATAACGGTTTGGTAAGTTTCCGGTTGTAAATGGTTTCAGCGTGTTGAAACAATACGACGGTTTCTTCAATATTGTAATTATTCTTCATTCTTGTCGTCCTCTCGATGACCGAAGTTCAACTACAGCTTCTTCCTTCACAACTCAGATTCAAGCATATACAATCCTGATAACGGTTTGGTAAGTTTCCGGTTGTAAATGGTTTCAGCGTGTTGAAACAATACTGTAATTATTTTATCAGTCCTGGTAGAGTTATTTACATGTGGCCTTATTGCTGTGTTGTGTTTTACGTTGCACGTTTATGTGGAAACTTTCTGGTTATAACGAACATCTTAGTAATGGACTCAGTGTTCGGATTTTGAGTCGTTACTGAGTTGCACATGAACCAACCAAGATTCACACCCATCGCTACATAAGCCGGATGTCTCCAATCATAACTGCCGATTCCTCTTCGTCAACTTTTTGAGTATTTGTATATTCCTTTTGCGCAGCGAGATTTGTTTAAAATGTACGTTTACTATCGTAATTTCATGGCATTTCCTTAGCGTAGTTAATCGAATTCATAGCGCTAGGAATATTCAGGATATGGGTTGCTGTAACGTCACTGAAGCTACATTTTGTTACGTGCAGCAACAGGCATGCTAGCCTGATTGCGGTAGCACAAACATAATGGCGAAGAAGTGCAGCGAAGCCTTGAGATATTCTAAACAAACTCCGTCAAGCAGGCAGATTGTATTACAGCTGGAAACGCGGCGAACGAGGATTTTGTAGTCGCGACACTGCGCCAGCAAGATGTCCAGAGACGGGGATATGTCGACATGCATCTAGTTCTTCAGCCTAGCCACCATGGACAAGGTGAAGTCGGACCGTAGTAGGCTAGTCAGAGTGGCCATTTATATAAACGCGTGATTTAATAACGAATCGCTTTAATATCTAACATAGTGTAACTAAGTATACGTAACGAGAACTCCTCCGATTTATCAAGTTACTAACGGGCTGTAAAACATATTGTAACAAGATGTAATTTGATAGTGATTTAAATACACACACGAAACTGAATATATTCGAGTTTACTACCGAGTACCCCAAACATGTACGTTTAATATAAAGCACTTAGCACATTACAGCCACAAGCATTTAGCACATTACAGTCACAAGCATTTAAAAACATAACAATTTGTTGATCGTCGCCATGTTGTGACATCCGAGACATTAACAACTGCAACAACAACAATTTTAAGCCCAAACCAACACGCTCCAGAAATAACTGTTGTATCGTCATCCTAACGGGCTAACAGCGTTCTGGGCGTAACAGCATGGTGGTAGTGACAAAGTTAGTTTCATAATTACCTTATTTTACAGATAACCATATTATAGGTCTTATATGGCCAGTTTATGCCCTGTGATGTAAGTCACTGTAATAACTTGCTGGTCCGAATTTTCGTCATTCCAACCGCATGCGATTACAAATGTAATGCGTTAGCCACGCGAGTGATGCCTAGCGGTGCGGGACATTAGTAACGACGCAGTATAGGCTGTTCACGGTAAAGTGAGCACTTTTGAAAGCCTTGCATAAGATCTACTTGTATGCACATTGTGTATTCTTCAACTTCATGCAAAATTAACATTGCCATGGGCCTTATCACTTTATTCTTGCGTCGGTCGAGTGAAACTGTGAAATTATTACAAGAGAAAATGCTTTGCGAATCTGCTCATTTTTACACTTCGATGAATTAAAAAAAACAGAAAGTGAAATAAATAATTTAAGTTATCGCGAATGGTTACCTGACACGTTTTATTCGGCGTTAAGATATGGAACTACTTTCCCTTACATCGTTACCAACTTTACTGGGCGAACTAAAATATAATATATGCATGCAGGGACAGTGACTTTTTCAAAGGTTGATTTCAAAAGTGTTCGCTTTATCCTGGACAGCCTTTAGAATACGGCATTCGCTCCGAATGCGAGTTGTATGGACCTCATTTCCTCGAGATGTGTGACTGAGGTCGCATCTCGCTTCTAATGCGAGTCAAATCCGGTCGCATGTCGCTTCGTCTGTGTGTAATGACAGTCACTCAACGTTCTGAATGTGAATCACATCAGTCGGATGCTAGTCATAGCAGTCGCATTAACTCGGAGAGCGAGTCACGCCAGTCTCATTCGCTCGAGATACTCCAGTCGCATGTCGCTCCGAACTAGTTGTTGTGCGAATTCGACTGTACAAACATCGTTTCGGTTTCGAAACACGTTGACTTCGTCGGTGTCGGTGCGATTATCGCTAACACGGAGTAATGAAAATCGATGGCGATACATCGCACATACATGTTAAATTGATATCGCATATCGTTGTTATCGAGATATGTGTGATATCGCTCTACCCTGACGGACCATGTCACCGTTGCGATGTTTCGGTAATATTGCTTACAGCATCCTGATCGATATATCGCCACATCGCACGGCCCCACCAGGAATGCGAATCACGTTAGTCGCGCGTCACTCGGAATGCGATTGGCGGCTGTAGCGACGCGACGCGATTGAAGATCACCGGCCGGTGCTCCGGGTGGAAACTGGGTCGGTTTTCGAAAGCAGCCGGCTCGGCTGGCTAACAACTTAAAACACTGCCCGGATATTGACCGCGCAGGGTTGCAGAGAGAGAGAGAAAGAGAGGGAAGGAGGGGGTTAACAGAAGGTGAGGCGCGAATAAAAACCTCTTGCCCGGCGTCGTAAATAAGAGCCGACTGGCGTGCATGCGCGATTGCCGAGATAAGGACGTTGGACGGCTGGCGTAAATGAAACACGGATGTCGAGAGCTGAGGGAAATGACGAGTATTCACACCGACATTTGTGATTGTCTTTCATAACGGTAGCGCTTCCCAAGTGCATGAACTACCGCTTCCTTTCGAGCTGCCAGAGGAAATAAAACCAGTTATTAATATAAGCTATACTGCGTGAATGCCACGGTTGAGTGCACACGAAACATTTCTCGAGACAACGCGTAATAGCCGCGGAGTAAGTTTCGGATTCTCTGCAATAACAATATTTCGCAGTAATTAATAAGGATTCCTTTCTGCACTGTTCGTTCAATTGTCATAATGTAACGAACACCGAGGAACTAAAGATCATAAATTTTGATTATCTAGTTCCATAATTGTTTCTCAATCACAGATAAATGTGGACACTTGTTTGTTTGGATTGCATATCACTTGGAAAAGCTATTGAACTACTGGCTCACTTTGTAAATTTTCCTTACGAGAAAATTTTGCCAGGGTGTAACACGACCGTCTATGACTGCTAAGAAGCTGTATATTTTTTTATTTATGTTGAAATTATTTTATGGAATACCGAATTTATGAATACTGTACGCATGTCCTTATTGGCTGCCATGCATGTATGAAGATGCTACCCCTTTTTACTGGACCAATGAGGATTCTGATACTATAAGACAGAACGTTTGTGGTTTGCAAACAACTTAGCCAAGTTAAAACCTTGTTCACCCAATCATCAAATAATAAACTAGTTAGAATGTTGTAGAATATATTGTAACACGCCAGCTGCTTCGCATCCCGCGCGAGCGAGTGGAAGTGAGGGACAACGTAGTTATATGATAGCGGCGGCAAGTCAGTGGATAGTTTCTGCGTCCATCTGAAGAATTTTCTAGTTGTTTACTACCATAGATTCTGTCCGTATAACTCGGGGTGCGTCGAACTTTCCAGTCCAAGACCAGCAGAGTACAAATTATGCGACTGGCCTCTGGGCTGAGAGTAGTTGATGAGTGAATGAGTGACTGAGTTCAGAGCAATAGACTACAAACAGCGAGAGAAGTGATCAGCGGAAGGGAAATCTGTGACTGCGAGTATCAAGCAGTGAAGGGTGCGGCTGGCAGACTGGACTACTGGACTAAATGCGTGAATGAAAGGCATTACAAATGATGGTAACAGACGGATGCTCCGTGGTAATCCTCCGTTTTCATTCCGAAAACTACATTCGACTTATCACCATAGACCCCAATATTTCGCCTTGTAATTGAGAATTCTGAAAAGTGATGATGATAAATTATCCGTGAAATTGGATTAGTGTTTATTAGTCTAGTCTCATTTTATGCTGTTTCCAAGAAGTTTATTTATAGGTTTGCTATGAACGCATTGCTTGCATAAGTTTCCCTGATCATGTACCCTCGTCTGAAACAGCTGCACCGGGGATCTCGCAATAGGCTCTTAGTGGTAACGTCACTAGGATAACCCCTCCCCCATTCTCCTTTCTCTCTCTCTCTCTCTCTCTCCCTCAATTCTTCTCTCTGTACAGGAGTGCTAGTGTGTAATTTTTATGAATTTAGATGTTTCAAAAAGAAATACGAAATTTTTGTTTCGTAGGTGTTTTGTGTTAAAAAAAACAACGTTCTAAAACAGTCAAGAATTTTATTATAATGTAGAGAGTTTTGAACCCGTAATGGAAAACGTGATAGCTTGTGACTATATGACGCTTGGCAACACCTTGATAGGCGTCTGCCTGTGGACTCACGTCCAGAAGAACCGCCTTCAAGATGCATGCTTCAACTTGGCGTGCGACTCGTCGCTCGCCGTCATACATACCACTCTGTCCACGGCAATAGTACACACGAGTTAGTCTTACATTTATTGTGTTTGAGAGTGGTTCAGCATGACTTGGAGCTCCCCCGCCCAGCAGCTTATATTGCAACTATTTCCTGGTATTTACAACTTATTAAACCTTCCATAGTCAAAATAATGTACAGGATCGATGTGAACTATACTGACAAAATTCGGCAGGCGATTATTCAGTAGCAAATAGGCCGGACGTGTGTGCGTGCATGTGTGTACTGACATACACGACTGCAGCCTAATACTGTTTTCATCCCTTGAAAGCAGACGTTTATTGTTAGTAACACAGCCAAAATGAGAGATAAATATCTGAGTTTCTGCATAATGCATTATTAAACGGAAAATTGTATACGGTCATAAACTCTGCCAGGTCGAGTGTGTATGTATATTCGATCAATTTTTTGATGAGTCTCCTGTAGAAGTTTGCTGGCGGAGTTCATATCCACCCTGTATATAAACATAGACGTGATAGCAGCAGTTGATGGCAATGTAGCAGTCCCGTTGTCGCGAGGAGCCCTGTAGAGTGCTAAAAAGTTGGGCGAATGCTCGGGACCAACCTGAAACGAGATGCTGAGGCGCGTCTCCCGCGGCGCCCATTGTTCTGCTCCGACCATAATTACCTCGCCTCATCTGTTGCAGTTAATGAGCCGTCGCTCCTCCCATCCACACTTCACTTCCGACGTCACTGCTCCGCCCTCCCGCCACCTTGGTGTGTAGCTCGCTCCTTCAGCATGCCGGGGTCTCTGATTGACCTATATGCCGTCACCACGTCGTGCTTCCTGGTCGAGACCCGTTCACTGCAACCGCCCGGCCACAGTGTAGTGGACACTGTACAGAATGCTCGGAAATTCCCCTTACAAAATTCTAGCACTTGTAGAGGGGACAGAGTAGACAATATTTGAATAGGAACCCATGTTCGGAAACGTACCGTTACCGTGCTACAACAGTTTCACTCGTTCATTTCCGCTGAGGGAAAGGCCGCATTTAACTCCACTGGACTGTTTCTTGTGGGAAGAGTATGGTGTACGAGACTCCTGTAGAGACAGAGGAAGATCTGCTAGCACGCGTTACGGTCGCTGCACAACAGATTGACGGGACACCAGGTGTGATGGAGCGAGTGTACCGCAACATTATTCGTAGGGTATAGGTCGTTCACGATAAAGTGACCACTTTTTAAGGCCCTTCCCAAATTTTCTTTTACGCTAGTTTTTTTTTATATTTAAGCCATTTTCAATAACATTGTCACGTGACTAATGCATACGATGCATACTTTCACCACTCTCAAAAGTTAATATCCGAGGCTGCAATAAATCATATTTATTTGTGGTTAATGCCTGTTGTGAGGGCCTTAAAAAGTGCTCACTTTATCGTGAACAACCTATACAATGTGTGCAACGTAGTTGGAGGTCGCCACATCGAGCCGCTGTTGTAGTGGATCAGTACCGTATGCTACACATCCTTTGCAGAAGACACAAACCGATTGCTGCGTTTAACAGTAGACAAAAGTGTTATTGTGAAAAATGAATACGTTTATCTATTGTTCCCTTGGCAGTTTTACGTAAGGAATTTGATTGCTAGTTAAATTACACACGCAGAAGTGGACACGTGAAACACCTGACTTGAAATGGTCGTACTATGGTAACGGTACGTTTCCGAACACGGGTTCCTATTCAAAATGTCGTCTACCCGGTTCCCTCTACAAGCCTTAGAAGTTTGTAAGGGGAATTTCCGAGCAACCTGTATACGGTGCAGATTTACTGCCGAGAGTCGCGTGTGTCCACGACCGCATGGCCGTCAGTTCTCATTTACAACAGTTATACTTGTTCACACGCCACCGGACAAGCTTGCTACTCTGTACAATGCTCATTGCAATCAATTCGCGGATACTTCAAACTTTCTGAAGCCCTGCTAAAGTTCTACTTCCAGGATATTCCTCCGCCTCGTACAAACAAAGCTCAAAGAAATCACACCAAAGGGACGACGCACAGCAATCGTGCGCGCTCAGTGCAATCATCTTTTTGTACAAGAACTATTTATTGCTAGGCATTTCCCCCCTGGTTTAATCCATGTTAGTAGTTATTAATGAAATATTATAATAAATAGATAAAAATATAACTGGAATTTAAATTTAGCCAAAAATAAGGTACTTTTGTGTTAAGAGTGGGCTGGACCCGCGCGTCCAAGGTCAAGAAGCGAGAGAACGATACGGGCGACACTAACACGCACGCCTAGTGCCTCGTCGCTCCTACGAGCAAGGCGTGCAAAGCTTCCGGTGGAACGCTGTACTGTGGAAGTTAGATCTGCAACAGTGGGATTTTATCACGAGCGATGAATGACCACAGATTAAACTGCATAGGCAAGCTTTAAAAAATGCAATATTTGACTACTTTCGCGAATTTTTTCTCCAAGAATACACTCAAATGTGACAAAAGTAAAAAAGACAAGCATATAGACAGTATTTTCTAAATACTTTCATGCAAAAAGTCGTATTTCCATAACTAACCGAGATACGCATTTGCTCGCAAACCACGATTTCACAGGAAATATTTCCGAACACAGTCCTCTTAAGTGGCGGGCAGTGTTCGCAACGTGATACGTGTATCTATGGGAGGTCAAACTGCGATCCTATCAGTTTACCGGCGGAAAGTGTGTAGCATAGTTCAATGCATGGCCCTATACTATTTCGTCAGGAATTCACCCACACTATATTAAGCTATAACACACTGAAGATGTAGTTTTTGGACGTGTCGTTGAGCTTCACAATAGTGCTTGCATTAAGCGTTTTGCAGATGTGAAGCAGTTTGTTTCAAGAACGTGTACCATGAGCAAACACAATGCAACACAGTTCGCGCGACAGCTAGGTGGGCGCCTTAAGGGGAATGGTGCATGAAAGCTGTATATTTACCCTACTTTCGATATAAATCGTTTTTCAAAGAGTTTATTGAAATTTTTGGCTTGACAAAGACGTAAATAATTATTTTCAACACCTTTTTACGTTGTTAGATTTTCACTGCCTTCATTATTCTCCGAGAACTGATGGAAGAAATGAAAGGTTTTTTTATTCTTTATCAGAGCTCCGAGAATAACGAACGCAGGGAATTTTTAACCATGTAATAAGATGTTCAAAATTTGTTATTTACGTCTTGTCAAACCAAAATTTCAAAAAATCCCCTGTAAAACATATTGTGACAAAAATTATATAAATATTCGATTTCCGCGCACCATTACCCGTAAGTACACAGATTGATTGATTCATTAAAGAGATTTGGGCGGCTCTTAACAGCGAAGTCTTGAGAGTGGATGAGAGTGATTGAGGTGAGTTTGGAGCAACGCCGGAATCAACGGGTGGTGGAAACGGGAGATCCTCGAGAAAACTCACCGATCAACGGCATCGTCCGGCACGATCCCCACATGCCAAGATCCGGGAGTTACAGGGTTGGGCACTGAACCTTGTTCGCCTTGGTGGGAGGCAAGCAGGCTAACCGCTCAGCCACCTCGGCCCCAAGTGCGCAGAAGTGCAATGGCGTGGCGGTTCTTGTGGCGTGGACGTGTCCCATTGGCTGTGCGATGCTCTTTGAATGGACCTTGAGTCTGATTTCATATTACGCGTTGCAAAAAAATTCCCATAGACGCTCTGTGACGGAGTTATCTAATTCTGATTGACCCTGTCAGGTAAGAAACTGTCTCCCGACAAAGATACGTGGCCAATAACCAAAGGAGAACTGCACGTATGCCATATGACATTGGAGTCTAGCCTTCACGTACTTATACATAGGGACACCTGAATTTCGAGAAAATATTTCGGCTCACGCTATATTTCAATACCCTACGGCCGTACAAGCAGTTTTCTTTTCCTTATTGGAGGCTCGTCTTTGTGAGGAAACATTTCTCCTTCTCTGCTGGCCAATCAATATAAGGTAACTTCAATACTGTACGTCTGTGATTCGCGCGTACACGCACCTAAGACGTGTAACACGGAAACCATCCAATCACGAAAGTTCAGTGAAGTACAACTGGTCGTGGAATCTTTTCGCGAAACTCAGGTGTCCCTGCTTATACATCTCGTTATGCATGACACATTTAGGAATGAACCAAACATGTCATTAATGTGATGTTAATTCAAATGGTTCAATAAAAAAAGCGCGAAGAAACTGCGAATAGACTATATCTCATTTGTGCCTCTGTGCTTCACAGGTTATTTTATTTATGACCCTGTTTCATGGACGCAGCTTTCGGTTGAAGATGTTTGCTGACCTCCAGAACTGCACATATTCTCTCTTCGGGCAGAGTGGCCTGGTCTGATTTATTGCCGGGATTATAACTAGACATACAATCAATCACTATTTTTAAAAAAAATCAGATCATCTGTAGTTTTGACAGGAAACGCTCGCGGGAGTACGAAGCAAGGGCCGATTAGCCGAGATGAATAAGGAATTTTAAAAAAAATCGGAGTAAACAAAAACATTCAACGTCTGCAGCTTTCTGAGGCGCCAACTGTCCATACCAATCAAAGAGAATGACTGTTCCTCATCGCAGAACCAATCAACGACCTTTTTACCATCTTTAAAGTCTCACGACTCGTGCCAAGCAGAAGAAAAGATGCGGGGGAGGGGGGCAGGAACAACAATGGTCGCTGCTGATCAAGTCGAATGAACACTAGCAGGTACAATCGAAGAGCGATTGTTCATTTACCACCGTGAAACATGCAAATCAGGTTGAGGGTATAGGTGGCCAATTGGAAAAAAAGGGGGGCGGGAGGGGAAATATAGGGTAAAGACCTGGGAGGTAGAACACTGGACTCAATGAGCAACCGGGAAGGGGTGATAATATGAGGGGAACGGGAGGGGGGGAGGGAGAATTGGACTAAGATTGGTCAGTAGCTTTGATTTTCGGCACATCACATACTTGCATTACACCAATGGTACTGACGTCTGCATTTGAATCTCTTATAGTAGCACTAGATGACAAAATTATTACGTCTAATAGACGCGAACTATTTCCACAATCCTTTGTATGGTTGAGTCTAAGTTCATTGGCTCAATGCTCCGGTTTTAGCTCAGACCAGGTAGTACGGAATTCAGCCCTTTTTTCCTTGCAGGTTAATCATTGATTCAAATTCATCCACAGTGTCTTACAAGCTGCGGCCCAAGTTGAAAATGAAAGTCAGATTTATACGTATTTGAAGGAGAACTCTCATAGTCAAACTGAGAACTTTCACCATAACTTATATCAATACAAGGTGGCAAGTTTGTCTAATATATCGATAAATTTGTATATCAGTAAAGTTACTGTCGTATTTAGATTTTCAGTAATAATCGAAACACACTTTATTGATATGTATAAAAATATGGAATGTCTGCCCACCTAAAAATAAACTTGAATAGTTTGGAATAAAACGCCAAGGAGACATAACGGCAACGTATTTGTGCTAGACAACTCGTGTGCTGATATTTCGTTACTACATGCATACTTAATTGCCCAAGCGAAAACACAACAATCGTGCTCTTACTGCACCATGTTACTTGGAAATAAATATGGCGACTGCACAGCGTGTAAACAATATTGGCACACCTTAACCGTACTGTGCTTAATTTAATATTAATGCATGTAACTTATGGAGACAAAACCCTTGCGTCTACACTAATTAATTCCGCGGTTAAAGATCTGTAAACTTTCCAACCTAACTTATGGCACGTTGCCGCCAGCAATTCGCGCACGAATGATTCCTCCAAACTACGTATAGTTGATGAGGTAGGAGGTACACTGATGCTCCTGTGGCGAGAGACCGGGACATCTTCCTTGTGCATATTGCGCATAGTAGAGGTAACGGAATTAGGCCCAGGGCAACAACAACAACAACGATGCTTTGAATTCACTCTAAGAATTTAATTGTAGATTTACCATATCAGTGTATACGTGCAGTGACAAAGCGTGAATGGTAAATTATTTCCCATTACATGCATGGTAACGTTCCTACAGTTGCTCAAGAAAGAGTCACATGCATAGGGATGTTCCCAACTGTGTATAGTATCAGTGATAAACATTCCCATATTTTCAGACTGACATGGAGTTTTGTTACAGCGTTGCTCCAGCCTCCGGCTGAGCCATTACTGGAACTGCGACTTTACGCTACGAGCTAAAAATTACGATAATTCGGGGTCGCTGGTAATTTAGATCCAGTTTACTGGAAGCGCCCCGGAAGGGGATTGAACCCGGTTCGCCTAGGTGGGAGGCGCGCAGTGTAACCGCGGCTTCCTGCTGCAATGACCGGGTGTCGGCAGGAGGAAAACCTTGCCCAACGTGTGGAGCAGCTGGTTTGCCGTGACGCTCCAGTAACCATGTGGCGCCCTGACAGCGACACCCCTCGCCTTCCCGGACACCCTGGGGCAACGAAGGCAAGCTCGGGTCCCGGGGTAGAGTTTCACCCGCCGCTTTCGCCGCGCCCACGCCAGGGTCAACCCCCTCTTCGCCTCACACACACACACTCACCACCCACCAGAGCTTACTATCAGCAAATTACCTGCTCTGCTGCCTCGACGAAGCATAGCGGTTACGCTGCCCGCCTCCCGCCGAGGCGAACCGGGTTCAATCCCCGGCCGGGTCACCCCCGCATTCTTCGCATGTGGGAATCGTGTCGGACGATGCCGCTGGTCGGCGGGTTTTCTCAGGGATCTCCCGTCCCCCTTTCCCCTTTTTTCGTTCTGGCGCGTCACCATTCTCACCCCAGTCACCCTCATCGGCTCTCAAGACATCGCTGTTACGAACCACATAAATCTCTTCACTCGCTCACTCGATCAAACATCCTTTCAAGAAAGACGTCTGGTAGGACTCTTGTTAAAGATTAAATCTCGTCATGTGCAGTCCTGTCAGAGGTTCAGAAATTTGTGGAAAATACTATGTGGTGTAACTTTGTGATTTTTTAATTTTTCTTCGGCAGTTTCAGTTGCCGTGGGTATCTGCAGACGAAGCAGACCCTTAGGGATTTGAGCTAACCTGCAAGGTATGATGTAACTATGTAGCTTAAATATCTCAAGACTGGGTCGTTTCACTTCCGCAACCGAAATACAATACACAAACACACGTATAAAAATCAAGAGACCACATGGTCGGCCTACTTGTAATAGCAGAATTGCAAACAATTACACAAAAGAGCAAAGGAAACCTGTGTCATATCAGTGAAAATAATAACTGTCTTTTACGTACGTCAGTCGGATATGTGACTGTGTGTGCTGTTCAGCTGGCAAATATTTTGTTCGTGCTTGTATCCCGCTCTCTCTCTCTCTCTCTCTCTCTCTCTCTCTCTATATATATATATATATATATATATATATATATATATATATATAATATATATAATACAGGACGAGTATAAAAGAATACCCCAACTTTGCAGGTCTATATTATCAAAACCTAACAACCTACAACCTTGGTATGTGAAATTATGAAAAGATCATTTCCTCCTAAACGATATTTCTTTGATTTTCACTTGTTCTGTGGCCACCCGAAAGGAAGCCTAACTTTTGTCATGTTGGTGTCACACAAATATTTGTAGCTATTTTTTTTTTTACTGGTGCTTTTCCGCAATTCCACGCAAAATATCCATAACAGGATGCATGCCCTACTGCAGGATGATAAGATCAATTCTGAGAGAGTGAGAGAAGTCGAAAGTTTCACGCGGAAGGGAAGTAAGCTATCATCATGAAGTGTGAAAGAAAATGCGAGGAAATTACTCGTTTGCACGCGTGCATATGGAAAGTATATACAGCGGTCATTTTAATGATTATTATAAATTTTAATGAGGCCAGGGTAGCTTCCTGCACGGCCATTATCCCCCCCCTTCCCTCCCCGCAGATGAAAGCAATAAGCTCTACGGAAAATCGCATCCTGCCCACTCGGCGTTGAAGAAAACGGATGGCATTGATTTATTCCGATATTACTGACAGTTCAGGTCAGTACAGTACAAGATACTCGAACGATAAATCTGTTATTTTTTTTTTAACGTTTCAAACACTGGCAGTGGGATGGACCCTCGCTCGCATTTTCTGTGAAATAGTTGTTTGCGCGAATACGCGTATCTCGGTAAATAAATGTTATGTAAATACGACTTTTTGTCAGAATATATATATATATATATATATATATATATATATATATATATATATATATATATATATATATATATATATATATATATATATATATATATATATATATATATATATATATATATATATATATATATATATATATATAAAACAATTATCTTTGTCACTTTTTTTTTTTACTTCTGTCATATTATGTGTTTCTTGGAGAAAACAATTCTTGAAAATGGTTAAATATAGCATTTTTAAAGCTTGCATATGCAGTTTCCAAGCGGCAAGAGAAAACAACAAAGATACGTGCGTAGTTTACTCTGTGGTCTTTCATCGCGTGTAATAAAATCCCACTGTTACAAATCTAATTTACACAGCACAGCGTCACGACGGAAACACTGCACGCTTCGCGCGTAGGAGCGATGAGGCACTAGGCGTGCGTGTTAGTGTCGCCCGTATCGCTCCCACGGGCGTCTATCCCACTCTTAACCTGAGGATCAATTCTTTGAATGCACGAGAATACTGCCACCCGATTAAAAAAATTTGGTGGATACGATCTCACGACTCCGCATAACCCAAATCCAAGATGTAAAGTAATTTCCCCCACCAACAACAAATGTCGCTGTGCTCTGATTGGCTACTTCGTACACATTTGTACTTAAGCTATATAATGTAACTATATTTTAAGTCAAGCCAAGAACGCTGCAGTCACAAACAAGAAACGCATTAAGAAAAAGGCTTTGTTGAAACAAACAACGTTTGCTTGGAGCAACCAATTTAATTGTTTGTGTAGGGTCAATTAAGCATTTTGTTGTTGACACCAAATTATTGGTTGTTTTTATTTGGTTGCCCAAAACAAAAATTTTGACCACTCCAACATAGAACATCATAACTGACTTAAATATCCTTGGTTGGTTTGGCGCAACTAAAGATTTGTTTGTCTCTATATAAAATAAACAGTCTCTGTTAATTTCCAAGCAACCTCAGCTAATGTAACGACTCATGAAATGTGTTGGTCTGCCGTTGAACTTGTTTCATCAGGCTGTTTATAACATTACTGATCATCAATAAATGTACTAACAAACTAACAAACACTGTTACTATCCTAATTGTCACGAAAAATACAAATAAATTCTCGAGATGTATTTTCGAATGAAGGCAATCAAATGAGTGATGGCCAAACAAATATATATATACATATATATATATATATATGTATATATATATATATATAGTTGAGTCAACTTAATATTTTATTAGCAGTGAAATTTCTTTTAGACCAACACAGAGGTTTTGTTAATTCAAGCGTTTATTCTGTTACATGAAAAAATTAAATTTTGCTACTATTCAAGTTTTGATTTCTCAACAAAATATTTTGTTGGAGTAACTAACTAAATATATTCTTGTCACTATACAAACAAATATTTGATTGACTTTTCTCTCAGTGCACGGTCTACTGTTGCTGTTAAGTCAATCGTAAACGCACGTTTAGCGTCCGAGGGTATCGCACTATAGGGAAAGAAGAACATTTGATGTAATAGTGGACATTAGTCGTGAATACATGAACACATATTCGCTGAACACTTGGGTAGTATATGTATTTAGAAGACATTTTCTAGGTGTGGCAAATGTTTTACTACATGACATTTTCAGTCATAGGGTACGAGGTGTAGGACGTTATACAGGAAGATTAATTAATAATTATTAATCGTTCTTGGAAGAAGTTATTAAATTCGATTTTAGTTAACCTTTTTCAGATTTATTGGCTTGACTTTCTAATGCTGCCATTGGATTCCCTTTTGTAAGAGATCGCAGATTTTTCGAAATAATTACACAAGTAGTTATACTAAATAATGAAATATATGTAAATCATTTTCACCCACCTCCATTTTTTCTGGCTATATCGGGTGTTCGGTATCTACCGTTCTGATCGAATAGATTTAAATGTTTCTGCTGCTAAACTCATTCTCCATCGGGTAATAAGTACAATCCTTAATTCTTCAGTATTGATTTGTAAACCATCCTAAAGTCGCCATGGTCATACGGCGAGTGCAAACCATTGATGACTCGAGCAGAACCTCAGCTAAGCGGTGGCTGAGCGGTTAGCCTGCTCGCCTCCCACCAAGGCGAGCCAGGTTCAATCATAGACTAAAAATGAGTTAGACCGATCTCGCTGGCTGTGTACAACCAATATCCGTGTCCCAACATTGAACTGCTTTCCTGCCTACACGTCTGGCTAAAATAGTTTGGATAGGTGGATTTGAGGTTAGAAACACTATTTAGTAAACAAGTGCTTTTGAGATGTTTTTATACTTCATCTACCCGATTTATAATGCGTTTTGATTAAATTTAAACTGGTAAAAGTATTTTATTAATATAACAATGATTGTCATTTAAAAATTAAGATATAAACAAACCCGTTCATCAGTGTTGGCCATGTGACTTTGACAGCCGCGTAGAATTGGAGTAGGTCAATGTTGGGTAAATGCGCAGAAGACAATACGCGGTCTAGAGGCTGTTCACGATAAAGTGAGCAGTTTTTCAGGCCCTTCCACTAATAAATATATCTTATTGCAGCCTCAAGCATTACATTTTGATGGTGGTGAAATGTATGCACTGTGTTTATTGGTCACATTGCAATGTTTATATTAAAAAGCAGCATGATGATGGAAATTGGATGAAAGGAAAAATTTATAAGGGCCTTAAAAAGTGCTCACTTTACCGTGAACAGCCTATACCTCATCTTTAGTCTATGGGTTCAATCCCCACCCGAGACACTGCCGTATTTGCGTATCTGGGGATCGTGCCGGACGATGCCTCTGGTCACCGGGTTTTCTTTGGACTCTCCCGTTTCCCCCGCCCTTTCATTCCGGCGCTGCTCCATACCTCAATCACCCTCATCGGCTGTGAAGACCTCGATGTTAAGAGCCACCCAAATCTCTTCAATCTTCACTCGAGAAGGACGCAATATGACTTTATTTACGGGGGTGAACTCGGTTTCCAGGGGGTTCGGAACCAGTTAAATGCTGTTCACGATAAAGTGAGCACTTTTGAAATCAACCTCAGAAAAAGTCACTGCTGCTACCTGCAAATATATTAACAAGCGCACTGAGTGGCATGCGCCCAGTAAAGTTGGTAACGATGGATAGGAAAGTAGTTCCATATATTAACGTCGAATATAAGGTGTTAGGTAACCATTTGTGATAAATTATTTCTGTCACTTTCTGTTTTTTTTTTTTTTAATGCGTCGAAGTGTAAAAATTACCAGGTTTCAAAAATATTTACTTTTCTTATAATTCTACAGTTTCCCTTGATTAATGTTGCTTATCGTCGTCGCTGCAATCGTTTGCAAGAAATAAACCTCGCGTTTCATGTCGACAGTTGTCAGCTAAAAACTAATAAATGAAGCGAAGTTGTGGCAGTTCGATAAAGTTTGGGAAGCTATTATTTAGGAAATGTAGAGCTGGAAATTTCGATACACCTTCTGATATATAACCTTTTTTGTGAAAAATCGATACATCCAAAATGGCGGGTGCGAATCTGGCTTAATCCGTTCAGTCCCTGTGTCCATTATCGAGGACATGTTGCACACGAAGTATTGTTATGGTCGGCACTGTACACGACAATAAATCAGTTGCCGGTGTTTTGGACGTCTTACTTCCGAGTAATCTGATTGGTTGAAGTAACTGCTTCTCTAATTTGTGAATGGTTAGCGCTAGTGACGTCACCAGTACGTTGTTCAATGGTTGCGAGAAGTCAGCTCGACGCTACATAGTACACCACCCACCAACAAATATTGATTGCAACACCTGAGCTCGTAAACTTATTAGTAGGGATAGGAACATTTCGCGAGTTCAATTATCTGCATGTTAGACTCCACAATCCTTTGTATAGTCGAACCTCAGATGTTTTTTCATTGGCTGTTGCCCCAGTGTTACCCAACATTTGACAGTGCTGGATTCGCTTTTTGTTCCCTTGCGAGTCGGCTATTGGCGCGGAGTCGTCCAGGGCGTGTATGATAAACTGTGATTAAATGGCAAAAGTGACGTCAGTGTACGCGCGTTTGAAATCTATCTAGTCCTTAAATGAATTCGCGAATTTTTCCTATCCCCACTTATTAGTGACTGACGGGTTAACATTGCTTCCCCATTGCAAACTCCGTGGTTGTACGTTTGGTATGCAGGGTCCTTAATCTCGGCTCATCGCGTCTGTGTATAATTACTTTCTCTGTGGTGATATTTCACGCAGACTGGCAGCAAAGATCTTGCCGCGCTGACCTGCAACAGCTGCGCATGCGCGGGATAATTAGCGAAATGCGCGGACTATGTCCGCCAGTAGTAGGGGGGGGGGGGGGGGAGAGAAATGACGAGAGTGGCGGGAGGCAAGTTGAGCCGAGCACACCAGCTTGTAATTACCGCGCTACTGCCGCCGCCACAGCCACGGTGACAAGACAAAATGAACTTCCGGCGCACGTGCACTGGACACCGGAAACACAAGTGGCAGGGTGCCGGACCCCAGGCTGGTCAGCCGCCCATTTTAATTATCCCACCACGTCATTAGCAGCGGCCGGGTGATCACTAGGGACAGGTGTTTTTAGCGAAAATATTTAAGGCCTTGCTGGACTTCAATATCCTACGCCCAGAACCATGCAACGTTCTTTGGCTATTGCGACCGCGTGTCTACGTGAGAAGATAAACGTTCTTATTGCACTGGGCCAGTCGTAATTAGGTACTCCGATACTGAACGTCCATCATTCTCAGACAGACACTTGAGGTGCGTAACATTTAAAACCATCCAACCACAAACGTGCGTATGAACAAACAAGTCTTTTAGAGTACAGCAGGTCTTGACATCTTTTCGCGAAAAACACCTGCCCCTAGTGATAACGGCATACGGCAAATGAAGACCTGTAGTGCAATAATTCTCGGGAAATAAAATTGAAAACAGAATTATAACTATTGGCTGTTCACAGTAAAACGAGCACTTAGTGAAGCCCTCTCATTTGGAATAACAGTTAATAAATATATTTTATTGTAACCCTAGACGTTAACTTTCGAGTCCGGTGAAATATATACACTGTGTTTATTATTTACATGGCTATATTTATTTTAAATGCGGCGTAAATATAACAAATTGCTGAGAGGAAAAAAAGTAACTAGGGCCTCAAAAGTGTGCACTTAACCGTGAACAGCCTATACATGCGAAATGTCTAGGTGCGCTGTGAGGGCAAGCTGTAACGTCTCATTGGACGCTGCACTTTTGTTTCTCTATGCCTTTGCTTCACTTGTCCACACAGAAGTCAGCAGGCGTACTGGACAAATGCATGGCTTGCTGAGTTCGAGCGCGTGGTCATCTTCATGTGAACCTATAACACTAGAGACACTAAGAGATGAGTGGATAGTGTACATCAGTTCATCGCGCTTATTCGCGTATTTTATGGTCGAGCAGTGATATACAGAATGTTCCCGGCATAGACGACTCTACACTACACTAAGAATTTAATGATTGTAAGTGTCCTTAGGAAGTAATAATATTCGTAGGAATGGTAGCTGACAAGTGGGGTCACATAACCAAACATCATTCATGCTATTGTCATTACAGCGATCTGGAAAATAAAAACAATAGCATGAATGATGTTTGGTTATGTGACTCCACTTGTCAGCTACCATTTCTACAACTATTATTACTTCCCTGGGACACTTCTTTCGTCGCAATCATTAAATTCTTCGTGTAGTGTAGAGTAGGTCCATACATTCGGAACAAAATTCGTAACAGTTAAACGGTCCAGAATCGGACCACATATGTATTGGTTATTTTGGTTGGTCTTGGGGCCCCTCTATCATCTGCCTCTATTTGGACATCTATGTCCGGAACATCCTGTATATTCTCTCGTGTGTTCCTTGCTTACTAGACTAACGAATACAATTCAATAAGAAATTTCGCGCATTCGTTTGTTAACATGCTAAACCCCACAATCTTTTGTATGGTCGAGCCTGAGTTATGTATAGATGTTTATTGGCTGATGCCCCAGTTTTACTCCAGGCCAGTCCTTTTTTACTTCCAGATTAGTTATTGGCTTAAATTCGTTCGGGGCGTGTCTTACAAACTGCGGTCAAATTGGAAAACAACGTCAAACGTACGTGTGTTTCAAATTTAACGTGTCCGTCAAAATTAATTCGCCAAATTTAAGGATCTCTATCAATAAGCAGAGACCTGCAAAATTAGCGTTATTATTTAGCGGCAGACTGAACTCCAAGTTACTATGCAAGTTCTGCCTGTCACAGGCTGGCTGTACAGTATGTCTGACACGTCTCGCTATAATCTTGAGAGTATAACGTAGCTTCAGCGATGACTGGCCAACCTTCTTTAACGAAGTCAAACAGGTAAGTGACTCCACTTATAGGTTAGCGGCCTATTAAACCACTAACGGTGCTCACTTATGTACAAGGCAGTGCAGTTTATCATGCCACCGAAAAATAACACGAATTTTGCAAGTCAAAACTGTACAAGTTAAACTGCAACCCAATTAACACGGGAGTATCTGCTTCTATTGGACCACAGTTTGTTAGACACACCCTGAATCACGTTCAACCAATAACGAGCCTGCTAAGAAAACGAGGACGGAATCACGTGCTACCTGTTCTGGAGTTAAAATCGAGCAACAGCCAGTGAACAACTAAAAGAAGCTCGAATACGCAGAGGATTGTGGAGTCTAGCTTGTTGCAGAATGAATCCGCGAAATTAATAAGGTATGTAGGTGTACAACACTTCAACGCGCAATTAAGTTATATTGTTAAATCTCTACCCGTAGAGCATATGGGCACAATGCTGGATGTGTTCATTTCTCCACTTCAACTGTATGTACATTTCCTGCGCTTCTCTGTTTACATACACATGTCCTCTTCTTTCCCAAATCCTTCTGTTGAAGTGCGATATGCTTCCTCCCCGTACCACCGAATAAAAGGAAACTTTTTTTATTGTGTTATGCTGTTGACGGGAAACTGAACAATTTTGAAAGCCCTTCCACAGAGGTAGTTCCATACACACTTGATTATTCTTCCGCCATATGTAAAATTAACATTGTCATGGGCCTCAGCACTTTGTTCGTGCATCAGTCAAGAGAAGCTACTAAATTATTAGAAAAGTAAATATTTCACAAATTTTCTAATTCTTGCATTTATAGGAATTAAAAAAAAACTAAAGAGATTATTTTAATATTCGCAAATTTTTACCTCTAGAACTTTTTAAATTCAACATTAAGACATGGGTATATTTCTCCTTCATTGTTACCAACATTACTGAGTGCTTACCAATCAGTGAGCCAGTGAAAATACATGCAGGTATTGGCAGTGATATTGTTCAAATATTGAATTCAAAAATGCTTAACACACTGAGGTCTGCACACATTTACTGGCACTTAAAATATATTAGAAGTGAATCACCTATATCCACTACTGCAAGAACACCGGTTCTGTTGGTGTCTGTGTTAGAACTCACCATCGTCCTATTGGTCCATACCACACCGGACACTACCTTGTACTTCACAGCGTTCATTATTGAACGGTCATCAACCAATGGAGGGCAGAGCTGATATTGACCCAATCACATGTCCTTCATCGTACGAAGGCATTTACAGTCAATAGTGTCCTTTTGAGTGACTATAAAAAATAAATTATATGGTTAGCAATATCATTGTTACTACGCTGTGGTGTTCTTGTGGGGTCGTGTTAAACACTAGCCGATCAAATACTACTCATCCATGCTAGTTTTGTTCTGAACGATAGTAAAATTTCCAAATTAACTCCGCTTGAGCTACACTCGAGCATAGTTTACAAAAGTGTTAAAAATAACCGTCAACAGCCTATAGTCATTCAGCTGGATGAGCACGTTAACTAACCAAAGTAAATTAATGGAGAAACAACAAACCGTGTAAATGTAAAGTTAGATGAGAATCTTCTTCGCTAAGACTGCCTTTTTATTATTTCAAGTGACTCAAGGCAGCCTGTAGATCTTAAACACGCATTCCCTGCGGCATCCGGCTGCAATGCTCCACAGAACACGCCGTCTTCACAAAGGTGCCAACAATCTCGCGATCACCGACGGCCGACAGGCGTCGTGCGATGGTTTTAGCTGGTGAATCTCGGAGCACGCGCATTGTTGAATACAGTATGTTTCAGACCTGTCGTCCTGGTTTCTCGGTCCAAATGCACTCTCGCTCTGGTAACCACCAGCCTCGATTTCAGCGTGGAGCCTCAACTGAAATATGATATGGCGACTGCGCCATAGACTAAAGACAAGGTAGACCGATTTTCCGTCTTGTGTGCGAGTACCCAATATTGTCCGACCCCACACCAACACAACTTTCAAAGTCACATGGTCAACTGTGATGAAAGTGTTTGTTGATATTTAGACACACGGGAATTTAGCGGATTCAATTGAGGGCAAGTTAAACTGCAACCCAATATACATGGGAGTATCTGTTTCTATTGGACCATAGTTTGTTATAGACACACAGGATTGTTTACTTGATGTAAGAAGAATGCAAAAACATGCGTGCAGTGCATAGCAAACAAATGACTGGAGTGCGACAGTTGAACTCGGGAATGAATGTGCGATGAGCGGGTAGAGTACTATGGGGCCTTGTTGCACGCGCCTCGGCCTGCCATTTAGGGGGGCGGCTGGCCCGCATGGTTCGAGAAACCCTTTGATGCGGCCGCCTCACGCAAGACACGAACATCTCATCTCACCAGGACGCCTTCTCGCCAAGCCGTTGTTTGTGTTCCTAATGCGAGTATGCCCGCTCCTAATGACCCTCGGCAAACAACAACCACACTCCCTGCCGGCCCTTATCTCCACCTTCTTTCTCCACTACGCACATCAACACTGCGCCGACCATGCGGTACATTCGAGGTATACGCTATTCACGGTAAAGTGAGCACTTTTGGAAAAGCCCTTCATTTGGAATCATAGTCAATAAATATACTTTTCTGTAGCCTCAGGCGTTAACTTCCGAATGCAGTGGAATATACTCTCTGTGTTTATTACTTGCATGGCAATATTTATTTTTAAAATGTGTTTAAAGGATAAAAAATGGCTGGAAGGATAAAGTAACTAGGGTATCAAAAGTGCTCACTTTACCGTGAACAGCCGATACACAGTTTTTCAAACCATATTCCTATTGGCGCTCTTAGTTTACTAATTGGTAGGGATTTGAAAAATTCGCGAATCCACTTACAGACAAGATAGATTTCAAATGCGTGTACACTGACGTCACCTTTGCAATTGGATCAGAGTTTATTAGACACGCCCTGGAAGAATCTGCGCCAATAGCCGACTTGCAAGGGAACAAGAAGCGAATCTCGCATTGTGAAATGTGGGGTAACACTGGGTAAACAGCCAATGAACAAACATCTGAAGTTCGACTATACAAAGAATTGTGGAGTCTAGCATGCAGGTCATTGAACTCGCGAAATGTTCCTATCCTTACTAATTGGCCACGTGGTCTGTTTTCGTATACTATAATTTGACGTATTTGGTAGTTTAGTATTTAGTTTTTACTATGTAACGAAATATACAAAATACTAATTTACCGGGACAGCGGTGGTGTAGTGGATAGAATACTCTCTTTCACCCAGGCGAACCAGGGAATCGTGCCGGACGATGATGCTGGTAGGCGGGTTTTCTCGGGCGTTTCCCGTTTTCCCCCTCCCTTTTATTCCGGCGCCGCTCTATACTCACCTCGTTTCACCCTCATCGGCTCTCAAGAAAGCCAAATCTTTTCACTCACTTCACTTCCCTAATTTACCAAATCAGCATTCACGGCCATATTTGTTTCAACATATACAGCGAAGAAAAGTACCGGACATAGCTTCATATTATCCACGTGCGTCATTTTTTTAATTAATTTACATAATTAAGAGCTATATATATGTGTGTGAGTAGATAACTGTACGCATGGGGTTAATAGCAATGGCTACAGCCACAAAAAAAGAAAAATAAGTTTACCTTTGAGCTACTCCTGTGGTTGAACTGTAGTTATACACTACTTGAACTCTTGAGAAATTCCACAATAATATCGGCAGATCATTGGCAGCTTACAGACTACTGTAGGGAAAACAGCTTATTGCAGAAGCTTTTGCTTATAATCAAATGTCAGCGTGTCGAATATTGAGAAGAGTAGAGAAAGGACTACCATGTAAGGAACTCGGTAGTTTCTGACGCTTGTGGTAATTGACACTAATGGGCACATCCTTGCTTGACTGAGGGAATATTTATGTATGTTCGCTATTAACGACACGCGTTAAAAATTCCGGTGTTAGTGAAACAACTAGCCTATTGAAGAACCTAACCCACGTGGTAGGATTTATTGTTAATTCCATTCGTGTTAACCACTGACTTTTATATAGAGTGAAATCATTTGTTAACGCCAATAACTTAAGCGAGAAAATTAATAAACAATGACACGTGACACAATTGCTTAGCCTCACCTTAGTCGAGATGGTGTCTGATTGTCTTGACGTCTTCCATGGAAGGAGACAGCGTATACGTAATGCACAAATTAGTGAACCCGGCTTGTCTCGAAGAAACTTCAAGAATAAATGTCATTTCACACGATCAATTTTTGCTCCAAATGAAATACGCCTGTCATCGAATGTAATTTCCTGTTCGTCAGTTGGACATCAAAATACCAGCTATTTGATTTTACGAGATTTTTTGTACACTTTCTATATTTTCAGAATATCACTATTGACAACTGTGAAATGAAGCATTAGAACACAGTACAGGCGCGTCTCACTCAATGTCAAATGGAGATTTTTATAACAATTTATAGACAGATAAGGAAAAATGTTACAAGTAATAATGTTTGTGTTTAACTTCGTAATTTTGTATGGTATTAGGATTATAGCTACCTAAAATTTTAAATTGTGCAATCATTAATACGTTGGCTTTGTTGAAAATAAGTGAAATATATTTCAATTAATTTCTTCACAATTTACCGAAGTACTTTAATTGAATTTTGCACGAAACGTTTTCTGAATTAAAAAAATTATATTCAGACTGTCGTCTTCAATTAGTATTTCATAGCGTGAAACTGCCTGGAGGCGGGGGTCAACTTTATTCCATTTCGTAAGCGAACAAGCGCCTTAACTGAGCGGGACGTTGATGAAGTTATACTGCCGATAATTAAACCTGGCGACCCTACCTGATAGCTGGTCACGTATTTAAAGGTCAGACTCGAGAATGCAAATTACGAAATGGATTCGTTACTCGTAAGTGACTTTCAGTGAGTTGTTGCCCGATAAATAACTCAAACAGACTAACTTATTTAGATGGTGGCAGTGTTTCGGAAATGCTTCACAGATCGCTTGCTTCTTACCCTTAGATTGCAGTGGGTCGCCAAAAAAACCTATATTTTAGAGACCTGGAGAATTCGGTGATTCATTTTGGTTCAAGCTAGAATCTAAAAACTCGTTTGTTCACGTCACTATTGCAATTGATTCACGCCTTTTTTTATCACTTCCTGGAGAACCCTGAACCAATAAGAAAATTGCAACAAAACGCAGGGCCAACTATCGCCTTCGTTGTTAGAGCAAGAAACCAATGATTAATTTTATATGCATCATTGTACACAAGACTGTGGAGTCTAGCCTACATCTAATTGAACTTGCAAATTTTTCCGGTCTCTAGCTATTTTATATCTATACACTACTATAAAAAGTGACAGTTTAATTTTGTATGTATGTCCACATTATTTGAACACAAAGCGATTTCTTGATTTCTGTTTAACTCACTCAGACCTAGTGTACATAATTGTGTACATTACGTACATGTAGGTAATTTTAGGCCTGTACTGCACACTGCAAAGCTCAATGACCTGTGGGTAAATGATTCGCAAACCGTCTTAATGGTTTGGGTCATAATTGGTTCATATTACTGTAGCCGAACTTACGGCCTACAGCTTATTGGCTGTGACAATGAAACAAGTGTTGTGCCGACTTAAGTACAACGCGCATCATAAAATTTCGTGTTCGCAACACCTGAAACTGTAGATTATAGCAGGTCTGAAAGCGTTAACCGGTATCCGAGTGTGCCATTGTATTTTACTGCAATCGAAGAGTGAGAAACAGTATATATAAATTCTTATTGGCTGAATTATCAGATCCGTATTCCCAAGGCAATGACATTTACATATTCTAAATGCATAGTTGTGAGGAAAGAGAACTGTATGAGGTAACCTACCCCCCCCCCCCCAATTTTTTTCCATTCCATCCTTCCACGCAATGCCTCGGACACTATCAATGGGCTTAGTTGGACATATGTAGGATTTTGCTTCTGTAAATGAGATCGTACTGGCTTCTGTACGCGGAACAGCAAATTTTGGCCTTCGTGTGTCCGTAACACAGGAGTCCATGTTATGTACTTTACTTCTGATTTTGAAGCAATGACATTTAATTTTTTGCTGTGGGAAAATCTGTTAATTGTGTTGCAGGCCTCTTCTTGAATCTTATTTACAGTAAGTCATGTAATATTTCTTAACATCCATTTTGCAAGTATCGTGCACGTAGTGATAAAATATTTCCCCTAACTTTCCTGAATAAAAATACCCAGTGATCCTCGAAAATCATAAATATATTAATTAGCAGAGTCACGAGTATTTCGCGAATTCATTCGGAGGCGAAGTAGACTCCTTTAGACACGCCTCGTTTAACTGTGAGCCAGTAATAAGCAGGAAGCAGTAGTGTGAGTGAGTGTTTAACAGTTCCGTACACATGCCTCACTTGGTGACAGCATAAGCTAACGATAATGTCTCGAGTGTATAGAGGACTGTTCAGCCTAGCTTAATGCCAACTCAATCCGAGAAATACTTGGGGCTCTAATTATTAGAGGAAACTTTGCGCGTGCTTTAACATTTAAATAAGCGTTACTCTAAGGAATAAGGTACAGAGATGAAATCACACGTGATTTGAAGTTACCTTTACTTACACGCTTCGTTTCAGATTCATCACTAGGAATGTTACTATTTTATCAAGTTGAATACCATAAGATTTTTTGCAAAAAAATCGGAGTACACGGTAGACTTCAATACTATGTATACACCTCAGCTGTAGTTATAACTCCATTGGCTGCTGGTGCCGTTTCCGCATTTGACCGAGCCGCTGCGGATGAACTCCGGCATTGACCCTTAGTGATTCGTGCGCAAACAGTGAAGACGGACTAGAACGTGATTAAGTCAATCAAAAAAGCTGTCCGGAACGACTTGAACTCTATCTTGTCTCGAAATATTTTTATGAAATATCACCGCCCGTAACCATTAGTGATACTGTGTTATATATAGTTTTAGTGGTTATACACTCATGCTAACTTCTTCACGCGATAGAATTTTAATTTATTTTTACACTCATCTAGTTTTACGATCTGAGAAAATCTTATTTATTATACAACCTATAAAGTTCACAACAAAGTAATAAATCGTGTTGTGAACATTTTTGTCAACTCTTAAAATTGTTGGTGTATTAAATGATCCGTAATTAAAAAGTGAATATATTTTAGCATACTAACATAAAAAAGGTCAGATCCAGCTCAATATCAACTGCGGCGAGTACTATAAACACGAAAGAGAGCCGAGCAAGTATAGAACCTTGTTTACCTGCCACGTACACCTACATACACAAATGTGTAGGAATGTGTGTTTTTGAGGAGAGTTAGAAGGAACACGGTGTAAACAGATTGCCCGACATTTGATAGTAGTGAGTTGGTTTCAATAATTTTCACTTGAAATCAGGAGAACATATATTCTACAAGTTTGTCGAAATGGGAAACAGGATCAGTGACTGCAGTAGATATATTTGGCACAGAATATGTTACGATTGGGAGCATAAATGAGTTTATCTACGAATAAGCCGCCTGATGAATTTTTCTAAGATGCGGAATAAGATTTAACACCATTACTTCCCTCCTTCCTTGTTCATCACTTCCTTCGTTCCGGTCTTCATTCATATGCCCTTTCTTCACTTCCTTCATTCATTCATTCCTTTGTTCCTTCATTCCTCCAATTCATTTCGTTCCTCAATCCTCTTTTCCTAATTTCCTTCATTCATTCATTCTTTTAGTCATCAATTCCTTCTTTCCTCTCCTCACTTTAAACATCAATGCGTTCCTATCGTTTTACGACTATAATCCATTCACGGTTACTTCACACTTTTCTGAAGCTCTGCCAAAGTTCTACTTCCAGGATATTCCTCCGCCTCATACTAACAAAGCTCAACTAAGTCAAGAGACTTACACAATGCACCGAATTCGCGCGTACTCTGTCGTGAACATGAGAACTATTTCTTACTAGGCGCTACCAACACACGTTTTCTCACTGCTTGTATTGATATTTATTGTTAATTAAATATTATAATTTATAAATAGAATACAGCTAAAACTTCAATTTAACGATAAATAAGGTACTTTCATGTTAACCGAGGTATAAAACGCTTGTGATACATGGCATATTTAGGAAAGAATCAAACACGGCATGCGTGGGGGTGATATTTCAAAGGGTTCGGTTCAAAACGTGTGAAAAAATTCCCAAATTAACTATAAATAAATTCTTTCTAAATTTATTATAAATTTTAAAGATAACCGTTTCTTAAAAAAAGTACTTTACGCGACATTTCTTAACTAATGCTTAAAAAAAAAAAAACACTGCCAGTAATTAAATTTCTTAACGTGGCAGTATTCTCTGCGCAAGTTGCGCTCAATATTTTTTTTTGAAAGTTATTTTTGAAAACTGATGCACTGAGAAGGGATTCCTTTACAATTTATGTCTCATTTAATCTTCGTGGCTGAATGGTTGGTAAGTGCAGAAGACGCAAGCCAGTGCACCGCAGCTTCATGCCAAACTAGAGCGCTACGTCATTGTACTTGTAGAGCGGCGTGTGACTCGACAGACATCTGCCAAAGAGAGCTTGCAAGTCGTGATAGTCACGCTTCTCGAGAGGCTGCAGCTGGTTAATGGACCCGGACGCTGCCGATCAAGACGAACGGGGTTCAAGACTCCGCTGGGTCGAGTGTTCTCACTGCTGAGCTCTGTGAGGACGTGCCGGGCCGGGTGAATTAGTATGCGGGGTAGCACCCCTGGAAGTCGTTAAGCGTTTAGAATAAGTAATAATTAAGACTACGTAAAGTGTAAACACGGCACACCAAGATGTCACGCCAGCTTGCATACTGAGAGAATCGTACCTACCTCCTCTCTGTGCCCTACGTATTTTACGCTGGTATGAAGCACTGTTTTAAAAAAAATTCCTTCGATTTACGGAAAAGTGCTGGTACAAATTTATCCAGAAGTGTCCGTAAACTCTCCGTAAAATTACGAACACATTGATTTTCAGAAACGGACTTTCCGTACGTTTCACGGAACCTCTCCGTTAATTTCCAAGTTAGTTTCCTGTACTTTCCGTTTAAAATAAAAAGAGATAATGAAAATGTCTTTAATTTTCGTTATGTGGGTGTTTTACTGTGTATAAAAATGATATTAAAAAAGTCAAAATATTTTGAACTTAACCGAGGTTTGAACCCAAGTCAAAAAATTACCGATTACCAGTTCACGACTCTAACAATTTTTTTTTTTTTTAACCTTCGTTTGACGTTGTGACATTTTTGACGTTGACGAAGCTCTAGTGAGACCGACTTGTTGACGGATTCCCAGTGCGACAATCGAACTGAGAATCTGCCGCGTCGAAGTCACCGGGGCGCGAACCCGCGACTCTCCTGCCACAGGTCGGCCACCCTACCCCTGAGCTATGATGGCAGGGCTCCATTCACCTACAACTCTTATTTTAAAATTGTTTTATAAATTTTATATTTATATTCAAACAACAAAAGCAAAAAATTCAGTTTCTATTAAATTTAGTGTATTTTTAGTGTTGCCAAATGTTACAGTGGCGAAGAAAGCTTCGTGTAGAATCGGCATTGTTCGTCCCCGTAACTCGAAGCCAAACGGGGAATATGGATACTTTCCGTATTCTGTATTTACGGACTTAACTCCATTCTTCGTACCGGATGAGGTGGTGCGGCGATAAATATTCGGGCTCTCATTTTGGGTTCGGGAGGATCTGGATTCGATTCTCGGTCAGACCTTCTTGATGTCCTTTGTTCTTGGCTTCCGAAATTACTCACGGATAAAGCTGGGACTCTTACATTTCTACAGTCCTCGGCCGTTATCTTCCCCGTTCCTGCTTGTCTGAGCAACTTGCTCCATCTCTAATGACCTCGTTGTCGACGAGACTTAAAGCGCCACTTACCAACCTACTTTCACCCATTGGCAGGAAATAAAATTTAACTACCACAAGTTTTTCTTGCCTAATGCAGGGTCAACGTAGATTAGATGAGAGGAACATGAGCGTAAGTTAAATTAATTTGGTCCACGTAAGATCACGGTAGTGAGAACTGAAATTTGGTCTTTATTCCGCCAAACGAAGCTCTCGAGTTACAGAATCGCAACATATCTAGCATGACAACACCCACCCACTGTGGCGAAAGTATATTTGCTGAATATATTTACGTTCACATTATCCAAACAGCGATAGTAGTCTACATTAACCCATTCGGACCCAGTGTACACAATTGTGTACATTACGCACGTGTAGGTAATTTTTGGTCTGTGCTGCACACTGCCAAGCTCAATGACCAACGATCTTACCTGTGGATAAATGAATAACAAACCATCTTACTGGTCTAGGTCATAATTGGTTCAAATAACTGTAGCCGAAATTATTGCTCTCATATCATTGGCTGTGACAACGTAAAAGGTGTTGTGTTGACTTAAGTATGGCACACATCATACAATTTTGACACCGAATCCGTAAATTAAAGCGGGTCTGAAAAGGTTAAATGTAGAGCTGGGTACGTCCTATTAAACAAATATTCACCAATACTATTTACTTTTCCAGTCCAGTTTCCAGCAGACTTTTGAAATTGGGTCTCTATAGTCCATTCACGGTTACTCCCAACTTTTCTGAAGCGCTGCTAAAGTTTTACTTGCAGAATATTCCTCCGCCTCTTGCAAACAAAGCTTAACCGATTGTAGAAATTCACACTGCAGAGACAACACACCACATTCGTGCGCACTTAGTATAACAATATTTTGAATGAGAACTATTTCTTACTAGGCACTGCCAACACACCTATTGTCTCATCATATTTTTCATATTAATTATACATGAAATATTAAGATATATGGATGAAATATAAGTAAATGTATGGAACGCTTGTGATACATGACACGTCCAGGAAACCACAAAACACGCCATACATGGGGTGGCTTTTCAAAAGTTCGATTAAAAAAGTGTGAAGAAACCATGAAATGACTATAGTTTGAATTTAGTTTCAAACTGTACTCCTCTCCACCCTCCCCAAGAAAACTATTCTAGCACCACTAGAGACTTAGCCCATTCAGACCCAATGTACACAACTGTGTACATAAAGCGCACATGACCGTTATTTTTGGATGGTACTGTACTTTGTGAGGCTTAGTGGCCAACGCTCTTCTCTATGAAGAACTGATTCGAAAACAATGTTATTGGTCTAAGTTATGATTGGTTCACATTACTATAGCCTGGCACAAAGCCTGCAGCTCATTAGTCGTGATAACGGAACAAGTGTTTTGTCGACTTTAAGTAGAGCGAGATCATAAAATTTCTTGTTTGCAACACCTGAAACAGAAATGAATGTGGGTCTGAAAGGGTTAAGATTCTAGTATGTGAGAGAGATCCTTGCGGGTATGTAGGAACCAAAAGGAGGTAAGTGGCATTTTACGACGTCGCAGACCAAATATTTGTCCCGAAATATGACGTCATTGGCACGCACGCACGCACGCGCACTCCTCTTCTGGAAGCCGGCGCGCGTGAACACACACACACGCGCGCGCCGCGTAAAGTGGCCATCAACAATTTCCACAGGCGATTACACGCTGGATGAAGGACCCAATGACCGCTCGCGAGGATCTCTCCGTGAATACTGATGGGACAGGCTCGCGGGCCCGCATTGTATCTATAGAACATAGGAGCCGGGAAACTGTTCCTGTGTGGCCGCCACCATCTTCATCACGATCGTCATACGAACTTAGCCGTAAGGGTGGGTTTACGATTAAAGACTGAAGAATTAAGAATTGTACTTAATGACGCGATAAGCACACGGAAAATGAACAATAAGAAGTTTTACAGTTTATGATTGAATTATCAACTGTTAAGTCTAGCCAATCAGAATCGTATAAGAAGAAAGCAGCCGACATAACCTGGAGAATGGACAACAGTGAAAATTATTCACATATCTTTAATTATTTCTGATTATTGCTTGTGTAAACGTTTTGAAAAACTCGTGACATCTTATAGGATGGAAAGTCGATGCCAACATTGGGCATTTGCATCAATAAATCAGAAAAGGTTAATTAAAGCGATTTCAATAACCTCTTCCAATAAATATAATATGACCATGAATAGTTCATTAAATTAAGAGGATACTATCTCTCGATTAAAATAGTTACTTTTATACGATTTCAAAATATGATATAACCTAAATATAAGATGTAAATAAATTTTCCCGCCAAAAGCAAATGTCACTCGGCCGTCTTGACTTGTACTTAAGATATAAAATACAACTATATCTTAAGTCACGCCAAGATCGCACACGACACGTCAAGACCCACACACGACAGTCATAAAAAAATACCTTTGAATACATTGAATCATATCTTAAGCACACGGCACACTTATTCTGTTAAATCAATCGTAAACCCACCTTAAGATTTCCACGCGGGTGTCCTGGTTTTTAAGTGTCTCAGAAACAGGTTGAGATATTGGCAATTTGGGAGTGTAGTGGAAAGATTTGGGCGGCTCATAAACCTCGATGTCTTGAGAGCCGATGAGGGTGAAACGGGGGGAGTATGGAGCAACGCAGGAATGCAAGGGCGGGGGGAAACGGGTGATCCCCGAGAAAACCGGCACGACTTCCACATGAGAAAATCCGGGAGCGACCCCGCCTAGGTGGGATGTGAATAGTCTGACCACTAGACCACCGCGGCCCGGAAACTTCGGCTTGCTGTCTTTTTTCACGGGTACTTTCCTCTGATACGTATTTGTGCGAGTATGACGAAGTCACGCTGACGTGGGCACTCCGAGAGGATGTCCATCTTTCCACCATCCGAACATCCCACTGCACGTCGGTATAGGCACGACACGCTTGCCCCAGAAAGTTTTCTCATTATCATGATGGAGGAGCGTCTTTGTCGCGTAATGTAGTTCAAATTACCATCGCGGAAATGCCAAGCCTTTCCTAAGAACTAGCCCACTGCGGGGAACATCTGTTTCCACTGCCCATCCCTTCCTACTCCATACACCGATTGCTGGGTCGGCCCCTTTTGAGCCCCTCGTACACTGACGAGGAGGCCGCCTCGACGGGTCGTCAATGACATGTCTGTCGGACACCACAACCCGCTGTTTGACTGTCACCCCAACGGCGAAGTGATTGCCATGCACGATGCAGTGGAAAGACAGTTTTACACAGGCACTTGTATTTCCAATTAGGGCTGCGCTTTCCACCGAATGTCGCAAGCCTCGGCTTGAAGCTGAAGTTATCCTTATTTGGGAGGACGCTGTACATTGGCTACATCCTTCGCTATTCAGCACAGAAGCCTGTATAGCGATGTTTCGAGTTCCCAAAGCACAGTAGCAACGGACGTCAGATGCCCAATCGTTTCTATGTGCGATAGTGAACTAGCACATATCGCGTTTTGTCGTACAGCACGCAACCAGGGTAGTCCATACATTTAACAAACAGGATGTCTGCAACAAAGAAGATCAGTGCAGTCTGCATATAATCAAGAAGTTACATATTTATAATAAGCAATATTTATTTAAAGTTTTTTATTCTCGAATCCACTTGAGAGGGAATTTGCAAAATCGCTCAAGTAGATTTTTGTTACACATTCTATTTGGAGTTTAAAGATTTCAACTTCACGTCGATGGAAGCAGATATCGACAAAATCTGTACATTAACCCCTTTCCACATTGTCTCGAGTGTACTAGTTTATTTATGAGATGGTGTAGAAAATCATGATAAGTGCTGTGCGTGGTTAAGACACCAGCATCAATACGGACATAATTATTTTCATGTTGGTAATACTTCTAGCCGCTGCTTGTGCAACAGAACTGCAATAACCCGCCCTTCTCATGTGCTCCATTGTGTAGTTGCTGTCATATGAAAACAAGCACCTGTCAAACCGAAAAGTCCTTCTCTTGAGCAGTTGAAATGAAAATTAACACTGAACGTGAAGGGGATAGTATTTTTGCTGTTATTTCGACAGATAAAGATCGAAATACGAGATGAATTTCAGACTTCTTACCCCCTACCCCTCCTTCACACATCACATTGATCTTTGCACTGCGCAGTGCTGAGCTCTACTAGATGGAGGCTCTTAGGTGTGTTATGGCCTTGATGATAGCTAATCAGAAATGCCATCGTAAAATAAGAATTACGACTGTTTACGTTGTTACGCAAGACTTTCGTGATAAGAGAGCATAACGTGCCGAGTACAATTCCCATTGAAGATCGCACTACAATGGTTCTGTGCCCATGGTTGTTTCTTGCGAGCTTCTGGGCTTTTATTGCTACGTAAATACATGCGTCCCCACGTATCATCCCACCTCATTCGCATTACAAGGCACGTTGTGTCACCTTACAAGCGATCACCTTAGCTATAAAGTTCTGAAGTAAGCCTACTGCCCTCGAGTTATAATAGTTATTTAAATAGCAGCGAAGGGACAAAATTACAGCCTATGTAATACAGCTAATAGAAATTGCTGTTGTTACTAATTGAGTAATTTAGGGATTTTTGCTCCACCAAAAAGCAGTAGCAGTCACTGAAACTCAAGTCGTTGAGAAACGACTTACCGCGATGCGACAATCGATTAAACAACTATTTTTCGTAAACGAATTATTGAAAATTGATGTTAAGTATAGCATCCTACGGTCAACTTCCTGTTGCTGAAATTGAAAACATTTTCTACGAGCGATAAACGTAGGCGTATTGGTTCAATCGACTGATCGCCAAACTACCGCCCGACGAAAGATTTTCCCTTAAGTTTATTTTAGATGAAACGATTTAAGTTCTACCGCCTGTCGGTGAAATGCCAGTGGTTGAAGTTAAATATATTTCCCACGGAATAAAAACATGAACGTGTTAGATGAAACGACTGTCGGAGTAACGAAGATAATTGTCCTGTAGTAAAAAACAAAAAAATGTGACTATATACATGCCACGTCTATAATTTGCTTGGTTATAATTCAAATTATTCGCCTTTTCTTAACACTGGTACATTGAACTTCCCACGAAATAATGTATCATTACTAAACATTCACTTATTTCCTACACGAGAAAAGAATGCATTTCAAGGTTTGATTTAAACCGCGAACTTGGACAAATGCACAAGAACATTGATAGCACAGATCACAATGCAAGAACTGGAGACAAAGTGACACGGCATGAACTTTATAGAAGAAAGCAACTAACTGAAATAATCTTGCAGTTGGCCGTCGGGCATTCCCATACTTTCGCGTATTTCAACACGAACAATTGTCATCAGTTTATCATCTTCTTTTTGCATGCGAAGAAGTCTAGTACTGACTAGGTGATTTTACTGTGGACTAATTTTTTCTCTAACGATGAAGATAGTTCCCCCCCCCCCCCAAATAAGTACATCAAAGAAAAGAAAAAAAACTTCACTTTTTAAGTGTGGTTATCTCCAGATCGTATCAACTTTACGTTGGTAGCAATAAACAAAGGTAATGAGAATAAATTATCAGTATCGGAGGAATGTGTCAGATCCGTAAGTCAACGGCTACGTAGGAAGATAAGTCAACGACTTTTCTTCTTTTAACTCGCGAAAACAGTGAGGAGAAAAAGAACGTTTGGGAACTGTACAACCTGCAGCGGAGTTGGACACCTGGTGCCAACCGGTTTGCAGAATTTCATTTCTTCATCGCCCCTGGCGGCTCCGCGGGCAGAAATATTACGTTGCATCTAGCAGCTAACGAACCAGGTCTCATAATTCTACGCGGTAAAACATAAAGTCAGAATTTTTTTGTTAACTTCCATCCTACTACATCTGAAATAACTGTAGCGGGTAAAGGTTAACACGCAGGCCGGCGAATGCTATAAAAAGGGGCTACTTAGAACTTTTATGTGGCGAATTCGTTTTTATATCACCGAACAGGATTTCTGATGACCTAAAATGGTCCTCGACGGAATGATTTCTCCAATCCTTTACTTACCTCACATTTGTAGCTTAGTGGCGGAAATAACACGCTCCTCTATTGGCAGCATTCAAACGGCTGCATGCTAAGTTCATGAGTCACATTGTAGTAACGACAATTTTGGTAAAAAATAAAAATGGCACCAGAGTTTATCCGACTATATAATATAAAGAATTTGCATTACGCAACACAGCGTATTCAACTTAAAGAGAATTGCCATCTCAAATTTAATCTTAAGATAGTTTATGTTACAAAACAGATCTTTATAGAATGAACCATGTGTAGGGACTAGAAAACTTAATAATTATTCGTTTTAGAAGAAGCTAGACTTTAAACACAAATATATTTATGTTATTTTAGCGAATGTAACAAAGTTTATTAGACACGCCCAGGTGAGCCCAGAACCAATAACAGACCTGCAAGGAAACGAGCACAGAATACCTTACCACCTGGTTTGATGTAAAGCCATTTACACTCTTGGGCAGCAACCAATGAACAGATAGCTGTGGCTCGAGAATACGTAGGACTGTGGAGTCTAGCCTACAGATCGTTTAAAACGCAAAATCGCCTGTTCCTAGCCATGCGATCTATGAGTGAGGCTTGCAATGGGCAATGCAATCAACTGAAACGATTAATTTGGACATGCGTCATTGCAACACCTTTTGTTAGGTCGTAGCAAACTCAGAAAATAACAGGAAAACTTACAAAAAATAATAAGAACTATCAAAATAAAAACTGCTGGGCGTTTGTTGTCATAAGTAGAGCTAGTGATTTTTCACGAAAACTTTGAGTTCAGGGTAGACTTCAATACTATAAGCAAATCACCAGCAGTTTGTCTGTTGCCATTGGTTGTTATCTGCTCGAGAAGGCGTTTTCATATTTGACCGGATCTCTCAGAATTCGGCAACATCGGTACGGCTCCTAAGTTATTCGTGTGAAAACAGTTAACAGGTGTCAAGACGTAATTCAGCCAATCAAGACAGGTAGACGACCCTACAGTGTTTTGAAATATAACTTGTCTTGAAATCTTTTCGCGAAATTCCACTACCCCAAGACATGAGTCACATTCACAAATACAGCCATCACTGACTGACTTCAGAGAGAGCATCCCTGAGGCTGTGAGTGCTCAGAATACGGTAAAGTGACGACGTAGTTGAAGTAAACTAATTTTGGCACTCGGATGGTCTCCATGCTGAAACTACGAAAAAGAACAGTGATGTGATGCGAATAAGCCTTAAAAATTCTCGAATTCATTTCGGGACGTGTACGTATGTGTCACTTTTGCAATTGATCCAAGCTTTTTTCGACACCTTCTGAACCCGTAACAAACCTAAAACAAATGCATGGCCAACAAAAGTCATCAACCCTGACAGCAAGCAACCAGTGTGACATTGACGACTGACTGTCTGAACATAACACTGTGAATTCTTACCTACAGCTTACTGAATTCGCAAAGTTTTCAGGTCTCTAGTGATGAGTTTTAACATGAATGGATAAAATAGTCGTACAGAAGGTATTTTAAGGTTAAATGTAAGTACGTAGTCCAAATTTGAGTGATCACTGTTTTAACACAAATTCTACCCCTAGAACGAAATATTAGTTAGAAAACCGAACCATTTTTATTACACACTAAGCCTAGCCTTCTACTGAAACTGGTTCCAGATACCTATTAAAAAAACCCTCTAAAGTGTATCTTGTTATTACATAGTCAAAGTTATGTAATAATAAATAAATAACCAAACCCAAACGAAAAATAAACGCAAAACAGCAGAAGACATGTGTGAAGCTAAGGCTGTGCAAAAGCCATATTTTTATCTGCACACTGAATCACATCCGGTCCAACTACGTAATACCAGTTGTGCTGAACAAACTTATTTTCCAAAACTGAAGAAAATGTTTTGACGTTTGTATTTTGCATTAAATTTCATTATAGGGAGTACGATGAAATGAAGAGAGGTGCAGGGGTTGGGGCTGCGGAGCCGCGGCGGCCATTTTGGGTGACGTCAAGCAGAAATTTCCAGCTCTGTCATTGATCGACAATGGCGCCCATCTTGCATTCCCTTTTTTTTCATTTGGAATTTCCCTTCTTACCTCCTGCTCTATCATTCCACCTCGACTCTTCACGCTCTTGCAATCTAATTAGTTTTCTCATGCTCTGTCATTCCGATGTTTTACCTCATGCTGTCATTCCTTCCTGTCCCTCGCTCTCGTATATTCTATCCCTTGGGGGTTTTCTCATATTCCTCCCAGTCTCCTTTATTTTATCTCTTGTCCTTTCCTCTTTCTCTCTATTGCTTTTCGCATCCTTCATCTGGGATGTGATCACCATCGTCGTCTGCTGTAGGCTGCCATCTTTAATTCCCACCTCTAGTTGTCTGCTGTAGATGGCCATATTCGATTCCCGCATCCGCCACCAGAGTGTGCTAAGCCATTTTTAATTCCCATGCTTGCCAACAGTCAGCTGCTGTAGGCGGCGGTATTTTAATCCCTCGCCCACAGCAGAGTTTTAGAATTTCTACAGTTCGCGGCTAAGAGCGCTGGTATCTAAGTGGCCATTTTGTGCATGCATGTTGTTTCACTCGAATCCTGCAGGGGCGCGCTAGCATCGGGGAGGTGAGTTCAAACAAAATAGCCCCACCGATACCAGCGCTACTAGGTGCGAACTGTAGAACTTCAACCACTCTGGTGGCGGGCGCGGGAATCAAAGCTGATTAAGCTTTGTTAGCACGATACGGAGGAATATCCTGGAAGCAGAACTTAAGCAGGGCTTCAGGAATGTTGTAATTAACCGTGAATGGACAATAATGGACGGTGGAGAGGTTCAAAAGGTTTGAAAAGGGGGTTGGGGAGAGGGAGAAAGAATCCAGGAGCTGAAACTCGCGACACGGAAGGCTTGTTCCTTCCGGCAGCGACGTCCAGGGGCGACCCACAACACGCGATCGCGCCTGCGCACCACGTCACGCAAGCCTAGTCTTCAATCCCTAAAAAAAAGAAGAAAAATATACGAAACCAACGGTTGTCACGGAAAGCTGCCGTCCGCGCCGACCGCAGCAGGTTCTGTCCCAGGGCAGGAGAGGTTCCGTTGTACTTTTTTGTTGCTTAATTTACCGTGGTCAAACTATTTGGCCTCATGGTCAGTGGTTGAAAGGTCCTGGGTCAGGTTTCTACCCGTGTATGGGGACTTTTTCTCCCACCCTAATCAAGAAAATAAATATATATTATTTATTCTCCGCTACTGTCGCACACATTTTCCCAATGCCCTCTCCGCATTTGCGTTGGTTTTCTTTGCCCTTCCATCTAGACTAGACTCTTCTTATTTCGGGGTGCGTCCACGGCTACATTTGCGGCCATGGCACCATGCGCCACATTTTAACATAGTAAACCGGACCAACGTAAGGCGTATATGGCTTACTCTAAGACGTATCGTATGCTCTTATCAACTTAGCTAGAAGCTGTTCACGGTAAAGTGAGCACTTTTTAGGCCCTGGTTACTTTTTCCTCTTAGCTATTTCTTATCCTTTAACCACTCTTTTTTTAAAATTAAATATTGACGTGTAAGTAACAAACTCAGTGTGGATATTGCAGAGCACTCGGAAGTTAACTTCTAAGATTTAAATGAAATATATAAATAAATGATTATTATTCCAAATGAGAGGGCTTTCTAAAGTGCTCACTTTACCGTAAATAGCTTATACCAACATGCATGATGGAGTGCCCACAGACTTGTGAAAGGCCTCATGCTAGCGTAGCAGAATTTAGGGGCTCGCCAATAAATTAAATATGTATGTGTATATATATATATATATATATATATATATATATATATATATATATATATATATATATATATATATATATATATATATATACACACACACACACACATTGGAATTTTTTTAAGTTTTAATAAAAGGTTATGAAGAAGCCGCGAATAGACTATGCTTTGTGGCTAAGCTATTATCAGCTCAGTCACCAGATTATTCGTGATAAATGTCAACTTTTTGAAGACATGAAAAAATAATTCTCGGAGTGATGGCGCATATTGCGCCATCGCTACTGAGAGCTCCGAAGGTCAGACTAATATGATGGTGTACTGTCGAAATGTCGAAGATACATGAAGGTAGAATAGGGGTTTCCCAGGCGACCTCAAGTACTCCTTGACATTTCGGTACAATGCAGATGAGATGATGGAGCTGGCAACGTTCTACGAACCGCGCTTCCATTTTTTATAACACTAATTATGTTTGAGAAAGTCGGACTTAAAATCTGCCGCTATTTTTGAAGTACCTAGTGACTCTATAATATCAAACATATGTAGGAACACCCGATTTTCGCGAAAATATTTAATGATCAGTTGTATTTAATAACACTTTAGCTCAGATCCACTTTATTGATTGGATTATTTACGTGTTACACATCTTAGGTGTCTGCTCGCGAATCATAGACGCACACTACAGTACTAACCTGATTCTGATTGGCCAGCCAAGTAAGACAATGTTTTGTCAGAAAGACACGTAACCAATAAGTAAAAGAAAACTCCTGCTATGCCCAGAGGACGTTGAATCCTAACATGCGTGGAAATCTTTTCGCGAAATTCGGGAGTCCCTAAACATAGGTACCACAAAGCTCAGCCGTGACGCGAGTTAAAAATAGTAATTTTTTTTCACCTGTTACGCACGTGGTAGTTAAGACTTCATGCCTCCCACCTAGATGAACCGGGCTCGATTCTCGACGTGGTCACACCCGGATTTTCGCACGTGGGAATCGTGCCGGACGATGCCGCTGGTCGACTAGTTTTCTCGGGGATCTCTTGCTTCCTCCCCCGTTGGATTCCCACACTGCTCCATATTCACCTCACTCCACCCTCATCGGCTCTCAAGACCTCACTGTTAAGAGCCGCTCAAATCTCTCCACTGCATTCCTATTTTGATTAAGAAACGCGTGTTCTAAACACGCTATATACTATTCCCGGTTAAGTGAGCGCTTTTGAAAGCCCTCTCATTTGAAATAATAGTCGATCAATATGTTTTATTTTAACCTCAGACGTTAACTTCTAAGTGCAGTGAAATACACACACTGTGTGGCTGTGTTCGAATTCACCAGCTGAGGGCCCGTATCTGGCTGCGTGCGCTTGAAAAGTGCATCCCGGATGTGACGTCACATTGCCGCTGTCCAAATTCGCAGCAAGGGCACCCTTCAGCCAAGGGCACGAGCAGCTTGACCTTCTCGAGCCCTAGATAGTTTTCGATTCACAACTGTTTGAAATATTTAATTTATTTTTGTTTGTTTTGTGTTTACAACTCTGCACGGTCGCAGAAAACACTTGGAACCGTCACAAAGACAAATGAAACTCGCATAGAGCGAAATTTGGTATAGTAAAAACTCGAGGTGGAAACGAACAGAAGCGTCCGAATTCACTAACGAATAATTCTATGTATGGAAGGGAACAAGGACTCGGGAAACGGGGAAGGGATTAAGGGCACATTGCACCGAAATCGAACACAGCCTGAGTTTATGACTTACATGGCAATATTTATGTTAATACATGGTTGAAGGATTACAATAATTTGTAGGTAGGAAAAAGGAAATAGGGCACAGTGAGTGACAAGTGTCCAGTAAAGTTGGTAACTATGGAGGAGACAAGTAGTTCCATATATTAACGTCGAACAAAGAAGTGTTAAGTGGCCATTTGTAGTAACTTAAATTATATATCTCGCTTTCTGTATTTATTAATGCATCTAAGTGTAAAAAATGAGTAGATTTACTCAGTATTTACTTTTATAATAATTTTACAGTTTCACTTGACCGTCGCATGAATAAAGTGATGAGGCCCATCGCAATGTTAATTTTACATAAGGCGGAAGAACACACAACATGTATACAAGTGGATCTTAAGCAAGGCTTTCAAAAGCGTTCATTTGACCGTGAACAGCCTATACAACCACAGCTCACACAGCACAGGGCGGACTGGAGCTCCGAGAAAGCAGCGATGCAGTCAGAGATGTTCCGCTGCCACACCTTGATTACTTCTTCATCTCACGTTTCTTTTCACGGCTGGTAAGGCCGGCGCATTCTGGGTCAGTAAGAGCTTGTGAGGGTCCTGTTCTAATCAGCGACGAGTGGTGCTCGATAAACTGTCGACTGAAACCGCGGGCAATGCGTGGAAAAACAAGCTCCTTCTCCTTCCCCGCCCCTCGTCCACTCCAATCGACGCAGCAGTTAGAGTGAAGCGAAGTGAGTGTGGAGCAGTGCTGGATAGCAAGGACCGAGGGAAACGGGAGATCCTCGAGAAAACACCCCGACCAGCGGCATCATCCGGCACGATCCCCACGATTCCGTGAGCGACCCCTCCGGGAATCGAACCTGATTCTCCTAGGTGGGAGGCGAGTAGTCTAACCATGACACCACCGTGACCCTGGTGTTTTAAAAAAATCATGAAGTACCCATATGCCCATCTAGTCACTGACTAACGGCTAAACTAGGCATAACGGCTGAACTGCGAACTCATAATTACGTTACAATATTCATCCCGCCAACATTTGGAAAAATCAATATTGTGACGTAAAAACCATTTCGTAAGCACAGTCGTTATGTCTTTACTGCTGTGTAAGGTCAATAGCTAGTTACGTGTATGGATACTATCGGAATTAAATTTTTTAAAAACTTAAACAATCTAGAAAACCAAGAATCTCCTTCAGAAACTTTATATTCAGAATCTACATGCAAACTGAAGACTTTTCTTGCCAAATGTTGTCCGTAAAAAAGAAATAGTTAACTCGAACAGCGAGGCGACGCGTGATGGTAGAAGTACCAGTAGGGACGTTGTAAAATATCGATATATATATCGAAATGTCATGATATCAACGATATATCAATATTAATCCTCGATATATTTCAACGGTGTTTTATCGAAATCAATACATTTTTCCGGGTATCAGAAATAAATATTCATAAAATACTCTTTTAATACTCTACAATAATAAAATAATTTAACTAAAAAATTACTACCTTTACTTTTGCAACATGTATCAAAAACAGGTTCCACATCTCACTGGAAAGCCTCGTGTCCTCAATATGTAACATTCCAAATAATTTTACATTTGTCAAGTCCGTCAATACATAGCATATCGAATTCAAATGTACCGAAAATCGATATTTTCCTATGATATATTGTTTAGTAAACTGATACTTTTATAAATAACCAAAATAAATAATATCGATTTTTATTTCCCGATATCAACATTCCTACGTACCAGCGGGATCGAGATAATGGTGTGAAGTAATAAAAGACCTCACTTTTGGCCTAGCAGCTCGGTACATAACACATTTAAAGTCGACTATAGCGCTTAATTGCGAGATCTTCAGATACATTTGGGGCGCAGTACTTCTGCCGGGCGATAATATACCCGCTGCGAGAAGACGCCCGCTGATTGGCAGGGCGCGGGACGACTTTCAGCCGTGTACATACAAGTCTAAATTTTTTTTTGTTCCCACGTGTAAGACTGGCGGGACGTCCCAGTAATTAGCGTAGTCGCATCTGCATAACAATGGCGTCATAATTAACCACCACACACGCACGCACACATACACAGACGTAGCGTTATCAACCCGCAGCATCTTAATTGCAGGTAGTTAATTTTTATTTCTTTTTCGCGGTCGGGTCTACCGGTTGGCTCCATCATTTTAAACCGGGTCCGGGCTTGTCTCTGCAACAGCAGAACTGGGTCGGCGGCTACCGAATGTGAACTCGCTGGCCAACTTGCGGTCATTTGGCACGTCCTGGAGGTCGCCTTACTGTACTTCTATACCACAGAATAGTTAAGTATAAAGAAACGAGATAGCATGGCGATGTTAGCGAACTCTGAAGTTCATTGACCACCCGAAGCTGTGGTTTTGATTGGCTATTGCACGTTATGAAGCACTTTCCCTATTGGATGGGTTGCCGTCTGGCAAAGTCTCCAAGGAGCTGATTGGTGAACGACGTCCCGCCATATTGTTACGTTGTTATCAGGCCTTAAGTAAACATCCCTGCCTGATCACTCCTTTAGACTTGGAACCTGGAAACAAGCGGGATTGCAACAACACATAGCGAAAAGCCAACAGCAGAAACCCCCTCTACCGGCGACAGATACAGGCCAGCCTCACATTCGGTGCGGAGTCTTTCCTAATCCGACCAGCAACGAGAGAAGATCACGCAGGAATAGGTGTGTCCGATCGCTGATAGCCGCCTACCAGAACAGCCTTCGTAACCATAACAATCCAGTTATAGTTTGCCATATTACTGGCTGTGGTAATATTGTTATCGTGTGTTCAACGTGGCTAATAAATTCAATAATTCACAGTTGTGCTCTATCATATCATCTCTTGTCATTCAGCTATGCTCCTAACCTCCTTTCTTGTATGGAGTTAACAAAGTGTAACTTCATAACAATACGACTAGAGTTCGCAATACACGCTACCATTTAACGTCTGTATTCTGAAGTATTGTGTGTCGATACTGTGTGTAATACGCAGCTGCGAAAATATATGACATTCACACTGCAAGCTAACCGCTTACATTTAAGGAATATGCAAATTTCATATAGTTACCTGGCGACGAGATATGCTTGAACATATTGAACACGTAGCGAAATTAAGTAGAGAAAGTATAGCATGCAACAAGATAAATGCGATATATATGTGCGTGCATAGAGTTCAACATTTCATTAGCAGTTTGGTTATTGCTTCCGCCAAGTATATCGTTCACTTGTCCACCGAGAGATCATCAGATTGACCGATTAATGGTTTCTAGCGGCCTGCTCCCATCAAGGCACCTATAACAACAGCACTGTGAGCGAAACAGCTGCTAGTTCCGAGGACTACAAACTACAACCGCTCACGCACAAAACGGCGTTACTGATATGTGACATGTGAGACTGCCGTCCTCCAATCAGCGCACAGCAATTTCCTTACCAGTCGGCAGCCGAGACAATACTCCAGGGAGCCTTTTACGGAAATTGGTAGCCAATCGGTAGAGCCATTTGTTTTCTGCTCCAAAACACAAGAGCTCAGTTCCACTGTCGTGATTGGATGATTTTCACTGCCACGCACTGCCGATGTCTGCCAGCGAATCACGGGCACTCGACGTCGGAGTTACCGAATTCTAATTGGCCCAATCAAGTAAGGAACTGTGTGCCGACAAAAAGGCTAGTAGACTTCGCGTAGATCGTTCCGCGAAAAAAAGCACGCGTCCCTGCCAATCAGAGACGAGTCCCGTGGCCAGATCCTCGCACAGCCAATCAAATAATGAGTTTGCCCACATCAAAAGGACCCGCCACAACTCTGTGATGGCAGTATGTTTGAGGAAGTGTGTTGGCCTTGAAACCGCAAAGTGCACGACCTTTTGTTTACGCCGCAACTGGCTTTCCTCGTGCACCAACAGAGTTCAAGTCTTCGCATGAAAAACTAATGAGGGGAAGGGCGGGTGTTTTCTCGTGAGAGTGTGCCGCAGTTAAGAGGTGCTGCAGTCCTTTTCCCGCCAGCACGCGGGGCCGTGACACTGCATGAGGGGCCCGCCGTACTGGCGGGAATGCAGTTCCGTTAACACCACAAGTCGGCTGGCGAGGTCGTGCACTGTGCGATGTGATGCGCTGAGCTTGCGCGAGATTGCTTGCAGGTGGTTAATAACTGGTTCTCGCTGCATCTTCGGGCAGCGCGTGAGGGTGGCCGGGAGAGTTAGCGTCTGATAGCTCAGCCGTTCCTCCCGGCTCCACGCTTCAATGAGGCCGTATCTAGAACACGCTGCTGCTCACTGAATACACCGTGTTAAACGCTGTTCACAATAAAGTGAGCACTTTTGAAATCAACCTTAGAAAAAAGTCACTTCTCCTAACTTCAAATTAACAGGCGCTCTGAATGACATGTGCCCAGTAAAGTTGGTAACGATGGAGGGAAAGTAGTTCTACGTCTTAACGTAGAATTAAAAGTTTTAGGTAACCATTTGTGATAGCATAATTTAGTTTTTTTCGCTTCTTGTTTTTTTTTTATTGCACCTAAGTGTAACAATCAACAGCTTTGTAAAAATATTTACTTTTCTAATAATTTCAAAGTTTCACTTGACCAATTCATGAATAAAGTGATGAGGCCCATGGTACTGTTAATTTTGTATAAGGCGGAAGAATACACAACGTACATACATGTAGATCTTAAGCAAGCTTCTCAAAGTGCTCAGTTTACCGTGAACAGCTTTACAGCGATGCTGCCTACCAAGCTGGCAGCCGCAAACTTCAAATGGGGAATCAATGTTGAACGAAATTCATTCCCATTGCGTCAATTTTAAAGATAACTTTTTCAAACAAAAAACATTTTGACGCGATTTTCTCATAAAATATTTATATATAAAATTATTTGAAAAAAAAAAAATATTTATCCATCTTTTTGTTGTTACGTGTAAATTTAAATATCACATTTTATACAAAAAATATTAAACTAAACAATTAGACAGATGTTTTAACGTAGCAACATTCCTTTAAAAATGTCACGCATAATACGTTTTGTTTTAAATATTTATCTTAAAATCGACTCAATGCGAAGGAATTTCGTTTATAATTGATTCGCCATTTGAAGTTCGACATTGCCGGCTTGGTAGGCAGGGCCGTTAACCCTTTCAGCCCCACTTCAACTTACGGTTTCAGGTGCCATGAACAAAAAGAAAGTGATCTTGCGTCCTGTACTTGTCAACACAACACTTGTTTCGTTGCCACAGCCAACGAGCTGTAGGCTATATATTTGGCTACAGTTATATGAACCCATATGACCTATGCCAGTAAGGGCGGCTTGCAAATCACTCACCCTTAGATAAAATAATTGGTGTTCGAGCTTCGCTGGGTGTAGTGCAGACCAAATATCACCTACGCGTGCGTAATGTATACAGTTGTGTGCTTCAGGTCTGAAAGGGCTAAGTGTTCCGTCTGCCTGGTGCTTGAACTGCGCTGCTGAGTGTTTGAAATCCTGGTTTTTGTGATAAAACGTGCCTCCGGTATGCTTATCTACGAAAAGACATCATGTCCCAGTAGAGGAAGGAATGTTACTGTAAAGTTATCACGCATGCTGGAAATATTAACTCGGAGCCCTCCAATATAGTTAAAAACAGATTTTGCAGAATGCCGTATCTTAAAACATATTGGCCGGACGGACACGAGTCAAACTACGACAGGAGCCTGAATTGAACTTTGCTACATACTTTATCAATCAAATGATAGGATCACCTGAAAGTCCCATAGGTACACTACGCACTACGAGTACACTGCATGCCAGTTCAGATCCTTGCGCGTAGCGGCGATGGCGCTCTTGTAGCGCGTGCCATTGTAACCCTTATAGCTGCCGCGTTTCTCGGTCAATACAGGAGAAATACGATGCAAGTAGGCGGGCCCCTTAACACATATAAAGCTACAACCGAGTGTAACTAGAAACACGCTAGAAAACGGAATTTTCTCTTCCAATGAAAACAAAATTTGCGGGGATGCAGTTTCATTGCGTTGTTAACGCTTATAAGAATCTTAATATAATCATCGTGAACAAAGATAATCGTATTTTTATAACAAGAAAAATTAACAATGTAGACAATCAATTCGACATTATGTTGGCTGAAAGCCAGCCAGTACAATGAAATCCAAATGAGAAAATAATGCGCAGGAGTCGAAAACTCGTCGGGCGAGTGGGGAGAGTCAATTTATAGCATCATCAGTATCACGTGGTTTCCCTCCCACCAGTGGCGAGCGCTCGGGAGAGCCTTCCCCTATACCCCTCCCATAAGTCCCCTTCCTTACAGTGGCGCGAAGATTATTTTCTTATTCGAACTCTACTAAAACATAATTTATTTAAAGGCTGTTCAAGATAAAGTGAGCACTATTGAAATCAACCTTAAAAAAAAAGTCGCTGCCCCTGCCTGCATATATTTTAACTGGCGCACTGAGTGGCATGCGCCCAGTAAAGTTGATAACGATGCATGGGAAGTAGTTCCGTATTTTAACGTCAAATAAAAAGTGCTAGGTAACCATTTGTGATAACTTAAATTATTTCTTTCATTTTTTTTTTTTTTTTAATGAATTGAAGAGTAAAATTTAGCAGATTCATAAAATATTTACTTTTCTAATAATTTCACGGTTTCCCTTGACCAACGCTGGAATAAAGTGATGAGGTCTATGATAATGTTAATCTTACATAAGGCGGACGAATACACAACACACGTGTAAGTAGATCTTAAGCAGGGCTTTCAAAAGTGCTCTTTTTATCGTGAATAGCCTATAGTTAAATAAGTGTGTGAAATGTAGTGTGAATCAACAGTACGGGGGCACGAGAGGACGGACGCAGAGACCAATAGAAATGGCGTTCCTAAAATAATGATCACAAGTGACACGATCCTCGCTCATCTTGAATGTCAGTGAATGTTTACAAAGTGCAAAGTGTTAACCTCAGCATCGATACCCGCACGTCGTAGACCCATATATCGTGCTCACACTTCAGCGATGATGATCGATATCGTGCTCACACTTCAGCGATGATGATCGATATCGTGCTCACACTTCAGCGATGATGATCGATATCTCGATGTCGAATTGGTCATAAATAAGGACATCCAATTTTCGCGAGAAAAAAAAAAGTTCCCGTCTGGCTATATTTCAAAACACTTCAGCTCAGATCCACTTTCACGAATGGATGGCTTTAATTACTACGGAACTTAGACGCGTGCCCTCCAATCACAGACGTTCAGTAACAGATTATCATAATTATGGTTTAGTTCGGTAGTGAATCGAAATATCTTCCCGCGAAGCCACACAGACGGGTGCCAATAGGCTGTTCACGGTAAAACGAGCACTTTTGAAAGTCCTGCTTAAGATCTACTTGTATAAACGTTGCGTATTCCTCCGCCTTATGTAGAATATACATTACCATGAGCCTCCATCACTTTATTCATGCGTCAGTCAAGTGAAACAGTGAAATTATGAAGTAAGTACTTTCGAAATCTGTCCATATTGACACTTAGATGCATTAGAAAAACAGAAAGTGAAAGAATTAATTTAAAGTTATCACAAATGGTGACCTAATTCCTTTTATTCGACGTTAAGATATGGAACTATTTTCCATTCATCGTTACCAAATTTACTGGACGCTTGTCACTCAGTGCGTCCGTTATAATATATACAGGCATGGGCAGTGATTTTTACCTAAGGTTGATTTCGAAAGTGCTCACTTTATCGTGAACAGCCTATACCAGCCTTGGTCGTGCAGCGGCGAGTAGAACCTCAACAGAAAATGGTTCGTTTTATTCAGTATTTCTGAGTGTTGTTTAGTTACAAACATCATTTTAGAAATATGTACAAGGTTTCGTAAAACTGAGCGTTTCTCGTTCGTTTATTAAAACACATTATAAAATTACTAAAACGTATCTTATCATAACAATTTCTACATATTTATACAGAGTACTGAAGCTAAAGTGCACGAGTTTGAAGTCTAATATGTTGGATTTCCGGCACTAGCGGAATATTGGCGATGACATTTGCTTTGCATATACCTGAGTCGCCCTAAACGCACCAGGACCTGACAAGCCTGGAACATGTCCTTGAGCACGCCAGGTTCTTGCTAACCCAGATGCAAAAGTCACAATTACAATATCTCTTTTATTGTCGCGATAGCCAGAGGTCGGTAAAAAGAGGGTGACCCGTAATGGACCGTTTTATTGTTTCACTTCAGAACGTATCGCTTGTGGTATAGGTTGTCATTGCCAACAGCTGTTCGAGGGGCAAGGCACGTTTTTATGTCGGTAGTTTTGCACCGTATCATTATGTTCTCAGTAGTAAGTGATCTAGCCTTGCGACTCAAGTACTACAGGTTCTCTCAGCCCGGGATTGCTGATCACAGTCGTAGAGGGAAAGGGGTACGATATATTGCATACCAGTATGTAAATAATTTCCTCTGTAGTCTAGCAGGAATTACGCAGTGAAGGCATCCTCCTTGGCCTGGTCGTGTGTGAACGAAACATATGTGGTTAGACCTTCACACACACACTCAAGTGTTTATCAAATGTGTTCGCACCGTTATGAACGTCACGCGAATATTGCGTTTAGCCTGCTGTAGAACTTAATGCGCAGACTAAACATTTTTATCCCCGGCCGGGTCACTCCCGAATTTTCGCATATGTGAATCGTGCCGGACGATGCCGCGGGCCGGCGCGTTTTCTCGTGTGTCTCCCGTTTCCCCCCACCCTTTCATTCCGGCGCTGCTCCATACTCACCTAAATCACCCTCATCGGCTCTCAAGACCTCGCTGTTAAGTGCCGCCCAAATCTCTTCACTCACACCATATTATTTCTGTTTCTTCACAAAGATATAGGTGTACGGGATCTTTTCGTGATTATATTAGGTTGGTCCACTTGTCGTGATTGTGAAAAATATTCGAGTAAAAACCAGAGTTCATTGTTTACAAGGTGACACGCTGCTGGAAACACACTGACATGCATTTAACAATCATTGTTTGAGACAGTGGAAAATGGCAAAAGTCTTCGCAGCTAATAATTTATTCGAAAAACTTTAGTGCCTTGCTCCTAGAGTAGACAAGTAGACAAACACGAAATCACGTGGCGATTATTATGACGTGGGCTTACCCGTTCTCCGATTGGCTACGAGAGGCTCTGGTGACAGGCCTCACTCTCTGATTGGCTTCTGCATGCTGTGAAAGGTTCCCTATTGCCTGTACTGCCAGCTGGCGAATTGGTTACAGGTCGCTGATTGGTGCACGGAGTTCTAAAATCCGACTAGAAAACGACGGCATTTTTCTGGTGTGTGCGGCTGATGTAGTTCGCGGTATAAGTGACTCATTTATCTCGGTATTCCTAAGTATTCTATAGCTTTGCGTCCATTTACTACTGAAGACGGATAATAGTGCAGAATGCGCGACCAAGAGGCTCACGAACAGATTTCAATGCGGGGCTATAGGCTGGTCGCGGTAAAATGAGCACTTTTGAAAGCCCTGCTTACGATCTACTTGTGTGCACGTTGTGTATTATTCCGCCTTATGTATAATTAACATTGGCATTGGCCACATCACTTTATTCCTACGTCAAGTAAAACTGTGAAATCATTAGGAAAGTAAACATTTTTCAACCTTCTCATTTTTACTCTTCGATGCATAAAAAAACAGAAAAAATTAATAATTTAATTTATCACTAATAGTTACCTAACACTTTTTATTCGACGTTAAAATACGGAACTTCCTTACATCCATCGTTACCAACTTTACTGGGCGAATGTCACTCTGTGTACCCATTAAAATATGTGCAGGTTGGGGCAGTGACATTTTTCTATGGTAGATTTCAAAAGTGCTCACTTTATTGTGAACAGCCTTTACCAAAGTTCACCTATAAAAACCATACGGCTTGAATTCTCAATTACTGTGCTGTGTAGGCTAATTATAATTCTTTTGACAGAGTTTCAAAATATATTTTACCATATTTAACCATGGAAAATGACACTTTTTTAAAAATAAAACGACGAGTCTTTTGGTAAATTATAAACTTACAGGAAATTACGTAACGGTATGATCACATTGCTTTGACAGATCCTAGTCCGAAGTTCGGGATCTGCGCAGAAGAAGACAGAAATTATGCTCAGTCATCTGAAGGCTACGCACACAAATATTTTTTTTGTAATTTTACAAAAAACATTTTTTTTTGTAAACTAGTTTCCAAAAAGTTTTTTGTGCCATTACAAGTTAAAACTTGTAAATTATACAAGTGTCAGTAATACTGCAATAATTTTTCTGTAGTTCTACAGATCCTGTTTTTGCACAAGTACAAATGCAACAGGTTTACAAAAAAAATGTGTAATTACAACAGATGTTCCGTTCAGTTTAGAAAATTTTTTCTCTGCTGTTATTGTGCCATTAAATTACGAGGTCGATGCATGATACCGTAAAGGACATGGAATTTTTATCCACAATTAAACGCTCCAATCATGCGTGGAGGTCATAACGGCAGAAACACATGTGGGTGCCGAACTTATTGTTCCTTAGAATCTACACAAACACGTCCAGCAGAAAAACAATCACTCACGTTGCCTGATATTTCCCCTTATGAATCGAACCGTAGACTTTATAAGTGAACTATTTCTTAGTGCCGACAACTGCAGTTTGTGTATTATTCACACAGCATTATGTATTATTCACACAGCATTCTGTATTGCTGAGAATCATCAAGTAGTTACATATAACGAATTTCTCGTGCCTTATGAAGATTAATGTTTGGAACAATTCTGTTAACTGTTTCGCTACCACAACTTACAATAAAATTAGTTCTGATGGAGGATGTTCGCGGGCGTTACAGCAGAATGATTCACTTACATCACCTATTTAACTCAAAGGAACACAAAATTGTGCACCTATGAAGAAATAATACCTTATACACCTTGAATTCATACAGTTAGTCCAACTGCTTGGTAAAAAAGTCTCATAATTAATACATACGGTTAGAACTGGCTATAGAATACTGAAGACACGGCAGGAGGTTGTGGTAATCGTGTGGTGTTAACAAGGTATGCAGAATGATCAGTTTTCCCGTGTTCCTACTTTAACGGCAAATATTAGGGCCAGCTTAGTCTACATTAGTCTGGCGAGGGCTCCCGTAAGACCAGGTGCTTGCAAGCGAAGCTTCTTGCTTGCCGATGTACAATTCAAGTAAGCAAACAAAGAAAGCAAATAACAGTTAGGAAAGCCGCCTGAGAACTTGTTGATATGTTTATACCGTTAACAGTAACTTACTCAACACTAACACTTGGCCTACGTGTACTGAGCTAAGACGCGACAGACGCTGGTTAGAAACTACTAACTTGCAGCTGCTCATTTCAAGGTCATACATCGCCTGCGTGGTACACATTATAGCAAAAAAAAAAACACACGCCTTCTCTCTTTCTCTTTCTCTTGCGGTTTGCATATCTGCACAATCGATAAACGACTCGAAACCACACGCAAAACGCTACCGCCTACCACACATGAAGTATCGTTTTTTCAAATCGTAGCGGAAATGAAAGAGAAGTTTATGTCATGTCATATCACAGAATCAAACATAGATCGGAACGCGATAAAAGCTACTATTAACATGCAATGCAACAAAATATACGTGAATAGTCAGTCACTTTCTCTTACCATTACGAGTTCCCCATCGACATTGAGCTGAAATAATTTAATCCAATTGCTCAATTATTTTTTGTAAATTTTACTGAGGAATGATTATAGATTTACAAACCTCTGTGAAAATACAACTATATCCTTTTTAAGACGTTTTCTTTGTAACGCTACGAAGTCGTTGGAATATGAAATACAACTAGAAACGCTTTAAGTCGCAAAGTCGAAGTTACAAATTATTACCATCTGTAATAATTATTTCACTTTTTAAAATATTGGAATGACGTGATATTGAATAATATTCTTATATTTGGGGGGAAACGTTTTTTAAAGGTTTTTTCGAATCTACTTTCAAACTCATGCGACTCATTACAAATCTTAGAAAATTACTGAAAATCATAGAAAATTGCTAAAAAAAATCACTAGAATTTTTTTTTTTAATCACAAGGAAATCGATAAAAATCCCTAAAATTTTTGAAAATCGCATATAATGAATTGAAATAATAAGAATCGTTCAAAGTTATTGTAACTTGGACGAAACTACCAAAAAACACAACAAAAAATAACCGGTGTACACATGTGAACCTAGTTGTTGCTCCCTAGGGAGGAACTCCACACACCGTGGGTAAAAAATACATTTTTTCACATGACAAAGAAATGTTTTTTTTTTTTCTTTCCATAATTGCATTCCCGAGAGTCTAATTACGACACAAACGTTTACTCCACAAATAATATTGAAAAACTGGATATAACAATATTTTACATTGTAACTATTTATTACTATCCATTTCCAATACACTATTTTTATCTCTGTTTTTAATTCATGATGATAATGAAATAAATATTATAGTTTAGGCCTATTTACCAAATGTAAGTGAAAATCTCATTCCACCGGAATGTTAGGTTCTCTAATGTTAACGGAAGTATAAAACGTTTATGATATATTATTTATTTAGGAAACAACAGGACATGTCATGCATGTAAAGAATTTTCAACGGTTTCATTTAGAAATAGTGAAGGCGACGTGAAAGACCACATTTGCCTATTCGAACAGAAAAAGTCTTGGTCCAGATGCCTGGAGAGGTAAGAAACATTTGTACATTTCCTATTGGCTATTCTTGGTTAACTGAACAATTTCAAAATCAGCCTTCGGAAAATGTTACTGCCACTACCTACATATATACTGTCTGGCATGCTCAAGTAAAGTCGATAACAACGGATGGAAAGTAGTTCCATCTCTTAATGTTGAATTAAGAGTGTGAGATAAACATTTGTGAATACTGAAATAAATTTGTTTGTTTTCTGGTTCTTTAATGCATATAAGTGCAATAACCATCAAAATTGTAAAATATTTACCTTTATAATGATTTGGCACTTTATTTTGACCGACGCATGAATAAAGTGAGCAGGCCCATGGCAATGTTAACTTTACGCGTGGCGAAAGAATACGCATTGTACACACATGCATATCTTAAGCGTGCTGTCGAAATTGCTCAGTTTGCCGAGACCCGCCTTATAGTACAATTCGTTGGCCATCACGTGGGCGAGCCGACAAGAATACAAAGCCCGTGCGTTAATGAGCGAGTGAGTGAGTGAAGAGATTTGGGCGGCTCTTAACAGCGAGGTCTTGAGAGCTAATGAGGGGGAACCGAAGTATGGAGAAGCGCCGGAATGCAAGAGGGTGGGGGAAACGCGGTATCTCCGAGAAAACCCGCCGACCAGCGGCATCGCCCGGCGCGATTCCTACATGCCAAAATCCGGGAGGAAACCTCTTTCGTAACTCCTGAGGGAACATCTTCTTTTCGAACATTACCATTCGGATTAAAGACAGAACCATCCATATCTCAAAGATACATGGATAAGAGGATGGCAGAGTTAAAATGGGGTTCATATCTGGTCTACTTGGACGATATTCTAGTAGCTGGGAAAATTTCTGAACAACACCTAGTCAGATTAGAGCAGGTCCTAAAAAGGTTCAAAGAGGCCAATCCAACCTTAAAGCCAACCAAATGCTCCTTTGGGATATCGAACCCGGTTCGCACTAGGTGCGAGGGAGTCGAGTAGTGTGACCACTACTTACACCACCGCGGTCCCGCGTTCGCGTTAATAAGAGCCAATTAATCCTGAAATTAAACCTCGCCTCCCCGGAACCAGCGAGAGCCAAGAGTCTCCGACAATGGAGGTGGAGTTCACCCTCGCGGGTCACTAACCTGCGGCATAGCAACGTCGGTAAATTACTCGCGCCCGTGGGAGTAATTGGTCCCCCGAACACGTCAGCGCATCAGGGTAGAGCGCGCCGGTAATTCAATATGCAGCCTGTGATTACGTACCGTGGCTGATGTCAGTGCACGCTGCGATCTCGAGACGGGGAAGGTACGAAGCTGTGCAAACACCTACCCGGGCCGGGGGGGGGGGGGATGCACGTCGATAGTTTTTTTCTGATTTTCCCTGCCCCTTTGCTCGCAGCTCTCGAGAACTCTTGGCTTGCGTGGTCTCTCCCGACCTCGAGTGCTGAGTAAACAGCATGCACTCAACAGTGCATGTGCTCATGATGAGGAACGTTGGGAGGGGGAGTGGGTGGCCTAGTCACTCATTGCTGGGTCCTTGCAAGGGCGTCGCTCTACTTGTTGAGTGGAGTTTCGTGACCATTCTAGATGTTCTCTGTTATATAAGTGTATGTGTACACACACACAGTATTTAGTATATTTTATCACAAATATTATTATACTCCCTTTGTAGTTTAATGTCGATAGAAGAACATAGTTTGAACCTTTAAACTGCCTCATGCTTTGAATTTATTTCACTATTCCTCTATCATGCATACTGTTGGAGGCTCGCTTCCTTAGACGCCTGCCCTTGGGCCACCGACACTGCCCGGCTGGCATCAGCTGATATTTTTTTGATGGCCCGTCTGTGTACTAACTGTTACAATAATATCCGGGGCGCGTAGCTAACAGCACTAACCTGACGCATCCAGTCCACAGAGACGAAACAGCGTAGCAGCTCCATTGATGTGGCCGTACCCAATCTCTGATTGGCTGCGCGAGACTCCGACAACGAGCGCTGGGTCTGATTGGCTACGCCCGTCAGCTGGCGAGGAGATTACCGGGAGCTGATTGGCGAACGACTTTCGGGCGTGTTGCTGGTCAGCGACGCCAAGTTGCTGGGCGTGTGCGGCTGGAGTTCGCGGTATAAGCGGCTGTCTGTCCTCTGTATACTCACCTTCTCTGTGTCCAGGTCATACCCGTGATTCTAACCTGTAAATTCGTGATTTGAAGACGCCATAGTGGCCGTTCTCGCGAAGGACGTGTGCCAGGCATTAGGTCCATTTCACCAAAGGGAACACAAATTGCGATCACTTTTTGGCAATTCTCAGATACTCTTCTTTCAGTAAGTAAACGAGCCACAGCATTGTCTCCAAAATCCAAAGACATATCTCTTCGCCAACAATGTACTGAGGACTGCCAACAAAGTTCTTACAAAATTTGATGTTTGCGTGTGGCAAGGGAGTGAATTTCAAGCGTAGATTGCTGTGCTACTGGATTTCTCGGCACACTATCAGGACCACTTTGATGCAGTGGAGAACTAAGCTCGAATGAGAGGGTTTTCGACATGTAGGAAACATGGCGGATGTTTTCGTTGATATGTGAGTTTTCTCAGGGTGCTTCTGTCCCCCACAACATTGCATTCCGTCGCTTCTGTCACCAGCTCGCCTCACCTATGCTTGGGCACTGAAGACCTTCGCTATCAAGCTTCGCCCAAATATATCACACACACACACTTTGTATCATTACGTACTCACTTGTCTTCCGCCAATGATCGACGTCAGGCGAGGCAGACCTTTTCCTCAGCACATCTACACAGTAGGCAAGTAGACAGAGCGAAGTGCCGTTGCGGTGAGACGCTGTGACGAGCCTTACGTCTGATTGGCTACCGCGTGGTGCGAAAGGTTCCATACTGGCTGGACTGCCCTCTAGGAATTGATCTACCAGGTGCTCATTGGCGGAACGGCGTCCCGATATATTGTTGGCCAGTGACGCCATTTTGCTGGCGCGTGCGGTTGGAGTTCGCGACATAAGCGGCTTTTTTTTTTTTTTTTTTTTTTTTATAACCTCTGTCGTCTGTTGTCCAGTTATAATCCACAAGAGTTCGTGAACGATCCTCCTCCATAGATAGATAAAGGTTTTCACTATCCGATTAAAGAAAAAAAAAATTGTTATACAGGAAGTGGCACTGTAAAACCGCTATAGAAACATTGTTGTGGGAGCGGTCCCTCCACACAGCTTGGGTGTTCCCGATGCACATAGACTAGAACTTAGAAAGGGGGAAATCAGAAGGCGACTGATGAGTTGGGAGGCCTTGCCTCCCACTCGGAAGAACCCTAAAAGATATAATGAAGATCAAAGTAACGAACAAAGGACATGAAAAATCGGAATAGCAATGATCAAGGCAAGTGAATAGGAAACGAATCAGGACGATGAAGACTTAGGCAATGTATAAGGAGAGAGAGTAATGGGATGACAAGGTTACAGACTAAAGGACTGGACTACGGGGGGAGAGTGGTCGGAAAGGAGTCCACAGGCCCCTTCTCAGCTGGCAATTCCAAAACAGATGGCTGGAATTGAAATACAAATAATCTAAGCAGTAGTATTTAAGTGCCGCAATATAGGCATAAAATAATAATTAGTAGAATAGAATGTCAAGAAATTGACCCCCAAGCTGCTAGAGGAGTCAGGGTGGAATGCAGGAAAACCGCGTCACTCTCACCTCCCAGGCAACTTGGTGTAGATAGTTTGCAATATCATATACAAATGTAATCCATAAAGGCTGTAATGGGAAAATAAAGTATCAAATAAAAGAAAAAACAAATAAAAAAGAAACACCCCATATCCTTGTATTACCCAGAAAGGGTGATGAGAAAAATGCGTGACCGACCCTTGGCTGGCCTGGATATATATATATATATAATATTACATTGTTAGTAGTTCACCGGCGTAAAGAGAATTTCCCATGGTTAATAGTGCGTTACATCTATTGTCAGTAATATCTTACTCAGTTGTCCGTAAAGACCGCCGGTACGATGACTTCAAGTTACGCGTAACACGTATCACGCTAGTGATGTAAATTTAGTAAGATTTACAGAATTTTCAAACATCTATAAACGTGTAAATGCCTTTGCGATATCTGGCCTAGGGTGAAGTGTAAACTCAGGTTGTAATGGCATAGATTAATGACCATGACGCCATAGCTATTTTCCTTACAACAGGTGGACCAACTGTTCGATTTCAAATACCTTACAACTTGTTAGTCCTGTGACCCCAAGAAACATTTTAGGTGAAACCAAACTTCGCGGTAGAATGACTTTTCGTAATGTGTAAGAATCAAAAGTTTTAAGTTAAAAGTTCTTATATCTGTGCAAAGCACATACCAATATTATTTTTTCAAATGGTTGGTCATTTTTTTTTAATAAGTCATTTTCGATAAGTCCCGGAACTATAAAATATTCTCAAAATCTAGCGTGACGAAAAAAAAAAGGCTCTTGAAGAGTTATAAGTCTATATTTATTGTTGGGTAAATTAGTGGCTTATATAAGTATGAAATATGAGTATGAGAGGGAGGAAGAGAAAGAGAGAGAGAGAGAGAGATATAGCAGCCGGTTTGGAATGAACCGGTTTCGAATCTTCACCAGTAGGCCTACGTGAGATTTTGTACGAACAATTTTCCCGCTTGTAAACCGGTTGAAATAAGCAGATTGCTAATTATTTCTTGAGGTTAATTACTGTGGTGATAATAGTTACGACTCTCAGACAACAAGAACTTCACATAACATACTGCGTTATTGTTTCACTATGCTGGGAGGTCTACCTCATATCCCTCTTTCCCCCAGAGCTTGGTTTCCGGCTCCCCCCTCCATTTTTCCTTCCTTCAAAAACTACCCGCTTGCCTGTAGCATGTGTAAATTTCGGTGTTCACATCCAAGAACAAAATCTTTTAAATGTGGTTTGGAAAAGTTTAATTATTTTACACTTTTCACTATGCTTTCTGTAATGTTCACAAAAAAACTGAATACTTTAAAATATCTTTCATGATTTTTATCGCTCCTCTTTACGATAATTTATTGAAACCGGGAAAATTAAATTTTGGGATACACCTACCACAATAAATTAAATTTATAAATTAATTCACTAATATTGATTAACAGGATATCATCCCAGTCCCGTACATGCAAAATTATATTTTGGTTGGGAAAATATTTCGAATAGCCTAAAAAAGAAAAAAATATGTATGCTTATTACGAAGTGAACTTAGAGTAATGGCAAATGAAAACGAAATTGTGCCCTCGCGATTCATCTTTCCCACCCAAGCAAGTCTTATAAAAAATGTATATTTTCAACTTTTATTACGAAATTATACTTATAAGAAGAGTCATTATCTAGCAGAGCTTTGTGCAGGTGTGTACAATATTCAATACAGCTCCATTCTTTGTATTTATTACAGAATCCAAAAATAATTCGTTATTAATTACTCACATTTTTGCAGCTGGAAAATAGAAAACTAGAATGATTTGTCTAAAATAGTTTTCATACTTAATAAAAACGTTCTATCAGGAAATATCTTCAGAAATTGCGCTGGGGTAACACAGAAGAAAACGTTTCCGGTGCATTTGATGAGGATCGAAGCCGCGCCCGCCAGAAGGCGAAGCAGAACTAGCATCTGGACGGCTTTCCAAAACGTTACTCTGCGAGTAAGCTTTACTCTTTGTCTGTCACAAAACACTCTGAGTAAATGTTTTACTCGCTCTTGGCGGTGTCCCAATACTGCAGTTGTAATTGCCCTGAGCATCTTGCCTGAGTAATACTTCAACATGCATTATTTCGGCGAGCAAAAAAACAATAGCTGAATTTAGCGAACCAGCAGAGAATGTAGGTACATACACATTCTGCTTCTGGACGTAGAAGGAAAAGTAAAAATTACACGTAATAAAGTTCTTATTTTTGATTTGTAATATAAGATTTATAGACTGTTAAATTTTTGATCATAACGTTTATGATAAAATCTTGCACCGAACACTGTATTGTAGTACACGGGCAGAATATGAACGAAGCTTACATAAAAGTAATTTTGTAATGAGCATAATGTAAAAAAGCAACCAATGTAAATTACAAAAACCTATCGCTTCCCAAAAGTTTTTTTTTTACAATATTATACCCAGTAAGTTATATCAATCTCATTTAACGCTGTTATAGTACAAACGGAACACATTTTCGCGGTTTCTTATTTACGACTTGCTTTACACTTGTTTAGTTTACATGGGTTAAGAGGTGAACAAAACAAGAGTTATAGTGGAATTGGAAAGAGCATAATGTAAATAGCATGCTGCGTTTACAAACATGTACTGATCAGGCAACCAAAGTAATAAAAAATATATATATATTTAACTTTCTAGAACTTCTTTTTTTAAACACACACACATACACACACACACACACACACACACACACACATATATATATATATATATATATATATATATATATATATATATATATATATATATATATATATATAATACAATAACTCGATTGTGAAAGTTATGTTCAAAAACGGAGCAGTTTGCATAACTTAATATTTAAATCAAAAATAGGATTCCCATCACCCACCATTTGTAATTTGATTCCTGTATCTGTAACAAGAACGTGTCGTTTTACAGTTTACCCTTCGCTACTAGCATAAATAGAACGTGTAAACGTTTTACTCTAACGAGATGTCAGAGTAATTACTCTGCAGTTTTGGAACACCACCAAGAACTAAGAAAACATTTATTCAGAGTATTATTTCGATGCAGCCAAAGAGTGGAGATTACTTGCAGAGTAACTTTTCGCAACGCTGCCCTGACGGCAAAGAGTGAGCGAAGACGGCTACCGAAGACGATGGTTCACACACGAAAAAAAAAATGTCGGAGTGGAGTATGATGACCTAGGTGCAACGCGGGCTTTCTCGCCGGTTGGGCGAGCGCCCTAGAAAAAGATACCGGTTCCGGTTGGAGGGAAGGAGAAGGGAGGAGATGTTGTACGTGTAAAGGGAGGGGGGGGATGATGCGAGGGAGGTGAGGGAAGGTCGAAGGTCCCTGGACAAGCAGTGCCAATCAGGGAGTATGTAGGCGAACCGGGTTTCGGAATGTGTGCAACGAGGCGGGTTTATTACTATGGGTCGCTTGCTCGGGCAATCGCCGTGCTATGAGGAGACATCCTTCTGCCGGGGAGATGTTACACGCAAGATGATCCTTATTGTTGAGAGTGTAAGAGCTTGTTAGTTACGGCTATTACGTCCACTTTGACTCTCGACGGTGGCAGATCGCAGCCTACGGATAACACGTCCCTCCACGAAAACAACGGCTTCGCTCGTACGCGGGGGGAAAATACTGATTTGCACGTTGCACCCATGGAGGTATTAGTCTATGGAGTGGAAGCCGAGACACGAAAGTGAAGCCGCAAATGAAAGACAAGGACAGGGCTCGTAGTGGCAAAAAGGTACATGTTTCACGTTGCTTACTATTTAACTTTTGCCACTCGTAATATGGCGGCTGATGTAAACAATCGGTCTGCGCATGCGCAGTTGAAAGAAGTCAGACAAGGCATCGGCTTCACTTGATAAACGTGGAGAAGATAGGCTGTTGCCGCTCCATCATCTATTACCTACATGGTTACACCACGTGCTCACGAGCGGAAAGGTTACAGTCAGCTGCATACACGTGGAGAAGAGGCTCCGAACTACGTGATTACCAGAGCCACGCTAATTCTTTATGTACAACAATGAAACCCATCTATTTCAGGCTGTTTTGTTTACAGTACACAATATTGCTTTAATTAAAAGATGAGGTTACAGAAACACAGATTTGTTGTTTATAAATGTTTTCTTTGTAGTCTTTTGTTTAATGGCAATATTACATCCCTGTGTAGCGGAGAAATAAACATTACTTGAAATATAAACTGTTCACGTTAAAATGAGCACCATTGAAAGCCCTGCTTAAGATCTACTTGTATGCACGTCGTGTAGTCTTCCGTCTTACGTAGAGTTAGCATTGTCGTGGGCCTCACCACTTTATTAATGCGTCGGTTAATTGAAACTGTGCGAATATTATAAAAGTCTATATTTTACAAATCTGATAATTTTTACACGTCGATTCATTAAAAAATCCAGAAAGCAAAATAAATAATTCAAATTATTAAAAATGGTTACCTAGCACTTTTAAGTCGACATTTAGAAGTGGAACAATTTTTTTCTTCATCGTACCAACTTTACTGGGCGCATGTCACTCACAGTGTGCCCGTTAAAATATATGCAGGCACGAGCAGTGACATTTTTCTATGGTTGATTTCAAAGGTGCTCACTTTATCGTGAACAGTCTTTACTAGTGTTTACAGTAGAGAAATATTACTTCCTGCCAAACTGTTTAGCAAGATTACAAGTTTTCTGTCATACATTCCAGTTTCCATAACATACAGTACGTAGCTGTTGTCCCAACGCAAATGTTGATATAGGCTGTTCACGGTAAAGTTAGCACTAATGAAATCAACCTTAGAAAAAAGTCACTGCCCCTGCCTGCATATATATTTTAACGGACGCACCGAGTGACATGCGCCCAGTAAAGTTGGTAATGATGGATGGAAAGTAGTTCCACATCTTAAAGTCGAATAAAAAGTATTAGGTAACCATTTGTGATGTCTTAAATTATTTCTTTCGCTTCCTGTTTTTTTTTATTGCACGGAAGTGTAAAAATGATCACTTTCGTATAATAATAACTTTTCTAATAATTCCGCAGTTCCACCTGACCGACGCACGAATAAAATTATGAGGCCCGTGGCAACGTTAGTTTTACATAAGGCGGAAGAATACACAACGTGCATACAATTAGATCTTAAGCAGGGCTTTCAAAAGTGCTGATTCTACCGTGAACAGCCTATACACCAGCGCTCGAGTTTCGCCCCTCCCCCGCTCTCACATGGGCTCGGGCGGGTAGTAGATGAGAGAATTTCGTGGATATGCATCTCGTGTGAATTTTGTAGTTGCAGAGCATGTGAAGAATTGTCCCGGTCTGCAGTTGAAACGAATTATGTTTTAACCTGTACTCTTTAACTCATTCAGGCCCTATGAAGGTTGCTGTGAGGTTGCGAGGTTCAGTAACCAGTTATCTTCTCTGGGGGTAACTGATTCGTAAACCGAGCTATTGCTCTACGTTGTGACTGCTTCACACTACTATAGGCTGTTAACGGTAAAGTGAGCACTTTTGAGGATCTAGCCACTTTGTTATTTCAGCCATAATTTATCCTTTAACTACCTTTTAAAATAAATATTGCCACATAAGTAATAAACACAATGTGTAGATTCCACCGCACTCGAAAGTTAACGTCTTAAAATAAAATATATTTAGTGACTTTTATGTGAACTGGGAGGTCTTTAAAAGTGCTCACTTTACCGTGAATAGCCTATATAGTCAAACATAATTCCTACTATTCACTAGTTGTAATAACGAAGCAAATTACATAGCCTTACGTACAGCACACGGAAATTTTTATTTGAAATACCTAAAAACTAATTAATTTAACTACGGAAGGGCTAAAATCATAAATAACAAAAAAACATTCAAATAAATAAAGTTTTACTTCAAAATCTTAACAGTGATTCACTAGAATCAATCAAATTGTGTTGATTATTAGAATGACTGATTATTAAATTGAATTAACTAAGATGATTTTTAAATGTTGATGAAGAGAAAGTCTGCAGCAAAATTTCCGAAAGTCATTCTCTATTACGTCTCCTGTTGCATCCTGTGAAAGGCAAAAATAAGGAAGAGGTGTCGCAACAGCGTTAGTCTTTCAAAATTCGGGAATCTATCGACTCGAACACACGCCACCCTGATACGTCAGTAGATTCGAACACCGGACAAAAAGTGGGCGAGTATTACTATCAAGAATAAACCTATCGTGATTAAGGATTATACGAAACATAGTAGGCGAGAAAAATTGTGAGAGAGAGGGGAGACGGAGGGATTTGGGTGATGTTAAAAAAAAAGCGGAGCTCTTCAGTGCCAACAACGTGACGGCAGCACGATGGTGGACGTGGCAAGCTGTTGGGATGCAATATTGAGGGAAGTGGAAGTACCAACCCCCAAAAAAAATCCAACAAGCCAACGTCAACATTTGAAAATCTGGTCGTTAAAGGCTGTTCACGATAAAGTGAGCACTTTTGAAACTAATCTTATAAATAAGTCACTGCTCCTACCTGTATATGTTTTAATGGGCGCACCGAGTGACATTCCCCCGTAAAGTTGGTAACGATGGATGGAAAGTAGTTCCCATATCTTAATGTCGAACAAAAAGTGTTAGGTAACCATTTGTGATAACTCAAATTATTTCTTTCGCTTTCTGGTTATTATTAATGTACCGAAGAGTAAAAATTAGCACATTTGTAAAATATTTACTTTTCTAATATTTCCACAGTTTCACTTGACCAACGCATGAAAAAAGTGATGAGGTTCATGGCAATGTTAATTTTACATAAGGCGGAAGAATACACAACGTGCATACCAGTAAATCGTAAGCAGGGCCTACCGGGACCCTCAACATTAAACTTTAAAGAATAAGAACTGTATCTAGACCATATAAGAGTAAGTGAGTGAAGAGATTTGAGTTACTCTCAATATCGAGGCATATGTAGTCCAGAAATATGCTTCCGGATTACTGAAGCCTATCTGTAGGAGACCATGAAACTTGAAGGTCAAAGATTTCTCTCGGATGATCAACATATATTTTAAAGATACGCGTGACGGATGTAGAGACGATTAGCGCCTGATGGACAGCTCCAAGTTAAATCTCTGGTAGGGCCAGGAATCTCATTTCGCAACCCCTTTTCTGGTCCATGTAACCGTACATCCCACTTCCCCTACATCACAGAGATTATTGTATTATTTGTTCATTAAATAAGAGTCACTACAATTGTTTCGGCGTTCAGTACAATGGTAGTTCATATGTCTGTACTAATCCATTTCGTGAAAGAAAGCTTGGAGCGTCGAACTTACGTGAAGAGTCGATAGAGCAAAAGGCAGCAGCGAAAGGCCACGTTCCAGAAATAGTTTTCACACAATGGTGACACGCCACCACGGCCACTGGGTAAGTGAACGTAAGCTGACGGCGCGGCACAAGAGTGCTAATGGACTAAGGTGAGAGCACTAACGGGCTGTTTCGGCAAAAGGGGTGTGTGTGCGTGAGCATGCACAAGCATCTTTAAGCCAAAGGGGTATTTCCTGGCCCAAGGCTCGTCGCGACAAAGCTGGCAGCCAGTCGAGCAGAACAGTTTTGCTTGTGTACTGTTTGTAAGTTCTGAATAAAACCTTTACACACGCGACGCGTACTGTTTTCATTGCCTCCCTCGCTTGCACTGAAGTAGCTCGGTAACTACAGTTACTGTGAATATACCATTTTTGATGTGATATTCTTCATAAAATTACAAACTATTTTTTTCACAGACAAATCAAAATTGTACGCAATTTTTTTTTCCGATTTAAGAAAAAAAAATCATTCAATAAGAATAAAAAACCACAATCCATCCCATAAAAATTTAAATAGCATATTATGCAAAATTGACTACCCATAAAAAATTCTTTGCGGCGGTCACAAAATATTTTGTTGGTATTTATTGGCCCTGCCAAACCTTGTTGTGGCAAATACAAAATAAATCATTACTGGTCACAAAAGTTCAGTGGTGCGAATCAAAAAATTTTGCGTTAGCCACAAATAATTTTGTAGAGTGAAAATCAACAAAATATTTTTGTGGCTGACGCATTTTTTTTTCGTACTCTATGAATATTTACAAACAATGTATTACATGGATTTTCATTTCTCAATTACAATCACTGGTGTGCTGCTAGGTGAAATGTAAACGAAATGTTATGCATTCTATCCGCTACCGACGACGGGGTAAAAGCCGATGTCTATACCTCGTATGAAGCTCTTGAACACAGTCGCATGAGACCAAATCTCCGACTATCTGAAGCTTGTTGCGTCTTGTAATTGTAAATACTGCTTTAATCCCCTGTCATGCAGTCAGATTCTCACCTTCAAATATATCTGACAATCAAATTTGAAAATGTGTCAGGCTGTTAAATTATTTTACTTAAGGAATCTGGTCTGAATTTCCATTTAAAAACCATTTTCAAAGTGATTTACTGTTTTGTGTTTCCGTGAAGTACACTACAGAAAGATATGTGGTTTATTTTCACTTCTTTACTAACTTTATTAGAGATTTTTTCTGCACGGTGAGTTCTTAATATTGTTATGAATTAATCACTTCAAATAGCATCCGTGCTTAAAAACAAACTCTTTAAAATTGTCAGCATTTGATCGCCATTTTAAAGTTTCGCAATGTCGGAAACGGCCAATTTGTCATTCACGATTCTGATTTACTGAGACCGTCAAACATCAAAGAAATTTTAAACCGTTCCAGTGTTCAAAACATTTGATAGAAATAGAGCCACCTTTTTGCAGACAAACATAGCAGCGGGGTAATGATGTTTCTATAACGTCAGGAGCATTCAATTTTATTTGGCCAACTTTAATTGAAGCTGTATTTACGGAAAAATTTGACAGTGTAACAGGGCCTTAAGGCGATGAGTAGAGCCATCTGTTTTCCAGGAACAGATCAACGTGCAGTCTAGACTTAGTACTCTAAGTGCACTCTCGCAGCTTTCCTCTGGTCACTGGCTACTTGTATTTGTGAAAAGTCAGTTTTTTAACTGACTGAGTCCATAATGAATTAAGCTACCCCGTCTTTAAATGTCCGTAATTCAATCCTTGCCCTTTTGTGTTTAATGTTATTCATTTGTAACTGACAGTTAAGATTTAATGTTAACATGGTTGCCACTCATCTGGAAAACCTGGAAAACAGGGAAATGTCAGGGAATTTGAAAACGGTTAGGGAAATAAAGGAACAGTGCGGGAATTTTGAACAAGTTAGCTAAATGGTAGGGAATTCTGTGATTGTATGCTATATTTGGGCACTTCTATCATCAATTGTATCAAATTATTAAAATGATTGCGGACAAATGGTTAGGCATTTTTCTTTGCATTTTATGTAGAGAGCAATTTTGTACGATCAGAGGAGTATTTTGATGTAAAAGTGTGTTATAATGCAAATGCACCAATGCTTACCGGAAAAAATGTATACAGAATGTCAAGGAAGAGAGAATATTTTTGTGTGGAAATCAGGCAAATGACAGTGAATTTTCCAATGGGAAAAAGGTGGCAAGCTTGTTTAACTTCACACAATATTATTATATACATAACTACTTTACAAAGTTCTGGAACCAGCTTGGACAAATTTCGGGGTGTTTTTTCTCACATAATACTGAAAAAAAAATTAAGTTACCTTTACTAAGGTTACAGATGCAACAAAAGCAACATCGGCGAAATACTGTGAACTTATAAATATCTGTTAAGATATGTCATAAATCCTAACAGCCCTTCTTCTCACTTATTTCGTTTGAAAAGTAATCTACTGCGAAACAAACATAAATAAATGATGAAAGGGATACCACCCTCTTAAAATCACCCACTCACGGAAGTGGATATGAAATGAAGGGTTTTGGAGCACTTGGAGTACAACTAGTTGTGTAATCTATTCGCAAAACAAAACAAAAACAGGCGACACTAGCGACGAGACATGTAGGTAACCGTGGTGAATACATTTGGCAAATTGGTAATTTTGCGTGACTGCAATATCTGATTCCTTATAGCTACATCGCGAGTGCAAGAGTACTTTCTCCGCATTAAAATATTCAATGCGGCGTGAAATAAGGCAGTGACTTCAACGCACGAGTAGGAAGGTAACCTACGATGCGTCTGGGATATCTGACGGCCACGCACTCTCAACTCCCCCCAGGGAGGCAGGCAGTTCTCCTCGCATGTCGCGGGATACGTGCGCGCACCCGAAAAGTAACGTGAAGCGAGGAGGTCTAGTCGCCGACTGCTAGCGGCCAGCTAATGACTGGTTACTGCGCCCGCACCAGTTGACCTTGAACCAGTGAGCGGGCTTCCTCCATAATTTCCGCCGCGAACAACAACTTGCTATCGCGGGACGGGCTTTATTAAACCCGGCCCCGACGCCGGCTGTTCCGCGGGATTGAATACTAGTTTCGCAACTCCGCGACGACGCGGGGATAATCGATCACGCTATCCCGGCTTGTGGCCGTGCAGCTGGGCGTAGCAGGTCTGTAGGCCATTCACGGTAAAGTGAGCACTTTTAAAGCCCTAGTTACTTTTTTCCTCCAACCAAGCTATATCCTTCCACCACATGTTAATGTAAACCATTCCATGTGCGTAATAAACACAGTGTGTACATTCACGATACCCAAAACCAAAAGTCCGAGGCCACAATTAAATGTATTTATTGGTTATTATGTCTGATGAAACAGCTCTAAAAAGTGCTCACTTTACCGTGAATGGCCTATACACAGCAGGTTTCATACGACCACCGGATTTCACGTAAACGCTTGGTACTTGTCCAAGATAGCTGACTGAACATGAAGTGAGGCTTTCGCGAACTATCGGTGTGACTAGGAGAATAGGCCGGTAGGTATGAGGGGTTTAAGAAAAGGTATCTCAGTCATCTTGTATTTACATATATTTGTCTGTTACTTTATTTTCAGATTAAATATTTACAAACCAAGATTATCAAGCCACAGGGGACAGCACAGGGTTTCACATTTGTTAACATATCAAACGTTCCCTCATCATTTAAACATTTTTGTGCCGTATGGGGAAATAATGATATACCTGAAACCATACAAACTTCAAAAAAAATTTTTGGCAATCCTCTATGCCTTTTCAAAATGTTTAATATCCGGTAATCAAGCGGTATTACGAAAAATTATAAAAATTAACTAATATGAATGAATGGGATTCCTCCACTTGAACCTCTCGTCTACGGCGAAGACATTAGAAACGGAGCAATCTGATCAGGCAAGCAGGATGGCGGGAAGAATCGGTCGTAGCCACCTTAGAATCCATCTGGAAAGAGCTCGTGTACTGGAAATCGTAATGGCAGACCCGGGAATCGAAGTCACGTCCTTTACGATACACGTCCGACCATTTCCCACTGCTCCACCTCGATCTGTGCAAAGACTAAAGGAGAGAAAAAGAGTTTGTATTAGCAGGTTAGAATCCCGAGTCTTTTTTCTGGCCGGATTTGGGGCCACTGACGATTATTTGTTACCAACTACGCAGCATGAAATAAATTTTTTAATTATTTAGGTTACGTAACTTTTATTTATCGTATGTATATTCAAAGAAAACATTTTGTACAGAAACGTTATGGGAACATTTGAGTCTACTACATTACCAATTAAATTTTTAAGGATACTTTATTTTTCTTTCAAAACGTTGAAAAGTAAACTGTTTTTGTCATTTCAACATAGCATCGTTTACAGACTTACGCTAGGCTGACGAAAAATATGAATGCAAATGATATATCACGAACTGTAAGAAACAATTATAATATTTGTAAGCTGAATGAGAGAAAACAATTAAGGAACCAGGCGTTTGAAAGTGTACTGAATGGGGGGCGGTAAAAGTTATCGCACTTGTGGTTAGAATTTTTGTAACTATAAACAATAAAAATGTTATGTTACGGCTCCAAGGTTACTCAGGAACTGTTAAGGACCTTACCTAGTGCCCCGCGAAAGTATATGATTTTACGTGTAACTCAGCTACTTTTCACATCGTTTTCAAACAAATAATGGTTTATTCCTTTTGAAGAGAAGAACCAAGCTTGAAGAGAGATCGCGAGTAAATTATTAAGAGTTTGCGTTTTTGTATTTTTGAGCCTATAAGCAAGTATTAGAAATTTTACAAAAATCTTTTAGTAGAAATTAGTAGTTTTTTTGTTTGAAAGGGTTGTGAAAGGTAATGAAGAAATGCCTAAAACAATTAAAATGTAAAACCATACCGTTTCATTCGGCTGGACTTGAACTAGGCAGCCGAGTTAACGGACCTTTTATAACAACTTTGAAAGCAATGCAAAGTAGCATTGTCCAAAGCACAAAATGTTATTGCAGCTGATAATGGTTATGTAAGTTAAAATAACAGGAATGCCACTAAAATAGATCCGCTGCATCATGTTTCAAAAACCGATAAATGCTTACCATATTATTTTTTTGATAGTATCAATATTCATAAACGAGTAGAGTGTTACTTCAATAATAATAATAAAAGGATTATTTTGTCAGATAATTAATTCCGTTGTAAATGATGACAACGTATGTTACTCCAATGTTGGTGTACAAACAATTGCTAGTGATCAATAAGAACAGATTAGGCCCATCTAAGGGCCGGTTATACCAACATCGCCCCAATCCGAGATCAAATGATCCTTGTTCCGAAACAGGACCCAGTTTTATCTTGGTGCCAATGTAAAAGTGTTGCATCAATGACATTTCATGATTTTGGATCTCCGATTCTTCGACCTTGGTTTCAAAGTGAGAGATCGATATTAAGCATGATACAAATTTTCCTATTGGTTCGTAATATACGACGTCATGGAAGTAGGCGTATTTTTTACTATAAATATAACTTAGATGTGCAATGTTTTATCTGTTTTAAGTGAACTATTGTTGTACGACTTTTACTGGATAATATTCAAGTTCGTAAAATGTTTTAATTTCCCAAGAAAACAATCGAACGTAGTTCTATCTGTTGGCGTATTTTCAAACTACATTTGTCGACGATGGCTGCTGATCTCGGATCGGCGGTTCGAAATGAACTTCATCTCGATCTCCAGTCCAGCTCTGAACTAGAATGGTGCAACAGTTTTCTTTATAGATCTTAGATACGATCTCAGATCGAGTTTCGAACAACGATGGTGCAACCGGCGCTAAGTGTCACCACCTGGGCGCCACAGAAAAATACCACCTGCACTGGAATGCATTTGAACTTGCCGTTATTTACACTATTTATAACACCGACTGCTTGAAAAGAAGAAAAGAATGGCAGTTCAAGTCTTTCGTAAAATTGAATTCTTTTTATAAGAAACGCTTGTCTTGTTGCGGCGACAGCTCGCAACGGGATTTTTGCCACATTGCGGATCAGGGAATTAGATCGCGACTGGCAGTTTAATTACTAGCCACAGCTGAAAAAGTTGGCCTCGTCGCGAGCCGGGCTCATCACACGGAAGTACGCCGTCTCCCAGCAGAAAGTCCACGTAATGGGTTGTAGATTGGCGACATGTAAAAACTCAGCGATGCAAAAGAGAGGATATCCTCAATTTGCTGTGAGGGCATGTTCTCAAACACTTGTGTCAGTGTTCTTCCTGTGTTCTAGTTGGACATCCTGTGCCTGTCGTAAGCGGTCAGCGCTCCTCTCCAGAATCTGTTCCGCGCTATTGACTGCCTTTGCTCCACGTTAGGTCGATGGGAAATTCGGCAGCAATGCATCGTTACGCGAAAATATTTGTTTTGTGTTTTGAAATTTATACATGAAATAACTACTGAATTCTTTGCCTCTTGTTATTGATTGACTCAGTTTTCATGTTCACATTTTCTGACTATGCGTGTAAACAGAGAACTTTTTAATTTTTAATCGAGTGTGCGTTCATTATTAGAAGATGATTCGACCACTACACAAAACTAAGTCGTCGCTAGGGACTCTGGAAAATCGTGATGAAATTTTCGTGGCAAAATACGTGGTGGTCTAGAAAACTGGGAGTGTAGCTTCGTTCACACGGCATCAAATAACGATAGAAAAAAAAATTCTGTCACGTGCACAGTTTTTTTGAAACCAAAGAGGCAATCCAATATTCCCAGGATAAACCGTCATCTGTAGTCGTCGTTATTGCTTGACATTATTTTCAAGAGGGGCCTATGTATGTTCCCACGTACACATAATTTTGAAAAACACGTAGGATATAAGCATATAATTATAACAACATTTCCTGTTTACTGACTATGATCGATGCAATACAATTTGGAGGAAAACGGTTGTCATTCACTATCAGGAAATTTCAAGAAACAAAGTGAGTTTCTTTTTTTTTTTTTCTTGTGTTTTTTTTTGCTCGTGAAGATTTACTGTACTAAAATTAATCTCATTTCCAAACGCAGAATGTTGAGTAGAGTGAATATGATGTTCACAAATATACGATGGATATCGTAGAGAAATTTAAAAGAGAAAGATTAACAAGAGAAGTATTACTGATCTCAACTAGACCTGCAGCATTTATCTCGGAATCTTTCAAGAAAAATTAATTGACTGTGGCTATCGCAGTTCTCTTTAAATAGGTACGTGTACGAGGTTAGCAGCGAACCAGTTTTCACTCCTGCACCCTCTCCAACCTTCTTCGGCTCAAGCAGTAGGAGGTTGTCTCTTGCCATACATACCATACGTGTGCGGCGACTTGGTTATGCAACTCGAGTGCACAGTAAAAGATGTTTTATACTTTTGCAAGCATTATAATTTTAGAAAATTGTTTCGCCTGAATGGAGGCACGATGACAGTCGTGGAAGCGAGTGCGATGCTCCAAAGGCAGTGATCTGGTAGTTCTTGTCACGCCCCGCCACGGAAGTAGCGGGAACAATCAGTTGTTACTACTCGTGTGTAACCTGTAGACTACAGCAAGGCCGTCCGTCAACTGGTCCTGCAGGTCGCTCGCGTCCCCAACAGATATTTTTTTACCCGTGACTGGTACCAGGTTTTGCTACTGCTCGGGTAAACAAGGCAACGGCTACTGTAAAGGCATTTGGGAAACTAGCGATAATGAAAGGGGGGGGATTTGTGGGGGGGGGGGGGAGAAACCAGAACTACAAACACCGAGATAATATATCCTGTTTCAGCGTAGACCGGCACCTAGAGTGTAACCACAGATTCACAGTTATTGCTACTGGCTTCGGATTTAACAGACCACAGTGTGTACAGCATCACTGTTTCTGCTATCCCCATCTATTGATACAGATGAACTTTCAAACTGTACATCCACAAGATATTTCGCTGCTAACTGTGATCGAGGCGACAAAGGTGCTCTCGTGTTCTTGCAAGTTTACCGAGTTCGAATGACAACGACTCTATTAATATTTGTGCAGTTTCCTCCCGTGAGTCTGGGCTTAGGATTGTAAAAGTTTGATGGGGGGGGGGGGGGGGGGGAAGACCCCACGGGTAACCTAAATAATTTTATCAAAAGCTTTAGTAAGTACCGCCGTAACTTCCTGTTATTAAAATTGAATGATTTTTGGTCTGTCGTAAAAACCTTTTCAGTGCATAAATTAATTATGGTTTTGGGAATGACAAGAAAACCAAATGGTATAACAAAATTTTGGGCTATCATTCTGGCATTCTGGCGCATAACACAAATAATTTTAAAAAAATGTTGCTGTTTTATAGCACCCACATAAAACCATCTAGTCAATTAATTTATTTTAGATGTTAAATTTGATTATGTTTTATTTTACTCTTACGACGTAGTAATCAGTCGATAGAAAAATTATATCTTCCCGTGTACACAAAACAGTATCACTCAGCTTTTTTCAACATCATAATTTCCTGCATTGCGCTGGCTGCACGGAAAATCAACGCAGAAGCTACAAATTAGCATTATTCTGGCGCTTAACTATAATAAAATACATGATAACATTGGAAAGTATTATGGTTTTTTAGTACTATAACGCTGGGAGTCTTAGAGTTGCGGAGTGTGTATGTCGCATAGTTATTCAGGGGATTGTTTGATCTGTATCCATACGTGTTTCTACCCAAATGTTTTCATTCTAGAGTGTGATGCGACCGTTCTCACGTCAAAATAAGGAATCCGCAGTAAAGAAACTATATGTCCGAACTTGGCTACATCGATTGTTTTCTGAATGTGTGGCTTACTGAAGCGGAATAGTGTTTTGGGTGTGAAGTTCATGTTAGTGTGGGTAAACTAATGCTTAGACCTTGCTGTTCGCGGGCTTGGAAGCATTGCAAGGACTTTCGACAAACATCTGTAGTGTGGGTAAACTAATGCTTAGACCTTGCTGTTCGCGGGCTTGGAAGCATTGCAAGGACTTTCGACAAACATCTGTAGTGTGGGTAAACTAATGCTTAGACCTTGCTGTTCGCGGGCTTGGAAGCATTGCAAGGACTTTCGACAAACATCTGTAGTGTGGGTAAACTAATGCTTAGACCTTGCTGTTCGCGGGCTTGGAAGCATTGCAAGGACTTTCGACAAACATCTGTAGTGTGGGTAAACTAATGCTTAGACCTTGCTGTTCGCGGGCTTGGAAGCATTTCAAGGACTTTCGACAAACATCTGTAGTGTGGGTAAACTAATGCTTAGACCTTGCTGTTCGCGGGCTTGGAAGCATTTCAAGGACTTTCGACAAACATCTGTAGTGTGGGTAAACTAATGCTTAGACCTTGCTGTTCGCGGGCTTGGAAGCATTGCAAGGACTTTCGACAAACATCTGTAGTGTGGGTAAACTAATGCTTAGACCTTGCTGTTCGCGGGCTTGGAAGCATTTCAAGGACTTTCGACAAACATCTGTAGTGTGGGTAAACTAATGCTTAGACCTTGCTGTTCGCGGGCTTGGAAGCATTCAAGGACTTTCGACAAACATCTGTAGTGTGGGTAAACTAATGCTTAGACCTTGCTGTTCGCGGGCTTGGAAGCATTGCAAGGACTTTCGACAAACATCTGTAGTGTGGGTAAACTAATGCTTAGACCTTGCTGTTCGCGGGCTTGGAACATTTCAAGGACTTTCGACAAACATCTGTAATGACTAACGAGTTATAGTTTCGGTATTCTACTTACTTTTTGCCTCCCTAAAACATATTTTTTTATTTATTTTAGCCGTTAGCTTTTAAAATCTTACGCGGTAGAACAAACGTAAAAGTGATTATCTGAAATTAGAGAAATGTCTTGGTGTACGTAATTATTTCTTACAATTAAATGCAATGCAGCATACACGTAAAAAATTCCATACGGGAAATCAACTTTTCTTTATGTGTGACAAAAGTTAATAAATCATAATCAGGATTTTGAAATTTACATGTATCGTTTTAAACGGTAAAACCTACAACCGGTAGTATACTGGACTGCGGTTGTACAAGTTACGTAAAATATTTCCCGAGATTTCACGGCCAATGTCTGAATAATCTTAGTTCTTGGTATTCAGAAGACGAAGTGAACCCCATGTTTCGGTTGACACTTCATTCGCGATCTTCATACTCGAACAGGCTGTTAACATACTTCTTAAAAGAAAATCAGGTCCTGAGTAGGACAGCTACTGCTACGTCTGACTTCTATCTCGGGCGAGGTGGAGTGGTGGTAACAGGATGAACTTGCGTTCTGGAAGTCCTGGGTTCGATTCCACGGTACAAACATCCTGATTTCCGTTTGCCAAGGGTTTTTAGAGATCACTCAAGGCGAATGCTGGGTTGGTGTCTTATTATAGGCCATGGTTGAGTTCTTGCCCGTACTTGCTTCTTTGAGAAACTTGCTACGTCTCTTGTGACGATGTTGTTGAAGAATCGTTCAGTTTTATCTACCTATAGGCTGTTCACAGCACCTGCTTAAGATCTACTTGTATACACGTTGTGTGTTCTTCCGCCTTATGTAACATTAACATTTCCCTGGGTCTCTTCACTTTATTCATGCACCGGTCAAGTAAAACTGTGAAATTATCAGAAAAGTAAATATTTTACAAATCTGCTCGTTTTTGCACTTCGATGCGTAAAAAAAAATATACAGAAAGCGAGAGAAATAATTTAATTTATCACAAATTGTTACGGAACACTTTTTGTTCGACGTTAATATATGGAACTACTTTCTTTCCATCGTTACCAACTTAACTGGACAAACGTCACTCATTGCGCCCGTTAAAATATATGCAGGTAGAGGCAGTGACCTTTTTTTTATTTCAAAAGTGACCTTTTTTTTATTTCAAAAGTGCTCACTCTATCGTGAACTGCCTTTACATATACGCTGTTCACAGTAAACAGAGAGCTTCTTTAAGCTGTACTTAAGATCCACTTGCATGCAGACCATGCATTATTCTACCATATAATCAACATTTCCATTGGCCTGATCATTTTTATTAACGCGTCGGCCAATTGAAAGTGCAAAATTATTACATAAATATAATGTTACAAATTCGTTTTTTTTTTTTTTTTTTACACTTTAATCATTAACAAGGCATAAAAAAATAATTCCAGTGTTGTCAAATGTTTACCTAACACTGTTAATTCAGTGTCGAAACAAAGGGGCTACTTAATTTCCGTCATTGCCAACTTTCCAGAGCGCATCGCGGTAGATCTGTACGCGTGTAGGGGCAGTGACACTTTCCGAATGTTGATTTCAAAATCGCTCAATTCACCTACTAGGTTTCGTGTAGGGAGGAATGCCAATCAATGAGGTTTTGATAGGATAAGGCCAGTTGTGGCATGTCCCACTGAACCAGCGACCCCGGAGCCAAGCGGTGGACGACGATAGGGGAGGGAGGGGAGGAGAAGGCAGAGGTGGAAGACAGGCAGGCAGAGCCGTGGGCGCCATCTTAGTTATTTATCGCCTCGTCCTCTGCAAGTCTCTCTCTCCAGCCGGTGGGGAATACAGGTCAAGTCGCCCGCTCAGGTGGCTCTAGGCTCTTTGAGAGCTGCAAGCGAGGGCGGCAACAAGTCCCCCGAGCGACAAGCGACCAAGCGACACAAAACCGCGACCAACTCGACGAGCACCCGCCGTAATCCAGGGGACGGAGCCACGGCGATGTGCAGGCGGGGTGTTGTACCTCTCCCCTTTTCTGACCCGAAGTTTGTCAACAATTACATTATCAAGCCCACAATCGTGTTATAAATATGTAATCGCTGTCAACTACGATCCATTTTATTGTACTGTGAAGTATTTTTTCTCTCGGTATTCGCCGTAATCGAGTGAGCATGTTTACCAAACCTTCAGCCGAAGAGTTCAAACAGGGAATCAATGAAATTCCGTTTCAAATAAATTGTAATATGTATTCTGCGTGACATATCTTGAAGAATACTTGCACGTAAAAAATATTTCTAAGTTTAATTTTCAATATATATTTTTTACATTTAACAAAATTTACGTTTTAAAAAACAATTTGTTTTTAATTAAAGTTTTTTATTTTATTTTTATAACGTGGCAGTATTCTCTGAAAAAGTTCAGTTGAATATTCTTTTTTGAAACACGTCTCTTTAAAACCGTTCCATTGAGATAAAGTAAAGAATATTGGGAGCCCTGTAACGTAAATATACAATATTTGCATCGAGCCGGCAGTTACTTACGCTACATATCTACAGTATGTAGCGTTGGTCCCAAAATTTATTGCGCGAGGAGAAATACACATAGTCACGCGATCTCATAAGCCTATATTCCGTGAGGTTAATGTAATCACGTTTCCCATACCACAAGTATTAAACTTGATATAAGTAATAGAAATGTATGTTTAAAACAGTGAATATTTTATTTACATGTAGGGGAGGCGAATATAAGTACTGACACATCTTTATCCAAGACTAATTTTAGCTAAAGAAAATTGTACTTCTATAATAAATTGTGGTAATGCTGCGGTATGCATCTATTTCGTTCAGATTTATTACAGTATGCGCAAATTAAAGCAAAATTTAATATTTGATCGCTTTTCTTACACCATAACTCGGTTGATGTACTTGAAGTGTTATCTAAAGTCAAACAGGTAGTTATACAAGCCACTTCGCTATGCGCACTTTAAACCGGGAATCTTCGTGTGTTCCATGGATGCGGGACGGGGGTATTAATACAGAAGCCAACGATAGGGTAAGACGATATTATTTCGACCTTTCTGTATCATGTTACCGTCGCATACTTGTTAGCTGGCTGTAGTGATTGAAAGTGTTTTACTGCGCATAAACAAGCTGATAACGAAAAAAAAAAACCGTTTTACTGTTTTATTCACCAATACGTCAAAATAGGTCGTCATTTAACGGCATGTAATAAATGTGGCATTACCCAAGGACAAACTTAAACCCGGAAAACATTTCGAACAGAATGTATCACTTGGAAGCTAAAAAAACTCATTTGAATTTAGGTCAAATGTTGAAGTGGGGCGCGTATTTTTTTCCTTAGAAAAATGTTGGTGGTATAATAATACAATTTCAATTTTTCCATTTGCTACTTGGTGCATGATGTTAGAATATGATTTATGAGTCTTCATACCAACAAGTTATTGATAAGAGTTATGTAATGAACACTATATTAAAGGGCTTTATTTAACATTAAGGTTGTACAATATTATTTCAATATAAACATGATTGAATAAAAACCCCGAACATACCCATCCTAAGTGATCTGCGTTCCATTGGCCCGACCACGAAACACACCGCCCAAGGGCTACATTGCCCTATATTCACTATTCGTAAGAATGACCTCGGAATTAAAATTTTTTCTTCGTTCGTTCTCTTGGTTCGACCTTCTCCTTTCATCTGCAAGTACAATACAAGTAATAAGCGCGCGACATTCCTTTATGTAAAACTTCCTGTCTCGTTTCTTTATACAAGTTCAGCTCTCTGTTGTTGCTTTATTTCCACGGTTTCGAAGACGCCGCAATAGATGGAGATCAGTGTTTTTGTCACCTAACTGTCCTTTGTCCGTTGGAGTAGTGAAAACTCCGAATGTACAAAGTTCTTAGCCATTTCTGGAGAGGATTGAAAACTTTAGAGCATGTGCCTTTTATGTTACAGCTATTGAAAAATATATCAAGCATTTGCAATTTTTTTTTGCAATAATAACGTGTTCAGAGCTCGTTACTTAAATCTTTGAACAGTGTGCAACATCTGAGTAGACCGTTGATGTATTGCACTTTTTTTTTCTTACATGGAACCCGAACCCAGCACCACATATAACGAAGGTAACATGGTAATTGCAGTGGATGCTAGGCAGATTTTTCTCAAGGCTACGAAAAAATTTGTTACTTTGTATTTGCACTACATAATATTTAGTTTGTATGTATTAGCTTTGACTATATTTTCCTCACATAAAAATTAATTTTAGATCACATATAATTTTTTATTAGGAAAGTAGTACGTAAAAGTTAAAATTTTACTCTTTTTTTTGTAACGTAAAAAAAAAACTATTTGCAGGAAATATAACAAAGGCAACAGAAAAGGCTTGTTTTAATTCATTTTAGTGCATGCTTGGCAGAAGTTATTTTAATAAAATCCACGGGTAGACACAAAACAAAAATATGCTATAATGTCCTTATTTCCAGCATGTTTTTTTAATTGCATGAACATATCCTTGTATGATTTTACAGACGTCTTGAAGTAGCTCTTGGCATCTTCTTTCGGCGTGAATTATTTCGTTTCTGTACGTAAGTTAATTTTAGGTATTTCTAAATTTCTAGAAGAGCAACATCTTGATTTTATTCCGTATTTATGCAGAAACTACACGATCGAAACTTTTTTGGGAGGACAAATAAAAAATAACAGTTATTTCCGTGGCCAACACCTTGAAACACGACCGGGCATGGTGGCGCACTGTGGTAAACATAGAAATTCGCATTCGGGAGCACCTGGGTTCGAATCCCTGTACGGCCATCCTTATAATCGCGGTTTTCCATGGTCTCCAGAAATGTATCCAGGCGATTCCTTATCACAGGACATAGTCGGTTCCTTCTCCACTGCTGCCTCTCTGAGCAAGTTGCTCCGTCTTGTGGCGACTCGCTGTTCGGCCGAACATACCTAGCTGTATATAGGCGGTTCACGGTAAGGTGAGCTCTTTTCGAAACCCTGGTTAATGTCCACTTGTATACACCTTATGTATTCTTCCGCATTATGTAAAATGATCATTGCCGTGGGCCTCATCACTTTGTTCATGTGTCGGTCAGGTGAAAATGTGAAATTTTTAGAAAAGTAAATATGATATAAATCTGGTAATTTTGACAATTCGATGAATAAAAAAAACAGAAAGGGAAAGAAATAATTTAAGTTGTCACAAATTGTTACATAACACCTTTTGTTCGACGTTAAGATATGGAACTACTTTCAATCTGTCGTTACCAACATTAGGCCTGCCGTGCTAATGTCATTCAGTACGCCCAGTGCAGAGGCAGTGACTTTTTTCTGAGGTTTATTTCTAAAGTGCTCACTTTATCGTGAACAGCCTTTATCAATTAATTAGGTACTTACTACGAATCCCACGCGAAAGAAGTCGCAGGCAAAATATGATGTGTTGTGTGTGCATATATACACACATGTCTACAACATGAAAATCAAACAGAGCGTGGGCCGCGGTGGCGCAGCGTAGATTTCTGGCGGGGTCGCTCCCGGACTTTCGCATGTGGGAATCGTGCAGGGCGATGCCACTAGTAGATGGATTTTCTCGGGGTCCACCAATTTTCCCCGCCCGTGCATTCCGGCGCTGCTCTGTCCTCACCCCGTTTCACCCTCCTCGGCTCTCAAGTTGCCAGCGTTAAGAGCTGTCCAAACCACTCCATTCCACACAAACCCAGCAGTAAAATAAATTAGTGAGCGGACAAGAATTTAGCTGCACTGACAAGATCTGTTGCAGCTACAATAAAATGCTGTGGAAATTCACTCTGCAAATTTTTTTTTATGTAGGCTGTTCATGGTAAAGTGAGCACTTTGGCCCTAGTTACTTTTTCTATCAGCCATGCTTTATCCTTTAACCACCTTTTCAAGTAAATATTTACATGTAAGTAATACACAGTGTGTGTATATTCTACCACACTCGGAAGTTAACGTTTAAGGCTAACATAAAAAATATTTATTGACTATTATTCCAAATGAGAGGTCTTTCAAAAGTGCCCACTTTACCGTGAATAGTCTATACAATGATTAGTTTGCAGTTGGTTAGTAAAAGGAGAGCTTATTTTGTAATCATCCAATAACACTTTCCTGCTCACTACAAACCCACCGCGTGTTTAATACAAACACATTGCTGCGTAAATTTCTACAGCTTATTTTTCTCGCCCAGCAAATAACGCACATGGAGTCATCGGGTGCAGTCGGCAGGAAAACTTGACGTGAGGTGAGCAATAGAGTATTTACTGTGGGCGGACGTGTCTTCTAAGGCTGTCACCTCTGCCTTGGCATGCGATTACTTCCCTAGTTAAAACAGTAAAATACGACAGTACTTCTCGTTTAGTACTCCTGCTATAATCTCCTCTAGCTAATTCTTTGCCTGCGCCTCCCACTTGAGCAGGTTTAATCGCCTCTATGACGAGCCGTTGTGCTGTCAATTACACGCGCCTTGCGGTCGAAGAAAGACGTAGTTATTAGACACGGCAAGCAATGAACACTTTCATCAACTTCGCTAAGTTGGGTGTCAAGATGAGCGCATAATTTGTACAACTGGCGAGCCCATAGTCTAGTAGTGGTTTGTTCGAACGTTCTTGAAGCCCCGCTACAGTTCTAAGCTCTCGGCGGGTTTATTCGAACGTTCCTGAAGCCCCGCTACAGTTCTATGCTCTCGGCGTGCTTGCTACGTATTCTTGCACCACATGCAAACAATACTGGAGGAAAACGCGTAGGAGAAAGCAATGAACATTATTTGTACGCTGGATACACAGGTAAATACTAAACAAATTTCATGACAAAAGTGTTATTCCAACACTGCATACTTTAAAAACTAAATATGACAATAAGAAATGTTTACTTTAGAGATAACGTCCAAAAACTGTTATTTAATAACATTTTTACATACAGTAAGAACTATCTCTTAGCAGCCATTACCTACGCGTTTCTCATCGTTCTTATCGAGTATGAAATAAATATTCTAACTTATAAACAAAATACACGCGAGCGTTTTATTTAATCATAAAAGTAAGTTGATGTTAACGGAAGAATAAAACATATGTGGTGTATGATTTATTTAGGAAATAACCGAACATCTACTATGAAAAGTGACTTTTAAAGGTCTTATTCAGAAAGGTTGAAGACGCCTTAAAGAGAATGCGCGGACGGAGGTTTTATAAGGGAGGTGTACGTGTTAGTACAGCTGAATATAAACAATACTTCGGGAGGGAAAAATTATTAAATATATATATATATATATATATATATATATATATATATATATCGGTAACTAACTGCCCTATACCGGCTGCTGCGTTAAAAATAAATGTGAGTCACGTGGTTAGCGGAAGGATATTTCCATAAACTAACTTTTCAAGTATTCATATAACTGTGAATGACACGACAGTCTCTCTTTAAACATATCATGCATCCCTACCTTAGACCCATTTACGCACGAAACTTTTATGATATTAACTCATTTTCTCGAGTTTTACATGAATGCACTGTAAACCACGGCACCATTTAAACGTCGCTGTCATTTCACTGTTTTTCGGTGTAAAAACCTTGACGGGAGCTCGAACGACTTTATTCTTTTTGTAAAATTATTTTCCTACTGACATTTCAATAGTTGGTTTTAGTGCTGTGTCTTCTGGTGAGTGACGGTCAGTAACCCAATTATGCTTCTCACGTTGACACTCTTAAAAAAAAAATGCCTTAGCAACAGTTGCCAGTTGAATATTACATACTCGCTGTAAAGACTCTTTATTATCTTCAACGGTAGATGAGGTAGCCTGGCTTTCAAGCCACATGTATTTATGTAACCAATAACAAAAATTCAGGTCAGTTTTGATTTTCAGAAATTGATTTCTACACTGTAAAAAAAGCTTGTAATTTTTACTGAGAAATTGTTTGTAATTTTACAAATTCTTGTAATAGTACAAATATATCTCTTGTAAAACTGCTTGTTTGTGAAATACCTCAAGAAATGTTTGTATTATACTAACTCGTATCTACGAGCTTCAGGAAAATTCAGCGACGTAAAACCGTTTATAGATGTTTGTGCAAAAACTATGGGCGATGTAAAGTGTAGTTGCGTGTAAAAATAAATGTATTGCAAGTTTGAATAACGTAAAACACTTAAAACAATTCAAATATTCATAATAAAACGACTGTTTCTATAAATCGTGACCGTATTACTCATTAGTGTTTCCTAGCTAAACAGAAATCTTTAATCGTCCCTCAAGACGTCGTTGTTAAGAGCCTCTAAATCTCTCAACTCAACAAGAGAACTCTTAAAATGAAACAAATGTATATTATTTCGTAGGCATTTGAAGTTATATTTACTAATAAATAAGAGTTAAGTTCGGTAGCCAAGTTGGTTTTGTGGTTAAGGGTGCGGACCAATAACAAAAGGGGTATGGGTTCTGCTCCCGGTGATGCCAAAATGCAACTTCTTTGTTTTGCTTTCATAAATTATACTTTGATTTTATTTAAGTTACTTTCTGTTATTAATTCATCGCATTTGTTTTCTAGGGGAAAAAAATAATTTTACCTACACTTTTCAGTCATGTAAGTTGTAATACAAAGCTATCATTTGTAATATTACAAATGTGTTTTTTTGCAGATTTTACAAGAAAGGTGTTTGTATTTTTACAAAGGATTTTCGTGGCAACTGGGTTTTCAAGAATTTTTCTCGTAAAAGTACAAAAAAAAAACGTTTAGAGTGTACGCAGCTGGTATACACTTCGCACGTCAGATTTTCTCTACAAGTTCAGTCTAACAGTTAATCAGTGAACACCTGGGAACAAGTGGTCGTTGCCGTACAACAGGCTGTTAATTATCAGGACAAATTCCGTTCCGCTTATCGTTCCCTGGCACTGAAACAATCAGTAGTCTTTCAGTGACTCCAGTGGAAAGTTTTGAATAATTTTAAGTCAACTTTTATTGATATGAAACTATGTTCTCTTTTTCAGTGTAAGCGCTTATCAACCAGTATAGTTTGACATGTGTCAGTGAATATTAAACTAAAAACTTTCTGAGGACACCGCCTTTTACTATAATATTATCAGAGATTTCTTTTAAATATTATCCGATACCTCTCTTATCGAGCAATAAAAAAAAAACAGAGTCCCAAAGGTGAATGTGAAAGGAATATTTCGGATAGTATATGAGGTCTCATAAAAGTCACAAAAATTTTTGTAACACTAGAAAATAATTGGATAAGAAAAACATCTTAAAATATTGTACTACACTTGAGAGAACTCGTCTTCCAAACGTTACATTTTCCAGTGTTCAAGAAACTTTAAGACACGACTACTGATATTATTTATGACACTTAATTATCTATTCACTTTATGGTAACTGCCGCAAACTGGAAAAGAAACGGTAGAATTTCTTTTTTGTAGGCGGTATACCATCTTGATTTAGCCACGAAGAAATATGTAGCGTGTTAACATACGGTGACTTGTAAAAATTAAACCAGTTAACAACGAAGCTTCAAAAAAATTACCTAATAAGGTAGATACATGTTTCCAGATTGTATCTCGTCGGGTATAAATAAAGATTCGCTCTTGTAGTCTGTGACTTAGTGCAGAGATATTTTGGTCTCCTTGCCAACACAACTATATTAAATATATATCTTTCTCCCTTGCCTTCCTTGTTAAATATATATATAGATTGGAAGACAAAAAACATGAGCATTATACAAAGTCGGTGGCAGTGGCATGTTAGAGATCTTTGGATGTAATGTATTCACCCGAGTGAATACTGGAGATAAAACTAACCTTTCCAGCATAATCCGAAAGCGTAAAACACCTTTCTCCCCCTTTAACTAGGCAAAAATTTTAAGTTAAAAAAAAAAAGTATGCCGCATATTTGCAGATTAAGAAAATTACTTTACGACATATGTTTTACTATTAGCGCTTGCGGGAAAGGTTTACTACGCGGTATTCGGGTTTGAGTGTTTACGTGTTAAATTAACTAAGAGCGAGTTAACATAATATTCGCTCTGACATAATTTACATTCGCAAAGGCTCTTCAAGAGGCAAGATTTCCTTTCCAGCCATTTAGAATATTCTATGGTCTCGTAGCATGTTAACGATGATGCTTCGATAAAAAATACCAGTCACGTGAGAAATTATTATTCAGGATGTTTTTAAACGTAACTCGTAAAATGATTTAATTAATAATTCAGGTGATTTAATAATAATGTTAATATAACAAAACTTTTTATGTATTTTATTAATTCATTAATAATTATTATATTGTTAATACCATTAATGAATAATTAATTGTTAGTAGTTAAAGAATTGTAAAAAATTATATAATTTTTTTTTCCCCCACGAAGTTTGGTTTCAGCAAAATTGTACATTGAAGTCACAAGAGCGACAAGCTATCATTTCTTTGAAATCCGACGCTTTGGTTTACCTGTGGCGAAGGAAAAGGTTTAAGATCTATCCCTAGTTGACAGACATATGGGTTTAATCGCAAGCAGTTGCGTTTAATCGAATTAGAAAAAAACTACAGAATATTTTAATGTAAATATTATTGCAGGGCAGAAATGAAAATCGGTGTTTAGTTGCCCATTCATAATTTTGGTTACTGAAACATAAATGTCGTCGGCGAAGAGTGTCAATGACAGTGAGAATCGCTGTACGTAACACCATGTTTCCGATATTTATTCTTTTGTAAAACAGTGTTCTGAACTACAGCGACTGTTCTGTACTTTTTCTGTACAGATTGCTGTACTAAAACCCTGAAGTCACAGCGTAAAATTCTGAGGAAACGGAAGTGAGTGAATGAGAGAAGAGATTTGGACGGCTCTTAACAGCGAAGTCTTGAGAGCCGATGAGGGCGACTGAGGTGAGTATGGAGCCGCGCCGGAATGATAGGGAGGGGGGAAACGGGAGATTCCCGAGAAAACCCTCCGACCAACGGTATCGTCCGGCACGATTCCCACATGCGAGAATCCTGTGATCCGGCCGGGGATTGAATCCTGTTCGCCTTGGTGGGAGGCGAGCGGGCTAACCGCTCGGCCACCGCGGCCCCTCTGAGAAAACAGAAGACGCGCGGAGCTTGTTTGCGCAATTTTTTTAAATCGCCATCGCAATGCTTCCTTATGGCCGAATGTGGCCTTGAGGCGGTTCACAATGTTTACTACCGATTTCTCTAAGGCCCCGTCCACAACCGACTTGGCGTAAATAACGTTACTTACAAACCATAACAAGCAAAACCGTCTGTCAACAATCCGGTTAACGTGTACGAGAAAACCCTTATCTAACCAATCAGAGAGAGCAGAAAATAGGAGATAATTTTCCAGCGCAAGAATTTTTTACATGCATAAGTTTTCTACAGCATTTATTACGACGTTTCACATCCTCATTGGCCAGCATAAAAAACTTTGCTTACTTAAGATACTCGGAGATGACCATCTTAACGCCAAGTCATGCAAATAACGCCAAGTAAGTCACGCCGAATACTAGTTGTGGACGTTGCTATCTCAAATACAGGTTTTTACTTCTTTATGCTATGCATGTTATGTGCGCCATGTCGATTGTGACTTTAAATTTCCTGCCGGTAGTTAAAATTGAAATATAGGCAAACCGCACAGCAAATTGAAATATAGGCAAACCGCACAGCAAATTGAAATATAGGCAAACCGCACAGCAAATTGAAATATAGGCAAACCGCACAGCAAATTTTCAAATACGTAGATTTCATGGCATTCAAATAACATGGACATTTATTTTGAGCCGATGCCCAACGCATTATTTAGTTCAATTTTGAGATATGAACGAAAAAATAGTAAGAAATTTTATAGTTAGTTTTATTTTTCTTAAAAAAATCATTTGCCTTAATTGTCGCACTTTTTTGGACTAATATTTCATATTTCAACGTAAAATAATATCACACGATAAAAATATAAATTAATTTTAGAATCTCGAACATCATTAAATGACCCACGTCAAATTAAACGAGATAAATACACAAGAGGTTCTACAACACATGTTGGTGTGATTAACTTTTCTCATATACTATTGCATTTAAAGAAGGTGCATTTATTAATGCGTCGCTCAGGCAAAACTGTAAAATTATTTGAAAAGTATGTCTTTTAAATCAACTAAATCTTACACTTACATGCATTAAAAACAGAAACGAAAATGTATCTTTTCAATGTTCACAAATGTATAAATAACACTTTTTCTTTATCGTTAAGATATGGAACTACCTTCCCTCAGACGATGCCAATTTTACTGTGCACATCACACGTAAAAATACATCCAGGTAGTAGCAGTGACATTTTAGAAAGGTTGATTTCAAAAGTGATAATTAACCGTGAACATCAGATTTGAGTTCCACAGCCGCTCATTCATATTGTGGAGGGCGATAGCAAATTTCCACTTGCCTTGTTCTTCCGACAACGCCACGTATCTTTTTTTCCGGCCGGAAAACCTTATTTTATTATTTATATATATATATATATACACATATAAATACTGCGCTAGATATTTTAAGAATACTTTCCAGTTTATTTTAATTGAAAAATGGTCAGTAGACATTAGTTCTGTGTAAATGTTTCCGTCAGATTTAGTCCTCTCTTTCTAAAGATAACAATCAGCTCTCGGTCCTTACTCAGTGGCACACGAGAAAAAGATATCAACAAAGTTGTCGACTTGCCTGACACTTTATTTTCAACAGTGGGATTTGGTAACATAATTGGAATTCAAATTACCAGTTTCAATCAGATTTTCAATGTATGATGTTAACACGCATTTTTTTGTCCATACGTACCACACAGTGAAATAAGGCGTGTAACTTTTAAATAGGTGAATAAGCAGTAGGCCGATATACTAGATTTAAAAAAATCAAAATCTTTATTTTGCTACACTGCGTGTCGTGTGCTCTTACTGTCACCTTGTTAACCCTTTCTGTTTCATATAATGTTTAAAGTTTTAGAAGTTTAATTGTAATGAACATGTTTTGTTCAGAAGTATAGACTATTCGCGGTAAAGTGAGCACTTTTAAAATCAACCTCTGTGTCACTGGTATTATCTGCTTGCATTTTACGGGCACACTTACTAGCATGCACCGAGTAAAGTTGGTGAGAACGGAGCGAACATACTACCACGTATGGCATTTAGTCAAGGGTGTCGCGTAAAAGCGTGTGGAAAACGTAATTATTTATTTTGCATTCTGTTTTTTCAGAGCGTAGAAGTCGTAAAGGTAAACAAATTTCTGAAATATTTACTTTCCTGATAATTTGACATGTTCTCTTGACCGACGTATGGATAAAGTGATCAGACCAATTGCAATGTAAATATGGTGGTGGAAGAATACACAATGGGTATGCAAGTAGATCTTAAGCAGTGCTTTAAAAAGTGCTCAGTTTATTGTGGGAACTCAATAGCTGTGTGTGAGTTTACGAGTTGCAGCCTTAACAACGAATGATGTATGTCGCACATGATAAATTAACCCTTATTGGTCACGGTTACTGCCGTTTACAAAGTAGATCATCTCCCTGTGCAGCACCCCATATATACGGCACAGTAACTGAAAGGGTTGATTCCATTTGCAGCGGTATCGATGATGCTTGATATTCATGGTTTATGCATGTAAACTAAGACAGATATTCTTGTGCCTTTATGACATGTATGTACACTATAAAAAATTATTCGAAAATTTACCATACCTGTGTACACGCTTAGTGAGAAAGCAGGACTGGCAATGTTTTCCCCAATGCATTCTTGTAGCGTTCCTACATTTGCTCTGGAAACAGTCAAATACATAGGGAAGTTACCGACTTTGTATAGTAGCGCTGCTAAACATTCCAATATCTGCAGCTTGTGTTGTATTAAAACTTCCATTACAGTTTAGGAAGTTCACCAGAAATTTTTTAGATTGTATGCACATTCGTAGCAGTACCGAATGAAAATACGCCACATATTTTATGCACATTTCATTGTATTCAAATTACAATAAAAAATATATATTTTTGTTATATTGTTAGCTACATGTTCCTGCTTAGAGTCCCGGGAGGTGCTAAAAATGGCATTTTATTCAAGATAAAGCTGTTTTATTTACCTGCGTACAGCAAGGAACTGAAGCCCAAATAATCATGTCCTGTGGCGTTATTGATGTTTATGCGGATATACTGGCAGTTAAACGCCACCATTTTTCCAGCAATATTTTAAATTGTAAGTTTACCAGTAACGGAAGTTCTAAGTACAACTGAATTTACAGCCGTAATCAGTAGTCAAGAGTGCTGCTGAGAAAAGAGGGCTGTACAAACCCAAGAGGGATTAAAATGAGCAAGGAGATACTGAACACAAGTAGATGTAGGAACTACTTAAGATCTCGTCGATAGTGGGCATCGTTGCGAACGGAACAGCTTGCTCTGAGAACCAGGACTGGTGAGGGGATTCGGCGACAAAATATGCCTCCAGATATTTCGGGAAATCACAGAAAACAGAAAATATGATGGCTGAACTGAGTAAGTGAAGAGATTAGGGCTTCTCTTAACATCGAGATCTTGGGAGCCGATGAGGATGAAATTACAAGATGCTGGCAGCCCTCGAAGTTTTGAAAATGGCGAATTATTTTCCGAAATTGCTCTCAGCTGTATCGTATTGTAGCGGTACCGAATCTCCGGCGGCAGTCCAGCTTCCACGAGATCCGGTTCAAGGACGACCCTGCTCCAGTACTGGAGAAGAACGCGTTTCCCTGTAGCGGAGCGCACGTGCGCGAAGAAGACAGAAGACATCCTGATAGCCAAGGACGGGCCCTAGCAGCCGCCAACGCCAAATGCCAAGGCCACTGCTACTATTAGCCGGGGCGTCGTCGAAAAAAACACTGCGCCGGGACCTGCTATCGGCGGCAGATCCCGCTGCGCTACGAGGAAACGCCCCCCAGCATGCGATTACATTTCCCCCTACTCGTCCAACATCACCAACCTCTTAACACCTTCCAACAAGAATCTGCGGTCAATTGAATCCACCCACAACACGCTAGACCTCACTATAGTCCATTCGCGGTTACGTCACACTTTGTTTGGAGGGGGGAGGACGGTGGTGTAGTGGTTAGGCTACTCGCCTCCCACCTAGGCGCGCCGGACTCGATTCCCAGCCGAGTCACTCCCGGATTTTCACTAGTGGGAATTGTGCCGAACGATGCAGCTGTTCGGCGGGTTTTCTTGGGGATCTCCCGTTTCCCCGCCCTTTCATTCCGCCGCTGCTTCATACTCACCTCATTTCACCCTCATCAGCTCTCAAGACCTCGATGCTAATAGGCGCCCAGATTTCTTCACTCACTCATGCTTACTCCTTTCTCATCCGGGATAAAGCGCTCGGCTGTGGGTGTCCGGTGTCGTAGTACTTAGCCATAAGTTGAGTCATAGTGCTGACTTCAGAGATTGGGACTTGTTCATAAGTGACTGACATTTGCATGGCGTGACTTTATAGCAATATACATTTTTATAATACATTTTTAATTAATTAGTGAAGACTAAGTGATTTTAGGTAGTTTAAAAACAATGACTAGGTCTTCAATTATAATCGTATTTAACATAAAAATTGTACTCAATTATAAAAGTGTTAAGCGTTAATCGTAATGATAAAAGGTTGTGTTTTGTGAATAATAACATATGCATAATATACCAAGATTGTAAATAAATTTAGAAATTATATTTAGTCTAGTTATTTTATTGTACCAAGACCTCCATCCCACACCAACCCGCATACACTCTGCGCCATTTATAACGGTATCTTATAAGTAATCCTTCTTTCAAACGTGACATTTATTTTAAACTAGCTGTGTTCATTTACGACCCTTGCCTCAAGTGTTAATTCTTCCAAGGTACTGAAATTTTCCTTGCAGTTTATATCCAGAATATGAAAAGTGTTGTTTATAGATTCTTAGGATTGCAATTGTTGAACTTATGCTAAAATATTATATTCAAAAAATGTTCAATCACTGTAGTTAATTTAAGTTTCATACTTGGAAGGGACTTCCCGTCCTCCACTCCGACGTGTGAGTGTGAATCACGGACATTCAGCGGTGTCTTGTTATCACTGGAGAATATAAAACTTCTCTCGAAGATTCCTAAACGAAGAAACTAATCTGTTGGTATTAAACACTTACGAGAATTCATTAATTTCCTAGCGAATAAAAACCGTCTCCATCCATCAGGAGTTTTTTCCTTGAATCGGAACAGCAACTGATTAAGTGTCCTGCGCACACCAATGAAAATGCAACACATTTCAAACTGCAACGGCAACATTCTTACACTGAAGACGCAGCTGGTCGCGGTTGTCGTGGCTGTTATACCGGCTACCTGTCTACCTGTCAACTGGAATGACGTATATTTAGCGTCTACTGCGGGCGCGTGTGTATACGACATTTGGAACTGCGAGCTAGGGCGACCTACTGCGCCCCACATAAATGACATACCGGAGCCGTTGCAACAAAGTAATTTTTTTTTTTTTTGTTGAACTGTACCAACCTGTATACGAAGCCCGCTTTGACCACGGGACCAGTGGACAGCGTTGTGGGTTGTTCACGGTAAAGTGAACACTTTTGGAATCAACCTTTGTAAAAGGCCACTGCCCACATCTGCGTGTATTTTAACGAACACTCTGAATATCGCGCGCCCAGTGAAGTTAGCAACGACGGAGAGAAAATACTTCCATGCGTTAACTTTAAATTACAAGGTTTAGGCTCTAAGTAAACATTTGTGACTACTAAAATATTTTATTCAAGTTGTTGTTTAATAGTACAGTGACAGTATATACGTATTTGTAAAATATTTAATTTTTCTAAAAAATTTTGCAGTTGCCCGTGACCGGCGCACGAATAAGGTGTTCATGCCCATGATAACGGCAATTGTACACGTGGTGTCAGAATACACTGTGCTCATGCAAGTAGATCTTAAGCAGGGCTTCCGACAGTGTTCATTTTACCGCGAACAGCCTATACTCCGTGTTAATTGGCGGCGACTGCTCATAAATGTAATATAGGCCCTACATAACTGCGCCCACGTGACAAGGACTCGCTTCAATGAGGTCTGCTACCTCACCTCGTACAGCTGAAATTATAAATCTTACTCTTTTGAGACAAGTGAATCTGAAGGAGGGGCGTGGATGATCAGACGCCCTTCAGCACCCAATAAATTCTAAACTATAAATATAATCCTACATTCTCATTCGGCCGGTAAATTTCTATCTTCGGAGAATAAGTAGGCCTATTCATTTATTTATTTTCGGCGTGCCACAAAACATGAGAAATTACATCTCTTCAGAACGGTAGTAAACTGGCAACAATATATTGTCAGTGCATTTCATAAATAGTGCTAATAGCCTGTTCTGGAACGCCATCGTATTTTCACTAACTGTTCACTGGCAGAGCAGTCGTATGAATTATGATTATACAAAAAAAAAATTAATTTACAATTCCCGTTGTAAAATCTGCAGTCAATAAATTTATTTTATTTTATCTTTAGACGTTAGCATCCGAGTGTGGTGGAGTATAGACACTGATTATATCAGTAACATGGCAATATTTATTTTAAAAGGAGGTTAAAGGATTAAATGTAACTAGAAATTAAAGAGTAATTAAGGCCTCAAATGTGCTCACTTTACCGTGAACACGCTATAACTAACAAACAAAAGAGTAAGTCTACATCACAGAACATCTAATAATACAGAGGAGAAAGAGCCGCTTTTACCGCACACGTTAGCAAAGTGTTGTTGGAACGACGTTCACCAATTAGCGCTTGGTAACCTACTTGCCAGTCGGCAGCCCAGCCAGTAGGGAACCTTTCTCAGCAAGCAGTAGCCAATCAGACACAAGGCCTTTTCTCAAGCCTCAGTCAGAGAATGGGCAACCCTGCATCTAAGTAATCGCCACGCCTATTTTGCCTCTGTGTAACCATATGAAGTCATTTCACAGTTACTCACAACTTTTCAGAAGCCTTGCCTGAGTTCCACTTTCACGCTATCCCTCCGCCTCGAGCAAAAAATGCCCAACCAAGTCTAGATAATTACACCAAAAGGACAACGCAACGCACTTTGCACACTCACTTTAATAGCAATATGCATAAGAACTATTTCTTACTAGTCATTACAAACACACCTATTTTTTATGTCCCTGTTTTATCCATATTAGTTATAAATAAAACATAATTTATATATAAATCATCAACATAAATTAAATCTGATAAAACAAATTAGATACTTTTATGTTAAGGTGGATTCCCACCCGCCATCTATTTTTCGGCAAAGCTTCTATTTCAGAACGTGTATTGAGATTTCCCGCAGGACATATCCTTAATAACGGCTTCCCAAACCTTATCGAACTGCCACGGGTTCGCTACATTTATTAATTTTCAGTTGTGGTAACTTCCAAGGTGAAACGCGACATTATTTCTTTCTAACGATTACAAAGGCGGCGATATCAACAGTAATCAAGAAATACTGACCTCAGACAATGCATTGTGTCCTGTCGTTCCAAAAAAAAAAATTTATACAAAGCTGTATTTCCAGAGTATGGCAAAAATCCCATAAATCCAAGATGGCGGGTGGGAATCTGTCTTAACAGAAGTGTAAAACTCTTGGGATATATTGCATATTCAAGAAACAAACAAACACGTCATACATGGGGAAATTTTGTCAAAGGTTTGATTTTTCTAAATTAAATGTGAAAATACGACGTGTCTTGATCAAGTTTGAGTTCGTGAGAAGAGAGATAAAACTAAAGTGACTTGTCCCGCTCTCTCGCGGAGCATCAGTAGCACGTGCAGAAATGCATAATCACTCCGGAGGCTCGCGATGGTGTAGTTACAGGCCGCCATCTTCATTCCAGGTCATAAAAACAAACAAGACAGCGGTCTCGGGAGGGAGGGGACGGAGGGTATCGACAAGAATTAATGAAAATGAACCGAACATCCTACTCTCATTACGCCTTATCTGGGATCCGCGAGCGACCGCCATAAGGGAGTGGATGATTTATTGCAGGTGGCGTTGAAACCGGCCCCGTGCTACTTCATTGACTTCTCTCTTTCAGTTTTCGCGACAGTGTGCCAGTGTCACAAGCACTTTAGAAACCTCCCTTCGAAATAAAATCACTGCCCGCGGCTGCGCACATGTTATTATAGTGAGTACTTTCGAGGCTCTACTTACTTTCTCCTTTCAGTTTTTTTTTATCCTGTGACCACGTTTATAAATAAATATTACCATGTAAGTAATAAACACAGTGTATATATCCCGTCACACTTGGAAGTTCCCGTCTAGGGCTAAAATAAAATATATGTATTAACTAATATTTCAAATGAGAGGGCTTTGAAAAGTGCTCACTTTACGTATCCTATACTAGGCATTACCAACTTAACTATTTTCTTTCTGTTTTTATTCATATTATTTATAAAAGAAGGATTGTAATTTATAGACAAATTTAAAGAAAATATTCATTTAAACCAAAACTAAGAGTAAGTGAAGTGGGTGAAGATATATGCGCGGCTCTTAACATCGAGGTCTTAAGAGTCAATGAGGATGAAGCGTGGTGAGTGTGGAGCAGTGTCGGAATGAAAGGGGGGGGAAAACAGGAGATCCTCTTGAAAACCCACCGACGTCCGGCACGATTCCCACTTGCGAAAATCCGGGGTGAACCGGCCGGGGATTGAACCCGGTTCCCTTAGCCGGGACGCGAGCAGTCTAACCGCTCAGACACCGCGGCCCCCAAAACTAAGATACTTACATGTTAACGAAGCATAAAACACTTCTGGTACATGACATATTAAGAAAATATCCAAACGAACGTGCCATACATGGCGTGATTTTTCAAAGGTTTGATTCAGAAAGGGGCAAGACACCGCGAACAGGCTATACTTCCCCGCTAACTGGGTGCGCGAGGCTCGGTGGACAGACCTTATGTCTGACTGGCTACTGCGTACTGCGAAAGGTTCCCTATTGGCCGAGCGACCGGCTGACAAGTAAGCTACTAGGCGCTGATTGGCGAACGACGTTCCCACGTGTCGCTGGCCAGTGACAACGCCATTTTGCTGGCGTGTGCGGCTCGAGTTAGCAGCAGTTTCACATCTGTATTCTTGAGTATTCTATGTCTCAGTATCGTTATCCTCGCAAGTTATCCATGTCGAACCTGCCTCCTGCGGGAAAGAAGTGCGGATTTATTCTAGAGAGAGAGAGGCTAGACGTAAAAGAAAAAAATAATAATTTTGCATGTGTGTTACTTTTCTAACACTTTGTAATGGAAGCACAGCTTGGCGCGCAGCGGGCGACTGACACAGAATAAACAACTGCGCTCGCATGCCTGGAACTACAAATGCGCTGCAGCTGTTTGAAATGCAGGCTTCGGAAATACATTAGTAAATGCATCCACGATTCGTCTTCATAGGAAAAAAGAGGAAAAACAACCTTCGGAAACCATGGAACACGGGGAAATCACGTCCCGTAATACAAACATTATTTTGAAGATCTTTGACTTTGTAGCCCTTACTGTGTCCTACGCTGTACAGCAACACAAGTTCCGCCACATAAATCAAAATCAACGTCAAACGACGTATATCAGAGAAGGGACCTTTTTGAAACAGAAAGATTGGCTCAGCTATCCAATGCCACACGCAAGAGCTCTTTGAAATATAAATGTATTTTGCACTATCACAAAGATATACTACCAGATGTAAAACACAGCAATACAGTAAACTACCAAACACTTCAATCCATGCTACCACTGTATTACTGTTATACATTTTACCGCCATCTAAACACCACGAGGAAATAATGAAAACTTGGTCATACCAAAGACCCAACTTTGTAAAACTTATTTAAAATTTGACATGCTTCGCAACTACACAATTTATTAAGACTGATTTAAAAAAACTGGCAACATTTTTATAAACAGTTTGGCAGTGATCTTTTAAATTTAACGTGTTTCTTGACTAGAAAATTATTACAAGACATAATTTTCGTCCATACAGACACTCTGGGTGCAATGGTCTGGATTACAATAATATTCAAACTTTTCCTTGACAGCTAAATTACCATAAGGAAAACACACATTCTTACAATCATTTGATATTTTGGTCGGTTTTACTATTATTATGTCCACAAGGACATTTTGAAATTCTCCCCCTGTTTATTTTTATTATGTCCACACGGACATTTGTGAAAAACCTCTAGTCTCATTTACTGATGTTTAAAAATTTTACTCTACAAGAAAAACCTTTAAAACCACGTATTACACTTAGTTCTTTTAAGCACTCAGAAGTATCTTTTGTTTCTTTCCATAAGTGTTATTTCACTCAACATCTTAGTAAGGCTGAAAAATAATTGCTTTAAACGTTAACAAACAGCCTGAAAAAGAACCAATATTCCAATATAAGAAATATAATTTTAACTCTGGAAAAATTTTACCACCACTACCAGGACCAACAAGTTACCATTTTTTTACCTTTATGGTTGTAAGGACCCTAGCCACCAATTTCACAATACTTATCTGATTGTCATACCCCAGAAGCCATCTCTCCACGAGATAAAACTGCTAGGGTTATAAATACTGACAACATTTAGGGGGCATGCCCCCACCCTAGTGGGGCATAACGAGACCTTCTCAAATTAAACCAATCATGATTTAGTCTGCCATCGGAGTTTCTGGATTGAAAAGTCATTTGTGGGGATTTTGAGCCAATAGCGCACTCTTTTAAGTTCAAACTCTCGCCTGCAATGCCAGCCACGTCACACCAGCGCCACTGGCGGCGTGCTGTCGAACCTCCTCACAGCTGACAATCGGCACGTGGAGGCCAGGGACCTTGGCCACATAGTGTTCACATGGCTCGTGTTCACATAGCACATGACTAGGGATGGGCTAGACTCCACAGTCCAGTGTACACCCAAGCCTCAGGTGTATGCTCATTGGCTGCTGCCCCAGAGAGTAGCCAGTGTTACCCTACATCTGGCAGAATGGCACTCGCAACTTGTTTCCTTATAAGTCTGCTTTTGGCTCAGAGACATCCAGGGCGTATCTAATGAACTGTGATCCAATTGTAAATATGACTTTAGTGTACACGTGTTTGACGTTTATCGTGTCCTGAAATGAAATCGCGAAATCTTCCTATCCCTACATATAACAATATCCGTGAAACTTTCACTTTCGCTTTGCCGACGTAACAAGAGTGTCCAGCAGTTTAACACTTCCAGGTCTGGGCACTTTTACAGCTATTTAAGACAAGCTAGATTTGAGTCATTTATACGTACCATAAAATGACAAAGACAAACCCTATTTGTTGATCTCCGGATACACTCATAATATAAGAAACCCGGAAATTTCGCAGATTCATTCTGCAACAAGCTAGACTTCACAATCCTCTGTGTATTCGAGCTTCTTTTAGTTGTTCACTGGCTGTTGCTCAAGTTTAACTCCAGAACAGGTAGCACGTGATTCCGTCCTCGTTTTCTTAGCAGGCTCGTTATTGGTTGAACGTGATTCAGGGTGTGTCTAACAAACTGTGGTCCGATAGAAGCAGATACTCCCGTGTACATTGGGTTGCAGTTTAATCTGTCCTCAAATGAATACGCTAGATTTACGGGTCTCTACACATAATACTGTGACATTGGTCCACCCCACGCTATACGTCACACTGTACTGTGCATTGCTCGTTATTAACTTACTGTCAGCCAAAAGTCCACAGTCTTCCAATCAAATAGTCTTTGATAGTTAATCTTATTTACAGTCCATCGCGTTCATTGACACAGCAATACAAAAATGTTTTATTTTAATCATGAAAATGTTTGATGATCAGTCAAAGTGTTCACGTTAAATCGCGATAGAAACTATTAATTCAATTAAACTATTTTAGTTTGATTTTTGTTTGCAGGTATAGAAATATTTCCTGGTTTCCTTCGCACGAGCTACATTCGGGCATAATTCTCAAAGAGTTAAGGTAAGGAGACGTCTTCTTTATTTATTATTGCTTTTAAGTCTTTTTAATAGGGTTTCTGCGTGAAACTTTTCGCGGGTAAATTCCTCGTTGTACAGCAGGCAGGCGGTATAGATGACGTAGAGACGCAATTGGCGCCACGTGAAGCGAGTTCGATGGGGCACGCGGGCGGAATTTTCCATGTAATGAGACAACCTGTCTCGATTATTGGGGGCCGCGGTGCTGTAGTGGCCAGACCTCTCGCATCCCAACCTAGGCGAACCAGGCTCTTTTCCTGGCGGGGTCGCTCCCGTGGGTATTGTGGTGGCCGATGTCGCTGCTCGGTGGGTTTTTTTTTCTCGAGGATCTCCCGTTTCCCACGCCTCTTTCATTCCTGTGCTGCTTCATACTCACCTCGCTTCCCCCTTATCAGCTCTTTAAGACCTCGAAGTTAAGAGCCGCCCAAATATCTTCACTCACTCTACTCCCGCTCTAGGATGCATACACCTCTTGCCTCTCCTATCATATCTAATTAGTTTACGTAACGAGATTACGTACTCGAACACTTATTTTACTCCATATATAGGTGCTGCAGTTGGCAATGAAGTTGTATAAGACGAGGCCTAATGCATATGGTCTTCTATCATGAGGAAACTAGCAAATTATACACGATTGCGTTATGCCCAGAAACTGCGTACCGCAACAAGGTTAACCTCGCCAATTATTTTATAAAAGAATGTGTAGTCCAGCGGCTTGATAGAAAGCAGACAGGCGTAATGGTTTATTGGGGCGAGATCATGATAGTTCATCAGGGTCACCGATTTTAGATCTGAAGGGAAATTAGTTCAAGTTGTCATTAGATCTGTACTAGCAGATCACTGATTGAAGTGAGGAAATACGCCGTGCAGTTATTATTCACTATCAGATTAACCAATACTAATAATAAACCCGTAGAAAGCTAATTGGAAATAGTGTGATTGGAAACCATAGTTACATGGCTATTAGAAGTTGATTGAATCGCCGTATGCTTGTGCGAATACCAGCTCGGCTGCAGAAGATTGGACGTATTGCACGAACCGGCTCGGCAATGCAGTGATTTGTAATTCTGAGGTGTTGAAGCCGAGCAATATTTCGGTTTGCTCCGTTCCTCGTCTTGAATTACTATCCTCTTGCCTGGTTCGCCGAAGTGGCACGACAGCATATTTGCGCTCGCTGTTCGTACACAGCACCCGAAGATATCCTCGTACGGAGATCCAAGTGACCAAACTAGTTTCTGTTTGCATACTGGATGGTCTCCCGACGACTGGTAAGCACAGTGAGCGATGACAAAGTTCCGGTAGACGTCAAAACTTTGAGAGCTGCCGACATATGCATTATAGTTACAGACCCTGAGATTTCGCAGATTCATTCTGCAACAAGTTAGACTCCACAATCCTCTGTGTATTCGAGCTTCTTTAAGTTGTTCATAGGCTGTTGCTCAAGTTTAACTCCAGAACAGGTAGCACGTGATTCCGTCCTCGTTTTCTTAGCAGGTTCGTTATTGGTTGAACGTGGTTCAGGGTGTCTCTTACAAACTATGGTCCAATAGGAGCAGATACTCCCATGTTAATTGGGTTGCAGTTTAACTTGTCCTCAAATGAATCCGCCAAAATTTCAGGGTCTCTAATTATAGTCTATCTATTTAATATGAATAAGTTATTAATATATAGCACTGTGATTTATTTTTTAATTATTCATGGTTGCTTCCAAACTTTCTGAAACCCTATCAAAGTTCTAACTTTGGGCTAATCACTAGGTATCCTTCCGTCACATGTAAAAAGACACATAAACAAACCTAGAAGAAAACCCCAAGTAGAAATTAACATCCCGGATCTTGTGTGCTTGACAGATCATAAAAAATAATTATTCATGGCAACTAAATGTCTTTCTAAAGTTGCATTCCTGAAAACGTACGAAGTACGGCACTCCAAAACGTTTATTTTACACAAAAAAAAACTGGATTCAGTAATATTATAAGGAAGAACTGTTTCTTGATATCTGTTACCCATTTACCTCGTTACTGTATGTTTTTTACTCATTTACTGATTATGAATTAAATATTATAATTTATAGACAAACTGGCAATATAAAACTCTCGTTATATATGATGCATCTAGGTAACAACGAAACATATCATGCGTGGGGTGCTTTTTTTTAAGATAAAATTTAAAGTCAAGTCATCTCGATCTTAATCCCTTACCGCATGATAACAAAGTGTTGTATTTTAAAGAAATTGCAGCATGCTGCTCCTGTGACACAAATAAATACTCAAGCTGAACAAAATCTTTGAAATAATTTTTTTTTATTTGTTGTAATTAAGACTTTAACTTGGCGAATATTATTTTTGAAGTGTTTCGGTGCTTATTATGAGAGAGTAGCTACGTTCGCGAGATTCTCGGAATGGGCCTTGTGTCTGATTGGCTACTGCGTGCTGCGAAAGGTTCGCTATTGGCTGGGCTGGGCTGGGCTGGGCTGCTGGCTGGCAACGAGTTTGCCTTACGCGGTGCTTGGCTAACGGCGTTCCAACTTGTTTACTGGATGGTTCGGTCCAGTTCTAGCTACCCTCCTACCAGCAGTGTTGTCACGCACGCAGTCACCTACGGTTCGTATTTATGATCCTAGGCGTCGGGAGCCCGACGCCACTTTGTGTGCATGGCGTTTGATCGTTTTGCGAGTCTAATGGAATTTCGATTTTGGACATTTCGCTTTTTTTATGTTTAATGAGCTTTTGAGTTTTATTCGAATTTTGTGATATTCATTGGCTGTACAGGTTAATATATCTAAGGCCAGGCGGTTTTGCTCAGAGTTAAAGGAAAAGGAAGTAAAAGCCTACTACCACGGCTTCCGTTTTCGCTCGCCTTGTGCGAGTGTCCCTTTATTTAAAGACAGGGAAATTTCGCGTTTTAAAAGACCACGTTGGCTAGACTACGCTGTACTACGTATTTTCGACCTCCAGCTTTCCGTTCATCTGCTGTTTCCCCGGCACGTAGGCAGTTGAGGAGACGCGGGATTCGGCGATAGTTTTCTTACAGGTCGTTCATTGGCTCAGAGTTCACCTGGGTCATGTCTTACAAACTGAGATTTAATTTCAAAGATAACAGAAATTCAAATGTGTCTTGAACTGAATTCGCGAAAATTTCGAGTCCCTGCCGATTATAGACTAAAGATGAGGTAGATATTGTACGTATGTGCCCAACAAAGACTACCCCACGGTCAATACTACTGTGAAAGTCATGTGGTCAACAGTCATGAACGCGCCGGTTTATATTTGAGTTTTCCATATGTCAGACCTTTTATATGAATGAAATGCTTTTGGTTGCATTAGTACAAGGTTTGATGACGTGTACAAACATCGCGACGCCCTTGTTTAGATAAAGAGTTTCCTTACAACAAAATACTATCTACGTTGTTTTTAATAGTGTTAACGCCAGTACAATGTTGGGGCACAGAAAGGGACTACTGCGCATTTAGCAACGCGCACTCTACCGCGTGAGGTGGCCGCGGTGGTGTAGTGGTCAGACTAGGCAAACCGGGTTCGATTCTCGGAGGGGCCCCGCTCACAAATTTTCGCGCGTGGCGATCGTGCCGGACGATGCCGCTGGTCGACTGGTTTCCTCGGGGATCTCCCCTGTCGAGAGCCGGACGAATCTCTCTCTCTCTCTCTCTCTTCTACGCCGTTCTCCCTGTACGAGCCCGATGGACCCTGTGATGCGCGTTCTCAAGGGAAGGTACGGCGACGTCGCTACAAGGCTGCTGTCAGGCTCGGGCGTGACCGCTTCGTTAGGACCGGGCACGCGACTGGCAGTTATGAATGGTGTCCCCACTCGGCGAGGTCTCTCGACCAACGAGGAGATCGCTCACGTCCGCTCCTGCCAGCTTGGCGCGTTTATAGACCCCTTGCCGACGTCACCACCTGGACGAACGGTCGTATTTCCTTCGCTCGCCTGCGCCAAGGCTGTCACAGTATTTAAGATTGCGGTCTTGAGGGCGAGTATATGTTGGAAGAAGTTTTGGACGACTGTGGCGCGCTAAGATGGCGACATCTTGATTTTGCAAAGGTCACGGTCCTAAAAGCTAAGTGGATACTGTGAGATACAATCCGACCTCGAGTACGACTGTGCTTACGTGAGCCGTTATTTTATATTTGGTATTAAATATTTTCCCTATCTTTGTACTAGTTGGAAATAACTTTGTATCACACATTTTTATTTAAAATGAGAGCGTTTACAGCTTCCCACCTTGATGGATTCTTAAGGGATTTCCCTACCAAGTATGCAGCCACGGATTAAAAGGGGAAATATACGTTTTAGAAATCCCTTCTCAATGTATGGAATTTAAATATAACTGTTTCAAACAAAAAAAATGTATGTAACTTTTTCATAGAATAATGCCATGTCAAAATATAAAAAAAAATTGTTTGTTACTGTTTTTTTTTTTTTTTTTTTTACAAATTGTTGGTATTAATATTAAATTGTAAAAAAAATTGGCAAGATGCCTTAAGAAATGTCACTTATAATACTTTTTCTTTTAAACGGTTATCTTCAGAACTGTGGCAATCATAAGGGATTTATTTATCGTTGACTCCTCATTTAAACTATATGACTGATGAAAAAAGGTAGATATAGGCTATTCGCGGTAAAGTGAGTACTTTTGAAAGGCCTCTTATTTGGAATAATAGTCAATAAATATATTTTATTTTCAGCCTTAGACGTTAACTTCTTAGTGCGGTGTATTGTACACGCTGTGTTTTTTACTTGCATGTTTTTTTTTAAAAGGTAATAAAAGATTTAAACAGTCTGAAAAAAAAGAGTAACTAGGCCCTCAAACGTGCTCACTTTACCGTGAACAGCCTATATGTACACGTAAACTTTGAGACGTCGTGTAAAATTGAACTACGCAGATGGTACAAAGTTACGTACAGCATGTGATTGTTGGGAGGTTAGTAAATAATTGATAAATTCTAATCTTGCAGCCCGCTGAGTTCAATAAAAATGTTTGGGGGCGTAGAACAATATTCAAATGATAGACCTAACAAATATATTTAATAAAAATTCAGCACAATACTATTCCCATCGCCGCTGCTTGCTTCCTTGGAAAAAATAAAAGGGTTACTTTTTGAGATACTTATCAATGAAAAACACTATGAATTACTCACATTCACTCAATTTATTAGGCTTTTCTTGCTTGTATAACTACATCACAGCATAAATCTGACAAACCAGATTTTTAAATTCAGCAGTGATATAAATTTTGTAGTAGTGAAGCAAGACGAGTTTTTTTTTTTATTGTTATACACACATTTGATAACACACGGCGTAATACTTTCATATACAGTTCCTTCTTAAATTACACTTTTTTTTACGGAAAACAAATATAACAATTTTTTACAGGAATATCTTTGAGCACTCAGAAATTCAGATCCACAGATGGACTAAGTTCACCGAGTCATAAAAGTGCTTTCATCGCGTAGAACACGTGAGGGGCCTTGCGGAACACCCAACCTACGCGTTACATCCCTTCATTGCCGAAGTCACCCTATTTCATTTCATCGATGTCTCGATAGCCCGCACTTAGAGGCCACTCATTTCAAAGGCTGGCCTTCCGGTAGGAAATGACCTCGCCCGTGGCTGTTCCTTGGCACACATTTGCGTTTACCAGAAAACAAAGTTGGGCACTCACCGGCTCGTAGGTTAGACTTGGCAGTTCCACAGGTCTACGAATACCACATACAAACACTGCTGTTTGTTGGTTAACGCCTCAGTGAAACAGCAAATATTCTGCTGAGAGGGTTTTGCTTTGCCGATATGAGATGCTTAGCGCGTTCGTTAAATGCCAAGTTTCCCATGGTTTGTCGGAAGAAGTCTCATGTGCCACAAAATGAATGCGAAATTTCTACTTAATGTAGTTGAATTAAACGTTTAGCTATTTTGTTGGTTGATAAAGCTTAAGTCCTCGTCGATAACGGGGGAATTGCACTCTGAACCAATGAATCAGAAAATTAAGAAAGAGGAGGAAGCGACCATAGCCTCTACGATGGCCCGGTTGCACCAACATATTCTCCGATCCGATCCGAGATCGAATGATACTAGTTCCGAATCAGGATCCAGTTTGATCTTAGTTCCAATGTAAAAGTGTTGCACCAATGAAATTTCATGATTCGTCTATATTGGTTCCAAAGTGAGAGATCGTGAATAAGTATGAGACAAATTTTGCTATTGGTTTATAATATATGACATCATGGAAATATGCGTATTTTTCACTATAAATAGAACTAAATGTGTGATGTTTTATCTGTCTTAAGAGAATTATTGTTGTACAAATTCTACTGCATAATATTCAAGTGCGTATAATGTTTTAATTTTCCAAGAAAACAATCGAACGTAGTTCTATCTGTTGGCGTATTTTCAAACTACGTTTGTCGACGATGGCTGCTGATCTCGGATCGAGACTTCGAACCGACAATTTCGGCGGTTTGAAATGAACTTCAACTCACTGGTGGGCACAGTTTCTTAAGTTCGAGTAACACGAAGGTAAAGTTCGAAAACGAGTTCGTATGATATGGAGCAAGTTGCAGAGAGAAGTAGTGGTACATCGCCTGAAGTACGTAATCATCCCAACATTCGCCTGGAGTGATTTCGGGGAACTATGGAAAATTGAAATCAGGATCGCCGGGACAGGAATAGAACCCGGGTCATCCCGAATGGAGCCCAGTGATTTTCCAATGTGCCGCCGCGCTATGTGGTTCTATTAACAGCTGGCTCGGGGAATTCCACGAGTGGAAAACTTTCTTGCTGGCCTCTACCTCCATGTTGTAGGAGGCAGTGGTTAACCACCGCTGAAGCACAGCAGCTTAACTCGGAATCCACAGAAGCGCTATGGATTTAACCACCTCAACACTCAGGTGTTGAGTAACACTATGTCAAGAGTACGGAACGTCAAAGACAGTTGGGGTGTTAGTCATACCGGACTGTCGCGTGTTAGTCATACCGGTGATCACACACTCCTAGCCCCCAACATAATTTGACATTTTGAGCACTGATAGGTCAAGTGACTCGAAAATTGTAGCAATGGAGGCACCTGCTTAAAATTCTTGGATTTGCACTTTAGTTGCTACACTTCTATTTTAGAAGGCGTGCTGAAATTTCAGGCAGGGCATAGACAGGAGTTTCCAAAATATTTCAAAACTGTTACATATTCACTTACTTTATTATTTTCCAGCAGGCAACGCCTTAGACGAAATTAGTGACAGGTTTATGCGGGCGGCTGAATGGGTGTTTACACTAACTGGAGACAATCAATACAGACTTCAGGATGTGTAGTGAACGATAACGTCTATCCTGTCAGCCAACGAAACGTTGAAACAAAATGTGTACTAGCAAATCTGGAGAATAATTGTTAAGTTCAAGATGGCGGTGATCAACTCCCCGCCTACCTGGAGGTGGTAGGTGCGTTTGAGGCCGAGAAGCGAGGGATCTATAAGGGCTATATTACCTCGCTATTCAAGTTCGCCATCGTCACTACGCGCAAGGCTCTGAACTGAAGTGCGATGTCCTCGTCGTGCTGCCTGTACCTGTGGAACTTTAAGCGGTGGCCCTATCATTTTATTGGTCGAAAGTCTGTATAACGGTTCGAGGAATGACCCTCAAGTACTTCTGTAAGAATGTACCGGATTTATATCGAAATACGGCGATTTGAAAAAGTCGTTTTTTAACTACGTTGGAGTGATCTGAAATTGTGCTTCTAATGTACGTGGTGTCTTGAAAATAATCGACAGGCCTCGTCTGAAATGTGTGTTCTTTTTGTAGTTCAGCATATCGGGCGCACGTTTAATAGTTTCGTAAAAAAACTGGACATAAAAAAATTCTGCAACGTAGTTGGAGAGCCAGGTAGGCGGGCACCTTAACACCTAACGGAACACAGTAAAGAGCCGTTTACATAAGACGGACAAGTGTCGAGGACGCGGCGCAAGGCTGCTGATGGCGGCTCATCACGCATGCGTCGACCGCGCCCAGGTGTCCGTCTCTCGACATGGGCAGGCTCCCCTACGGAGAGGACGACGACGGACAAGCTGTAAGCAAACAAGGTGCGCCGATGTTCGCGCGGTCGGCGTGGGAGACGCTGACACAGCCTCGACCCGTGCATCTTGACCGCGCAGCCGCGCGCGTCATTCTCATGGTAATGACAAACGACTGCCTCGAGAGAGTTGCACGTATGTATTAGGAGAGGCCCTCGTCCTTTAGCCAGCCATTGCAGGTTCGCAAGAGGCCGGGTCGCCTTCGCTGTCAGACGGCATGTCCCCAAGGGGCCGCGGTGATGTGGTGGTTAGACTACTCGCCTCCCATCGAGGCGACCCGGGTTCGATTCCCGGCGGGATCGCTCGAGGATTTTCGCATGTGGGAATCGTGCAGGACGATGCAACTGGTCGGCGGGTTTACTCGGGGATCTTCCGTTTCCCCCCGCCCCTTCATTCCGACGCTGCTCCATTCTCACCCCCGCTTGACCCTCATCGACTCCAAGCGAGACACGCAAATCTCTTCACTCACTCACTCAAGCTGCGTTCATGTTTTACAAGGGACCTGCCTACCTTGCACTTCAACTATGTTGCAGTGTGTTCGAACTACACGTTTCCCCACGAAACTATTAACATGCCAACCTGCGAAAAAAAAAAAAGGTTCCGACGAGGCCTATTGAGTGCTTTCTAGGCATCAATCACATAAGAAACACCTTTTCATGGTACTCCGACATAGCTGAAAACAAAATTCTTATAAAGCACTGCGTCTCAAAATAGGCGCGTCAGACACATACACAATTTTTCAAGGGCCCAGCAATGAGCCTTTTTCATACTTTCAATCAATAAAATGATATACACTCTGTGTTGACGATAGTTAGATGGTACATACAACCTGTAGGCGGTTCACGGTAAAATTAGCACTTTTGAAAGCCCTACTTAAGATCTAATTGTGTACGTTGTGTATTCTTCCGCCTTATGTAAAATTAACATTGCCACGGGCCTCTTTAATTTATTCATGCGTCGGTCGAGCGAAACTCTGAAATTATTATAAAATTAAATATTTGACCAATCTTTTCATTTTCATACGTCGATGCCCACAAAAAAAAAAAACGAAAGAAATAAGTTACGTTATCAGAAATCGTGAACTAACACTTTTTATTCGACGTTAAGATACGGAACTATTTTTCACCCATCGTTACCAATTTTACTGGGCGTATGTCACTCAGTGCGCCCGTTTAAATATATGCAGGCACGGGGCTGTAATTTTTTTTTCTAAGGTTGATTTCAAAAGTGCTCACTTGATCGTGAACAGCCTTGCAGCATGTTTGCGGGCACCCCTGTGCTACTCGCAGAAGAGGGTGCCGGCCGGCAAGCTAGACGAGTAGGTAGTAAGTGGCGTAAATGACGTCGGAGGGAAAGCTGCTTTCAGTCAAGTGCGGCGAGCGAGTCCGGCACATCGGAACCAATCAACGGACTTGCGTCCAGCTCGCAAGGAAAGTGTAGAGGTTTGTTCGGGTGACCTGAGCGTTCTACTGCTTCTGCCCTATTCCTGATATTTTCTTGCTCCTTTTCATTTTGAGCGTTCGTTTGGCCGGATTTTTTTTGTTCTTTGTTGACTGCTCGGGCGTCATGAGCACTGCACCTTTTCTAAAAAAAGTGCGTGAACTTTCTTCTCTTGCTGTCGAGGAAGAGCAGAGGAGCAGCGAGATCGAGAGCAAGAAAAAATGGCGCCAAATTTGTGTCTTTACTGTCTGGACTACGAGATAGTGCATGTTTTGATTCAAAATCTTTACTGTCACGTTTGTTTATTTGCGAATATGATGGGTCATATCGTCTAAGAACGGCATGTGAATGTAATTGTAGATAATGGAAATATTACGTTCATCCTTGAAGGCAAGTGTTATGACAGTCGCAGTGATTATTAAATACTTGTCATAACCAATTAAGGCCACTTTGTCTAATGTGCCAAGCAATAAAAGACCCTGAATATCCCCTATTAACCAATAAATTGGCAATAACTTAGTTTTGGTTTCATCAGGCGTTGCAAGGTTAGGGTTGTGTCGAAATTACGACTGTCATTGCATAGCCCATTTTACAATATTTGATGCTAGTAGGGTTGTTAGGCATCCTCTTTTAACCGAACATGCCAATTTTTTGCCGCCTCGAAACTGCCCGTCGCCCGAAAATGCCATACTCAATCAAGTTTAAAATTACAGATTGACGATGTTGTAATCAGCTGATTAATAGTAAACAGTTCCGTGGCTTTTGGCGTTCGGTTGGTAGCAGAAAAGGGCAGTGCACTTTTTAGCTCTGTCCTGCTCTTTTCCTGCTCTCAGAAATTCTCAACTTTCTGTCGAGAGTGAAAAGCTCACGTCTCCCGAACATACCTGTTAGGACCCATGATCCTTCTGCGGCAGAGGGCAAGCGCGAGCGTGTGTGTGTGTATGTGTGTGTGTGTGCGGCAGGCGGCTGAGGAGTTAACATACGAGGGAACCTACATTCTAGCTCCGCAGTTAGTCGCGCGCAGTCGTCTCCTCGTAGAGTGATGAGCTGCTCTGGATGGAACCGGCTGCTGCGAGCGGTCAGAGCTTGTTCCAGGCCGTGCGAGAGAGATACTTCCTCCTCGTCATCATGCCGCTTCAAGATCCCCCTCTCATCCGTACCGGGTTGAATTTCTCAACGCAGTACTAAATTTTCGTATATACGCTGTTCACGGTAAAGTGAGCATTTTTGAAAGCCGTCTCATTTGGAATAATATTCAATAATTTTTTTTTTTGTGTTAGCCTTTGACGTTAACTTCCGAGTGCGGTGGAATATACACATTGCGTTTATTACTTGCACGACAATATTTATTTTAAAAAGGTGGCTAAAGGATAAAAAATGGTTGAAAGGAAAAAGTAACTGGGTCCTTAAAAGTGCTCACTTTACCGTGACCAGCCTATAGTCAACATAATAATTTGGATGACTTGGGCGCAAGGGCGCAAAGCGTCGGAGCTGTTCATTCTCTGTCATTCCGGTTTCCCGGCAGCCATATTGTCCGCTATATTGGATCGAGATGACCTTGACCTTTACTATGGTGACCTTTGACCTTGAATACCCAAAAAAATTATAAAAAATTAAATACAATTTCTCAAAAATTATTAAAAAATTAAGACAAAAATATGCTGATAAATTATAAATGATGTTGCACTTACTACCTTATAATTACAGTACTTGAGTTGAGAGGAGTTCAGAACGTGTGTTTATACTGCAGCGTGATGTAGGCTATATTGTAGGAGAGGTATAGGTAAGGTAGTTGATAGTTAAAAAAAAAAAAAAGCTAGAAACCAGTGATTCAACATGACGTGGGGGGGGGGGGGGCGAGTCTTAACTCCCTTCCTACCTCGTCCACATCATTCACGACGAACGAATTCCGGGGGAAGACAGGTATAATCCTTTTTCCCGAGGCGGTCGGCATTAGATACCTAGTCCGCGGACAGTTGCTCGCAATTCTTATCCATCGCTTTTGATGGGGAAAGGAAGAGAAAACTGGCGCCTGTTGCCGAGAACTAACTGCGCGACTCTTTACGACGTGTGATGGGACGAGAGACGTAAGGCTCCCACGTGTAAACAGGCGATTCTAGTATTGTAGAACCGTTAGTCGTTCCGAACTCCAGCGACAGACCCCGAACGATCGTGCTAATAGACAGGACATGCTGCGCTATCACACAACACGGCATTCTGTTCCTTTCGAATGGAATTTTAGGAAACATATTTCATCGCTTTCACATGACTTAGCAGAGCTCCAGATAATGAAGAAATGTAGCGAATGCTGCACAGTGCAGAGCATAGAAGCTTATGACGTGATATTCACAATTGTAGTTCACAAAAATAAAATTGAATTATGTATGCTGTAAATCAATGCGTCGTTTATGGCCCTGCATCTTTCAGTTCTCGAGAACATTACTGGAGATAAATTATCAAATTTGTTAATGAAATTTAAAAAAAAGACTGAATTTTTATTTTGTGTTAAATGGTAGTGTCGTGTTTCTGTAAAAAAATTACCAAAGAAACTTCGTAAACTGTAATGGAAGTTGTTAACCTATACCTACGTTGTATGGAAATACTACCATATATCAGGCTGCACTATAGGAATATTTAACACCGTTAAAATACATAATTGGTAACTTCCTTATGCATTTATCTGTTTCCTGAGCAAATGTAGGAATGCTGCCAAGTATGTACGGGGAAAGACTTTTATCGCCCGCTCTTTCTCACTATGCGTATACACTGGTGTGGTATAGTTGCCGAACAATTTCTTACACTGCGAATAAGCGCAATGCATTTCTTTCGACCTGAGCATGCATATTTCTAATTATCTTCCATCAGTAGACAGAAAATAATAAAAGAAGCGAATAATTAACACAGTGAAATAGCATGGGAGCCTGTTATTTACGTCTCAACGTGCCAAAATATTTTGACACGCACTCTGAAAAACTACTAGCGACAAGTTGATAAGTATAAGGCCAGTCCCGTCACTTAGCTGGAACTATTTTCGCATACGAAGCTCGGTGCAAGGTAGGGGCTACACTGACGTGACACTGCGCTCAAGGCTTTGAACTGACATAGCGTGTTTTTGCCATGCTGCATGTACATAGGGGATTTCAAACGATGGCCATACAATTATATTGATGAGAAATATGTAGCACAGTTCAGTACAGGCTTCTCCTAAAGTTTTTCTCGTGTCTGAGCAGTATGTTTTAAGATACATCAGTCTTTAAATACTTCCGAGGGCTCCAAAATAATATTTATAGCATGCGTGCTTCATATTTCGCAATTATTACCTGCCTTTTTAACTTCGTTGTTGTGGGCTTGAATTTTTTTTTTTTACGAAACTATAAAACGTGCGCCGGATGTACTGATCTAAAACACCGCACACGCTTTACACTGTGCCTACCGATTACTTTAAAGATGCCATGCACACTGGAAACATCATTTCGAAGCACTCCAGCATAGCTAACAACGACTTTTCCGAAACGCTGAATCTCACAATATTCGTGTCAGATACATACAAGAGTACTCGAGGGTATAGGCTGTTCACGGTAAAGTGAGCACTTCTGAGACCCTACTTACTTTTTCCTTTCAGATATTTTTTTATCCTCTAACCGGCTATTTAAAATAAATATTTTCTTATAAGTAATAAATAGTGTGTATTTTCCACCGCACTTGGAAATTGACGTCTTAGGTTATAATAACGTATATTTAATGACCACTATTCCAAATAAGTAAGTGTACTATACGCTATTCACGGTAACGTGAGCACTTTGTGAAGCCTTCTCATTTGGAATAATAGAAAAAAAAAAAAAAAAAAAAAAACTTTTATTGTAGCCTTAGATGTTAACTTTTGAGTCCTGTGAAATGTATACACTCTGTTTATTACTTACAAGGAAAAATGGCTGATAGGAACAAAGTAACTAGAGGGATTTTAAAAGTGATCGCTATACCGTGAATAGTATGTACCTTGCTGCAGACTTTCCACCAATTAAATGCTAAGAGTTCCATAGGTACACGTGACACGATGAGGGCAGTACACACCTGTTCAGAGCCTTGGCCGTTGCGGCGATGATATTACTTCCGCGCTTCTCGGTTTCAAGCTGCAGATAGGCGGGTCAGCAGGTGTCTTTGTCTGTGTGAAGTAACGATTAGAGCAGCGAGATAACCTTGATATCACGTCAAGCATCGCGCCGGTGATGTAAATCTGAGGCACGCCCCTCCCTGGTCCTCGGAGCCAATTACTGAGCGATCGGACGTGACGGTCACGCGAGGGTTGACGGTCTGTCAGGGTCGAGGTGTACGATGATTCGTCGGCGGGGCTGCGGCGTGGCCAGCCGACCACGACGGCAATCGTCACAGCTGAGGGCCCCGCGCGCCAGACACCTGCTGTGCGCATGGCAACCACACGTCGGCGCCGACGTGATGAGAGACCCTGTTCCACCGTGAGACAGCAGTTACATGTGGTGGCCAAGTTGCTGAGACAGGGCGTTGGGTGACCAAGCACAGGGATGAGACAGGTTGATGCTACCTGTCGAGACAGAAGTCGATCTGATGAGAGGATGATGCTACCTGACGAGAGAGGAGTCAATCTGATGAGACGGGATGATGCTACCTGACGAGACAGGAGTCGATCTGACGAGAGAGGATGATGCTACCTGACGAGACAGGAGTCAATCTGATGAGACGGGATGATGCTACCTGACGAGACAGGAGTCGATCTGACGAGAGAGGATGATGCTACCTGACAAGACAGGAGTCAATCTGATGAGACGGGATGATGCTACCTGACGAGACAGGAGTCGATCTGACGAGAGAGGATGATGCTACCTGACGAGACAGGAGTCGATCTGATGAGACGGGATGATGCTACCTGACGAGACAGGAGTCGATCTGACGAGAGAGGATGATGCTACCTGACAAGACAGGAGTCAATCTGATGAGACGGGATGATGCTACCTGACGAGACAGGAGTCGATCTGACGAGAGAGGATGATGCTACCTGACGAGACAGGAGTCGATCTGACGAGAGAGGATGATGCTACCTGACGAGACAGGAGTCGATCTGATGAGACGGGATGATGCTACCTGTCGAGACAAGATTAGATCTGATGAGACAGGATGATGCAATGCTACGAGACAGGAGGCGATCTGACGAGGAAGGAGAGATCATCACTAATGTTTGTGATGGACGGCATTGTGAGATAGAGAGAGATCTCAGGCAATGTGCAATCCGATCGCACTACAAGCTATGTGAAGACACAGATAGGCGACGTGGTGTAACATGGCACAGCATTACTAACAGAAACGATGTGTGACACAAGTGGTATTATGAGAAAGGTTTCGATTTAAAAAGTGGTGCAATGTGAGGATACTAGAGGCTATGAGATGGGTGGTGAAGCAGGAGGCAATCTGATGAGAGTTACTTACATAACTAATGTGCGAGAAGATTCACGGTTATATGACAAAAATGTTCGTTGTGAGTTAGGTTGCGATCTTGTGAGACAGGAAACTATGTGGTGAGACGACGAGATAGAGGGCAATCTGATGAAGCAGGTCAAATAACTATTAACAGAATTGATGTGTGAGACAAAGACACGAGGCAAAGTTCGTTATGAGGCAGGGTACGATTTGATGATAGAAGAAGCTGTATGGGGTGACATGGGGCGGTATGAGGAGACAGAATACAACATAATAAACAGACATTGTTATGCGGTATTTCGAAACAGAGGCAGTTGTGAAACAGGGTGCAATCTGATGATACGTGTGAAGCTATGTGACAAGTCAGGAGGCTACCTGATGAGACAGAACAAAGCATTATTAACAGAATGAGTGGTGAGACAGACGGCATTATTCTGTATAAGGCAAGATGTGATTTGATTATATAATAAGTTATGTGACGTGGTGACGATACTGACGTGGTGACGATACAAGTCTAATGTGACAGGAGAACGCATTACTGACAGAAATTATGTGTGACATAGATGGCATAACGAGACAGACTTAGGTCTGAAACGGGGTGCGATTTACTGGAAACTATGTGGCAAGACAGGAGGCGATATGGTGATACAGGAAGAATAATTCTTAACAAAACTGAAACCTGAGACTAAAAGTATTACGAGACTTTCTATGTGATACAGGGTGCTATTTTGATGATACAGAAAGCTGTGAGGCGGGACATATAGGCTGTTCACGGTAAACTGAGCAGTTTTGAAAGCCCTGCTTAAGATCTACTTGAATGCACGTTGTGTGTTCTTCCGCTTTATGTAAAATTAACATTTTCATGGGCCTCATCTTTTTATTAATGCGTCGGTCAAGAGAAACTTTGGAATGATTAGAAAAGTAAAAATAAAGTAGAAAGCGAAATAAATCGTTTTAAGTGATCAGAAACCGTTACCCAACACTTTTTATTCGACTATAAGATATGGAACTACTTTCCCTCCCATCTTTACCAGCTTTACTGAGCGCATATCAATCAACGCACCCGTTAAAATATGTATGCAGGTAGGAGCAGTGACTTTTTTTCTAAAGTTGAGTTTAGAATTGCTCACTTCATCGCGAACAGTCTTTACAAGATGTTATATGGCGAGATAGGAGAGAGCATTCATAAGAGAACTGATGACTGACTGCGAGGTTAGAAAACATGGAGCATTATAATACCTACAGGCTGCAACTGAGCGGATTGGTGCAGTTGTAACTATTCGGGCTCTCCTTCGGGAGGACCTGTTTTTATTGAATCCCGGGCCGGACATTCTGATGCCGGTGTACCAGGGTTTCCCTAAATGACTCCAGGCGAATTCTGAACGTTCCCAGCCACAGACCATGCACGGCCCATTCCTCCCCAGCTCATGCTCCACTGAGTCACTAGCTCCGCTTCTAACGAACTCGCTGATGACGAGACGTATATTCCTAAGTATATGCTGTTCACGGTAAAGTGAGCACTTTTTAAGGCTCTCCCGACAGGCATTTACCACTAATAAATATGTTTTATTGTAGCCTCGGGCGTTAACTTTTGAGAGTGGTGGAATATACACTGTGTCTATTAGTCACATGGTAACGTTTGTATTAAAGAGTGGCGGAAAGATAGAAATTGGCTTAAAGGAACAATTTTGCAGGACTTTAAAAAGTGCTCACTTTATGGTGAATAGCTTATTCCTACCAACACATGATGTAGATGGTGAGACATAAGCCAACAGCGGTATTTTTGGGTCAACGTACTGAAGTGATAACGGATGTTCATGATAAAGTGAGCACTTTGTAAATGAACCTTAGAAAAAAGTCACTGCTCCTACCTGCGCATACATTTAAACAGGCGCACTCAGTGACATGCGCCCAGTCAAGTTGGTAACAATGAAGGGAAAGTTGTTCCATGTCTTCAAGTCGAATTAAAAGTGTTAGACAACTAAGTGATAACTTAGATTATTATTTATTTCACTTTCTGTGTTTTTAATCGATATAAGTGTAAAAATTAGCATATCTGTAATATATATATATACTTTCCTAATTATTGCACAGTTTCACTTGACCGACTCATGAATAAAAATATGACGCCCATTGTAGTGTTAATTTAACATAACGCGGAAGAATACAAACGTGAATGCAATTTACCGTGAACAGCCTATACACGTTTTAAATATTGATCATTTATTTGAGTTTCAGTCGAGATCGCTTACTAACGCAACGATGCCGGGTACGGAAGAGGAGAGGATGAGGAGGTGGGACGGCAGAAAATTGCTCGGCTGTGGCGATCCTGGAGACCAACCGCGCGGGCGAAATGATGAAAGAACGGTGTTAATTATTGGCGGGAGATGAGTCGGTGCGCGCTCATTGTTTGTGTTTAGCGGGTCGCAGTGGCCCGTGCCAGAGGCGCCTACTGTTCCCCACGCACCTCATTTACAAGGCCCATTGTGGAGCTGCCCGCAGCCTCTCATTAGCGCGAGGACACGCAGGCTGCAGCTACCCTCCGGCACGTCTCTAATTAGTGACGTGGTGATCTCTCATCTTCCCTAGGGAGCCCGACCTGTCAGAAGGGGGGGGGGGGGACTGGAGTGATGGTTCCAGTGAGAAGATCTGCGTTGGGCGGGAACTGCGAACTGGGGAAGGGCAATTGTTACCGCCACAACACCCCCACCTTCGTCTGAAACACTGTTAACTATTACCTTACATTCGCTGAAGATTTCACGGGAATGTTCAGTTAAAGATCAGGAATGACATCCATTTTTGAATATTTTCGTACGAATCTTCGTAATCCAACGTCATGACAGGAAATTAAAAATCAAATCTTGACGTGGGATAGCCGACCTCCCGTGGCGTAGTCGGTTGGTGCGCCACCGATCTGCGTTGTGGGAGACTCTGGGTTCGAATCCCGTGTAAGGCATGGGTGTTAATTTAAGTTAGGTTATAAGTTAGTCTGTAAGCCGCTCTCTGCCAAGCTTTAGAGCATAAAACCGGGGACTTTAAAAAGCCCTTTACAGTACAGTACAGCTTACATGGCATAGAGGAGCCCTTAACATAATTCTTGAAGTTGGCACGGTTCCAGAGGAATTATTAAATACTTGAGGAAACTTTAATTACGGTTACTAATGAAAATTAATCACGTGAGAATGATAAGGTTGCGTTTCCTGTGAATTGACAAGCTTGATTTTTTAAATAATGAATATGGAGATTAAGTTATAGATAGAGCTAGTGATTATTCGCGAAAAAATATGAGTACACGGTTGACTTCAATGCTATAAGCACCCAACAGCAGTTTGTCTGTTGCCATTGGTTGCTGCCTGCTTAAGAATTCTTTTGTAAGGACCACTCAAAATTCGGCAACATCAGCACGGCTCCTACGCGATTCGTCCGCAGACAGTTAACACGTGCCAAAAAGCAAATCAGCCAATAAAGATAGACAAATGACCATACAGTGTTTTGAAATAGATCGGGTATTGAAATATTTTCGCGAAATTTCACTACCCCTTGTTATAGAAGTTATAGAAGTGTGGGAGCGATAATGGCGACATTGATATGCGTGTTAAGTGCGCCATCGCCGCTATGCGCAAGGCTCTGAATTGGTGTGTATAGTCCATCCGAGCACGCGACCAAAATTGCGCCACTTAGCCGGAACGCCGTTCGCCAATCAGCGCCTGGTAGTTTACTTGCCAGCCGGCAGCCACAAGCACGCGGTAGCCAATCAGACACAAAACCCTTACCCGGATCCTCGCGCGGCCAATCAGAGACAGAGTTCACCCATATAAAAGGAACAGCTACGCCATTTCGTCCCTGTGTACTTGCTCATCTACTTTGTGAAGTCATTTGGTTTGTTAGCTGACCAGTTGGGAATTTGTGAATACAAACTCATCTAAAGGCTCTTCGCGATAAAGTGAGCACTTTTTAAATCGACCATAGGAAAAGTCACTGCCTCTTCCCGCATATATTTTAACGAGCGCGCAGAGTAACGCATGCCCAGTCAAGTTATAGCGATGGATGGAAAGTAGTTCCGTAACTTAACGTGGAATAAAAATAATTTCACAGTTTTACTTTACCGACGTATAAATAAAGGGATGAGGCCTATGGCTATCTTATTTATATAAGGAGGAAGAATACATAACGTGCATACAAGTATATCTCAAGCAGGACTCCCAAAAGTGCTCATTTTACCGTGAACAGCCTATAGGAGAAATCACCAAGCCAAATATATTACACTATTTTGCCTTCCGTACCCCAGTTTGGAAGTAAGCTTAAGACAAATGGGACCTTGTTTCGAACAGACGTAATATTAAGTTTACTGTGCAATTATTTTACTATCCCCCCTCCCCCACCATATATTTTTCACACTATTTAACCTGAGGGTACATAGCAGATGCATTAACAACCAATATTACAAACGTCCGATACAAATAATGCATGCTATTTCAGTACGCAGGCTGATGAGAGGAACTTTCAAATACGGATGTTGAAAGGTTGTTTATTGTAACTTTCAATCACCTGGAGCTGAGAACAGAGAAAAAAAAATCTCCAAGCTTTTTAACCTGGACAGTGAAGTGTGACACACATATAGGCTGTTCGCGGTCAAGTGGGCAATTTCGAAATCAACCTATAAAATTTGTCACTACCCTTACCTTACATAGATTTTTAACGGGCGCACAGATTGGCATGCGGCCAGTCAAGTTGGTAACGATAGAGGGGAAGTAGTCTTGTTTTAACGTTGGTAACGATAGAGGGGAATTAGTCTTATTTTAACGTTGGTAACGATGGAGGGGAAGTAGTCTTGTTTTAACGTTGGTAACGATGGAGGGGAAGTAGTCTTGTTTTAACGTTGGTAACGATGGAGGGGAAGTAGTCTTGTTTTAACGTTGGTAACGATGGAGGGGAAGTAGTCTTATTTTAACGTTAGTAACGATGGAGGGGAAGTAGTCTTGTTTTAACGTTGGTAACGATGGAGGGGAAGTAGTCTTGTTTTAACGTTGGTAACGATGGAGGGGAAGTAGTCTTGTTTTAACGTTGGTAACGATGGAGGGGAAGTAGTCTTGTTTTAACGTTGGTAACGATAGAGGGGAAGTAGTCTTGTTTTAACGTTGGTAACGATGGAGGGGAAGTAGTCTTGTTTTAAAGTTGGTAACGATGGAGGGGAAGTAGTCTTGTTTTAACGTTGAACTAAAGATGTTAGGTAAACATTTGTGAGCACTTAAAATTATTGTTCTGCTTTCGGGGTTTTTTTTTTTTTTTTTTGTGAAAGCAAGTGTGAGAATTAGCAGATTTATCAAATATTTACTTTTTTAAAAATAGTTTCACAGTTTCATTTGACCGACGCATGAATCAAGTGTGATGAAGCTCACGGAAAAGTTAGTTCCACACATGGTGGAAGGATACACAGTGTGCATACAAGTGGATTTTACACAGGATTTTCATAAGTACTCAGTTTACCGTGAACCGCCGATACACATACCAAACCACCTATAGGTTATTCACGGTAAAGTGAGCACTTTTGAAAGCCCCCTTAATATTGTATAATAGTCAATAAATATATTTTATTTTATCCCTAGACATTAACTCCCGAGTTCGGTGGAACATAAAACACTGTGTTTGTTACTTACATGTCAATTTTTTTTTATTTACAAAGTCTGTTAAAGGACAAAAAATTCCTGAAAGTAAAAAAGTAACCAGGGCCTCGAAAGAGCTCACTTTTCCGTGAACAGTCTGTACTTACGTAAACACGAGTATGCTCTCGTTGGTAGTACACAGACGCAGGAGCGCGCGAAGTGAACTACGGAGAAGCTCAGAATACGAGACGCAGCATTTTTTTTTTTTTTTTTTGGATCTCTTAAGTAAAAAAAAAAAAAAAGAGCAAGGCCGAGTTCTGCGGTCGGGCGAATGGTCGACCGCAACCACGTAAAACGGCGGCAATTTATTTCGCGGTAGCCGATTTTTCCGGCGAGTCACCGGGAATAACAAGACAACACCTGGCACCCTATTGACTACTTTCTCCTCACAGGGATTTGAAACTGCGCAATGTTATTCCAGCTTCGGTCAAATGAAACTGTGCGATTAACAGAAGAAAAAATAAATAAATAAAACAGAAAGTGAAATAAATAAATAAGTTATCACAAATGGGTACCTATAAGCTGTTCACGGTAAAATAAGCACTTTTAAAAGCCCTGCTTAGGATCAAATTGTTTACAGGTTGTGTATTCTTCCGCCTTATGAAATATTAACATTGCCATGCACCTCATCACCTTATTCATGCGTCGGACAAGTGAAACTGTGAAATTATTAGAAAAGTAAATACGTTACAAATATGCTCATTTTTACACTTCGAAGCATTGAAGTGAAAATTAAGTGATAGAAATAATTTAAGTTATCGCAAATGATAACCTAACACATTTTATTCGACGTTAAGATAGGGAACTACTTCCCATCCATCGTTACCAACTTTACTGGGGGCATGTCACTCAGGGCGCCCGTTACAATATAGGCCTACTCGGGTAGGGGCGCGGTGACTTTTTTAAAAGGTTGATTTCAAAAGTGCTCACTTTACCGTGAACAGCTTTTATCATAATATAACGCGAAAAAAAAAATGGCAAGACTGGAATTACACGCCCACGAGTTCTTTTTCTTAAAGGCTGTTCATGATAAAGTGAGCACTTTTGAAATCAACCTCAGAGAAAAGCTACTCCAACTAGCTGCATATATTTTAATAGGTGCACTGAATGACGTGCGCCCAGTAAAGTTGGTAACGATGGATGGGAAGTAGTTCCATATGTTGACGTCGAATAAAAAGTGTTAGGTAACCATTTGTGATCAATTAAATTATTTCTTACGTTTGCCGGTTTTTTAACGCCTCAGTGTGCAAAAATTAACAGATGTATAAAATGTTTACTTTTCTAATAATTTCACAGTTTCATCTGGCCAACGCATGACTAAAATGATGAGGTCAATGGCAATGTTAATTTTACATAAGGCGGCATAACACACAAGGCACACACAAGTAGATCTTAAGCAGGGCTGTCAAGAGTGCTAATTGTAGTGTGAACAGCCTATAACACCTCGTCTGATCTCTTCGCACTGGGCTGTGACCTCGTACTTTGACTTCGTAGGCCGCTGCTCGATCGACCGGTTAGGCCACGGGAAAATTATGCACGAAAATAAGTTTCTGTGGACGCGACGTAGATCCCTGCTGCATTACTGGCGTTATTTTTAGAAGCTTCGCCGATGTCTCTTTTCCTGCCCCCCCCCCCACCCCCCTATCCAAGACCAGACTGCTTCTAGACAAGGTCAAGTAAAACTGTTGAAAATGCCCGTTTTTTTATCCTCTCCGTTCCTCTTGGACGGACGAAACTGAGCACAAGCGCTGAGTTCTTTCATCTCCCCTGCAATACGTTCTACGGCATTTGTTTTCCTGCTGGAGATGTGTCTGTTATTCAACTTGTTTAGGAAACATGTCTACGAACTCGGCGACGTGATTCTTGACCGGAAAAGAGGAGGAATGATATAGGACACCCGTGGTTTATCTCAAATACTAATAAGGGCTGTAGAAGCCCTCAAAGGCGGAGGGCGACAAGCATATTGTATTGGATATTATGCAAAGCACTTGCGTTGGAGAAACACAAATCGGTATACGGCTTAATTAAACCAAGATATTGGATAAAATGAAGGTTTGGTACGGCGTGCACACCCTCATCATGTAAATAATACGGGTTAACAAACTTTGATTGCATACAACATTTATAATTTAGACAGTGATGAAGCAGGACTTCGTAAGTAGCAAATAAGGTCCCCTATTTTAAATCGGGGATATATATACATACATACACACACATATATGCGTGTGCGTGCACACACGTGCGTATCAGCGTAGCCCTGATCGCTCCCGCGTTTCTCGGTCTACATTGAGGAAGATATCTCGTTCCCTTCCCTAACCTACCCTAATTGTAAGTGTTAGATGTAGGTCCGATGGAGGGACAGTAGCTAAGTGTGTCTCAGGGCTGAGCCCCTTATGCCTACAGGGGTGGGAATCCATGCAAGGGGCTTGCTTTGCAGTAGAGAGGGATTGGGCAGCCATGACTACCTCCCTAAGCGTACCTATAGTTAGTCTATAACTACGAAGAGAGAGGGAAAAAAAAACAACATAGGTACCGTATAACCCTTTCGACAGTAAATAATTCAAAATTGCATGTATTAATATAAAACGCTACAGAAGACAGATATGTATAGTCTATTCGCGTTTCTTCATCCTTTTTTAATCAAACCCTTGAAAAATCACCCCATGTGTGACGTGCATAGTTATTTTCTTAATATGCCATGTATCACAAGCATTTTATACCACTTTTAACATAAACTTATCTTATTTTTCGTTAAATTGAAGTTGAACACATTAATTTGTGTGTAAACTATAATATTTCATTTAGCTATAATAAATATGTATTAAACCGTGAGAAAACACGTATGTTGCTAGCGCCGAGTAAGAAATTGTCCTCATGCAAAATATCAGTACGACTGGGTGCGTTGTCCTTTCGTGTAATTTTCTATACTTAGTTAAGTTTAGTTTGCACGAGGCGGAGGAATATCCTGGAAGTAGAACTTCAGCAGGGCTTCATAAGAGGCTGAAGTAACCGTGGATGGACTATAGGGACAATGCTGTTTGCTAGTGGGTAGCGAAGTAGTATAACGGAGGGGGAGGGGTGGAAGATATCTGCAGGTAGACGGGTCACTTAAATATTCTGAGACAGCGCTACGACACAGCCGGAACATTTGTAGGCGAGCACCTGTAGTACCTCTGATCGCATTCGTCGCCCCTGGCAGGGTTGGTGATGAAGGTGTGTTGGGGGGGGGGGGGGAGAAGACGGAACCAGCTGCGGACCGGTTCGTCGGCGATGGGCCTGGTTGTTGTTTGCTCGAAAATAATATTTCTACTCCCGGCCACACGAGGGTAATTAAGTAGACCAGCCATAGTTAAGCAATTAACACGTTACCCGAGCGCACACGATAATTCGAAATACACGACGGACATAAATCTGTGTACGCCCACGCACCTGTCTGAAATTGTAGACATTACAGCGCTAGTCATGGCACTGATGCGTAACAAAGAATTGTGTACGAGGTTCGACGTCTCTAAGGGCTTTTTTACCGACGCCTGGCAGAATCGTACGATATCTCTCCCTTTAGGTAAGTTTATAATGTTGAGTGGAGATGTTGAGAGATGATGAAGAGGCGAGGTGGATTTGTAGCCGCGCCGGAATGAAAGGGCGGGGGAAACGGGAGATCCTCGAGAAAACCGGTCGACCAGCGGTATCGTCCGATCACGATCCCCAAGTGCGAAAATCCGGGAGTGACCCGGTCGGGTATGGAACCCGGTTAGCCTTGGTTTGGAGGCGGGCGCTTTAACTGGTCGGTCAACATGGCCCCGTTTCGTGTAAAACATACACTAAAGGTAAACGGGGTGATAGGAATCTACAAGAATCTGAAAACAGGATTCTCAGTGAATTGCTGTGATCCATCAGCCGGTGCCAGTTCCTTAAAAACTGTTCACGATAAAGTGAGCACTTCTGAAATAAACCTTACAAAAAGTCACTATTACTACCTGTACGTATTTAAACGGGCTCACTGAGTGATATGCGCCCAGTAAAGTTGGTAACGAAGGACTGAAACTAGTTCCAATCTTAACGTCGAATAAAAGTGTTAGGTAGCTATTTGTGATAACTTACAATCTTTCTCTCCCTTTCTGTTATTTTACTGCACAGAAGTGTGAAAACCAGCAGATTATGAAAATACTTACTTTTCTAATAATTTCACAGTTTCACTTGACCGACGTATGAGCAAAGTGCTGAGGCCCGTGGCAATGTTAATTTTACATAAGGCGGAAGAACACACAACCTGCTTACAAGTAGAATTTTTAAGCAAGACTTTCAAAAGTACTCATTTAACGGTGAACAGCCTATAACTGGATTTTCAATAACACTTCTATTATTGAAATCTTTTGTTTAGTGGGCTCTGTACTCTCCGCGAACAGAGAAGGACGACTTGTGGACTCTGGGAGCTGAAATCACGGAATTGAAGAAAACTTACGGCGGTTGTGTTTTATCGTCTTAAATTCTGTTTTTTTTTATACGCTAGAGAAACTCCCTCGGTTCGCTAACTAGTCTCTTATTCGGGGCAAGCGTGTAGGTAATTTAGGTAATAGTTCCGGAAGAAAACAAACTCCGGATGTGTGAAGGTGGAGCTTCGCGGGAGACTAAATGTCTCTCAATTGTAACTTCCGCACTCTCTGCTTTCTTTATAATCTCATCTGCGACGGTTGCTCTCTTAATTCGACGTTCATTAGTTCTACGGGACGAGCGAAAAGAGAAGAAAAGTAGCTTGGATTTCAGATCCATTCTGAGACATGGATTTTCAGGAATTTACAGCTTATTAGATATCAATAACACACGCTCTGTTACATCACGGTAAAGTGAGCATTTTGAGGCCCTAGTTACTTTATTACTATCAGCCATTTTTTTTTTTATCAATCCACCACTTTTCAAAACAAATACTGCCATGTAAGTAACGAACGCGCTGTGTATATTTCACCGGACGCAAAAGTTAACATCTAAGGCTACAATAAAACATATTTTGTGACTATTATTCCAAATGAGAGGGCTTCGCAAAGTGCTCACTTTACCGTGAACAGCGTATAGTACACTTACTGTAATCTCTTGCTGTTTTTGTTGTGATCTTTCTATGTCTTGTTTCATTTATCAAAATACCCGAAGCGAAAAAAAGGAAATTGGTGTTGCATTGTCTATTCCTATCCAGTAGCCGTGTGGTCATGGTCGCCGCTCTTTTAAAGCGACGAAAACAATTTCGTTAGAAATTTTGCAACTTCTACGTAACGGTTCAGGTAGATTATTTTTTAAACGGTACTCGTTAAGGTACTGTAGATAACCAACCACTTGGAGATAATGCCTTCCTTCATTTCACGCAACTCAAAATGCTATAAATATTTCACTTGAACGCGTCGTCACAGTACATGGGCCCATTCCTCGCAAGATTGGTCATTTTTTCCCTTCGAAAGAAAGAAGCGGAGAAAAAGTTAACAATCTCCCTTGCCGTAGAGAATCGCAGAGACATGTCATTAGCAACTGCGATGTCACTGTAGAGGCAGCTTTGTGTTTCTTTGTTAGTTCTAATGCACACGCGAAAAGAACAGACAAGTACATTTATTTAAGGTAAGCTAAATTAACTATCATTTTAATTTTATTTAATGAAAAGTAATGTTTTTGAACATACCTATCAAATTTATATAAGCTCGAAATCACAACATGTCTATACAGTCACTAAATGAATGCTATTCAGGCATGTATATATTATATATTTCCCTTTTTTTCTCTTTTTACACATACATCTATATAAAATTCCATAATAATTGGTTACGAATGCAAAAAGTTTCTCTAACTATGAGTGAAAGAATGAAATCGAATATTTACATGCCGCTTGTGAGAACTCCTTCACTATTTGGACCCACTCAAATATCACTAGATTTTGTAGACAATGAATTTAAATCCCATATACATATATATGTAGGTATGTAAAATTCACGCTATAATAATTAGTTAAGCATGCAAAAAGTTTCTCTAACTATGAGTGAAAGAATGAAACCGAATTTTTACAAACGGCTTGTGAGAACTGCTTCACTATTTGTATCGCTCAAGAATCACTGGATTTTCTAGATAATGAATACCAGTGCTACGCTGTTATATCTACTGATTTCTAGTGAAGTACGCTGCCCGAATGTACTTTCTTCAAGTTGATTTCACATATTAATCAGTCGGTAGCAATTTACTAACTCGATAAGCAATTTTGTTTTCGTTGAATGAAATCACTGATCCGTACATACAGTGCGTAGAAGCACAGACATGATAATGGTGGGCGGACAACAAAAGCATTGTATAGGCTATTCACGGTAACGTGAGCACCTTTTAAGGCCCTGCTAAAATTTTCCTTACAACAAATTTCTAACTTTCCGCCACTTCTTAATACAAGCATTACAATAACTAATAAACACAGTGTATACATTTCACCACTCTCAAAAGTTAACGTCTGAGGCCTCAATAAAATATATTTATTAGGAGTTAATTCATTTTGAAAGGCCCTTAAAAAGTGCTCACTGTACCGGCAATCGCCTACAACTATAACTATACGGGTGTAAACGATAAGTGTTTACAACTGTATACAACAGTGTGCAGGGCTCCGAGACGAGCAGTTTGATGTAGGACACTTGTGGTCCAGAGGGTCGGGAAATTACCGTAAAAGAGCTTGACAAATGTGTACTAAGGCACGTGCACCGCGCTGCTGTGGGCCAGGCTTTAATCGACCTGCTGGTCAGCTGAAGCTAGTTTGTGCAGAGGTCAACTCGGGCAGGAAACGTTTAGTAATGGCTTTTGTTTGAAACACATGTTGCATTGTCACAATACTACATACAAGTTACAGAAATCAAAGAAGGTATGAAATTGCAAATGAAACATCTGTGTCATAAACCGAAATGTAAAACAAAAACCATTACTAAACGTTTCCTGCTTGGTTTGACATCTGTACAAACCGGCTTCAGCTGACCAGCAGGTCGATTAAAGCCGGGCCCACAGCAGCGTACACATTTGTCAAGCCATTTACGGCTATTTCCCGACCCTCTGGACCACAAGTGTCCTACATCAAATTGCTCGTCTCGGAGCCCTGTACACTTGTATACAGTTGTAAACTCTTATCGTCTACATCCTGTAGTAAAAAAAAGGCCGTACGCGGTTGGGGTAGATTATTGATAAACTTATGGATTCAAACATGCGACCTCTCCATTCCATGTGTTCTACTAGCTTCTATCGTTACCGACGCGTGTGTGTGTGTGTGTGTGTGTGTGTGGCATTCCCACACAGACCATTCGCGTGAGAAATCTCTTGCTGAAGCTGATCTTCACACGGCGACAGTCTGCATACGTGCCACCGCCACTAGCGATATCTGCTCAGAATCGCCCACAATCGTGTGTTACAACACCCTCGGGATTCTTGTCGCGACCCCGCCAGTTTTATGCCACGATAAATGAAAGTTTGTTTGTTTCATTATGTACTTGTTTTTTAGTCTTTATAGAGTGGCCTTTATGTGCCGATAATAATCTCGACATGCTAGACTGAGAGACGTAACTAACGTGCTTAGATTTTTGCTTGTTAACGTTTATTCTTAAAGCAAGGCAGCAATAACTAAGAAACGTGCACACTGTGTGAACATATTTAACACATAAAATTTCTTCTCCCCAGGGCGTCTAACACTGATATCGATTTACAACATACACTTGCCTTCGGTTAGCTGTAATCGACAGTAAAATGACGTTTATGATGTTGGTAACCTCCAATAACAAACATTCGAAAGGGAAATCTTATTAAGAGAAGCCAATAAGCCTTAGGCACAATATAAAATATAAATGGGAATGTTTGTCCTTATGTGTATTAGGGCGCCTTCCTAGCTGCACAATGAAGTATGATGTTTGGCGTTACACGAAATACTTTCACAGCATGCCATCATTGCCATGTACGAAATTTTCAGACTGTTGTATTAAGAACATCTCGTTGAATATACACGCGATAATTGTGTATCTGGAGGCAATGAAAATTGTTACAGAATTATCACGTCTAGGAAGTTACTAATCTGGAAGCTCCATGGATGCATGTATTGTGCATGGGTCTGGGATGGAGTTGTATTCAGACCACAGACTAAAGACGAGGTAGACTGATTTTCTTCTTTTTTTTCCCGCATATTCTCAACATTGACTTCACCTATCGTCAATGCAACTGCCAAAGGCACGTGGTCAATTGTGATGAACGTGTTTGTTAACATATGAACTTTCAACACACCCGTCCTTTTATACGAATACCTCGGTTACCTCTAACTAGGGCTAGAAAAATTTCGCGAATTCATTTTGGGACAAGATACACGTCAAGCACATATACAGTGAAGTCACCTTTGCAATTGGCTCACCAGTTTATTGAACATACCCCGGACGTCTCTGAGCCAATAGCAGACTTGCAAGGAAACACGTAGCGAGCCCCATACTGCCAGGTGTTGTGCAGCACTGGCTATTCTCTGGAGCCGCAGCCAATGGACACACAGCTGAGGCTCGAGTGTACACAGGACTGTGGAGTTTACAGGTCATTGGATTCGCGACATTTTCCTGTCCCTACCTCGAACTTATTCTAGTTGCATTAAAACTAGGATAGAGGATTTAAAAAAAAAAAAAAAAAAAAAAAAAACTCAGGTGTATTCCTTACGTAAACAGTGTTGTAAGATCAAGTCCTATTCACGTTGTTGTTGACGGCGCTATTGGCAGGAGAGCAGTCCAATTTTGGAACACTAAGAGCGAGTGGTTAATGAGCAATAGGCATGCGCACTCTACTCCATTTTCCCTTTACGTCTCAAGACCAGTCGCCCCAGAACCATCGACGGAGCCAACGGCGTGGCATTCGCGTGAGAGAACTGTATGCACCTACAATCAAAGTGTTTGTCAGTTTATCAAGCTCATTCGCGTATTTAACGGTGATGTGTTTCTCAGTCCTTAGATATTTTCTGAGGAACACATTTTTCGTTTTATGCCCCTTGATTTCTAGACCTCAGAACTGTATTTATTACTAGCAAGCCAGTGCTACTTCGTCAGCATGAGAGCTAGGACTTTGAATCCATATAGCTACTTCTCTTGGGCAGGAAAAGATGACAGCCCATAGAAAAAAAAAAGAAGAAACGCCGTAACAGGTTTTTATGCAGTAATCCTAAGAAAAGCTTATTCCAGTACCTATTTACATCACTGATTATAATATCGCTCTAGCCACTGCGGCCCCATTTGAAATATATCTATCCACTGGGTCACTACGGCCCAACTTGATATAGTTCTATCCATTAAACCACTGCGGCCCCACGTGGAATAACTCTAACCACTGGGCCACTACGGCTTTTTGGAAGGAAAGGGGGACAGCCAATAGACAAAAGAGAAAGGAGAAATGACGGAACCTTTTTTTTAACAATGCGTTTTATTATGCAGTAATAATAAATACTAATAACAGTTTATTCCAGTACCTATGTTCATCACTGATTAAAATTTTTTCCGGAACCGTTTGAGATATCTCGATGAAACAAAGACTAAGTTAGTCCTGGGGTTATTATATATAGACTGAGTAAATTTGATGTCTATACGTTCAGTGGTTTTTGAGTTAAATCCGGTCGGACAGACAGACATCCAGACAGATAGACAGAAATGAAAAAAATTAACATTAGATATGGCTTAGTTATCAATTATACTATATATGAAAAAATTATAAAAAGTTGAAAATTCGAAAATCACAAGACAGGCACTTTTATTTAATTTAGTAGTATAGATATGTATGTGTGGGGTTTTGAAGGCGAAGGAATACAAGTAAATGATTGCCCTATGTTACACGGGTATCATGTTGAAAGTGCTGACAAACTTCAGTGCAATATAATTCACATGCTCCTTAAATTTGCATTCTGGAATTGCCCGAAGTGCGATTAAACAAATTATTATTACTATTATTTTAGATTGTGAGTTTGAAAGACGTTAACCCGTCGAGCAGGAGGTCGCATTTAATCCAGAAACCGGCTGCATGGTGAGACCGTTGTAAGCCCTCTCGAAACAGCCGCTACTTCTGGAACTATTCCCAAAAGAGAGAGAGAGAGAGAGAAAAGAGAGAGAGAGAGAGAGTCGTGGAGGCGCCATCTTCCTTGGCAGGGGACGGCGTTCATGAAAAAGACGTAGCGGACCGCGGGAACGGAACAAGCTACTGACGAAGTGAGCTTGATCTGCCGGCATTAAGGCCCTCGCCTATCTAAATATATTTCTCGAATTGAAGTCCAGAAGCGCGGGGACGTGAGGGACTACACTGCCACTCTCATCAAGTTACCCATCGCCCTTAAGTACCAGGCTCTGGACTGACATGCAGTGTTATCGTCGTGATCCGGGTACCTGTGGGACTTAAAGAGGCGACCCTATCATTTGACTGATGTAACGTCTGTGGCAAGGCTCAATGTAGGGCTAAATGCGGTTCACGATAACGTGAGCACTTTTGAAATCAGCCTTAGAAAAATGTCACTGCTCCCACCTACATATTGGCACATATTTTAACGGACGTACTACGTGTGATATGCGCCCAGTAATGTTTATTTTAAACTAACATACACTAGGCTGACTTGAATAATAATACACCGAGATGAAATAATGTTATATTTGTACTTGCGTGTAATACCAGTCCATGAGTTTCACAGGCCCAGTCAGTGGGCTGGCTGGCAGAGACAGAACTTACAGTGAACCACCACACATCCCGCTGGAAGCCAACTACGTTCACGATTTGTGTACCGAAACTTTCAGGAAACATATGACAAGCAACTAATAATAATAATAATAATAATAAGAGAACACTTTGAAGACACTGGAGCAACTGCAATAAATAATGTAGGCGACCACTGGTTAGAATGCTTTTCACGTCCAGATTTATTGATAAAATATTTCAACCTCCTTATTTTAACTGTCTGAAACTACTGGACTGTTAAGGAAATGAAAAACCCTCGTGGCAATTAGCAAATATCTAAGGTGACACAAAACTAAAAGATGTGAAAGTGGCCGTACCTCTGTTGTCCCTATGTTACGTAATGTAGGCTCACCTTATTACATACGTAGAAACAGTTTGTTGATATCACTTTCAAAGTGAAAATGATCAGAAAATAAAATAATCTCGTAAATTTTGTGTGCCTAGCTCAAGTGAACGCGTACTCTTCTCTGGTTATTCATGGGCAAATTTGCAAAAACTGGTTCGTTAGCAAGTTAAAATTCAACATGGCGTCGCTTGAAAAATTCGTAAGCTTCTAGAGCAATTTAAAGCTGACGCCCTTGTACCACACGTAAAATATATTGCAATAAAAACTTGTCTTACAGAAATTTGGAAGATCTCACTGTTCCGTAGTGTCGTAGAACGACCTTTAAAAATAAATATTGTCGTCAGGACAGGCAGATGTAGGGTTACATATATCTGGGCCTCGACGTCGTGAGGAAATACATACACTCTTACACAGACTTACACAGACGCGGGCAAGATTCGAAACTCCTAAATTAACCTAGCGAGGGGCTTGAACTGCACTCACACTTGCTGGATCAAAAATTAAAAATATAATAAAGTGGGAGGACGCTAATACACCCTACATACTAACTTAAAACCTAACTCGTCTCCTACGTTCAGGTGTGAGCCCTATTCTTACGTCTGACGGAAGCTGAGGTTCGTTGAAGAGCGAGTTAAGCTCTGTTCGCTGGACACGGCTTAAAGGGACTTAACGTTCCAGCCAATAGGGAGCCAGGATTCGAACCTGGGACCAATAGGAGAATACTAGATACCTACACCCCCCCCCCCCCCCCATTTTTACGAGCCAATTCCCACGTCCTAACTGCTAAGAAAACTCATAGGACACTGGGTCGCGTAGTAGGCAAACAGAATAAACAAACATGAAATATTCACAAAATATGAGACCATTAAATTAAATAGAAATTATTAGCATAATAAATACATACAAATGAAGTCTAACTAATTAACCTATTTTAAACATAGTTGAATTGCCACGTTACATCTAAGAGAAAATATCCTGACAAAGAATATGTGTAATAAAGAAAACAGGAGAAAAATTAGTAATCAGTTAATTACATATGACATTTATACGAAAAATACCACATGTGATGAATGTAGAAAATGTATGTTTACATTAAGAATAATAATAACACGTTGCATGTAAATAAAACCAATTAACATGAAATATGAAAGTTAGCAAATGTGACATCGTACATTTGGCAGTGTTACAGGAAAGTTGGTAACGATGGAGGGGAAAGTAGTTCTATATGTTAACGTCGAATAAAAAGTGTTAGGCAACTATTTGTAATAACGTATATTATTTATTTTGCTTTCTGATTTTTTTTTATGCAGCGAAGTGTAAAAATGAGCAGATTTGTAAAGTATTTTACTTTACAAATAATAATTTCACAGTTTCACTTGACCGACGCATGAATAAAGTGATAAGGTCCATGGCAGTGTTAATTTTACATAAGGCGGAAGAATACACAACAGGCATAAAAGTACATCTTAAGCAGGGATATCAAAAATGCCCATTTTACCGTAAACAGCGTATACTGAATATTTTAGAGTGTAACTTATCTGACGCATATATTTTAATAAACGACGCTTTGAAAAAAACAAAAAACACGTTTTATGTACATAATATAAGAGCAGTCGCAAATGTTTTCTTTTGTTCTAATTTGTGCGACGTCCTGAAGGCACTATACAGTCCTCGTGTGAAGAGTGTTTTTTTTTCTCTTAAATCAGCACATTGGGCTCACGTTTAAAACTTTCATGGAAAAAACATGTATTTCAAACACGCTTGCAAATTGCGCAGTATCGTGCATCCTGCGCAGGTATGCACGATAAATCATTCTATTTTACATTTAAATTACTTTAATCAATAATCTAAAAAGGAATTCTTTTTGGACACTATAGGAATTTTTTCCTAAAAATTTCACTTCAATATTTTTTGAAATTTTAATCCCTATGAAAATCTTATAGACAATAAAAAAAATCTTTTCCGTTTTTTCCCATAATTTTAGTCTTTCAAATTGTTTGAGAGGGCGATTAATACGAATGTATTGCACACCTTATAGGAGAGTAACGAAAAGTGTATCAAATGCGGTGGCTACATGTTGAGAGCCGGAGAGTTAGCGGAGAAGAGAGAGAAAACTGATAACCATATCGCTGATGTTACTAACCGTGACATCTGCATGAGGGTGCTAAGCCGTTCGTAGTCTCCCGCGCATGGCAAGTAGAAATTATCAGCGTGTGATGAATCTTCATGGCGCTTGAACTGTGTTTGCAGTCTGCTTGAAATGCGCGTTTTTTTTTTTACTAGACTATTAAACGTACCGCAATATGTTTACCTACAAAAAAGAAATAATGACCGAAAGAAAAAGAAGAATTCTCTCAAGATATCATGCATGCTATAAATATTATTTTGGAGCCCTCCACCACACCGTTAAAAAATTATTATTTTTTTTATTTCCACGCATACTACCAGGTCACTAGCGAATCTACGACAAGAGCCTGCATTAAACCTTCCTACAGACTTTCCTTCAATAAAATGGTAGGGTGACTGCTTTAAGTCCCACAGATACACCCATAGTCCATTCGAGGTTTCTTCACATTTTTTAAATCAAACCTTTGAATAAACACTTAATATGTGGCGTGTTTTGTTCTTTTCTGAATATTCCATGTATCACAGACGTTTTACCCTTCTGTTAACATAAAAGTACATTATTTTTGGTTAAACTGAGCTGTTACTTATATTTTATCTATAAGTTTTAATATTTCATTTATAATTAACACGAATAAAAAAAAGAGAGAAAGTATGGATGTTAGCAATGACGAATAATAAATAGTTCTTATGCGAAATATTATTACACTGAGTGCGCACGAATGCGCTGATGGTGTCCCTATAGTTTAATTTGCTGTATAGGCCATTCACGATAATATGAGCACCTTTGAAAGCCCTGCTTAATATCTACTTGTATGCACGTTGTGTATTCTTCCGCTTTATGTAAGATTAACATTGTTGTGAGCGTCATCACTTTATTCATCCGTCGGTCAAATGAAAATGTAAAATTATGAGAAAAGTAAGTATTAAAAAAATCTGCTCATTTTTACATTTCGACGAATTAAAAAATCAGAAAGCTATAGAAATAATTTAAGTTATCGGAAATGGTTGCCTAACACTTTTTATTTGACGTTAAGATATGGCACTACTTTTCCATCCATCGTTACCAACTTAACTGGGCGCATGTTACTCAGGGCACCCGTTAAAATATATGCAGGTAGCAGAAGTGACTTTTTTCTAAGGTTGATTTCGAAAATGCTCACTTTATCGTGAACAGACTTTACATAGTTGAGTTATGTTTGCGTGATGTGAAGGAATAGGCGGGAAGTAGAACTTTAGCAGGGCTTCAGAAAGGTGGAAGTAACAGTGAATGGACTATAGTACAACACTGCACGTCAGTTCAGAGCATTGCGCTTGGGAGCGATGTCGTGGCAGATGCAAATGTAAGTGTCGTCCTTATCGCCCTCCTTGCTTCTGTGGACCTCGAACGAGAAGGTAGCTTCAGGTGGGGAACAGCCTTACTTGACTGCTCTCGACACGGGAAGCTGTCCGAGCCACCTTTCGAAGAGATGCGGACTTGGGAGTGTTAATTATAATTAAACCCCTTCGAATAACCGGGTTTCCTGAACGCGAGAATTACGACACGTGCTGTCAAGAAGAAGACTCGGTGGAGATTGGGCTCTCTTCCTTCATCCGCACGGGGTCGGTCGCTTATCAAGACGCGGACGGGATGTTCTCAAGCAGGATGCGTGGTCACCTTGACCTCGAGAGGCCCGTTCACAATCCGCGTGGCGTTAACTCTTCCAGATTCAGGGGTTTCAAACAAGAAATTATTTGCCGAATGCTGCACTTAGGTCGACACAAAGCTTGTTGAGTTGTTACAACCACCGAGCTTTAGGTTTCGTCTTCAGCTACAGCAATATTACAGAACAAATAAGAATACAGAGGAGAAACAGCCGCTTATCCCGCGGTGGCTTAGTGGTTAGCCTGCTCGCCTCCCACCAAAGCGAACAGGATTCAGTCCCCTAGCCGGGTCACTCCCGGATTTTCGCAAGTGACAATCGGGCCGGACAAGGCCGCTGATCGAAGGGTTTTTTTTTTCTCGCGGATCTCACGTTTCCTTCGCCCTTTCATTCCGATGCGGCTCCATATTCACCTCAATCACCCTCATCGGCTCTCAAGACCTCGCTGTTAAGAATCGCCCAAATCTCTTCTCTTACTCGCTCTTATTCCGCGAACTCCAGCCGCAAACGCCAGCAAAATGGCGTACACAGTCATTCGCCAATCAACGACGCCTGGTAACATACTCGCCAACCTAGCCAATGTCTCTCTCTCTCTCTCTCACACTCTCTATCTCGCCAGCCAATCAGCGAACGGGTATGCTCTCCTCAAATAAACTACCACGCCGTTTTGCCTCTGCGAAATTATCTACTCTGTGGCAATAGGAATCATTAATAACCCAGAACAGCACGGTTTAAGAAACACATTTATTCAAAAGTAAGATCATTTGACACTTGAGCCTCGCAGTGTGCATACGGTACCGGTCATGTACCTTTTATACACTAGTATATACAATGTGTCTGAATAGATTGGCATAATGCGTTGGACGAGGAAGTAAATACATTGGTTTCAAATACCAACCACTACAACTTACTTAGGGCGTGGCGCAACTGGGTTCTTGATGTTGCTTGGACTAAAATTGGTCATCTTTCTTACTGAAAGATTTTAACGCACGCCAGTTAGAACTAGGTATAGTAATCGAAACTACTGTCGTCAAGTTAGGTCTGAATACATGAAAATAAGATTGCGAATTGACCCTGGCTTTCGCTTGAATGTCTTACCGACTATCAGTATAATTTTTTAAGACATTTAACGTGTGAAGATACGAGATCAGATCCAACAACCCCATCTCACTCATTTTTTCCATGCCATATCTAAATAAAAAGCTAAACGTAATATATATATATATATATATATATATATATATATATATATATATATATATATATATATATATATATATATATATATATATATTTATAGTCAACAAAAGAATGTGGATATATCTAGAGCTAGTGATTTTTCGCAAAAAAAAAATATTGGTACACGGTAGACTTCAATACTATACGCGACCAACAGCAGTTTGTCTGTTTGCTGTCTGCTTGATAAGGGGTTCTCATATTTGAACGGGCCAAACAGAATTCAGCAACATCGGTACGGCTCCTACATGATTCTTGAACAGGCAGTTAACACGTTTGAAAAAGTAACCCAGCCAATCAAAGTAGGTTAGCTTGTGTTGAAATCTTTTCGCGAAATTACAATACCGCTATCTATATCTGAAATAATCATGTGAGTTAAAAACCAGAATTTCGCTCGTTTGATTTCTAAACAGTTCCCGCGGAGACACTTTGCCGAGGCGGGCGGCGGGTATCAAAGGGCGATAATTAATGAATGGGCAGGCAGGAGATAGCAGGCGATGATAGAGACGGGCGAAAGGTGATGTAGCGTGGCTCGCCGCCCTCACGCACGCTGCTCCCGGAGACTGGAGCCGCCGTGTGTGTCTGGTCGTGACTGGACCCCGGGGGCACGACGACGCCAGCTCCTGATCTACTTAACCGGCTCGAGGAAGCCGCTCCCGGCCCATCTACATGCACACCGTCTACTTGCACATCGCACTTCTCCTTCTCCCCTAGGGACCGCGCGGTGACGCAGTGGTTAGAGCGCTATTCCTTCTCCCTTAACCCTTTGATGCTCAGTGCAGACAACAGTCAACATGTTGAGCAGGAAGCTTATATTTGACCAGCACTGTACTCTGCGAGACTCAGTGCCCAATGATCTCCCCTGCAGGTAGCCGACTCCTAAACAATGGTATTGCGCTACGTTATGGCTGGTTCAAATCACTGATCGCCAAACACAAAGACTACAGATTATTTGTTGTGAAAGCGAAACAAGTTCTTAGCCAGATTAATTACAGCACGCATCAAAATATTTATATTTTGCAACACCAGAAATTTTAAATATATGTGGGAATGAAAGGGTTAATGCGAACCGGGTTCGATTCCTGGAGGGGACACTCCAGGACAATTTATCACATGGGAATAGTGTCGGACGATGCCGCTGGTCGGTCCATACTCGCCTCGCTTTACCCTAATCTGTTCTTAAGACCTCGCTTGTTTTAGCCATTCGAGGCAAAGCAGCGAAAGAGCTATAAGGACGACAGAGGCCCGCGTACCTATCGCTGTACTGCTTTAACTATTGGACTTTAAGAAGCTGTTACACTATAATTTCATTAATGCAATGCCTGTAAAGGTTGTTCACGGTAAAGTGAGCACTTTTGAAATCAAGCTTAGAAAATAGTCACTGCCCTTGAAAGCATATATTTTGATGGGCGCTCTGAGTGACATTTGCTCAGTAAAGTTGGTGACAATGTACGGAAAATAGTTCCGTATCTTAACATCGAATAAAAAGTGCTAGGTACAATTTGTGATAACTTTTATTTCTTTCGCTTTCTGTTTTTTTAATGCATCAAAGCGTAAAATGAGCATATTTGTTTTATATTTACTCCTATTAATCTCACAGTTTTACTTAACCGACGCATGAATAAAGTGATGCCGCCCATGGTAATGTTAGTCCTACATAAAGTGGAAGAATACACAATGAGCATACAAGTATATCTTAAACAGGGCTTTCAAAAGTACTCATTTTACGGTGAACAGCTTATAGCAAAGTTCAGTACATGTTCCTGTACTAGTTTTGAGTGTTTCCGATCTGTCTACATTCTGCGATGAGCCAGTGTGAAAAGGCAGTTTTTAGATTAGATATGTCGGAGGGCTCGGAAAAAGTGTTTGTAATGCGCGTGATGTCTTCAAAGTAGTCTACGTATCTCGCCTCAAGTGTACTTTCTTTTCCTAGATCAATAGTTCCGGCGGAAAAAAAAATTGTGTTTCAAACACACTGCAACGCAACTCCAGCCTAAACCTCATCACTTCAGCATTCCGTTTATTCCCTATCTCCCTTCCTGACCTCGCCGATCACTATAGAGACCAGTAAATTTCGCCAATTCATTTCTGGAAAAGTTAAGAACTCAAACAGGCAAGGATTTGACTTTCCTTACCATCTGAATAGCAGTTTGTAAGTCACGCCCCAGACAAATTTGAGCCAATAACTAACCTGCAAGAAAAAAAAGAGGACCGAATCCCGTGTTACTGGAGCATCAGCCAATGAACAACTGAGGCACGAGTACACTAAGGATTGTGGAGTCTAGCTTCTTGCCGAATGAACCCACGAAATTTCCGATCCTCTAACTATTACAGCTTGTATGTTCGCACCGTAAAGGTCGATTCCTACTGACGTTAACACTGAGTTCATTGCGTTAACTTTTAAGTTGGCGTTACATCCAAGCACAGAGTATACACGCACACAGAGGCAAAATGGAGGAGCGGCTCCTTCCATGTGGCCGTGCCCCATTCTCCAATTGGATAGCGAGGCTTTGGGGACGGGCCTTGAGTCTGACTGGCCACCGCCTATTGGCCGGGTGGCCGGCAACTAACACCATTTTCCTGGCGTGTACGGCTTGATAATTCTTCAGTACTCTGTAGACTACACTCGAGTGTAGCTCGAGCAAAGCAAATTTGAAAATTTCTGTGTCGTTCAGAACAAAATTCGCATGGATTTGCAGTCTTTGTTCGGCTAGTGTTTAACATAACCTCACAAGAACACAGAAGCGCAGTAATGATGATATTGCTAAAGATATAATTTCTTTTTTTATAGCCACTCAAATGGTCATGGTTGATTGTAAATCATATTTGTATAATAAAGGACAGCTGACTGGGTCAAAATCAGCTCGGCTCTCCATTGGTTGATGACCGTCCAATAATGAACGCTATAAAGTACAGAATAGAGCCCGACGTGGTATGGTGAAGTAGGACGATGGTGAGTTCTAACACAGACCCCAACAGAACCGGTGTTCTTGAAGTAGTATATATAGGTGAGTCACTTCTAACGTGTAGTAAGTGCCAGTACATATGTGCAGACTTCAATGTGTTAAATACTCTGCGGTTCAAGCAAGGATCGCGCAGCAGCTTATTCGCACTGAACAGAATGCGACGTGAAGTTATACTGTCTTTAATACAAACTGACCCAACTTCAATACATCGTAAAGGTAACCTACTGTAGTTTTAGCCCGTGATATTAAAGAAACAATATACTTATTTTATTTTCTGAATTAATTTTTGTTTACTCCAGCTTCCGTGTGGACAGCTTATAGTGCTATGCCTCGATTTTGTATCAGACGTTCAAGTTTGTGTGTATTTGAAAACTAATTAACGATTCTAAAAACTCTGAAATTAAAGAGAAACATGTAAGTACAAATTGGCGTTAATTTAGGCGAGAGATGAGTTTGTTATTTCCATGCAGATGCAGTTGTTTTAAATACTATAACTGCTCTTTTATACTAATTTGTTCCAATTATACGCAAGCATCTATTAGCCTTTTTCAAATCCCAGATACAGCATATTTGGAATCACTCAATTACAACCTATCAGTAAGAGCCATCCTTAACTCATATGTGAACATAGCTACGACTTAATAAAGAAATTTGACACAGAACCCACGCAAATTTAAAATGTCAAGAGCCCCATGTTAATTTCAAAGTAAATCGATATACTCCCTTTAACCCTCCCCCCTAAAATAACAGCCAAATAACCCTCCACTCTTTTTCAGAACCTTCTCTCAGTATTGCCAATACTTCAAACGTTGAGTACAGTCGGAAACGCAGACCTCTCTTCGAAATCCTACTGTTATTTCAACCTCGCTTTCTTTATTTAATGTCTGCAATAGTAAATCTCTTCCACTCCCCTCACATCAACCTTTATTGCACCTTAACTACATCCAGTCTTGAAGTAATTATAGTGCGAGTTTCACTTAACACAATTCTACAACTGCATGATCTTATCCCTGAACTTTTCAGGGTTGTTAGCCTGAGTGCAGCGGTGACGTCAATAATGATCCCTAAAGAAATGCAATTCGTATTAAGTGCGCTGTAACTCTAAAGCGGTAAATTACCCAGCGTACTTAACGAAAATATGGATGCTGTTTTACGGGTGCATTAATGAATAATTTTTTCACATTTTGGAAATACGAATTTTCTCTTATTTTGTTAAATATTTTTGTAAAAACATTTGGTTTCGCTTTTGTATTTTTTTTTTTTAAATTGCGATTGGCGCTTCTCTTCATCGGGGCGGATCCACTTTTCAGATTCCGCGTGATTGTTATTTGGTTGAAATGTGGACTGGCTTGTCTCTTGTTTATCAAAAATAAATTTGAGACTTTTGAGACACCTTCTTCCCTATTCCTACACGTACATTTGTAGGTCTACTGTGAACTGAGAAACTCCAACTACAGATAACATATGTTGTGAATTTCGAAGCTAGATACGCTCCCACGAGTGTTACGTAAGAGTATTCATGACCGCACATTTTTTGGATTGGGGGAGGGGAGGGGGGGTCAAGGATGTAACTTCGACCTCCATTATCAAAAATATTTGTTGGTATTTTAGGGAAGAGTATATGTAATCACGATTTGTAGAGTACTGTAAAAAAAAAAATTTGATTTTTTACTGGCTCAAAATTGTACACTAATAATAGATGACGTACAGTTTTTGTGAACCAAATGAATGTTAACATATGTAACCAGGGTTTGAAACGAAATTACCTTTTTAGCCTACTTTCCGAAGGATTAAAAGCCTTATGAGATCACTTTTCTGTCTATGTAGATGCGTGCGTGTGTTTTATGCGCGTGCGTGTGTGTCCCCTTCTATTTTTGAACGAGTTAACAGAATTTCAACAAACTCCGTACACGTACACCTTACTTATACCTACAGTCTTCGACCACAGTGGGCACTTACTTTCAAAATTGCGGCCATTTTAAAATCTAGGGCGATATGTCCTATCTCGGAAACCATTCAACTGATTTTAACCAAATGGTGTATACTAACAGCGCAAGTTGTAAGCATTAAATTTAGATGTGAATATTGTTCTTGGTCCGCCATTTTGGAAGAAAGCGTCAAATTAAATATTAAACTTTTACGTTATCTCGAAAACTACAGAACCAATTTTCTTAAAATTTGGAAAATAAGTAATACTATGATAGGCCAAGTAAATAAAAGTAAATTAACTTTATTAGGCACTTATTTTCACTATGGCCGCCATATAAATATTTTACGTTTATGTGGCATAACTACCATACAATTTTCGCAATTTCAAGCATCATATAAGCTGGACAACAACTTTTGTCAGCCATTTTGAAAGATAGCACCGCATGTAAAAATAAATCTTTTACATTATATCTCGAAAACTACTCAAGCTAATTTCGCCAAATTTGGCACATAAGAAATACTACTATAGCTCAAGGAATATAAGTAATTAAGTTTTATTAGGCATTTATTTTCAAAATGGCGGCCTTATCAATATTTTAGGTTTATTTGGTTTAACTACCATAACGTTTGACCAATTTCCACCAAATTCTTTAAGCTGGCTGTATATTTATACAAGCATAAAATAAGCCACCAGACATCCACTTTTGTCCCCATTTTGTAAGATAGCGCTACATAAATTAATCAATGTGTGTAATTTTTCGGGACACAATTGACAGATTCTTACCAAATTTGACAATCAAGAAGTACTTATACAGTTGATATGTAAACATATGTTTCAAGTAGGCCTACGTTAAACACTTATTTTCAAAATGGTGGTCATCTAGCTATTTTTAGCATTGTATGCTATAACTCTGAAAACATTTAATCAATTCCGAGTTAACTCTGTATGCTGGGAGTATAAATAACAAAGATTAAATAGGTCTACACGGAGCATGTTTTGTCCTTCATTTTGTAAGATAGTGTCACATTTATAAATAAAGTTTTTGTCATATCGCGGGAAACAATTGGCCTATTCCTACCAAATATGGCGAAGAAGTTGTACTGCAGTATGTAATGTTAACTCATATGTATTAGATATGTCAATTACTTATTTTCAAAATGGTGGTTATATAGCTATTTTAGTTTTGTATACTATATCGTCGAAACCATGTAATTAATTCCAAAGAAACTTTGTACGATGGCTGAAAATATTACAAAAATTAAATGTGTACACAAAATCTCTTTTGACCACCATTTTGTAAAACAGTATCACTTGACAAATTAAAATTATGTGGTCTCCGAAAAACTACTGATTTCTGCCAAATTTGGCTAACAATTAGCACTATGGCAGGCTATGGAAACTAATAAATTTTGAGAGGACCAGACACACATATTTTCAAAATGACGGCCATGTAAACATTTTAGCTCCAAATTTAACAAATTTCAACTTAACTTTCTATGCTGACAGTATCAGTTGTATCCATCAGAACTGTAAAATGCAAAGCCTCATTTCTCCGCCATTTTGTAAGATATCTCCACATGAAATAACATAGTTTTTACGTCGTATTTCAGGAAAAAATTAACGGATTTCTTTCGAATTTGGCGAAGAAGTTGTACTGTGGAAGGCTATATTAATTTACAGGTTATAAGTAAGTATGTGAGTCTCTTATTTTATGAATGGCGCATATAAAAACATTTTATCTTGTGTGCTATATCTACGAAACTATGTAACATATTTTAAATTGACTTTGTTATCGAATGTTCTAATGTATAACCTTTTTGCCCTTGATTTAGAAAGATCGTCACATGATCAATGAATGTTAGATGCCATTTCTCGAGGACCAATCAACTGATATGCATACAGAGATCCTCCTTTGCCGGATTTCTTGCAAAGTAGTGTCACACTGAATATTTTGTCATATTATGGAATAATTCGACTAATTTCCACAACATGTTGCACACCTACAGAAGGTCAAGTAACGTTACATGATTTAAGTGAGGCCAGACAAAGATTTTGACAATGGCGGCCATATAAATATTTTCATGTGTTTGGCATATGTATTTAACGATTTAACAGTTTCAATAAAACTTTTTATACCGGCATGATCTATTAAAAACATCGTGCACAGGGCCACTTTTAGGCAATTTTGTAAGATATCCCAATTTAAGAAGATAAGGTTTATATACCATATCTCGTAGCCCAATCAACCGATTTCCATCTAATTTGTCACACAAGTAGCGTTATGGTAGGCCATGCAAACTTGTGTGTTTTAGTGGCTCAGACACTCATTTTCAAAATGAAAGCCGAGTAAATATTTCAGGTTAGTGAACCCTATCATTCAAAACATTAGACTGATTACATCCGAAGTTGATACCCCGTATCCTACCTCCGTGATGCAGTTGATTGCAAGCTAGCATAATTTTACGAGTTTTTCTGAATTCGAATCCTGGATAAGTCACTTGTGTATTCTAATTGCCTTTGTACTCTCTCACGTGTTTCTGGTTTCACCTTTAATAATATTGCTGTCAATGAGACCTCAACGACTACCTACCCTCTAAGCCTTCAAGAACTCCACTAAGATTTCTTTGCACCCATGTAGAGGGAAGTAGGCTCATTATTTATCAGTAACTAAAACCTTCGGAAAAATCTCCTGACATAACTTTACAGTTTAAAACTAAATTAATATAAATTATTCTCATTTTTCAATTTGAATAAAGTATAATGTTTCGAAATTTCAGATTTTGCCGCGATAGTTAAAGTATATTGTGAAATGATCAGCAACTCAGGGTTGTGGTAAATATAAAGCAAGCACTGCCGACCAGACAACCAAAAACAGATAATAAGTACATTAATTGGCGACTGTGGTATTCCCAGATTTACAGTAACAATATGTTATTTGATTTGTTGCCTTTTTTTAGAACACATTACATTTAAATTCTTCAAGGTAGCATGTTGCCTTTTATGATTAGTTTTCTAGTCTTTTTTAAGTTATAAATTTCTACAGATAAATAGCACAATAATTGGTTTAACGTTAGGTCCACTAGGGTGCAACTCCCCTTCAAACCACGTTGAGAATAATAATGACATTTTCTATTTAACTTGCACTAAATTGAGAAAATTAACCCACAAACAGTTTGAAAATCACTGAAAATGTTTTTGTCTAACAAAATACTGTACCTGCTTCTTTGCATAGTAAAACCACAAAAAAAACTATTGAAACGAACTGAATTAATGCATTTTTTACTGAACAGAAGGATTAAATTAGTTGAAATTCAGGTATAGTTGGTTTACAGAAAAAAAAAGTGATTTTCACAATATTTTATTAGGTCTTTATTGTTTGCTACATCATATAGCGTATACAATTGTTTTCAGACATCGACCAAGAAGTTTTTAAACCCAAAAAAATTATTTTCTGAGTTTGATTTAGAGATTTATAAGGCTATCACAACCTGCAGGGCATTCATTTGAAACTAAACTGTAGATTAAAAAATAAAAAATTAAAAAAAGCTCGGATGACAGAGCACATGTTCTCTCAAGACTGACCCCATGTTGGCAAGCCTGACCAAGATTCTTCCTCGGCTCGTTATAAATAAGCATTATGTACTACTGTGGCGTGCTCCTCACGGAGTGATAAAGCGATCATCATTGCTAGACAAATTGTTCTTGATCGACGTAGGTAGCACTGCGCGCAATGATCAGGAAGGTGCGGGGAGGGTATAAACCACATTGGATGGACACGCCCTGGGGAATTGCCCATGAGAGATGGATTGCCCATGTGGGCGGCCGCATTCGTTCATCAGATTCTCTTCCTTGCCCCCCGCCTTTATCCTTCCAGCAGTCAACTTACCTACATAAAAAAAAAAAAAAGATACTTATAACGAGCCCATGCAGCGAAATCTATAGGCGATTTCCCCGCGATGGCAGAGTGGTGTTTAGCAGTCGTAAACCCTGCGTTTTGGCGTTCGGCTTTTATCGCGTGTTGGTTCCGAAAGCCGTTGACGGAATGAGGGCAAGGAAGCTAGCTCCAACAACACGGAAACAAATTCCTCAGCTCCATCATTCTGTGAATTTTTTTTTTTTTGTGAACAGAGCTGCTAAAAATCACGTCGTCTACAACCTTGTGTTTAGTAAATTGATAGAGACGTATGTGATTTCAAAATTCAGAGCATCAGTGGCGTAGCCAAAAATTTCTCAATGGCAGTATTACACTTATTGAAGGTAAGAGAGGAAACTGGCACGAGAGGTGCTAATGCACCTGTTAATTAGGACAAATACCTGGAGTAATGATGACAACATTAAAGGACAACAGGGAAGAAGTGGAGGAGGTTACGACCCCCATTACGACTTTAATGACATTTCTGTCGACGAGACGTTATGCCCAACCTAGCTACAACCCTCATATCTCTTCCTTTACCTCCTGGCTGCGTTCCTGCATAACATATCATCTAACCGAATTTTTATATAGCTATAATACTAGTGCATACATTAGAAAGATACCTTGTGTTTGCAAAGTGTGATGTTAGCGGTAACAGGCTCACGGATGTTATGTTACTCTCAACAAAATTTGATGCGTGTACCTACTCCCTTCTGACGTCAAACCTGTATTCCACCTCTAACCAAGTAGGGGCAGCGGTGGCGCAGTGGCTAGTGCACTCGCCTCCCACCACGGCGATTCCGGGCTCGATCCCCGGCGGGTTCGCTCCCGGATTTTCCGTGTTGTCCTTCGGTGTAATTTTCTTGACTTAATTAATCTTTGTTAGCTCGAGGCGGAGGAATATCCTGGAAGTAGAACTTTGCCAGGGCTTCAGAGAAGTAGAAAGTAACCGTGAATTGACTATACATTACGTTTTTCTTGGTTGACGGAATAACGAGCAAGAGCCAGCCTTACGTATCCTGTTGCCATGACAATAAAAACCGCTGATGAATAATTATTGTCGTTATTATTGCTGCTGCGGCGGTGCAGCAGGTGGCCACAGGAAAGCGGAGGCGAACGAAAAAAAAAAAAAAAAACCCTGGTTGATCTACCTCCTACCGGAGCCGCAATGAATCACAGCCCCGACCTTGGGATGTCTCGCGTCACCTAACTCGATCACAGGGACTCTGTTCCAAGTTATCATCGTGACTATCGAGGAGTGACGCCTATCATTACTGGCGGCTGGTATTACCCACAGCTTAAACACGATGTAGACCTATATAATATTTAGTTTTCTGTGCATGTGCCCAAAATTGACTCAAGAACTGCGATAAAAACTGTTAAATTCACGTGTTTCAACAGTGTTGCAAGTTTACACTTTTACGAAAAATAATGACATTTGCGTGATTTCAAACCTTGCTGGCTTGCTAAGCTTGAATCGAGCTTGATTCAAGCTGATTATATATAATCAGCTTAAATCAAGCTTAGCAAGCCAGCACGGTTTGATTAACTTTGAATCAAGCTAACTGGTTTCCACGTGTCAAGATTGTAACAAGCTTACTTAGGCAACCCACAAGCGCAATTCAAGCTATCTGCAAGCTTGTCATTAGTATGTGTCAGTCGTTAGACATTAGGATTGAATCAAGCTGGAATCACACATGATATGACAAACTTGCTTGGCAAGGCAAATTTATTTCAAATGTCAAGCTTGCCGCGTGCGTACTTGCTATCTGGTTAGCATTTTCGTTAAAACTTGGTCAAAAGTTGTGTACCAGCATTTCAAAGCACTTATTTTAGTAAACTGTGCGCTATACTTAGTGGGTTTAGCAGTTCTGTAGAAAGAAAAGAAGTTTGTTACGGCGTTACAATACTGTGGGCATTGAGGCTTGACCATAGACTAAAAATGTGGTAGACAAATTTTTCGTCTATTGCGCATATACCCAACATTGACCTACCCAGACAAATAATGTTGTTACTCACATGGTCAACAGTGAAAGAAATATTTGTTTCTATCTTCATTTTTAAAAGGCCAGCATTTCTATATGAATAAATACTTTCAGCAATTTGAATTTAATCAACGTGTATTGCAAATTGGTTAGACGTAGTATACAAACATCTCAGCACATGTCTATATAAAGAATGTTCTCCACTTCGTTTGCGATAGTCGTATAGGCAGAACAGCAGTTCAGTGTTGGGACACGGAGACTGGTTATGCGCAGCCAGCGTGATTGCTCTACTCCATGTGCACTCTACGGGCGGCACTTTAGAGTGAATGTGGTGGTACAAAGAGCTCTCGCCAGCTGGGAAGTAAGTAACCAACCTCCTTGTCTCTACACTGAACTGGTTTTATTCCTACAGAACTGTCAAATTCACGCGACCTCGACGCTGGGCTAGTAGACTACTTTGGACCCTATACTAAAGGCGGAGTAGACCGATCTCGCTGGCTGCGCACAACCAGTCTCCGTGACCCACCGTTGAACTGCTTTTCTGCCAACACGACAGCCAAAAACGGCGTGGATTGCATTTGAGGTTAGGATCCTATTTAGTAAACAAGTGCTCTGAGATGTATTTATATTTCCTCTAGCAGTTTGACTTAAATTCAATTTAGTAAAATTATTTTATAAATATAATAGTGCAAACAAACACGTTCATCATTGTTGACCATGTGACTTTGGCAGTTGTGTTCCTTTGGGGTAGGTCAATGTTGGGTACTTGAGTAGATTGTGAATAGCCTGTCTACGTCATCTATAGTCTACGGTTTCACCTCTGTATTCATAAGTACTCTGTGACGTAGCGGTGACCGTTACAGACCCGCCCGAGACAAAGCGTGACTTAAAATTTGGGCGTCGAAGCGGCGACATGCAAATGGCCCCGAAAACACTGTAATCAGTGTGTCACGTCGCCTCGAGTATTTCTGTGCATCATTGTTCGCCGTATAACCCAATACATCGAAATCCGATTGCTATATCGTCGTAGAAAGAGAAAGACTCCCTAGAAGAAGAGAAGGAAGCTAGAGGCGGGGAGGGGATTCGAGAGGAGAGGATTACCCGACGTACGTGACTGTAAAAATGTCACCCCCTCAACAAGGTCAAGCGTGCGGCTTGTGATTCGTCTCGGCTGGTAATCAGGAGCTACGTGACTTCGGGTTCCAGGGACGATATTTCGATGGAAATCTGCACGTGTCTTGCTAAAGTTGTTATTGCGCTACGCAGTTACGCACAGAATCGGTTAAATGTGATATGGGTCCTCGCGATTATACAGTATCTGAAACACTCAGCACTGACTCGTAACTCAAGACTTATGTTGCGGGTTCGTCTCTAGACTCCCACGTCACATGGTCACTCATGTAACGATCACGGCCGCTAAAATCTTCTGCTATTAAAGCTCGCGCTTAAGGATTAGCTACTTTAAGGTACTTTCTTCGAATTCAGAAATTGTACAGCAAAATTGTTTTTTCTGTAATATTTCACCATAGCTACACCGCAAAATTTGACGATGTTGTCGGAACTTAAGATATTAATTAAGTAATGTTCTTTTTAAATTGTTTGTTACGAGCAATAATATTAGGTGTAAAAACATTTTGTAAAAACCTAGATAACTTATGGTTGATTTGCATATGTCGTCTGTATTCTATGACGTCAGGAAGTCACGTAGGAGGAATATGTTCAGTTTCACAAAACGAACCCCACTTCAAGAGTTTTTAATTAAACGAAATGCTATAAGGTCCGTTAAGAGTTCCAGGAAACTAAGTAGTCATTATATTTTACCAAATGTCCCTTAATTTCTGAATAAAAATGGATGCATCAAAATCCACGAAAAACATGTGGATTCTACTAATTTTGCTTTTTTTTTTTTTTTTTTCTAATTAAGGCAAAAATTAAGTAGGTGGCATCGTTGAAAACACGCACAGAGTGCCACTGTCCTAGAAAACAGTAGCTGAGACGTGCCAAATGACACATTTGGCATGTGGTATCGATGAATCGTTGTTCTTTGGTTGTGGGACTTTGTAGCTCAAGGCGTGGCCAACGAAGCGAAAGTGATAAAAAAATACATGTGCGCAATCTTTTTCATATGTGAATAACTCCACCTGTCACTTCGGTGCGGTAAATTATGAGCCCCATTGGAACTTGTCGTGCTGATGTATTGCGAGGCATCTGCATTTCATTGTAATCAGCACATTCGATTATCCTCTCTCTTGCGAGCAACTATTTTTCATAGTTAATACAATGAAGGTTTTGCATGATGCAGACAGTTATTCGCATCGATTTTTGTTTATTTTCATCCCGCGTTTCATTCCGGCAAGAATTTCAGAAGTGTACCTTTCTTCCTAATTGGATTAGGCCTAAGTCTTGAAACGCCGCTTACTATTTCTGAGATGAAGCTTGAATACACGCTCTTTCCACTAGCAGGCAGGCATGTCGACACAAATTCCACACGGACAGATTTATTTCAGGAAATAAATTCTCATATCTGCGGGATAGGTTAACATCGTCATTCCGCTCCTCGCTACGCCGGCGATTCAACTACATGCAGCCCTAGCTGAGTAGAATGTGTTGCGGAAAACAGGTTCGCCACACCACTCTCAGGTTGGCCAAAATTTTGACGGCTCGAGTGTAACAGCTGACGTACCATTTCTATTGACAGGAAAATCCCGCGACTTAAATGATACACTAGAGATTCAGCTGTTCAAGGGGTGACGTTTTTTTTTTTTTTAATTAATAATAATTACAGTGATTAAATTTAAGAAGAACTAGGTTTAACTAGGGGTATGAAAATGTTGCGAGTTCAATGCCGTGTATGCTAGACTCCATAATCCATTTATAGTTGAACCTCGGATGTTTGTTCATTGGCTGTCGCCCCAGTATTACCGAACATTTAGCAGTGCGGGATTCGCTTCTTGCTCCCTTGCAAGTCGGCTATTGGCGCGGAGTCGTTCAGGGCATGTCTAATAAACTCTGATCCAATTGCAAAGGTGACGTCAGTGTACACGCGTTTGAAATCTATCTTGTCCTGAAAAGAAGTCGCGAATTTTTCCTATCCCGAGGTTCAACTCACGGTCGGTCGGACTTCCGAATTTTTTTATATTAACACGTTCAGTCACTAAATTAGTTTACGAGCTCAAGTGTTGCAATCGTTAAAAATTTGTTGGTGGGTGCTGTACTTGTGTCGAACGTACTTCTCGCAACCAGCAAAAAAAAAAAAAAAAGTTCTGACGTCACCAACAACCATTCACAAATTAGAGACGCAGGAACTTCAACAAATCAGATTACTCGGCAGTAAGACTGTCCACAACACCGGCCACTGATCTCTTGTTATGTACAGTACCGACCATAACAATACTTCGTGTGCAACATGTCCGCCATCATGGTTTCCATTAACCAAATCTTCGTTTGACCCAACCAAATAAGAACAACAAAATAACTGATTTCAAAAACAAAATATTTCATTGCCCCTATACAAGCATTCAACTTGGTTGCGTCAAACAAACTTTGTTTGATTCAATAAAACATTTTTCTCGGTGTAACTCTGGAGGCTCCAAACCTGACTAAAACCCGATGAATTGTAAAAGAAAAAAAACACACATATTTCTCCGGAACTGCCCTACACAACAGGAGATTAACATTTTCTAAATCAGTCTTTGAAGAACAAAAAACTTATTTTTTCTACTAATATTTCAGCGGGAATATTGACAAACATGTCCACTGCAATGTTAACAGCGAATAATGAAAGGTATAGGCTGTTCACGGTAAAATGAGCACTTTTAAAAGCCCTGCTTAAGATCTACTTGTATACACGCTGTGAATTCTTCCGCCTTAATATTAATAAAGTAAATACTTTACAAAACTGCTCATTTTTACACTTCGGTGCATAAGAAATAATTTTAAGTTATCACAAATGGTTACCTAACACTTTTTATTCGACGTTAAGACATGGAAATACTTTCCATCCATCGTTACCAACTTTACTGGGCGAATGTAACTCAGTGCGCCCGTTGAAATATATGCACGCAGGAGCAATGACTTTTTTCTAAGGTTCATTTCTAAAGTGCTCACTTTATCGTGAACAGCCTTTAACTGTATGATTCACTTCTGCTGACCAGCGACATCGTCCGGCAGGATTCCCACAGCGGATGATCCGGGGGGCGACCCCGTCGGGAATCGAACCCGGTTCGCCTTTGGTGGGAGGCGAGCAGTCTAACCAATATACCACCGCGGCCCCTATGAAGTAATGATTTGAATTGTATGGGCGACGTGATCTGCGAATGAGCGAATCCACGTATCGTTTACCGTATGAAGTAGATGGGAGCCCATGCGTTCACCAGCTGCCCAGTAGCCGTCGAGGAAGACTTTGTTGCTGGAAGGAGCCCCGAATAGCCTGTCCAACGGGAATGTCCTTCACAGTCACATTACCACGGTTCTTTTTTATTTCTTTTCCTCCTGTTGTTTTCGGCGGAGCCGGAGACCCGTTATTCGCTGGAATAGAACTAGACGAGAATGTTCTTTTTCTGTCTCTCCATCTCCCACTTTCCTTTTTTTTACGTCGTGCCACCGCGATGACTGTGCACGAATACGGCGCGAGCGGCGGACGGAAAAAGACGTTTCCCGCCTGCGTTTGAATTTTCGTTTCATTATTTGCACTCCTGGGATCTCAAAATTGAGGTATGGAACAAGTCGTACCAGTTTACAATACAAATATATATACAATAAAATACACAATAATATTGTACAATACAAACTGCGAGCGTTACAAGTGGCGATATAGTGGATTCGTCGTTATTGCTTCTACTACCCACATCCTCGAAGACTCGAAGGAAAATTATATTTCTATTCATAATGGTTTTATTACGTGAAAACGGTTAAAGCTGGCGTTATTGTGAACAATTTTAGGGACGGAAGTTCCAGTGCAAGATATTTAAGGTTTTCTGTTATGTTACATCACGGCATGGAAGAGTCAACACCGGAGGTCTCATGGATGCGAGTTTCCAACGGAAGACTGCACGCCAGATCAGCACCTTGCGCGTGTAGGCGACTCCTACATGATTATGGACAAATATGGGCAGTACCTCGCTTTCTGGCGGAATAAGCGGTCATGTGTTAGTCCGGGAACTGGGAGGCTAAGCTCAACTTTCTTCCCCCAAGAAGATTTCTTTTGTTATTTTACAGTAAGATGCAACCATTTATCACTCGAAAGAGATTCCAAGTTGCTGTTGAGGGCATTCCAGAATTTCAGGGGTACCACACAACTCACGATAACTCCGTGCTCTTCAAGGCTGGATTCATTACAGAAACATAACAATACAAGTAATTCGAAGTGTAGTGGCTTTGGCCTGGCAAACGTTCTACGAAACCAGTCTTTGACGCTGATATTCTGTGACATACATCTAATACCACGGAGTAAACTTCATGACACTTTTTTTTTTTCTTCAAACAATTTATCTCGCTTAAGTGTTTTGACAAAATAAATGACAAATGCCACATGGCAAGTCTGGCGCGTGGTTTGCTTCAAAATACGTGTGTAACGATGAAGTCATTGTCAGTGGGAGCAAGTTCGTTGTTGATCAGCTACAAGTTCACTTGCACGCGAAGTGTTCTGCATGCCTGCTGCAATGATCTTCCGTAGCAACGGGGTGTTACTAATGGGACCACAATGGCAACATCACGATGCGTCGGCGCATGAAGGCAAGCTACTGCTACAGGCTATTGAGTTAAGGCCCTTTACACAATTGAAAACTTTAACATTTCACTTTACGTTTGCTTTCCGACATGTTGTTTCTTATGGAACTTGACATAGTGGAACTGTCACAGGTAAAGTCAAGCACTCTTGACTTTACGATTTCGAAAAGTTGAAATTTGAATTTAAGTCATGCAGCCATTTTGCCGAGAATCCAACAGAGGTTGTGTGGAAAGCGTGTTATTTTATTGTAAGGTGATTTTAACCTTGGTATATTAAACAGAGCTTGTCTTAAATTAAATATATGGCAAACGAATATAATGTGAAGAGGAAATATATTAATTTACATTTTTGAATGAAGTAAGCAAGTGAATTTTTGTTTTGAAATAAACTTTCAGCGCAAATTTTAAGCCTATTTTTTTTTTAAATTTTACTTAAAAAGCATTCCTGGGTAACTTGGTAATGATTTACATAACAAGATACACATTTCTACGAAGCTCTCAAAACCAATGTTTAATTGTTTTCAAATCTGTCTTTACAATTTTACTGTGGTTTATTGTGGTTTCGTCAAAGTAAAGGAAATGCAAAGTCAACTGTTAAGGTTTTCTGTTGTGTAAGAATCTTTAACGGCATCTGTTTCGGTATTGTCTGCAAGCTTTGGAACTATGAGATGTTCTCAGTTATTTCAGCGTATGTAAAAAACTTTATATTTTAGAAATATTATGAATATAGACGCGACTATAAAATAAACATTTCTCACTGCATTGTCATTGGTACTCAATCATCTGGGAAGAGCTAGTAAAAACCTTGCCAGACATTCGGCTACGTGCAGTTAGCTGATAGACACGTGAAGCTAACTAACCAGTTTTAGTCTCTGAATTGAAGGCAAGGTAATGTTTCGGTTCTTTGCGTCTATCGGAGGAACACAGGGCGAATGGGTGGGAAAGGATCGCGTGTAAAAATATGAAACTGAGACAACATGGAACAATTTTCACAATTTAATAGTTCCGTTGCGCAAATGACAGGCCAAATATGTTACAGTATTTTTTTTATAACACGACACTTTTTTGTTTCTAGCTACATCACAAGCCACTAAAATGCTGATGGACAACTTGAGGATATGGAATTCTGATCAACCACTACGTGAATTTCCATGAACGCTAATCTTAGAACTTTCTGCAGCGTTCTGCTAACTGAAAGTATTTCTATATTGGAGAATATTCATAAACCTGCTAACTGATATTAACAGTTTTATTTTTTTTCTATGTTACTGAAGGGAAATAGTACAGAATGAAGGGTGGTGTACTTTACAGTATGTACATTTAAGGGGAATTACGAATGTTGCATCTAATGGAGGAATTAAATACTGTCAATCAAACACACTGTAAAGCAAAATAATGGATTATTTAATATTCATGTTTATGCGGTATTCCATGAAACAAATAAATAAAGGTGTATCTAAATTCGACCGACAAATTTCGGCTGTAAGTTAATCTTTAAAAATGAAGTCGAAAACATATATACGACCTATGGTGTAAAGTGAATTCTATGGGCAGTAGGCTACACGTTTTTGAAGTTGGACCTAGAGTACTAGTTTTCAACAGTGCCAATGTTATGCACCTCTCTCTGGAATCTTCCTCTCCCTTTGTTTGCCGCAACAATGTGTTATTGGGTGTTGTGTGTGTTGCCCCACGTGCCAGGTATTGGTAGTTATTATTTTGAAAGTAAAACACGAATTACTCGAAAAAGGCGAGGGCGCCGCATTTTTCTTGAAATAGTTGTTTGCTCGAATACTTGTATATCGGTAAATAAATGTTCTGCGAGTACAACGTTTTGTCACGTAAAATAAAAAACAATTATCTATACCACCATTTTTTTTGTCATATTAAGAGTATGAATTGGAGAAAAAATCGTGAAAATGGTCAAATATCACATTTTTAAAGTTTCGTTAAGTGGCAAGAGAAAATATTGAGCGATACGGGCGACACTAACACGCACTTCCAGCGCCTCATCGCTCCTAAGCGCATGTTTATACTTTATTCTTGCCGCTTAAGGAAACTGCTTAGACAAGCTTTAAAAATGCAATATTTGACCATTTTCGATTTATTTTCCAAGAATACATTTTAATATGACAAAAAAAAAAAGAATAGTATCCAAGGTAATACTATATTTTAATCTTTTTTGACAAAAAGGCTTATTTTCAGAATATTTATTTACCAAGATACGCGTATTCGCGCAAACAACTATTTCACAAAAAACGCGGGGGTTCATCCGACTGTAAATCTGCCGCGAATTGCCAATAAAGACTTCGTGCTCCAAGCAGGGGCCGCAGTTTCGAGCCCAGCTCTCACATTCAATTTGAGTAACACGCAAGCCGGAGACATTATCTGATCCTACTGTGTATAGGCTGTCCACGGCAAAATGAGCACTTTCGAAAGCCATGCTTAAGTTCTACTTGTATGCACGTAGTGCATTCTTCCGCCTTATGTAAGATTAACATTGTCGTGGGCCTCATCACTTTATTCATGCGTCGGTCAAGTGAAAATCTGAAATTATTAGAAAAGTAAATATTTTACAAATCTACTCATTTTTTTTATAACTTCGGTACATTGAAAAAAAAAACAGAAAGCAAAAGAAATAATTTAAGTTATCATAAATGATTACCAAACACTTTTAATTCGACGTTAAGATATGGAAGTATTTCCCATTAATCGTTACCAACTTTACTGGATGAATGTCACTCAGTGAGCCCATTAAAATGTATGCAGGCAGGGGCAGTGACTATTTTCTAAGGTTAATTTCTAAAGTGCTAACATTATCGCGAACAGCCTTTAACTTTATTGTATGCGGGTCGTAGCGATCATCTACGTATGACCCGGCATAACTCAGGGGTTACGACTGCCAGTAGGAGCACGCACCGTTGACCTCCTGGACCATAATTTCCCTGTGATCCATAGATGCGGTGGGAAAAGGGCGGGAGGGGAGTTAACCCCTCTTGTGCGGAGGTCAGCCGCCGAGTCTTCCCAGGTCGTAAAGCCACCCCCAAGGTAAAGAGCCGCCCGCTAACACTGCGATATTTTATCCTCCTGGATACTATTCTGCATTTTTATGGCCGGACTTCGCGCGGCACATGGAGTCGTAAAGTGGCTCTGAGTTACGTCAAGTAGGGCGAGAGCTGGGGCGGAAGCATCAAAGCGCACAGATGTGTCACGGGTATAGGTTCTAACCACCCCCCCTCCCCATACACACACAAACACACACTCGCATCAACCAAAGATTAGTAGCTCGGTCTCATCTGTCATTGGGCCGCCTCCCACCAATGCGAACCGCTGTTCGGCGGGTTTTCTCGGGGCTCTCCAGTTTACCTCGCCCTTGGATTCGACGTTGCTCCATGCTCACATGTTGCTTCAATCACACCTATTCTCATGACCTCGTTTAGAGCCACCGAAACCCACACCACACCACTGCTACTTCACCACATTAAAAATCTTAATTAACCACCTGAGTAAACCTTGTAAAAGGGGCGAAATTTAAATATCTAATACAAAACCCGCACATAATGCAGATATCCGTCCAGCTGACCTTTACAACATGAAGAATGATTTAAAACAGAAGACCAGCAAAATAATAATCCTACTATCTGTTCTACATTGACACTCTGAAAGTCTGTGGCTGTTACCAAAAAAATCATTTTTAAACGTTGCCCTGGGAATTTTAACAGGGTGTCTACAAAAATAGTCAACTTAGAAAATAAATTAAAAATACTTTTGCTTGAATACTGCTTACATTTAATTCATTAAAACATAATCTTACAATGCGCTTTTTCTTCAACTATAAAACAACAACAAAAAAAAAGAAATCGATTGAACACTTATTTTTTGTTAGCAGAATAAATAAATAAATTTCTGTTATTTTCGTTGAGATTTATCAGCTACGCGTTTTTTTTTGACACCATATTAAAAAAACATATATTAAAAAAAAAATGCTATGGAAGAATTTCAGCTCTCTATAGGCTGATTTATGCTCCAGTTCTACCCCAGATCAGGTAGCACCAAATTTGTTTCTCTTTTTCTTGCAGGTTAGTCTGACTCAAATTCGTCCAACGCATTGCTTACGAATTTACATCAAATTAAAAATAAAGTCGGATGTTACGTGTTTGAAGTCTAGTTTATCCTCCGGTTCCCTTCACTTCCCCGACCAAGGTTTGGAAGAGAGCTAAAGTTTATCGTAGGATAGTCAAGTCCCTCTCTCCCTTTCAGAAGACGTGACGTCTGAGAGGACACCGACAGAGAGTGGTCGGCACGCTATTGCGAGATCTTCCAATCGGCGTAGTTCACGCCGACTACAACGGACGGCATAGCGTCTGTGACCGATTGATTTACGTGACGTCGGCGAGAAGTAAATTTTCTTTTGCCGATATAGGTTGCGCGGAGGAGAAAAAAAAAGGGGGGGGAGGGTGGTGGTGCAAGAAGTTCAATCTACGAAAGAGGCTGTATCCTGTCGGGATCCCAAGGCGTTGGAAATCCTGATCCACGCCGTAAAGAAAGCGGCACGACGGCATGACACTCAATAGACAGGCGTTCGCGACATCCGAAGATCACGTACGGCCGAATGAGTAAGACGCACTCAATGAAAGTGAATTGAAGTAATGACTCTCTACCTCGTACAGTTACTAGTGCATATGAAGCGTAATGGCGGCGATACGCACCACTAATTCTGGCAAGTTCCCCGTGCAGGAAATGCCTGCATGGCACGATCTGAAGTTTAAACACGACGAGGTAACATCTACTACTACAGGTTTGGGAGATCAATGTTAAACGACTGGCAACCATAACTTTTTGCCACGGTGGCTGAGCGGTTAGCCTACTCGCCTCCCACAATTGGGATCCTGGTTTCAATCCCCGACCGGGTCACACTGGATTTTCGTATGTGGGAATCGTGCCGGACGATGCCGTTGGTCAGCGCGTTTTCTCGGGATCTCCTGTTTCTTCCGCCCTTTCATTCCGGCGCTGCTCTATACTCACCTCAATCACCCTTCATCGGCTCTCAAGACCTCGATGTTAAGAGCCGCCCAAATATCTTCACTCACTCTAGTACCACATATGTATTATATTTTCTCCATTTTCTACGTTTAAAAAGATGATGATTGTAATAAATATAAATAAAACATAAAATAACTTCGTAACTGAGTAAAGTCTTTCTCGTTTATTATTCACGTAGCTTAAAATTTTTATTGAAATTCACCTTCTGGAACACTGCGCACCTAGCGGCAGGTATTTTCTCTATACCAAACTCTCCATAAGAAAACTCGTTTTGTTCCTAAACTGAGTAGAATTAACCTTTATGCAGTTAAAGGTTGTTCACAGTAAGTGAGCACTTTTGAAATCAACCTTAGAAAAAAGTAACTGCACCTACCTGCATATATTTTAATGGGAGCACTGAGTGATATGCGCCCAGTAAAGTTGGTAACAATGGAGAGAAAGTAGTTCCATGTCTTAACGTCGAATCGGAAGTCTTAGTTAACCATTTGTGATGATTTCAAATTATTAATTTAATTTTCTGTTGTTTTTCTAATCCATCTTTGTGTAAAAATTTGCATATTTGTAAAATATTTACTGTACTAATAATTTTACAGTTTAACTTGACCGACGCATGAATTAAGTTATGAGGACCATGTCAGTGTTAATGTTACACGTGGTGGAAGACTACACAAATGCTAACTGTACCACAGAATAATTAAAAATACAGAGGCCAAATAACCGCATATATTGATAACTCTAGCCGCACATTCCAGCAAAATGGCGTCATTAGACAGCAAGATGTCGGAACAACGTTAGTCAATCAGCGCCCAGCGGTAACTCACTTACCAACCGGCAGCCTAGCACCAATATGGCATGTGGCGTAATTCGTAGGGGCCGCAGTGGTGTAGTGGTTAGACTGTTTACCTCCCACCAATGCGAACCCCGGTTCGATTCCCTGCGGGGTTGTTCCCGGATGTGGGAATCGTGCCGTGCGATGCTGGCCAGCGAGGTTTTCTCTGGGATCTCCCGTGTCCCCCCCGACCTTGCATTCCGGCGATGCTCCATTCCGTATTTCATCCTCATCTGCGCACTAACCACACGGGTATAGTGAGCCGGGGTCAATGAGTTTAATTGGGTTGAGAGATTTGGGCGGCTCTTAACAGCGAGGTCTTGAGAGTCAATAGGTGTGAAATGAGGTGGTAATGGAGCATCGCCGGAATGCGATGTTAGGGCAAACGGGAGATCCCCGAGAAAACCCGCCGACCAGCGGCATCGTACGCCACGATTCCCACTTACGTAAATCCGGGAGTGACCCGGCCGGGGAATGAACCCGAGTTCGCCCTGGTGTGAGGCGAGTAGTCTAACCACTACATCATCGCGACCCCATGAGGTTAATCTGACGAGATAAAAAGATCATGGCTGTGAACACAACGGTAGCAGAAATTCAAATACAAAATAATATATTATTTTTAAAAAGTTGGAGAAGATATAGTAACACACTGTTTCCGGCAGTTACGCCACAATGTTTGTTTCTCTTGGTATCATTTAAATGTAAAAAACATGACCATGTACTCAAAACACGAGATTTCTTATGCAAATTATACCGCCTCCTCAACCCCAGCAAAATATAAGACAACACATCCTTGTGAAACATTTTTGGACGTCGCGACGCGATGGGACTAATACACCGTATGCTCGAAAATCTCGTCACGCCCACGTATTTTTTGTTCGGGCTGACGTCACAAAGGTCACGAAGCTGCTTGGTTGGAGAGAAAAAAAAACGTTCGCATCGTTTCTGTCGCGTCACGTCTGTCGCGTTATTGTGGTCCTCAATCATCGGTCGAAGTTAATTTCGCTGGTGATGTAGCCGGGTACAGTGTTGGGCACACAAACGCGCTTTCGTCACTTCTTGTCGACCTCAAGAGTGTTTTCGCGAGGTCAGAATTCATGTAACCACTTAGAAGGCCTTAGCCAAGCTTTAGTGTACTTTTATCTTGAGTGTTTTTAGCTGCAAGGATGATTTTTCTTGTCTTAGTTATGCACTTGGAGAAACCGTCTAGCGACTTTCTCCTTCTGTACGACTTTGGAGTATTTGACACATCTGTTCCTAAGAATACTTAAAGCCAGTAAACTTTTTACTTATGACCTTTACTGTTCACAGCGAGAATCTTGCCTGCGGCTAATCTGATCTGTGGATAATTCTACACTTCTTTGACAAGAATGGCCAGTGCCAATGTCATCGAGCGCGTAGCACGTTTTCCAAAGGCTGTAAGAATTCTGAACACTAGTACAGCACACACCAAAAACTTACGTGATCGCAACAGGTGAACTCAGAAATGAATGTGTGTAACCAAACGGGTTGAACATACTGCACTGGGGTCCACGTTCAACAAAACTAAAGGAGGGCAATTAAGGTGCAAGCCAAACATCAACTGGAGTAGGATTTTAAAGAGTTTTGCAACCAGTACATTCGTAATGTCATGTTTTAGTGCACTGTAAAAATAAAATAAAATAAAATATTAATTTGAAAGAAAATGTCTACTTCTTTAAGATACTTACTGTTCGTTACTTAACGAATGACTGCACATCTACGCACTACTTTCATATTCCTTCGCTTTACCTTACCAGAGAACTTATCCCTTTAAGGCCAACTTTAATTTTCGGTTTCAGGTGCTACAAACAAGAAACTGTATGAGGCTTGCTATACTTTAACACATCACTTGTTACGTTGTCACAGCTAATGAGCTGTAGGCTTCGTGTTCATAAAGAAGGGGAGGGGGGGGGGGGACAATGTGTCGTGTTACAAACTAAATGCATTATTCTTTTACGTGCAATATAGATCGTACTTTTCTGACATTTTTGTTTGTAGTCCACGTGTACTAGTTTTATAATGACTTCTGCACTGTGTACACTCGGATGTTGTGCTCGACTGCAAGCCACTCGTTCTCTACCTGAAAGATAGCTCAAACTTTAGAGTTTAATTGAGTGTTTTTAGTTGGTGCTTAACAATGGGGTCTTATGTGCCGGTGAGGGCGAAATTAGATAAATACGGAGCAGTGGCAGAACGCCAGGGCGGGGGTGGAGGGCTGGAGCACCCCAAGAAAACCCTCCAGCAAACGGCAGCTTCCGCCACGTTCCCCACGCGCGACAACCCGCACACTCGAGAGGGAAGAGAGAAGTCGGAATCCACTCGGCGCACGGGCTAAAGTTTCCCCGCTGGTCTTTGCGGCCATATGGCGGCCGAAAACACAGGCCAATTTTTCAAAAACAGCTGCACGCGGCGTTTCGTCACCGAAGTGGGCGGGTTCCCTTAAGCGGCGATCACGATAAGTCCGGCCGGCGTCGACCTCGGGACCTCCCGCACCGACGACCGTGTCTTGCGACCGACTTGGCAGGCCGGGGTCCCGCACCGCACCTACATGCTGTTGTACACGCGAAACAGAAAGACTGAAAGCCCTGCTTAAGGGTGTTGCATACCAAGAAATTAATTATTTTATATTTTTGTACCAAACATTGTTCAACTCGTAATCATTACATGTGACGCCATTTTCCACGAATACATTCTTTTAAAAATAATTATGCGTAGAATTCAAAATTTTTCCATTTTGCTACATTCATAATTAAAAAATACTAACTAAGTTGTATAAAAGAAATAATACTGTGGGATAAAGCGTGACACATTAAAAATCACCAAATAACTGGACATTTGCAAGTAAAAATTTTGAATATATATATTTTGCATATTTGTAACATTTTTTACATTGCATTAACTGTTATTTGGCGATTGCGTAAACTGTAGAAAATTTCTGGCAAACTTCCTAAACTGTAATGGAAGTTTTTAACCTAGCCTATACACTGTATGGTAATAATACCACACATCAAGCTGCAGATATAGGAATGTTTAGCATCGCTACTATACTAAGTTGGGAACTTCCCTATACATTTGACTCTTTCCTGAGCAACTGTAGGAACGTTACCATGAATGTATGGGAAAATAATTTACCATACGTGCTTTGTCACTGTAAATATACATACGTGCTTTGTCACTGTAAATATACACTGGCATGGTAAATTTACAAATATTTCGTAGAGTGCATATGTCATATAGGTAGCCCACGACATTCGTTTGAATTGTGAATTTTTTCATGAGTACATCTTAGTTAGAATTTGCCTTATGGCTGCGGCAAAACAGAAAAATTTTGGATTTTGCATCGAATTATCAATAAATACGAAGTGTATAAATTTTTTATTCGAGGAAATCACTATCGCGCAAAATGCGTACGAGTTGATCAAAGTTCGGTACGACTATACAATAATTAATATCTTGGTATCAAACACCGTTCAGGGCGCCTGTACTGCGCTGCACAGTGTTTCAAATTCACGTTCTTCCACGAGACTATGACACTAGCTTCACTTCAAGTGTGCTGATCCACGGGAACAATGCACACTTCATACGAGCTCTGTAGAGTGCTTTCAAGATGCTACGCACATTACACTCTAAGAAATTATTCGTAAATTTACCACACCAGTGTAGGCTATACTACAATGAGAAAGTGTGAATGGTCAATTATTTTCCCATGCGTTCTTGGTAGCTTCACTACGTTTGTACTAATGCTTAACTTTCCTACATTTGCAGTCTTATTTGCGGTATCGTTCCCATGCAATGTATAGGTTAAAACAACTTACATTACAGTTGAGTAAGTTTACAAGGAAATTTTTTACAGTGTAGAAACACAATTTCACAGTACACTAGCTGCGGGTATTTTTTTCTGCCGTTATGAACCGGAACATCATTCAGGCACCTTCTGCGATAAAAAATGTTGATTTTTTTAAAATGAGCAAATATAATTTTTTGTCACGATATCCTTATGATTCGGTGATTTCCTGCTTTCCAAGCATAGGCTATCTTCTGGGTGCCACAAGGATTTTATTTTTTTACAAATTTTCTTATTATTACCCTAACAAGCAATAAAAAATGTAATGAAAAAAAGTCTATATTCTGAAATGTATACTTAACACTATTAATTCAATGTTATAGTTAATTCGCGATTTCTTCACACTTTTTGAATCAAACCTTTGAAAAATCACCCCATGTATGACGTTTTTAGTTATTTCGTAATTATCCCATGTATCAGAAGCGTTTTATACCTCTGCTCAATTATAGGTATCTTAATTTTCGTTAAATTTAAAGTTTGGCCTGTTTTTATTTATAAATGATAATAATTAATTTATAAATAATATAAAGGAAAACAGTGATAAAACTGTGTTGGTAGCGCCTAGTAAGAAATAGTTACTATACAAAATACCATTACAATTGAACGCGCACGGATTCGGTGCGTTGTCCGTTGATGCAACTTTCTAGACTTAAATAAGCTTAGTTCGGACGAGTAGGAGGAATATCCTGGAATTAGAACTTTATCAGGGCTTCAGAAAAGTGTGAAGTAGCCTTGGATGGATTATAAGACACGGAGCTATGTCTTCTCCGTCGTTGCCAACTTTACTGGGGGCATGCCACTCCGTGTATCCGTCAAAGCATACGCAGCTAAGAACAGTGACATTATTCAAAGGGTGATTTTTAAAATACTCAAATAACCTTAAACAAACTATTCCGGCGCGAGGTGGCTGACCTGCAACTCGGCTAAGTAGTATGGTAGTGCTATCCCAGCAGGCGGGCAGCTAATTTGCTCTCGAGTCACGAAGGAAATAAATACCCGAATATAGAGTGTAGGCTATTCACGGTAAAGTGAGCACTTTTTAAGGCCGTGTAAAATTTTTCCTTTCTATTAATTTCTACCTTTCCGCCACTTTTTGTTGTAAACATTGAAATATGATTAATAAACACAGTGTATACATTTCATCATTCTGAAAAGTTAACGTCTGAGACTGCAATAAAATATATTTATTAGGGGTTAATGCCTTTTGAGACGGCCTTAAAAAGTACTCACTTTGCCGTGAAAAGCCTATACATAAAAATAGAGAGGGGAAACAGCCTCTTTTTTCGCGAACTGCAGCTACACACGCCAGCTAATTCTTGGAACACCGTTCACGAATCAGCGCTTTGTAACCCAGTGCCAGCCGGCAGACCATGCTGAGATAGGCAGCACTCAGACTCTAGATCTGAAACAGTGAGGAAGTCAAATCAGTGGAATTTGTGAACATTGAGCAACCGATGACCAGTGTCTGATTAGCTAACTAATATGATGGCTTAATTTCACTGAATGATTTGTGATTCTCACTGCCATAAGTCACCTGCTCCCAGTTCGTTTCCTTAGTTTGCCAATCGGCAGTAGCTTACCAACTGACATTCAGTGAATGTTATTTCAGTGACTGATATAACTAATTCGAGGTTAGAGTACAGTCGCCAGTCACACATGAGGCCTATTTCCGGAGCCTCGCGAAGCCAATAGAGGATTGTTTCGCCCACTTCAAAGGTAGTAATGTAGTTACGCTACGGGCACCGAGCAGATAAGTACACAGAGGCAAAATGGCGTGGCGGTTATTTTGACGTGGGCGTACCCTTTCTCTGATTGGCTGCGCGAGTCTCTGGAATGTGCCTCGCGTCTCATTGGCTAATGCGTGCTGCGTAATGTTCCCTATCGGCTTGGCCGGCGGCTGCCGAGTAGAAGGTACCAGGTGATGATTGGCGAACGGCGTTCCAGTCTTGATAGCCGATGAGCTTGAAGCGAGGTGAGTACGAAGCAGCGCCGGAATGCAAGGGCGGGAGAAAAGGTAGATCCCCGAGAAAACCCACCAACCAGCGGCGTCGTCCAGCACGGTCCCCGCACGCGAAAATCCGAGATCGACCCCGCCAGGAATCGAACCCGGTTAGTCTAGGCGGGAATCGAGTAGTCTGACCACTGTACCACCGAGGTCCCGTCCCTACATGTCGCTGGCCGGAAACGCTATTTAGCTGGCTGCTGTTTTTCTTCTGTACTGTGAATTATTCTGGCGAGGTGGCTGGCCCGCAACTGGACTAAAATAATTAGCTCTCGAGTCACGAAGCAAATCAAGCCCCCTAGCGGGTCTACATCATTACCTGAGGTAACGTGACTTACGATATGATACTAACCCTCATAGAGGCTGGGGGAGGAGAGAAGCCGGCTCGGAAAAATGAACTACGAGTCGGCAAGACGACCACGCCTAATCGGACATTCTGATGGGCATTAAATTGTCCGGACACGGATTCTGTTACAATCCGCGGCTTTCATACTCGCTGCCAGCTCCAGCGAATCTTTAGTGATTCCCGCCAAAAACCTGCATCTTCTCCCCAGAGATTTATGTCGCTCGTTAATTCGTGGCCACTTGTTCTGTGTTCTCGACTCGGCGGCATCCGCGCATATTTCATACCCGGCCATTTGTAATCCGCGCACGTGGGCCGACAACACGTAATTAGTTCTGGGATCGGCGAGTAGCAGTTCCTCGGGCCGCTGTGTTTTCCCTCATTATCTTCAGTTCCCGTTATCTCTCACACAGCGCCCTGCTTGCTGCCAACCGAAGTTGGCTGTATGGCACTGACTTGTATATAGGCAATTCAAGGTAAAGTGAGCCCTTTTTAAGGCCCTGCTGAATTTTTCTTTTCGTTTTGGAACTGCAATAAAATATATTTATTAGTAGTTAATGCCTGTTGAAAGGGCCTTAAAAAGTGCTCACTTTACCGTGAACATCCTATAGCGTCTTCACAGTGTTTTATTCAATAGCACTCACTTTACCGTGAACAGCATATAGTAAAAGTTAAATTCGCACAAAAAAAAAGTGACTTGCAGGCAATGCCGATTCGGAACTCCGAGTTGAGGTGTCCACGCTGGGAATAGGCGCCTAACAAAACATGCAACTGAGATTTGTGCAAAATTGTATGAATGGTCCCGGTTATTTTCAAAGACAGTAAATGTCTAAAAATTTCTTCTACTGCTTTCTTTTGGAACCTTCCTGCTGAATTTGAGAAATTTATACTTAAGTTCGCGACTCTTAGTATTTATAAAATAAATCTCCAAAAAGTGAAGCGAATCTATGGACATGAATTCAAAAAGGAATTTAATTTTCACCAAATTACTTTTCTGTAGACAATTTTTGCAAACCCGTCAGAAGTCATTATATTGATTTTTTTTGTGTGGTGCAAAATGAAACATTTCATAACCACGTGACTTAATGTATTTTAAGTCATGGCCCCTAAAAAAAATTAATTCACAAAGACAATGAGGTAGATACTACATTGCAAATGTGGAAAACTGTTTCGCATTTTAGAAAACACATTATTTTTATTTGAGATAGAATTTGTTTCTTGTATGCCCTGATCAGATCAATACGGTGAATTTTCAGAGGCCTTATTATCACCACGAAATAAATTTTACTTCTAGTAACACATTTTTTTAATGAGTAATTGTAGAGGATGCCATTCTCTACTCTAAGTACTCCTATTTAAATATATAAGAAATTTTTCCTTTCCATTTTTTACTGATTGCTGCAGACCCGGGAATATGGCGGATGCATTTAGCAACACGCTAGACTCCACAATCCTTTGTGAAATTGAGCCTCAGATAGTTGTTCGTTGGCTGTTCCTCCATTTTAATCACTGGCCAGGTAGCACGTGATTCGGTTCTCGTTTTCCCTACAGGTTCGTTATTGGTCGAAAGTCGTCCGGGGCGTGCCTAACAAACTGTGGTCCAATCGAAGCGAAACTCCGTGGTACATGCGGATACAGTTTAACATGTCCTTAAAATAACTCGCGAAATTCTCGGGTCTGTACTGATTGTTGAACGACGGGAAAATCACCCCCACAGATTTGATAGAAGGTCATTCCGTAAGTGTGTAATGGTGATTTATAAATATGTGCATTATAACTAACAGTTTATCAAGTCCAGCGTGGGCCGAGACATTTCCATCTCTTGAGTGGCTAATCTGCGAAGTCCACCAGCGACCTGTGGCGTGGAGAAATTTGCCTCACTCTGACCCACCACAAGTAACTGGTAAACGTGCGTGGCCCGAGTCGGTGTAATGTACTAACTTCCACTGGCGACGAAGATTTCCCTGACTCAATTTAATCCTGTGATTTAGATGTGGGAAGCAAACGAGCTTACTCACCGTGGGCTCATTTCATACATTTAGCTTTTCAGAAAATTAAATAAAATTCTAAAATGTAAATGAATTGAGTTTAAAAATGTTTTTCTGAAAATCCGATTGACAGATTTTCCTTTTTACCTTACTTTGTGTTAACGATATAACTAGGGATAGGAAAATTTCGTGAGTTCAATGACATGTAGGCTAGACTCCACAGTCCTATGCACACTAGACCCTTAGATGTTTGTTCATTGGCTGCTGACCCTGTGTTACCTCAGACCTGGCAGTATGAGATTAGCTACTTGTTTCCTTGCAAGTTCGCTATTGGCTCAGAGGCGTTTAGAGCTTGTCTAATGAACTGTAATCCAATTACAGAGGTAACTTCACTGTACATGTGTTTGACGTCTCGCTTGTCCCAAAATTAACTCGCGAAATTTTCCGTTCCCCAGATATAACAAATGAACTAAACTATAATCATATTACTACAACATAATTACCATAATATAAATTTATAATACAAGTATAATTGAATCCTTATACTATCATGATACAGTGCACAGTACAAATTAGGTTATGAAATTTGTAACAACTGGTAAAATGTAACGTCGCTGAAAAAAAAAAAAGGTCAACAATTACACTAACACTAAAGATACAACAAAAATAAACAAATGTTTATTTGCATATGGTGAGACATGTCATTAATTTTCTTCTAAGTGAACTCCCTGAACCCATACACTCTAAACATGAATCTATCAAAATTGCTCCAAATTACGTAAACCGGTTATAGGCGCTTCATTGTAAATCAGTGGTAGCTAACTGATTACTTAGTCGTCAGAAATTAACTGAGTTAACACACTATAACACATGGGTTAACATGGCCGTTTTCAGTATATACCGGGAAATTTCGCAGATTCGTTTGGCAAGAGGCTAGACTCCACAATCATTTGTGTACTCGAGCGTCAGTTGGCTGTTAGTTGACTGTTGCTTCAGTTTCATTCTAGAGTGGATAGCACGGGATTTGGTCCTACTTATCTCGCAGGTTAGTTACTGGTTCGAATCCGCCCAGGGTGTGAATTTAAAAAAAAATATGCGATTTAATTGAAAAAGAGAGTAAAACGTGCCTGCGTTTGAAATCTATCTTGTACTCAGATGGAAAAGCAAAATTTCCGGGTCTCTAATTTTCAGGAATTTCAAGACCAGTTAGATATGAGTCATTTACATCAACTACTGCAGTAAAATCGGTTATGTTGGTCTCTGCGTTCCCAATCATCACCTTGCTACTTGTCTACACGATCAAAAGTAAAATGCTATTTTTGAGGACAAAATCTGTGAAGTAAGAATTTTGTAAACAAAATCTGCCGATTGGACTAGAATATCATGCGTGTTAAATTTATGTAACTGGTTCCAGTTCGGAGTGTAAGCGTTTTGTTTATGACTACGGGCACATAATTTCCGCGGAAATGTTTCCATGCAGGTTAGACTTGAATGACCTACATGCACACCTGCAGGTTTCGTTTAGCTATTGGCCGCGTGTCTCCGTAAGAGACATTTTAATTCTGACTGGACCAATCAGAACTACGTTACTGCGGCACTGAACATCTTTGCGAGTCTTGCAGCCATGGAATTTAAACGGGGAACCAATGCTAACACTTTGAAGCTCAGTGTAGACAGCAGATAATATGTTGCACAGGAAACTTATATTTGACCGGCACTGTACTCTGCGAGACTCAGTGCCCAATGATCTCCCCTGCAGGTAGCCGACTCCTAAACAATGATATTGCGCTACGTTATGGCTGGTTCATATCACTGATCGCCAAACAAAAAGACTACAGATTATTTGTTGTGATAACAAAACAAGTTCTTTGCCAGTTTAAGTACAGCACGCATCAAAAAATTTATATTTTGCAACGCCAGAAATTACAAATTAATGTGTAAATGAAAAGGGTTAAAGAAACTCCTCCTCGATGCATCAATTTTAACCCATTCAGTCCTTGTGTCCATGATCGAGGACATGTTGCAGATGAAGGATTGTTATGGTCGGAGGTCGGAACTGTACACAACAAGGAATCCCTGCCCAGTGTTTTGAGCGTCTTCCCTGCGAGTAATCTGATTTGTTGAAGTTCCTGCCCCTCTCATTTCTGAATGGTTAATTTTGACATCGACCAACATGTAGCGCGTTGTTTACTGGTTGCGAGAAGCAAGTACAGCGCCCTTGAAAAAATGTAACGATTGCAACACCTGAGCTTGGTAACTAGTTCGGGACTGAAAGGGTTAAAGATAACTGTTTCAAAGAAATGAAATATTCAACACAACGGCAAGATTTCTTAACATGTCAGTATTCCCTAAGCAATGTCACTTATAATTCTTTTGATTTGGAACGGTTATCTTTAAAACTGAAAAAAGGAATATCTTTTTACATTGATTCTCCATTTATTAATGTCTGTGGCTGCAGACTTGGTGGGCAGCGCCCTAAACCGTCCAATCGCCAAGGCGAATGTGAGCTAAAGTGTTTTGAGACACAAGATGACAGGACGATATTGGGGAAATCGGGCGACTGTGGTAAGTGGGAGTAAAGAGACTATGACGACCGTATAGAAGACAGGATTGGATACTCACATATATATCAATGTTAGCGAATTAACCCCCTTATTTGACTGATATAGTTCATGCGTTAGCCGCAGATGGCTGCAAGCAAACTAGTGTCGTTAGCGTTGCTGGTATAGGGATAACACCATAGAGATATGAACGTCATATTCCCATTTTAAGAAAAAATTGCAATAATTGCCCTCCCTATGCTAGCCATGTCAGACAGCACTGCTTCGGTAGCAACGCTCTGTGGCCGGGTTCATGAACTAAATGGGTCAATAAGGGCGTCAACTCTTTAAGCTAGTGTCCAGACCTGTATTCTACGGCCGTGAAAGAGACCAACAGAACTTCTGTTCTTGTAATAGCGGATAAACACGACCCACTTATAACTTGTACTGAATGTATGGAAATACGCGCCGCACGTGAGATTAACACATTTTGTTAACAAAATGTGTTAATTGGACTAGTATATCACTAGTGTTAAACTCATGGTTCAGGTGTTCAGGTTTAGAGTGTAAGCTTAAGGGGATTAGTTTCCGCCATCTTGTATTTTCGCTACTTTTGCCATAACTTCAATTTAAGAGTGTTTAAAGGAATTCTTCGCACGACAAAACATTAATAATACTATTGCAACTCTGCTGCCTTTATAAAAATTTTAATAGGAACTTCCGGCAAGAAATAAGTAATTTTTCTTGCGAGCATTCGCAGAAATTATCCTGACAACAGTGCATGTTTACAAACATAATGACTTATGACTTGTCGACGATGCCTTAAATAAAAATATAAAATCTGTGATGCAAGCTACGGCGAAAATTACGAGAATCTAAGATGGCGGGCACTGATCCCCCTTAAGCTTTTTTTTCTTTATTGTTTCTTATCACTGACCAGTCGGCGATCGGTAGTTGTGTGAATGACGTCACGCACGCTTGCCGACCCCTTGCGGCCACGAAGACCCGACAACGTCTAGGAACACGAGGAGAGCTCACCTGCAACACAAGAGAAAAGCGAGCGGAATCAATGACCCTGCAGTATTATTAGAGTCAGGCAGGAGCAGGCGCCTGCACGAAGGAGACAGGATACGGCCTCACGAAGCGTCCATTGTGTGCCGACAAACCTCCCCCCCCCTCCCCTTTTTTCAAGGAACCCCCGGGGGCGAAGAAGCCTGCACCGCCCAAGACGCATAAGAATCGTGACCCGCCTCTGGCACTGCCACCCCCATTGTATATGCGGGGCGGTGTCATTCGCGCAGCACCTTGATTGGAGGATTCTCTCAGTTACTCCCCCATGCCCCCGGGTTGGGATCGTGGCTGGTGTGGTGGTTAGATGGCTCTCCTCTCTCCAAGGCGAACTGGGTTCGATACCCGACGGGATCACCCAGGATTTCTGCACGTGTGAATCGTGCTGAAAGATGCGGCTGGTCGGTGTATTTCCTCGGGGTTCTCCGGTTTCCCTCTTCCTTGCATTCCGGCGTTGCTTCATATTTACCTCATTCACGCACATTGCTTCTCCAGGCCACGTTCCAAAACGCTACTCCGAGGCTAGAGCATAGTAACACGTAAAAGTCGGGAAAAGCTAGAGTAAAAAGTGGTTGTGACAAGCATAATGTAAACAGCATGCTTTCTTTACAAAAATTTCTTTTCTGTAAATTGGCTAATGAAATCACGCAATTAGCAATTACCTTTCCAAAAGAACGATAATTATAACATGCAAGCTTCGCTGAAAAAAAAAGTTTGAATAATTATGTATAACATGAGATACATTTGCCATTACCTTATAACATCCAAACATACAACCGTATATACAACATAACTTTTAAATAAAAATAAGGATTTTATAAATTATAACGTATAGGCCCTATTTCTCCATGTGTGCCTGTAACCAGGATGCGTACGTTTTCTTTCAACTCTTTCAATTCAGTAGAATCTCTCTCTATCCTCCCCCCCCCCCCTCCTTTTATACTTTACGCTTCCTTACTCACCGAAATATTGTGTGTGAAAGGTTTACTCTGACAAGCTAATAAGGTGCTCACAGTAATTACTTTACAAATTTGGAACACAGCCTGTAGCGAGTTAACACATTTGCTCAGAACACTTCGGGACACCTAAAAAGTATGAAGTTTAATTTTAGCAGCAGAGTAACGTTTGGGAAGTCCTTTGCTGCCTTTTATTTCCGTCTCCGTGAAGAGTGAGCAGGCTACATCGGGATGACTGGTTGGAACGAGGCTCTGTAAACTGGTTCACCGCGGATTCCCCTAGTCTCCCCCCTTCCCCCCCCCCCCATCATCAACCACTCCCTTCACGCAGTCACCCGCAGGTAATTAACGTAGGATCTGTGAGCTGTCGGCCGTCTGTTCCTCTACTATGGTAAATACACAGTTACTGCCAACTTTTCTGAAACCATGCTAAATTTCTACTTCCATTATATTTCTCCGCCTCATTATTTCGAATCTAGAAAACCACATCAAAGCGACAATGCACTGCGTTCGTGCGCACTTTAATAATATTTTACATACGAACATCTACTAGCCAGCTGATCAATTCTAATGAATGTGCATTCCTACCAATAACTTGATAGTCACAGAAAGTTATAGGGTTAAATGACTGTGAGTTCACAGTTTCGATTGCTTGTTTTACTGCAGCTTGTGTAGGTTATGAACATAGGCCTAGTGAGACTTTATGGTTTAGACCTTTCTTTAAGGTGCATTTTACGATTATTATTTACTCAGTTAAAAATTCTAAGTTACCAAGCAGTAAGGTAGTCCCACTAAAATTTAAATAAAATAATAATATCGTATACCAGTAGTTACCTACAAATTTCTTCATAAAACGGCAGAACATACACCGCGAGTACGCGAGACGTATACATCTTCATATGCTTGCATACTTGCATACTTCATGTGCGATTCGGACAGCACTTGGAATGTCACTTCTGGGGATAGATACTTACAAGTATGCATTTCAGGCGAATTCGGACACAGCCTTAGCTTGGTCGAGCCATAGTGGCAGCTCGGTCTGTCAACATGCGAGTCGTGAGTTCAAATCCCACCTATACGGGCCTAACTTATGGCCCCGTAATATGACATTAATTTTACCTGGAATGAAACATTCATAAGAACCTCATCTCTCAGATGTGTTACTTCTAGAGATAGGAAAATTTAGCGAGTTGAATGACCTGTAGGCTAGACTCCTCAGTCCTATGCATACTGACGCCGCATCTGGCAGTTACGGGATTCGCAAAGTGTTTCCTTGCAAGCCTGCTATTGGCTCAGAGGCGTGCAGGGCGGTTCTAATAAACTGCGATCCAACTGCGAAGGTGACTTCACTGTATGTGTGTTTCGCGTATATCTTGTCGCGAAATGAAATCGCGAAATTTTCCTATCCCTAGTTATTTTTTGAGTTCGCAAGAAACCTATCAACGAAGTTTCTTTAAAATTCAGTACTGCCTTGCTTGTGACATTTTTATTTTATGGTGAGTTTCTTTTTTATCTTGAATCCAAACTAGTGCCGAAATACTAAGTGAACGACGAAAAAACATGTTTATATACTTCTGACATAAACCGTTTCTATGTGAAGCCAGAAATGTTGTTCACAAAATATTTTTAATGAGCTCGGCATGCTTTGCAATTTAGTTTGGTGTATTTCGAAACATCAATTTCATCCAATATTTACTTTTATCAGTCTTCTGTATCATATGGTATCTATTTATAAAAAAAAATGTTTTATATTGTTTAGCAATTGAATAACCGATTCATCACCACAGCACAAGAACAAAAGAAAATATTCAGATATAGGGTGTAAGAGCTGTACCCTGAAATTGGTAGAGAACTATGGAGTGAAACTTTATAATAATTTACAATAAAGACAAAAATCGTGATCAGCTACATAACTTACCAACAGGCCTGTGCGTTACTTAATTTCTTAGACTTTTGAGCAGTGGAGATGTTGCTGAGGACCGTCCCACCATAAAGAACAAAAAACACATTATTATGCTTATTTTCTATACGCAGGTTACTTTAACGGTTGATACTTCCCGCTATTTTCACACGTGGTTATTAAATTCGGAAAGTTGTTTTTAATTAATGTGAAATCCTGGATCAGAAACATTACTTGTAATCGATACTTATTGCCCTGTTAATTTTACGCACGCCTCTCAAACACGTAATATGAAAATGGATCGGGCGTTTGCACGACTTGAAATGATAAATTCACATGTAGCCTATGTGAGTTCGATTTGAATACCCGGACTCCGGAGGAGGAGTGTTAGGCGAGATAAACACGTGACCAAAAACGCCAAGATGTTGCCTTATACATAGAGCACAAGAAGTTTACGGCACACGTCGTATCACTCACCAGTTTCCCAAGAAAGGCGAAAACCACTTCGCTAAGATTGCTACTTTTTGCTTGTTCTCGTGTGTTCCAATTTGGCAGCTTTCAAATGAAATTTTGATTAAAGATATGTATTGGTGGAAAAGCATGTATATAAACTTGGTATTTCCAGTTTCAAATTATTATATGCAGATCACCAATGAAATATACCGACTGCAGGCTGAACCATCTTTCAGACTTCACAAAGCTAACCAATCGGGAGTGTAAAACTGACTAAAAACTCCCATAATCTGTATTCGTGTAAGTGGTCATGAATGCCTAAAAAGAAAACTTGCTTTCCATAAATAACAATCTGTATGATATGGTGTGGAAGGTGATCGGGGGGGGGGGGGTGACATTTGAGCCTACTGAACACATGGAAGACTACGCAACGTGCATATAGGCAGGTCAGAAGCAGGTTTTTCAAAAGTGCTCAGTTTGTCGTGAGCAGCCTATACACTCTGAGCTGAAAAACACCAGACCTTCAAAATGCACGCCGCCCGCGTACACTCGTGTTCGCGTAAAGATGGGGCCCCGGGATGATCCACGCCTGCGATCCCGACTGTTGAAGACGAGAACCCACACGCGGACGACTCGTTCCGAGGAGCGGAGCTGCTAGTGCATTCTCGCCGGTCATCGTTCATAACGACCGGACCGGATGCGCATGCGCAAACAAACGGGACCCCGCTCCGAGATATGCGGTGAACCGAGTGCGGGCTGTCGACGGTCAAAAAAGTCCGTAACAGACACTCTAGAAGGTTATTTTTCTCCAGGAAACTAACTGTCACGACGCCACCCATGATGTGGCCGCAGAACGAATTAGTACACAGAAACGAAATGGCACGACAGCATTTTACTTTAAATATGGCCGTACCCGTTCTGCAAATTGGCTGTGCAAGGATCTGCGAACAGACCTTGCATGCGATTGGCTACTGCGTTCTGCGGAAAGTTCTCTGTCGGCTGAGCTACCACCTGGTGAGCAGATTACCGAGCGCTGATTGGCGAACGACTTTGCTACATGTTGGTGGGCAGTGGTGCTATCTTGTCGCGTTCTATGTTCTTGAGTACTCTGTGATGATGTATCTTAGTCTGACCACTAAATTGACCCGCCTATAATGTGCTGAAATTAAAAAAAAAAAAAAAAAACAGGGACCAAAACTATAAAAGCTGTTTACGATTAAGTGAGCAATTTTGATAGCAACCTTGGAAAAAAAAAGTCACTGCTACTACCTGCGTATATTTTAACGGGCACAATGAGTGACATGGGTCCAATAAAGTTGGTAACGATGGAGGGGAAAGTAGTTCCATATATTAACGTCGAACAAAAAGTGTTAGGTAACCATTTGTGATAACTTGAATTATTTCTCTGGCTTTCTGTATTTTTTTAATGCATTGAAGTGTAAAAATGAGCAGATCTGTACAATATTTACTTTTCTAATAATTTCACAGTTTCACTTGACCGGCTCATGAATCAAGTGATGAAGCCCATGGCAATGTTGATTTTACGTAAGGCAGAAGGATACACAACGTGTATACACGTTGATCTTAAGCAGGGCTTTCCAAAGTGCTCATTTTACTGTAAACAGCCTATGTTACTCTTCCTTACTTCTTTTATTTTTAAATAGGACTAGAGAATCATGTATGAACAAGTCCACAGATAAAAATTATCTCTACGGTTTATCCAGTGAATAAATGATAGCGGCTGGAGTGTACTATACAGACAACATGTAATCCTATATAAAACGTGTATTTTCCATGGCTACATTTTTTTAAAATTATATATGCATTAAGTTATCTTTTTAATGTCTGCGTATACAAACGGCGTGGATCATTCGCTTCTATTAATTTATGCAAACCGGAAAATTTCACTTTGAGATGAAATTATTCGATTTGACTGCTAGACCTGCACTGTTCACGGACAGTTTTATAGAGTGGGTACTGGTTGTACACTCGTGTACTAACATTTTATAGAGTGGGTACTGGTTGTACACTCGTGTACTAACATTTTATAGAGTGGGTACTGGTTGTACACTCGTGTACTAACATTTTATAACAGCAACTATAAGTTAAAACTGAACAACGAATTTAAGGGTACGGGTTCCTTGTCTTGAGCTCACTCCGGAATACTTTCTGATCACGGGCATGCATACGGTTTCCGCGCAAAGATTTTCTGTCTAGTTGACGTTTAGTCCACAGCCCATCTCCTGAGTTGATGGTTTCGATTGATACACGTCTTAAGATGCCTGCCCTCGTATCACATACGTGCAGTAACGCATTAACCCGGTTCTGAGTGGCCCATTAAAATGCCACAATGTCCTCTTACAAAAACACGTGGCCAATACATAAAGGGAAAACAGAAAGTGTACGTGTATGCTACTGAAGCATAATCGACGTGGAACTCTTTATGCGAAAATTATGTCTCTCTTAATTCTGACTCGCCATTTTTGCGATGAAAGTTGAGACGTTGATCAGAATTTACTTATGCATACGTGCTGCTACTGGACAAAAAAAATAGGGATAAGAAACATTTAAATATTGTGATATATTGCATAAGTTATATCAAATAATTACCTGGGCGCTGAACAATTCCATAGGAACGGCCCAAGCTCCTGTGGCGCAGTCGATTGCTGCTCCGCCGGTCTGCGGTGTGGAATGTTCTGGGCTAGAATCCCAGTTAAAGAATGGGCGTTAGTTTAAGTTACATCATAAGTTATTTTGTAAGCCATCTCCTGATAAGCCTTCAAGCATAACACCGGGGGACATTAATAAGCCCCTCGCGTTTTCCCGTTCTTACGTTCCAGCGCTGCTCCATTCTCAACTCATTTCACCCACGTCGGCTCTTAAGACCTCGTTGTTAAGAGCCATCCAAATCTCTCAACTCTACTCTATCGGCCTTAGCTAACTGAATATGTAAGCGTAGAGACCACACGCAATATAAAAAAAATACTGGCCGAAAAACACTGCAAAAAATAAGTTTTGATAAAGGGGAGCCCCTACCTGCCACCTAGAACGTACCATGGACGGCGCAGAGTCAGTCGGTACATCCCCTGCATCTCCGGACATACGTTCCAACGTCTTCGCCAGTAGGTGAAATGTGATACGGCGGGCACGAAGGTCCTCGAACACGCGACCTCCAGGACCACGTCACCACAACCGGCGGAATGACAGAGGGGGAGCCCGCTCGCAGGTGCCTCCGGGGCTCTCTAACTTCGTGACGGCCCGAGGGGGCTCCGCCCCAACGCCGCGGGGGCCGGCACCAGATGTCGGCGTGACTCGGCGGTTCGCCGCGCCATGCCTGGACCCTGGGCAGCGGTGGCGTAACCCTGCCGCTTGCCCGTCTTATCAGCTGGCAGTCCCCCCCCCCCCCTTCTCCAGCGGCACTTGCCTCGGAGTACACATAGCTCACCATCTTCCTAGCAAGTGTGAATGACGCTTTCGAATAGAAATAGAATTTGTAGCTTAAATTACCGGGCACCCAGACAACAGCCGCCCTCCCACAAAAAAAAAGTGTACCTATATATAGGCTGTTAACAATAAAATGAGCACTTTTGAAACCCCTGCCTAAGATCTATTTGTATACACGTTGTGTGTTCTTCCGCATTACGCAAAATTAACATTGGCCATGGACCTCATCACTTTGTTCGTGCGTCGGTCAAGTGAAACTGTGAAATTATTAGAACAGTCAATAGTTTACAAATCTGCTCATTTTTACACTTCGATGTATTAAAAAAAAAAAAACTATCCGAGATAAATAATTTAAGTGATCACAAATGGTTACCTAACACTTTTTATTTGACGTTAATATACGGAACTACTTTCCCATCCATCGTTACCAACTCCACTGGGCGCATGTCACTCAGTGCGCTAGTTATAATATATACAGGTAGGGGCAGTGACTTTTTTCCGTGGTTGATTTCAAAAATGCTCACTTTATTGTGAACACTGTTTGTTAAATTGTAGTAGTAATGCTAGAATTGAACACCCTGGATGGGTGTACTGCAAAGTAGTGTCAATGGAAAAAATAAAGAGTACACTTCCAACACCCGGCGACATTACAGCTACCAACACGCTGGATGCGAAATGTTATATACACGTGTCTGTGAAGAATCGTGCTGCACGATGCCGCTGGTCGGCGGGTTTTCTCGGGGGTCTCCCACTTCCTCTGCCCTTGCATCCCGGCGCTGCCCCATACTCAACTCGCTTCACCCTCATCGGTTCTCAAGATAGCAGTATGCAAGACACGTCCTTGCAGAATCTGAGTCAATAACTAACCTGCAAGAAAACAAGGACCAATTCCCGTGCTGCTTGGTCTGGGGTAAAACTGGACCATCAGCCAAAGAACAACTAAAGGAGGTACGAGTATACAAAAAATATCGGAGTCTAGCTTGTTCATAAATGAATTCGCGGAATTTCCGAGTCTCTATAACAGGGAACCAAATAAATAGTGGTTTATCAGTTTATTGAAGTCATTCACGTATCTTATGGCCAAGCGGCGTTTTTCCTCATCTTATGCTACTTGCATAGAGCAGAGGAAGAGTGAAGAGATTTACGCGGCTCTTAACATCGATATCTTGAGAGGCCTTGTGAAGAGTGAGTGCAGAGATTTGTGCGGCTCTTAATATCGAGGTCTTGACAGCCGATGAGATGAGGTGAATATAGAGCAGCGCCGGAATAAAAAGGTAGGGGGAAACAGGAGATCCCCGAGAAAACCCGGCGACCAGTGGCATCGCCCGGCACGATTACCAATTTGCGAAAATCCGGAGTGACCCGGACAGGGATTGAACCCGGTTCGGCAAGGTGTGAAGCGAGCAGTCTAACCTATATATAACTAATATACTTTATACAACTAATATACTGTTTGTTAAATTGTAGTAGTCATGATAGAATTGAATACCCTAGATGGCTGTACTGCTAAGTAGGGTCAATGAAATAAATACAAAAAAGTCTAACCACTTGGCCACCGCGGCCCCATACTACACTTGGTGAAATGGAAACTTCAACCCCGCTTGTAGTAGCCGGAAAGTGAACCCACGGCTCAGTCGCGCAGTAGGTCTATGTGTCGGAGCGGGGGCGGATGCCGGGACGACAGGTGTGCTGGGGAGTGCTAGGTGCCCCCAGGGGGTCCCGCGGTGTCGACACCGCCGTGGGGCCCAGCCCCCTCCCGCCCCCGACAGTCACGACGCCGACCCACATACCGTCAGCCGAGGAGATCTCGTTGGGCAACAGCGGCGGCGCACCTCGCGTCTACCCACGGCGGCTGCCAGCCTTGACCAGGAGGCAGCGCGCGGGGCGGCGAGTTTTTTTTTTTTTTTCGCGCGCAGACGCCGGCCGCTCCCAGACATCTCCGCGCTCATCATCATCATCATCGCGAGAGCTTGTACTCGAACAGACATCGCGCGCTATCATCGCCATGTACCTCCACGGCCGCGGCTAACACGTACAGAACAGAACTAAATTTTATCAGTGCCCGGCTATTGGCCACAACTGAACTCTGTTATATATATTTAAAACAACATAGTATTAATAGACTTCCTATTTAACATTATTAAATTCCTTTGTCAGGTTGCAGCCGAAAGGGGATATTTGGACATATTTTTAATCCCCCCTCCTACACATTGATCCCAATCAAAAGTCATGAACTCTGTTATACATAATCTAATTATATTAATAAAATTTATTTTTTTTTAGGGGAGGGGGTTTTAATTTAGAAGGTAGTATATCATTCAACATTTAATAATTTTTAACCTATCTTCTGCATTAAAACTGTAATTATAAAATTTAATATTTTATTTAATTAGCTTTAAGTTATAATGGAAAACCACTGCCAAGACAACTTTAGTAGTAAAATGAGGCTTGACGAAATGGGTTAACAATTATGATGATGATGCTATTGTTTGTTTTTGGGCTTCGAAATTTCTAAGGGGTCCCACACTCAGCTGTTATGAGTGTGGAAAGGCGGCTGTTGTTAGTCCGGACGCCCGTATTTTTTTATTTACTACAATATCGACTCTATTATATCTCAACCATTTCTCTCATTTAAGAGAAAGGTGCGCCAAACAACTGGGGACTACCAAAGGGACTACGCACCGCATTTGTGGGCATTCAGTTTAATAATACAGTATTTTAGACGAGAACTATTTCTTTATAAACATTACCAACAAACCTATTCTATCCCTGTTTTTTTTTTAAATTAATTATACATGAAGTATTATAGTTTATAGATAAAATGTAAGTATAAATTCAATTTGATCAACAACAAGATACTTTTATGTTAACACAAGTTTAAAAAGCTTCTGATACACGCCATATTTGGGAAACAACCAAACACGACGTACACGGGGTGATGTTTCGATGGTTGGATTCAAAAAGTGTGAAAATACTGCGAATAGACTATGCCCGTTCGCTGATTGGCTTTGCTAGACTCTGGGGACGTCTGATTGGTCAACTGTGCTCTGCGAAGAGATTCTCTATTGGCTAGGCTGCCTGCCCGCTGACGTGCGAGTTACCAGGTGCTGATTGGCGAACGGCGTTACGGCATGGCCATTCTGATCATTTAGCTGGAGTGTGCGTCTTTATTTCGCGGTATAAGCATATGCTTCATCTCTGTATTCTCAAGTGTTCTGTGGCTATATGTGGGTGCTGGGTATCTGGAACACACGTGGTTGACCACACGTGGAAAATACCATATCAGGAAATGAACGACGAAAAGCAAGGTCCCGTTATTTTGTTCTTCGGCTTATGGCATTAAATTACAAGATGATGATAATAATAATAAACACCCACCGAGTGGCTGGTTATTGGAATGTCTGGATAGAGCGACTACGAAATGGAAGTTTTGAGGGAACGGTAGCAGAACCCCGAGAAAACTCTCCTGTCAATGGCAGCGCCCGGAAAGTTTCCAGCATGAGGAATTTCGAGTGTGACACCTCCGGGAATAGAACTCTGAACGCCGTAATGAGAGGATCGCACGGCTTAATGAGAGAGGAAAAGAAAATTCCGAAGGTTCAATGACCTGCGGGGCCCGTCTCCAACCGCAGAGCAGGTAACTACAAAGAAGCGAAATGGCGGCGCGCTTTCTTTGACGTGAACGTACCCGTGAGTCCATTGCCTGCGCGAGGCTCTGGGAACTGGACTTGAGTCTGTTTGGCTTTTGCGTGCTTCAAAAAGTTGCGTATAAGTTGTTCACGATAAAATGAGCACTTCTGAAAGCCCTTCTAAAGATCTACTAGTAAGCAGACAGTGTATCCTTCAGTCATATGCAAAATCAACATTGCGATGGACCTTGACACTTTATTCACGCGTCAGTGAAGGAAACTGTAAAAACGTTTATAAAAGTAAATATTTTACAAATTTGCTAATCGATACACTTATATGCATTAAAAAACCAGAAAAATAAATTAATAATCGTAGCATTGACAAGTATTTACCGAACACATTTAATCAACGATGAAAAATGAAACTAATTTCCTTCCGTCATCAACTCCACTGGGAGCATGCCATTCCGTGTGATCGTTGGGATGAAAAAATGTTGAATGAACACAGGTCCGTAAATGCTTCGTTTAGTTACTACAGACTGTAATAAGTAACGTATAGTGTATGGCCCATGGGCTGGATCATGTTACCGTGGAATGCCATCGCAGCTGTAATTGGCAGCCCCATACAAGCCCTCGAGGAGCCCTGATTTAAATTCACTAGACTTTTATTTGTGTAGATATTTAAATGCACTTGTGTATGCAACTCCAGTGGACGATGTGGGCAACCTCCATAACAGTAGTGAGGCGGGTTGCGAAACAATCAGGACATTTCCAGGGATTCATCAACGTATCCGGGTGTCCATGCAACGGCGGGTTGATGCATGTGTTCCTGCTGATGGAGGGCATTTTGAACATTTCCTTTAGTGCCGACGATAAGCCTTCACACGTGTGTAACTAGTTCCTGTGCAGTTCCTACTGTTCTCGGTGTAGTGTTGTAGTGTGAGGTGTGTACCATGCAAACGAATACTGCGATGGCATTCCACAGTAACATGATCCAGCCAGCGGACCATAAACTTGACGTTACTTATTACGGACTGTAGGAACTAAACGAAGCAGTAGCGGACCTGTGCTCATTTAACATTTTTTTCATCCTTCAGCTGTGAGGAATATGTTTTCCCGAAGTATTGACATGCAATATTGCAACATCCTGCACACGCAGGTAGGGACAGTTGAGATTTTTCACCGGTTGATTTGAAAAGTGCTCTCACTTCACCGTGAACAGCCGGCTGGCGAGACGGGTTGAGAGGCGCTTATCGGCGAACAGTGTTCCGACATGTTGATGTCCAGTGACGTCCGACTGGAGTCTGTGGCACGGGAGGATATTCCACCTCTGTATTCTTACAGTGTGCTCAGTGAGTGCTCTGTGGTAGCAGACTTTCACGCGTGGCCCTTACGAGCTGAAGTCGAGAAGGATGGGCCGCCGGCTATCTCCCCGCAGTTTATGACTGCCCGCCAGCAGTTTACGGCGGAAGCCGTGTCTTCCTGTCCACAGCCAATGTTTTGCCGGTTTGCACATAACTACCCGCCACTTATTGAGCAAGCAATCAAAAGCCTTCTCTTATTGGCCGGCACCGCCTTCCCCACTTAGAAAAAAAAAACTATGCACGGCCATTGTTCGTAAACAAGCCTGTGCACGTGGCGAGTAGGAGTTCTTCAGGGGTGCATCAAATGCATGAAGAAACTGGGCCTGACGCGGGGTCGCGTTGGCCTTGTGGTTAGACTACTCGCATCCCGTCTAATCGAACCGAGTTCGATTCCCGGCGGGATCATTCCCGGATTTTCGCATGCGGGAATCGTCCCGGACGATGACGCTGGTAGGCGGGTTTTCTCGGGGATTTCCAGCTTTCGCCCGCCCTTGCATTCTGGCCCTGCTCCAAACTCATCTCGCTTCACCCCCATCGGCTCTCAAGACCTCGATGTTAAGAGCCACGTAAATCTTTTCACCTGCTCTAGACTAGAGATGAATGTATGAAGAAATCGAAAGTCATTATATAATAGTGATTAATCGGCAATGGTAAGATAAATTGTCAGCGCCGTTGGAAGCGCGGGTAGGTTGTGTAGTATCGCTGGCAAAAAATTAACTATTAAAATGCAGGCGGTAGTTCCCGAAAATACAATCCAAGATTTCAGGTGTGATTGCTGGTGCTGAAGTAGGTACGAAAAACCTTTGTTTATGGCAGTAAATTCTCTGTCCTTGCTTGAGCTTCGCATTAAGCTGTCAATGTTTACAAACATCTTAAAAATTTCCCCTGAGGAGACCAACAGAGTATGTAGGAATACAGGTGAAACAGCCACTTATACCGCGAACCCCAGCTGTACTTGTCAGCAAAATGGCGTCAAGAGAGTAGCAACAACGCTGTTCGCCAATCAGCGCATGGCAACTTAGTCGTCAGCTGGCAGCCCAGACAATAGCGAATATTTTGCAGCGCGCGGTATCCAATCAAACACATGGCCAATTCTCACGCCTCTTCACTTCTGTCTACTACCTACTCTGTGATGAGAAGTTGTTTGTAGGTATTTGTAGTTTGCTGGCGGTAATCACGCGGTGTTTTAGTTCGGTCCAACATCCAAAAACATATTTCGGCAAATTTCGTCTACCGACTGTCACAACTACCAGCATGTGGTGACATCACATAGAGTAAAGCATTTGTAGAGGGAACATGGCGTAGAGAGCGAATATCAACTGCTCAATAGCCAATTTCCGTATTTCAATGCCGAGCTGCTCTTATACAAATAACATGATTAAAAACGTGGATAGGATTGGAGGTTAAAACCCTGTTTATGAAAGTGCCTTAAGGTGTTTTTAGTTTTCAAACTTCTTCGTGCAGGAACAAAATATTTAACGGTTGTAATATACAGTATCCTTCGAATTAGGCATGTATCTCAAACTGAAGTCTTTCAAATAATAATGCACGTTGTGCAAGTGTGGAAGTGATGTGAGGCGAAAACGATCCTGTACAAAGCTTCGTGAAGAACGATGTGGGTTATTCTGCTGCATCACCGCAACATTATTCACGGACTCATCAACATGACAAGTTCATCACGTATACCGAACCAGTCGTGGCATCTGGCAGTAGCCATTAGCGAAACTGCTCGTCAATGTGTGTGGCCGGGGACGCGATCAATGTTAAGTATCCTTGAAACACTAAACCAATTACAGGAGGAACCTTCGCCGATACAACAGCGGTAGATCTTCTTAACTGGACGGCGTTTGGACCAAAGGCTTGCCGGGTATTCATTAACATTTCGATGTATGTGATTGGATATGCTGATTACAATCTCAACCGATAGAGGCGCCACCATAGTTGAAAGATTAATCCCGCCGCGAATTTCCATTTGCAACCAGAATATACAAAAATCGTAGCTTTAAAACTTTCCACTTTTTCACGTCCTGCAGAAACTCGTTTTTTTCGAGAAGGGCTCCCCACTGTTGAAGTGGTAATGTAAACTTCAAGGTTGGTACAAGAACTTTTCTCGGCTTACAAGTAACTGGAGGTCAATTTTTTAAAATTTCCCGCACTGTCGAATGATTAATTTACAAATTTCTTACATAAACCCATATTAACCACGTCGCACTCATGATATCTCAAACCTCTCAGAAGTTGGACATTTGCAGTTTTCCAGTGCCCAAGAAAATTTTAAAGAAATCTATGTGAGAATTAATTAATTAATTCTTTTCTCTCGTCTGGTAATGTTACAGATTACCGGTAAATAATTAAAGCATTTAAAGGGACCGTCGCATTGATGGCTAAGGAATTTATAATTTGTATTTCTGGCATATTTTAAAGAGAAGCGACGTCAGAGTTTGATCATTTTGTGCAGCACGAGTCATGCCGCTAAGACAGCTACATATGTAAAAAAAAAAATGTATTTGAACTAACTCCGTTATTTTGTAGGCATAATCTCACATGTATCCATAAATGGGTTTCATATTTAATATTTCAGCTGAACCTTAACTTCCAGATCAGTAGGGTTTGTTCAAGAAGTCCTCTCTACTTGGACCCATATTCCTTGCGAACGTTGAGCGAGGTAATAATGCAGACCTTACTAGAGTAGCATTATGTAGTCCTGTGTCAGTTTACTAGTTTGTTATTCCCACGAACGTTTTAATTTTCCCTCTCCTCACTCCGCTGGGAGTATTCTACCACTCGACGCAACCTAACCTGTTCTTACGTAACGTAACAGGGAACTACTACTTTAAAATCAGAAATAAAATAAGCGTGAGAAAAAGATTCCTTGGAAGCAGTAAGGAGAACTCTCAGGAGACAGTTCGTAGAAGCGAACTTATAGAATTGCATGTTTCCCTACTTCAGGTTTGGTGCAAAGTTGTAGCATTAAGAAAAAACTTACAGCGCATCTGCATGTGATTTAATGAGATAACTGAGTCATTCTACACTCTAAATCGGAATGAGTTATTTTTTACTGATTGTCAGTTGGAACTGCTCCATCCGGAATCAGTAGAATAAGAAAACTACTAATCTCTTCAGTTAAATTAAATCCACTAATACAAACAGTACAAAATCAGTTATTTATAGTCGATTAATCAAAAGCACAAGGCTTAGAAACAGCGCATTACGGTTTGAAATAAATTAAGTACGATTATTTTGTCGCAAAACTAAATTATTACAAGTACAAGGAAATATTGGAAGTTGTTGGTATCGAACCGCCACCCCAAAACGCAACATTTTCTTTTGTTTCGTTAGGTTGACGGTCTACCAACTCTGCTACTTTGCCACTGAGATAAACAGTCTCACATTTGCGTAGTAACATAGACTTACAATGGCGAACGGCTGTAAGTTTCGTAATGTGAAAGTTTTTCATGTTGTCGAAATATACACATGTTATGCGTAGTAGGTACATGACTTTGTAAGGCTCGAAAGTCATACTAAGTTAAGTATAGTTCAGATTGTGAGAAATATAGTTGTTTTAACGGTGTTGTCGGTGTTTTCTATGTATCTGCAATTTTACAATGCAACGAGATTTTACAGAATGAAACTGTTATTTTGAAGAGACTGACTGACTAGAAATAACTGTGTTAGTCGTTTCCTCATTATTTGATCTGTTAACTTGCAGACCACAAAACTTTTGTCTGTGTAAATCCACCTTTCTTATTGAATCACCGCACTATCGAGTCAGTAAAATTATTTCTGATCTATCTGTCACTAAAAATAAGTTTTAATCTGTAGTGGTCTCGTTGCATTGTAAAATGGCGGATACTAGTTAATATCGATAACTTCGTACATAGAAACCACTATATTTATCTTTTTAAAGCACAGATTCCGAACTAAACTAAAGAAAGATTGACTTTAGAACTTTGCAAAGACATGTACTTGCATTAACAAATTATAAATAACTAATTTTCTACTGCTTGAATTAGTAGATTTCTTTTAACTGATGAATTAGTGATATTTTTCTACAGATTCCGGATGGAGCAGTTTCAACTGACAATCAGTCAAAAATAACTTATTCCGATTTAGAGTGTATGTCTCAAGGCAAAGAGTCGGTCACCATGTTGTATGAAATTATATAAATGTTTGTATCACAGTCTGTATCCGACGAAGGTTTAAAAATAAAAAATTTGCTGGGTCATAAAATATAGTTGACTGGATTTTCAGAGTTTATCGCCGCACTGGCACGTTTACATTTCCACACATTCTTAGGAAGTAATCATTTTTGCACATTCACTTATCTCACATGGTAAACTAATAAATGTATTCATGAATAGCTGTATGTCTTGTCACAGCCGCAATTTTGACGATATGTTTGCCAAACTTTATAAAGCTCAAAACTGACAATCCTGTGACATCGTTTCTGCATCCCCTTTAAACTAAATGTTATGTAAGTTACCATTTCAAATTCGGGTAAGGGAACTTGAGTTTTAGTAAGTTGTAATACGGACATACTGTAATACGAAGTTGCCCTGGCTTGTTTCGAACAGCGGACGAAACACCGTAATCAACTAGGAAGGGGGAGTTGTTCGAGTATTTTTCCAGGTCATGATCACGAGTTGGCAATAACAGAAATCGTCATGAGGCATACGTCACGGTACCAGCTCGAGTAGGAGGGCGTGGTTGACTAGGATCGCCAGTTCAATTGCGGCTTTCATTAGCGGTTCTGCACGCGCTGCAAGAATAGCTGAGGTCAAGGTCTGTTCTACTCAGGTAGGGAAAACCAATGCTTTCTACTTTGGCAACTAAAAATATTCTCCGCCAGGGTGCACTGGTGTCGCATGTGTACCGGATTTTACTTTTTGTGTGTAAGTAAACGGGGTAATTTAAATTTTCATAAAATAAATATAATTGTGTGAAATCCTCCTATTTGTATTGTGTTAGAACCGGCGTAAAGCATGATCTTTATTCTTCGTGCTAGAGTATAAATATAAAGAAATATGTTCACGTGTTGTTTACTGTTCTGAAGTAAACTGAATTGAGCAAAACTTTGGCGCAAGTACTTTATTTAAACATGGCAACTAAACTGAAAAAAATGAAATTGTTAAGAATATAATTTTTTTGTGGTTTCCTGCACAGTTCCTTTAAGGGAAAGAAGAGAAGTACAAAGTACTTTTGATAACGGCTATATTTATTTCGCACTTATATTCGTCATGTTTTCCCACATTGAAATAAGTTTGCTTATCTATGCTCAATGAGAAACACATTTGTAGTTTTGCCTTTTTCTCTTGTAAATACCGCTGGAGGGCGTGGGTAATAGTCACAAAATAAATTTAAAACTTAAAATATTGATTGTGGCAGGTATAGGTATATCACAATTCCAGCCAATCACTAACTTTCAATCATAATTAAAATTATTATATTTACCAATTAACAGCTTAAAAATGTCCTTCCTATAACACCAACGTACACTGAAGCGAAATTTTCCCTATGCAAAAAATTTCCCATCAGAAATCTTGTTTCGTTCCTAACTTGTGTAGATTAAACCTTAGCAGAAAGCAAGTGTGAGAACTGCAAAACTACATCGAAGAAAAAGAAAAATACAAAGTTTATGGGTTAACAGTTCTTCAGGATTAGACTGTTTGCTCCCTATTTCCAGATAGTTCCAGTTTGATGAATCTAGTTTCCAACTCTAATTTCGAGCGTACATGTTTACGGCTCTTTGCGGCAGAATGGAGAGGATTTCTTTGAACTGCGGCAATTAGGAATAAGTCAGTAAAGCGAAAACATAACAAAACTTACTAACGGAGCCGTCTGGCTAGGTGTTTAGCGTAACCGAGACCTACAGTAGAAGTAGGGGTGCGCTAGGGCGACCTAAGCACGGGCATTGAATGTCTGATCGCCTCTACGTCCAAGTTACTGAACAGGCGTGCAGTCTTTCTTTGATCGCTTCGCCTCTATAGGACATTCAGTGATGATCGTATAATATAGAGGATAAAACAGTCGCATACGCCAGAAAAACGGCAGCACCTGTAAGCAACACTCCTGAACACCATTCGCCAATCAGCGCCTGGTACTTACCAAACGACGAGTCCAGCCAATAGGGAACCTTTCCAGCCCACGGTATAGTCCATTCAAGGTTACTTCATCCTATTCTGAAGTCCTCCTAAAGTTATACTTACAGGATATTCCTCCGCACCGTGAAAACAAAGCTTGGCTGAGTTTAGAAAATTACACGAAAAAGGCAACTCACCGCTTTCGTGCGCGCTCAGTTTAATAATACTTTGCATAAGAACTATTTCTTATATGCTTTCTACGGTAAAATGAGCACTTTTGAGAGCCCTGCACAAGATCTATTAATTAGTATGCACGTTGTTTATTCCTCCGACATATGAACAGTTAAGATTGCCATAGGCCTCATCACTTTATTCATGCGTCGGTCAAGTGAAACTCTCAAATTATTAGAAAAGTAAATATTTTACAAATCGGCTCATTTTTACACTTGGATGCATTAAAAATAAAGGCAAGCGAAAGAAATAATTTAAATGATCGCAAATGGTTACCTAACACTTCTTGTTTGACGTTAAGATATGGAGCTACTTTCCTTCCATTATTACCAACTGTACTGGGCTCATGTCACTCAGTGAGCCCGTTAAAATGTATGCCATGCAGGAGCAGTGACGTTTTTCTAATATTGATTTCAAAAGTGCTCACTCTATCGTGAACAGCCTTTACTAGGCATTATCAACACACCTATTTACTCCTTGTTTTTATTCATGTTCACTATAAATGCAATTTTATTTATAGATAAAATATGAATAAAAGTTCAATTTAACCAAAATTTAGGTACTTTTACATTTACACAAATATAAGACGCTTGTGATATATGCCATATGTAGTAAAACCAAGCACGTCATACATGGGGAGATTTTTCAAAAGTTTGATTAAAAATAGTGTGAAGAAACCTCGAATAGACTATTGTCAGTGAGATACAAGTCCTGTAACCTGAGCCTCGCGCAAGCAATCGGCGATTGGGTACGCCAGGTCATTACGTGGAGGGAGTGGAAAGATTTAGGCGGAAATGCTAGGGCGGAAGAAAAACGGGGGATCCCCGAGAAAACCCGCGCACTATTCCCATGTGCGAAAATCCGGGAGTGACCCCGCCGGGGATTGGACCCGGTTCGCCGTGCAGTGGGAGGCAAGTAGCCTAACAACTAGGTACACCAGCGCGGGTGTACCACGCCATTGCTTCTCTGTATGCTTATCTGTTCTGTGGCCGAGGGGTGTCGGGGAGGCGCGGCCACGCAATGCCGGCCGGCAACGAGATGAAGATCTCGAGGCGCGAGCGCGACTGTGACGGATCGGGCTCGGCCGTAGAACGACAGTTAAGGCCCCCGTGTAACTGACGCTTGAAGTGCGTTGCAGTGTGTTCGAAATACACGTTTTTTATACGAAACTATTAAACGTGCGTCCAGTGTACTGACCCTACGAAAAGAACACACGTTTCAGACGAGGACTGTTGAGTGTTTTCATGACCTCACGTTAATTAGAAACACCATTTCAGAGCACGCCAAAATGGCTAAAAACGGCCTTTTCAAAGAGCTGTATTTCAAAATGTACATGTCAGATTCATACAAAACTAGTCAAGGGGCATGCACTGAACCTCCCTACACACTTGCCACCAATAAAATAATAGGGTCCCCGCTGAGAGTCCCATAGGTACATGCAGCACGGCGAGAACACTGCACGCCAGTTGAGAGTCTTGCGCTTAGGGGCGATGGGGGTCTTGATGCGCGTGGCAGTGTCGCCTTTAACGCTCCCTCGCCTCTCGACTTCGTAGACGGGCGTCTTAAAGGCTGTTCACGATAAAGTGAGCACTTTTGAAATCAACATTAGAAAATAGTCACTGCTTCTACCTGCATATATTTTAACAGGCGCACTGAGTGACATGCGCCCAGTAAAGTTGGTCACAATGAAGGAAAAGTAGTTCCCTATAACTACGTCGAATAAAAAGTGTTAGATAACCCTTTGCGACGACTTTTATTTATTTCCCTCTCTGTTGTTTTTAATGCATCGAAGTGTAAAAATGAATAGATTTGAAAAATATTTACTTTCCTAATAATTTCACAGTTTCATTTGGCCGACGCATGAACGAAGCGATGAGGCCCACGGCAATGTTAATTTTACATAAAGCGTAAGACTACACAACGTGCATACAAGTAGATGTTAAGGAGGTCTTTCAAAAGTGCTCATTTTACCGTGAACAGGCCGTAATTGAGTAGTCGGCCGTGAGGTTTTTTTTTTGTGTGTGGGGGGGGAGGGGGGGTGCGGTGGAGAGGAAATCAGCAGTGCACGATTGTAGCAAGTATAACGGCGCGGCACCACTCTTACACTTCAGTTACGCCCTCTTCTCGAGATGATCGTTGACCGCTGCATCCTTCTTGTCGAGGCCGTCCTGCGCATGCGCGCGAGGTAGTCAGTCTACCATCGTGCCCAGATATCATAGCACTCCTTCCACTCACAACGCCACTATAGGCTGTCCACGGTAATGTGAATACTTTTGAAAGAACTGCTTAAGATCTAGACTTGTATGCATGCTGTGTACTCTTCCGCCTTATGTAAAATTAATAGTGTCGTGGGCCTCATGACTTTATTTATGCATCAGTCAAATGAAACTGAAATAAAATAAAAGTAAGTGTCGTACAAATCTGGTAATTCTTACATTTACAGATGCATTAAAAAAACAGCAAGTGAAAGAACTTAATTAAGTTTTTACAAATGTTTACCTAATACTTTTAATTTATGTTGAGTTATATAAATACTTTCCCTCCGTGGTCACCAACTTTACTGGATGCACGTCACTCCGTGAGCCTGTTAAAATATATGTAGATAGGAGCAGTGACTTTTTTCTAAGAATGATATCAAACGTGCCCACTTTATCGTGAACAGCCTTTATTTTAAAGCCAGTAGAGAAACCGATGGTAGAACATTTTACGGCCTCTGTAACCAAAAGTTTATAGAATGGATTTAGTTGAAAATTATTCTACTCTGTAAATTCTTAGATTTTGGTACAACGAAAGGAATTGTTCCAAAGAAATCCAGTTGATCAACCATCAGTTATGTCAGACATGTATTTAACAACTGTATCCTTCAGAACAACCGGGGCCACGGGCAGAGCGGTTAGCCTGCTAGCCTCCCACCATGGCGAACCGGGTTCGATACCCGGCCGGACCACTCTCGGATTCTCGCATGTGTGAATCGTGCCCGATGATGCCGGAGATTCTCGGAGATCTCCCGTTTCCCCCCGCTCTTTCATTCCGGTGCTAAGGGGCCTGCCTGTGTGGAGATTATTTCCGCGTTTGACACCCGAAAAGCGTGGGAGCAATAAGTGCGACATTGCCACGCATTACAAGTGCGCCATCGCCGCTACGCGCAGGGCTCGGAACTGGCGTGCAATGTTCTCGTCGTGCTGCATGCACTTGTAGGAATTTCAGCGGTGACCATATAATTTTATTGGTCGAAAGTTTGCGAAGGCTGTTCACCATAAAATGAGCACTTTTGAAATCAACCTTAGAAAAATGTCACTGCTCCTGCCTGGCATATATTTTAACGGGCTCACTGAGTAACATGCGCCCAGTAAAGTTGGCAACGGTGAACGGAAAGTAGTTCCATATCTTTACGTCGAATAGAAAGTGTTAGATAACCATTTGTGATAATTTAAATTATTTATTTCGCTTTCGGTTTTTTTTTTTTTTTGTAATGGATCAAAGTGTAAAAATAAGCAGATTTGTACAATATTTACTGTTATAATATTTTCACAGTTTCACTTGACTTACGAATGAATAAAGTAATGAGGCCCATGATAATGTTAATTTTACCTATGTTGGAGGAATACACAACGTGCATACAAATAGATCTTAAGCAGGGTTTTCAAAAGTGCTCATTGTACATTGAACAGCCTATAGCAAGGCTCAATGCATGTCCCTCGATTACTTCTGTGTGTATATAACGCGTATATTATGAGATACAGCGCTCTAAAAAAAGCCGTTTTTAGCTATGTTGAAGTGCTCCGAAATGGTGTTTCTAATAGGCGTGACTTCTTGGAAGTAACCGACAGGCCTAATCTGAAGTATGCGTTATTTTCGTAGACTAGCACATTGGAGGCACGTTTAATATCTTCGTAAAAAAAAAAACCTGGAATTGGAACACACTGCAGCGCAGTCCGAGCGACAGGCAGGCGGGGCCCTTAACCTTTTCAGACCCACTTTAATTTACGGCTTCAGGTGTTGCAAACAAAATATCTTATGATGCGTGCTGTACTTAAGTCTACACAACACTTGTTTCGTTTTCACAGCCAATGAGCTGCAGTCTATATGTTCGGCTACAGTTATATGAGCCAATTATGACCTAGACCAGTAATACGGTTTGGGAATCATTTACCCACAGGTAAGATCATTAGTCACTGAGCTTCGCAGTGTTCAGCACGGACCAAAAGTTGCCTACTCTTGCGTAATGTACACAATTTTGCACACCAATTGTTAATATGTCCACATTATTTATTTTTTTGGCGACAGATTTAATGTACTAGCTGTATTACAAAAAGCCCACCATTTCTTAAAATACGTAAATATTAACATTGGCTTAAAATTCTAGTAATGTCCGCGCTCTGACAAAATAATTTGGTTGAGAGATATTTTCTACTGGGGTAATCGTTCAGTATGCGTTCCTATAGTTCAGAAATATTCGATTTGTTAAAAAGTCATCAAATTTTTTGTTGTGTACCGCTGACAGTATTAAAAAAAGGAGAGCAAAAATATGTGAAAACTTAATTGACTTCTTCATTAATTTTATTGTGATTACATAAAAACGTAGAGGATTTTGTTAGTCTTGGAAGCTGGCCTAAATAAATGACCGGCTATATTAGATGATTTCCTAAATATTTATTCTAAAAACGAATTTCGAAAAGTGCCCAAATTAACCAAAGGAAGCAGTCTCGCAAAATTACAGCTAGAATATAACAGGACGTGCGTTAGCAAGAAAGAAAATAACACGAAAATGATGGACGTTTAATTCACAGAACCCAGCCCGGAAGCAACGCTACCTATGTTTATATCGTTCGGAGAAACGCTTTATCTTTGCGAGTCAAGCAAGTATACCGTGTTACGTCACAGCTGTTGCTAGTTCCACTAAACGTACAAATGCACGAAGCTGAGAATAGGTTCGCCGGCTAAATGACGCTTGCGTTTAATTTCCCGAGAGATCTACTGGTAGTCAAGTGGCCAGAAAGAAACCATCCAGCCATGAGTAGGGAAGTTAACCCATCGCACTTTCTCTTACACTTTCTACCCACTCGGAGAAATATATTATAGACCTACGCACATTTTTAAGAACCCAAAAGTAAACATTCGGTTATGTCACGTTTAAGGATAGGAAGTCGCTGGTGATTTTTAATGAAACACAAAGTGTACACGTATCTATTCATTATTTCTTAACCCCAGGTCATTTACAAACATATCCACATACTTAACTTCTCCAAAAGTTCACACATATATTAACGCAGTATAATGAAGTCACATGTTTGGTATTCATATGCAGTGATTTACAATTAAACGCGCTTAGTAACAGTCGGGGAGAGTTGAAATCGAGGTTTTCACTCTCAAGAGTATACTCGCTGGAGATGCGAGGGAATTGGCTGACATGCTGCCGCGAAACGGATCCACAGAGAGTAGCTGATTACTGGGGATTAGCGGTGCCCTGGGTGAAAGGGGAAGAAATGAGCGCTCGGAAACGACCCACCCGCCAAGGTCAAAGGCGACGACGCTCGGCAACTCTCTCAGGGGCCGCGGTGGAGCAACAGCTAGAGCGCTCGCCTTCCGTTAACACGAACTGGGCTCGATTGTCGGTGAGGCCACTCGCGGAATTTCGCACGTTGGAATCGCCGCGGACAAAGCTTGGTCAGCGGGTTTTCATTCCGGCGCTACTCCATTTTCACCTAGCGTCACCCTCATCGGCTCTCAAGACCTCGATGTTGAGAGCCGCCCAACTCTCTTCACTCTCTTCACTTGCAACTTACTGATTTTTACGGTACCTGCTTTCGCTTATTTAGAATTCGCTTCGTGTGGTAACATGTCAAACATCTTTGATCATGTTACACATTACATTTTTTAAGCGGTTGACATGCACAATACATAATTAACAACGAATGATTAAACTATTATTATTGCATGGCGAAATGATGGCTGTTCGTTTGCAAGTTAATTTTTTACGCAGCATTGTGGGCGCATAGAAAAAGGTTTCTGCACACTTTTTGACACAAACCTTTGGATGTTACGTTAAAATATGTGAGGTTTTTTCCTTCAGAGGGTTGTTTGAGAAGTGCCTAGTAACTTACTATTTCATATAAAAGTATTTGTTGGAAATAGTATTTTTTTTTTACTGGGCAGAAACGAACGCACTGAAATACTGATTTTCTGGCTAATAAGCATTTTTGTTTTTGTGATTGTCCGCCACGATTAGGAACTCATCTTTCACGTTCAGATTTTTGCCATTAAAGGGCGTGGAGTCACGTGCAGTTTTGGAAATGCTGAGGCGTCGTCTGTTGACTGATGGATTCCAGCACGTCAATAGCTGGTACTTTCCCGCAGCAAATGAAGTGGAAACACGAACTTTTTAAGAGCAGGCCCGCCGAGGGAATCCTTAGGAACAGAGTCACAGGCACTTACAGATTTCCTGCACCATCGCCTGAGATGTACCGTCTCCCGTCAAGCGAGACTGAGTAAATAACATTAACCTTGTTTTTTCCGTACATCCCATCTAACCACACCTACAGTAAACTCAAGGTACGAACCGTACAGAATTGTATTTTTTTGTGTAATAAGATGTTTATTTATATCTACCACACAATACAGCATTTCTCAAGGAACTCAGATATAGTGTATTCGCGGTTTCTTCACACGTTTTTGAATCAGACATTTGAAAAATTACCCCATCTATGACGTGTTTAGTTATTTTCTAATTACGACATGTATCGCAGCCGTTTTACAGGTCCGTTTTCATGAAACTTCTTATTTTTCGTTAATTTGAAATTTTATCAAGCTTATATATTATTTATAAATTATAATAAATCGTTTATAATAAATATTAATAAAATAGTGAGAAAACATATGTGCTAGTAGCGCCTAGTAAGTAATAGTTCTAATGCAAAATATTATTACAGCTGAGTGCGCACGAATTCGGCGCGATGTCCTTTGGTGTAATCTTATAGACTAAGTTGAGCTTAGTTTTCAAGAGGCGGAGGAATATCCTGGAAGGAGAACTTTAGCAGGGCTTCAGAAAAGTCTGAAATAGCCTTGAATGTATTATACCCACCACGGCACGATACCGACAGGAGGCGAAAACAGCCACTTAAGAGTTATGTGGATCTGCACGTTTTTTGTGCGTATCTCGGTATGTAAATCTTCTGCAATACGACTTTTTGTCAGAAAAGATTAAAAAAAAAAATATATATATATATATATATATGTCCCTATTATTTTACTTTTGTCATATTTAATATATTCTTGGAGAAAAAAAATTCGTGAAGATGGTCAAATATCGCATATTTAACGCTTGTCTGTGCAGTTTCCTCAAACGGCAAGAGAAAAGTACAAAAATACGGACGTATTGTGGCCTTTCATCGAGTGTAAAATATAACCCTCTGCTACAGATCTAATTTACACAGTACAGACTCACAACGGAAACACTGCACGCCTTGCGCGTAGGAGCGATGAGACACTAGGCGTGCGTGTTAGTGTCACCCGTATTGCTCCCTCGATTCTTGACCTTGGACGCACAGCTCCAACTAACTCTTAAGGCGGATCAGTCCCCACCATCTTGGATTTTCGCCGTAAATTGCATTACAGATTTTGTGTTTTATTTTGGGGGTCGACAACCAGTAGGACATTACATTGCACATATTCTACAATATGTACCAGGACCATTTCTGTAAGCGAAAGCAAGAAAAAACTGTTTATTTATTGCCTTCAATTACTAGTCGAAAAATAATCGATTCCGTATCGATGTAATAGTTTTATTAAAAATAAGGGGCTATTATTTATGTCATGTCATTCAAAAAATCTCATTAAACGTTCTTAAATGGAACCTATGGCAAACAGTGAAATCCAATATGGCGGGGAATGATCCGCCTTAAACTCAATCAGCGAATGGTCAAAGGAGTCGCTACTACGTCCCGCCTCTCTGGCAGCAAGCAAACTTACGTTCGTTACTTACATAGAAAGTCGTACTGCTGTCACCACGCCTCGCTTACAATAGAGACAGCGGTAACATGCTCTTGTAAATACTCCGCAGAATGACGATCAGCATTCCACTCCAGCTTCACTCTCATTACGGACCTCCCGTGTGCGCGAGGAATTCGCCTCGCCCGCATACTTTTACTGCCAACGAACTGCGACTTATCGCGAAATCATTTTTCAGTTTATCGGAATATGTGAATATATCAAGCCTTCGAACACGCCTATCCGGTTTCGATGCCCGGCGGACAAGTGTGAGTGAGCGAGTGAAGAAATTTGGGCGGCTCGTTAACACCGAGGTCTTGAGAGCCGAAGCGGGTGATTGAAGTGAGTATGGAGCAGCGCCGGAATGAAATGGTGGGGGAAACGGAAGATCCCCGAGGAAACCCGCTGACCAGCGGCATCGTCCGTGACGATTCCCACATGCGAAAATCCGGGAGTGACCCGGCCGGGGATTGTACCCGGTTCGCCTTGGTGAGAGGCGAGCACGCTAACCGCTCAGCCACAGAGACCAACAGAACTGCTGGCCATGCAACAACTTGTATTAACTCTCAGTAAACGTTTACCGCACTTAAAGTGTTAACAGAAATATTATAATTACTTCATAGAAATTTCGCGCATTGATTTTAGGACAAGCTAGACATCAATGTTATGTTAAAAACTGGATGGTATTTTATTAGACACACCCAGATGAACTCTGAGCGAATAACAGACCAATAAGGAAACAAGCACCGAATTCCGTGGTAAAATATTCAAAGACTAGTTTTATTCCAATACACTTTGGTTCACATTGACTGTCGTAATTGGATGTCTTTGTAACATAAAGGCGAATGAGGTGTGATTCTAACTGCTTACTGCGCATGAAATGGTAGCCCGCTACACAACCAGCACTTTTCAAGTGCTACCAACTTTTAGTGTTGGAGTATGTACAGTAGGTAAATAGTCCATTCATGTTACTTCCAACTTTTCTGAAGCACTACTTAAATACTTCTTCCATGATATTCTTCCGCCTCACGCAAGCTTATCGGAGTCTAGAAAATGGCACCAAAGACACAACGCACCACATTCGTGCGCACTCAGTGTAATAATATTCTGCATAAGAACTATTTCTTACTAAGCATTACCAACACACATATTTTCTCCCCGTTTTTTTCACATTAACTATAAATGAAATACTGTGATTTACAGAGAGAATATAAATTAATATGAATTTTAAAAAGGCGGAGCACTGCTGTAGTCAACATTTGAAAAATGTCACTGTCCCTACGTGCATTCATTTTAGCAGGCCGAGTGACTGGCATGCACCCTGTAAAGTTGGTAAGGACGGAGGAAAAATAGTTCAACGTCTTCACGTTGAATAAAATAGATAAAAAAAATTTAATAATGAAACTATTTCTTTTGCTTTCTGCATGTAAGAATGACCAAATCTGCAAAATATTTACTTTTGTAACAATTTCATAGTTTTACCTGACTGACGTATGAATAACGTGCCCAAGCTAATAACCAAGTGAATTTTACACATGGGGGAAAAATACATAATAAAGCTGGGTTTACAATAGAATGGAATAGAATATTTCGTGTGAAGAAGAAGAAAAAGCGTGTTATCTCATGCATTGGTTTCCAACTGAACATAACAGGCCGTGTGCGTTGTTAGGATTTCCTTAAGCGTAAAAGAAAAAGTTATATTTGATATCTAAAGTGAAACTTGTGTGGTGGCGACCAATCAGAACAAGAACAGAGCAGTCGGTATTGTTGGTGGGAAACGGTTATCTACAGTAATGTAGGAATAAGGAATATTACAAAGTCGTGTGTGTGCGATTATATCTCTACACAAAAATAAGCTTCTGTGATGGAAAATGTCGGCTTTGAAGTATGATCTGATTAAATATGGTTGTAATATACGAGGTTAGGTTAAGAACAAAAGTATACATGACAAACTAGCTGCCTGTTTTCATTAGCTTAAATTAAATCTTAAGACTCCAAATACAAAAGACTAGTTTCCTTATGCCAGATAAGAGTTTACTGTATAATTCCTAACGCATAATTATTTTATTTAAACCCCTGCATAAAATTAGAGCTTAAGCGGTGCTTTCGAAAGTGCCCTCTGATTTGGAATAGTAGTCAACAGATATATTTTATCGTAGCCTTAGACAGAAATTTCCGAGTGCTGTGGAATATACGTATACACTGTGTTTATTGCATACATTGCAATATTTATTTTAAATATATAGTTAAAGGATGAGAAATGGCCGAAAGAAAAAAAGTAACTAGGGCCTCAAAATTCCGCACTTTAACGTGAACAGCCTATATAGTGGTGTTTGCTGTCGTGGCAGCAGCGGTAGTTGTGTCGCCGAGCGGCTACCGGTTACCTTAGGGGCTTATATCCGTCACCTTCCAGCCAGCACGGCTACTGCCACGCCCACCTGGCTACCTCACAACCCCCCACCCACCCCCCACAGACACACACACACACCAACAACAATTCCTCCGCGGGATTGTTGGGAACATGCCATTGCTGAACTCCAGGTACAGCGAGGAGCCACGGTGGCTGAGCAGTCAGCCTACTCGCCTCCCCACCAATCCCCGGCCGGGTCACTGCCGGACGATGCGGGTTTTCTCGGGGATCTCCCGTTTCACCCTCCCCTTCATTCCGTCGCTGCTCCATACTTACCTCAATCACCGTCATCGCCTCTCGAGACCTGGATGTTTAGAACCGTCCAAATATCTTCACTCACTCGCTCTAGATACAGTGCATACCATGTTATAATTCATTGCCTCAAACTTTTCTGAAGCCCTTCTAAAGTTCTACTTCAACGCTATTTCACCGTCTCGTGCGAAAAAATAAACTTAAATAAGGCTACAAAATTACACCGAAGTTTAATTATACTGTGCCTGTGAACTACATCTTACTAGGCATTACAAACACGTCTGTTTTCTCTATGTTTTTATTAATGTTAACTATAAACGGAAAATTACAATTTATAAATAAATTATTATTATTAAAAGTTTGGTTTAACCAAAAATAAGATACTTTTGTGTTAACACCATTAAAAATGCTTGTGATAATACATTACATATTTAGGAACCAGCCAAACACGTCAACCACTGGTTTTATATATATATATATAGGCACACACATTGTCTTTACCTGTATAATTTATTTTTAATTAGGGGCGAGGCAATTTCAGTAGTTCCATGTCTTAACGTCGTAGTAAAAGTATGTCACTTTAGTTTGTGAACAGTGAATTTATTTGATTTTGTTTCTGATGGCTTTATCAATATAAGATAATTACCTAATGATATAAACAACATAAAGTATTTACGTTCATAGCTACATTTGATCGACTGGGCTCATGGCAATGTTAATTTTACTTATGACGGAAGGCTGCATAAATCGACAGAAAAGTAGAACGTACCATTAAAATTGTATTATCAGTTATTAGCACCTGAGGCACATTTTGTGCAAAAAGTATAGGTAAATAATTATGTTTAGTATTTATTGTTACTTTTATATGCTCTAAATAGGTGTCATCCATGTTTTATTAATTTATTTGTTCGTAATAAATCTCGGTGCCATTACTTACAAACCGAGGCCGCTAGTATTAGATGTGGAAAATTCGCTGTTTTATTTGAGGACAAGGTAAACCACACATACCCGTACTTTGGTGTCACCTTCGAATTCGGCCCACATCTTACTTGACGCGTCCTGAGAAACTTTCAACCAGTAATATATAAGCAACAAAATGGAAGGTCTAATGTTCCAATTCCTACCTTGTACTGCTCAGTAAGCAGTCAGTATACTTCAGAAAACCAACGACTGGATTACAGCTAACACGTAGATGAATACGCGAATATTTCAGTTATATTCCATTCACGGTTACTTCACACTCTTCTGAAGCCCTGCTTGAGTTCTACTTCTAGGATATTCCTCCGCATCGCGTAAACTAAGCTTAAATAAGTCTATAAAATTACACCAGAGGACAACGCACCGAATCCGTGAGCACTCAGTTGTAATGATATTTTGCATGAGAACTATTTCTTACTAGGCGTTACCAACACAATAGTTTTCTCGCCAGTTTTAGTCATATTAATTGAGAATCAAAATTTATAATTTATAAATAAAATATTGGTAAAACTACAATGTAACGAAAAATAAGATAATTATATGTTAAAAGAAATATATAACGCTTGTACAACATTACATATTTAGGAAATAAATAAACACATCATACAAAAGTTTGATTAAAAAAGTAGGAAGAAACCGGAATATACTATATATGTACTTATAACTAGGGATAGAAAAATTTCGCGAGTTCGATGACCTATATGTTGGACTCCACAATCCTTTATATAGTCGAACCTCAGATGTTTGTTCATTGGCTGTTGTCCCAGTGTTACCCCACATTTGACAGTGCGGGATTCGCTTCTTGTTCCATTGCAAGTCGGCTATTGGTGCGGAGTCGTCCAGGGCGTGTCTAATAAATCTGAGCCAATTGCGAAGGTGACGTCAGTGTACACGCGTTTAAAGTCTATCTTGTCCTGAAATGATTTCGCGAATTTTCCCTATCCCTAGTTACCATGATCAACGTCTCGCCAGCAAAATTGTAATTTTTTTCCAGTAACAGGATTTGTTTAACGGAGTGAGAGGGGGGAGGGGCCCGTAAACATCGTTCAACCCCGCAGACAGGTCGTGGGTTCGTGACCGACTTTCGCCATTACCACTGAAGGCCTGGTCAGTTCCGCGAAGAAAAAAATACACGCCCCTCTTATTCGCGCATTTCTGCACGCTTGATGGAGTACTGTTGATCGGAGGGGAGAGGGAGATGTGTAATTTGTTTCTGGCTGGCCGACAGCGTTATTTGCATACAAGCACGTGGCCGACACTCAACGTTAAGGCGCCCGTCTACTTGGCGCGCGAACTTTGGTCGCAGTGTGTTTCCGATACACGTTTGTAAAACGAACTGTTTGACGTAGCAACAAACTCATTTTTTTTTTTTCTGAATTGCGCTGTCTTCGATACGAGGCTTTGTCATACATCGGGACTAATAAAAATCTGTCCGTGCTTTATCTTACTGGCAGCAGCGGTTTGGGAGGCTGCGGAATATAGTTTCGACAGCGAATTATGTTCCTCGTACGTTTCTTCACTCGCTCTTCATTGGACGGCATGTTCTACCGTGTAGAGTGCAGACCATTACGGCCGCTTCAAATACAACGTCCCTGATAAAGAACACTTACTGAAAGGGTTAAGTTTGCACAAGAAAAGCATTGACACTCCAAGACTATGACGGAATACTCCTTTCAAAACTTATTGCTTATAGGAAACACTGTTTTGGAGCTCTTCAACGTAGAACCAAAATTTTCAGACTGTTGTATCTTAAGATTTCTCTGCGGACTCCTGCACTTAACTTCGCTGCATAGCTCCAACCAATAAAATGGAATCGTGCCAGACGATGCCGCTGGGTCGGCGGGTTTCCTCGGGGATCTGCCGTTTCCTGTGCCCTTGCATTCCTGCGTTACTCCATTCTCACCTTATTTCGCCATCATCGGTTGTCAAGACATCGTTTTAAATGTGCGAAGAAACCGCGAATAGACTAGGTAACAGAATTTAAGGTGTCCGCCTGGTTGAAGGAATTTTGCACGTCTGAAGCCTAAACGTGTGGGAGTGCTAGGGGCGACCAAGACATGCGCATCAACTCTCTCGTCGCCTCTAAGCGCAAAGGAGTGAACTGGCGTGCAGTCTTGCCGTAGATAACGCGCCTCTATGAAACTTTCAGCGAGGAACTTACCATTTCATGACGTAATAATAAAAATAAAGGTTTGACGCACGTCTCTATCCTTTTTTTTTTTTTTTTTTTTTTTTCAAATGTTTTGTACCGGAATATTCGTGCATAAAAATGACCGTGAAAACACCCGATTGAGTCATTTTCACTATCACAACAAATATACTTTAGAGAGAAATGAAGAAACTGAAAAACGTACAAAGTCTGTTCTAGATAAAGTGAGCACTTTTGAAATCAACTTAACAAAAAAGTCACTACCCCTGCCTTCATATATTATAACGGGCGCACTGAGTAACATGCGCTTAGTAAAGTTGGCAACGATGTATGGAAAGTCGTTTCATATCTTAACGTCGAATAAAAAGTTTTAGGCAACAAATTGTGATAACTTCTAATTAATTATTTCGATATCTGTTTCTTTTATGCATCGAACTGTAAAAATGAACACAGTTGTAAAATATTTACTTTCCTAATAATTCTACAGTTTCACTTGACCGACGCATGAATAAAGTGATGAGCCCCATGTCAACGTTGATTTTACATAAGGCGGAAGAACACACAACGTGTATACAAGTAGGATATTTAGCAGGGCTTTCAGAAGTGCTCATTTTACCCTGAACAGCCTCTACAGATGTGTAACGTTTCTTAAATTATATTCGTAAGCAGATTTCTTTCAGATACGCTGGGCGTTTTTCAATAAAACTTTTCCCGCTGGAGCTCTGCACATCGTTTGACGGCGTTTCCATGCGGCCATCTTAAGGGGGAAGTATCCGTGCTATCTTGGATTTACGTATTTTCCTCATTAACTTAATTTCCGGAGTTAATATTTAAAAATTAAGCTAGTCATGGCATAGGGAACATTTTAACAGTTATTTCTAAATCCCGCTTATTTTTCTTACATGATTAGTTTCACATCTGTCACCGTAACCAAACATTATATAATTATTTAATAATTTCAGTCCCACATGGGAAAATACAGGTTTATTTGAAAACCTATAAATGAAAAAAATAAATAAATAAATAAGTAGTCGTCCACGTCATATCTAGCTTTGATTTTTTATTTCCGGTCATACATTTTCATTACGAAGATTTGTATGAAAATTTGATGATGGAGTGGATACTACCCCCTTAAGAAGTTAACAAGAAACTTTTATTTTTTGCCTAGACCACCGCCTTAAGAGCATTTTCCCCTCGCGCTCCTTCCCTTCGCCGGAGTGATCGCAGCTTCGCTCACGACTCGCGAGTTAAGTCACGGCCCGCCACACTGGAGAGAAGGGTAGTTGTACGCCCTAGCAACCTAGTTACCTTGTCCCTCGCGTGCGAACTCGGCGCGGGCCGAGCTGTTTTTTACGTGCCAATAACTTGATTTCAATCAACCTTGGAGCACGCTCACGCTCATGTGCAGTTTTTTTTTTTTTTTTTTACCTCCTCCCCTCTGTTCTACGTGTCGACCTACTTAATATCTCACGATTACCACACCGTATTTCTCACTGTTGTATACGTTTGTCTAGAAACTCGCAGTGCGTGACAACCCGGGCACGAATGCAAGGTGGATTAATCAGTTCGCACACGTGATTCATTGATACACAGTAAGATTTTGTAACGATGGAGAGAATTCTACCTTGGAATCATGTTACTCACCTGGCTGCGATGTCTCTCGCTGTTGAATCTTGTCCAGCATCGACCACCGCCAATTTTTCTCCAAACATATGTGCGTTGAATAAAATGAGGGTGTGAACGTCCACATACTTTTTAAAGGCTGTTCGCGGCAAACAGAGCACTTTTGAAAGCCGTGCTTAACATTTACTTGTATGCGCGTTGTATATTCTTCCGCCTTATGTAAAATTAACACTGGCATGGGCCTCATCACTTTATTAATACGTCGGGCCAAACGAAACTTCGAAATTCTTTGAAAAGTAAATATTTTACATATTTGGTTAATTCGTACGATTTATTAGATGCATTAAAAAAAAACCTCTAAAGAAACGATTTAAGTTATCAGAAATGTTTGCCTAACACTTTGAACTTGATACTAAGCCATGGAACTACTTCCCCTCCATCGTTACCATATTCACTGGGCGCATGTCACTCAGTGCGCCCAAATGGTATGCACAAAGGAGCAGTGACATTTTTCTCAGGTTGGCTCGAGCTGGCGAAGAACTTGTTTCATTAAATCAACCAATAGGCTGTAAGCTCTGTGTTCTGTGATCAGTGACATGAACCAGTAGGACGGTTCATACCCAGAGTTACTTCCAGCTCTCGGTGTATAGTACTGGTCAAATATAACATTCCCGTGCATCATGTAGACAATTGTCTACAATGGAAATTTGAGGGTTACATGGTTCGATACCAAAAGTCACTTCTTAAGGTCGAAATAAAGCACCTGCCTATGGAGCGCTGCACCCGAACATACATTGTGAAGAACTCATAAAAATGCAGTACAGACACCATGAAAATTGTCGAAAAAGTGCGATTGATGCTGTATATGAAAGAAAAATAATCATATTTTGCAACATTATAAAATATTTTACTAAAATATACTTTTTAAATGTAAAGAATTAATCGATTTAAATAGTCTGTATTTTTAACATATTTTAAACACATTTCCATTCCGGATGCTTCAGAAAGCAGAATTTTTTCTTGTAAATTCTGCTTTCCAAACCATCCAAAAAGGAAATGCGCTTAAATTTGGTTAAAAATGCGTGCTCTATCAATCGATTAATTTTTTTCATGTAAAAAGTATATTTTACTAAAATATTTTATAATGTTGCAAAATATATACAATCTTCTTTCATATACAGCATAAATCACACTTTTCTGACATTTTTTTCTGTGGTGTCCGTATTAATTTTTTATGTGATCTTCGCATTGTACAGGGAGGTGTAGTGCTCCATAGGCAGTTAGTTGCTTTACTTCAACCTTAAGTGCAAAATGATGAATGGTGATATCCTCGAATAAAACAAATTTGTCTTATAGATAGGAAGAATCGTTCGGTAAGAATCCGTCGAAGATACGTCCTAGGGGTTTGAATGGCGGCTAAAGAACAGCTACAACTTTGCTGCTACCTGGTCTGATGTAAAACTTGACCATCAGCCAACGAACAACTAACTGAAGCTCCAGTACACAGAGGCTTGTGAAGTGTACAGCTTGTTGCCTATTAAATCACAGACATTTTCAAATGCCTGCGTAGCAGTATCGAACGAACTCGTGTTTAAACGTCGTCGGTGTATAGTGCCATTGAATATCAAAATATGCAGAATCATAAAACTACTGCATCTGTCTATCAAGGACTCCAGACGTACTCGTGGCGATAATTCAGGGTCTGTTTACGTTACTTTCGCGAAGGACAGCCAGTGACTCAGTGCGCACTTGCGTAAACGTAAAATGAACCACCACATATCATTTCCTACTGTACTCACGATAATTCTAAGAAAACACTTTCCTTCAGCCTTCAACTGCTGAACACGTGTTTTTTTTTTTTTGTTTTTTTTTTTAACATCGTGAAGCGGAGGGCTTGTTAGACATACCGCGACGACTTCAGATCAGCCAGCCAGACACCGTATTTCACACGTGGTGTGATGTCATCTCCAGAAAACAATTACAGATACCAATGTTTAAAATTCTAAGAATTGATGACAGCACACATCGCGAGCTCCAAGCAGCCACTGCGTATGCCACCATTAATATTTTCAGTCCCATAATATTTGTATTTTTATTTAATTTCGAGTCTTTTTTATCCACTTTTTTTTTTTAACACATAGGCCTAGAGAAATTTTCAGGCATTCAAGGCAAATTATAAATGAGTAACCTATACACTGAAAAAAAAAAAAAAAAAAAAAAAAAAAAAAAAAAAAAAAACAGTTTTGTGGTAACCAAAACAATTGTGTTGGCGACCACAACATTGTTTTGTCATTAAAGTAGTGGAGACTACGCAATGACGTTTGTTGTCACCAATAAATTCAGTGTGTTGATAAGCAATAATGTGTTCGTTAGTCGCAGAGAAAATGTTACGATGATAGCAGCAATACTGGTTAGTGATGTTCACAAAGGTGTTTTGTGGGTTGTGGGCTTTTGTAGGTAAAAAGGGTCTACCCACGATTAAACACTAAATTGAAAGTCGTCACAAGTGGGAGTCGAACGTCGGTCCTCGCACCTGCGAGCTCAGCGTGTTACCACTGCACTACCTTGTTCAACGTTAAAGCATTGTCTGCAGAATGTAGGCCTACTTACATAAATGAAATCTAATAAGCGGTACACACGACAAGGTTTACACTCTTCACCTCATGGAAAGTTAATTTTCTGGAATCATTTACTTATAACAGTTATCTGCTTACTTGGAATAAAGGAAATATATAATCCATCAATAATTACTCAATAATATCCCTTATGAATTAGTTCGTAACCCGATGCAAAGTACAGAACATATACAAATATTGCTTCATGGCCAGACAAAAGGTGGCCACTTCGAATACGGCAGAGCGCATGCGCAGAACATAACGGATGTAGTTTTGCAATCGCAGCAAAATGTTTTTGCTGTGGATAACATGAATGTTCTTGCTGCCAACTAAATATTTCGTGGCAGTCAATAAAGGTTTTTTCAATAAACAAATATGTTACTGGGCACCACAATCTGCTTTTTATCAGCAACAAAATTTCGCCTTGGAAAGCATCAAACAAACTATTGTTGTAGCCACTTACATATTTTTTTTTTTTTTTTTTTTTTCAATGCTATACGAAGAGCTGTTCCGTAGGTCTCTCTGATCTCAATCACCACCATCCTACTAGTCCACACGAGACCGGACATGAATTTTTTTAGCTGAAGAACGTTTACTGTTAACTGGTCATCAGCCAGTAAAGTACCGAGTTGATTCTGCCCCACTGAAACTTCATTTGTAGTGCAAAAGTATTTACAGACAGTCTTCAGTAGTTGTAACAAAAATATTTATATATTTTTTTTTTTTAGTCAGGTAAAATACTGTCGCTGAGCTGTAGTGTTTTCGCAAGATTTTAGATAAGATATTTGGAAGCCAAAAAAACTTTTTGTCATCTTAATATGCAACTATTTTGCAGTATTGGTGATAAATTTCGCATAGCATCATGCACCACGATAATATATAACAATTCACGGTGTTTGAAATAGCGTGGCAGAAATACACCACCCTGGAAATATATTTGCTCGCTAAGTTAGTAAAAACAGTTCTGTAGGGTAGCCATTTTTGTTTTTCCCCATTGTATCCCATTAAATTATAAAATACGATTAAAGTTATGTCCTACGTAAAAATCTTGATGTTCACATTTGCTGTCACCCGAAATAAAACACATCGACCGGGATTGGAACCTATAGCGTCTCACGACGCAAGCTGGAGCTACGGTGCCAGGAAACGGAAGGCAAATGCCGCAGGCTGCAGCCGTCGTGGAGTGGGTGAGAGAGGCTACTCCGACGGCGATATGCCCCATGGCCAAATCTCTACGAGCTGAACGTGTATCTCCTTATGGCGGTACCTCGGGATTGGAATCTTGAACCTCTTGCCTCACAAGCTTGCGCCATGGAGTCGGGTTACCGAGGAGAGAGGTCGCTGGCGCTGTCATCCTTAGGGCGGAAGGAGAAGAGACACGGTGTAGGCGATACACCGTGGTGAAGTCTCTGGCAGCCCATGACATGCGTCTCTTTGGAGCGTTGCCCGGGATTCGAGAGGGACCGCTCGTGCGGTTGTCGTGAGAGTATGAAGACGTGAGGGGGGGGGGGGGTCCTGAACACGGTGCCTATGCATCACGGCGAAGTATTTCATATCCTCGGACATGTGCCATTTGAATGGTTTCCCGGTATATTCGAACCTAGGACCCGTAAGCTGTAGTCTACTGTTTCACATTGTCAAGAACCGGAGGGTGAGTGAGTAAGTGAGGAGCTTTGTGGTGGTTGTTAACATTGTGGTCTTGAGAGCCGGTGAGTGTGAAGCGATGTGAACATGGAACAGCACCGGAATGCAAGGGGGGAAACGGGATATCCCCGAGGAAACCCGCTGACCAGCGTCATCGTCCAGCACGAGGCGAGTAGTCTTAAACGGTACACCGCCGCGGCCCCAGGACCCGGAGGGTAAAGGCCGCCAGCGCCGTCTTCACGAAGATTGGGGAGTTATCCCTGAAGGCGATATACCCCAGGGCGAGGTCTGCGGCATGCAACGGGCTGTCGTGCGACTGGGCGGAGCGAGTCAGCGCCCAGTCAGTCACCGGGCTCTTTGTGCGCAGCAGTCACGGAGTCACGACGAGAGAACGAGGCGGGGAGGGGAGGAGGGGGCAGCACGCCAAGCAGCTCATGGGAAAAAACCTCTCCGGCGCGAGGCCTCCTCCTTCCTAGAGGGCCCGAGACGGATCTCCGTGATCCGGATCGCAAACTCGCAACTGTGACGTCATCCAGACCGGGACCTGACTGGCATCCGCCGCGTCGCGGGTTCGATTCACAAGCCCGCTGCGCCCGCAGGTCGGGCTACCCGCGCTCCCCTCTGAGGCGCACCGGGTTTCATCGTGGTACTCCCCGCCCATGCGTTCCACTCCTGCGTTCCACCCCTGCTTCATTTTCACCTCATTTTGCACTCACCGGCGCTCAGAACATCGTAATTAGATCCCCTTTCATTTCAACATAAATGTATCGTTTTTAGTGTTGCAAATAAGAAATATTTTGATGCTTCCTGTACTTAAGGGTGGAGGCAGACGAATGTTAAGTTTTGACATTTTAAAACTATAACGTAACCTTTTTCTCTAAGATTATAACAAAATATAATTTTAAGCCTCTGTAATTTTAAGATTTAACATGTTTTTCATTTTTATAACGCGAGAAATTTCATGTTTAGACTATTTTACAAACTTATTTTAAATCCTAATAACTATGACCAGTTATGGCCTTCAGCTGGGTATTGGTGCCATTTTAATATGTTCTGTTCTGAACTTAGTTGGTAAAGAACTTGTGTTATCATTACCAATAAGCTGTGGGCTTTGTGTTCGGTGATTAGTGATATGAATTAGTCATAACATAGGGCAGTAGCACAGATTACTAATCAGTTACCCTCAGGGAAGACCATTGGGAACCGAGACTCGCGATGTACAGTACTGGTCAAATATAATTTTCCTGTGCCACATGTAGACACATTTCTTTAATAGGCGTGAAACGATTAAGCATCGATCAAAACCTATCAACCCAACTCGTAATTCCATCTGAGGAAATTGTACAGGAAAGCATGATAACTTGACGTAACACACAACGTGAGGTTTCGTTAGCTTTAAAGTATAAAAACCTGGTGCCGTGTAGACATGAGATCTTTTGTAAGCTGATGCGCAATGAAAATGTATATATATTTCATTCAGGCCTAAAAATTAAGTAAAAATTACATTTGAAAAGTTTCAGAATTAAACCGACAATATAACAAAGAGTACTACTGAAGCAGCGTAGCCATTGTCAATTTTCTCCACGTTTTTTGGACGCTTGTTTTGCTGGATTGTAGCGCCTCTGTGCTCTTAGCGTTGTTTTGCACAAGACCACTTAACAGTACTATAGCAAGACAGTGTTGTTTCTAAATCTAAGAAAGCCAGACGCGGTTTTTCTACTGCCAGTAAACTAAACTTGGGCATTGTTTTGATTTCTCAGAAAGGAACAGAGCTATGCATTTTTATAGTTACTGTACTTATCTGCCCCGACGACGATCCTACGACGAGCGTAAGAAGCCAATTACAGAGTTTGCTGTATAGGTACCCTTTATGTTCAATGTTTCCACTCGTGCGCAACTGGACAGGCAGCTATTCAATATACCAAGCAACATCTGCTGCATTAATACTCTTATGAGGTTTGTGTGTAGAATGGGTAATTTTGCTGGTTCACTGACTAAAAAAACACGCATAGAATTCCCAAATAAACAGAAGCTGAACACTCCGCTTTACCGAACTTTGCCCGCACGAACTTCGAGTATTTCAGTCATTCGACAGACACAGAAACTGAATCCCCTTTAACGCGGATTTCTCTGATTAAAACTTCTGATTCGGTCTTAGAACATATCATGTATCTAACTGTTTGGAGTAAAGATTACTCTATACCGGATGTTTTAGTATTATAGGTACAACCTGCAGGTGCATGTAGAAGACAGTAAAATGATGACAAAAGTCTTGATAAACATGGGTCCGGAAATCAATAGTTTCCGAGATATGACGCAGGCACATGTGTAATCATTGCATTATTACAACATTGTTCATGCCTATGTTTCAGATACCAGCCTTCACATCGAGTGTCAACAGAGGTGTGTACTCGTAGCAGCATTTGTCGTGGCTCTACACCCGTTTTCCAACGAAGAGACGACCAACATCCTTTTAATGTATGGACGTGCAAATGGCAACACGATTGTACCACGAAGCATTCCTTCACAAAAACTTGTCTGTCTGGCTGTCTTCTGTGAGAGAACGATGTGTGGTACAAATCGTACTACCCCTTGTGCCTTGCCATTAGCACGTCCACTCATGACATGTATGTCGACCATATCTTCGTTAGAAAATGTGTGTGGAGCCATGGCAACTGCTTCAAATGCCGCTACGAGTGCACGCCGCTGTTGACATTCAATGTGAAGACTGCGATTCACGGTCAATTGAGAACTTTTTAAGGCCCTGTAGAATTTTTCTTTTCATAAGATTTCTGTGTACCTGTCACTTTTTAACATAAACATTTTCATCGGACTAATAAACACATTGTGTACATTTCCCCACTAACGAAAGTTAGCGTCTGGAGCTACAATAAAATATATTTATTTGTGCTTTACCGTGAACAGCCTATACTAGGAACGTAAGGCATGTTGTAACAATACAATGGTTTCACTTGAGCGTTAGTCATATCTCAGAAACGTGTGGTTTCCGGATCTACTTTTGTGAAGAACTTTCGTCATTGTTTCGTTGTTCTGTACACGGCCCTGCAGGTTCTACCTATAGCATTGAAACATCTGGTATACATCCTGTCATTAAATTCACGGCTAAGTTTCCGAATCACCGTAACACTTGTTAAGAATGACAGTGTTGTCCCACACGACCTTCACTTCAGTTAGAAAAGACGTAGGTACTGACGTAACGCTCTACCCTCCATTATTACTTCCTAGAAAAATGGCTTCAAATCGCTGTGGGAGAGTCATTTCATTATATAATGAGAACTTATAAAAAATACAAATCTCACTTTAGTATATCAGTTTTCGACATTTCCCGTTCAGAGAATTAATTCGTGGCTTTCCTGTGTACGTGCTGGATTCGTGATAATCTCGGCTTCGAAATGCGTAGGTAAGAGCAGACGATATTTGTTTTATACATCACTCCGCCGTAGACACGTCGTGAAACTGGTACATAAATAACGTAGCGAGTGCCCGATATCTTCCTTACAAGGGGACAGCAGAAAACTCAACGCAACTACGTGAGCAGGCCGTATTAACTAGCCAGACACCAGTGGGTCCAATAAGATATCTGTAATGGCTCGGCGCTGCCAATCAGACTCGAGGGGCCCGCTCCCTCGCGATCACGCAGCCAATCAGAGAGTCGCTGGTTACGCCTACGTCAAAAAAAGGGAGCCGCACGACATTTCGTTGCAGTTCAGGGACACTGGCTACATTGCTGTCCGTATAGCCCAAGGCTCAACCCGTAGATTCGATCAGAGTCCTGTCGCTGATTTACACTCGAGGTTAACCCGCCTGTGGCGACACGTTGGTCGTTCCTGCCTCCAGGGCACTTGCTCCAGGGACACCGCTGGAAAAGTTTCGCTAAAAACCTCCCAGGCCGAAAACATGCGGAGGCGGAAATTCGAGCGGGGAAATCCAAGTATTATCAGTCCTTTTAGATCGCCATCCACTTGTATCTGTCACATTTCCCGCGTCATCGTAAGGCCTTCGACAGCTTTCGTGATCCTTGCACAGACAGTCTTTCGTGAAGGTCCGAAACAAAAAAAAAAAAATAACCTAGAGAATACTTTCTAGGCCGCGAGATCCTGTTCTATTCCGCAATAGGCCGCGATTTTCAGAGGCGTTATGATTCTTTATTGAACTGGACTTTACAGTTGTCAAATACTCGAGAAATCATCCTTTGCTTGTTTACATTTTTCCTTCGTTGATCCTTTCCCCCTGTTTTATGCGTTGGAAATATACTTTAGAGTTAATTACTACTAGACCAGTGCCCTCTAAGATGTAAAACACTAACGATTCCAATTCACAAGCTAAAATATACGCTCAACTCAATGAAGACTAACATTTCGTAAAACCTTATCAGGTAATTGTGGAATTCCAGCAAGTCAAGTAAAACAATTGTGAGTGGAAATGGTAGGCTTATACATTGTACTGTATTTGAAGGATCGAACTTCCACGGAGACATAATGGACCTATGAAACGTAAGGAGATAATCTCTAGCAATGCCCTCATTTGGTTCAGTGAGAATATTACTAGAGGCAATACCAAATATGAATTTATCAACAGCTTGCCCACGCGCGGTCAGCAGTGAAATTAAACATGAATTTAATAAATGCCGTATAGTGAGGGTCATCTTAAGGAAAGCGACTGGCTTTCGAATTACGACCTGTAGGCACTCTCTGGTTCCTGAAAAGTGACTCGGACTAAACAACAGTAGAATGTAGCCGTGATGCGCTACAGTGTCGGCGCGTTCGACTTTCTGAATATCTGCTAACTTGCGTTTATTTTGTGCACCTGGCGTAGTCAGTAAATCGGGCCTCAGGCGTTCCCCCTCACGTGATGAAGAAGCCGGGTTCGGAATGGTTCTTATCCAACTTCCGGAATTATCCCGTAGATGAACACCAAGAAGGCAGATTGGACTCGACGTCTCGCCGACAGCGAGGTCATTAGAAACGGAAGCAAGTTGCTCAGAGAGACAGAAACAGGGATGGAATCGGCAATAGTCTGTAATATGTATAGAACCATCCCACCATTCACCCGGAGAGATTTCGGGAAAACTCGATCCCCCGTCCTCCCAAATGCATGTGCGAAGGTTAATCAATGCACCACCTCGCATGGTATAAACGCCACGTGGCTTCATATCCACCATTATCTTGGCGGTCCTGTCCTCCATGGCTGTAGTGTGAATTACTGCGATTCGTCAAACCCAAATTTGAATTCTTAGCATCAGTTAACCTGTAAATATTTATGTAACTTTTCAGTTTCCACCATCGTAGTTTTAAAATCTACGGTAACATTTTTTTTTTGAAAGCAAAGAGCCTCATATAACAGAACCAAAAATGCATTAAAAACATTTTGATTACAAGTTTGCCATGGCTTGAACATGCGTTCCTCCGGTTACTGAACTCGTCTCATAAAAAGCCAAAAATTGAAACTATTTATTATTTAAAAAGCGCATATAATCAAGCAGATTCAAAATTCCGGCGTTTAAGTTCTTTAACTCTCGTAGTTCCTGTGTCCACGTTCAAGGACGTAAATGATGTTTACGACCCCTACTACACGCAGCAAGGCATCAGCGCCCAAAGTTTTGTGTGTTTTCCTGGGGAGTAATATGATTTGCGAAAGTTACTGCACCTTTCCTTTATGAATGGTTAATGTTGGTAACAGTGTGCACCCAGCACGTTGGTCGCATAGACTAAATATGGGGTAAACTACTTATTCGTCTTCTGCGCATGCACCCAAAATTGACCTACCCCAAAAGCCACATGGTGAACTGTGATGAAAGTGTGAAACACTACTATATGAATAAAATATTTCCGCATTACAAACTACTCACGGGAAGTACACATACATCTCAAAGGTAGGTAGTTTAGTAGTTGAGCTTAATGTCTCGTCAACAGCGAGGTGATTAGAGACTGTGCAAGTTGCACAGGGAACGGGGAAAGACTGGGAATGAATCGGACATAGCTTTTGCTAGGGAACCATCCTAGCATTCGCCCGGAGTGATCTCGGAAAACCATGGAAAGCCTAAATCAGGATGGCCGGACCGGGAATCGAACCCGGGTCCTCCCGAATGCGAGTCCAATGAGGTACCACTACGCCACCTCGCTCGGTGCATCTCAAAGCATTTGTTTACTAATCAGTTTTCTGACCTAACATCCAAACCATGCCGTTTTCGCTAGACGTGTTGGCAGAAAAGCACGCTCAGTGTTGGGACACGGAGATTGGTTGTGCGCAGCCAGCGAGCTCGGTATACCTTACCTTTATTCTATGGCTGTTCACTTGTTGCGAGAAGCCCGCTCAGAACAAGTACAGCACACACGAAAAGTTTACACGATTGCAACACACGAGTCCTTGAAGTAATTTGGGACCGAACAGGTTAACCCAATCGTCACAAATAATACATGGAACTGAAACACTCGACACTACACTACGGTGCCATTGTGTATACTCTGTGCACAGGCTTGTTTATGTACGAGGGGCCGCGGTGGTGTGGCGGGGAAACTGCTCGCCTCCTACCTTGGCGAACCGGGCTCGATCCCCGGCAGGCCCGATCCCGGATTTCCGCATGTGGGAATCGTGCCGGGCGATGCTGCTGGTCGGCGGGTTTCCTCGGGGATCTCCCGTTTCCCCCGCTCAGTGGAATGAGGAATCAATGTCAAAGAAATTCTTTCTCAATGTATAAATTAATTTTTTTAATTAAATAAAAAAAGTTTGCGATTTTTATGTATAATATTTTATTCTAAAATGTAACATAGTCTTTAATGATGCCTTATACCCAACTTGCCGCGATCCATACACGTTTACAGATACGAGTGAGGTAGGCTCAGTCTTCGTTACGCTTGGCGAACTTGGCGTGTACGCCAAAAGCGACGTGCGCAGAATAAATTTCACAAAAAATTAGAGAGTAGAAAGGAGCTTACCAAGGCGTGTTTGGGGGGGGGGGGGGGAAGAGGGGGATAATTATGGAGAAGCTGGTAGAGAGAACAGGGGCAGCAGGAAAAGCGAAGAACCGCTGAAGGAACGATTCCCTGCCACCGTTTAGTCAACCAGACACTGATTAGCACTGCTTACACATATGTAAAACTTCTACAACCCCACGGATATATAGCCAAGTCGCTGGATGGATCTGCGTTGATAGAAATTTAAGTTGGAGGTTTCTAGACTTATTATTGTTGTTATCGTTTTTATCGGTGTTAATTAGCACTCTTAGAGTAGAGTCGTTCTGTTATAAAGGCAGCGGCGTACGTAATAAATTACATCTGACTACTGAATATGTAAGATAGTGGCCAGATAATTTGCACCTACGGATGCAGGGACGATGTTGGTCTGTCTTCTTAGTCACTTATCGGTGCTAATAACATATGATGCAGTGGCTGTAATGCCTTCTGGCAAATATACGTTATCGACTGGGGCAAGAGAACAATTTAGTTTAACATTCGTTCGTATAGTGGGTGGACCCCAGTTTTTTTTTTTTTTTTTTTTTTGGGCGTGGAAGACTCCAAATCAGATGTATAAATGAACCGTGTACGAATCACGTGCATTCCAGAGAACAGGCAACATTATCGATTACAAAGAAAAAGTTGCCGCCTTTAAAAAAAAATACAAACTCGGGCAGCACCAGACAAATGCGGATAAATGAATGCAACTTATAACATTTTCCGCTCGATGTTCAGTACGCTCTAAATCTGGAGGGAAAGGAAATTCTAACTCGGAGAAAGTACACCAAGAACAGACGAAAACAGTTTTACTGGAAACATTTATCTGAGTTTTCAGTCAGAGGAATTTCAGTAATTGAAAGCAATGCTTGAAACTTCCATGGTATGGGTTTTGACAAGTGATCTTTGGTTTCCTGCATGGGCTATATACGTTACTTCATAATACATACTTTGTGCGTGCCCTCTTGCACAATCTTATCTCCTGTTTGAATTGAAGTTTCGATAAGGGTGTATGATTTGATATTTAAGAATCTTGACCAACACTTGACTCATGCAAAATTTGACGAACGTTTAAGAAAAATACGTTAGGCATTGCGGTTTAAAAGAAGGATTAATCGTAGGTGTTATAATACACACATTCATGTAAATAAATCCCAAAATGTTATTTGCATGTGACGTTTTTTCACTTCTTTTACGAGTCGCAAAAAAAAAATGTAGCTCACATTAAGTGGGGCCGTGGTGGACTAGTAGATAGAGCGCTCGCCTCCCACTAAGGCGAACCGGGGTTCGATTCCCGCCGGGGTCTCTCTCAGATTTTCGAACGTGGGAATCGTGCCGGAAGACGTCGCGAGTGGGCGAGTGGGCGAGTGGGCGAGATCTCCCGTTTCCTCCGCCCTAGCATTCCGGCGCTCCACAATACCCACCTAACTTCCCCTCATCGTCTCTGGCTTCAAGATACAAAGGGTATCTTGAATTTGCCGCCTTTATAGATTAACATAATAAACTTGATATCAAATTGATTGATCAGATTAATCCGATGTAATTTTTTTAATCCTCTGATCTTAATACGATAAATTTAATGGTATGAAAATTGATTGATATATCCAATTTATTTAATTTAATTAATTAATTTTTTCCCCATTTTGTGCGAATTGATAATTGCATAGTTTGGTGCAATAGTGTGCTAAGGGTGTTTCTTTTATTTCTTTGGGGGGGGGGGTTGGGATAGGTTCTCACTCTCGGAGGTCTGGCGTTGTACAGAGGTGTGAAGTGTTGGGGAAGGCGTGTATATATGTATTGAGTAGGAGTTCCTTCCCCGTTGGCCGTCTGCCATGCGGATGAGGTAATGGCGTATTTCAGCGAAATGAAATTATTACTAAATGCACACTGAAAGACGATATATTCTATTTAAAACTAAATATAAGCCGTGATTTGACTAACCCGTCCTGTATAATAGTAATGGCAAACAAGAGAGACTCGTGGACAAACAGAGGATGTTAAGAACGACTGTTTCAAAAAGGAATTAAAACGACCGCAAGTACGCGACTATCTTGGTGTGATAAAGAAATCAAGCAACAAATCAAATCCTAATTAATCGAATTACAGAACCAGATTCCTGGTGTCATAAAGTAATCAAGTAACAAGAAATACCTTGAACGAACGATTTCCCTACAGAGCCCAGCTAACCTGGTGTTTCAAAGAATGCAGCGAGTTATTACCTACAACGATTTCAAAACACGTACGTTTCGACGTTAAATGTTTTTAATATACGTCCGTTCGGTTGCTGTAGGAATGAGTCTAGTGTGTGACTTGCGACGAATTATAAGCTAGGCGAAGTTTTTAACAGCGGGCGGTTGGGCGCTAACTGCTCGAAATTAAATTAAGTAAAAAAATTCCTGTTTACGAATTCACCGGTTATATTTCCACTGAGAGCTATTCACAATATTAAACACAGAGAAAATAAAGATTTCCAGATTGAAGAGAAAGTCGCATTTTGAACTATACCTACGACGAAGTCAAAAACATATCCCATTTCCTTACGAATGTCTGAGTTATGAAATAATTAAATTTGAACCAAACACAACAGCATAAGTCTCTGTCAAGGCCTCTTAGTTCTGCAACGGAGAAAGATATTTAGGTTTTCGGAATTTGTATAAAGTAGGGTCTATGTGTGTTATAACAGCAGACATATTTGTGTTGATTCACAGCCGTAGCAACCTGTAAGTAACACTTGATTTTTTTATCCAGTGATTTCTAATTTATCTCCTTGCAGAACTCTTTAGAATTACTGAACCACAACCCACTTAAAAGCCACCAGCCCTGAGGCGCTACTGTCCCCGGGGAGGGTATCAAACCAAGGTCGCCTAGTACCACCTACGCTCTATTCCCCTGACAACATATCGGCGGCGCGGTGTACTTACGTGTAACTCAGACACGCCTCTCGGAAATCATGGCAATCTAGATAACATACACCCAGTGACAGGGCAATGAGTTTAATTCCTGATTTACACCTGTTGCTGGGGAGGAGATGGCAAACTACCCACACACACGTGATTGATGTAAACTGCAGAGGATAATCTTTCTTTTTGGATTTTCTGCTTAAAAAACCGTGAGAAAAGGCTATATTTTGTTTGAAACGCCTATCTTTAAAATTAATGCACCGAGGCGAAATTTCCTTAACATGGGGATTTCTTATTTTAATTTCGCAACTACCAGCCAATAGGCATACCCTTAAGCAGGGCTTTAAAAAATGTTCAGTTTACCATGAACATCCTAGTACAAACTTTCAACCAATAAAATTGCTAGATCGACGTTCGAAGACCCTTTACGACGGAAAGCTTACGCGCCAGTTCGGAGGCTGGCGCGTAGTGGCGACTGAGCGTTTGATGCGCATGACAGTGTCACCCTTATCGCTTCCTTCCTTCCATGCCTCAGAAGTGGGAAATATTCCCAGGTATAGGCTGTTCGCGGTCAAATGAGCACTTTTGGAAAGCCCTGCTTAAGATCTACTTGTATGCACGTCGTGTTTTCCTCCGCCTTGTGTAAAATTAACATTGCGATGGCCCTCGTCACTTTATTCGTGCGTCGGTCAAGAGAAGTTGTAAAATTATTAGAAAAATCTGCTAATTTTTACACTTCTGTGCAGTAAAAAAAAAAAAAAAAACAGCGTGAAAGAAATAATTTTAAGTTATCACAAATGGTTACTTAACACTTTTTATCCAACGTTGAAATATATAACTACTTTCCTTCCATTCATCGTTACCACCTTCACTGGGTGAATGTCACTCAGTGCGGCCATTAAAATACATGCATGCAGGGGCAGTGACTTTTTTCTAAGGTTTATTTCTAAAGTGCTCACTTTTAGTAGTCGGACTCTGGCGGGTGACTTCCGGAGTTTCAGTCCCGACACAACAGCTGTAATAACACCGGCAGCTGTTTTTCAACTTCTCGCGCAGGCTGTTTGGAGCAAAGTTACAAGTCTGCAAAACACTCCAGCAGTGTATATGTATATATATATTTTAATTTCCGTCGTGTTTCTCCGCCGGCTCTATTTAGATTCCATTATGTGAGCGGGCCAGTCGAACGCGTTGCCTTACTTGGAAACGTGCTGACAGACCTGCTTTCTACGCACGCGGTCCATTCAAAAGGGTAAATTACTGCGAAGAAAAAAAAAAACTTTCTGATCTGCAATCATTAAGTAGCGGGATAAGGAAAAAAAAAATCCAATGTTTTGAATACTACGTAGTAGAAATGGGTTCAGTGACATTGGAAGTATTTTTAGACGAGTGTTGATAAAAAAAAATCATGTGGCAAAGGAGAGATCTGACATGTTACTCTCTGCGTGAGTTCCTGGTTTTCTGAATAGTATCTATGCCCACAGACAAAGGCTTGCATGAAAACAGTTAAGGTTATGTGATTTACGACTTAACGTTAGCTGAAATTTCAATGTACTTGCTTTACAAGCACTACATATTCTAAAAACATGCATTTTCTGTTGTCAGAAAAATTCTGCATTTGCTCAAGGGAAAACAATACTGCCATCGTGTTAGAACTCATGAATGACTAATACTTGAGGGGGGGGGGGGTGTTGTATTCAGCCAATAACTTGGTTGTATGGATTTCATTACCGATCGGCTTGAATGTGCTCTCGTGAAAGAGACTACAATGACAAGCAGCAATATTCAAGTAGACATGAGCAAATGTTTTATTCCAGAATTGGTTGTTGTAATGGCTGATATCGTATTTCGTCGAGGCATTCATACATCTACAAGAAAGGAAAAAAAAAAAGTTGTGTTCACAAAACATGTTTGAAGCCTATTATTTTCAAACATATATTTTAAAACGCAGTTAGGTCAGTAATTAAGTTATTTAGACTATTTTCTCTCCTCTTAAAAGTAGTTGATGAAAATATGAAAATGATGTAATTTGCTGAGAACATTGTTCATACACGAGATAGTAAATTTCTCTGTTTTTTTTTTTTTTCCCCGGAGTGAAATGTGATACATAATTTTAAAGTGTCACCTCATTAGATTCTGTTTACTAGTTTTTCTTGAGACCCATATTTTTGTTCCAGACATCACATCACACACTAACGCTTTATCTGAGTCTTAGTTATAATTTTCGACTCAACTGAGGCCATGCCTGTTGTCATCCAGGTATTTTAACTTCATCTCAAAGAAGTGCTTATTCTTTTAGATTTGCGTTTTTTTTTTCTAACTTTCGTACAACTACGGCATGTGCATGGATGATTTTTTTACACCTGCAATGAATTCACGTATTGTTTAAAAAAAATGGAATACGCCTTTATTTTTAAATAAAGGATTTTTATAGGTTTTTTTTACGGTGGAAACGGCACTTTTGAGGCACTAATTACATTTTCCTTTCAGTCATTTTTTATCTTTTAAACACTCTTTGAAATAAATATTGTCATGGAAGTAATAAACACAGTATGCATATTCCACCGCTCTCGGAAGTCAACGTCAAAGGATAAAAATAAAATATATTTATTGACTATTATTCGAAATGAGAGAGTTTTCAAAAGTGTTCATTTCAATGTGAGTAACCTATTCTTTTGCGTGTGTGTAAAAAGCTTTGGGAACCTCACCAAGAGACACAACTCACACTTACATGGTAAATATCGAACAACTTGGGCCTACAACTCCGAAAAATTCCAGGTTACGAAGTTTCTATTTTAAATAATTCGTCGTTAGGTTCTTTTTCCAAGAACACAGTTTGTGGAGTAATTTTTTTTTTCCTTTCAGAAATACTACACCATCATTCCAAACAGGTATTACTAGTTCCTGTGTTAATACTTGTTGGAGAGCGGCGATAGGAAGCGTGTATGCATAATCGTAGTTTTTTCACTACCTGCCGGGATGAAAACATACACTGTAGCTTCTGATTTACAAACGTGACCGTGTAGATAGTTGAGCTACGTTAATGGCATACGGATATATAGAGTGAAAAGGACAAGAGACCATCAATTCAAAATTGTTAGCGTAAAATTTTTTTTCTATGTTTCGGCGATAATTTATAGTTTCGTGGTTTATCGATGATAACTTGAAAAAAAAAAATCAGATTATTTTTTAAAATGACGTTCATAATGTCTTTTAAAGAGTAAAATATCGCTTTGGGCGAATTTCAAGAATTAATTTTATCACAACGTTTGGATTCACATGACTGGCATATTTCCAAATACGTTGAGTTGAGTTGAGAGATTCTCCGACTCTTAACAACGAGGCCTTGAAAGCCGATGAGGGTAAAATGAGGTGAGAATGGAGCAGCGCTGGAACGCAAGGTAGGAGGAAACGAGAAATCCCCGAGAAAATAAAAGCCAACCCGCAGACCAGCGGCATCGACCAGCATGATTCCCACTTGCGGAAATCCGGGAGTGGCCAGACAGAGGATCGAACCTGGTTCGCCGTGGTGGGAGTCGAGCAGTCTAACCGTTCATCAACTGTGGCCCGTTTAAAAATGACGTTGAACGTAAGTATGAGAAATATAACTTAAAATCCTGCTTCATATGAATTTCGAGATTTTATTTTTAACACAACGTCTGTTTCAATGAAGTGAAAGGAATCTCACGTCTCAAAATTTTTTGATATCCGACAAATAGTTCACCTGCGGTAGACGCTTAACTTTTAGCTATTTTGACTTTCAATTTTATATCACAAGTCAAAAAAGGAAACACAGGTAAACCGCATAGCTTTCCATTTTGAGATTTGTACAAAAAAATAACATATATATAAATTAAAAATTTTTGGAACATGCTTCATAATTTTTGGAAGATTAATTTTCTTCCAATCTCATAGTTATTCAGACTGTTTTTGTTTATCACAACGGAAAAGGATGTAATGTGCTAAACATATAGAACGCTCTTACATCACGATGTTCACTGTAGGCCTAATGACTACGCACCGTAGGCTATTAATTTGCGAATGATATTATGTTTGACTCCCACGTGAGTGTACTGGATCTCGTCGCATCGCAAAGGAAAAATAACTCAACAATCGCATGATATTCAGGAAGGCCAGCAAAAGGTTTTGTTGAATAAAACAAAGTTTGCTTGGGGCAACCAAGCTAATGGTTTGTGTAGGGCCAATGAAATATTCTGTTGTTGAAAATAAATTATTTTGTTGTTCATATTTGCTTGCTCCAGACTTTGGTTGATGTAACTAAAGATTTGTTTGACACTGCGTAAATTGAACTGTTTTGATTAATATAAAAAAAAGTTTAACTTGTTTCGTATGGATATTTAAACCAATTATTCAGAGTCAATAAATTTACTAACAATGTCACTGTTCCAATAGAATCGAAAATTTCATATAAACTCCGTAACTGTATTTTCGAAAGAAGGCATTAAATCAAGTCGATGCAGTAAATATTTTAGAGACAAATCAACTTCTTTTTGGACCCAACACAAGAGGTTTGGTTTGTTTAAGCACGTATTTCGTTAGGTAAACAAAATTAATTTTGTAGCTTTTTAAGTTCTGTTTACTCAACAGAATATTTTGTTTGTGAGTGAGTGAGTGAAGAGATTTCGGCGGCTCTTAATATCGAGGCCTTGTGGGCCGATGAGGACGAAGCGAGGTGAGTATGGAGCAGTGCCGGAATGAAGGAGTGGGGTCAGGGGAGAGATCCCCGAGAAAACCCGTCGACCAGCGGCAGCGCGCGGCACAATTCCCTTATGCGAAAATCCGGGAGTGACCCGGCCGGGGATAATCGGTCAATATTTGTTAGCGCGAGGAGGAGGAATATCCAAGAAGTATTACTTCAGAAGGGCTTCCGAAAAGTTGGGAGTAATAGTGAATGGACTGTAACCAGTACTAACTCGTTCGTTTACTTTCAGAAGAGTGTGCACGGACGGTGCGCGCCTGGTACTTCTGCAAACAACTCCTCGCCTTGCCTTCGACTTCTGCACTTGCGTGTGGACAAGCCGGCGCACTCCTGACAACGCGGCCTTGTTTGTTGATCAACCATGGAGCAGATACCATCGCGCATGTCATAACTGTTTATGAGGGGGGAGGGGAGGAGGAGGTCCATGGTGTGGGCGTGTATCTCTATCATCGTCGCACTCTGTGTTGTGCTTGTGTGTGCTCGACGGAGATGGCAGATAGCGGAGGCGATGGCGACCATCCAGGGAACACAATAGTTCTGTAAAAGCGTGCATAAAGGGCCGTTTTCCTTCGTGTACGCCAAGACGTTGCGAGTAAGCAAAAAAAAAAATACCCTGACACAGACAGCAGGTTCTTCGAAACACACTCACGTCGAAAATTAACACTGTGTTGAAAAACCGCGAATAGCATGTGCAGTTTTTTTCCTCCCACGTGCTTCCATAATTTTTCTCCTTTTTTCGGCCGAGAAGCGCGGTAGCTATAAGGGCTACACTGGCACGCGCTACTATAGCGGCATTGCCTCTACGCGCAAGGATCTGAACTGGCGTGCAGTGTTCTCGTAGTGTGGCGTGTACCTATGGGACTTTCAGCGGTGACTTATATCATTCTAATAATGAAAGGTCTGTAGCGAAGTTCAATACAGGGTCATGTCGTAGTTTAGCTAGTGTCCGGTTAGTATGTTTTAAGTTACAGCAGTTTTAAAATCCGTCTTTAACTGTAATGGAGGTCTCCAAGATAATATTTACAGCATACGTGTTAACTTTAAAGTAAAGCACTTTCTTCCTCGTCTGGGGCATGAAGTCTTTTCGCAGGCAAATATACTGCCTGGCACATTCAATAGTTTCGTCAAAAACCCAAGATTTCAAACAGGCGCACTGAGAAAGCAAGAATGGTAGAATTTTTCCCCATACACACATGTTAGGAGCTTTCCTATATTTGTTCAGCAAAAATTCAAATGTGCCGTAAGTTCACAATTGTATATAGAATAATTCCTGCACTTGAAGCCTTTAATATGGTAAATTTTCCATGCTATGTAGACGTTCAAAACTTCCATGAGAGTTCGTAAAGTTCACTGAAAAATATTTTTTACAATGTAACGTGGTATTTAATCTTTCGTCTTTGGTAGATTTACAGATGAAAACAATATGCAGTTACTGGTAGGTAACTTCGCACGAAATCCGGGCACATAACAGGAAACCTTGAATTGGCCTAAGTCACTTCGTCAGGTTTTCGTATCCTGGATAGATGCACTGTCAAGGCATTGCCGAGCACATAAGAAACTCAGTAACCACATGTTACACTAAACCCCCATTCGTATTGATAAATACTGCACCCCTAAACACTTTAATTTTCAATAAGTTACGAAACTTACTAAATACTAATTTACATATTCCCTGAATCGCCATATACATATGCGTAGGCCTACGCACTTTTTTCCGCCAAGAATTCACATAAGTGAATAAATAATATTTATAAACAGGAATTTAATTCCAATGACACGTTATGGAATACGAACAGCTAAACGCGAAGCTCATGTGCGCTATTTTCCATCGCCGTTGGGATGCCTCCTTATGGTCGGGTGTGGTAGTGAGGCGTTTAATACTGTCTACTGGGGATACCTCTTACGTCATATTCACACCGCGAATTTCTCGTAACTAGCCTCTCAGGCCGTGTTACAACTGAAATTTGGTTATTAGTAGAAAACCTATAATTTCGTGTTAGAATTTTGTGACAGTCTAGGCATCATAAACGAAAATACATTAAAAGACAATTTTAAGCCGTAATTGTAGTAAAGTTCAAATGAGGAAATAATCATCGCGTAACTTTGAGGAAGAGAGCGTAGAAGGACAGTGGTGAGGAGGGCTTTCCCGAAGGTTCGACCCGCCGCCGGAGGAAGGGAAACCACGTGACACTTCTGGCGCTATACACACCATACCGACAACATCGCTCTCTACCACCACGATGCTAAATACGGCGCTGCGCGGCTTACGTTTTTTCGACAGGTAGTATGCAAGCACGGAGCAGCTCTCGCCCAACCGTACTCGGCCGCTGTCAACTACTGAACTGAACAAACTCACCCCTTTCGTGCGGCAACAGTGGACTCTCCCGACTCGCCCTACGCTTTGTGGCCTACCGTGTATTATTTTATCATCAGTATTTCACTCTATCGGAATTTTAATACAGTAATCTGTTCAGAAAAGAAACTTTGCAGCTTTGCTTTTTCGCAACACAAATCGACGAAGCGCGAGGCGTGATAACGGCTTTATGCACTCTGAAACGTAGAACTAGTGATTTTTCGCGAAAAATATGAGTACACAGTAGACTTGAATACTATAAGCACCCAACAGCTGTGTCTGCAGCCATTGGTTGATGTCTGCTTGAGAAGTCTTTTCATATTTGACCGGGCCACTCATAATTCGGCATCGGCACGACTACTGCGTGATTTGTGTGCAGGCAGGTAACATGTTTAAAATAAGTAAATCAGCCAATCAAGATAGGTAAACGACCCTACAGTGTTTTTAAATATAACTTGTCTTGAAATCTTTCCGCGAAATTTCACTACCCCTACTTAAAAGCGTGTACCGAGTATAAGAGATTCTAATTAAAAATGCTGTCAAATATGCCGTATCTTCACACCGCACCGCTAGGATCGCGAACTTTTCGCGCAATTTATGTATTAGCTGTCGTGCATTATCTTTAACGGTATTTAATAAAATTATATGTTGGTTTTACTTGTTCATTGGACCTCGCTCATCCGACAGCGTTCCAGCATTTGTCGTTATAGTTTGAAGCACTGTTTTACAGAAAAATATATATTGTAAACAGAGGGCTACTTACAGCGGTTTTTGCTGACTTGACACTTTTCAACATCGAAGTTTATGTTTCAATAACCAAAATTTATGAATGAGCAATAAAATGTCAACTTTCGTTTCTGGCCAGAAAAAAAAAGTTTACATTACATTATTATAAAGGTTTATTTTTTTAATTAAAAAAGACACGACTACTTACAGTGAGACCCATGCAACTAGGCAGGTCCCTTAATGTTGAAGTCAAGCTACTGCATATGGGTGGAGCACTGCACCCGACTATACAACGTGAAGAACTCATAAAAAGTATTGCAGACACCATAAAAATTGTCAGAAAAGTGCGATTTATGCTGTATATGAAAGATGGATGTATATATTTTGCAACATTATAAAATATTTTACCAAATGTACTTTTAAATGTAAACAAATTAATCGATCTATAGAGTCCGCATTTTTAACCAAATTTAAGCTCATTTCCGTTTTGGATGCTGAGGAAAAAAAAAAAAGTGATAACGAAATCTTCGTCACAGAATATCGTCATAATATTTGTTATGCTTGCATGTAAGAAAATTGTAATAATAATACAGGAAAACATTTTTATAATTGATTTAATGTATGTCCATTTGTCACAAGCCTTTATGGCTGAAACTGACATAAATAAAGTTAATTATAAAATTGATATGATATATTATCACAATGATTTTCATAAATGCGATCATAGTAAATATTAAGATGATCCTTATTGAAGAAGACTTTCTTGTCAATTCTGCTTTCCGAAGCATATGAAACGAAAATGCGTTTAAATTAAAAAAAAAAAAAAAATGCGGACTCTACCGATTGATTCATTTTTAAGATTTGAAAGGTAATTTTAGTAAAATATTATATAATGTTGCAAAATATATAAATTCTTCTTGCATATATAACATAAATCGCACTTTTCAGATGATTTTTATGGTGTCTGTACTACTTTCTAATGAGTTCTTCACGTTGTATAGTCGGATGCAGTGCTACATAGGCAGTACTTCAACATTAATGATGGGTCCATAGTGGGAAGTTTCCTTCTTGATGCTGTGGATAATTGGTGGTGTCACGACATGGAAGCCGGTTTGTTTGGGTTGGCCATGGTGGAAGCGCGGGGGAAGGGGAGGGGGGTTAGTAACGGTCGCTGACTACTCCCCTCCTCTACCTTATAGCCATCCATCATGACGCCCGCGCCGCGTTGTACCACGATGACGTCCCACCTGGGGTTATACACCGTGAGGGCGCCAAGAGTCAGTGTGACAACCATACACGACCTCATGACGCATTGCCGCGGTGTTGGCTTGTCCCCCCCCCCCCACCCATTTTCAAGACCCTGCGGCCCTGCTATCTCAGCTGTGAGAACGTGAGGCGCACAGTTTGTTATAGGTTGTTCACAATAAAGTGAGCTCATTTAAGGCCCTCCCAACAGGCCTTAACCGATAATAAATGTATCTTATTGCAGCCTAAGGAATTAGATTTTGGTGGTGGTGAAATATATACACTGTGTTTATTGGTCACATTGCAATGCTTATATTAAAAAGCAGCAGGAAGATGGAAATTCGATGAAACGAATAATTTATAAGGGCCTTAAAAAGTGCTCACTTTACCGCGAACAGCTTATACACGAAATACTGGTCAACTTGTGGACGTTGCTCACAAGTATTATTTCCTCTCAATTAAAAAATATTATACAGCGTATTTTTTTTCTGCATATTATCCATTCACGGTTATTTCGCACTTTTCTGAAGTCCTGCTAAAGTTCTACTTCCACAGAAATTCCTCCGCCTCGTGCAAACCAAGCTTAGCTAAGTCTATAAAATCACACCAAATGACATCACACCGAACTTTTGCGCACTCAGTTGCATGAGAACAATTTCTTACTAGGCACTACCAGCACGTGTTTTTTCTCTGTTCTAATTTATATTTATTATAAATTATATATAATTTATAAATAAGATATGGTCAAAACTTCAAGTTAACGAAAAATAAGACTTTTTGTGTTAACACAGGGATAAAACGGCTGTGATACATGGCGTATTTAGGAAATAACTAAACACGTCATACATGAGGTGATATTTTAAAGGTTTGATGCAAAAAGTGCGAAGAAAACTATTATTACGCATCAGAATCGCAATTTTATAGTTTTATGGGACGTAGACCTACAGATAATAACTCCCTTACGGAAATGAGATAATCTACTCTGAAAGAAGACACCACGAGTTACGCCAAGAAATTTTTAAAATCACGCTATGTCATGCCTTCGGAATTTTCGTAGTATTTGTAAAATATGACTTACTAAACTTACCTTAAAATGCATTAAGACATGGTATTTCAGTCACCGGTGTAAATTTTTCTGTGAATATTTTCGTTTGTTTATTTTGTACGTTCCAAAACACTAAAATTGTGATGTTGACATCCCATGATGCAAAAGCTACGCGTAGGGATAGGAAAAATTCGCAAATACATTTCAGGACAAGATAGGGTTCGAACGCGTGTACACTGAGGTCACGTTTATTAGACATACACTTGGCGACTCCGCGCCAATAGCCGACTTGCAAGGGAACACGAAGAGAATCCCGCACTGTCAGAAGTGGGGTAACACTGGAGAAACAGCCAATGAAAAAACATCTGAGTTCTGACTATACAAAGGATTGTGGAGTCTAGAATACCTACACGTCATTGAACTCGCGAAATTTTCGTATCCCTAGCTATGCGTCCTAATTTAATATTTATGTGAGGAACGACTACTTAAAATTTATGTCTACATGTTGAAAGATATTTCGTACAAATATGTAGTAATTTATTGTTTGGTGAGCAGCGCCTTTAAGGTGGTATTCCACGTGTCTGAGACAGAAAAGCGCTGGAACGATAAGGGCTACACTGTTACTGCGCATCAAGTGTGTCATCGCCTATAGGCGCAAGACTATGGACTGGCGTGCAGTGTTCTTGTCTTGCTGCGTATACTTGGGGGACTTTAAGCTGTGGCCCTATAATTTTGTTTTTGGTGAAGTCTGTAGGAAGTTGTAAGGCACTTGAGAATTTGTACGTTTCCGACGCATATATTTTGAGATACAGCGCTTTGGAAAAGTCGTTTTAAGCTACGATGGAGTGTTATGAAATGGTGTTTTTAATGTGCGTGAGAGAACTCTACAGGCCTTGTCAGAACTGCGTGTTCTTTTATTAAATCAGCACATTGGGCGGCTCTTAACCACGAGGTCTTGAGAGCCGATGAGGGTGGAATGAGATAATAATGGAGAAGTGCCGAAATTCAAGGGCGGGGCGAAACGGAAGATCCCCGAGGAAACCCGCCAACTAGCGGCATTGTCCGGCACGATTTCCACTTGCAAAAATCTGGGAGTGACCCGGCCGGGGATTGAATCCGGTTCGTATTGGTGGGAGGCGGGAAGTCTAACCGCTCAGCCACCGCGGCACCTGGTAAGCCGACCGATTATGGTAGAAGTAAAGCGGCTTCCAACAGACCATTGGACCTGACTGTACCACATGCAGAGTTCATTAAAAAAGTAGTACACACGCTTCCAAAATTGTCAGAAAATTACAATCAATTTATGTTGCATATTAACGAATAAAGCATATATTTTTTAACAGTGTAGAATATATATATATATACACACATATATATATGTATATATATATATATATATATATATATATATATATATATATATATATATATATATATATATATATATATATATATATAGAATTAAGCTATTTAAATGTTTAAAAAATCAGAAAATGGAAGAAAATCTTTTAGTTAAAAGTTAGGTGCACCTCCACTGTGGATGCTTTAAAAAGAAAATTTTCGAAGAAAATCTTTATGAATTATAGTAATCGTAACATCTGCTACGGTTGTTAAATATTGGCGTTAATGGTTAGAAAAATATTTCTAACTATTTTTGTACATTTATTTCAGGCACAGGAGTTATAACTTTTGCGGCTAAAATGAACGTTCATAAAATAAATTATGAATTTATCATATACTATACTTATCATATACTATATTTATCATATACGATGAGAGCAATAACTGCGATGGTCTTGCTTGGCGAAGATGTTTTTTCCCGCAAAATATTCTTTCTGAGGCAAGCAAACAGGACACACGCTTACAGTTTAGTAAAAAATAAATTCTCATAAATTTTGGTAAACATTTATAGCTTCAATGTCACAAAATAATAAATTTTATTTCATATGCAGCACATATTGAAGTTTTCGAACATGTCTGTAGTACATGTAGGAACTATTAATGAGTTCTGCATCTCTGCACGTTGTACAGTAAGGCGCAGTTCCCCATTAGAACGCCACTATCATTCATCCTTACGAGCACCGTCTGACTGCAGATATTTTGCATGTCCAACACCTAGAGGCGAGGGAGCGGCAAGGGCGACCTAGGCACGCGCATCGAATGTCTGGTCGCCTTTACGTGCAAAGTACTGGAAAGACGTGCAAGTGTTTCTCTCGTCGACTCGCATCATATAGGACATTCAGTGGCGACCACGTCAGTTTATGGTGTCATAATAAAGACAAATGTGTGCCTTTGCTTTATTAAGTAGCCTATACCTGAAATTTCGTGCATAAAATTGATTGTAAAACACTGGTATAAGCCGTTCACGGTAAAGTGAGCACTTCTGAGGTTCTGGTTACTTTTTCTTTCAGCCATTTTTTATCCTTTAATCGCCTTTTTAAATAAATATTGCCATGTAAGTAATAAACACAATGTGTGTATTCCACCGCACTCGGAAGTTAACGTCTAAGGCTTAAATAAAATATATTTATTGACTAACATTCCAAATGAAAGGGCTTTCAAAAGTGCTCACTTTACTTTACAGTGAACAGCCTATATTAACTTTTATTTCATTCTAGAAAAATACAAATTAAAGACGGAAATATCGCCTAACACGGGAGATAATATTATGATATGAAAAGTTTCTTAAATGCTATTCGTAATCAACCGCCGCTCGAAAATATGGAACGGTTTTTTAAATGGGAACTATGCGACTGAATCTCCGCGTTATGTCTGGGGGCGTGAACAGATGGCGCCTGTCTCAATCAGACACAATGCCCGTTACCAGAGCGTGGCGCAACCAATAAGCGAATGGGTACATCCACATGAAGGTAACCGCAACGCCATTTTACTTCTGTGTACTTAACATGTTCTGTGGCTCGACTCTGGAATTGAGACGTTATTCCCGCCAGCCCCTAAGTGGAGAGGGGGGGGGGGGAGAGAGAGGATCGCAGGACTTGACGAAGATGCGCGAAATCGCGTCACGCTAAGTGCCGGAGGCCGGAACCCGGACATCCTTCCGGTGCACCGAGTATGAAGACCCACAGTGTTCAACTGTCCCACTTAAGACCACGCGCCGAAAGACAATTATTCCAGGCGATGCAGAACTGTCCTGCAGTAAACCATCTTTTGGTGATTGACATTTTTCTAGGATGGCATAATCTCGGAGAGACTCCGTTTCAGTGAAAGAAATTCTACAATCTCTGGCTCTTATAGCAGTTACGCGCCTATATCTGAGGGACTATACATGCTGGTCATGGGATTTCCTGTAATGACACCGAATGTTTGTACGGCATATTAAATCAGTCCTTACCATTTCAATTTTTGAACGCGTGAACCTAATTTCACCAAACTCGGTAAACGTATAGTACTATGTAAGGACACCTGAATTTTATAGTTTTCGACCACGCCGGGCACTTACTCCCTATATGGTGGCCATTAAAAAAATTTAGGACGATGTGTCATATCTCGGAAACCATTAAAACTATTTTAACCTAATTTTGTATGCTGACAGCGCAAGTTCTAGGCATTAAATTTAAAGGTGAATATTGCTGTTGGTCCTCCATTTTGGATGATAGCACTACATAAAAAAATTAAGCTTTTACATTATATCTGAGAAACTACTCAACGTATTATCGTCAAATTTTACACGTAAATAATACAATGATTGGCCAGGTAAATGTCATTAATTGAACTTTATTAGAAATTTATTTCCAAAATGGCGGCCACGCAGTTTTTTTTTTTTTAGGTTTATTTGTTATTACTACCATATTGTGTGACCAATCCCAACCAAACTTTGTATGTTTACAGTAACTGTTACATGCATCATGTAAGCCAAATAAGAACCGCTTTTCTCTGCCATTCTGTAAGATAGTGCCACATGAAAAATTAAGCTTTTATGTTATATCTCGGAAACTACTGAACCAATCTTCGCCAAATTTGGCATAAATTGTATGATAGGCCAGGTAAATATGAGTAATTAAACTTTGTTAGGTATTTATTTTGAAAATGGCGTTAATTGTGCCGACCTCAAAGTGTTAATGAAGATAAATGCAAGACGGCGTCCGAAGCTGGTTTCCTGAACAAACCGCGCACGGCAGCAAAGTATAGTCCATGCAGGGTTGCTTCCTACTTTCCTGAAGCCCTGCTAAAGTTATACTTTCAGGATATTCCTCTGCCTCATGCAAACAAAGCTTAACCAAGTATAGAAAATTGCACCAAAAGGACAACGCACAGCACTCACGCACCCTTAGTGTAAAAATATATTGCAAAGAACTATTTCTTACTAGGCATTAACAATACATCTTATTTCTAACTTGCTTTTATTCATATTAAATTTTAATGAAATACAATTTATAGATAAAATATCAATAAAAATTCAATTTAAACAAAAAATGCATTTTTATGTTAATATACACACCCTCCAGTGGCTGGAACAGTGGTTTCTACCAGGCTGTCATGACGTCACCTACCCGCAGTGTAAACACTAAGTGTCCGGCCCTTATCTTGTCTGGTCGCCGCCCGCGCCTATGGTGTATTCCCTCGGACAACTTAGGATGGAAGCAACGATAACTGCTGTTCACGATAAAGCGAGTATTTTTTTAATCAACCCTAGAAAAATGTCACTCTTCCTACCGTGTAAAGTTGGTAACAACGGAGGGAGGGGAAAGTAGTCCCATGTTGAATTAAAAGTGTTAGGTAAAACATTTGCAAAAACCGAGATGATTTCTCTCGCTTTCTGTTTTTTTTATCAATGCACCTAAGTGTCAGAATTAACAGATTTGCAAAATGTTTGCTTTTATAATAATTTCTCAGTTTAACTAGACCGCCGCAGGAACAAAGTGATCAGGCCCATGGCGGTGTTAATATTGTATATAGCGGAAGAATACATATTGTGCAATCAAGAAGATCTCATGCAGGACTTACAAAAGTGCTGAGTTTACCGTGAACAGCTTATAGTAGTATTTAGAGACATGCACATTTGACTTTTTCTGTTCAACTGGAACGTAGTTTGTCAGCCGCGCCCTGGACGAATTTGAGCCAATAGATAACTTGTGCGAACAAGAGGCCTGATTTCCGTGCTGTCTGGTCTGGAGGAAAACTGTATTATCAGTCTGAGGCTCGAGTACACAAGTGATTGTATTGTCCTAAATTGTTGCCATTGCATCCGCAAAATTCCCTGATCTTCAAAGGCTGTTCATAATAAAGTGAGCACTGAGTGGCATGCGCCCAGTAAAGTTGGTAATGATGGAGGGTAAGTAGTTCCCATACCTTAACGTCGAATAGAAAATGTTAGATAATCATTTGTAGTAACTTAATTTATTTCTTTCGCTTTATGTTTTTTTTTAATGCATCGAAGTGTAAAAATTAGCATATTTGTAAAATCATTACTTTTCTAGTTATTTCCGATTCACTTGACCGACGCACGGATAAAGTGACGAAACCCATGACAATGCTAATTTTGCATAAGGCAGAAGAAATCGCAACTTCCGTACAAGTAGATCTTATGCAGGGTTTTCAAAAGTGCTTACTTTATCGTGAATAGCCTATAGTCATATTTACCTAACCCATTCAGTTTCCGTGTCCTCGTCCGAAAGCATGTTGCACAAGGAAGAAATTCACGGCCGGTGCTGAGTATATCAAGTAATGTGTGAATGGTGTTCTAAGCACGTTCCTTGAGTGTAATCTGATTTGCGGAATTTTTTTCACATCTCGTGCATGAATGGTTCATGCTGGTATAGGCTGCTCGCAATAAGCACTTTTCGAAAGCCCTGCTTAAGATCCACTTGTATGCAAGTTACGTATTCTTCCACCTCATGTAAAATTAACACTGGCAAGGGCCTCATCCCTTATCACATGCGTCGGTAAAGTGAAACTGCGAAATTATAATAAATATATATTTATTTTACATACAAGCTCATTTTTACACTTCGATACAAAAAAAAAACAGAAAGCGAAATAAATAATTTAAGCTGTTATAAATTGTCACCTAACTCTTTCTACTCCGCGTTAATATATGGAACTACTTTACAACCATCGTTACCAACTTTACTGTGCGCATGTCCCTCAGTGCATCCGTTAGAATATATGCAGGCAGGAGCAGTGACTTCATTCTAAGGTTGATATCAAAAATAGCTCACTTTATCGTGAACAGCCTTTAACACAGAGCATGCAGCACATTTTTTACTCGTTTCGAGAAGCTATCTCGGCGCGAGTACAGCTCACGCCAAAATATCTCACAATTGCAACACATGAACAAATATGATCATTTTATTATTTCGGAATAAAGAACACATTGCAAGGAAAAAAAACTTACCCAAAAATATCTCTAGAGCATAGAAATAGAACTCCATATACTCATAATATATGAGCGTTTCTAGTGGGCGTAAGAAAATCATCTGGGCAACAGCTTCAAATTTTTATGTCTTGTTGGTGAACTAGGCATTCAGCTTCCAAATTTAAACAAAATTTCGCCCGGATTTTTTAATTCATCAACCTCTAACTCCGAAAGCATAGGCGGCTACAGAGTCAGGAAATATCTGATTATTAACAAGAAAGTCTGCCAACTTCAAAGTCACGATCCACAAAAGCTTTTAAATAAAATAATAATAACAATAATAATCAAGACAACGTATGGTTTCGAAATTGCTCCACTCTGATTTTTCAATTCATTTTTCCTAGAAAATAAAACTTTAAAATAAATAAGTAGTGGATTAACTATTTACGCCACTTGATATGCAATAAATAACTTAAAAGCAATTGTGTAGTTATAAAATAATTAAAAAGTAAATCAATTCTATTAATAACAAATTAACAATTAAAAATTAACTCTCTTAAGTGGTTATGAAACGTTAAGCAAAATTTAACTGTAGTAATGAAAATATCGTACCCCTCATATGTAGAAGTAAATTGTAAATAGAAAAGATAAATTTCCTTCATAGACCTGAGAGGCCTAAAGCTTTTGTAATCTTCTTCCAAACACGCTACTGCTGTTTGAAATAACTACAAAAGTAATTTAGTCTCTGTTGTGTAAAATACTCTTCTGTAGCTTAGTGAGTTTCTGCCATCCGTAGTTGTCACGAAGTGTAGCTTCTCACCTGCCGCCTGCCCCCCCCCCCCCTCCCCTCCGAGCCGTAAAGATCGCCACTTGATCGAGATTCACCTGTTCGAGTTCCAGCATCCGGTTACTAAAACGGGGTATTCAACCCGTAGAAAAAAAAAGCTCTTTTTCTCTCAAAGTCACGCTTTGGAGTAATAGGAACGGAGAACCGAGGGCTGAGGTCCACGTTTTAAATACGAAATCAGTTAAAGTTATACTACTCCAAGCAACTCAATAAAATAAATCACACTTCTTTTGCCTCGACAATGAAAACGTTTCTCCTTGAATTCGAATTATCCACCGGACGTGGGTGTCGATGAAGCGTGTCGCGGCATGCTATAATAACATGCGCAAGTTGCAAAGCCACCGTGCTCCACAACTATATCGAGTAGTCTGAAGACGTCGGTATCTTTATTTGCAACAGCTCGACAGGACCTTAGCAACCTCGTAAAAGTCATCTCGTTAAAGCGTGATTATCCAAGTGAATGGTCAAGGAGCTAAATTTCGACTGAGCGAATGAGTGAGGAGATTTGGCCGGTTCATAACACCGAGGCCCCAAGAGCCGATGAGGTTGAAGCGAGGTACGGGGCACTGCCGGGTCGCAAAGGAGCGGGGAACGGGAGATCCCTGAGAAAACCCTTCGACCAGCGGCATCATCCGCCATGATTCCCACCTGCGAAAATCAGGGAGCGACCCCGCCGGGAATCGAACCCGTTTCTCTTCTAGAAGGAAGACGAGTAGTCTTACCACCATACCACCGCGACCTCCCAATTTCAACTGAAAATCCACGAAAATGCTATACTCACTTCGCTAATCAAACAGTGCAACTCTGATTGATGCATAGTTAAGTAAAACATTGCTGTCAGTATTCGCTAAAAAAAAAAATTCAGGCCTATAGTTTTCTTTCCAAGTATCGCCAATCTTTCATAAAATACAATTTTAAACAAAATATTTTGCACGCTTTCCATAAACATAACTTCTAGAAGGGTAGTCGAGAAAGAAGCCAGAAGTTTTGTTTAGAACGGCGCAAGAAATATTCATATAACTGACTGTTTTTTGCGTTGTGTAATTTCGAACTTAAGATTTTCGTAAAATCTCTTGCAGGAACTCCGTTTGGGTCGAAACTGATTGACGAATGCTATCATCATTCTTATTGTGTTATGCGGTCTGTTATAACCTTAGACAACAACTCCGTAGCACAGTTCGCTTTGTAAGAGGAAAAGGCTAACATTCTTATCACTCCACCGCTGATAACACGAATTACTCCTAGTCTTCCGGGACGTGTTTGTGTGTTTACACATTTGTTTATATATGCGCACACATATACATATAAGTCGAGAAACCGGCTGTGCAACTCAGCTTCGAACCGCTTAGCATTACTGGTGAAGTTGGAAGATGTTGGTAGATGTTTCTTTTCATGTACACTGCATTTGGCTTGTTTACACAGATAATTACATTACAATTAACAGAGTAATGAACATATGTATGTTATATTAAATTTAGTATAGAAATGTCTCATTCGATGTATTTTTGTTATGCAGGACAACACACAATGCATAATATTTATCGCGCCAAGTATGAGTCACATACTCTCAACAGATGGCCACAAATTTTTGCATAGAATAAAAAATAGGCCTATATATTTAATAAAGTTTAGCGCCTAAATAACTGCATGCTGTCAGCTGTGAAAGCTAACGGACTCCGCGATGGATTGACTTGATCCTGGTGGGCGAGGTCACCGCGCTCATGACGTCACTCCGTCTGCCCGCTTGCAGGCCAGCTCTGCCTAGCGAGTTTGTCACCAGGAATAGTACGCCGGGTAGCAACACCTGTGACTGCTGTCTAGCGGAATTGCGGCATAGCCCGCTCCCGGTAGTTAGATATTTTCCTTCAAGTTTAGGCTCTGCCCTGTGGGGCTCTTACGTCCGATCTCTACCTTGAGCCTCCCACTCTCCTTTTATAGGCTGTTCACGGTAAAGTAAGCACTTTTTAAGGCCCTCTCAAAAGACATTATAACCCCTAATAAATATATTTCATTGCATACATAGACGTAAACTTTTGAAAGTGATGAAATGTATAAACTGTGTTTATTAGTCTTTTTGCAATGTTTACATTGTACACATTAATCGAAAGGAAAAATTAAGCAGAGCCTTAAAAAGTGCTCACTTTACCGTGAATAGCCTATAGTCGTGTAGTAGATTGCTGTATGCCTAGCGGAGTTTTCGCCAGGAGTAGCACACCTGACGGCCACATCTATTCTAGTTGCCTAGCGAGGTTTTCGTCCGAAGAAACACGCTGGAGAACCACACCACAATACGTTTCCAACACAGCAAAAACAAATGTTCGTTTTGCAGAGTTATTTTGGAAACTAGTTTCCAAATATTTTCTTGCGTCATTACAAGTAAAACATTGTAACTTTACAAAACATTATTCTATGAAACACAAGATAGTTTGTGTAACTCCGTGTTTTAAATAAATTTGAAGTTCACAGTACTTGCTTGTTTGAATCCAACTTTTATTATACATATTCCAAGGTTTCGTGTTCTAAAATTCGTATAATTTAATTGCAGTGTTGCAGAAATTATCTTGGCAAGTAGTTTGCAAAGAATTGTTGTTTGTAAAAATACAATAAAAATCCACAGTTTAGCTGGGTTGTCACCTAAAGCGGCGCTCGGGCGGTCACACTTGTGACTGATACCTAATAACAGAGCTGTCGTCAGGAGTAGCCTGCCGGTGGCTATACTTGTTCCCGCTGCCAAGTAGGGTTGCGGCCACACCTATGTCTGCTACCTAACAGAGCTGTCACCAAGTGTAGCATGACAACACCTGTTTCTTCTGCCTAGTGGAGATGTCGCCCGGAGTAGCATGCCGGACGGCCACACCTGTGCCCTCGTATCCAGGCTGGAATCAGGAGCCGTCAGGCTCCAGCGGGCGCCAGGCATTCCGGCCTCATCTGGCCGCCAGTTTTTATTCCCAGAACTCTTCGCGTCTGGCTGGCCGTGCGCAAGTGGCTCCCCCAAGAGGAAAATAATGGAAAAACGGGGGAGGGGGGAATATTTGTCCTTTGGGGTCCATACCATACGCCCATAATTACGCCACTTAAACTGCTGCTGTAATTTCTACAGGCCAAGAAACACTTACCGAAGTGATGTCGAGAGACATTCAGTTTGGAACCTGGAAAGTAGCAATCTGTATATGACATCACGGGTGATGTAGGCCTATAATCTTTGTTACAATTGAGAATTTGACATAGGTTAATGAAATTCGGTTTCTTGAAGCCAATTTTGAAGACATAAACTTTAAACGAAAACATAAGTGTGAGAAATAATACTCTCAGGATCTGTATCGACGCAAATATGACAGTTTGTTTTTCAGTAATTTTTTGTTTAATAACTAAGTTTTCTGATCTCGCCAGACAACAGACTATACATAGTTACGAAAGGCTTCGATATCAAATAATCGCCTATTTTTCTGTTCAAAAAGTCCTAGGTGGTATACGTCTATCTTTGACAAGAACGCCAAAAAACGGAATGCTGTCTATCATACCTGAAGCCACGGAGTTTTTAAAATTGGGAGTCGTCAAAATATTTACTGTAAATTAAACACAGTGGTTCAGTGAGAACATGTTACTATGCATAGTTCTTATGTTTTATTAGCGCACATGGGCTTCTTTGCATCAAAATCATACAGAATGAGAAATTCCACCTCTGACTTTCGTTTGTTGGTGACATATGTTTCAAGGTGTTGGAAATGTGTGATAAAACTCGTACATTTTTCACATATTAACGAATTTAACATAAAGATTCTAAAACAACGCAGTTCAAAAATCATTTGATTGTTTATAAATCTATACATTAAGGCTCTTCAAACAGAATTGTTCGTTTCATTCCGTAGACATTTGCGTAATATTGTATGTATGCTACTAATGTAAATTTACACACATTCAGTTATTCTGTAATTATTACGTGGAGTACATGGTATTTTAAACAAGTATAAGTGTGTACAGTAAAGACTGGCGTGTTTTACGTACACTTCAGTGCATATGCTCCGAGATCTTGTCTCGAGAAGGGAGTAATGAGGGAACTTATAACTTTCTGTGACAGTGACCATAAACTCATGTACATCTCATCTCTCACTGATCTTACCAAACCAGCCATTTTTATCTCCTCTCTCGTTATGTGCGTTGTATGCTTGTATATGTGGTTATGTACATAACATTTATTTACTGTAGATCACGGTTCATATACTTAAATACACGTTTTCTCATAAAAACTATGGTGTTGTTGGTTACGTTAACACCTATAAACAAGACATAATTTGAAAATAATGTAACACGTAGTTTACAATAATTTATCAATAATTATTGCATTTGGAATAATAGTCAATAAATATATTTTATTTTAGCCCTAGACGTTAACTTCAGAGTGCAGTGGAATGCACATACTGTTTATTACATACATGTCAATATTTATATAAAAAGGTGGTTAAGGGGGTAATAAATGGCTGAAAGGAAAAAGTAACTGGGGCCTCAAAAGTGCTCACTTTACCGTGAATATCCTAAATTTTTCTTCTTTAGTTTTTGCCTTAAAAAATTGTGAAAATTAAAAATAATGTAACTGTTTTTAAATTTATACATAATAAAGTAAACTTGATTTATTTTTTGTGTAAATTTGCGATTTTTTTATGGCTCTCTTTCTCTTCTTTTGTATGAAAAAAAAATTTTTTTCCTATTACTTCGATCAAGATTTTCCATACATTCTCCAAAACGCTTTCATCAATCTGAGGTGAACAACTCTGACGCACAAATGGAGTTAGAATTTTGGCCTGCGCAGAATTTTGGCCTTGTTCCAAGTTCTTGTTGCGAACACGTTTTGGTCCCCCCCCCCCCCAACACCCTTCCACATCAGCAAAGCTCGCATATTTGTCGCGTTTATTTCAAGATTCTACGATAGAGATGATGTTTAGTGGAGAACACACACCAAACAAGGTTCGCCGCCTCTATTTATTAATGCCGCCTGATTTCTGCGGTCGCGCTGCACCTCAGGTGATTAATACAACGCACTTAAATGTTTAATCAGTACTATCTTCCAAATAACGTGACCTTGAGTAAACTCTTACTCCAGCTATCGCCCCTAAACTCGGCGTCGATGGAACGTTTGCCGGTAATTTTCGAAAGCGAGAGCCACCATTATTAAAAGTGTGTCTAATTTCCTCCAGATACAGAACTGCCTTTATAGCCAAACAACCGGTATTTTTATCGTCATCGCTTATACAAATATTGGACCAGAATATGGTGTGTTGAGCGTGAATATGGTGTGTTGAGCGTGCCTACTATCTGCGTCCCTCATAGAACTACTGTGCGAGAAATTCCACCCCGGAATTTCTATTAAAATCACTTTATCAGGCGCAAATCCAGAACTTACGGCGAGGGGAAGAATAATTTATATCAGTTTTTTTAAATCACAATGTTAATTTAAACGTACATAATTTCTGGCCTCAAGACGTTTAAATTCCTTGATACTCTAATTATCTAATTAATTATATAATGGTTACCTGTTTTCGAGCAGATATCGGGATCTTATTATTAAAGACTTATAACATTCGCGTTATTGTTTGAAGACATAATATACTTCCGTACTCTGATAAAGAGGTTTTGTTGACTCAAACAAGATTTGTTTGGTGCAACCAAATTATTTGTTTGTATAAGAGCAATTAAATATTTTCTTCCCGAAACCAAATTATTTTGTTGTTCTCATTTGGTTGCGTCCAGACAAAGATTTGGTTGGCCCCACGTACATCAAACAGTTTGGGCTGATATAAAAAGTGTTTACAAGTTCGACAGATTTTCGGACCTGGACGTCCTGCTTGCGAGCACTGAGCCCCAGTAACCTCTACTGATGTTTGTTTGTCGTTGTTGTTGAAGTTGAATTGAAGTGACGTTGTTGAGCTCAAGTTAGACCGACTTGCTGACAAATTCCCAGTACAACACGCGAACTGAAGATCTGCTGCGGAAGGGCTGGGGCGCGAACACATGACCACTCGCCGACAAGTCGGCCAACCTAACCTTGAGCTATGGGGTCAGGGCTTGTGACTATTAAAGAAGTTGGAATGCTTCTATACAGATATACAGCTTTACTTTCCAGTTTCTTATTGAATTATAATGTGTGTATACAATTATTAAGCATAAACAGATGCACTAACAAACACGGTTTCTATCCTAATTGTCACAAAAAATACAAACAAACTCTCGAGCTGTGTTTTCGGACGAAGGCAATCAAATGAGTGACCAAACAAATATATACAGTTGATTCAACAACATATTTAGTTGACAGTCTAGTCTTTTTGGACCAACACAGAGATTTTGTTTATTCAAACACATATTTTGTTAGATGAACAAAGTTAATTTTTTCTCAACAATATATTTTGTTAGGACAACTAAATATATTTTTGCCCCTATACAAATCAATATTTTGTTCGATTTTCTGCCTGTGTAACGCTCTGGACGGCAGTGGGCTAATAGGAAACAACTAATAAATGACATTACCCAATCACTTAAAACCAAGTCAAGATGGAAGGAAACTGAATCACCATACCGTTGTATAAGCTAATAAAATAATGACACCGCGTAGACTTTTAACATATCTAAGCGTGTTGAGATGAAATCTATCGTTCTGCTAAATAATAAAAAGGAATTTTTTTACAGGCCTCTACTTACATAGAAAGGAGATTGGCACGAAAGCATAACAATTAGGGATTAAGGCCCCCGTCTAACTGGCGCTCAAGCTGCGTTAAAAAGTGTTATAAATTCACCTTTTCCTTCGAAACTGTTAAACATACTCACAATGTGTTCATCTAAGAAAAGAACGAACACTTCAGACGAGAGCTGTTTAGTGCTTTTAAGACGGCACGCACATTAGAAACGTCATTTTTGAATGGCTAAAAACGGCCATTTGAAAGTGCTCTATCCCAAAATAGATGTGTCAGATACACACAAGAATACTCAGGGGCCCTGCATCGAACTTTCCTACAGATTTTCCACCAATAAAATAATAAGGTCACCGTTGAAAGTCCCACAGGTAAACCCAGTGCGACGAGAATACTGTACTCCAGTTCAGAGCCTTGCGGTTGGTGGCGATGGCGCACTTGTTGCGCGATGCAGTGTCACCCTTATCGCTCCCGGTGGAAGGCAGCCTTAACCCATTCCCAGTGTCAAAGACATGCAGCACGCGAAGGATACTCATGGCCGGTACACGCAGCAAGGAATCTGTACCCGGTGTTTCTAGTGTCTTCCTGGTGAGGAATCTCACTTGCTCAAGTTTCTTCGCATCATCTCGTTTGTGAATGGTTAATAGTGGTATAGGCTGTTCACGATGAAATGAGCACTTTTTGAAAGCCCTGCTCAAGATCCACTTCTATGCACATTGTGTATTCTTACGCCTTATGCAAAATTATACATTACCATGGGCCTCGTCACTTTATTCATGCGTCGGTAAAGTGCAACTGTGAAATTATTACAAAAAAAAATGTTTTACAAATCTGCTCATTTTTACACTTCGATGTATTAAAAAACAACAGAACGCTAAAGAAATAATTCAAGTTATCACAAATGGTTACCTGACACTTTTCATTCGACGTTAAGATATGGAACTACTTCCCATTCAACGTTACCGACTTTACTGGGTGCATGTCACTCAATGTTGATTTCAAAAGTGGTCACTATATTGTGAACAGCCTTTAACCTCGAGCACATTGCACGTTGTTAACTGGTCGTGAGAAGTACGCTGTACATAAGTACACTACACATAAAAAATTGAAAGATTGAAACACTGTAGCTCGTAAATTAATTCGGAACTGTTCCCCGCAGACGAAGAACTACTGTGCGAAGGTCAGTCCACTAGGAAAACCACCTGTTACTGCAATTTCTCGAGAGTATTTGGCAAGCGCCTGACTACCAGACCTCGCTCACCTACAATCTCGTTTTTGTTTCGTCCGGGCTAGAGGTTATCTCGCGCACGAAATGCCAACCGTTCCGCTCCAGAGGTCCTGCGGAGGCAAACGAGCCCTCTTTTGATAGTTCCAGATCCCCCTTTATATATATATATATATATATATATATATATATATATATATATATATATATATTATATATATATACATATATTATATATATAATTTCATCCTTCCCGCTCCTCCCGAGTCCCCAAAATCCAGTTCTTGCTCGTGTCCTCAAGTTCCCACGCCTTTTTTTTTCTCGCGAGGTACGTAGACAGCGCGCTGCTCGATGTGTGTGTGTGTTTGTTTCGCGGGTGAATCATGGCGGGAAAGTTGGCAGTCATGGCCGCCTCGCAGCTGTGCGCTGATGCACAAGGCAACACTTGTCACTTTTTCCTTTCTTTCTCTCGTCGGTTTATCGTGGACCGAAGCTACGGATTTTATACCGACTACGTCACGCCAGGGAGTTTCCGTATTGTCACGCCACACTTAGTAAAACTGTGGTTGTGGGGACCAAAAATGTCTGTACCCGTATTCACCTCTCTTGTTACAGTCTATACGCGGTTCTTCACACTTTTATAATCAAACCTTCGAAAAATCACCCCATTCATGTAGCATTTGGTTGTTTCCAAAATAGGCCTGCATGTGTTACAAGCATCTTATACCTGTGTTAAAATAAAAGTGCCTTATTTTTTTATTTCAACATTTATTCGTATTTTATCTGCAAAATTATATAATTCTATTTATAATTAATATAGATGAAAACAGTGAAGCAATAGGTGTGTTGGTAATACCTAGCAAGAAATAGTTCTCATGTAAAATATGATGTAACTGAGTGCGCACTATTGCGGTGTGTTGTACTTTGGTGTAATTTTCTGGACTTACTTAACCTATGTTTTCGTGAAGCGGAGGAATATCCTGGAAGTAGGACTTTGGCAAGGCTTCAGAAATGTTGGAAGTAACAGTGAATTCACTATAATATTTAGGGGCAGCAATCAGATTAGATTTGGTACCATCTAAATATTGTTACAGGATTAGCAACAGAACTGTGTGTTGTTGTCTTGTCTATGATTTTATACGCAACTATGAATACACATAGTTCCAACAGCAGAGCATTCTGTTTTAAATATTCAAAACAATAATCCCTTCAACACAACTTTAGCGATATTTGTATTGTTTAGAGATGGGCCGATGTCTTTGCCGGTAGCGATTAATCGGCCAATACCACGACCATCGGCGTCATTCGAACATTACTTGTCGATTATTACTCACCGATTAGTAACACTAAATTATTTAACACAATTTTAAATAAACCCGCATGCTACATCTCGCAAAGCTTTAATTTATCACATCCATCGATTAGATTTTCTGTCCGAAACCCCAAAAAAATATATTCGGAACAATTGTTTTTTTTAATGATTTGTTCCCGTTGTTTACGTTTTTCCTTATTTCCTGTTGGTACATTCGCCAAAGATTGTGTGCATCGCTCGTTTTTGAACACTGCGTGAATGCAAAACAACGCGGATAAACGACAACTGGTGAACTCGATAGTATTGATTACATCCCGCGAGAGTTTGTTGTTCTATTTTCTTACGTTTTCTTGTTCCCGCAACAAACAGATATGAGATATGATAAGATGATATCATGTTGATGGTAGAAAAGTTTTACCCCTGTTACCATAAAACCAGACTTCAGAAATGTACTGTAGTAATTTATCTGCTCATATTTTCAGAGTAAATATATATCCGTCGAGCTTGCCCATTCAAAGCAGGGCACTTGAGTGGTTCTGTATGTACCTGACGTGTATATTCTGAGTTACAGCATTTTGAAAGCAGTCGTTGTTTTTTCGCCATTTTGGAATGCTCTGAAATAGTGTTCCTAATGTAAATGACACCTTCAAAGCACTCAACATTCTTCACCTGAAGTGTGTGTTCTTTTAGTAGATCAGCACATGGGATGTACGTTTAATGGCATCGTGAAAAAAAAAAACGAGTATTCCAGACACTTTGCGATGCAGTTGAAGCACGCCAGGTATGCGGGGGTCTTTATAACATTGTTTTATATTAATAAATCAATGACGTTACACATATGTCCAAACATGAGCGCTTTGTGCGCCATCTTGTATTTTCTTTCGTAATATCTATCTGCCAAGAACTAAGCTGCTCCTGGGAGAGTGCTGATCCCTTTCGTCCCCGGCAGTCAAACACTTTAACCCGTTGAGTCCCTGTGTCCACGATCGGGTACATGTTGCAAATGAAGGATATTTATGGTTTGAACTGTACACACCAAGGAATCAGTGACAGGTATTTTGTTCGTCTTTCTTCTGAGTAATCTGATTTGTTGAAGTTTCTACGTCTCTCATTTGTAGGGACCTGCAGAATTCGCGTCATTTTATGCCTTCAGGCTAGACTCAAAGACATTTTATGCTTATTTGACTTCTGCAATTGGCCGACACTTTTTTGACACGTTCCAAGGACGCTTTCAACCAATAGTAGAGACTCAACAGTTGAATAATCAATCTGCAGTGTACTAGTAATACATGTAAATGATGTCAGTAGGCAATGAAATCACGAATGGCGCTCAAGTAGATATACAGCATTGAAGTCTAGCATGTTACCAAATAATAGCGCGAGTTTTGCATGTCTCTACTCATTTGTAAGCGGTCAATAATGACGTCAGAGAGCACGCAGTAAGTTGTTTACTGATAGCGAGAAGCCCACTAGACGCAGGTACAGCACCCACCAAGAAATCTCACGATTGCGACACTTGACCTCGTAAATTAATTCGGGACTAAAAGGATAAACAAGAGTAACCCGTTCGGACGGAAGCCAGATACACGCGACCTTGAAGAACGAACGCTATTCGAACCCCTCGACAATCACGCAGCTCGCCGCAGCAGGCGGAAAGCATCCAGTAGGTGATCTACCACAGGCAGCGTGAGGTAGCGCAGGAATGAATGGAAAACGGCGGCGGGAAAAGTTTCCTCTCGTTCGTCTCAGGGCGCGATTTACGGCGCGGCGCGGCGCGGGTTGTAAAGTAATCGACGGCTGGACTTGGTCGACGCGAACCGAGATTCGCACGGAGGGTCGCGAAATGTCCCCTCGCATACTAAGAAGCCTGTTCGCCACGACAGTGACGTAGCTACACTATAAGCTGTTCACCGAAAAATGAAGCGCTTTTGAAAGCCCTGCTTAAGATCTACTTGTATGCGCGTTGTGTATCGCCTTACGTAAGATTAACACTGCCACGGGCCTGATCACTTTATACATGCGTCGGTTAGGAGAAACCGTGAAATTATTAGAAAAGTAAATATTTTACCAATCTGGTAATTTTTAGGATTTATGCATTAAAAACAGTAAAAAGAAAAAAAAAGAAATAATCTAAGTTAACACAAATGATTACCTTCACTTTTTATTCGACGTTACGATATGGTACTACTTTCCATCCCATCATTGCCAACTTTACTCGGCGCATGTCACTCAGCGAGCCCGTTAAAATATATGCAGCCCTGCGCAGTGACTTTTTTCCTAAGGTTGATTTCAAAAGTGCTCACTTCATCGCGAACAGCCTTTACAAGAAATTACTTGTAAATATTTCACGTATAGCACATTTACGGTTACTTGCAACTTTTCGGAAGCCCTGGTCAAATTCTACTGTCAGGCTGCACCTTCGCCTCATGCAAACGAAGCTTCAGTGTGGGACCAACCCCCGCATTTTCCGTGAAATCGTTGTTTGCGCGAATAAGCGTGTCTCCGTGAATAAATGTTCTGAAAATACGACTTTTTGTCAGAAAAGATGAAAAAACTATTATCTATGAACTCGGTTTTTTTTTCTTTTGTTGTATTAAGTGTATTCTTGGAGAAAAAATTCGTAAAAATGGTCAAATATCGAATTTTTAAAGCTTACCTATGAAGTTTCCTTAAGCGGCAGGAGAAAAGCACAAAGATACGGGCGTAGTTTAATCTGTGTTCTTTCATTGCGTGTAATAAAACCCCACTGTTACAAATGTAATTAACACAGTACAGCGTCAGGAGGGAAACACTGCACGCCTTGCGCGTAGGAGCGATGAGGCACTAGGCGTGTGTATTAGTGTCGCCCCTATCGCTCCCTTGCTTCTTGGCCTTGGACGCACGGGTCCACCCTACGCATTCGTGCCTCGCACTCAGTTTAATAATATATTGTATGATAACTATTTCTTACTAGGCATTACCAACACACCTATTTCTCTGTTTCCATTCGTATTGATTGTAAATGAATTATAATTTATGGATAACATATAAGTCAAAGTTATATTTATTTTAAAAAAATATATAACTCTCTTTTATGTTAATAGAAGTATTAAACGCTTGTGATACGTGGAATTTAGGAAAAACCAAACACGTCATACATATGTGATTTTTAAAAGGTTTGATACAAAAAGTTTGCAGTTACCGAGAACAGACTATAGTGACAAAGCGATAATGGTAAATTATTTTCCCATACATCCATGAGAACACTCCTACATTTGCTCAGAACAGAGTCAAATGAGTGAGGAAGATCACAGCTTTGTATAGAAGCAAAGCTAAAAATTCTTATAATTGCAGCCAGATATGTGTTATAATTTACATTACGTGTATGTGTTAAAAACTTCCGTTACAGTTAAGGATGTTTACCAGAACTACTTTTTTTTATAGAGTAAATAGTGGCTTTGGGGGAAGGTATGCTGCCGAGGAATGTGGGGTAGGGGGAAAAAACCCCCCAGTTGGGTGGGTCTGCGGGAGTCCTCCACGGGAAAACATTTTTGAAATTTAACTTCCAAATTATTAATTGCTATCCATTTTTTGATGGAATGAGTATCGCCCATTGAGGGAAATATTTCCATAAGAGATCATGTTAATTATTTACTGATCTTAGTCACCGGCCAGTACCGCTGAATATGCTCACTGACTCTGGCCACTGGGGGTGATCGATGCACCTTATCACCCTCCATGGTTACGCTACTGTACCATGGGCGCAAGCCTCTACGAGACCTGATATCCGAGCAAGAAGGGGATGGAGGTTTTTCTACAGAATAACCTGTCACACGATACTGTGATTTTACTCAGGAAAGGACTTCGCTCATGTCTCCAGCAGTATCCGCTTATGCACTGGGCCCTATATGTTTGGTTGTTCTAATTTACAAATTGTGTTAAATAAAGATCATAGGTAAACATTTTCGCGGATTTTATTTACTGTTCACCCTGTTTAATGTTTTTATCGCTGTTTCTCAAAACGAAATAAAATAAAATTACAACTATCCCCAATGCAACGCTCCACCGCCTTCTTTATGATTGGTTAAAAATGCCAACCTTGTAGGAAGTCGTCTCTCGAAAACTGCACCCAACCAATTACGAAAACGGCCAGCAGTCGGCTATGTTTACCACAGAACCATCCATATACACCAGCGACCATGTAAGCTTGCATGGAGACTCCCAAGGAGACTTCCATCGTTTGAGGGTGAGGAGCGCGGCAGCAATAAGGGCGGTACTGCCACTCGCACCAAGTGCGAGGGGTGCCGTAAGAACTTAGAAACACATACACTAGAAACAACATACCATAGAACCACAAAAGACAGAACATTCTAACGAAAACAAATTCTGTGTTACGTGATTCTAATGTACGACGGTTCTTATATGTGAGTTTCCAGTGTACGATAGTTCTTTAAGCGTGTTGTAGCGGCAACCAGGCGTCGCACACATACCACCTAAGGTACTACGCACTATAGTTTGTGGCCGATCGAGATGTTTGGATAACATGCTCTACATCGCCAGAGTACTTGAGCGCCATCCAAGGCGTCACCCCCCCCCCCCAATCTACAAAGTTACTCCAGACGGCAACGCGACGCAAGAACAGTCAGAATGAAGCAGAAGTCAACTTACAAAACCAGGCCTAGAGGACCACTAGGTCCATGCTGCAGTGAGTTAAATGGCGAGCATAACCCACATTGCAGTAGGGCGTAACTTTTAGTTCGCGAGTCTCCGTTTTTAATTCCTTAACGTAAGAAAGCTGACAAGGCTAGGGTTAAAGTCTATCTACCGTTTAATATTGGACTAATGTTTGTGCTGTCAAGAGTATAATAATTACATGACGATATTTGATATTTGTTCCTTGTCGAGTTGTACTATAGTAATTGAAGCTTAATTGTTGTTATAGTAAATGTGTTATTTGAACCAGCATTCTCCCTTATTAGTCTGACCATCGACAGCTACGTTCCCAGAGGCAACCTTCCTTCTACGATGTCTATATTGTGCGAGAGTAGACCAAGAGAGTTCTAAGAGAGGAGAAGGAAGGATAAGTGTCGTATGTGTGCGACGGCTGGATGCCTCTACATTGTGTTTCCATCGCACGATCGTTTTAACATCTCTGCTTCTCTTGTATGATCGTTCTAGATTGTGCATTTCGGTTGTACGACGTTTCTAACATCTGTGGTTCTGCAATACGTGGTTCTAGAATGTTTGTGTTTCTTTTGTACGATCGTTCTAACATGTGTTTCTCTTGTATGACTGTTCTAACACTTGTGCTTTCCTGGTGTGACTGCTCCATTTTCTGTACTGTTAAAAATTTCCATATATTTACTGAATGTTTTAGGGAAATGTACAGTGTATATACGGAAAGGCAATCAGTAATGACGAAAAACGGAGATAAGTCCGAAAATACAAAGTACGGAAAGTCTCCGTATTCCCTTTGGCTTCGAGTTACGGGAACGAACAATGCCGATTCCACACGAAGCTTTCTTCGCCACTGTAACAAGAAAATTATCGTTTCTGCGGCAGTTAAGGTTATCCACGTAGTTATGACCTATTCTTTCAAACATTAGAAAATAGCATGAAGCGTCTGAAACATTGGCAACACTAAAAATACACTAAATTTAATAGAAACTGAATGTTTTCTTTTGTCTTTTGGAATACAGATATAAAGGTTATGCTACAATTACCAAGTGAGAGTTGTAGGTGACCGGCTAGAGTCGTGAATTGGTAATATTTTGACTCGGGTTAAGTACAAAATATTTTAACTTTTTTTAAAATATCATTTTTATACACGGTAGAACACCAACGTAACGAAAATTAAAGATATTTTCATTATCTCTTTTTATTTTAAACGGAAAGTACAGAAAACTAACTTGGAAATTAATGGAGAGGTTACGTGAAATTTACGGAAAGTCCGTTTCTGATAGTTAATGTGTCCGTAATTTTACGGAGAGTTTACGGACACTTCTGGATAAATTTTTACCAGCACTTTCCCGTAAAATGAAGGAATTTTTTTTTACAGTGTGTGTTTCTAACGAATATTGGTTCTTAGTTGTGTGTTTCTGTTGTATGACTGGTCTAAGATAAGAAATTTCTGAAATATGTGGTCTCGTTTGTTTATCCTGTTATCTGATATTTATAAACTGTGTGCTTCTAATGTTTGTGTGGTCCCCAAGTGCGACATCGCCGCTAAGAAACAAGGCTATGAAATGGCGTGCAGTGTCCTCGTTGCCCTGCGTGTACCTATGGGACTTTCAGCTTTGATCCTGTTATTCTGTTGATGGAAAGTCTGTAGAAAGGTTCCATGCAGGTCCCTTGGGTAGTTTTGTGGGATCAGGCGCGTATATTTTGAGAAAAGGCACTTTGAAAATGCCGTTTTTAGTAATTTTAAAGTACTCTGGAATGATGTTTCTAATATGCGTGAATTCTTGAAAGTACTCAACTTCCCCTCGCTTGAAGTGTGTGTTCTTTTTTCATAAATGAGCACATTGTACACACATGTAATACTTTCGTTGAAAAACGTGTATAGTCTATTAGCGTTTCTTCACCCTTTTTGAATCAAACCATTGGAAAAGCTCCCCATGTATGACGTGTTTAGTTATTTCCAACATATCCCATATATCACAAGCGTTTTATACGCGTGTTCATAAAAGTTACTTTTACTCTGTTAAATTTAAACGTTATTCATATTTTGTCTATAAATTATAATGCTTCATTTGTAAATAATTTGAATATAAACAGCGAGATAACATGTGTGGTGGTAACGCCTAGTGAGAAATAGTTCTTATACAAAATAGCGTTACAGCTGAGTGCGTATGAATTCGGTGCGTTGTCCCTCTGGTGTAAATTTATATTCTTATTTAAGGTCAGTGTTTATGGGGCGGAGGAATATCCTGGAAGAAAATTTTAACAGGGCTTCAGAAAAGGGTGACGTGACCGTGAATGGATTATATTTCAAACACACTGCGACGCAGTTCAATCTCCGGGTAGGCGAACTGCTTCCAGGGCGCCCCACGTTTATAAAGTTCCAGCTGCACGTCGCGGCCGCGTCGGTCGCCCTGGAGACGAAACACTGCGCGTAGCCACACAGCGCCGCCATGCTTCACGCTTCGTCCAGAGATGAGAATCTCTACCCACGCACGTATCTTGCGATCACGCGCGCCAAAGCGATCGTCCCGAGTGACAAACGAGAGGGGAACCTACTTTCTATTTCCAGACACGGCTGGTGCATGCCGCCAAAGTAGACATTCCTGAACACGGAAATATATTTGAAGCTATAGCTGTAGATACTCCAGGACAAAAATATTACGTAGAAATGAGCTGTGTTGATGTATTCTATTCTTCGCACTTCTTGAATCAAACCATTGAAAATTCATCCCATGTATAACTACACAGTTTGGTTGTTTCCTAAAAATGCCATGCATCACAAGTGTTTTATACTTCTGTTAACTTAAAAGTATCTTATTTTTAGTTAAATTACACTTTTACTTATATTTTATCTGTAAATTATATTTGATTTATTATGAATAAGAAATATCCTGGCAAATATTTTCAGTTTTATAGATAATATGAAATATTCTATTACTTCCGGACATTTATTTGTTTTAGTTAAAGTTATTAATAAGATTTACTGACAAGGTGATTGCAATATTATTTTTGTGTTTCCTTGCACAGCCATCATACTTGTAGGAAAAATCAAAACATAATTCGTGTTTTGCCGGAGAAACCATTTATTTCCTCTATAGTAAAAACGGAGTACTAAGTCGTGGGAATCAATTTACATGCGTACGTACAATCAAACACAAGTCCACAACAGGCATTTGTGTTGGTATAATTATGTTCATTACCCATTATTACCGTATACTACTGAAAAAAAATATCTTGCACCATCTGTAATTGGTTGCACATGAATAATGTTCGCTGGTACAGTCGGCGCACTACAAAAGACATTTGTTAACTCTAGCTGTGGTATTCTGTACAGACAGTGTAAATTTTATTCCATACATTCTCTTGCACTACGATTAATCTAGCAACCCAGACATCCCGGTGGTACAAAACTTTTTTTTTTTGGGGTGTAGCGAATCTGGTACTAGCAGCAGCAACACATCCTTTAACTGTCCCGTCGTTACTTTCAACGCGGTGTTCGTATACCTTACTGTCCCGTCGTTACTTTCAACGCGGTGTTCGTATACCTTACTGTCCCGTCGTTACTTTCAACGCGGTGTTCGTATACCTTACTGTCCCGTCGTTACTTTCAACGCGGTGTTCGTATACCTTACTGTCCCGTCGTTACTTTCAACGCGGTGTTCGTATACCTTACTGTCCCGTCGTTACTTTCAACGCGGTGTTCGTATACCTTACTGTCCCGTCGTTACTTTCAACGCGGTGTTCGTATACCTTACTGTCCCGTCGTTACTTTCAACGCGGTGTTCGTATACCTTACTGCCCCGTCGTTACTTTCAACGCGGTGTTCGTATACCTTACTGTCCCGTCGTTACTTTCAACGCGGTGTTCGTATACCTTACTGCCCCGTCGTTACTTTCAACGCGGTGTTCGTATACCTTACTGTCCCGTCGTTACTTTCAACGCGGTGTTCGTATACCTTACTGTCCCGTCGTTACTTTCAACGCGGTGTTCGTATACCTTACTGTCCCGTCGTTACTTTCAACGCGGTGTTCGTATACCTTACTGTCCCGTCGTTACTTTCAACGCGGTGTTCGTATACCTTACTGTCCCGTCGTTACTTTCAACGCGGTGTTCGTATACCTTACTGCCCCGTCGTTACTTTCAACGCGGTGTTCGTATACCTTACTGCCCCGTCGTTACTTTCAACGCGGTGTTCGTATACCTTACTGTCCCGTCGTTACTTTCAACGCTGTGTTCGTATACCTTACTGTCCCGTCGTTACTTTCAACGCGGTGTTCATATACCTTACTGTCAATAATTTATTTATATTCCCTGAATTTTAAAATCCCATGCTTTGATAAAACAAATTTTACTAGAAGCCTGGCAAACAAGAAACATAAGAGAAAATAATCTTGCAGGGCTCAAAAACATTGCTCCACCATAATATATAATGAGCTTGATAAACTGATGAGCATTATTTGGCTCGCTGTTGTTATAGGTGAACGTGATACTCACGCCTTTTAACATAGCGAGCTACTAGCAAACATTTTCCGGCACAACTTACGAGCTCTCTGTGAACAAGTGACCAAAATAAGCATCGTTCAAGGAAATGTTCAGATCTCTCCACACCCGTGGTTATATAGGACGTTCACGGTAAAATGAGCACTTTTGAAGCCCTAGTTACTTTTTTCTTTTAACCAATTTATATCTTTCGGCCACTTGTTAATGTAAACCCTGCCATGCGAGTAATACAACACAGCGTGTACATTCACCATACCCAAAACCAGAAGTCCGAGGCCAGAATTAAATATATTTATTGGTTATTATTTCTGATGGAACAGTTTACCGTGAATAGATATTTAGCTTCCGGCTAGAATAGTTGCGAGCTATAATTTCGCTGCCGAATGCCGGAAGTGCTAACAGTCTACGAGGGCTGTGGATTCATAGAACTCATTTGCGGCCATACGTCTTTCTCTGGGATAACGTCACAGCATACCTCCACATCACGATGGCCGTGCTGCGCTTTGGCGTTTCAAGTCCTCCACATTCGCCGCGAAAACTTAACAAGCCGAAGTCGTTTGTTAACGTACGTGGTACCGATCTCATTGTCGACGACCTTGGCTCGGCCATCTGAACGCAAGATCGCGTGCGGCGCTCATACGTGGGCGATTGTAAAAATCGTCTAGGAGTGGCCTTGGGTGCGCTGTACGTGAAGGATGGCCGCCTTGCCTAGATGGTGCGACTCGAGGCGGGTTCGATTAATCGTTCGACGGCAGCAGTCCGGGCATCTCCATCAACGTGTCGAACTCATGCCGGAAATCCCGAAGAGAATCAGTCCAAGGTGAGAACCCGAAGCATCGCGTGGGTGGTAGCGGGGGAGGGGCCTATCCATGTAACCGTTAACTTGTGCTTCCTGCTCTTCTGAAGTGAGTATTTAGTGAGTGAGTGTTAATGACACGCGGTGGCCTAGTCGACAAGCGCTATAAATCAAGACGGCGAGTGATACAGTAATATATATTAGTTGACTCTGACCAGCAGCGAACGTGAGTATTTTCGGAGCTCGTCTTCACTGTTTTTCTACTAACTCAACGCGGTTGTCCATGATGATGTATCATGTCCTGTTAGGTTTCAATAAATACTTTTTTCGTGAAGCGCGGGGGGGGGGGGGAGGTGTGTTTTTTTCATTGCTATTCCAAGAAAATGTATCATCGAAATGCGTCTTTACACTACCCCCTTAATATTATTAAATGTATTATTAACCCACATGCATAAAATAAATACATAAGTATTTTTTACTCCCTGCAACAAAGATTTTTTATCGCTTAAAAAGCTCGGCGATTTGATTACGTACTCAGTATGCTAGTGGAAGTATAAAGAAGTTCACTACTAATATATATAAAAAAAACTAGACATTTTTCCTTAATAATGTGTATTAAAACACCTACGCTACGCTAGGGCATGCCAGTTCCCATACTTCGTGCTTGCCCATGTTCATGCGTTAATCTGTGTTTTGGCTTGGAATTACAACACAAAGTGCTTTTATTCTTATTTCTGATAACTGGTGTTAAGTAACTTCTGTCAGTTTGCTTCCACTAAAATTTTGCGTGATAATAATACCTTAAATTTTCATTATTCATTGCCATACTTCAGTTAAAGGATTGGTAGGGTCATTTGCCCTATATTTTTAGGAACAGGAAAATAAACTAAAAAATTTACTTGTGCATGTTCAACCGTTTTTCGATGACGATTAAATATGCACAAGCACACACAAACACATACATTTACAGGTATATAGAACTAATAACATTTTGGTATTTGAAATTACATTAAAATATCTTGAAATCGAACACTTCTATCTTTGGAATAATTTGCGCAAATTTTTATGTTTGTATGAAGAGATAACTGGAACAATTTTGCTTGCATTTTAAAATGTATTCTTAGGCTTTTGCAATCGACAAGGGATTCATGTAATTTGTGTTTACTCTTCCACCACATATTAGTATGACACTTTTTTTCTTTTTTTTTCTTGTAAATATTTACTAGCATTAAAAGATATAACAATACAATTTATAATAAGTTTTTGTAGTAGCAGATGTGGCACACATAAATTTAAATTTTATTACTCTCCACTTTAATGGAATATTTACTGTAGCGTTGGGTATTTGTAGGAGCATTATCAATAAAAATTATGAAGCCATAGTTCGTTCTGTCTACAGTGCAATTCCCTTCTGAAGATTAACACGTCCCAGGATGGCAGAGATTGCTTTTCCGTGTTAGGATGCCACTCTCGCTGCCATTGTGTCGAGTTACTGTCTTACACCCGCGTTAAAGTCTCCAAGTCATTACGTCAGCGCTGTCAAGTACATGAGCCGCATGCACCAACCTGTGATGCGTGCTGGAGATAAACGCGTCCGAGGCTCCGTCACTCGTCTTCTTACGTTTGCGCAAGGCACTTGGGAAGCTAATGAGGCATGCGAACTACCGAAGCGCTGGCCAAGTTGTTTCCAAGTGATGTAGCGATCGTTTGGAAATGTTGCGAAGCGCGCTGTGTTATTTTGTCTCTGACTTGACTTGTCGACAGACTTACAGCTTAACAAGTATGAATACGCTTGTGCCTACATGCGAATCAGAAAACATGCTTTTACATCCAGATTTTTAAATAACAGAAAGTTTTATTATTTTCGGCAGGACAATTTTTAAAATCAAAAGGGGCTATTCACACTAGGATACGGCCTCAAATTTTTGTTATATATTGGAAAGTTATTTATCCCTCGACGTTTTAAAATCGTTGGAAGACATTGCTGCATGTTGACGAATGAGGTCGTCTGAAAACGTAGCCTAGAAGCGCATCAACCTTGCGACTTGTTCAAAGTCTCTTACCCTCGTAATTGAAGCAAGATGGATACCTAATTCCGTAATGACAACACAAGCGGTATAAATGGTGAGTTACCGTGCAGTAATTCGACTCTGATTGCCAGCTGGGCGTACATCCATTACAACTACACCATGTCAGAAAGAAACATGTTATTCCGTATCACTGGAAAACTGCGGCGATTCTCGTTTGACCTCCGACTACTTCCAGAAAATATGTTACGATATATATTTTTGTAAACGATATTTTGCCAAGCAAAAACTGTACAAGTTTTATCTCTCGTTGAAAAGCAAGTGTCTCTAGAAGTCAAATTTAAAAGTTTAAGAATTCTAATAATATGTATAATTTAATACAAGTGTGTTCAGGAAGATAAAAAACACCAAATTATGTTTAAAACTTAACACGCATGAATTTACAGATTTAAGCATGCAGAGTTGTATACTTTTACGTTAAAAAGACTGCGAAAATAGTAATGATTTGCATAAAAGTGCATTTACAGTACTCCAGTTCTTTATGAAAAGTCAATGAGATAATTTAATACGTACTTGTGAATGCCGATTCACAGTAATTCTCCACGTTCCAGTTAAAGGAAAATATAAATAATGACGGCAGTGAGACAAACCTAACAGATTGTTTTCAAAACCGAGGTGATGAGGTTGCGGTCCAGGGACTACACTTTGACATTCCGGTGTTTTTTTTTTCTTTCAATATGAAATTAAAGCAAATAATTAGTTGTGGCAGTAAAATGAAAGAGTCTGTACAAGTTTAAAATTACTTCTCTGTGCAGAAGAGTAGACTAACACTGCTAGTCAATGAAATCACAGAAATAAGCCCTGTACGTTTCACTATTCCTTTCATTTCATTTAGTTTATCTGGAAACGTCACCATGGTGATATCGTACACTATTTAAATCAAAAGGACGACGATAGTACATTGTAATTTTTTATTAGAAGAAAAGCCTCACCAAATAAACACTATAGCTTTAATGAAATCTACTGTCGAGCGTAATGGCGCAAAATGCATAGGTGCTATAGTGCAAATTCGCGTGTAAGAATAAATAAGACATGTGTTGAAAAGAATGTTACCAACCGTTGACAATGCTGTAATATTTCCCTTTTGTGAGGCAAGATTCAAGTTGAATACGCTCGTAATGTACGTTTCTGAATATCACACAATTTGTGTCATTACTTTAAATATTTCGTGAGAAAGTACATTTTTTTTTAATGTTCATGAAATTATTGCGTATGAATACATTCATGTTCTAAAGTGAATAAATGGAAACAAATAGTCATTAGGATTATTAGTTAATCAAACATTTAGTTTTAAGTTTATAAAACGTGAAAATCATGAAAACAAAGAGAGACAAGTCTAAAACTGGAATGATTAAGATCAAGGCCTGCATAAGCGTTACTGCAAAAGTAACTAGTGTTTATATGATCAGAATTGTTCTGCTGTAATTCCAAAGCAGATTGATCTGAAGTCTACTGGTCGAAACTATTGTAAATGTAGTCTTCGTGCAGTTGTAAGAGTTTTATTAAACGTACTGAGGTACTTTCAAGCTGTTTGTGAAGTCCACATTGCAAACTAATTGATCATTTATTATCCTTTGAACAACATTTTTCATGTGATTGAAATTTAAAGAATTTCCTACTTCTCGGAGTGAACTTTCCGAATCCTGGACATGTAAAGAAGCGATTAACCTTTTGCTGTGATGGGTATGGCAGCAAACTTTCAAAGCAAAGGGGTTTTATTTCCAAGTAAGTACAGCAGCAAGAACATAGACATATCTTACGTGTGGTAGTTTTAAAAACATGCCAGAGTCATGCTAGTGGTAGAGAAGGTAAAAAAAAAAAAAAGGGGGAGGAGAGGTTTTATAAGGTTAGTTATACTTTTGCAAGTTGTTCAGCCGCGAGTTCTTGCGACGAAGTGGTTTGAAAACCAGGATGAGAACATATCGCTACCTGGTATACTTTTACAACCCGAGGAAGGAGTGGAAATAAAAACTCGCCTCAAGAAGTCACGGCGAAAGCAAGTAAGGCTATTAGGAAGCTCCTCGGCCCCAATAAACCCTCCTCTTCCCGAGCAGGTCATCGAGGAGGCTGCGGCGACACGAGTGCACGGGTGCTCACATCTTACCTCCTGGTTTTATGGCCGCTTTACGAACTAGGAAACTCTCCCAGAAAAAAATATATATATACAAGTATAACAAGTATACTTGTAAATCCGACGATTAACCCGTAAAAGGTCCACGCTCCATCGAATATGCAGACTACTTTGCCAAACGACAAGAATACAGAAGTTATAGCCGACGGAAAAAAAAAACCTCAGCAACTGATTAGAAATCACCTAGCAGATATAAACATTACCGGGAGGAACAAAGATAGGGAAAATCGGTAGCCGATGCTTAGATATGCCAATAGTCTTATACGGATCAGTTTATGGTTTTACAACCCTGTCCCCCTATCTAGATAATTACTAAGATGGCAATCTGCCCTGTTAGCGAAGCCAGACACAAGACATACGGAAAACTGATTCTATAATATTTAAAATGTAGTTCGATAATTACTATTAAGTACAGCTGTCCATTAAGACTCAATGGTGAAGCACCGGAGAAGTTGGTTACGTCCCCATAATATATCCTCAGTTCACATTTCTACGTAGTGGCATATTTTCACGAATAACTCTCTCAAAGTGTTGCACGCCCAAGTACAAGTTCTTAGATTAGATCTTCGGCTTTTAAGATGTGTATACATATATTTACATTTAACTATTCTTTTCTCAAAACAATATAAACAAAAAATATAGACGAATATTAGGAACACGTAGTCTTAACACACTAATGTAGTTATTCTGTAATAAAATGTTATGGTTGCACATATTCACCGGCTGAATGTCAGTAGGCAAGCCCTGTTGTATAAATGATAGAGGATTACATCCGCATACCAGTTTCACCCGCATGCCAACTCTTCACTCTATACCTCGAAACAAAATAGCTATTCGGTAGCAAGTACGTTATTTATTTTTTAAGCATTCCCCCATAAAATGTAATAATCTTGATAAACTTTTTTTAAAATTGAACACAGTACAATCAACAGGTGCAGAGACAAGGGACTCCACCAGTCAACAACAGCATTGAAATGAACACACACACACATATCTTATGTAGACCTATGTATATATAAAATGTATTAACTGTGACACGAACATACATCTTACTTCAGCAGCGACCGGAACACATAAATATACATACTGTAAAAAATAATGGTAAAATTATATGACAAGTGTAAGGTAATATTCGCAAACTTGTGGGGGATACACAGTTTTCCTTACGTGTAAGGTAAAACTACCGCACTCTGGAGTAAAATTCACGTACATGGTAGTGGAACATTCTATACATGGATGGGGAAATTACCTTACGACGCGTGCATCTCTTGAACATTTTCAAAAGCTAAGTGGAGGGACGGGCGGAAGAAACAATACTTAAACACGATAATATTCAGTGATTACTAATACTCTGTCGTCGTGGTGTGATGGAGAGCGCGTCGGCCTATCATTACAGAGGACCGTGGTTCGCGCCCATCCACCACCAAGTGTCGAAGATTGTATTGTTGAGGTTTCGGTTACTATTCATCTGACGGTATAGGTAATAAAAAAAATAACGATACTAATACTCCGGGTTATTTAAAAAAAAAAAAAAATTATATTTTACAATATAGTTAATTTTCCCTTACTTGTATGCGTTTTCCCCCCATTTTCGTCAGGTACATTTCCCGTACGATTGGGGAATAGTAGTTTACTTGTTAAGTAAATTTACTCTACATTTAAGAGGTTGCTTCCCTTACCTGTAAGGGAATTTTACCTCTTTTTTTTTTGCATTGCAACTATACTATATGAAATTATAAACAGGACACAATTATTAAATATTAAATGTTGAGATTGATGAAAATAGTGCAAGCAGTTCACTTGCTATAGCAAGAGAGGAACGTTGTAAAGACGGCAGTTGTAGGAAGCGAGGAAGAAGAGGTGATAGACCCCGAGATGCGGTGGACTATATTTAAGAATGACGGTAACCGATGTAGAGCGAACCCGGTTCAGCGCGGAGAACTCTCTATCTCTGTTTAGGTCTCCCGGGTTGGGTGAGGAGAGGGAGAGAGAGAGGAGTCACGCTGCCCATCAATCAGGCGAGTTGCGAGAACCTGGCCGCCTGGAGCCACCCTGGCGGCCTGGCCCACTTAGCCGCGGGTCTTGCATGCGCGATCAGCCACCTTCTCCTTGCCAAACGCCGACAAACAATGTCTCCTGCGCCACACCAAGGTCACTCTACCCATGCTCTGATTCCCCGCTTAGGGCGCTACATTTACCACATATCCAATCCAGGGCGCTAATTCAACACGACTCTTAGCTAGGGCCCTAAACCAAAACGCGACCAAGTTGGTGCACTCAATCAACATAGAATCAAGTTAGCGCCCTAAACTAACATGGGTGAAGTTTGGATCCTAAATCAACGTGGAACCACGCTGGAACCCTAAATCAACCCAACGTATAGTTAGGGCCCTTAATAGCGTTACAATTTTTTTTTTAAATCGGTGGGTTGAATTAAGTTCGTTAAGGGCCAGAGGTCTTAATTAAAAAAAATAGTTGATTATAATTTACTAGTTTTATTTACAATAACTACAAACAAAATTCTCTCGACCCGAATCCTCACAATAAATTGGCATTACTTGCTGTTTACAATCAATGACTTCAATCAGTACAATTTACAATTACTTCATATAAATTGATGTAGTTAAATAATTAGAAATCCGCCCCAATAGACAGTGTACCAAACCTATTGAATTATTTTATAAATTATATGTCCATATTTAACAGTTAAAATATTGACAGTAAAGTCCGTATCAGATGTTCATTCAGTCCCACCTCAGTTCAGTTCAGATTCCACCAGTCCGCAATGTTCTAGAGGTCACCAGGCGCTCTCATACACGTAGTCTTCACTCGTCGGGTTTCACGCCCTCTCGTCCATTCACACCACAAACACCTCATCCGCCGTCGTCTCGCAATCTCCCGTCGTCGTCCATTCTCTACACAGATGTCCCTCGCCGGAACCCGACTTGTCCGGTTACTGCACTCAGCCAGAAGGCTTTTACCAAGACTCCCGACCCTGGGGCCGCTGCAATATTTATAGAATCGTAGGCCATCGCCCAGAAATTGTTTTCTAAATTACGTGTTGCGTAGAGAGTCCTAGTTCCCAGAATATTATTGCATATTCTATAAACTCGTCGGCTTATCCTGCAGGGGACGAGGAGGGGCTGTGACGCCAGCTATGTCGCCGCTGTCAATCATTCCCTCGTGGAACGGGTCCGCCTGGGGAGAGGGGAGGGTCGAGATAGGTCACCTCCCACAGAGCCGGACCATGCATAGCTCATGCGTCATTCGGCGCCTAACACTATTCATGAGACTATTTATGGCTCTAAATCAACACTGGACCAAGACAGCACCCTTAGTCAACACGAGACCAGGTTAAGCGCTAAATCAACACGCAACCAAATTAAAGCCCTAAATCAACAAATTTACCCAGTTAGGTGCCCTACATTAACAGGGCAACAAGTTAGAGGCCTAAATCAATAAAGCACCAGTGGGACATTTTTACGGCCCTAGATCAGCCACATTTACAAGGTATGGCCCTAAATCAACCACAATAAGCGAGGAGGTACAGTGGTAACACGCTGGACTCGCATTCGGGAGTACCCAGGTCAATTTGCGGACCGGCAATCCTGATTTAGTTTTTCTATGGTTTTCTAAAATCACTCCAGGCGAATATTAGAATGGTTCCTTAATACATGCCATGGTCTCGCCCTTCCGTGTTCCTGCTTGTCTGAGTAACTTACTCCATCTCTCAATGCCCTCGTTGTCCATCAGGCGTTAACTCCTACCCAAATTATGACCCTAAATCAACCACATGTCCCATTTAGCGTCATAAATCGGACTCCCTACCAAATAAAATCCTACATTAACAATGTGACTGACTTAGGATACGTATTTGGGGATTTATAGAACAAATTTACTGCCCTACAAAAGCACATAAAATAAACAAATTAAGTCGCAAAAACATATGCACTTAATCTAAATATTGTTTCGCATCTATTTTGATGGAGCTTAAATAAATTTTTACAAACATTTGAACATCTTTAATTTGATGGACATTCTCTGTCAGGAAGGGTGTAAACAAAATTTATTTTATAACTTTTCAGAACGGCATTACATAAAATTCGTTTATTGAAATTTTATTGTTTAAGTTTACACAAAAAAAACGAGAAAATTGTAGCGTAGGTCCTAAATTAACTAAAAGTAGCGCTGCCAAGTGCAGTTCAAATTTCATCCCCCTTAATTCTCAAAATACTTGAATCAAAGAACAACTAATTTGTACACGGCCAGAACAAGCACCTTGTACACGAACGTAAAAATGTATTTTCTAAACATTCTTAGGGGTGCTGGTAAAGCTACACCAAACAGTGAAATCAGTGGGTATTATTATCGAACTTTATTGCGAAAACGAATATAGTGTTCTTAAATGTTGCAGAATGACGTGTAATATCTTAGGTCCAGAATTTTTTTAAAATTATAGATTACCTTTTTTTTTTTACATATTACATACTTTTTTGTTGTGATATGAATTAATATCTCGCAAAAATAATATAATGACGAAAATTTGTTTTTAAATTGAATAAAAAATTGGCAATTTTTAATTTTATACATTTTTGGATACATAATAAATTTAATACGTGATAAAATAATTTAAAAAAACAAAGTAATACATAGTATGTCAAAAGATCTTCCCGTACAAATCTCAAAAATCAACAAAATTAATAAATTAGCGTATACTGAAAAATAATTTTTCGTGTTATTAGAATGTCATAACATTTTTATAGAAATTCACTACGCAGTTTGCCATTATTTAAATTTAAGCTATTAGGATTCTAAATAAATTGAAACGGGCCACTCCTTTGACTTCAAGAAAATCTCAAGCTGGAACCAAAAAAAATATGTTTTGGAAATTGTAAGAATAAATAATTTATGTTTGAATTTTTATATTTATGCTTTTAAATATTATTAAATTATTTTTAAGTGACTAAGTATGGTTTTACGCATTTATCATTGATGTCGTGTCTCTAAACCACAAAATATCCTCAAAATCAAAAAAAAAAATTTTTGGCATATAAATTACCCTACGGTGTTACAGTTTTACTGCCGTTAATTAATAACTTCTCATCTAAATTAACTAGGAAGAAAGAACAGTTTGATTTGTATGACTAATTATAGAAATGATGATAGAAACCATAGTCAAACAATACTGTTGTAAGAAAAAAACACCAAGGAAAAAACATTATGCTCTGCCGTCACAGAATGCAATGAAATCGGTAGTATAAGCTGCGAAAAAAAAAAAACAGAAATAAAAAATTAGTACAATTTCACAAAGATTCATCAGGACTTTGTCATATAATATCAGCACAGAAACGTGTGAATCCATGCTGAATTTTGGAGACCTAAAATTAATACATACTTAAAATTTTTTTATTGTAAACATTAACTGTTCGCGTGTAATACTGAACTATTGTAAATTGAAAGTTGTGATTGTAACAATATATGTTCGGTCGAATATCGAGCTGTTTTTGTAGAAAACATACTGCTGTCAAATTTTAATTTTGGTGGTGACGTTAAAATACATCCAACAAGACATTCGCTTCTAGCTACAACAAATGATATACGTTTAGAGAGAGGTATTCGAACAATGACACTTTCTCATCGCCAGTGCTACTGTGATGTGAGAATGTACGTATAGGTACTAAGCGAAGCGAATAAACTTAATTACAATCAAGAATTAACTGACACACTGCTCATGGATATATCGTGATGTGAGAATGTACGTATAGGTACTAAGCCAAGATAATAGACTGTTAATTACAATGAAGAATTAACTGAAACACTGCTCACGGATATATAACTAGCTATAAGAGTGCACAGTTTTGTGTGCCGCATAGTACATTGGGCAATAATAAAATACACAATCAACATTTATGCGGAGATCCCAACATATTTCTACTGTTTCCTAACTTTCTCAGCCATTTTTCAGTCTGAATTATTCATTAAAATAAGCACCGAAAAAAAAATCGTCGCGCTGAGATCGTGTTAAAATGTTTATTTACAAAATAATCATCCCTATTTAGATAACATTCCATTGTAAGTGTAGTCAACAAAGTCCAATCCATAGTGATGAAAACACAGTTCTACTGTTATAGAAACTGCTTAGTTAATATCACATCTAAAATTAAATAAATTTGTAGAAAACGATACTTTATCGTGAAATAACGATTCGATATGTCAAATAACAATTCGATATGGTGAACGGATTTTCATCAATATTTTCACTTCAATCAAGGTGGATGTTTTAGAGTTCTTTATCGTACACGATTATAGGTCAAGCCTTGTTTTCAAGGATTGAAACTCTCATTTGGAGTTCGAATTCGTCGTGTTTAGGTAACATTCAGTTAGAATGACTAACTGCATTCTGAACACTATCACCGAAATAAAAACAGGAAACAAAAATATAAAACTTCATGGGATCTGCAGTCATTATACCACTAGGTACAAAATATGTGCTATTATATAACGCCTAAAATGCCAAATTGGGTGCACGATTAACCTTAGGTGGAATAAAACTTACTACGTTATTAGGTATAAGTTAATTTCTAAATAAAATAATGTCGAAAGTGTGTGATTCGGGCAATATTTTTCAGTAAGTTTAAAGGTACTTCTGGTAAGTTTGGCGTGTCTGGCAGCTTTTAGCATTGAATACGATTACCGTAAGTATATTTGCCAAGTTTGGACTGAAACTAAGATAGTGTTTTATCATAGCATATATAGGGTGTCCGCGGTAAAATGAGCACTTTTGGAAGCCCTGCTTATGATTTAACTTAATGCACGTTACGTATTCTTCCGCCTCTTGTGAAATTAACATTGCCATGGGCCTCATTACTCTATTCGTGCGTCGATCAGGTGAAATTGTGAACATATTAGAAAAGTTAAACATTTTACAAATCTGGTAATTTTTACACTCCGGCGCATTATAAAAAAGAGAAAGCGAAAAAATAATAATTTAAGTTATCTCAAAATGACACCTAACTTTTTATTCGACGTTAAGATATGGAACTACTTTCCATCCATTGTTACCAACTTTACTGGGAGAATGTCACTCAGTGCGCCCATTAAAATATATGCATACAGGGGCAGTGACTTCTTTCCAAGGTTGATTTCTAAAGTGATCACTTCATCGTGAACAGCCTTTAGACATAGAAAATGTCTGAGGCAAACATCAATGCTTTATCCGATTACCGGACTCAAAACCCTTGATCCCTGAGGACGCCACAGTTAAAGTCTTCCATGGAGGTTCGCTCTTGAAGTGAGACAAATAAGCGAAAGAGCTTCTCATGAATAACGTTTGGTTCATGATTTCACACCATTTTCTTACGAAACAAGAACCGTAGTAACCGTTAACAAAAATGTATCAGTGAAAAAGTCGCACCTCGCGACCTAATTCCGATCTAGTTCCGTGTGGCCGGACCTGGTATTCAAGCGAAAGAAATTAAAATTGCCACCGCATCGGGCAAATCATCCAGGCGAATATTAAATTACATTAAAGGCTATTTAGCAGCATGATTTATCAGATTGTGAAAGTAGGTATGATCTCTGAAGACATTTTTTTATAAGCAAAGTGGGCATGAAAACTGCTAGATAATCTCTTTCGCTGTACCCAATGATGCGTGAACGAAATGTGTGCTTTCTCCTTTCGTCTCGTGCTATTAGCGTCCCACTGCGGAAATAGCGCCAGTGCTTGACTAGTTCCGGAACAAAAGTTGTTTCGATCAACAATCTTTTAGGATGTTCACGGTTAATTGAGCGTTTTTAAAAATCAAACTTGGAAAAATGTCACTGACCCTACCTGCGTACATTTCAACGGGCACGCTGACTGGAGTTCGCTTAGTAAAGTTGTGTAAAGACGGAGAAAAGTAGTTCCATGTCTTATCTCTGAGTGAATTTCAAACTGATGCCAATTTTTCGGAATATTGAAAAGATTTCTTTTTCTTTCTATTCTTTTTTAATGCATATCAGATTAATAATGAGCAAATTTGTACCACATTTTCTTTTCTAATAATTCCATAGTTTAACTTGACAGTGCATTAATAAAGAATGAAGCCCGTGGCAATATTAATTTGATATATTGTGGAAGAATACGTAATGTGAAAACAACTAGACCTTAAACAAAACTTTCAAAAGTGCTCATAGTACCGTGAACAGCCTATAGTAGCATTTACGGCCAAGTGCACATAAGAAAATAAGATATTATCGCAGCCCCAAGTAAGCCTACAATTAATAGTTTTCCTTCCAAGAAGATCTATGCCTAAAAACAAAAAAAAATAAAAGAATAGTCTTAATCAACTCTATAGATGTTGATTTTACTATATTTCAAAATTTGACAGGCATATTAGGCCTCTTACACAATAAAAATGTTTTGTAATTTTAACTGAGAAATTGTTTGTAATTTTTACAAATGCTTCTAACAATATAAAGATTTTCTCTTGCAAAACTAGGGGCCATGGTGGCTGAGTGGTTAGCATACTCGCCTCCCACCAAGGCAATCCGGGTTCAATCCCCGATCACTCAGGATCTTCGCATGTGGGAATCGTACCGGACGATGCCGTTGGTCGACCTTTCATTCCGGTGCCGCTCCATACTCACTTCAATCACCCTCATCGGCTCTCAAGCCCTCGATGTTATGAGCCGTCCAAATCTCTTCACTCGGCACTCTTGTAAAACTACAAGAGCCGTGTTTGTAGCAGAACTCAAGAAATGTTTGTACTATATTGACCCGTATTCACGAACTTCAGCGAAATGGCGAACATTCAACCAACAACGTAAAACCGTATATAGCTGTTTGTGTAGCGCAGAACTTTTTTTTTTAGGTTTGTAGTTGGCAATATATTTTTATAATAACGCAAAATGTATTATAACAAAATACACAACAGTTTGCAATGTGAAAAATATACAGGTGTTAGTAAACAAACACTGAAGACGTCAAGACTTCTGGTTCATTAAAAATATGGAGATATAGGCCTCTAATTATTTGTATGTTTCATATACTGTAGCTCAGTGTCGTAAATATTTAATAATTTATTGGAGTGTTACCAAATAGTTTTGGCGGCTAGCTTCAAAGGAATTAATTGTAAAGCGTACAAATAATTTATTTTCACTGTGTTATTTAACACTGAAAATCAAATTTAAAATGATGATGAGGGCAACAGCTGACTCTCCGCCATGCAAGTCCTCGAGGTAGACAGAAGCGGTCTAAGTTGTTGACCGCAGTGTGGAACCGTGAGGTATACTGGCACACATCCACGTCGTGGGTACGTTGTTATTGGGGGGGGGGGGGAGGAGGCTGCAGCTTTCTACAAACAGTACTTCTCGCAAACCAGTGGGATCACGAACCCCGTCAGTAGGAGGGAGGTAGGTGAGTCGGGGAAGCCCGGCAGTGCTAAGAGAGGTGTTAAAGCGGGGCTCAAAGAGGCCGCCGGCTCATTAACAAGAGCCGCCTAATGAGAAGCCAGCGCTCGGTTCGCAGACTGTCTCGAAGGTAGGGCGCCTAGACCATGTCTCCCCGCTGTCGGCCTGCATTGTTCGCAAGGGCACGACGATATATTTATGTCCAGGGAGGGCGGCCACGATACGTTCATCACATCCAGCGCGTTAAGAGCGAGATGTACACCCGCATCCTAGATTAAGAAGCGCGGGAGCGATACGGGCGACACTAACACGCACGCCTAGTACCTCATCGCTCCTACGCGCAAATCCTGCAGTGTTTCCGTCGTAACGCTGTACTGCGCAATTCAGATCTCTAACATAGGAGTTTTATTACACGCGATGAAAGACCACAGATTAAACTACGCCAGTATCTTCCTACTTTTCTCTCGCCGCTTAAGGAAACTGCTTAGACAAGCTTTAAAAATGCGATATTTAACCATTTGTGGCAATTAAGGTTGCCGTTTTTCTTATTATATACACATCACAGAGTACGAACTTGCATATTAAAGGTAGTTCACAATAAGCTGGACATTTATAAAAGCCCTGCTTAAAATCTACTTGCGCGCACAATGTGTATTCCTCCACCACATGTAAAAATAACTCTGACATGGGCCTGATGACTTCATTAATGCGTCAGTCAAGTAAAACTGTGAAATTGTCGGGAAAGTAAATATTTTTCAAATTCGCTAATTCTTACACTTACGTGCATTAAAAAAAAAAAAAAAGCAAAATAAGAAATTTCAGTACTCATACAATATTTTGCCTAACGCTTTTAAATCAGCGTGAAGAAATGCAACTACTTTCTGTCCGTCGTTGCCAACTGTACTGGGTTCGTACCACTCAATGTGCCTGTTTAAATACTGAGCACTTTTGAAAGCCCTGCTACAGATGTACTTTTATCCTTATTTCGTATCCTTTTGACATATGTGAAATTAGCATTGCCATACCTCATGGCTTTACTCATGCATCAGTAAAGCGAAAACTTCAAATTTTTGGAAGACCTCAAACGTATGACAAATACGTAACGTACTCTTAATGTGTATTAAGCAGAAAAACATCAACTTGATTAAATTTAAATATTAGGCTCGCAAAATAACTTCAAGACCTAGAACTATTGTTCTTAATTCGCTGCTAACTTAATAAGAATGCATGCCAGTGTGCCTGGTAACGTAAAGTGAACGGCCAGTGATTTTTTCAAAGGTTGATTTCAGACGTGCTCATTTTTATCGTGGAAGCCTATACGGGACAGTAACATTTCTCAAGGGTTAATTTCAATAGTGCCAAATAACAGAACAGACTATTATAACACATTCAATGTTCTCACTTCACTGACGCATGGAAATCCTTTCATTTCGTGACAGTGATTTCAAATTGTTTCCATTTCATGATTATTTACATTATTTATAATATTAATTTGTAGGCGAAGTTAAATAATCCTCCCACCAAGGTGAACGGCGTTCGATTCCCGGCGAAGTCACTTCCGGATTTTCACACGTGTGAATAATCGTGCCGGACGATGCCGCTGGTCAGCGTGTTTTCTCGGGGATCTCCCGTTACCTCGCCCTTGCATTTAGCCTTTGCTCCATACTTACCTCATTTCACCCTGATTGGCTCTCAAATGTCTCTATAGTGATAATAAACGTGGACGTGTAGCTACAAAAAATAAATCACGAAAGGAATAGTTTTATTTATAATACTTAAAAGGGACAACACAGTTTAATATTACTTGTGCCCACTCTTTATTACCCTATACATGTTTCGGTAAACCAACCTTTCTGTTATCTGAGAAAAAAAAACTTCTGCCCGAAAGTGTACACATATTCTGGACCCAGTGTCTAGCATGCTCCCGGTAAATTATAAACATTAGGCTAGTTCAATGTTGAAAAATCGTATTGAAAGTGCGATATTTAAATTTTGTGAACAAGAAAACTTTAAATTTATTTTATATCTTATCTTACGCATGAAAAATTAAGACTTGACATATAAATAACATGTTTATTTTCCTAAAATTCCATGCAATTTTAATTGATTCACATACGAATTTGGAACGTATTTCTTAGTGACGAGGAAAATAAAGTTTTATCGGTGGTAGATAATTGTGAAATTTTATTTAAGTCGGAATGCGCCAACCTCTTGCATCTCGAAAAAAATAGGAATAAGATTAAGTGTCTGAGCGAAAATAATAGTTGGTAGGGGTGACCGGAAATAGTCCAGGTCAGTTCAAAATCCACTGCTGCATTCCCTTTGGAAACGGTCGCTTTGGCCTTGAAGCAAGCTTCGTTCATAGCCGAGGCAGCGCTCTGGAGGTGAAGGGCCGGCGAGTCGAAGCAGGGAAGCCAATGCTAGAAAAAACGAGTTCTAAATACTGTAGCGGGGGGGATGGGTAGCCGTGGTCTTGGAGAAGAACTCGCTTTTCGCACAAAGACAGCTTCTGGAGTAGGGGTGGGGTGGGGTGCTTGGACAGGGGCATGTTCCTCTGGACAAGGGCTGGTTCTGAGGGCGAGGGGTGAAGGGTAGGGTGGCTACGAGCAGGCAGCCCCCGATCTGCGCGCAACTAGGCATTTGTCGCCATCTTGACTCAGTTGAGAAAAATTACTATCGCAGGCAGCTCAGGTGAATGACCCTCAGGACCTCGCTGACAGGAGGGGATAGGTTGGAGGGTGGTTGGCATCCTGGAGTATGGCCGGTTCTGAAGGGTGCAGGGTAGGGTGGGAGGGTAGGGGATGCCTAAAGGCGAGGGGGACCCTATCTGAACTTAACTAATCAGTTGACGCCATCTTACCTTAGTGCTAAAAAAAAATTGACAATCGCAGGTAGCCCGGGGTCTGGCGAGAGGTGGGAGGGGGTGTAGGGAGCTCTGGAGCGAAGTGACCTCAGCTATCCACTCTCCGCAATCTTCAAATCGTGATAGAAGCTTGGAGGAGACTGTTGTGTACAGCTCTCTTTCTCTCGTCTACATCGGGAGGGTAAGCAGTTGGCGGCCGACGAGCATGTGATCGCGGGTTACCTCGCCTACGGACCGACGACCATCTCTAGTGATAGCCGCGATGAACGTTTTATAATGTACGGGAAATATATACATTTTCGTGTGTTAACTTATTTTTTCTTTTCGGATCGATATACTGTGTATGTGATAAGTAATTGATCCTGTGTTCGGTAGACGAAAATACCGTTTGCATTAACAAGTGTTCTCTATTTATGGAAATTTGTAGTACATTCATTATTTTAAAAAATAATTTTCTCTTCCGAGTATGTTTGTGCATTTTTCCCGTTACATATATAAAGTGATGTGGGATTACTCTCTTACACAAGTTAGTTATTTTGAAACAAATAATTTCGGGGTAAGATTTTCTATCGTATATAAACTTATCAGAATAGACATACGTGTTTGTGTCTGGTTTAAATAGTATTCAGAGCTTTTTTACTATAAGATATCATTCTCCACGCTGAATCGTGTTAATGTATTATTTAATCATACTGACTAGCTGGATTTCGCTAGATTTCGTTTAGTGAGTTTGCACTTGTCGACACCAGATGTTAAAATTCTCTATCGTGTAAATTATATTTCTAAGCTCGAGACTCACATAATTGCACTTACTATTCAAGTAGTCGTTTGAAATTTGCGATCCGATGCGTGTTATTTATTCATACATAGAACACTCTGAATTTCTCTTGTCTGCTAAATATATTTGTAAAAATCGCCTATCTACAACCAATATCCATACAAACACATCAAAATTAGAAAAATTAGAAAAAAATTACCCTTAGCCCACTCTTCTAAACTCTACACCTATATAAGCCATTGCAACCCATCACTCTGGTCAGTCGCCTGTAGAACACCACACCGTCAACACCGTATAGAGCTCGTGCTACCCCCACCCAAAAAAGAAAGAAAGAAAGATGATTAACATTTTCAATACATTTAACCCTTTCAATAATTTTAACCCTTTCCATATTTTGATCTCTTTAAGAAATTTTTAATCGAATTAAGAATTTTTTATCGCATTAAAATCGGACTAAGGATTGACCTTTTTTGATCAACCCTGTCAATTTATTTGATCTCAAATTGATAATCCGATTGATCAAAAGTGAACTAGAACACTCACGCCCCTACTACTGTCGTGGGTAACTCTCTTTTTCTTCTCCTTCATTCTAATCTTTCCTCTCTTTGCAATGCGGCGGGGAAAACCCAATTCCGCCTTCTTGACAGGTAACATGGAGAGAGAAGAAAAAAACCAGCGGGGACAAAGAATACATCTAAAGGCACCCGTAACCGCCTCGCAGAGTAAGTTGTTCCATAATTGTACGCGGCAAGGTTTGCATACAGGTTCAGTGAATACATGTGTTTATGAAAATTGCTGGGTCGATTTGTTATAAATTACTTCGTGCCTTACGTGTCGCAGTGAATCATTTGATACTCGAGGACCTGAAGCCTGACTTCTGCGAGCGTATGCGAATGAGTTCCGTTACGGGCGTGTGAATTATGTTGCAGAGTGTTTGAAATCCGCGCTTTTCTTAAAACGAAACCACTGGACGTAACACGATAACGACGTACGATAAAAAAAAACAGCACGTCAAAAGAGGAACGATTGAAATCTCTAAATACATCATTATACGTAATAAATGCTATTTCCGAGCCCTCTTACATAGAAAAAAAAAAGTTTTTTTTTTTTCACATTGCTGTAACTCATAATTAGAGACGTGCAAAATTAGCGTGATTATTTAAGGACAGAATGAACTCCAAATAACTGTGCGTTTGACCAAGTTAGGTCATTAGTCGAAAATATGATTGGCACGCCTCGGGGAATTCTTCAGAGGTCAGTGGCGGAGTGACCACTCTCTTTTGAGAGATAAAGAAGATACGTGACGTTGATTACACTGTAGAGGCCAATGAAACCACGAACCGTGCCCACTTGTTTATAAGACAGTTGAGTCTATCATGGCACCGAGAGATAACGCGAATTTTGCATGCCTCTACTCATAATCTACTGGCCAGAAACACGCGAAATTATAAGGACCTCCACTGAACTTTGCTTCAGACTTTCCCCCAATGAAATGGCAGGGCCACTGCTTTTAGGGTAATGGTGCATGAAAATCGTACATTTATATAATTTTTGTCACAATTTATTTTACAGGGGATATTTTTATTTTCTCGAAATTTTTGGTTCGGAAAGACGTAAATAACAATTGTGAACATCTTATTACATGGTTAAAAATCCCCTGCGTTCGTTATTCTCGGAGCTCTAATCGAAGATAAGAAAAAAAATTCCTTTTATTTCTTTCTTCAGTGCTCCGAGAATAATGAAGGCAGTGAAAATCTAACAACGTAAAAATCTGTTAAAAATTATTATTTTCGTCTTGTTGAGCCAAAAATTTCAATAAACTCTTTGGAAAACGACTTATATCGAAAATCGGGTAAATATACTGTTTTCATGCACCATTCCCCTTAAGCTAGACGTAGCACGACGAAAACACTGCACGCCAGTTCAGCGCCTTGCGCGTAGGGGCGATGGGGTATTACGTACGCATGTCACTACCGCTCTTAGCGTTCGCTTGTTTCTCCAAGTAGACGGAGCCCATAAATGCAGGTTACAATTTTTAAAAAAATTTAGCTTAAGTGTACAGATTGTTTAGTGGTTAGACTGCTCGCCTCCCACCAATGCGAACCGGGTTCGATTCCTGGTGGGGTCACTCCCGGATTTTCTCTTGTGGAAAACGTGCCACGGACGATGCCGTTGGTCACAGGGTTTTCTCGGCGATCTCCTGTTTCCCCCGCCCTAGCATTCCGGCGCTGCTCTATACTCACCTCACTTCAACCTCATCGTGTCTCAAGACTTCGACGTCAAGAGCCACCCAAATCTCTTCGCTTCTTTTTTTTATAAATATGTACGAAAAATCTTCTCTAACGGCTAACACTCGAAGAGCCTGACAGCACTCAGGTAAGACGAACACACTCATGCTTACTTCCAAATTTTTATGAATCCCTGCTCAAGTTCTACTTTTAGGCTATTCCCAGCCTCACGCAAATAAAACTGAACTAAATCTACCAAATTACACCAAAACTACAACAAATCACATTTGTACGCACTCAGTTTAATAACATTTCTGACTAGGCGTCCCTAACGTGATCATTCATCACTTTTTATTTTGGCATTTCTTTAAGTATAACTGAGCGCAGGAAGCCTATTGCTACAACCACTTCATTAGTTTCATTAACTGCTTGTTATTTCTATGGTCACTGGTCATTATGCCACTATAATACTCGATTAAACAGCCTTCGTAACTAATTTTGCATATTAATAGAGAGCCACAATGCACAGGCCTTGGGTACTCATGATAAACATCACTAATGGTTATTCTTAACAACGAAAGAATCCAAAGCGCATTACGTTTGGTTGAGAAAATAGCACGCGACGCTCACGTAATTGTGTTCCCGATAAGCGGAAGTTGGATGATAAGGTTCTACATGTTAAATTGTTTTAGGTGTGTCTCAGTCAACTTTCAAGATATCACTTTAAAAAAAAAAAAAAAAAAAAACTTTGACCACCTTTGCACAGAAAATAGTACCACGTAAAATATTTGTGAGAATTTTAATATAGGCTATTTGTGATTCCTTCACACTTTTTTGAATCAAACATTTGACAACTCACTCCGTATATAACGTATTTCGTTGTTAACTAAATATGCCATGAATCACACGCGTTTTACACTTATGTTCACATAAAAAATATTTTTGCATGGACGCCTGAGGGGAGTATCTGAGTTCGCGAGGGACAGAGGTCTTAAAAAAAAAGAAGAAAAAACAAATTTGGTTTCTTGTTTATTTACACAGTTATTATTTACAACATTCAATTATCAATCTCCAAACCTTAATCTTTTTATTTCTTAGTAAGCGTAATATTTAATGTATATTTCAACTCTAATTAACGTCATTCTCAGTGTCACTGTTTCTTTATAGTCAATTAACTCATACTCATTAACACGTTCTGTCAGTATGTTACCATAATTTGTAATGTCTTTCACTCACGCATCCAGTCCAGTAGTCCAGTCTGCCCAGCCGCACCCTTCACTGCTTGATACTCGCAGTCGCAGACTTCCCTTCCGCTGGTCTCTTCTCTCGCCGCTCGTTCTTCTACCGCTCGGAACTCAGTCACTCATTCACTCATCAACTACTCTCAGCCCGGAGGCCAGTCGGACAATTCGTACTCTGCTGGTCTTGGACTGGAAAGTTCGATGCATCCCGCCTGTCATTCAAAACTATCCATTGTGACTTGCCTCTGTTATCATATAACTACTCTGTCCTTCACCTCCCCTCGCTCGCGCGGGATGCGAAGCAGCGAGTGCGTAACAACTTATTATTTTTGATTAAAATGAAATTTTACCAAAATTTTATCTATAAACTATATCGTGCCTATAAAAATTAATAGACCTATGAATAAAAACAGGGAGAAAATAGATATGTTGGTAATACCTGGTAATAAATAGTTCTTATGAAGAATATTAGTAGAGTGAGTGAGTGCTCCTTTGTGTGATTTTCTAGAATTGGTTATGGTTAGTTTGCACGAGGCGGAGGAATATCCTGGAAGTAGAACTTAAGCACGGCTTGAGAAAAGTGTGAAGTAACTGGAAATGGACTAGTAGCGCTCGATATAATGTACGAGAGCACTCTAGCCACTGCATACGGCGGCCCCACAAGTGTAATGAGCGGCGATTTGCGACAGCTGTGGGGGAAAAAAATGGGGGGGGGGAGGGGGGGTTGCAGCTTTCTCTCGTACACTCGCGAGAGCGCCGTGTGCGGCGGTTTTTTTACAGCGGACAAATGCGACCCAGCAGTCGAGACGTTCGCTCGTATATTACCGCGGTAACTTTCTCTCGGAGCCCGCGCGCGCGCGCGGTGCTACCTACACGCCGAGCAACCGGAGCGTGTACGTCGTGCTGCTGGAAGCCGCGCTTACACGGTACAACACGAATGCCTGCGCCCATCCCTCTTAGCATCTACAGTACTAGCGACTTGCCACATCCGCGGCCAAGTCATCCGACCTCCGTGGAGTTAGGTTTTTAATACGACGTACACCGATTGTCGGTTTCTTGCGCGTATACCCGGCTTTGACCTACCCTACACCATCACAACTGTCGAAGTCACATGATAAACAGTGATGAATTTATTTCTTTCTCTCTTAATTTGAATAATACAAGCCTTTTTATATGATCACTTTTACTAATTAGAATTTTATCTCATTCCATTCAAAATTGGTTAGGGAAAGTATAAAAACATCTCAAGCGTTTATTTACGTAAACACTGTTCCAACTTCAAATCGTCTCCGCGTCGTTTATGGCAGGCGTGTTGGCAGTAAAATGGTCCAGTTTTCGGACCGATGTGCATCTTGGGCTCCCAATCCACCCCATTTTACCTTTACTGTTTAAGATGCTAATATCAATATATATCATTTATAGCATACTTATGAAAAATATATATATTAACAGAGTAAAATTATTTCTCAAAAATGGGGCCGCGGTAGTTTAGTGGTTAGACAACTCGCCTCCCACCTAAGTGCGGTCGCTCCCTAACTTTCGCATGTGGAAATCGTGCCGGACGATACATCTGGTCGGGTAACTTCCGTTTCTCCCGCCTTGCATTTCGGCGCTGCACCATTCTCACCTCATTTCACCTTCACCGGCTCCAAGAGTTTATGAATTTCAAATATATATATATATATATATATATATATATATATATATATATATATCTCGTATACTTATCTTAAATTGAAACAAAATAAATAAGGTATGATAATGCTCAAAATAACTGCTTATATTGTTATAATTTCTTGAACGATATTTATTGGAAACTTGCTATGTGGTTTTCCCGTAGTTCAACCTTAAAGTTTGAGATAAATTTTATAGTTAAACTGTTTAAAAACTTGACACTTGCAGTAGTGAGCCAAGTGCCAGATTTAAAAAAAAAAAACTGCAAAATGTCACTCCCCTCATTTCAATTAACACTTAAAACCGCTTTTGAGATTTATGCCAATCAAAATGTTGAGTTCAGTTTCTCTTACATGCTGTTAAAGACACTACGCGTGTCATTTTTAAAATTATTTGATTTAATTTTTTGTGAATTTATCGGTGATATTATATCACGAAAGCATAAAATGTTCTCAAAACCTAGAAAAAAATTAGTCGTTGAAAAACTTAACATCGGGATCTTGAGCTCCGGTGAGGGTCAGTCTAGCTGAATATTAAGTAGTGGCAGAATGAAAGGTTGGGGACAAATGGCAGTACGCCGAGAAAACCCGCCGGAAACTCCTGCCACGTTCCCACATTGAGTTGTTTATTCGCTTACCGGCCTAGGGAGAAAATGATTCAGGATAAGTCACGTGAGTATATTTGCTTTCATCTGATTGTTTATTAATTCGTCACGTGGTCTGAAAACTGTACAACACAAAGTAAAAAAAAAAATTGCTCTGGTGATTTTGGACCATGGCATTCTTTTCCGAGTCCAGAGTAAAAATTCGCGTTATTATTTGAGGACAAAAATTTACAGGTCTCTACTCATCGACTGTTATAACATTATAAATAATAAATTAATGTGGGAATGACAGGGTTAATATATGTAATAGGTTCCTGACGTGATTTGGCCATACTGTCGCTAGTTGATTATTATTGGTTCAAATAGGTCCGGGACGTGACAGGCAAATTTTAGCTTTGTAATAAAACCAATATAAACGTATAACGTATGATAAATGCAGACGAGGTTCAGAATTGCTTTTACAGTACAATACCGAAAACCACACGTCTTTGATGTAGTACGCCAATTAAAACGTTTTGTAGCGATTCAAAGACTTTATGAACACTTTATGAACAAAACGCCACAGCAAGAATTTTTTACTTTGTGATGTACAGTTTTCAGACCACGTGACGAATTAATAAACAATCAGATGAAAGTAAATATACTCACGTGACTTATCCGGTACTCGAACATGAATCATTTTCTCTAAACCGGTTTCCTCCTTCCCTTCTATTTCATGTTATCCCTCCGACATAAAATTTATAACCAAAGTAAAATCCAAAAAAGTTTTATAAAGTTTTAACTTGCTATGAAAATCCATTGCAATTGAAACATAATTTAAGTTAGATGAGAAGTAATATAAACCAATAGGTTGAGAGCATTTTTCTTATTTTTCTATAACACGCTTGTTTAAATCGCGATTACAAACATAAAATAATAAACTGAAGTCAGGATATAATTGACAATAGAATCGTGCAAATTGCGGGTAACTATTTTGGATGGAACACGATAACATATGTGTTCCGCCAAACGTAGTGTGTGTTAAGGAAAATATATAATGATAATAATGATGATGGTGATAATAATAGTGATTATTATGCTGGTAATAATAATAGTACACTGTACATAGTACATAGGTCATAGTGAAATTAAGACACAAAAAATTTGAACAGTTAGTGCTTAAAATTTAAATTGATTTCAAATTTACTTTCTTCGAGTGGCCAAGCCAGGTCAATGACAATTTCAAGGACAATTTTATTAAAATTAATTTAGATGTAAGGTTAAATAAAACGTTTACTACTATTAATACGCTAACATACTTTTAAAATTGTAAATTAATATAATCCACTTACATTTTTTTCCAACGAGGAGATAATTTGAAGTTGGTAAAACTTAATTTGGAACTATGAAAGTTTCTTAAAATCCAAAATACTAAATAGAAAATCAGTGGCGCACGTCATTATTCTTGTAAATAAAACCTGGCCCTTTGTTAACAAAATATTTAAATTCGTCCACTCTTCGTATCTTTAGGCTGAGTTTCTCTTCCAGTGATGGCATTTAGCACTGCACTTGTGTATACCCTTTTGAATTACGTCTACGCGATATCTCAAGGCCGGAATGAAACATTGCAAATACAACGTGGACGACAGTGGATGAAATTTTCCTTTGTAGGAGCTAATGCCGTCACCATTATGTAAACAGCGTAGTGACAAAGGTCAGCTTGACACTCCTGAAAGAGACGTCATACTATAGTTAAAAAATGGAAGCGACTATAGCTGTGTAAAGGGCATTTCACTCGATCAAATGTTTATTGAATTCAATTTATTGAACTAAAAAACATTTCCATTTGCCTTTCAGTGAATTGCATTCAATAAGATTTCAAGTCTGCACATGAAAACTTATCACAAACTTTTTAATGAAACTAGTTTTAAAAAATACCAAAAGTACATTTCTATGAAGCATCTGCGATTCATGCACGACACGAGAATAATTGGTTAAACACCAGAAAATTATATTCATTTTACTGTAGATTTTCTTTTAAAAAAAATATGCGTCCTTATTTGCAAAAACTTTGAGTGTGTGCACACAGCTCTATTATTGTTAGATTGGTTACTTGCATTAATATTGTCAGAAAATTTGTCACGAGCGATAGAAATTTTGAATTCAAGAAAATATAGGACTAGTTCAAGACGAAAATCTTGAAGGAAAACGAGACATACAAGACATTGTAAAAGAAAATGGCTGCGATTAAGACGTTTTTATCACGTCATATACAGTAGCGTTCAATGTTGACCTTAATTTGAAGAAAAATTTGTTCGTGTGAAATGGACTTACGGTACGGTAGACAACCTGCTGTCTGAAGCAATGTGGACATGTTTTCTAAGTGTCTGACTCGGTCACTGCGATAAAAAAAAAAGAAGTAAATGTGCTGCTTTTGGCAAAAAAACATCACCAAAAAAAAAAACAACTCTTGTAATTTTTTAGTGCACGCGATCTCTCTTCAAATCGTGTTAGGGAATCCCCAGACAAACAGTAAATTGTTGGCCTCCCTGACACTAGTTTCTCAGGACGCAGTTTCATTTTCCGGCATATGCACGCAAAGGCTGTTCACGATAAAATGAGCACTTTTGAAATCAACCTCAGAAAAGAAGTCACTGCCCTTGCCTGTATATACAGCATTTTAACGGGCGCACTGAGTGACATGCGCCCAGTAAAGTTGGTAATGATGGAGGGAAAGTAGTTCCATATCTTAACGGCGATTTAAAACTGCCAGGTAACCATTTATAATAATTCAAATTAATTCACCTACTGTTTATTTTGATACATCGAAGTGTAAAAATGAGCAGATTTTTGAAATTTTCCTTTTCTACCAATGTTACAGTTTCACTTGACGACGAATGAATAAAGTGATGAGGTCCAATACAACGCTAATTTTATATAAGGCGGAAGAATACACAACGTGCATACAAGTAGATCCCAAGCAGTGCTTTCAAATGCTCATTTTGCCGTGAACAGCCTATAATGAATTTCGTCATATTTATTTCTAGATTTCTTAAAAGCTTTCCATGTGACAAAAAAAAATATTCTTACTACGTTCAAAAACTGGACTCTATCTCAAGGGGGAAAATAAAAGAAAAGTTAACAGTCGCCAAACGTTAACACGTGTCAGATATCAGATCAAGCTGAATCTATTGACGAGCTGTTGCTTCATCTCGCGTAGTTTACGAGATTTCTGTTTAAATAACTTTTTCTAATTCCCAGTTTTCAAGAGGGTTCTGTCCTTTTGATGATACACTGTCTCCCAAACAATTAATCTAAAGAAAATTTGTTCCTGTAGTTCAGGAAAATCTTTTGTATATGCAGTTACAATAATAACCTCTTCAAAGGCTAGTTCCAAAAGTGCTCAGCTAACGCGAATCAGCTGAAACTAAGTAGAATAAATCAGCAAATCAGCAGTCCCGATGTGGTAAATAGCAAGCATTAGTCTATGGATGTAATAAGACCAGAAATATTTTTGTTCGGCCATTTAGTTTGCCTACTTTTTCTACACGAAGTGTATTGGTTGCCTTTGGCTACTCGCGAGAGTAATAATTATACATTTGCAAGCCCCTGATTACAAGGAAATACGCTTGAACAGCGTAGGCAACCCACATGTGCAAGAAATTCTTACAGCTTTAAAACTCGACGAAAGTAAAAATTTTTTACGGCCTGTGTTTTTTTCCACTACCTCCACCGCACTGTTGGAGCCCAGGAGGCGTGGATAATGACAGGGTAGGAAAATTACAGCCAGCGAACCGATAACGACGCACTTTCTCTAGGCGCTGTATTCCCAACATGATTTACTGTTAACATAACTAATGTTGATGTAATGATACATATAAAAAAATAATAAGCTGAGTGCGTAATCAAGTTTCACCGACCTAAACCTATAACTGCGCCGTTTTTTATCTGCTGTTATTTACGAGAAACATTTATTCAATTGACAGGGACTCTGAGTTAGGTTACGTGGTTTCCGTGCAAACGCTTAAATAGTCAACTTAAAAACTAAGACGAGGGCATACAGTTCTGGATCTACTCTCTAAATATGAAATAGTGAAAAATAGAGCCAAACCAGTTAAAAACTGCTCCACCGGAAATCAATTACGACTTAACTATTTATTATGGTGACTGAAATGCACTTATTTAAAGTTGGCTCCGTGGGCGTTGTAGAATAGTGAATACTTTTAAAGAAGTTATACTTAAAAAATTTGCAAAGTGGTTTAAATGTAGAAGGCACATTTACTACCAAAGCATGATGTACTTTGACGGGGCGAAACGATTATTGTTCATTTGACACGGAATTCGTTGTTCTAATTTAGGTGTTCGAACAGTGTAATGAGTAGAATAGTCTACTTGCGAACGCGAAATCTACTATAGCGCATTCACTGTTACTTCCAACTTTTCTGAAGGCCTGCTAAAGTTCTACTTTCAGGATATTCCTTCTCGTAATGTTTACAATGCGTAGCCGGCCCAGAAAATTCCACCATATCGATACGACACCGCATTCGTGCGCACTGACTGTAATAATATTTTGCATAAGAACAATTTTTTACTAGGCATTACCAACACACCTATTTTTATTTTCCCACTATTTTTATTCGTAATCATAATAAATGAAATATTATAATTTATACATAAAATATAAGTACAAGTTATATTTAACCAAAAATTAAATTATTTAATGTTAATGGAAATTTGAAACACTTGTGATACGTGGCAAATTTAGGAAACAACCAAACACGTCATAAATGGGGGGGATTTTTCAAAGTCTTGATTCGAAAAGCATGAAGAAACTGCGAATAGATTTTACTGTATACGTTTTTGACCGTGGTGTTATCCCTCCTAGCTCTGCAATTATTTATGAATTATGAGATATATTTTATTTCTTTTAAAATTTACAAAAATACGTTTCATGTTATTTATTGTATACAAAATAACAAAGTCGCAATCTCAAGTACAAGTGAAAGAAGAAAAATGGATTCAGAAATGACAAGTATCTCTCCGTGACACTGATTCATTTTCATTTCACTGGACTGATTGACCAGTCTGTAACAGTCTCTCAACTATCAGTCACTAGTATTCCACTCATTATCACTGATTCGGGTGCAGAAGCACATAAAATAGGCGATTTCGGTGTAAAATCACTGCCATATATAGAAAGTAACTGGCTTTAGTTGTAACTAGGGATAGGAAAAATTCGCGAGTTCAATGACCTGTGGGCTAGACTCCACAGTCATGTGTATACTCGAGCCTCATATGTTTATTCATTGGCTGCTGTCCCATAGAGTAGGCAGTGTTACTTCACACCTAGCAGTATGGCACTCGCTACTTGTTTCCTTACAAGTCTGCTATTGGTTCAGAGTCTTCCAGGGCGTGTCTAATAAACTGCGATCCAATTGCAAAGTCAACTTCAGTGTATACGTGTTTGACGTCTATCTTGTCCTGAATTGAACTCGCGAAAAGTTCCTATCCCTAATTATAACAGCTCCCACTGGCGTATCGTCGCAGCGGTGGAATAAAGTCAGTGATTTGGCAGTTGTTAAGTGGTGATGGTTGTGGTGGTGGTGGTTGTTGTGGTGGTGGTGGTTGTGGTGGTGGTGGTTGTTGTGGTGGTGGTTGTGGTGGTGATGGTGGTTGTTGTGGTGGTTGTTGTGGTGGTGGTTGTGGTGGTGGTGGTTGTTGTGGTGGTGGTTGTGGTGGTGATGGTGGTGGTGTGTGTGTGTGGTGTGGTGGTGGTGTTGTGGTGGTGTGGTTTTGTGTGTGGTGTTGGTGTGGTGGTGGTTGTTGTGGTGGTGGTGGTTGTGGTGGGTGGTGGTGTGTTGGTGTGGTGTGGTTGTTGTGGTGTGGTGGTGGTTGTGGGTGGTGGTGGTTGTTGTGGTGGTGGTGGTTGTGGTGGTGTGATGTGGTGGTGTGGTTGTTGTGGTGGTGGTGGTTGTGGTGGTGGGTGTGGGTGGTTGTTGTGGTGGTTGTTGTGGTGGTGGTGGTGGTTGTGGTGGTGGTTGTGGTGGTGGTTGGTTGTGGTGGGTGGTGGTTGTGGTGGTGGTGGTTGGTTGTGGTGGTGGTGGTTGTGGTGGTGGTGTGTGGTGGGTGGTTGTGGTGGAGTGATGGTGGTGGTTGTGGTGGTGGTTGTGGTGGTGGTTGTGGTGGTTGGGTGGTTGTGGGGTGTGTGGTGGTGGTTGTGGTGGGTGGTGGTGGTGTGGTGGTGGTGGTTGTGGTGGTGGTGGTTGTGGTGGTGTGGTTGTGGTGGTGATGGTGGTGGTTGTGGTGGTGGTGTGGTTGGTGGTGGTTTGTGTGGTGTGTTGGTTTGGTGGTGGTGAGGTGGTTTGTGGTGGGTGTGGTGGTTGGTGTGGTGGTGGTGGTTGTGGTGTGGTTGTGGTGTGGTGGTTGTGGTGGTTGTTGTGGTGGTGGTTTGGTGGTGGTGGTGGTTGTGGTGGTGGTGGTTGTGGTGGTGGGTTTGGTGTGGTTGTGGTGGGTGGTTGTGGTGTGGTGGTGGTTGTGGTTGTGGTGGTTGTGTGTGGTGGTGGTTGTGGTGGTGGTGTTGTGGTGGTGGTGGTTGGGGGTGGTGGTGGTTGTGGTGGTGTGTGGTGGTGTTGTGGTGTGTGGGTGGTGGTGGTTGTGTGGTGGTGTGTGGTTGTGGTGGTGGTGGTTGTGGTGGTGGTGGTTGTGGTTGTTGTGGTGGTTGTGGGTGGTGTGGTTGTGGTGGTGTGGTTGTGGTGTGGTGGTGGTGGTGGTTGTGTGTGGTGGTGTTGTGGTGGTTGGTGGTTGTGTGGTGTGGTGGTTGTGGTGGTGGTGGTGGTTGTGTGGGTGGTGTGTGGTGTTGTGTGTTGGTGGGTGTGTGGTGGTGGTGGTTGGGTGTGGTGGTGGTGGTTGTGTGGTGGGTGGGTGTGGTGGGTTGTGGTTGGTGGGTGGTGGTGGTGGTGGGTGGTGGTGGGTGGGTGGGGTGGTGGTTGTGGTGGGTGGTGGGTGTGGGTGTGGTGGTGGTTGTGGTGTGGTGGTGGTGGTGTGGTTGTGTGGTGGTGTGTGTTGTGGTGGTGTGATGGTGGTGGTTGTTGTGGGTGGTGGGTGGTGGTGTGGTGTGGTGGTGGTGGTGTGGTGGTTGTGGTGTGGTGTGGTTGTGGTGTGGGTGGTGGTGGTTGTGGTGGTGGTGTGTGGTGTGGTTGGGTGTGGTGGTGGTGTGGTTGGTGGTGGTGTGGTGTGGTGGTGTGGTGGTGGTGGTGGGTGGTTGTGGTGTGGTGGTTGTGGTGGTTGTGGTTGGTGGTGGTGGTTGTGGTGGTGGTGGTTTGTGGTGGTGGTGTGGTGGGGTTGTGGTGGTGGTGGTTGTGGTGTGTGGTGGTGGTGGTGTGGTTGTGGTGGTGGTGGTGGTGGTGGTGGTTGTGGTGGTGGTGTGTGGTGGTGTGTGGGTGGTGTGGTGGTGGTGGTGTGGTGGTGTTGTGGTGGTGTTGTGTGGGTGGTGTGTGGTGGTGGTGTGTGGTGGTGGTGTGGTGGTTGTGGTGTGGTGTGTGGTTGTGGTGTGGTGGTGTGTGTGGTGGTGTGTGTGGTGTGGTGGTGGTGGTTGTGTGGTGGTTGTGGTTGTGGTGGTTGTTGTGGTGGTGTGGTGTGTGTGGTGGTTGGTGTGGTGGTGGTTGTGGTGGTGGTGTGGTTGTGGTGGTGTTGGTGGGTGGTTGTGGTTTGTGGTGTGGTTGTGGTGGTGGTGGGGGTGTGGTGTGGGTGTTGTGGTGGTGGTGTGTGGTGGTTGTGGTGGTGGTGGTTGTGGTGGTGGTGGTGTGGTTGTGGTTGTGGTTTGTGGTTGTGTGTGTGTGGTGGTGTGGTGGTGGTGTGGGTTTGTGGTTGTGTGGTGTGTGGTTGTGGTGGTTGTGTGGTGGTGGTTGGGGTGTGGTTGGTGGTGTGTGTGTGTGGGTGTGTGGTGTGGTGTGTGGTGGTGTGGTGGGTGTGTGGTGGTGGGTGGTGGTTGTGGTGTGTGGTGGTTGTGGTGGTGGTGGTGTGGTGTGTGGTGTGGTTGGTGGTTGTGGTGGTGGTGGTGTGGGTTGTTGGGTGGTGTGGTTGTGGTGGGGTGGTTGTGGTGGGGTGGTGGTTTGTGGGGTTGTGGTGGTGTGGTGTGTGGTGGTTGTGGGTGTGTGTGGTTGTGGGTGGTTGTGTGTGGGTGGTGTGGTTGTGGTGTGGTGGGTGGGTGGGTGGGTGTGTGTGTGGGGGTGGTGGTGGTGGTGGGGTGGTGTGTGGTGTGGTTGCATTAGGGTTGTGTGGTTGTTTGGGTGGGTGTGTGGAACAAGGATGAAATGCAGAACGAAGCGCAGTTTAGCACGGGGCTGTAAATACTGCAATGATGCTGGAGAAACTGTCATAGTTATAAAGCATCGGCAGTAAAGAAGAATGTCTTGGGGATGATCAGTTCACTATCACAGAAAAAAAAAATCTAAGGTTCTTGCAACGAAACGTTTCTATTGGGGCATTTCTTTAAACGTTTATGTTGTAGTAAAAATTAATAATGCTATAACAAAGTTAATAATCTTAACGATTTACAAAGCCTTATATTACTATAATGAAAACATACAGATTAAGTGCTAATTTTAATAAAGCCTCTAAATTATGTTGCCGCAGCCAAATGTTGTATTACTCTAAAATTAGCAGGAAGAGCAAAACATTTTGTGTTAGTGCGACACCAAAGTAATGTCCAACTAACACAAGTTTACACAGACTTGGGGTTGTAAAATGGCGGGTAGTAGTGAACAGTGATAAGCCAAGCTCGTAAAATTAAACTACTGTCTTTAAATTTTAAAGAATAATATGAGAACTAAATGTAGCTTAGACCAGCTCTGAAGCCTTGAAAAACAGTTTACGTGTTCCAAATATGAATATATATTTCTAGCGCAGAAAGTATTTCTACACGACGAAAGAGAACTGCAGTTTGTCGTTACGTTGATCTGAATATCCACAATGTGAAACACAGTCAAACAGTTGGCGGGACGTCAAGCACTCACGGCGCGGGTTTAATTCCCCTGCCGGCTGTCATTTTTTTCTTCGTTGGTAATATTTCTTTTTGTGACAGAATAATTTTACTTAATTTGCTTTACCCCTGAATATTTTTTTTAAAACAAAAATATTTTTACATAAATGTTAGCCTCAGTTTAACACAAAATTCATTTTACTGCAACATTAGGTACCGACGACTCACAGATAACAAAAAAAATCACTGTTTTAGTAATAGTAATACAGCTGGTACAACATTAGGGGAGAGAATGTGTGCTCCTGTTCTCAGTTTTTGACAGCTGCAGACAATATGGACCTACATCCGAACGAGTACGTGACTGTATGTTCTTTCTCTGTATTTTTTTTACGGCTTTTCAGTTTCCAACCGGATATGACTAGAGACCTGCAAAACTCGCGTTTCTATTTAAGGGCATTTTAAACTTAAAAACATTTTTACCTATGCAACACGTTTGTCATTGGACCATTCTTTACTCGACACGCCCCGGATGACTCTGTGCCAATAAGTGTACCCTTCACAATTGCGTGCCACAATCACGTGCAGTTCACTTAGAGAGAGGCGTAAATTCACATTTATGCAGCAGCCAATGGAGAAACGACGCCGGCTCGAGTATATACAATATTGTGAATTTTAACTTGCTACCAAAATTAACGCGAATTTTGCTGGTCCATAGACATGACTTATATTTTTTAAGTAAAGCTGCATTAGGCTACCAAGGCTAATTTGGAACAACAATCACTTCCAGCCAAATTTCGATAAGCCACTTCGGAATAATGTGCACTTTCGGTCAATTTTACTCACAAGCGGTGTAGCCAAAAAACATCACACGATAGTTGTGTTTACCCTAAAAGTATTTATGATTGCGATAAACACAGCTTATCTTGTAATTTATTTATTCCATAAACGTTATTACATCCATAGATATGGTACTAATTACGTACTACAGGAAAATGGCAAGTTCTTAGGAACATTACGTTGTGCAGAATTACGATTAAACATTACGAACATTTATAACTTCATTAAGAGTTTACATTTTTCAACTTATCGTTTTCCTCATGACATTTTCCAAGAGATAGCCTATTAATGGCTATACGAGTATGCCATCAGACAAGTCCTTACGTAACGTTACGTTTAAGCTTAGTTAATAGAGTTCTTTTTTCTCTAGAAGCAGTACATTTTGAATATTATTTAGTTCAGTAAACTAAAAATATATTTTATAGGAATTACGTTTGTCAAACACGTTCGTCCAGCAGACACATGTACTCTATATGTTGTTCAAGGTAAAGTGAGTACTTTTTGAAGCCGTGCTTCAACGTTCCATTCAGTTTATTTGTATCCTTTTAGCAAACGTTAATATTAAAAAAAAAAAATGTAATTACCCATACATTTTATAGCGAACTAATTTTGACGTCTCAGGAGCTACAGTAAAATATAATTTGGTTTTTGTTTTAATGCCTGCTAGGAGACTTGGAGAGTTCTCACTTCAATGTGAATAGTATGATGTTAAATTTCAACTGGCTATATTAAATGGGTTCTGCGGCGAGTGTGAAGAGAGTCGTACTGACTTCGGGGAAACAGGAAGAATATCCCGCTTGATATAGACTGCTCAAGGTAAAGTGAGCACTTTTGAGGCCCAAGTTACTTTTTTTCCTATCAGCCGTACTTTATCCTTCCACCACTTTTAAAAATAAATATTGTCATGTAAGTAATAAACACAGTGTATAAATATTTCACCGGACTCGTAAGTTAACGTCTAAGGCTACAATAAAATATATGTATTGACTACTAATCCAAATGAGAGGGCTTCAAAAAGTGATCACTTTACAGTGAACAGCGTGTATAAGGAAAGCAGCTATTTTTAGCGACAAAGTGGCGCGTCTGGCCAGGGCACGCGGAAGCCTCGCAGACAACGAGGTGAAGACGTGACGAAAGATGAGCTAGGGTTCTGTACATTCTAGCTCCTTAGCGGGGACGCGGGTAAAATCCACCCGGTTGAAAAATAACGCCTCCATTCCTCAAGGGCAAGAAGGCCGGTGATATCTCCGAGATGTGACGGAAGAGAGCGTCCGGCGCGCGCGATTAATGGCGGCCGTCCCAAGCGGCCGGTGCGTGAGTAATTCCGGGGCCCCGCGGAGCGAAGTGTCTTGTAGGCGCTGTCTTGTGACGAATGTGGTCGGTGGGTCGACAACAGTTAGGCACGTGTGGGGACAGGACGTGAGCCAGCTGGAGCATCTCTCTCCGGAGTCGCGTTATGGAAACCCTGCCATTTGTCCCCGCGGGAGCGTGTGGAGGAGGAGGCCGGGGGGAGAGTCAAATCGGGTCACGACAACGTCCGTTCCTGATGAGGCAAACGCAGCATAATGGGTCTTGGGGGGTGGGGGAAGAAAGCAGGGAGCTCGTTGAGTGGCGACCTGTCGTGATGACTGCGTTTGGCGGAGCCAGGATATGGAATGTAGCACACGGCGACTATCTCCCTGATGCACAGTACTCCGCTGAACGAGTCGATACACTCTGTAGTAATGTTCTCTTGACAGTGGATTCTCAATCATTTTAATTATATCAAAAATGTATTTTCTTCCATATATCTTAAAAGGATTATTTAAATAACTTCCTTCAAAAATAAACCCCCTCCCCCCAAATAAAACAAAATTTAAATTTAATTTAACTGATTATGTAACAGATTTCACGACTTAAAAATTGGGATCAACGTGGGGAAGGAGGAGATTTCGGCTACTACCCGATAAGAGAAATGAATAACGTTATATAGGAAGTGCATTAATTAACTTTAATTTTAAAAGAAATATAATAGAGTTCAGTTATAGCCAATGGCCGAGCACTGATAAAATCTGTAAAATGTTTCTGTTGTTGTAGATGAGTCGATGAGCTCAACAAATCCAGTTAACTTCACTCTCCCATTCCCTTCTACGCCAAGCATAAGGCCATTCGAACATTGTTTATTTTTGGCCTTCCTTTTTGTACATGTAACATTTATGCATACATTATACGTTCTTTCTCTAACTTTGGTGGTATTCCGAGATTTTTTCATTTAGACTGTAGATATTGATCGATATGCTTATACATTCGATGATTGAATTGACCTCTTTGCCGAGGCTTAGATTCTGATGTGGTACTTATTGGTGAGAATCGGCGATTCCGCTCCATACAGACCTGTTGGTTCCGCCAAGGTCTTGTAACATTTCGGAATAGTTTTCGTAGAGTTCTACTTAATGTACCACATATTCTGTTGGCTTTTTTCATTTTCCGTTTTATATCTACTTATTAAATGGTGAGAACCTAACTGTACGCCTACTTTGTTTGTTTCACAACATTGTAATGTAGTGAAAGAAACGCGTCACTCTGAAAAAATGTTATTTGCTCAAAGATTTGCCAAAAACATCTAACGTTTGTCCATTTTATCAATTATTACCCCTTTAGGTCACACGTGGTTTTCAGGCACCGCAGCAATCCGATTTTTTGTTCGCAATCTTGCTGTTATCGGTATAACGCTTTGTGTCATTTAGGGACGAACGAAAATGTGTTTGTCTTTCATAAGGGTGACAGCAGCTCTTTTTACAAGACTGAGTGATATAGCCTCAACAAGGAATACACTGTATGTCCCGCTAGTAAAGGACACTTCCTCATTCCTTCTTTCTGCTGTGTACAGTGAAGGCTATTAAAACGATTTCTTTTGCAACGTCTCAGATAAAGGGCACTATGACTGATATGCGATTAACCCATAACTCAGGCATTAATTTTTCGGTCCAGGTGTTGCAAAAGAGGAGATTTTTGGTCTGACAAGTACTTACAAATTCACACAATGGAATCTATGAAAAGGATTTCTATTGGTATTTGGCACCGGAAGCAACCAATAATGAAATTTTGGTGTGCTATCAGTCGTCAGCAGCATTAACCAGGGAAAAGACGCGTCTTCTGTTGATGCTAGCTTCTGACTTTGTACAGCACCGACCAAGGTTTTGCCTATTTTGCAACACATGCGAGAACGAGTCTACTTGGGATAATACATTAAGGGATTAACCCTTCCACGCCCATTGTAGACAATTGTCTGCATGTTGCACAGGAAGATTATATTTGACCAGTACTGTACACAGTGAGACTCAGTGCCCAATAATGTTCCCTGGGATAACTTGTTAGTACACAATGCTACTGTTCTGCGTTATGATTGGTTCATATCACTGATCACCGAACTCAAAGCCTACAGCTTATTGATAGAGACGTGCAAAATTCGCGTTATTTTATGGTTGCACGATGAGCTTCACCCTCCTATACATATTCGAGTCGAGGTATTTTGTTTATTGGCTTCCGCGGAGCTCAGGTGCCATTTTCACTTTTGACTCGGTCGGACGTGATTGGGCCATGTTGTCGCTAATTGATTCTTATTGGTTAAAATAGATCCGGGACGTGGCAGGCAAACTGTAGCTTAGTAATAAAACCAATATAAACGTATAACGTATGATAAATGCAAACGAGGTTCAGAATTGCTTTTACCGTACAATACCGAAAACCACACGTCTTTGATGTAGTACGCCAGTTAAAACGATTTGTATCCAGCCAGAGACTTTATGAACATTTTATGAACATCCGTCGGCCTGATCACTTTGTTCATGCTCCGGTCGAGTGAAACTTTGAAATTATTAGCAATGTAAATATTTTACAAATTTGCTAGTTCTTGCACTTTATGCGTCAAATAAACAGAAAGCAAAAGGAATCATTCCGGTATTCACAAATGTTTATCTAAGACTTTTAATTCGATTTTATGGTGTTGAGGTACTTTCCCTCAGTCGTTACCAACTTTACTGGACGCCTGCCGAACAGTGTGCCCGTTAAAAGACATGCAGGCAGGGGCAGTGACGTTTTTCAAAGGTTGGTTTCAAAAGTGCTCATTTGACCGTGAACAGCGTACCTGATCACGTAACTGGGCTCGCGCACAGCCGTAGCAAAGGAAGCTTACAGTAGCGGCGAGGTTAACGAGTCGATTTGTCTCCCGGGTTGTTGATTCGAAAGGCGAGAAGACCACTTGCTGGAGTCGGCAGCATCCCTCGCCTGGCGTGCACGACCCAGTACTGGGGAGGAGCCCCGAAGAAGGGGAGGATCATCGCCAGATCACACGACCAGGCGAGGGGGGTCGCCGACGCCAAATCCTCCGTGAAGTGGCAATCACGACGCGGGTATGGCCTGTTCCACGAACACGAGTGCACTTTTTTTTTTTTTCATTTACAGCTCTGAACGTAGTCGCGTGTATAGCTGTTTCCGTGGCAGTAGCTGTGTTTCCGTCTCATCACATGATTATAACAAAAAGAAACAATCAGCTGACTAGGAATGTTGATATCGGAAAAATATATCGATATTATTTATACTGGTTATTTATGAAACGATATATCGAAAGAAAAACATCGATTTTTGGTACATCGGAATTCGATGTTTTATATATTAATGGACTTGACAAATGTAAAATATTGTTTGGAATATTACATATTAAAAAAAACGAGGCAATGCAGAAGATATGTGGTGCCTGTTTTAGGTGCATGTTTCCAAAGTAAACATATCAGTTTTTTAATTCAATTTTTGTTTCAAAAACAGAGATTATTGAAAAACAATTTTAAAATATTTTCTTCCGAATTCCTGGAAAAAGATATTGATCTCGATAAAATTACGTTAAAATATAACGACTATTTACATCGATACAAAGTTGATATAATATTGTCATTTCGATTTATCGGCATTTTTTCAACATCCCTACAGCTGGCCACCAAAAAATTGCAACAAAGTTGTTTCCAACAAAGTACAGTGCGCAGGACTAGACCTGTTAAAAAAAGTGCACTCGTTCGTGGAATGGACTATAGAAGGAGGCGTCGAAGACAAACTCGTCCCATTAGGCGCCAGACCTCTTGCAACGAGTCGGGCAACGCGAGTTAAAAACGTTTTTAGAGTGCTCGTGTCTTTTCGCATCGCAGTATTTCTCATTTCCTATGCCGCTCGCCGCCTGCGTCGTTCTTTATCAGCCCTGGCAGTTTAACTGGGGCGAGCCGAGAGCGGCGCGGTAAATTCGCCTAATGTAACAAATTGTCTTCTTACCTGGACTCCCGTAGGACCTGCTGGAAGGTCGTTTCAACTTTTTTTTTTTTGGCTGAAAGGTGGTGATGCCAAGAGCTTAGGACTCTGGGCTCCGTTGCCGATAAATAAAAAAGAATCACTTAACTCGGGAACTGTTATAATAGCAGTGAGGTAGGTTTCGGTGCCGTTAATTGAGGTTCCCGGATTTCCCATAAGCGCAAGCACTCAGTGCTAAATACGAATATTTACTATATATCATAAAGGCAACGGTATATTTTAATTAAACTTATTATAATTTTCATTAAATCCCGCTTTTATGACAGGGCAGTAATGGAACCTACGCCATATTTGTCTAACGCAAAATTAAAACTGAAAGTTCTAACACATTTTCTTGTTTATGTTCTGTTCCTAATGCTCTGATACATTACGGGGATGTTGCTAATTTACGCTAAACCAGTCGGACTCGATCAAAGTTCGTTGATTCCTACATTCATTACCACGTGTTTATTGTCCGATATTGTGTTGTCGATTTTATATCCATACGACTTTTCTTGTTTTGTGTATTAGATTTTTGTACGGTGCCAGAAACCCAGAATATTTTATGTTTATTTTCCGGCAATTTATACCCCCCCCCCCTTTTTTTCACCGGTTTTATTGTAACTTATTTTGTAGCATTTTATACATTTCTTTTAAAGAACTACTTACCATTCACATATTATTATTTATAACTATTCTTCAAATATAATATTATTTTGCCGTATAGTAAACTTTTTACTCGCCTTAAAACAGTTAATTTTGTTTTCACGGAGATTTTCATCTCTTGTCGGCATTCCCCCCCCCCCCCCCCCCCCCTCCTCATGGCATTGTCTTCCTGTTTCGTAGTTAGTACTCAACAAGAACATGGAATTACATATGAAATGCTGAAACTTTTCCGACAGAAATCTTGTTCGTAAAATACGTATTAATAATTTTTTAAATCTCCCGTTTAATGTTTAGTTACAATTCTACTCTAAATACCATAACTTATAAACCAGCACCTTGCATAGGGGACGGCACCACTTAGCAGTCGCGAATACCTACCCCCACGAAAGGCTCGATAAAAAAAAATACACGTGTGCGATGGTAAACCTGTTTACGCACCGACGCACCGAGCTCCTTGCGATACCGGCTGCGTGTGGTTCCCACTGCGGGGAAAGTCCTCTGATTTGGCCGCTCCGGAGGAACGCGGCTGCGCGAGAGGAACGAGAGCAAGGCGCACGGGAGAGGGACACGTGGGAGCGCGGAGATCCTCGGCGAATAGAGAACAAGAATACCATGCCATCGTACGTAGTACAGTACCGCGTCTTCCCAAATAACCAGAAGCTGCACTCGCTTATCATACAATTGAAATAAAACTTCTATCTCGATGCATGATGAACATGATATACAACAACGAACTCATTATATATTATAAAGAAACTTTTTTTTTCCACTACTGCAAACATTTACTTACAGTGAAAAATTGTTTTGTTCGTCTGTCATCGTGTGGATGACATGACGACAGGGTTCGAACGAAAATACACAAACAATATCCCGGGAGCACGCGTAGAGCATGCATCAACACGCACTCGTGCACTCGCACTGTGTCTTACGGAACAACACTCTCTGACGTCACTTTCGAGTGAGAGTAAATATACTCTGTCTATTCGTTAGCCTTCGGCAAGAATCGGCGGCAGAGGGCACCGACAAGTATTTCACGATGTCAGAGAGCGAGAGGGTATTCGGCGGCAGAGGGCACCGACAAGTATTTCACGATGGATGCCAGAGAGCGAGATGGTAATCGGTGGCAGAGGGCACCGACAAGTATTTCACGATGTCAGAGAGCGAGATGGTAATCGGCGGCAGAGGGCACCGACAAGTATTTCACGATGTCAGAGAGCGAGATGGTATTCGGCGGCAGAGGGCACCGACAAGTATTTCACGATGTCAGAGAGCGAGATGGTATTCGGCGGCAGAGGGCACCGACAAGTATTTCACGATGGATGTCAGAGAGCGAGATGGTAATCGGCGGCAGAGGGCACCGACAAGTATTTCACGATGTCAGAGAGCGAGATGGTATTCGGCGGCAGAGGGCACCGACAAGTATTTCACGATGTCAGAGAGCGAGATGGTAATCGGCGGCAGAGGGCACCGACAAGTATTTCACGATGTCAGAGAGCGAGATGGTATTCGGCGGCAGAGGGCACCGACAAGTATTTCACGATGGATGTCAGAGAGCGAGATGGTAATCGGTGGCAGAGGGCACCGACAAGTATTTCACGATGTCAGAGAGCGAGATGGTAATCGGCGGCAGAGGGCACCGACAAGTATTTCACGATGTCAGAGAGCGAGATGGTATTCGGCGGCAGAGGGCACCGACAAGTATTTCACGATGGATGTCAGAGAGCGAGATGGTAATCAATTGTGTATTTCCTTGATTTAAAAAATCTATGGGATATTTTAAGGTAAATATTTTTTTCAGGACAGAAATGAAAGCCGATATATAGTCGGCGAAAACAACTGTTAAATAGAACTTTCTTTGCCGTACTTATTGTCCTGTAATACTGTAATACTGTTTTATATACTATATAGGCTGTTCACGTTAAAATGAGCACTTTTGAAAGCCTTGCTTTAGATCTACTTGTATGCAATTTGTGTGTTCTTCCGCCTTATTTTAAATTAATATTGCCATGGACCTCGTCACTTTATTCATGCGTCGGTCAAGTGAAACTGTGAGATTATTAGGAAAGTAAACATTTTATAAATCTGCTAATTTTTACACGCCAATGCATTAAAAAACCCAGGAAGCGAAATAAATAATTCGAATTATCACAAATGGTTACCTAAAACTTTTTATTCTGTGTCATGGAACTACATTCCATCTAACGTTACCAACTTTACCGGGCGAATGTCACTCAGTGCGCCCTTTGAAGTATATGCAGGCACGGGCATTGTTTTTTCCTCTAACGTTGATTTCATAAGTGCTCACTTTATCGTAAACAGCCTTTAGTGGCCATACTGTATACTTTCTGAACAGATTACTGTATTAAAACCCTACAGTCGCCGCTTAAAATACGCGAAGCCTAGTTTATGAAATTTTCCATCGCCATCGCAGTAATTCCTTAAGGCTGGATGTGACCTTAGTGCGTTTAATGCTGTTTAGTAAGGATTTCCCTTGACACGTTCAATCCTGACATAATTTATGTATTCAGGTGTTGCGAATAAGACTTTTTTTCTACGCGTACTGTACTTTGAGCTGACGCTCGGATCTCAAGACGTCGCTGTTAAGAGCCGCTCAAATCTCTTCACTCACACACTTTAAGGCGAATGGTGCACGAAAGCAGTATATTTACCCGATTTTCTATGTAAGTCGTTTTCCAAATGGTTTATCGAAATTCTTGGCTCTACAAGACGTAAATAATATTTTCCGACACCTTTTTTACGTTGTTAGATCTTCACTGCCTTCATTATTCTCGGAGCACTGATGGAAGAAGAGAAAGAATTTTTTCTCTTACCTTCAATCAGTGCTCCGAGGATAACGAACGCAGTGAATTTGTAACAACGTATTTGTTATTTACGTCTTGTCGAGCTGTAAATAAAAAAAAAAACCCCTCTGTAAAACAAGTAGTGACAAAAATGATATAAAAATACGGTTTTTGTAAACAGTTTTTCCCCCCTAAACTGACGCAGCACTTGTTCGTTACTGCAACCTACGAGGAGCAGGCTATAGAAATAAGGACCATTCATGTGCTAGAGAAGTTAACCAGAGGTGAGATAATTGCTCACTGAGGCTCGCAGTATAGATTCCTGGTGGAACTGCAACTGGCCACGCCACCTCCATTGCCGGAGGCCGATCCCTATATAGCGTATTTCGGGAGCACTAGCAGGGATTCAGAAAAAAATTGAAGTAACCGCGTGAACTGACTTTAACCTCAAAATATCACATGTATGTCGGAAAAAAAAAGAAAAAGCCGTTGGCACTAGGACTGTTAGGTGAGGGCTCGCGACGAAGGACGGAGTTTGTGAAAGGAAGTGGAGTGGGCGGAGCCGCCAAGACCAGTGGCGGTCGCCGCGGTGAATCGGTAATGATAAAACACAACGAGCGACGCCCGAGGTTGGCGGCTACCGTGCCTCACGACCGCACTCGATGGAGCTACTGATAACTGTGCAAGTAGGGCGCTACTGCAGCTTATGCCGCTACTGGGACTGTGTGATTCCATCGGCAAAAGGTTGCCAAGGTGGCCGTTCCGTTACGATCCTGTGTTTCAAAATACCGTCTCGCGCCAGCCCCTACGATACCCTTCGATGCAAACAAAAGTCGTTTTCACGCGATGATGCCAGAGAGAAGATCGAGCACAGAGACTAAATGGAGAGTGGAGATATTTGGTCATCAACGAAGGGGTGGGGGAATGGGAGATCCCCGAGAAAACCCGCCGACCGGCGGCATCGTCTGTCCCCGCCCGGAATCGAACCAGGTTCGCTGAGGTGGGAGGAAAGTAGTCTATCCACTACGCCGCCGCGACCCCTGAGTCAAAATGGCGTGGCGGTTCCTTTGATGCGGGCATACCGATTCTCTGATTGGCCGCGCGTATCTCTGGAATGGGGACTTGCGTCTGATTGGCTACAGTGTGTCGCGAATAGTTCCCTAACGTCTGGACCGCCGGCTGGGAAAGACAGTATGTTGCTGGACGCTGATTGGCGAACGTCATTCCGACAATGTTGATGGCAAGTGACGCCATTTTGGTGGCGTGTGCGTCTGGAGTTCGCGGAATACAAGGCTGTTCCACCTCTGTATTCTTACTGTACATTGCAAAACTCAGAGCATCATGATCTTTCCCGGGGGTAACTGGTTCGTAAACCGTACTACTGCATTACGTTATGACTCGTTTATTACTATAGACGGTTCACAGTAAAATGAGCACTTTTGAAAGCCCTGCTTAAGATCTACTTGTATGCAGGTTGTGTATTTTTCCTCCTTATGTAAAATTAACACTGTCATCGGCTTCATCACTTTATTCATGCGTCAGTCAAGTGAAACTCTGGTGTTATTATAAAACTAAATATTTTACAAATCTGATCATTTTAATACTTCGATGCATTAAAAAAAACAAAAAGCGAAATAAATAATTTAAGTCCTTATACATGGTTACCTAACACTTTTTATTCGACGTTAAGATATGGAACTACTTCCCATCCATCGTTACCAACTTTACTGTGCGCATGTCACTCAGTGCGTCCGTTAAAATATATCCAGTTAAGGGCAGTGACATTTTTCTAAGGTTAATTTCATAAGTGCTCACTTTATCGTGAACAGCCTTTATCACCGAACACAGCCTGCAGTTTATTGACTGTGATGACGAAACAAGTTCTTTTGCAAATTAACTTTAGCGCAGATCAAAACAGTTTTTTTTTAGTTGTAACACTCCAAACCATAAATTAATTTGGCAATGATTATGTGAAACAGCCTATAAGAACAAGAATTTCATACACCTAACAGTGCACAATATAATCAGTCTTCAAATTTTGATTACTCTATTTAATTTGAAGATAGGAAGAAACCCTTGGTATTTAGAGCATGAAAAAAAATCACTACAAGAGTAATGGTAATTTTTATTTAGAGGAAAAGACAAGAGCCTCATAGGTGTCAATACTAAGGGTGTTAAAGAGAAAGAGATACATTATTTTGTACGTTGTCATAAATACACCAACTTTCAAGAAGACTGGGATAGTAATCGTATGTTTCGCCTATATTTCATTTTTTTTTAATTTCTTACTCAACTATTATCACACGTTTTTTCTTAAGCGGTACTATATGTTTATACTTGGTACTAGTACATATAAATATATCATCATTATTATTATTTACTTTTCTTGGGCAAGATGCTCACTCTTCAATATTTCATATCAGTAGGTTTTAACTTCTACAAACCGTCTGGGTTTACAAAGCACTTGCAGCTGTGTTGACTTGATAAAAAGTTAGGTTCAGTCCTTTTGAAATAGAGAATTGAGTTGTATTTGACTTACAGGAATTTTAACCCAAATGCACTATCAATTTACTAGAAAAATCAGAACTCAATCATAAAAAAAGTAATGCGAAAATGCATAAAGTATCAAGCGAATTTAATTTGTAACAGTCATAAAATTCATAAAACTTTGCAAAACAACAGTCACTGGCGTATTTGAACGCACGCTCATTTTGCACAAGTTACCTAGACAAGTAATCACGATATTTCATGGTCTCGGTATTTGATCTCTTCTTGGCCATATTCATTGCACTGTAAATCTGTTTCACCATGCAGGTATCGATGGCATAGCCTGTATCCATAAATTTCGCAGCAGCACTTGAGACTTTTCCTGCGAAGTTGGATGTGCGGGTAAATGGAGGGCCGCACCTAATACATACGCTATCGATCGTAAGCGACCCTGTGTTTTACGACGTCACGTCGATGGTTATTAACGACCGAAAGTGGTTAATGGAAGATTGGCTCGACGACCTCTTACATCTCCCCTTCATCCAGCCCGAAGACATGTAATTACCTGGTACTGGTAGCTCAGGCGGTAATCGACGCTATGTGGAGTTGTTGTCTTAGATGTACTACGCGGAAGGTCCTATTTAGGGCACCATCCATCCACCTACCTCGAGCTTATTTGCATTGAAATAAGGGAGCGCTAAGGGCGATATTGCCGTGCGCATAAAACCACTGATCGCCTCTACGTCCAAGGCACTGTACCAGCATGCAGATTAGCAGTCGGGAGAAGTGGAATCGTAGGACTTTTGAAGAGGACATTCAGCAATAACGCAGTTCTCCTTACATGATGTTGTTATTGTTGTAGCAATAAATAAATAGTTAAGAGTTATGTTTGCATTATGTTAAAGATGCAGGCACTCTTATTTGAAATTAGTTCTAAAAATAATGGATAATGAATGATTTCATCATAATGTTTAAAACTGTTCTTATTCTTCAAGTTTATGATGGAAACATAAATTATGGCTGATTTCGGAGAACGCATTTCAAACTTAAGCGACTGCTATTTTAATAAAAAAAATTAATAATTCTAGTAGTGTACCACTTTTGTTTATTAAACAATAACAAATATATTGCGACGCCCTTCTAAAGGGCGTGGCAAGCAGAACGTATATACAGCCCTTCAAGAACCAATCCACAAGAGGATAAGAAAAATATCAAATCGATTTAAAAGATTTCTGGTTAAAAAGACGGACAAACATATGACTTCCTTGGCATAATATGTATGATTTATTTGTATTAATGTTTCACAGTTTACACAGGATTATGGAGAATATTCATAATTTATTATTTATCTATATTCCCAGTCTTCCAAAAAAATTTGACACTGATTAAATATCAAATGGGCTCAGAAATTTATACAATGATACGATTTCCAAATATAAACTACAAATGCCCATTAAAAACTGTGCTGGAATTCCACATATAAGTGTTGCTTGAAACAATTCCAAGTTAAATTTTATGTCTCTCTTGTGTCCCTTAACACAAATCCATGTCACACTACTGAACTCCTACTCCAGGTTTAAGGGTATCATCATTAAATATTAAAGATATAAAACATGTCTGGGTGATATGTCGCTTTCAGAACAAATAGAAAAAACATACTCGCAACTCCTTTTATAGGCCCCCGCGGCTATATTTTCATGTTTAGCATTTTCCTAGCAATTTTCTTAATACTTAAACATTTTTCTTTAATACTGTCTAGATACAAAATCTAAACTTGGAGTATTTCCTGACTTCTAATGTAGGCGTGCTCTTTTAGTATTGCACTCACAATACTGACATTTACAATAGAGTCAATATTTTAGTAAAGTCTAACAAAGACACAAATTACTCTAATTTTCTCATTTTATTACACTTTAAGAATCTTCGGCTGTCATTAAAAACATGAATGATAACTTTAATCAGCCGATAGTTCATACAGAAATTTTCTGTCTTGGAATACGGAAATTCCTAAGTTTTTTTCTATCTCCCATGACGCAAAAGTCGTCATCCTGACAATGGTCAGAGGGGCCAGAAATATTATTTCTGTTACGACATTGTTTTTGTACTTAACTGTAAGCTGGACGTCCAGGAGTGCTGGTCTCTGCCTACACAACCAAACTCCTGGCGTTATATACAAAACTTTTACCCCTCGCAGGGAGGGAGCAACGAGAGTCCGGCCAATCAGAGCCCAAGAGACTCTCGGAAAGCTTCTATACAATTCGAAACTATTACTGAACAGCCACTTCCGGCGCCACAGTTCCATGTCACGTGGTTAACCATCCGGCCACACAACCGCCGCTACAGCAGCGCGGTCTGGCGCGGGCGGATCAAACTATCCCCTACACTCAGTGGCCAGTCTACCTCGGGTGCTCGCCGCAGCTGGAAGCTATGTCTGATTGCTGGGCGACACCTTGCTGTCGCACGTACGTAGGCCTGCTGGGGAAGGCTTTTCGTCCTAGACCATCACGAGCGTGTATAATATGAGTAAGTAAAGTCACTAAGTAAATTTTTTAAATAATTGTGGATAGATAGAAACACTTTTTTTTAATGTAAAAAGTTCGTTTTATGCTGGCTGTAGGTCCCCCTCTGCACATATTGTCTTCCTCGTCGCGCCGATGTCAAAGCGGGCAGGCATAGCGGGAGTGGAGGAACGTATTTTTATGAGGCCCGTGCCTCAATCTCCTTGAAGTAAACGTGGTTATTATGGGTTGCATTGTGCCTCTAAATCGCTGGAAAATACAATTAAGAGGTGACCCTATTATTTTATGGCATGATAATAAAAGGTAGCCCTGCACTTAACGCAGAGAACGGGAGAGGTCGAAAATTAATCGTCACCAGTTTTTAATTCAAACATTCGCACGAATTTGTTGTCTATGTGAGCAAATCGTGGTTATACTAGCGCATGCAGGATCAACACTAACCAAAAACGAACACCTGGCAATAAAATAATCTAAAAGTGCAACCCAGTTGGCGACTAAGTCCAAACGAATCGGTTATTAATATGATCTCCTTTCATTAAAACTATTAATAATAAAACGCTGTCATACAGGTTACATAGTTGGCAAGGTCAAACTTTGTAGGTTTCCCCCCTTGAGAATTGAGAATTGTTTGCCGTTTTGCTAATTTAAACACGACAATTCAAATCCATCATTAAAATTTTGATCAAGTGTAGGGTTTCTAAGTTTTGTACAATAACACGAAACTTCAATAATTTTTTTTTTTTGTAGCAGAGTGTGATATTACCAAACTTTCACAGGCTACTTATATTCATTCAGTAAAGCACTATCCAGGAAAACGTTGTTAATACTACTTCCTACCATTAGAAAAAAAAATTAAATTTCGATTTCCTAGGACGCGATTTCCTTTAGCAATCATTGTAGGTCAGAGGTCGTATAATATCCTGTTTCTCATTTCGCATTAAGAATCATATCACTGCTTTTTAAACTGTAGTTCAGAATAAGCCTGTGTAGTAGTGACTAAAAAATATTAATTTTCAGTGTTGCATTCTTGTACGCATGTTAGAAACTATCTACCAAAATTTATGTACAGTACATACGGCAAGACGAGATGACTTACACGGCAGAATGAAGACGGGATATTTAAAGGAATCACACCGCGTACGTTTATAGTTGTTTATAGTTCCCCGGGAAGGGGAATGAGTGTAATTCCCCTGTATGTAATAGAAAAATGTTTAGTACATTCATACAATATTTTCACAGACAAGGAAACAATTCCCTTATTTACAACTCAAAACTATATTTAGGTATGCGTAATGTTTCATATTTATTGCAGTATACTGACAGGAAAATACTTAGGACGCCCTGAACCTATGTTTTATTTAACTGCATGTCACAGGCTCCTCACAGATAATAAATTGCTGGGCTATAGTAAATATAATCCAGCAAATGTTCTGTAATAACAGTAAATGATTAACCAACAGCACTCGTTACCATATCAACATACTTCTTGACATCCTCGTGCTGTACTTTCACAGCTAGCGAGTATCACATTGCTATGTAACATCCTCGTGCTGTACTTTCACAGCTAGCGAGTATCACATTGCTATGTAACATCCTCGTGCTGTACTTTCACAGCTAGCGAGTATCACATTGCTATGTAACATCCTCGTGCTGTACTTTCACAGCTAGCGAGTATCACATTGCTATGTAACATCCTCGTGCTCCCACACAGGCCTGTACTTTCACAGCTAGCGAGTATCACATTGCTATGTAACATCCTCGTGCTGTACTTTCACAGCTAGCGAGTATCACATTGCTATGTAACATCCTCGTGCTGTACTTTCACAGCTAGCGAGTATCACATTGCTATGTAACATCCTCGTGCTGTACTTTCACAGCTAGCGAGTATCACATTGCTATGTAACATCCTCGTGCTGTACTTTCACAGCTAGCGAGTATCACATTGCTATGTAACATCCTCGTGCTGTACTTTCACAGCTAGCGAGTATCACATTGCTATGTAACATCCTCGTGCTCCCACACAGGCCTGTACTTTCACAGCTAGCGAGTATCACATTGCTATGTAACATCCTCGTGCTGTACTTTCACAGCTAGCGAGTATCACATTGCTATGTAACATCCTCGTGCTCCTACACAGGCCTGTACTTTCACAGATAGCGAGTATCACATTGCTATGTAACATCCTCGTGCTGTACTTTCACAGCTAGCGAGTATCACATTGCTATGTAACATCCTCGTGCTCCCACACAGGCCTGTACTTTCACAGCTAGCGAGTATCACATTGCTATGTAACATCCTCGTGCTGTACTTTCACAGCTAGCGAGTATCACATTGCTATGTAACATCCTCGTGCTCCTACACAGGCCTGTACTTTCACAGCTAGCGAGTATCACATTGCTATGTAACATCCTCGTGCTCCCACACAGGCCTGTACTTTCACAGCTAGCGAGTATCACATTGCTATGTAACATCCTCGTGCTCCTACACAGGCCTGTACTTTCACAGCTAGCGAGTATCACATTGCTATGTAACATCCTCGTGCTGTACTTTCACAGCTAGCGAGTATCACATTGCTATGTAACATCCTCGTGCTCCTACACAGGCCTGTACTTTCACAGCTAGCGAGTATCACATTGCTATGTAACATCCTCGTGCTCCCACACAGGCCTGTACTTTCACAGCTAGCGAGTATCACATTGCTATGTAACATCCTCGTGCTCCTACACAGGCCTGTACTTTCACAGCTAGCGAGTATCACATTGCTATGTAACATCCTCGTGCTCCCACACAGGCCTGTACTTTCACAGCTAGCGAGTATCACATTGCTATGTAACATCCTCGTGCTCCCACACAGGCCTGTACTTTCACAGCTAGCGAGTATCACATTGCTATGTAACATCCTCGTGCTGTACTTTCACAGCTAGCGAGTATCACATTGCTATGTAACATCCTCGTGCTGTACTTTCACAGCTAGCGAGTATCACATTGCTATGTAACATCCTCGTGCTCCTACACAGGCCTGTACTTTCACAGCTAGCGAGTATCACATTGCTATGTAACATCCTCGTGCTCCCACACAGGCCTGTACTTTCACAGCTAGCGAGTATCACATTGCTATGTAACATCCTCGTGCTGTACTTTCACAGCTAGCGAGTATCACATTGCTATGTAACATCCTCGTGCTGTACTTTCACAGCTAGCGAGTATCACATTGCTATGTAACATCCTCGTGCTCCCACACAGGCCTGTACTTTCACAGCTAGCGAGTATCACATTGCTATGTAACATCCTCGTGCTGTACTTTCACAGCTAGCGAGTATCACATTGCTATGTAACATCCTCGTGCTCCTACACAGGCCTGTACTTTCACAGCTAGCGAGTATCACATTGCTATGTAACATTCGACGCTACTCGTACCTGTTTACGTACACTCTAAACAATTTTTTGTACTTTCGCAAGGAAAATCCTTGGAAACCCAATAGCCAAGGAAATCCTTTGTAAAACTACAAATAGTTTTCTTGTAAAATCTGTAAGGCATTTATTTGTAATATTTCAAATTATAGCTTTGTATTACAACTGACATATTGAGAAGTGTACTTAAAAATGCTTTTTTTCTTCTAGAAAACAAATGTGATGAATTAATAACAGAAAACCACTAAAAAATATTATGTAACACCTGTTTTTTTTCTTATTTGTTGAATGGTGATAGCGTAATTTGAATATCACAAGTGGGACATATGTGTAAAGTTTTATCTAGTTGAAAATGAAAACAATAGTTGTATAAATGTTAAACAGGTCTCTTAGTTGTCAATTTGATGTAATGTTAGGAACGTGTTAAGGTTATTCTAAAAAGTACTAGTTTATGGAATGAAAATAAGTAAGAGGTTCCAATTTAATGAGTTTTTACTGAAGTTAATTTAATATTGGTGTTTGATTTCAAGAAGTGTTCTTTTTATGATTAAATGTTGTCAAGTTTAAGAAACAGAAGTATACAAAAGAAGAAAGTAACTGCATAATATTGAGTCGTCAGTAACAGAGGTGTCGACGACGAACTTTCAAAGGGATTGAGAACCTCGTCGTTTGGTTCTTCGAGTAACTTCTGGTCAGACATTATCAGCAATTTCCTGAAGGAGGTACGTCATGAGGAATAGCTCCACCTTCGGGAACACGGTCACCGCTTCAGTGGTTGAGTCGGGGGTCGACCCCAGGACCGTGAATGAAGGAAGGATGTCGGAGTACCTACGCCGTCATGGAATCGCAGTCGACAGGGAGTTGTGAGGTACCAGATTCGAACCCAGGAGGAGAACCGCAGATCTAGCTGTGGACTACTTTTTTTTCTCGTCTACATATTAGTCCAACATACACCATATTATTCATGAACCTTTTGCGAAGGCTAATTAGTACTATGTTTTCGATGTGTGTTTATGACAATTAATTGGAGTTCTTTCTTATCTATGAATGCTTACGTTGTAGAATAATTTTCTTGTAGTATTATTTCATATCTCCTGAATAATATGCTGATTTTAATTTTAATTTCATAATTTCGTGTAATATTGACTTTTGCACTTTATATGGAAGATTCCCATAGCCATGGCAAGTAAATAATGAATAATAGTAATAATTAAATATATATACATATAATAATTTGTACATTCCGTCATATTATTGAGCACATTTGTTTTGTTGGAGATTGTGCCATATTTATTGTAACAGTTCAGGGTAGTATCACTGACTGTTACAGAAATTTGCACCCTTACGTGGGGTCTTAATAACAGCCAGACACTCAGGCATGGGCTGGTCAGACGAGCCAGTACAGAATTGTCTACCTAAATCGTGGGGCTTTCGACATAATTTTAACCCATATAAATCCTGAGAGCCATAGATAAAGTTGCAAGTTATGGTCAATAAGAACTTCCATAGAGTAAGCTATCTATGTTAATGACATTTACAATTTATGAACAGCGAAACGAGGTCAGCATATTTTCTTAGGAAGACTAAAGACATAGATAACAAAATGTCAATTCCCACAGATAATGCAATGACTAATACGAGTGGAAATTCAGACATAGAATTGCAGGCAAACATAGATAACACGACCTCCGAAAACGGAACTAACGTAGAGAATACTAACGAACAAGAACCCGTAAATGCTAATCTTTTCCCGACATTCACATTTGCACAATTGGCGGAGCTCATGCGTGAAATGAAAGGCGAACTGGTACATGAAATGAAAGGCGAACTAGTATGTTAAATTAGTGCACGCCAAGAACAAGAGTCTCGCGACATGCGTGAAATGAAAGGTGAACTGGTAAATAACTTTAACACGCAGTTCAATCAGTTAACCGAGGCATGCTCCGCACAATTCTACTCTGTGCAGAGAGAAGTAGAGGCCATAGATAATAAACTGGGACAAACTTCCGAGGATTTACGAGGAGAAATTTCCCATACGCGCACCGAACTAGAATCCATTTCAGAAAGGTTCGAACAGCGATTTACGGCGATCGAACGCAATTCCACCGCATATAGGAAAGAGTATCTGTACAATTTGAAGTTTTTGGAAACCATGTAGAGCATAAACTGGACAGTGAGATAACCACAACAGAAATTAAATTAAACCAAGTTGGCGACGAAATAAAATTAGTAGTGAACAAGCAAAACGATGTCATTAGATCCGTAGAGGAAATACAGCTCAGAAATACCAGACCTAATTCTGCATGTCAAACTAATTGCATTAATCTGTCGTTGAGTACAAGTTCGCTGGACAGACACGAACCCATTCACGCCATTGACAACCCTACACAGTCAATTGGCTTGGCGAGTTCATTATTGTACCACGCCAGTAAACTTTGGGCAGACCAGATGCTTTCGTTCGAAGGAAGTAGTGTTAAAAAGCCACAACAGTCGCACTCAGCTTTGCTGTTAAATTACGTCATCGTGAAGTTGGAAAAAAAAACATCGTGATGAGAAAATGGAAGTGGATGAAGATAAATATGATAAGGAGGAAGAAAGAAATGAAGACAAGAAAGAAGAGAAGGAAGAAGAGAGGAGAGAAGAAAAGGACTAAAATGAGAAAGAAGAGGAAAAACAAAATGATAAAGATGCGAAAGAAAGTAACTAGAAGAAGAAACTAGAACCAAAAGCTGTGGGATTCTGGAGGCACCAACTGACCCTATATCCAAGACTTTGAACCATGAAACTCTGGAAGTGCTATCAGGTCAGCGATCCTTAGTATTTGACATATCAAAATTACTTCCTCCGCCCTACACTAAATCAACGGAAAATGAAGAAGACACCGAAGAAAGGAAGAGAGAAATATTGGAATTCACAAGAAAAAGAATAATCTTAGCCGCTGAACGAAGAAACAAGTACGCGAAGAAATCTCGGAAGAAGGACCTAACTGTCGGGCAGCTAGTGTTGGTTCGAGCTCATTGCATTTCCAAAGCTTGGGAATATCTTTCCAAGAAATTGATACCACTTTGCGTTGGACCAGTGCGAATTTGGAAGATCTGTAATCATGATTGCTACGAAGCAGTTTGTCCTGAGACAGGAAAAGTCATAGGCAAGTACAACACCATGGCTTTAAGAGAGGTCCAACAGCCAATTACGTCAGTTTAGGAAAGATGTTGGAAAATTAACAAGTACAATTTAGTTGCCAAATGAGAAGCAAGTAATTTTGAGATGTGATTATTGAGAATTACTGTCGTAAAAGTGGAATTTTGTTGTATTAATTAATGTTTGGGGCTTGAGTTTATGTACATGATGTGTAACGAATAATAAGGCAAAGATAAATGCCGCCAGGTGATGATAAGAATTTGTTCCACATCTAATAATATTTTATTGTGCCCTGAACATGTGCCACGTGAACGACGAAGTCGTATAAGGAATTGGTTATATAGTAGTATATTTTGCGGCAAAATACTTAAAATTTCCTACCAATATGGAGGGGTAATTGTGTGACATAAGGAAATGTTCGGCCTAGTTCAGAGTCTGAATCGCAAGCCATGTAAACTGCCTAAATAGGACAAACTAAACAGCAAGGGGGAAAAAAATTGGTAACGATGTTTAACAAAGACCATTAACCAATTTTAATTTACAGTAAATAAGATGGCAAGTCATTAAAAAGAATCCATCGCTAGTAAAATCAGCAATTAAATGAGTTAATATAGTTGATTCACGATAACTTCGGCCTTTTCTGAAAGCCCTGCCAAATTTATACTTTTGGTTACTGATTACGTATCCTTCCGCCACACGTAAACATAAATACTGCCATGTGACTTCTACTTTTATAACTGTCAAATGCGTTGGTTGCTGTTTACAGCTGTTCAAAGAACTGTGTCATATTGCGGAAACCATTTCCTGCGAATGTTCACAATGTAGGCCTATAACAATATTTAGGTCAGCTTTATAACTATTTGTTACACACGATATAGCATTTTACACATAATACACATTACTATTTTGCCATGACGGTGTTTGTTACAACTGTGGCGTAAACAACAGTAGTATTTAACCTGTTGTTATTAATATGTGTTTGGAATAAAAATTAAAACGAAGGGACAACCAGTCCAGCGAAACGACGCAGTTAATTCAAGCACGCAACTCGTGTCGCTTATTTATTGTACATCGACAAATGTAAAAGATAGTGTTGAACATACAAACACATAGGCCTGCCGTAACATTTATTCCGCTAATATTTACATGCATTGGTACTTACTGGTTTGTACGTTTATTTTATTATTTATTTAATCTTATCTGGGTGGGCTTAGTATTTCGTTGGGATTGTTGCAGACATTCAAATCACAGAAACGTAAGCTCGTTACACAACTGTTTTCCAAACACCTAGCGCAAAGGTACAACGTTGTGATAAACAGACGTGAAGGTAAATAATTAACTTCGTCATAACATCAGTTCATGGTTAAAACGTATAAATTTTGCACGTATTTGAAATCAACACACACACCTGGCCTGCGTAACGATTACAACGCAGCCACCACGCCCTTTCATATGCAACGATCATAACACATTTCTCTCTGCCGTGGAAACACATATTTATCACAACATTGTAACTTCCGTAGGATGTTTAAAAAAAACACGAGTACGAACTTGACGCTTCATTGAGAAACACGCCGTATCATTGTATGTCGCTTGCCGCCGCCATATTGGGAACGCTTTCCACACCACGTCTGCCAACTTGCTGGATTTGTAAGTGTCGCGTAACGAGCTGTGTCGCGCCATCGCATCTAAAATATGCCGTTGCATTTAAATAACATATAATAGGTATTTAAACAATAAAATCTCGTTTCAGTTGTAAATTACAATCTCAGACATCATTACTGTTACTGTAATTAGTATGAGATGTGCTCAAATTAGAAATAACAAAATTTATACCTTTCCTACACAGGTGGTACGATCTTCCTGAGAGAGAGAGAAGAGAGACAGAGAGAACGAGAGCGACAAGCTCTGCTTCGCTTATTGAACCTTTATTCCGGGCGGAAAAAAACACCAGCCTACACACGGGAATTTGCGCGGATATTTTTAACTGCAGCAATGAAATGTGTTTCCGTCAGTGCTGCCTAGAAATACGAATATATCAATTGGCAACGTTTAACTTACAAATATTATATATAAAACGAGGTTAAAAAATATTGTAACTGTGAACTATTTCTTACCGGCCAATGCCAACACGTCGCTGCTCTCACTGTTATTAATTCGCATTTAATACGAAATAAATATTACAAGTTATATAAGATACTAAGGCAAAGTTTCATTTATTCAATAATACAGTATTCTAAAGTTAATCACAGTGTTAAATATTTGTGGAATACAAGTTATTGAAAAACAGGTTGACATAATACGCCTAGGGTGATTTTTCAAAGGTTCGATTCCAAAAGGCCAAAGAAAGCATGAATGGACTATATACAATACTTCGTACTGGCTGATGTGAACGTACAATAACGAAACAAATACTTTTTCCTAGGTAGGGTCTTCTGAAGTTACCTCTTTAGAGGGTCGAGAGTCTTCTTTACACCTATTCATAATTCTAATCGATGCTATGGTTGATAAACCATTCTCTAATAATTTAACTATCATACTACTGTGAGCATTGGTGAGTGAGTTTGGGGGCCCAGTTTATTTGTCAGGGTCGCTCTGGAATATAGTGCAAGGTGAAAAAACAAGGCGAATATGAACTGTAACTAGGACACTTTGAAGTGGCGTAGTCTTAGGACTAAAATAAGTGATAATGACTTGAAAGAAAAAGGACACTCACTAGTGTTTATTTGGGCCATGTATTACATCACCCAAAGTGAACTTTTATTTCCTATGAGAAAAATTATTTGGACTCCTGCTGAATAAAGACAGGAGCTAACAATTGAAACGGTTGGTTGGTGAAACGTATTAGACTGCTCCACATAGATATTTATAAGTGTTGCAGAGGAAGTGCTACGCTACTGGCAGGGACAGTGTTGCAGAGGAAGTGCTACGCTACTGGCAGGGACAGTGTTGCAGAGGAAGTGCTACGCTACTGGCAGGGACAGTGTTGCAGAGGAAGTGCTACGCTACTGGCAGGGACAGTGTTGCAGAGGAAGTGCTACGCTACTGGCAGGGACAGTGTTGCAGAGGAAATGCTACGCTACTGGCAGGGACAGTGTTGCAGAGGAAATGCTACGCTACTGTTGACATCGTGGCTTTGGAGTACCACTTCGGTACTCCAAAGCCACGATGTCAACAGGAGTGTCACTGCGAGAAGTAGCCACCCAACGACGTGAGAGACAGTAACATCTACTGCGTCATTATATCAAATGGGTGACCATCCTTGTTACCTTAAAAGGTCAAAAACTTAAAAACTCTTTAACCAATTGTAAGGGCTACTTTGTAAATAGTGTATATTTTCTGTATTAATTTTGTGTTGAAAGTGAAATCATTGAATGTTCCTTAGCTGGCGCTCTTTGGTAATTTTAATTGTAAAGTAATCAATATTCATGAATAATATAAGATAACTATTTAAGTATTTAAATAAGTAACAGGTATTACAAGCATTAAGTGAAATTTTTCAAGAGTAAAATATTTGTTATATTTTAAATTTGGGCGGATAGTCTGTAACACCTGGTTTTTCTTCCTAATTTGATTAATGGTGTTAGCGTAATTTGAATATCACAAGTGGTACATATATGTAAAGTTTTATTTAGTTCAAAAGGAAAAAATAGTTGTATAAATGTTAAACAGATCCCTTAGTTGTAAATTTGTGATATTTAACCCTGTATTAATCTATAATAATGTTTTGTTTTGCAATATTTTTTATGTAATGTTTGGAACATTTTAAGGTTGTTCTAAAAGGTATTAGTTTAATGAATTAAAATAAGTAAGAGGTTCCGATTTAATCAGTTTTTGCTGAAGTTAATTTAATATTTGTGTTTGATTTCAAGAAGTGTTCTTCTTATGATTAAATGTTGTCAAGTTTAAGAAACAGAAGTATACAAAAGAAGAAAGTAACTGCATAATATTGAGTCGTCAGTAACAGAGGTGTCGACGACGAACTTTCAAAGGGATTGAGAACCTCGTCGTTTGGTTCTTCGAGTAACTTCTGGTCAGACATTATCAGCAATTTCCTGAAGGAGGTACGTCATGAGGAATAGCTCAACCTTCGGGAACACGGTCACCGCTTCAGTGGTTGAGTCGGGGGTCGACCCCAGGACCGTGAATGAAGGAAGGATGTCGGAGTACCTACGCCGTCATGGAATCGCAGTCGACAGGGAGTTGTGAGGTACCAGATTCGAACCCAGGAGGAGAACCGCAGATCTAACTGTGGACTACTTTTTTTTCTCGTCTACATATTAGTCCAACATACACCATATTATTCATGAACCTTTTGCGAAGGCTAATTAGTACTATGTTTTCGATGTGTGTTTCTAACAATTAATTGGAGTTCTTTCTTATCTATGAATGCTTACGTGGTAGAATAATTTTCTTGTAGTATTATTTCATATCTCCTGAATAATATGCTGATTTTAATTTTAATTTCATAATTTCGTGTAATATTGACTTTTGCACTTTATATGGAAGATTCCCATAGCCATGGCAAGTAAATAATGAATAATAGTAATAATTAAATATATATACATATAATAATTTGTACATTCCGTCTTATTATTGAGCACATTTGTTTTGTTGGAGATTGTGCCATATTTATTGTAACAGTTCAGGGTAGTATCACTGACTGTTACAGAAATTTGCACCCTTACGTGGGGTCTTAATAACAGCCAGACACTCAGGCATGGGCTGGTCAGACGAGCCAGTACAATTAATTAAAATATAATTAACGGAAAAAAATTCAAACCCCGCAAACATCCCTTGCATTATCAGCCGGCACCTTTAACCTTCAAACCAACTTGACTAACGAGTTTAGGACTTTTTTTTTTACTGTAAATATACGTACAACGGCATACAAAAATATATCGAACTTATACGGTTAAGAAGAATAGGTACATTTATTTCTTGTTAAGAGTTCGGTTGTTGAGTTAAGAGATTTGGACGACTCTTAACAACGGGGTATGAAGAGCCGATTTAAGAGTTCTGTGTAGCTAGGAAACACTAACAAATAATGAATAATACGGTTGTCTTAAGTGCATTACGTAATTCAGACTTGCAATACATTTCTTTTTGCACGCAGCTACACTTTACGTCACCAATAGTTTTTTCACAAACAGCAAAATACGATTTTACGTTGTTGAGTGTCCGCCATATTGCTGGAGCTTATTGAAACGGGTCAGTATAGTAAAAACATTTCCTAAGGCCTGTTACAAACACGGACCTTGTAGTTTTACAAACGAGTAGGCATACAAGAAAAATATTTGTACTGTTACAAGCATTTGTAAAATTACAATGATTTTCTCAATAAAAATTACAAATTTTTTTAGAGTTTAGAACTGCAAGGGTTGTAGTGGAGCTATCGGATCAAATCACGTAGTTACGTTTGTGTTCCACACGTGCTCAACAGGATACAGGGCGGGGTATCTTCTCGGCCAGTTAATAGCACGTTGAGAAACACGGACATCACTTGAGCAGACGATGTCTTGCTCGAACAGCGCATCACCATAATGTTGCTGGAACGGCAGAAAAAACGGGTTTATAAATGTTAGGACACATCTGGTGCTGGCCGCTGTTACTTCAACAGACGCAAAAGGCGAGAGTGAGAGTGTTTTAAACACAGTACCCCACGCAATGATGCCAGGGGCTTGTCCTGTGTCTTGGGCGAATGCAAACTGTAAGATGTAGACTCGTAAATTTACCATTTCAGTGTAAACGTGCACTGACAAAGCGCGAATGGTCAAATATTTCCCTGTGCATACAAGGTAACGTTCCTACAGTTGCTCAGGAAAGGGTCAAATGCGTAGGGAAGTTCCCAACTTTGTATTCTAGAGACGCTAGACATTCCCAGATATCCAGCCTGATACGTGGTACTATTACCATACACTGTATAGGTTAAATACTTCCATTACAGTTTAGTAAGTTTACCAGAAATATATTTACTGTGTAGTTTCACAGTGCCAGGTTGCGCGTACAAACTGCCATCGCTTGCAAAGGACATATTCTCCTCTCATCACTTCAACGATTGGTCAGAGAGATCTGGAGGTCAGCCTACATGGCAAATGAACTCCTGCACAGGATTATTGAAGTACTTAATTTTATTTTACGACTCTATTAATCGTGCTCCAAATGTGCTGAGCCACGAAAATTGTATTGTATTGGGATTTTTAACGTCCCCTAGTTTATGCTCGAAAGCTTAGCAGGGGACGGATTACAGACTAACTTATAACTTAAATTAACACCCATGCCTTACCCGGGATTCGAACCCAGAGCCTCCCACACGCCAGATCGGTGGTGCACCAACCGACTGGGTCACGGGGGGTCGGCTGATCTACGAAAAGACCACACTCTTCAGTCAACGGCTTTCAAGACGTCCGTACATTAGAAACACCATCTCAGAGCACTCCAACACAGCTAGAGACACAAATACTCAAGACTCCTACATAGAGCATTGCTAAAAGACTTTACACCAACAAAATGATAGGGTAGCCGCTTAAAGCCTCGCGGGGACACACAGACACTGCATGCCAGTTCAGAGCCCTGCGCGTAGGGTTGATGGAGCACTTGAAGTTCGTATCATTGTGGCCCTTATCTTGCTTCCGTGCCTCTAACGCGGAGAATAGATCGAGTAAACGTACACCTTAACCAAGGTTTTTTGTCCTTACGAACGTGAAGTGAGTTTGAGGGCGAGACGATGTGATCGAAGTGCAGGATAAACGGTAGTATCCCAGGAAATTAGGAATGTCCTCGTTGGGAATCGAATCACTATCACGCTGCTGGAAGGTCGATGCGCTGGCCACACGATCTCAGCAGCCCCCGCTAATTTTTCCTTCATTGCCAATCCATAAAGTATTTCCTTATAACTGTTAAGTGAAAATTCATAAATGTAGTTTTTATTTACGAGACAAACGGGCACGAAGGAATGTTACTCCGTTAATTCCATAAAGCCTCCGCTATGCGGCTTATTTAAAACTGAATTTATGGTTTATCTGAAATTACAATTGCAAACATTTACACTATATTTTAATATTTAAATGTATCATAAACTCTTAATGTACATTCAATATATAATACGTAGGTATCTGAAATAAATTTACCTATATTCAATTGATGCGTAAAATAACAAAATCGCGTGGCATTGTTTTCGATTATCTCCCCCTTAAACTTCCGGATAACCGTTATTTTGGCAAATCTGAATGACATTCAGGCTGTTTCGGAATTCTCAAGAAATGCATACTTGTGCGTACCTGTCCCCGAAAGTGACATCATCATGTATATACTAGCGCTGTCCGAATCCCCAGTATCGTGCGCACAGGCTTTATACTTGGCAAGTATTCAAAATTGCATACTTGTTGGGCATACAGTATTCGCCATATTTATTTCAGTCGGGAAAATTAACGTGTGCGCTTTAGGGTTATTAAGCTCTCAAGTTTTATAAGTTAATACGTATTTACAAAATTTAATTCTCTTGTATGCAAACAGTTTTAGGTCACCTATTTCCGTGAATAGGATGTGTAAATAATTGTCACTTTAATAAATGTGCTTCCAATATGATTAGAATTCTGAGCGTTTTATAGACATATGTTGCCCAGATGTAGGCCTATGCTTACAAATAATATCATACTGGAATCCGCATTTCCAAGTTATTACAAACCCCACTGAATTGTATTTCTCTTTCTTTTTCTATCAATTGTTTTTCCTGCTGTACAATTTGTACTCAAAGTGTACAACGATCAAAAGTAGAAATGATATTTGCATATTTTTGTGTATTAGTTTTCGTTCAAAACAACACACACTTATTGTCTTGCTGCTCTGCCAAGCAACCAGTGTACAACAATATTTCCTACGCCTTTCATTTCCATCCTGTAAATAATACGCGCCCACTAATGCTCCTATTAATTCCTTATTCCCGGATAAAGCCATGTTTCAGAGCGTAAACTCGTAAGATGGCAAGGTACATGACACAAAAATAAATAACAAATGTTTATATCATTATGTGTTTTCTTTATGCATAGCCATAGAATTTGCCGTAACGTATATATTACACCATGCACCGCATTTTTCTGTTGTCACGTAGTTTCTGATATTTCCGCCAGTCTAACATGAAGAGGATGAACTGTCCGAATAGTTTCAACAAGTACACGACAAGTACACATCACTGCTAGTATACGCAACAAGGTTTCTACTCTATTTAACAAATTTCACAGTTCTAAATGCTATACTGTCAAAAAAAATTGCATGCAAATCTTTGAATGTGGTTAGAAATAGATAGAAGCATCCACTTCACAGCGGAAGAGCGTGTCTTGTTTACTTTGTCTTCTAACCTAACATCGCATAACGCTACCATATTTAAGCAGATCATACTTCAATGTTTTATACTATCAGATAAGCTTATTTTAATAAACAAATATAATCGAAAACACATGCATACGCATAAATTCTTTATATATTTTATACTTACAATACTGGAAATAACAGTTTCCTTTCAGCAACACCAATTGCTCTATTCTGATTGGTCGCCGTCACCCAAAATTTTACTTATGATGTAAAATATAACTATTTCTTTAAACGCTCAAGGAAATCACAACAAAGCACACGACCAGCTAAGTTCCACTGGAAACCAACGCATAAGATAACACACATTTAGTTAATGTGTAAACGTCATACTGTATAATTTAACGCTTAATTTTTCTACTGTAAACACATTTTAAACCGGTTGGGGCTGAAGATTGTAGGCGCCAGGCCTGCCAACTGCCTGCAGTGGCGGTCCGCGAAGGAGGCCGTCGACGGCTCTCTCATGCTGCCGAGGCTTGATCAAGGCCCCCCCCCCCCCCCTGGCCGGAGCACGCATACCCGGACCAGCCGCGTAATTGGATGTCCGAGGGCAGACCGGCAGTCGTCGCTTCTTTGTCCGACGTGGCAGGAGCCCCTGTCCGCCCTAGGAATACGCGCCCGCTGACTCTCTTACCACCGCCATGGGTATAGTCTCTTCCGAGTACCTTGGCCCTTTTTGAATCACACCTTTGAAAAATCAACCCATGCATAACGTGTACAGTTGCTTAAATGTATCATATTATAGGCCGTTCACGATAAAGTGAGCACTTTTTGAAGCTGTTTCGTCAGGCATAATAATCAACAAATAAATTTCATTGTGGCCTCGGACTTTTGGTTTTGGACATTTATTACTCACATGGCAGGGTATACATTAACAAGTGGTGGGAGAATCTAAATTAGTTGAAAGAAAAAAGTAACTAGGGCTTCAAAAGTGCTCTCTTTACCGTGAACGGCCTATGCAAGCGTTTTACATGGGGTGATTTTTCTAAAGGTTAGATTAGAAAAGGTTGGACTAGACCAGAGGGATTTCTGTACTGGTGAACGATGATTCGAGGTCTACGTGAATTTTGCGAAATATTTTGACAGTAACTGAACTCCTCAGTTCTTTGTTTGCTCGGGCCACAGCCGTTTACTCATTAGTAGAGACCTGGAAATTTTGGGGATTCAATTCGGCAACAAGCTAAACTCCACAATCCTTTGTGTACTCGAGCCTCAGTTAGTAGTTCATTGGCTGATACCCCAGCCCTTGTAGCACGAGATTTGCAGGTTAATTATTGGCTCAAATTAGTCTAGGGCGTGTCTTACAAACTGCGGCCCAACTGGGAAACAAAGTTAAATGCATGTATGTTTAAAATCTCGCTTGTCCTCAAATAAATTCGCAAAATTTCCGTGTGTCTATTCATTAGCTGCTATCCTGTCGAGAGGTTTGTTTTTGTATTCGACTTTCGTTGCACGTGATATGCTCACAACATTTATCTCTATTTATTCCCGGCAGAAGTGCCGTTCACGTGTGTCTGAACAACTGTAGTCCAACCATGAAGGGGCCGCGGTGGTGTAGCGGCCAGATCATTTGCCTGCCAAGGCGAACCGGGTTCGATTTCCGGTGGGTTTCTCAAACGTGGGAACCGTGCCGGACGACGTCACTGGTCGGCGTGTTTTCTCGGGGATCTCCAGTTTCCCCCCGCCCTTGTGGTCCGGCGCTGCTCCATACTCACCTCGCTTCGCCCTCATCGCCCCTCAAGTCCTCGATGTTGAGAGTCGACCAAATCTCTCCAATCCACATTCCACTCCAATCATGAACGGGAACATACGACTAATGCCCGGTTGCACTATCGTGATTCGAAACTCGATTCGAGATCGGATCTAAGATCGACACAGAAAACTGTTTCACCATTCTATTTCAGAGTTGGACTGGAGATCGAGATGTAGTTCATTTCGAACCGCCGAAATTGGTGGTTAGAAATCTCGATCCGAGATCGGTAGCCATCGTCGACAAAAGTACTTTGAAAATACGCCAACAGATAGAACTACTTTCTGTTGTTTTCTTGGGAAATTAAAACAACTTTATACGTACTTGAATATTATTAATTAAAATTCGTACAACAATAATTCACTTAAAACAGATAAAACATCACACATCTAGTTCTATCTATAGTGAAAATTACGCGTACTTCCATGACGTCATATATTACGAACCAATAGCAAAATTTAATTCATACTTAATCTCGATCTCTCACTTTGGAACTAAGATCAACGAATCGGCGATCCAGAATCCTGAAACTTCGTTGGTGCAACACTTTTACATTGGCACCCAGATCAAACTGGATCCTGGTTCGGAACTAGGATAATTCGATCTCGACTCAGGGAAGATGTTGGTGCAACCGGGCATATATGTTTTTGAAGTCTAACCTGCTACGTAAAGAACTTGCGAACTCCAGGCGAGACTTAACAACACATCCGGTCCAGGCAAGTTGTCGTACATCGCCAATACAATGCGCATACCGACGGACCGGTCCTCCGAACCGGGTCACTGCACTTGGGCTCGTTTTTTGTTTTATCCACCTCCCTTCATGTCCTCCCCATGCCATCTGGGATACGATCCTGACACCAATACAACTGACCTTCTGACATACTGTGATCCGGTCTGGCTCCACCAATACATACTCCGTTTCCTGTTAAAGGTTTTAGGAATGACCTATGGTGAACAAATCTTGCCTTAGAAAATAGGCCATTTTGTGACGTCTCCCATTGCGAAATTCGAGCGAAATAAATAAATATATATTTTTTTTTTTGCGGTCCTGTAAGGTACCATGGGGACAAAATATGTAAGTAGTTTGCAGTTTCAGCTGTTAACTTATACTCGTTTCGTTATTTGTTCTCTTGGTAGTTCCGTACAGAATCTCCCATTTGTATTGAAAAGCACTGGTCAGAACATTTTCCTCTCTTCCATAAACTTGTTGATGTTATTTCTCACATAACTTGTTAAACTTTCCATCTGAAAATAACAGCTTTTTGCGTTCTGCGATCCCAAACACAATTTTATGTGCTTTGTATATTGATTGTTCGACAACGTTTTAGAATTTTTTTTTATAATTCTGTAGTTCTTTAACCGGTACTAAATACTAGTATAGAGCATACGCACAGTCATACATATTAGAAAAGTTATCTTCAATTGCTGTGAGAAATTTCGTAATCTGATTGAAATACAGTGTTATGTATTATAAAATAAAATAATTCTGGTTTTCATTATTTAGCACACTGTGCGATAGCTGTAGACTATGCCCACACACATTCACAATACTTCTGCGTTATTAGCAATGGCGCACCGGAAAAAAAAAGTTTCAGCCTTAAAGTGTTTTGTTCGTATCCACGGTACCAAATTTTTTTGTGGTTTGCATAAAATTATTTAGTTGTCCCCACTAAACTTATGTGGCCACTAAAATTTTATTTTGTGGTGGCTACAAAAAATTTTTGTGTTCGCCACGGAAAATATTTAGCGGGACGAATACCAACAAAGTATTTGGTGGTCGCTGTTAAATATTCTAAATATTTTTCTCAGTGCGTCCTTATAGTACTGTGTATCCATCGTAAAAACCTGATTAGTAAATTTTTAAGCGGAAAGTAGGACTCGGAAAAGTGACCATTTTCTTGGAAGGACACGAAGTGCAATCGCCTCACAAGCTTGCGACGATTCCGATTAAATTACCGATAAAAAAAAATTTAATGTTCCCGAAAGAGCTCCGGAAAAACCGGCATATACATTTTTTTCCAACTATAAAGAGAAGACAAGCGGAGTGACACAGATGGAAAGCCCCACAATTTGGTTCACGAGATGCCTAGCTCGGTGCGAGCGGAAAAAGCAAATCATGGTCTGTAATTTTCGGGCGGCAGCAATGGGTTTCAAAAGAGGCGAAGAAGGCCGAGGAAAATCACGTTTGTGTCAATGAGACCGCCTAGTCACGGCCAGAAATACTGACCCGAATGCAGAGCAATGGCGATATTTTCCTACCTCCTTTTTCTTCGCCAAGTTACCTAATGGATCGTAGACTGAATAGCTTCCTTACGTGTGGGCCGAAAAACCCTCAAGTCCACAGTCTACGATATACATAGTGCACCAATTTCATTACGTGTTTCCTGAGTCAGACAGAATTAAAATAATAACAGAATAAATGCGTACAAATTAAATATTTTCCCCTGAAATTATTGTTTTCCCTTTTTGACTAACATTCAAGATACGCCCTTGAATATCGGCTTTTATTCACACGACGTGATCTTCAGTATACAACCTCTGTGGCCACTGCTGAGGTAGAAGTTGTTCTCGGTAAATTGAGTACTTTTGAAAGCCCTGCGTAAGTTCTACTTGTACGCACGTTGTGTATGTATTGTTCCGCCTTATGTAAAATAAACACTGCCGTGGGCCTCACCGCTTTATTCATGCGTCGGTCAGATGAAACTGTGGAATTATTAGAAAAGTAAATATTTTACGGATTACCTGATTCTTGCACGAGTGAACCACAATAAATAATTTCAGTATTCACATATGTTACCCTAACACATTTAATCCAACGTCGTGACGTGGAACTACCTTCTCCGCGTCGTTACCAACTTAACCGGACGCTCGCCATGCCAGGCAGTGTGTCCGTTAAAATTAATGCAGGCAGAGGCAGCGACATGTTTGAAACGTTTATTAATAAAATTATCGAGTAACGGAGAAACGCATAAATAGGCTATTCACGGTAACGTGAGCACTTTCGAAAGTTCTCTCATTTGGAATGATAGCCAATAAATATGTTATATTTTAGACTTAGGCGTTAACTTCCAAGTGCGGTGGAATTTCCACACACTGATTATTACTTACATGACAACACAGGCTGTTCACGGAGAAGTGAACACTTTTTAAGGCCCATCTAAATATTTCCTTTCATCCAATTTCCATCTTCCTGCTGCTTTTTAATATAAACATTGCAATGTGACCAATAAACACAGTGTATACATTTCCCCACCCTCAAAATTTAATGCCTCAGTCTACAATAATATATATTTATTATTGGTTCATGCCTGTTGGGAGGGCCTCAAAAAGTGCCCACTTTACCGTGCACAACCTATACCATCTATACTGGCATGCAAAATGAATGAACTACCTCGTCAAGAACAATAATATGGCTTTAGTGCAGGGTAGGTAGGTAGGTAGGACTAAACTTCTCATCCACAGCGAGGTATCAGGAAGCAAGCTGCTCTCAGATGTAGCAACAGGGATGGAATCGGCCGTGACAACCATCCCATAATTCACTTGGAGTGATAAAAAAAAAACATATAAAAGAGAAATCAGGATGTGCGGACCAGGAAACGAAACTGGGCCCTCCCGAATGCGAGTTCAGTGCACTTTAAAAAAATTTTTGTAATTTTTACTGAGAAATTCTTTGCAATTGTACAAATGCTTGTAACAGTACAAAGATTTTTCTTGTAAAACTACTCGTTTGTAAAACTACAAGGTCCTTGTTTGTAATCGGACTTAGGAAATGTTTGTACTATACTGAGCCGTATACACGATCTTCAGCAAAATGGCGGACACTCAACAACGTAAAACCGTATAAAGCTGCTTCTGCAAAAACTGTGCGTAGAAAAAGAAATGTATTGCAAGTTTGAATTACGCAAAACACTTAAAACAACTCAAATAACCATAATAAAACGTGACCATATTATTTATTATTTATTAATGTTTCCTAGCTACACAGAACTCTTAAATCGGCTCTTAATACCCCGTTTTTATCTATTTTTTTTAAACAAATAACTTATATTATTTTATATGTACTTACAACTATATTTACAATAAAAATAAGTGTTAATATCTAAAGTTAAGATGGTTTTGTAGTTGAAGGTGCGGGCCAGGAATTCAAGGGGTGTGAGATCTGATACCCCTGGTGGCAAAGTGTATTTTTTTTGTAAATTATATATATATATATATATATTTCTTTTCTCTCTCTGTTACTAATTCATCACATTTGGTTTTTAGAAGAGAAAAAAGTAATTTATTGTACACTTCTCATTAATGTCAGTTCTAATACAAGGCTATAATTTGTAATATTACAAAGAAATGTCTTGCAGATTTTACAAGAAAATTCTTTGTAGTTTTACAAAGGATTCTCTTGGCGTTTCCAAGAATTTTTCTTGTTAAATAACAAAAAAATAATAATTTATTGAGTGTGGGTTGTACATACGACAGAAGGCACATTCACCCGACCAGAAGCTTGGAGAGAAGAGGGTGCAAAGCATACGAAGTTGGAGCAAAAAGAGAAGTTGAAAAGTGTGGAGGTTGCAGTAATTTGCATGCTGTTGGCGGTTTCAGTCCAGTTGGTCGCAGTGCGAGCTCCTCGTTGTGAGTTCTTGGCAGAGCGGGGGGTCCCGCGAGCTTGTGGTCCGCCAACATCACCACAACGTGACCTCACCTCTCATGCGCCGATGAATGAGGAATTCTCTCACGCGCGACGCATAAGTTTTCTCACGTGTGATGGCTGCGACATGAATGAACAGACCACAGCTGCTGTCTCTCTGCGGCCCGTGAGGTGCTCGAGTGAAGGTCACTCCACGACATACACCGTGCACTCTAAAAATTTTTGGTGATTTTTACTGAGAAATTCTTTGTAATTTTACAAATGCTTGTAACAGTACAAAGATTTTTCTTGTAGAACTACAAGGTCCGCGTTATAGGACTTAGGAAATGTTTGCACTATACTGAGCCGTATACACGATCTTCAGCAAAATGGCGGACACTCAACAACGTAAAACCGTATAAAGCTATTTGTGCAAAAACTATGGGTGCAAAAGGAGATGTATTGCAAGTTTTAATTACGCAAAACACTTAAAACAACTCAAATAATCATAATAAAACGACAATTTCAATAAAACTTGACCGTATTATTAATTATTTATTAGTGTTTCCTAGCTACATATAACTCTTAAATCGACTCTAAATGCCCCGTTGTTAAGAGCCGTCCAAATTTCTTAACTTAACAACGGAAATGAAAAAAAAAAAAAAACCTATTCTTCTTAACGGTGTAACTTAAACTTTATTTTATATGTACTTGTACATATATTTACAGTAAAAATAAGCGATAGTTTCCCAGGTCAAGTTGCTCTTGTGGATAAAGGTGCAGGCTAGTAATACAAGGGGTGTGAGTTATAACCCCCATCCCGGCCGGTTATAATTGTTTTGTTTTTGTAAATTACATTTTGAATATTTATGTTTTAGTTGTTATCTGTTACTATTCCATTACATTTGTGTTTTAGAATAAAAAAAAAAGTAATTTTATTTACACTTTTCAATAATGTCAGTTGTAATACAAGGCTACCGTTTGTAATACTGCAAAGAAATGTTTAGCAGATTTCGCAATAAAACTCTTTGTATTTTTACAAAGGATTTTCTTGGTAACTGGGTTTCCAATGATTTTTCTTGCTGTACGAAAAAATTAGAGTGTGAGACTTGATTGATAGATTTATTGATTGGAAAGTGCTTATTAACGTGACCCCGGCATTGTGTATGAAGGCTTATCAGCGGACAGCTAACATACAATAAAGACTTATGACCTACCTTAAACTAACACCCATGTCTTACCTGGGATTCGAACCCAGTATCTCCCGCACCAACCGACTGCGCCACGGGAGGTCAGCTACGCCGTAAGATGCAACACGTCTACGTAATATCATGCAAGTGAGTATTTCTGCGGTACTGTTCATAAATGATCCATCTTATACTATACGTGTTGTGTTTACATCAGTCTTATCATACACATTGTAAAAAAAATATGTTTTTGTACATGGAATTCTTCGGAAAATAGTTGCCAAGGATGTTTTTATAACACTACAATGAAATTAGAATAAATTCCATAAAACCTTAGTGTTGAACGAATAAAACTAATATTAAATTTAAACAAGCGAGTGTTGTGAACTTAAAGTTTGTGTTCTTCCACCCAGACACTGTGCTAGTTGAAATATATGCAGGTAGTGATATGTTTTGAAGGTTGATTTCAAGAGCGCTCAGGTGTGAAACTATGGGCCCTTCCTAACTCACTCAAGAAATGTTTCTCATCGTATTAGAAGACTCCATTTCTCATGCACGGGTTTTTTTTTTGTCCTGTGTCTGTTTGATCCTGTTCCTGTTCCTCACTTCTCCTGAACTCAACAGAGTTTTGAGGAAATTTTCGTAGACATTATGACGTCCGCAGTCCTTGGAAGATATCAGTGACGCGATATTATATCGCCAGCTGTTTCCACGTACTTCTCTGTAATCTAATATTACATTGGCAGAACCCAAGAGTGCAAATAACTCAAATTACGTGATGGATTGTACGTTTTGTTAGGCCCGACAAACACACTTTACTGTAAACATTGAGCCACGTAGACAATTCTGCATGTTTTCTAAAGTAATGTGCTGTAAATGTACAATATGTCAGCTATCAAGTTACAAGTAATTCTTGAGCAACTAAGTTTCCGAACAATAGTTTGTAACAGGTGCAGAAGATTTTTACTGTACACAAGTGTACGGAAAATCGGTATTTTCTTTCGCGTCGTGCGAGTAAGGTATTCCGCTAGTGGGACTAGCGTAGAAATTAAGAATAAAATTAATTCATTACATTTATCAGAAGATTTTTTTACTGCAAAAAGGCTTACGCATTCATTTCAGTTAACATCCTTTAAAAAGAAGCTTGGGCTGCATTATTTTCTTCATAAATCACTACATCACGAAAATCAAGTTAATTTCGGGTCGTGCATACAGGTACAGGCTGTTCAAGGTAAAATGAGCACTGTCGAAAGCCCTGCTTACGATCTACTTGTATGCACATTGAGCATTTATCAGCCTTATGTAGAATTAACATTGCCATTGACTTCATCACTTCATTGATACGTCGCTCAAATGAAACTGCAAAATTGTTAGGAAAGTATAAATCTGCTAATTTTCACACTTCGATGCATTAAAAAAAAAAAAGGGCCAAAGAAATAATTTAAGATATCACAAATACTTACCTAATACTATTTATTAGACGTCAAGATATATTACTACTTTCCATCCGTCGTTACCAACTTAACGCGGCGAATGTCACTCGGTGCGCCCCTTAAAATATATACAGGAAGAGGCAGTTACTTTTTTCTAAGGTTGATTTCAAAAGTGCTCACTCTATTGTGAACAGCCTTTAGATTTTGGATAGTGCCTTCAGAACAGTTCAACTTATCGTGGACAGCCTATATCGGGCAGACAGGAAACTGATCATTATTCCGAACTCCCGGCTGGAGCCCAGCGCGTGCCTCGCGTTTAGCGTGCGTGCGCTAGCGGCGTGGAAGTGAAAGTTGCAGCATCACAGACGGCACCTCCCAATCACGATCTGTCACTCCTTCGTCCCCTCCCCACCCCTCTCTTCATCCACCCTCTTCATCTCCCCTCGTTTCCACACTTGATACCGGTGGATCTGCGTTGGAGATCGTGCATGAATTTCCCCTCCTCACAGCTCGTCAAACTCGCCTCCTTTTTTTCCCCCTATAGGCTATTCACGGTAAAGTGAGCACTTTTCCTCATTCGGAATAATAGTAAGTAAATATATTTTATTTTAACCACACACGTTAACTTCCAAGTGCAGTGAAATACATACGCTGTGTTTATTACTTAAATGGCGATATTTATATTGAATTATAGTTAAAGGATAAAAAATAGCTGAAAGTAAAACGTAACTAGAGCCACAAAAGTGCTCACTTTACCGTGAACAGCTATACCATCCCGGTCTCTGGGGCAGAGTAAATTAAGGGGAATAACCAGTAAAGAATTTTAAAGGTTTCAAGGTTACGTCTGGTTATAAGGAATCATTGCGAAGGACGCTCCAAAAACTGCAACATGCATTCACGAGAAGCTGAATTTTCCTCTATAGTACCGGTCAAAAGTTTAATGCCGGAATCACATATCCCCGACGAGCACAGCACGACACGACAATAACCGCAACCACGACCATTTTCAATGTGCCTGCTCGAATTTACAGCCCGACAGTTTACTGACGCGACACGAGTAGAATTTTTTGGATCCCTTTAGAAGACGCTGATTAACTATGTTAGTTTCAAAGGCGGTGGGCAGACGGGAAATTTGGAATACATGATGGTGACAAAGTTTTATAGCTAATGCATACAAAGGTAAAATGATTATTTATATGAGTTAAATACAATAATCTTCCTAATTTGTTTTATTTTAAGCTTATTATACAATTTCATTTTGCAAGGTTGTACACACTGTGCGTCGTGCCGCACGACACGACGAAGAATAAAAATAATTTATAATCCAAAACTTATGGTCGTACGACAGAATTGTCGGGCTTACGTCAGATCTATCTTGTATTTCATTGGTTGTTTAGTTTTAAGCGTCGTGTCGTGCTTGTGGTCGGGGCTATGTGATTCCGGTATAAGACCACAGTGTAATATGGTAATGTCAATCAATATTATTCAGAACGAAGCCTAAACTTTTGTCACAGCAGCATTGTGAATTTCTTCTAGGCACTTCATTTAATCAGAACATACGGACATAGACTTACATGATGTATTCTATAGACGTTAGAAATTTTTATATTTTGAAAGCCAACGATAAAAATTCGCGTCTTTTAGATGCACTATGTGCTAAGTGTTACATGTCTTTGCAAGCATTACCACCAAACATTTTTCTTACAAAATGTGTTGTAGAGTATCACTGTGGAACAAAATATAATTCCCAAAAAAGACGGTTAATTTTATTGCACTTTTTTTTAAAGTAACGCTAAAAATGAGTTTGAACGGGTGTGAGTGGACTTTTAACATCGAAGTTTTGAGAGCCGATGAGGGTAAAGCGAGGTGTGTATGCAGCAGCGCCGGTATGAACGGGCGAGGGAAACGGGAGACCCCCGAGAAAACCAGCCAACCAGCGGTATCGTCCGACACCATACCCTCATGTGAAAATCCGGGAGCGATTCCGCTGGGAATCGATCCCGGTTCGCCCAGTTGGGAGGCGAGTAGCCTAACCACTACTCACCACTGCGGCTCCAGGTAGAATGTAAACAAAAACAAATAGGTAGTGAGAACTGAGTTAGAAAGCTAAATATACCTGCACAAACATTTATAGAAAAGACTTACACATGGAAACCATCTCAGTGACTTCTGCCATGCATAACACTACACTTGCGTAAGTCCTGGGAACTTTTAAATGGCATATCTGCTGTCTTGATAAGAATATTGTGGAGTTTGTAAACTACGGATGTCTTCCTCCTCATTTCGTGACTCGCGTGTGCAAGGGCGTAAACACGTGAAACAGGTGTGGTGAGAAATCGTCACGTAGGCGTAAAACTGGTTGGCTGGGATAAAAATATTGACGTTAGACCTTAGCAGTGGTTAGGACGGACTGAATGGCCGGAATACTGAATGAAGCGTGGGAGGAGACGTTAATCCGTTACACAAATATCTCACCATAGACATGTGGTTCATTGCTCTGAATAACTGACGAAAATAGTTCACATAATATTGGAAAAGATTATTTCTAAGTTGTTTTAAATGTTATCGGTGATTATAGCTATTCTTCACTAATTACAGTAGTGACGTTCATAAATTACAAAAAATATAGCATCATTTGCATTCCTCTTTAAAAAGTTTTTGGTAAATACTGAATAAACTTTCACTAAAGAAAATATAAAATACATTCTGATTGGTTGTACATAATATATACATAAATATATAACATATATTATATGCATACATTGTTATAATGTGTACCCTCTAACATCAAAATTAATAATTAATTTTCAAAGTTAAAGACCAGAATATATAATCTAGTTAAGGTTGATGACTTAAAAAGGATAGAAGTTGTTTTACAATATGTTTCGGAAGAATGCCAGCAGCTGTTGCCGACTGCAGAGTAATCCACCAAGACAGAATATCAATTCTAATTTTGTTTAACATAGAACTGCTAAAATACTCAATAGCTTTTAGTGCCGCGGTTTTTTTTTTTCCTTGCCCATCCCTGTCTGTGGTCATCTGTTTTCCTAGTTTCTTTCTAATCTCATTATCATCCCTATCATTCGTAGTTTTGCACCTTCAGAGGAGGCAACCCTTAGAGGGATAGATAGAGAGAAGGGGGGAGAGAGAGAGAGAGAGAGAGAGAGAGAGAGAGAGAAGCTTGGAGCTTGGAATAAAACCCCTCAATCCAAGAAATATTCTCATTACATTCTGATGAGATGAACTTTTTTTAAATGTAACCGAACGTATTAATTAAGTCAATTTTAATATTTCTACGAAAATGAATATATATATATATATATATATATATATATAAATTTGAAACTCTTACAGTTTCTTTTATTAGTTTTTGAAGAGTAATTTCACACAACTGGTATAATTTTTTTTTGTCAGATTATTAACTTATTCATGTCACAACAAAAAAATGTGTAATTTGTTCAAAATTTAGAAAATAATTTCCAACTCTTCAACAGCCTGAAGTGCATTCAAGAGGTTGAAATTATTTTCTATGTTTTCAGCATAGTGGATAACATTTTGTTGTGTACAACAATGGTGGAAAATTACTTTAAAAAAAGAACGGAACAAGCTATATTAATTAAAATGCATGTAGTTTTTCGTACAAATTTCAAACTTGAACAAAAGTAAAACATTAGACAAGAGCTAAAAATAATTGATTATGTTATTAAAATGTAAATAAAGATTATTTATTAGAAATATTTAAAGCAGTTCGCCTGACATTCAATTTTAACTGTGGTGACAAAATTTAAAGTAAAATAGTTATAAGTAAAATTCCGTTCCCGCAGGTGACGTAAGACTCACGTTTCACAGAAATTGCAACACGCCAACCTTCGGACCTCAGTACACTCATCAGTTGAAACCAAACTTTGTCTCAACACTTCCAGAGGCTCTTTAACCTGCTCAGTCACTGTGCCCACGATCGTGGACATGTTGCATACGAAGGGTATTTATGACCAGTGCCGTACACAGCGAGGAAACAGTACACAATGTATTTAGAGTCTTCTAATGGGTATCGTAATTTGTGAAATTCATCATGTCTCTCGTTTATGAATGGATGATGATAGCGTCTATATAATAACGCAGCACGTTGGTGACTGGTTGTAAAATGGACAGCAGACACAAGAACAGCAAACACCAAAATATTACACCATTGCAACACTTCTGCTCACAAAGTAATGGGTGACCGAATGGATTAATTGATGGCTTAAGATGTTGCAAACAATAATGGCTGGTGTACTTGAGTCGGCATAGCACTTGTTTCTCCGTCACAACCAATGGAAACATTTATAACCTGAAACAATGTCGACGTTTACGAATCAGTTACCCACATAGAAAATCATTGGACATCCAGCTTCGCAGTGTAGAGTAAGCTACCAGCTTATACATGATGTACCTAAACTATACCGACAAGATTCGGCTGTAGGTAATTCACGGGAAAGGGCGGTGAAAACGTGAATGCGACTTATGTTCTAAAGTTAATTCCAAGTGCGGTACACACATATGAAGTCGAGCCTGAAACACCATTTTATTCCAAATAGCGGAGAAATTTTTTAAAGATGAAATAGTGAGTGTCCGGAAAATGTGCTACGGAGCAAATATCTTCAAACACCACACCACCTGTATGTAGCTGTCATCATGTTATGTGATGGAAATTATCACGTTTACTACCATTATTTCGACTTAGTCCCCATGATGCTGTAGCGTTTTTGGGATGTAAAATAATGCGTTATTAATGCGCGTGTCACAATTAACTTAACACATTATCCAGACACTCAGGTCGTGACCGAAACGACAAATGCGTTGTTTTGTAATTTGCCACTTAGTAAGTTTCAATTCTGACATTGTCGACAGTCACTTGCATATCACTCGCAGCAACGCATTTTTACATTAACAGTGAAAATTAATTTAAACTAAATTGAATGGTTAAAACTGACGTAATATTTCTACAATCATAACTGGAGTGCTACGAATATGTTAATAAATAATAAAATAATAAATTATGCAATGTCGACTTTAAAAAAAAATGTATTGCTAAATATATAAACACGACACAGCACTTACTCGCTTTTTAAAACATGCCTAGTGTGTTTAATGAACAGTTATTTGTTACAAAAAAACACGTTTTAATTACGCATTCGGGGATGTCTTCTGAATGTCAAACCCAACAAGGCGCTGATTGTGCCATTTTTTATTTTTGTATCATGTACCAGATGCAAAATACGAAATAAGAAATTACCAAACACGTCACCATTTTTGTATACAAAATTGAGTCACGTGATCATTTTGTCAACAAAATCTGCCATTTCGGACACGGCCTCAGTGTTCCATCTCCAGTATTTGTAACACAATCGTGCTTCAGGTTCAACTTTAATGATATAGGCCCTATACCGCCCTTAGGTTTCACTTTCAGCCATAGGACGTATATAGGTGTTTCGCCTTCTTTTTCGTGATTAACCCGCAGCGGAAGTTCGTGTAACTTTCCTGTGCAACACGTATACAATGTCTACAATGGGCATGAAAGGAATAGTGAAATTACCATCAGAATTGTGTCGTAAAACCATTAAAAAATCCAGGAAACCTGGAAACTCATTCTCAGCTCTAGGACAGCCTGGAGTGAATAAAGAGATTTGGGCGGCTCTTAACAGCGAGGTCTTGAGAGCCGATGAGGGTGATCGAGGTGAGTATGGCGTAGCGCCGGAATGAAGGGGCAGGGGAAACGGGAGATCCTCGAGCAAACCAGCCGACCAATGGCATCGTGCGGCACGATTCCCACATCATGCGAAAATTCGGTGACCCGGCCGGGGATTGAGCCCGGTTCGCCTTGGTGGGAGACGAGCGGGCTAACTGCTCAGAAACGTACCCCCCCCCCCCAAATAGAACAGCCTGGAGTGAGAGGGCAAGAGAGTCGCCCACGCGCTAGCAGGACTCTAGTGTCCCGCTGCCAGCTGTGCAAATGGTGGACTCGTATCCGGCGAGGCGAGTAAACACAGGTACCTGTGGTAGCCGCCGAGCGCGCCAACGGACAGCAAATATTTGTACCCGGAGGAAAATGATTCCTAACACATGCTCCTTTCACCTCCCCGGGACCTGCTAACATTCCCTGGAAGCACATCTCTAACTAGACAACACTGAAGTACGAACATTGGTTATCGGGAGGAAGAGAATTGCCCGCGGTAACGTGAACACTTTTGAGGCCATTTTTTAACCTTTTAAACACCTTTTTAAATAAAAATTGTCATGTAAATAGTAAGCACAGTGTGTATATTCCACCGCACTCGGAAGTTAACGTCTAAGGCTAAAATAAAGCATATTTATTGATTATTATTTCAAATGAGAGGACTTTCAAAAGTTTTCACTTTGCCGCGAATAGCCTATAATGTCTGTTCACGGTTAGTGAAGCATTTTTAAATCCAGCCAGTAAAGTTGGGAACGATGATGAAGTGAAAGTAGCTCCATGTCTTAACGTCGAATAAAAAGCCTTCGGCAGACATTTGTAAATATGTACTGAAATTATTTATTCTCCTGATATACAGCATGTTTATAGTACGGGTTTTGTGACGAAAATATTAAATCGGCGCCCGACATGTTTACTTATGAAAAGAACATATCCCATACGGGAAGGGAATTGTACTTTCAAGGTATCACGCGTCATGTAAATATTATTTTCAACTCCTCCGACGTCTTTAAAAAGTTTTTTTTTTTTTTTTTTTCAGACTGGTGTATCTTCAAACGCACTATCCTGACACGAGCGAAACTGCGATAGGTGCCTGCAGTGAACTTTGCTACAGAATCCCCATCAATATAATTACAGCATCCTCAGCACAACGAGAACACCGTACTCCGGTTCAGAACCTTGACCATAGCGGCGATGACATACTTGGTGCGCGTGGCAGTGTAGGCCTTAACGCTTCCGCGTTTCTATATCTCAAATGTTACTATAGGCTGCTCACGGTAAACTGAGTACCTTTGCAATCCTTGCTTAAGATCTACTTGTGTGCGCATTGTGTATTCTTCCACCACGTGTAAAATTAACATTGCTATGGCGTCAGCTACGGAAATATTATACAAATTTACTAATTCTTACATTTACATGCACTTGAAAAAAACACACACACACAAAACAAAAATAATTTCAGTATTCGCAAATATTTACCAAACACTTTTTAATTCAATGTTGATATATGGAGCTAATTGTCCTCCATCGTTGCCAACTTCACTGAGCGCATGCCAGTCATTAACCCCTTTTAAAATACGCGCAGGTAGGAGCAGTGACATTTTTCAAAGGTTGATTTCAGATGTGCTCAATTCTCCGTGAACAGCCTTAAAGCCCCTGTTAAACTACTTTCAATATGTTCGGTGAAATAAAGTTGGACAGTTATGACGTCATCGAAAAGTCATAAACGCCGCTATGTTTATCTGAGAAAGTTGGATGGCTTCAGTTTCTATCGAACATTATACAATTAAACCATTCTAAAATTTATTTGATGTGGCGGTCTCAGCCAATCATAATAGTGCACGACAAAAATGGACGACAAGAAACTTAAAATAACGAACAACTGCCGGAAACGAGATAAGTTATGAAGATAATTAATTTATGTAGAAGCTGTCTGGACATGAATGCTATTTTAAGTTAATATTGCACATAATATTACGAACTCAGAGGCATTTATTTCACTGTGTAGGAAACATATCGTATAAATAAAATTTTAATTTAGTACAGAATCGGAAATAAATTACAATATTACTTACATTTCTTCCTGTAATGGGCCGCCTGGAAAAACAAAAGCAATATCTCACTTTGAAAATAATTTTTAAATATTATTTCAAATTATATTCTCCCAATAAAAAAAAAGGACAGTATGGCACATTTTCAAACACATTCAAGATTATTTGATAAAATTTGTTGGAAGGAAAAATTTGATGGCGGTATTTTGTCCTCAAATATTATTGTCAAATATAGTTGAAGGCAAGAATTTGGTGGTGTGACAGGGGCTTTAGGCAGGTGACTGCCCTACCTATGGGAATAAAAGGTTAGGATTCGAACTGGGGTAGGGAACGACGCGTGATTTTCTCCTTCGCCTTCGCAAAAAAATATCTCGGTATCAGAGTTTCCACAATCTAAGATACAGTTCGTGGATTTACGTCAGCGTGTGCGCGTATTGAGAAAACACGAATAGTAAAGTAATTTTTTCCATACAACCATGGTAGCTTTACTACATTTACGTATAGAATACAGTCGAATGTGGACTCCATGTAACCTTTGTGCAGAAGCAATGTTCAAAATTCCTCAGATTGCATCCTGGCATGTGATCAGTTTTACGCACTGTGTATACTCATACGGAAGTCCGTACTCATTGTAGACAATTGTCTGCATGTTGCACAGGAAGGTTGTATTTGCCAAGTACTGTGCATTGCAAGACTCAGTACCCAATGATCTTCCTTGGGTGTAAATGATTCGTAAACCATGCTACTCCTTTACATTATGACTAAGTCGTACCAACGATAACCCAAAACAAAACCTACAGATTATTGGCTGTGAGAACGTAACAAGTTCGTTGCAAACTTAAGTACAGCACGAAACCAAATATTCCTTATTTACAACACCAGAAACTATAAACTAATGTGGGGATTAAAGGGATAATCACTTACATTACAGTTTTAGGAAGGCTACTATTTTTTTTTTTACATCGGACGCCTTGGCCCGCTGCGAACTCAAAAAATAAATAAAAAAATAAAGGGCGCTCATCAGCAATCCAGCAGAGTAAAATTTTACATCCAGGTAAGTTCACACTGTGTGGCGGAGATAGTTGTTCTCTAACTGCACGTGGACGGACGTTGAATACAAAAACAGTGAAGTTGCAGTGAAAGGAAACCCGTGGCGGGCAGTGCAAAAACCACGGGCCACGTTGATTTGGTCTTGCGACGGCCTGAGCAGAGCATATGTTTCCAGTGCAGCTCTTAACGAATTGGTCCGTTTCCAACAAATCAGTAAGCAACTAATATTTGTTGAATTTTGTTACCGCGGGAATCTTCGAACAGTACAGGATTTTAAAGTAATAGAGACAATAAGGTTGGAATAACCTATATTCACACACTTGGTCTACTGCAATGTCACAAGAGCAATCTTACGTGACTCGATGCCAATACACTCACGGGCTAAAAACTGAACTAATTTTCACATGAGTTTGACTGCACTATAGGCTCGGATAAGCTGAATACCTCCAGCCATACGACTAACTCCCTGAGTCACCCTTGCAACGCAGGAAACATTTTTTCTCTCTTCCTGTCGAAGCCAGGTGACGGAGGTTCAAAAGAGACCTGTGTCCTCTGACTGATCGCTGACTTCCTCACATAATGTTCTTTACGCGCATTTCCTGTATTTGCGCTAGCACATTTCTTTTTGCCTTCCTTAAGGCTGCGTTACGTAAAACCGCAAGACTTCCGCGTGCACGCGTGCACGAGAATGACCCAATTGCGTAGTCTCCCCCTCTCCCACTCCTTTACCTTAGCCTCGGGTCGACTGCAACCGCGCAGCTTATTTGCATTCTCTGGCATTGGTCGTTTCTTCTCGTGCCAGCGACAAATGGCAGAGCATTCGCTCTAGCGTGTACATATTGTTATTTCACTTCTAGGCTTACTTTAATTTATGGTTTCAGTACTTATGCGATGGGGCAGCGGTGTCTGAGTGGTTAGCATGCTCTCCTACGAAGGCGGATTTTTCGCGTGTGGGAATCGTGCCGGACGGTGCTGCTCGTCAGCGGGTTTTCTCCCCCACCCTCATCGACTCTCAATACCTCGCTGTTGATAGCCGCCCAAATCTCTTCACTCACTAACACACAGTACCTCTACGATGTTCACTGTTGACTGAGAGCTTTTGAAAGTCCTGCTTAAGATCTACTTTACTCCTCATTTGTATCCTTCCGCTATATCTATGTGAATTTAACATTGCCATGGACATAATGACTTCATTCATCTATCAACCAAGTGAAAACGAGGAATCGTTAGGAACATAAATGTGTTACTAAAGTCTATTCGAGATTTCGTCACACATTTTAACCAAACCTCTGAAAAATCATACACCATGTACGCCTGTTCTGTGGTTTCTTAAATAGGACGCGTATTACGAACGTTTTATATCTGTGTTAACATACAGGTAGCTTATTCTTGGTTAAATTGACTTTTTCCTATATTTTATATAGAAGAAGGCTGTTCACGATAAAGTGAGCACTTTTGTAATCAACCTTAGAAAAAAGTCACTGCCCCTGCCTGCACATATTTTAACTGGCGCGCTTTGTGATGTGCGCCCAGTAAAGTTGGTAACGATGGATGGGAAGTAGTTTCGTATCTTAACGTCGAATAAAAAGTGTTATGTAACTATTTCTGATAACTTAAATTATTTCTTTCGCTTTTTATTTATTTATTTATTTATTTAGCGAAGAGTAAAAATTAGCGGATTTGTAAAATATTTACTTTTCTAATAATTTCACAGTTCCACTTGACCGACGCATGAATTATGTGATGAGACCCATGACAATGTTAATCTTACATAAGGCGGAATAATACACAACTTATATGCAAGTAGATCTTAAGCAGGGCTTTTCAAAACTGCTCACTTTACCGTGAACAGCTTATAATTATTATATTCCATTTATAATTAATATGAATACAATGAGAGAGCAAGTGTGTGTGTTGGTGATGCCTAATAAGAAATAGTTCTCGTGCAAAATATTATTTCACCGAGTGCGCACGAATGCAGTGCTTTATCCATTTGGTGTAATTTTATAGACTTGGTTAGTCTTCATTTGCATGAGGCCGAGGAATATCCTAAAAGTAGAACTTTAGCAGGGATTCAGAAAAGTTGTAATTAACCGAGAATGGAACATAACAGCCATTTCGCACAAGTGTAATTAGTTTGCTATAAATTTCAACATTACACTTGCAATACAAAGTCAAGACATGTAAATAGGGGCCGCGGTAGCGCAGCGACTAGAGCGATCAACTCCCACCAAAGCGAACTGGGATCGTTTCCCGGCGGTGCCATTCCCAGACTCTCGCACGAGAGAATCGTACCGGGCGATGCCACTGCTAGGCGATCTACCTTTTGAACGTCACACATAATTCAGATTTGAAAAATTACTTCGACCTTTTTTTTGAGAACTGTAGAAGACTATCTTTTGTGTCCTCGGTGAAGCAAGTTTGGCTAGTTGCTAAGATGGCAATGGCACCGTGACGCCAATCGACTGTAGTAAATCTGATGCTCGGTTAGATGTAACTTCATGGCCATCCCAGGGTGGAGCATGTGCGATCGAACACGTACACTCCTTATGTCACCTGTTATAAGAAACGTTTGTTTAGGAAACCTTTTGGTGGAGGAAAAAGGACAACGTACAGTGTGGGATACAAGAAAAGGAATTGAACATTTTATGAGAGAGGACTCAATCGCGGTATTGCGTGGCTAAGTCGTTTCGGGCGACAAAGTTGGGTAAACAAGGCTTGCGAGACCCCAGTATCATCTGAGGGGTATCTTATCACACGAAACCACACCGCGGCTGAAATACTCATCACACAACCTGGCGCCTTTGACGGCGAGTCCCGATCTCTGCAGCACCGATGTACGTTTTGTGTTGAAGTTGGAGGTCGACAATTCGAAACACCTTTTGTAGCCCATGAACGCCAGTATCGCTTCACTAAGTCATCATCAGCAAGAGCGGCGGAACTGGTGAACAAAATTGACTTCGCAAAAAAAAAAATTGTAAGCACCGTGGGTGGAGAGGGGAATCTGCTGTCTACCTGAATTTAATGATTCATTTTTTGTCGCTGTTTAGCTACATTTAAGATAAAGCTGAGACTTTCTCTCCTCATTATCATTTTTTTTTTAAATTGGCGTTTGATTGATTTTAATTGGCAGCAATTTGAAACTCAAGACGAAGACATTTGCAATTTGGTTAAAAGAGAATTCATGTTTTCAAGCCAGTTTTTTGCGCACGGGCGACTCTAGGCGTAGGTGAGGTATAGGCTGGTCATGCTAACGTGAGCACGGGCGACTCTAGGCGTAGGTGAGGTATAGGCTGGTCATGCTAACGTGAGCACGGGCGACTCTAGGCGTAGGTGAGGTATAGGCTGGTCATGCTAACGTGAGCAGTTTCGAGGCCTTAGTTACTTTTTTATATCAGCCATGCTTAATCCTTTAACCACCTTTTTAAATGAATACTTCCACGTAAGTAATAAACCCAGTGTAGGTCACTTCACCGAGAATAGCCTACACCTACTTGCTGCTCGACCGTTCGTCGGCAGTTGCGAGGCAAGTCGCGAAACTGCGAGCTGTGGGTGTAATGCATGCAGAAACATGTTACGCAAATGACGGGCGAGCCCCCCTCGGACCTGTTTTACCTGCAAGGTGAATTATTTAACATGTGGGGCGTGTCCAACAGGCACCCGGCGTTAATGGATGCTGAACACTGTGCTCAGCTTGTGTAACGTGTCGCTCACAAATTACGGGAACCGTGAAATTTTTCATGAACAGCTTTTTTGATTCGCAAATTCAGCGAGTGTTTGCTTGGGTAAGTGCAAGTAGAAGGGCGTTACGGAAATGCATCGACTTATGTAGAGTGGAGAGATTTGGGCGGGTCTTATCATCTGTGTCTTGAGATCCGATGAGGATGAAGTGAGTGAATATGGAGCAGCGCCGGAATCCAAGAGCGGGTTAAACGGGAGATCCCGAGAAAACCCGCCGGCCAGCGGCATCGTCCGGCACGATTCCCACGTGAGAAAATCCATGCAGCCAAGAATCGAACCCAATACGTCTTGGTAAGAGGTGAGCTGTCTGTATGACTTCTACACCACTGCGGCGCCCAGATGTCCCTAGAGATTAGTGATGCATGTTACATATGTCGTTAGATAACCCATCTTCGAACCCGCTAAATAACTGCGTGATTTGCGTGTGACTGGTTGAATCAAAACATTCCCGCTATTCCTGGTTGGAATTAAAACTCGCGACCTTCCAAGAGTATGCGAGTCAAATACGCACGCCACATAACCCAGCATACGTACTTCGCTATGCACATGCTGTCTCCGTCATATTTCACAGCATCCAGCTGGGAATGTTAAACAGGACTTTTGCCAACGCAATAGCCAGAATATTACAAGTAAGTGATACCGTACTAAGCCCCTTGTTATCGAGCGGAATATCAATAAATTTGTTCTTTTGAAAATAAAATAATAAAAGTAATCTGTCTTCGCAGTTTTTTCCACAGATATTTTTCGATGTGCTGTGAAAGCTGCAAACGAAATACATAAAGTGTATCGAACACATCATTACTTTCTGTTGGTATAACAATTCGCAATTCTGCGAGAGAACCCCATGCACTTCAATCAGGATGTCACACTTTAAGACTCACGTGTCACAATTTGTAATGTCTAAAAATAATACTGAGATTTTATTCCAGTCCTCAGACACTGCAAAAAGGTGTTGCGAATTCTGGATAATCGTATTTTTACGATTATTTAGACAACTGCTCCCTTGTTGATAGAAGAAAGGCGGTGGATTCGAACCACGTACGCCCTACGCGTAGAGGATTTTTCCATATGTGGCAAATTTTCTTCCAATTTTCAGAATAGGGAATGTCTTGCCCTAGCGTTTTTTGTACTGTGCCAGACGACGGCGAACTTCTATAGCAGAAATATTATTTGCAAATAGAACCTTGGCGTGCAGCTGATCCTATCAGTGGCACGTTGCCGGACGTCACAATGGCCAAATATGAATGATGCTACGTCAACTCTTATCACTTTACTAGCCGTTTCAATAAAGTTTCGACGTCACGTTTTACCTCTAACACAGACACACAAACGTAAGTGATGATCGTATAACGTTAACCTGCAATGTGGGGAACCCTGGTGTCCACAGAGGACATTGCAAGGAGAAAAGAATGTAGATTATGCAAATGCGTTGCAGCCTTATTAACAAATTCATGACAGGAAAGCATGACTTCTGCAACCGTATCGTGCAAATTGTTGATACGTAAGTTACAAGTTTTCACTTATTCATGAGGGGATATTCTGGACAAGTTTGAATCGGTAATGATCATGTTATGTGAGTGGTTCCGGTGACATCTGCATGGTAAAGTGCATTACATATATCATTGGGATATCTAGCTGAGCGAATTTTCCATCTAAAAATGCCTGAGCCGATGTTCGAGTCCCGAAATTGGTGATCACCACTTTCATGGCGTATCACTGTCGAGGCTGTCTCGTGGAACGAATCTGGCTTGGAGTTCGAATGGCAGTGCCACAGTAATTGTCACCCCACCTTAACAAAGAACTTCTTTTCTTCCCACACAGCTGTCGGTGGATTCGATTAAGGCTAGCACACTGGTAACTAAAACGAGTGTGATCTGAATATGCCAGTGCACTGCTGTAGACTAATTTGCAACGTAAATACCGCATATAGTCTATTCGCGGTTTGTTCACACTTTTTGAAACAAGCGTTTAAAAAAATCATCCTATGTGTATGACCTGTTCAGTTTTTCCTAAGTTTGTCATGCATCACAAACTTTTTATATCTCTGTTAACATAAAAAGTAATTTTTGGTTCAATTAAGTCCTATTTATAAACTATAATATTTATTTTATAAATACTTTGAATGAAAACAAAGAAAAAATATGTGTATTAGTAATGGCTAATAAGAAATAGTTCTTATGCAAAATATTATTACACTGAGTGGGCACGAATGCGGTGCATTGTCCCTTTGTCCTAGACTCGGCTAAGCTTTCTTTGCATGAGGCGGAGGCGTATGTTAGAAGTAGAACTTAGCAGGGCTTCAGAAAAGTTGGAAGTAAGCGTGAGTGGAATAACATCAAACCACAGAGTAGTTAAGTATACAGAGGCGGAACAGCCGCTTGGACCGCCAACTCCGACCACATACATACGTCAGCAACATATGGCGGCACAAGCCATAAACATGTCGGAGCGCCATTCGTCAATTAGTGCCTGGTAACCTACTTGCCAGCTGGCAGCCCAACCAATAGGAAAACCTTTCGCAACACGCAGTAGAGATTCAGTCACAAAGCCTGTTCCCAGAGTCTCCCTAGCCAATCAGAGAATGGCTACACCCACATAAAAGGAACCGACACGTCATTTTGTCTGCGTGTACTTACATACTCTGTGATCAAGCTAAGAAAAAAGAAAACAGTTATTCTTTTCGTAAAAATTTGGTTGAACTCGAGAGTTGTTTTGGCAAATTTTGAGCTGGCGTTTGGTACACGTGCAGGAGACAAAAATTAATGATCTTATATTCATTTCCTTTCACAGGCTCCAGCACGCTAAGTGGGGTCGCGCGTAAGCCAAAAGCGGGGGAGACATACAGTGAATAATTAATGACCAGCCTGTGTTCGATTACCGCCCATTAACGTGCGGACCCTCACTACTGGATTCAGACAGGGCCGTGTCACGCTGTCAAATACCTCATCACGCCACAGACGTGAAGTGAAGGCTTCTGGGAAGGCCGTAAGGTCGTCAAACTTCGTCTTGCAGTAGAAATCAGTTAGAGAGTGGATTTATTTACCTCCTCCACCGACACTGCATTTGACATTATAGTGACTGCATGTCTTGAAAAAAAAAAAACAACCGCAGATAAAGTCAAAATTAAAATATACCTTTATTTTTTATTGCATATAATATTTTGCTACAATATACTTCTTTAAGTTTATTGAAGTACTGAATAGTAATATTTTCCGTATTGGCTGTTTACGGTAAAGTGAGCACTTTTGAGGCCCTAATGTTCCTATTTCCCTATCAGCTTTTTTATACTTAAAAAATTTACAATGTAATTAATAAACACAGCGTTATTTCACCGTACTCGAAAGTTAACGCTTAAGGCTACGATAAATAATATATATTTAATATTATTTAAATGAGAGGGCATAAAAAAAGTGCTCACTTTACCGTGAATAACCTACATCAAAATTTAAATACTTAAATGCATATGCTTCAGAGAGTACATTGAGGTGCAAATAAATATTCCTTAGTTAAGGTAGCAATATAAATGCTTCGCTACTGCATGCAATAAAACATTTGTTCATGGTGAAGTGAGTACTTGTGAAACCAACCCTTGATTGCCCAAACAAGCTATAGCAGGTACGCTGGCATGCAGACCCCCAGTTAAGTTGGTAATGAATTATCAAAGATAGTTCTATGAATTAGCATGCTGCTAATGTAACACTTATGGCAACTGAAGTTGCCATAAGTTTGTTTATACTCATTAGACTATGAACTTGCATAATAGTAAAACTTTCATTTTCCTTCTAAACATATCCACGCCGTCATGTAGATGACGCACGAATAAAGTTATCAGGCCCGTGGCAACTAACATTTCACATACGGCGAGAAGATACAAAATGAGAAGAAAGTAGATCCTAAGAAGGGAATCCAACAATGCTCAGTTAACCGTGAACAGACTAACTGTAGTTCATATCAAAAATTTTCACACAAATTCTTTACAAATTTCAGACTACATATGATGTTCTCTGAAACGGACCCCCCTACCCCTTGAGTGATATTTTTAGGTAAGAGACGTAAAATATACTAATAATCGGAGAGCAAATCAACGTTTATCATATTCTTGTATGAACTTGATTATAAAGCTAAACTAGTACGATACAGGTGCAATACCAAATATTTATGTTAATAATAATAATAATAATAAAGGTCTTTATTTTTTTTATTGCGAAGTTAAGGTATTGTCACCTTCTCTTACACTTAACCACTTTGCATAATAAAACATAACACTTATTTTTTTAAAAGAAAAATAAATAAAACAATGACACGAAACTTAATGTCTACTATAAACTTAGAAAGGGACTTACATGAAATATATAAAAGCAACTTACATAAAATAAAATTTAACCTTAATAGTGAACTTACACGATTAACACATGCATTCATACATAAAACCATATACACACCTGACATATATCCATATACATATAATTTTACTATTTATAAAATTAAACTACACAATAACATTGACTAGCAAAAGTTCTAAAACTTACATTTATTTTAAGGATTACTGAATGACAGAAAATCACAGCATATAACTAATTAAACACGGAAAAAAGACAAAAATTAATTCATGTAAGACATTAATATATATATATATATATATATATATATATATATATATATATATATATATATATATATATATATATATATATAACATTTGTCCGTATTAAACTTAGAATACGTGAAAATGAATGCGGTATTGTACGCCATAAGGTTTTTTTTTTTTTTTTTAAATACAAGGCCGTTTTGAAATACATGTTGTATAGTACAATTTTCAGCAAAATTAAAATGTATTAGGTTTCCGATTTGGTATCTAAGCAGTAGCTGTACTCAAACGCAAAAAAAAAGTGAGGGAAATGAAGATGTTCAACGGAACGAGCAGTTCTCGCCTCAAAGGAGCGGTAGTGCATTAACCTCTTGTCACCGCCGAAGATAATTTTTTATCTGCGACACATCGTGTAGCTGGATGGAATGAGGGACGAGGTGCGATTGCATCGTACGAAAAGCTCGCCGGGACATTATTGTGATGTCAGGGACTGGCTGGTGAGTTATCGGGCGCGCGTATCTCAGTTTACAAACCAGCGACCGCTTGGCGAGTCTTGCTTGTAGCGGCCCCCTCGTACTACATCGTACTGCAGTCGGGCTTCTTCGCCAGCGTGTCATCTCACGTTGCGCAGGAGCCCGCCTCGGCAATTTCAATTAGCTCCATAGCGCACCTGGCCGCCCCGTACAACATCCAGACTGCTAATGGGCCGGGGGGCCTGTCAACTGCCGATGAATGAAACTCCTCCGACAATAAACCACATCCAAGGTGGACACCTCACTTGATGCTCCTTCTCATCATAGATTAAAGATGAGGTAGGTCGCTTAAGTCTACTGCGCGTGTCTCCAACATTGACTGACTCGTCCATATCCCACCCAGTTGTCAAAGTCACGTGGTCGACAGTGATGAACATGTTGGTTTACATTCGAATTTACAACCGACACATCCTTTTCTTTTAGCTTACATGAATAAAATACCTTCACTATAGGTTATTCACGATAAAATGAGCACTTTTGAAAGACCTGCTTAAGATCTACTTCTATGCACGTTGTTATTCTTTCGCCTTATGTTAAATTAACATTGCGATGAGCCTCATCACTTTATTCCTACGTCGGTCAAGCGAAACTGTGAAGCTCTTAAAAGTAATTATTTTACTAATCTGCCCATTTTTACACTTCGATGCATTTAAAAAAAACAGAAAGCAAAACGAAATAATTTAAGTTATCACAAATGGTTACCTAACTCTTTATATTCGACGTTAAGACATGGAACTACTTTCTATCCATCGTTACCAACTTTACTAGGTGCATGTCACTCAGTGCATGAGTTAAAATATATGCATGCAGGGCAGCGACTTTTTTTTAAGATTGATTTCAAAAGTGCTCGCTTTATCGTGAACAGCCTTTAACATCAGTTTATTCTAGCAACATTAAAACTAGGTTAGAGGACGTGTACAAACACTTAGCTACAGAACCAGTGTTCTACTCTCAAATTATATCGAAGGCAATTATGACAGTGTTGACATAAAAGCAATACAACATTGGAACACTCGCACATGCGCATTATGCCTTTGAAAAATAACCCTATATATGACGTGTCTAGTTGTTCCCTAAATATACCATAAGCATTTTATATTTGTGTTAGTATAAAACTAATTTCATTTTGGTTAAATTAAACATTAACTTATATTTCATTTATGATTTCCTTCGCTATAAATTCGAATCGGTGGGAAATCACTGATTCGTAGTGAAATTCAACTACTATAATCAGTTAGAATGGCTCCACTTAGAATCAGTGGAAAACCACTGATTGTTTCAGTGAAAAATTTCATTGATTGAATTAGTGACGTGAAATAATTTCACTGATTGAATAAATGACGGCTGACTGCAGTGGCGAATTAAGTATTGATTTTATTGATTGTACGCGAACAATTACATTAAATAAACATATTTACGATCATTTACTATCTATATTGTGCAATTTACCGTATTATAAAAAAAAGTAAAAAATTTTTTGCAGGTGGCCGGGATTGAACTCGTGCACCCTTCACCTCGACACCGTTGCCTTACCATCTTTTGTTTAAATAAACATTGTTTTTAATAAACATTCAAACACACAATATAAACAATAACAAAATACTCAACAAAATATCTACACAATTCTTACATGGGGGCACAAAACTATATAAACATTTGGTGAACTGGTGTTACTGACAAAGTCGAAGAACCAAACTTCAGTGTTTTCTGACAATAATGGAATGCCATTGTTTAGGTATCCTCTGGTGTTGAAAACTGCCCCAGTTTTGTAGGCAGCTCACAATCCACTACATGGCACAACCGAGGACCTTGAGCATGTGAGGCGCACGTGTTAACCACTTTTTTGTATTAAATATCTATATTGTATGATAACCACTTTATATATACATACACATATATATGTATGTATGTATATATATATATATATATATATATATATATATATATACACAAATACACACACATACACAAATATAGATATACACACACAAAATTATTTAACGTGATGGGCAGAGCACGGCGTACACCCCGACACGTGACACTGACTTATAACACTACCACCTATCGCCGATTACTACTAGAACATTAAATTGTACACTTGTAAGGACCGAGGGGTGGGCAGCGCACGGCGTACACCCAACCTCGGTAATATACACGCACTTCCTGTAGGCGTGAACGTCAGAATGAAAATAAAAAATTGCCGTACCACTGACGCAATGTGCCACGCCGCGCCATGTTCCACCTATCTTGACGAAGAAGCTGGACAAAGTCTTGAACTGTCACCGGTTTCGAATGGTCCACCAAAAAACCGATCGCATGAAGTACAAACCAGGCCGCAGCTCTTCGTCGAACTGAGGGGAAGGTGAAGAAATCGCAATGAAGCATGTGCGTGTCGCTGACATCTCCACGTTCATCGCGAATAATTTTTCGTACTCGTACGCGACACCACTGCCAGATGGGTGCTGCATAAACACAGGAAATTGCCCTATGAAGGGCCGTGTCGGTGTTGCCACACAGCGGGCATGTAGGGTCAGCTGTCAGGTGAATTCTGTATTTACGCTGCTGAGTTGCCACGATATTATTGTAGAAGCCGAATGCTGCAGCTCGAAGATCCGAGGAAAGGTTAGGATCGGAAAGTATTTTCCATGGGTGCCTCCAGCGGATGGTTGGGGTGCGATTTACAACAGATGGTATGACTGCCGACATTTTGGAAGCCCGAATGTACAAATATCTCGCTGATGCGACTGTCCCTTCCGGTAAGTGTTCTACTAGAGTTGCGAGTGCTTCCTTTGCCTGACGGTATTGAAGTGGCATGGGTCTAACTTCAGACCACATCATTTTCTGTAATGCTGCGTAAATGTCCTCTGGGCGCAAAATTGTTGCAATTGCTAAAGATTGATATAAGGCCTCACACTTCAAAACGTGATTAATAAGGCTCCATCTTGCAAGGAAAGATAAAGTTGCGGCCTAGACAATTTAAATATATAAGATTTCCACAGCATGCGGCCAACAATCTGTAGTATTTGTGCACTTTGTTGACGTGGTAGTGGGAATATATGTGACACATACCACAGCTTCGCAAGTAATAATACACTTATTAAAGTAACCCTCTGTATAATACTTGTACGACGATAATTCATTTCTATTTGACGAGCACGGAGTTTTTTTATTGTCATCTTCCAATTATAATGCAACATATGAGTGGCGTCTGCATGGAAGTATATGCCCAATATTTTCACAATTTCGGCCCTCCGAAAGGAAAAAACGTCGTCAAATGGCTCGCTGGTCGCGCTGAGCTCCAGTACGGCAGTTTTGTTAGCATTCACTCGCAGATTGGAGACACTGCGAAAAAGGTCCAGGCATTCTGCCATCTCTGTAATTTCCCGCTCTGAACGAACGACACATGTTATGTCATCAGCATAGGCATTTAATTTAAAGGACAGGTTCGCTACAGGGAATACTTGCAAGCGGGCGCTGAGCATTTTGCACGGAGGGTCAATGACGATAGTATATCAAATCATGGATAGCGGGCATCCTTGATGAACTGAACTCTCAATAGGTGGGGTAAGGAATCCGTTAACCATCAGCCGTGACCAAATTCCGGTACACACCATCCGCACCCACTGTACTGCATTGGCTGGAAAATCGAAATGATTCATAACATGAAATAAAAATTTATGATCGACTCTATCGAATGCCTTATCCATATCAGTACTCAAGATGACCATTTTACTGTGTTGTATTGACGAAAGTAATTGAATGTCCCTTAGGGCAAGCACGCCTTGTTAAATGGAACGTCCTGGAACAGTACATGTCTGGCCGGGACCGATAATATCTGACAATCCCGTGGTTAATCAGGTCGCACAAAACCGAGCAATTATTTTATAATCGGCACATAGAAGTGTAATTGGCCTATAATCCGTAGGTTTAAGTGGACGGGACATTTTGGGTATAAGGTCAATTATCCCTTCTTTATGAGACTTGCATAACTTCCCTCTTTCAAGCACATCACGAACAACTTCGTAGAATTCAGCGCCAATAATATCCCAATAAGTTTTGTAAAATTCGTATGGAATACCATTAATACCAGGGGATTTTTTTTTAGATACAACTACTGTATTATTGTATTAACTTCCGTATCTAAACATGAAACCTCCATTCCCGTCTTGCTGTCACAGCTAACTCTTTTTTCACAATCCTGTAAAACCGACGGAAGTATAAATAGGCAGAGTAACTGCAAAGCGTTTGCACTATTTCCAGCCGGTCCCGAACAATAACCTTGCGTCGTGTTTGCTGTTGTTCCTTAATGAGACTAAACATGCTAAATTTCTCTTCTGCGAATAGACTTTTATCGTTTATCATAATATGACGATTTTTAAACGGTTCACTGAATAAATGCATAAGCTTCTGTTTCGTGTATCTAATACGTGGAGTTACGTGTGCACCATTGTTTGTCTGCAGTTGAAGTTCGTGTAGCATATGTTCGTAGAATGCACGTGTTCCCCTACGTTCTTCTGCCAGTCGGTAAGCATGCCTTTTAAAGAGCCTCATGGCGTTCGGTTTTCCACATACATACTCCCACATCGCCACAGAGGGGAACTGGTATTTCTTGTTATGCCAACGTACCCAATTAGCTAGGAAGTCCTCTTTTACTTCTGAGCTGTCTAATAAAGACGTATTTAGACGCCATGTCCCTCTGCCAAACCGTGTTACATTCGCAAACTTTCCATACGTAAATATCACTGCAGAGTGATCGCTGAAAGCTACCGGAAGAACGTCAAATCGATGTACTTTATGTATATGCTGTTTTTTTTCACGTAAAATCGGTCAATCCTAGACCGACTCTGTGAAGTCACATAGATGCTGTAATGAATTCCTTGGAAATTAGATACATCACACAAGTCTAAGCGAGTGATTAAAGTAGATAGGCAGCGTTAGTAGGATAAATGCCACCCTGATGATCATGGGGATGAACTATGTAGTTGAAATGTCCACCGAGTATGAACTGATTACAGGGTGGATGGAAAAACGGAATCAAATCCACGGAGAAAAACTGGTTTCTTTCATATCTCGCTTGGGAGCCGGAGGGACCATAAACATTGACTAGCGACACATTGTTTATTCGTCCTGACATCACTCGGCCTGACGGGTGGTATGGAACTCTATAAAATCTTGAATCGCTACTTCTTGCAAGAATGCTATGTCAACTGCCTGTGTTCGAATCAGTGTCTCTAGCGCTGCCAAGCGCGCACTGGCCGAAACTGCACAAATATTTAAAGTTAAAATTGTCAATAGCTCTATCATGTGTACCTAAAAAATGTAGTTATATTATCAGAGAGAAGGAAATGAAAAGGTAGGCAAAAAGGAAAAGTGGACAAAGAAAAATGGGGGCCGGTAATAGGGCATACAGGTGGGGATGCACACATGTGCCGGTCGTATTGTGAGTTAGTTGGGTTATCAGGACGTCCTTGGCTAGAGGCACACATTTTGTTTATAACGGCCTTTGCTAGTTCCAAAGATTCCTGCCTCTCCTGTAGCTGGGATTGTTCATCCTGTGATAACACCTTCACTTTGCGAACAGGACTTACTCTTGTGGCCCGGGCGTCGGGTTCGTAAGGTCGCTTTTCTCTTACGGGCATATTTTCATCCGCAGTTTACATGCTCCTGTAGTGTGGTTGCATTGTTTACGCTCTCCACGTCCATGCTGTCCACCCATAAAGCAGGGGACAAATGAATGTGTAGCGGCGGGACATCCTGTGTGTGTGTGGTAGTAGCCCTGCGCGAGCAGCAACAGTATTTTGAGCCTTCTCCTTGTGCATCTGGCGTGGCGCGGTCACTAAGGTGTTGAGGTTAACCACATGCTCTGAAGATGAGTCACCAACAGGTGTTTGTACAGGACCTTGCTGCTCGCCTCTGCGAAGTGGAGGGTAATTCGCTCAGGGGGAGTGCAGGGCAGGGGGTGGACAGTGTAGGCGTGTCAGCTGCGGGATTTTCCGTTGCCATATCCATCCCCCAGAGGCGTATTGCACGTGCGTCCTTTTCTCGCAAACTAGGACACGCAATTCGTTCATGAGTGGGAGACGCAGTAACTGCATGTTCGTGGTTGTCCGGGATATATCATTACAGCCCGAAAGCCGTCAACTGAAATGTAAGATGGAATGTTTTTACTTGCAATTCGTATTTATGACTCCATACTTCATCTTGTAATGTAACAAGTCGACCATAATTCACTAACCCAGTCTGATTTTTATGGTTGTCTATTTCTACAGGTAAATTTAGAATTCTTACCAGTTTTAAGTTGTCGAAGGCGTCCAGAAGAAACAAGTTTTAAAAACAAACAGTCCTGGTGACCATCCAGTTGAATAGCTTCAATTTGATATTCTGTTACAGTTAAACCCGTATCAATCCATCCACGTATTTCCATGGCCGAATGTCGTTCAGCAAACACGATACGCAGGGTATTCACGCGCATATTAGACATGTTGGATAAACCTAGACGTGACTGACCCTAATATAGAACTATTACTACTTGCGTCGGAACAGAGCCCCATTTAGAAACTCCGCACACCGGACGCGATGTTAACTCCGCCGCTGCTCGGCCACGACTGAGCTACCACATTCAAGCTGAAATTGTTAGAAGAAAATATATGTGTTATAGTATCGCTGCGAAATCGTCTAGTGTGAAATTCTTTGCTCATACTTTTCGTTTCTGGTTTGATTGGTACCGTTGGGATTGTTAAAAAGAATAGTACATATGAGTGCACTCTCTTCGCCGCATTACATGCAGTTGAAACCTTAAAGAGTGTTGTGACGATTACATGCAAACGAAATGAAAGACGTAAAGACGAAATGAAAGACGCAAAAAAAAAAAACGGAATGAAAGTCTGTGTGTTCATATTACCTGGTAAAATGGCGTTTTGAAAGATGAAACTCATTTTAGAAATTATTTTGTATTTGTCTTATTCGTTCATTTGTCATTACTTAACTCGATACACGCTGTTTAACGCTCATTTTTAAACGATGTTCGACGGCCATTTTTACACGCAGTTTCACTGATACACCAGTCAAAAATAATTAGAGACGGAGCAAGTAGCTCAGATGTTTCACTGGTCCATCAGTCAAAAAATAAACTACTGAGAAAACAGTGGGAAAAAAATAACTGACGAATCAGAGGGAAATGTCACTGAATCAATCAGTGAAGGAAAAACGGCATTTTTTCACTGGTTCATCAGTTAAATTCACTGAAGTGACTGTTGTATCAGACAGATACGTTTGACTGATTGAAACAGTAAATTTCTCACTGATTCAGATTTAGCGTGTTGTTAACTAACGTGAATAAACACAGTGGGAAAATAGGTGTGTTGGTAATGCCTAGTGAGAAATAGTTCGCATGGAAAATATTACTACACCGAGTGCGAGGCACGAATGCGGTGCGTTTTCTAAACTCGGAAAAGCTTTGTTTGCATGAGGTGGAGGAATGTTCTGAAAGTATAACTTCACAGGGCTTCAGAAAAGTGTGAATTAACCGTGAATGGACTTTACCTATCTGCTCTGCAGTGAAGCGGCCGAGAAAATGACAGCTGCCCCATGCCGGGATTCTTCGAATGGGCATGGCTTACTGCCAATCGGCTTTCCATTGGACAGTTTTTTACTACCATTGCCTAACGAGCAACACACGTAAGAAAAAATACACGCGTTATACGCTTAGCAATAACCGCGCCACTATAAACGGAGATATTAATGCTTGGTGATGATAAACGACAAATAAACATTCGCGAGAAGTAAATACAAGAGCGGTGCGTGTCAGGCAATTAAGCGTACGCTTGGCAAACTAAACCGCTGTGCCACAGCTGGAAGCGTAATCGCAGACTTCATTTGAAAACTCAGATTCATGGTCGCATACAGCGTTCTAGCGGAAGAAATTTATTCGTTTACCCTATAGCCCTACCTGCATAAACATTAAGGATGTTTTATTTACACACATTTACATAACAAGACATTACACAGGCATGTTAATCACACTAACAAGGGTTAAAATAAATCACGCAACTTAAAAGAAATCGTACGTTATTTACGATTCCTGGCGAGTATTATGGTTCCGCTGACGTTAAAAAGAAACCAAAGAGATACCTAAGATGCTTTATTTAAAATTTACGACGACTGTATCGTGATTAATTCCACTTTCAAACGCGTCGAATAGCAGTCCATTTCGTTCCTAGTATTTCTGTTTTTGTGGTGCGTTCCTTTCCAATGTAAAACACGCTGAAGATACCTGTAATCTTTGAACAAAATAATGCGCTTCCACGATCAAATTTATAAGAGAAAATGAAGGTTTTGTTCTTAAACACACAAGAATAACAGTATTTCACTTTGAAGTAGGTCAGGAATTTGGTGTAGTCGACTGTCTCAGTTGATATTTGTAAATACACTGGAGGACAACAGTAATCTCCCACTAAATTAACTCCAAACACTGCAGGATAACGCCTTATTTCGTGTGAATATAAGCTGTAATTCGTGTCTATAATATTCGCATTATATGTTATATATAATTGTTATTATTCGTAGATTACTATATAATAGTACATACGTGTATAAATATTTTAGATATGCATATATGTTTACGTATATATACACACCTTAAGATATGTTGCCGCACTCACGGACAAAATCAACCTTAAAATTCTTTACAGGACTTGTTATCAGACTTGTTCTATCAACACCTATTAAAATGACGGAATGGACAGTATATTTATTTTTTGTAACGGGAACCAATGCATTAAACTCCCCAGCCGTATTTTTTTCTCTTCGAGAGGAATCATAGCGGTTCGATCTACCGTAATAACAAACCGTGATAACAAACTGTAACACATGTCATTCTTGTCAGTCACTGTAATTATTCAAGAAACACGACACTCACATTTTTTAATGGCTTATATATTTATCATCTATAATATTCAGTCAAATATGACGGGCTCTCATCTTTCTCTGAATGGATTTACAGGCGACTCGGATATTTTTAAAATAACGGCATGATCTCATGACGCGGCTGTCCATTAGTGGCTGTCATTGCTGTATATTCCAGGCTAATGAGTGCTCTTCAGTTGGTAATTAGGATAAACTGCACAGTTTAAGTCTTTGAGAAAACATAACAGTATGCCTAGCAGGTGCAGTTGAAGTACTTGATAATGTCGGAAGAATAGTTGATAGGCTTATTAGTGAAGCTGTTAAGAACCAACATCGATAATAATCGACCGCGTACATATGCTAAAAACAAATCACGATAGTTATACGAGGTTTCGGAACAAGCTGCGTGTAATGTTCCATAAGGACATATGACAAATTGTTAATTAACACTCGTATTTTCGAACTGCGGTTCGAACGAATCGTAAACCAGTTTTCACAACGGCGATCGGTTCCGTTCACGTCTGGCAGAACGAAATATCACTGACAACCATTCTGGTGTTAACTGTTGAACTAGGGCTCCTCGAATCGTCGAGTGTATGGTGGCCTCATTAGAGAGGAGGGCGTGAAATAATTACACCAGTTTGTCATTAAGGGAGAGTTACACACGAAACGCTCAAGAAGCCGATAGGAAACATTTATTCAATCTGGTTTCCCTTCTTCCTGTTCTCACTTCCTGCTTGTCCGGTCAACTCAGGATTGACTTGCTATTATGGCATACTCGTGGGCCTTTATTGATGTCGAGCCATTTGAAATCTCCGTGTAGATTGGGATAAACTTAAAACTCGCCACACCCTAACAAATAGCGTGGCCAGGAGAAAAATAACTCCTAGGTGGTGATTACTTAAGAGAAAGAGAATAACAACGCGAAAGCTTCTGTTTCTTCGACACATGCACCTAATTTATTTGGTGTCGGAACCAGTATTTTGAGCATATATCACAATGTTATTAACTCAACTGCACGTTTATTTCCAGCGTCATTTCAATTGCTAGCCCCAGTAAAACATTGCTATTCGATATTTGTTTTTACTGCTAACAATAAATGCTATTTTATTATTATGCAACAATTTTACACACAACTATTAATTTAACTATTTTCAGTGTGTTTTGTTAACTTCGACTCATAAGGCATTTTAAGCTATTATTAATTATAAAACCATAAGCGGTATTATTTTTTCATAAATTAACATTGAGTATTATAATACCAATCGATAACAAAGTATAATATGAAAATGTCTTTTACCTGCTGGATTTGTATAACTGTTTATGGATATTTTTAACTCACATATTCGAGTGTATTATCAAGTTAGGAATTGTTTATCAAGTTAGGGTATTGTGTACGGCTTATGTGGAACATAAAAACCCTTGTATTTAATCTGCAAATTATTAAAATTTTTAACCATATTATATGTCGCATCGTAGTGTTTGTACTAACACTCGAGCCCAACAGCCAAATCGTTACCCACCTTTAAAAATATGTTGAATTCGCGCATTACCATCTCGTCTACACCAGCGCAGTTATGACAGTTTGACACAGGTCCGAAAGAATAAACCGTATGTATATAAGTTTCGTTATACGGTTGCTTTCTCATAATAAAAAATTAACGTTTCCAAATTAAACTCAGAAATTTGTTACCCTTTTTATTGCCGAAGCTGGTTACGAGAGCACATAAAAGTATAATAATATCCAAATAAAAAGTTAAATTCAAAACCAATTAAAATGATTTAATAAGAATGTAATAACTTTGTTCTGGAATTAATGCATTTTTATTATTGCGTTTTAATTGGTTTTAGTTGGAGTGTTTTTACTCAAGAAATAATTTGATTTCGGTATTTTTGTCCGTAATCAGCTTTGGCCACAGAACAAGTAAAGCACGTTTCTGTGTTTGATTTATCTCCACGGCAATCTCGCAAAATGAAAAAATAAAAATAAAAATCGTAAATTTTGCTGGCCTAGTGAAGAAAACGTGCATGCGTGGACACGTGTTATATTGTGGTTGTCGAGCGAGGCAGCTCTGAGGCAAAACTTCCGAGACTCGCATCCGAGAGGACCTGGGTTCGAATCCACAACCGCCCATCCAAGTTCCGGTTTTCCGCGGTTTATCGAAATCACCCCCGGCGAATGCTGGGATGGATCCTTCCCCCAGGTCGTGGTCGTGGATCTGCAAAATCCTCGTTATTTTTTTTGGTAGCAAGTTAAAATTCACAGTATTGTATATACTCGAGCCGGCGTCGTTTCTCCACTGGCTGCTGCATAAATGTGGAATTACACCCTTCCTCAGTGAACTGCACGTGATTGCGGCACACAATTGTGAAGGGTGCATTTATTGGCACGGAGTCGTGCGGGGCGTGCAAATACAGAGTTGTCCAACGACAAACGTATTGCATAGGTTAAAGTGTTTTTAAGCTTAAAATGTCCTCAATTGATAACGCGAATTTTGCAGGTCTCTAGTCGTGGGCAATACATCCCCCGTGATTTCTTCTCTGAGCAGACTCAGAAAAAGGTTTTGTTGTATCAAAGAGGATTTGTTTGGTGCAACCAAATTATTTCTTTTGTACAGGAGGAATGAAATATTTTGTTACTGAAACCAAATTATTTCGTTGTTGCCTCAAACTGTACAATTTGGTTTGTGGAACTAGATATTTGTTTCGCTATATGTACATTAAACAGTTTGGGCCGATGTAAAGAAATTCATAAGTTCGACCGAGATACGAACCAATATCATCTGTGTCTGAGCGCTACGCATTGGTAATCTCAACTAATATGACAACTGATAACACCGGAAAGCTTTTACATAGATATATTACAAATATTGGGCAACGTGTACAAAGAAATATTTCAAGTTTTACAGCTTTACTTGTCAGTTTCTTATTGCATTGTTTTATTAATGTGTTTATACGATTGTTAAGCAGCAATAGATGCACTAACAAACACGGTTACTATCCTAATTGTCACGAAAAACACAAACAAACTCTCGAGCTGTATTTTCGAACGAAGGCAGGCAGTCAAACGAGTGGCCAAACAAATATATACAGTGGATTCACCAACACAGTTGACAGTCTAATTTTTTTTTTTTTTTTTTTTTTGGCCCAACACAGAGATTTTGTTTACTCAAACATATATTTTGTTAGACAAACAAAAGTTATACTGTTGCTTTTCAAATTTTGTTTGCTCAACAATTTGTTAGGGCAACTAGTTGGCCCTATACAAACAAATATTCTGTTCGATTTTCTCTGAGTGCAGCTTGCCCCGTCTCTGATGACCTCTCTGTTGAGAAGTTAAGCCCGACCTACTTACCACATTGTAGTTCTCGTGAGGTACAGAGCCTGTACGGCCGTCTAAGGCACTCCTCGACTCTCCTTCTATCCACGGGACACTTCCCGCGCATGCGCAATGTCATTGCATTCACGCCAGCTTGCAGCAGTGTACGAATCGTCTGTGCCTGCCGTATTAACATCACGCACGAAGGAACTACACGTGGCAAGCTAATGGAATGTCTGGCATAGTCAAAGCCTCGCTCAGGCACCGCTTCAAGTCTTCAAGAGTTAATGTTTTTTCTATATTTATGATCTCGTGACATATTAATACGAGCCACTTGGCAAAAATACTAAATAATTGTTTTCAAAATCCGAATGCGAAATTTTAAACCGAAATCTTAATTAGTACAAATTTCGAAAGGTTACTTTTGCTTCACCTGCAGTAAGGATTTAACTTATATTTTGACATACATTTTTGTCAAAAATTAAAGATTAAAGTAGAGGGAGTCGCATAGCAAATTTCCATGGAATTCTGAGGATGCAATTATATTGCGCTGTATCCTAGGGTACATAGTAAATTTGTTAATTTTTGAGAATTGTGCAAATAAAACGAACAAAATATTTTAAAATTCTTTTAATTCGATTTTGAAAAGTAATTTTTAGCCATTGACAGTTTTTTTTTTCGGACTGTTATTCCATTTTGCAGCAAAAATATACGCAATATGCTAAAAATTTAGAAAATAATTTTTAACTAATGTCCGCTCTTAACAGGTGTTTCCTCCCCCTACCCCCTTTTTATAATCTTCATAGATATTGCTTGCCAATTACTATGGTAGTATTTTTATATAATCATTATTGCTACCGAACGACCCGGCTTCCTGCTGCGAAACTTGTTGAAAGACGACTTTAATCAATTACTGATCTGAGAGAAATAGTTTAGATATCCCAATAACTTGTATTTTTTATATTTTTACACACAAACAATTATTTTGAAATCTGGGAGCCACAGTTATTGTTTTTAACACTACGAGTAAATAAGAGCTCATTTCACGAAACGTCACTGCGGAATGTACAAAACTTACTTCATGTTTCAATAAACAAGTATTGTAGATTCCGTGTATATTTCAACTTTTTGTATGTTCTTGAAAACAATTTATTGTATGGATACAATATTTAATTGTAGTTGTACAAGAAACATTTTGGCAATAGTTTCCCTAACGCATTCTCGAATACGTTGTGTAAAAACATGGCTCGAATTCTTAATTCCTTGCTGTTATTCGTCTTTTTACAGTGTAGACATGCGTCCATGGAGCTAATAAAAATTTAACTATTTCCAACATGTTTAAGCGTGTCCGGTATGTAAATCATTTTCCTAAAAATACATCTAAAACGATGCACTCATCCAACGGTTTAACGTGTTTTGAACACGGAAACTCTGATTCGAAAAATCCTTTGCGACAGATTCAGATATCTTAGTAATGCGCAGTTATTTTGAGCTTCTAAACATATTAAAGACTGGTATTCTTACTGATATCATTTAAGAAAACGTTTCACATACTCCGAGGTGCCTCATAAAGTAAGCAACAAAACCTTCTTCCCCACTGTTTTGTTTGTGAATGTGTTCATGACAAAGTTCACTTTATTTTGCTAAAGACGTATATTAAAGACTGGTATTCTTACTGATATCATTTAAGAAAACGTTTCACATACTCCGAGGTGCCTCATAAAGTAAGCAACAAAACCTTCTTCCCCACTATTTTGTTTGTGAATGTGTTCATGACAAAGTTCACTTTATTTTGCTAAAGACGTTTTCTGCACAACATACCTGCAGAACATATCAAAATAAAAATTAATTTAATTAGTTATTTTATAATAACTTAAAATACCTTAGGATGGATGAAAAGATTGCAATCGCTACATCACTAGTACCAGCAGGCTGAGTAGCAGGTCTTCGAGAGAGCGCCTTGCTAATGCTCAATGGAGATAGATCAAATAACCGGTTGGAGAGATACCACTGGATTTTCTACCCTCGTTTACACTCTGAGCGTGTGTCATTATCGATGAAGAAATTGATTCCAAATTACCAAAGGATCTTTCAACTTTCACATACATGGTAGAAGAGTCAGATCACAGGTGTCACCTGAGCATAAACGAAGACTGTACATAGTAAGACAAAATAAAATATCAGATTTTTCGAAAACTGTATGGTAAGATTATTTTATGCTATTAACAGACGATTATTTGGAAACTAGTTGCCATAAACGTTCTTGGAACTCTACATCTCAAATATTGTATATTTAAAACACGTTATTTAAGAAAACATAAGATGTTTATGTAACTCAGTTGTCATAAAAAATGATGTTTACAACACTTGCTTGTTAAAATTCAACATTAGTTTTACAAGTTTCTCACTAAGCAGGGCTGTATTAAGAGATTTAGAGGCCCTAAGCACGTAAGAGATTTTGGTGGCCTCGTATATATAATTCAAAATATAAACAATAATTACCGATCATATTATAATCCATTCAAGGTTACATCACATTATTTATGATACCCTGCTTAAGTTCTACTTCCTGAATATTCCTCCGCCTCGTGCAAACTAAGCTTAACTAAGTCTAGAAAATTATACCAAAGGACAACGCAGCAAATTCGTGCGCACTCAGATGTATTCATATTTTGCATTAGAGTTATTGCTTACTAGGCGCTACCAACACACGTCTTGCCACTGTTATTGTTCATATTAATTAATTGCTATAACTGGAATATTATCATTTATAAACAAAAAAGTAAAACGACAATTTAATGAAAAATGGGATAGGCCTACTTTATGTTGACAGAGGTATGAAACGCTCGTGATAAATAACATATTTAGGAAGTAACTAAACTCGTCATACACGGGGTGATTTTTCCAAGATTCGATTCAAAAAGTGTGAATAAATCGTGAGTAGACTATAAACTTTACAATAAGATGGCAAGTGATGTTTATTTTTGTATCCTTCCAATCAATTTATATTAGAAAAGGCCTGTATTAACTATTAAGGAAAAAACGCTTATTTACTATCCGAATGCTTTTGGTACACGTGGAACTCGTATAAATAATCCCGAGATATTTCACTTAATTCTCAGATAAACACAGGGCGGGCTTACATCCGCATCTGGTTTTCTTACTGCTGTACCATAACAAAGTTTAAGTCAGCTATCTGACTGGCCGGAATGATCGTGAGATAAAAACGTTAAACGGTAGTGTATAACATCTCTAATATTATTTTCGGCATGCTAATGATTGTCGCTGCTCATTCTGTTGAGAAGTTGGGCATGATAACTTACTAAATTAAATATCGTACAAGGTGTGTTTATAAGGATTTGTCACAACACGGCACAGTAGACTCTTTTAAATTGCAGGATCACTTGATGGTATTTCATTAGCGAAAATTTTTTAACGTGCAACCGCCAGAAAATAATACTTCTAGTATAAAAATGTTTGAATCAGTACGCGGCAATTTGTTTTATTCGCAAATAGAATAACCACGTCGGCCATAGTCGAAGGTTTTTACAAGGTTCACTTAAATATATCACAAATTAATTTTTTTTAGAAACATTGTTAATGTCTTTATTGAAAATAAAAAAGAAAAAGTTTAATATCTCCCATTAAAAGAAAAAGGAAGTTTTGAGAAAAAGAAAACTATTTTTGGGATGGTGATGCACAACTACTTGACGAATAATCGAATGTCGCCAACATAAGATAAACATACTGCAATGCCCATAAGAGGAGGGGGGCAGTCTGATTAATATTGTTGTGGTGGTATACTCGAACATTTATTCGAAAGAAGGAAACCAGTTATTAATCGTCTACTACCGAACAGAAGCAGAAGTTTTTCTACGCATGATAAATACTCGAAACGAATTTTTCTAAGGTTTGATTTAAAACGTGTGAAAATACCGAATGGACTATACACGGTATGTAGTAACGTGAAGTAGCCCATTACCTGCACCTATGTCATTGAATTAAGATAACGGCAAATGCAGAGTTTTGTAGTCTCTCTAGTGATACGATCACCGATATCCGAAAACTGGTAATCGCTACTTTACGTGATCTAAGTCACTTGCATATTTCCTGAGTCGGGGTATTTTAACTGGGTAACATCGTCTACGAGTCTAAAATCCAATCACCGCAATAAGGGATTGCGGTGATTGGAGTTGAAGTTGTTGAAGTTGTGCAATTTTTATGCAATTTTGGTTACGCAGCTGCTAACAACGTTTTTGAAACACGCTCAGTTTTCGCGGCGCACGTTTTCAAAGTGGAGCACGTTTCTGCTCTAAAAAAAAAAAAAAACTGGACGACGCTTAACGTCGAACTGCTCAAGATTCTGCGGAAGAAAAGCCGAGAGATCGCGGTCACGTTGTTGCCGTGGATGTAGTTTACCCGCGCGGTCATCATTTCAATCCCGTCCGGCTGCCCTACGTATCGATTCTGACCACGTTGTTATGCGTTTAGCTTATGGTCATAACTCACACATGAAACTCACACACAGGAGCGTAACTGAATGATGAGAGACGATTTGGCACAGCACTACTGTGAATGGCGTGGTTTATTACACGCTGTTCACGGTAAAGTGAACACTTTTTAAGGCCCTTCTAATTTTTTCCTTTCATCAAATTTCCATCTTCCTGCTGCTTTTTAATATAAGCATTTCAATGTGACCAATAAATACAGTGTATACATACCACCCCCCTCAAAATTTAATGCCTGAGGCTGCAATACGATATATTTATTAGTGGTCAATGCCTGTTGGGAGGGCCTTAAAAAGTGCGCACTTTACCGTGAACAGCCTATAGCATGATTAACATGCAATACTATATTACGTGAATATTAATTACTCGGGGAGCTTACATTGAATTCATTATACAATTAACCTGTCGTGAGTATTTGTTTGACGCCACAAACTAACTGGAATGTCCCCACCTTAATCGTGGTTCCGGAGGCTATGTTCTGGTAGGTGGTTATCGGTGATCGGACATCTGTGTCCTCCTCTTGGCGATGGCCTGGCGAGGACATGCGACGTGCCCAAAGTCGTGGTGGCCTATATCATCGCGTAGTTGTCCCCGATTGCTGGCCAGTGGAGGGTATTTCTGCAACTGACTGCGCGCGGTGATGTGATTACCACAATGAGTTGAGTTGTTGCAATCCCGCTCGCGTCCTGGTTTAGTGTTTAAAAGTGTGACCAGGCAGTGCTGTCTGCTTTAAGGCCCGATCACATCATAACAACGTGGTTGTCCATTTTCATTCCCGAATATTGCTGGTGCTGCGTTGCAGTACGGTTATGTCTGATTCACGGTGTTTAGTGTCGTTTATCAGGGCTGAGGACGGGATTACGATCACTTTACGTCACACGTAACAATCACTACGTTACACTTTTACGCGCGATTAAAACTTCGTCGTTTCTAGTGCCATATCATGACGCCTCACGTAGGCACGTAAACTCCGTGTATCGAATCAAAAATGCAGCTGAATATCTTGTTGCGTTTCCTTTCGAAATCTCCTAAAATTTAAGTTTAACAGGCGTATATGTATTAGAACTCGTTATGCGTTACATTGGCGATGAGATATTTAATATCTAAAAACAACTAGATGGCCATGACCTCCAGGATGAAATACGCCTCGAAGATGCAGAGATGTTATTTGTATGAATGGGGAAAATTGAAATTTTCGTTTTCGTGAGAGTGGTGTACTTGAATTAAACTCGACATTTCTTTGGACTTTCTCAATTTCTGGAACTGTTTACAAGAATGGAAAAAAAAAAAAAAAAAATTAAATACACAAAATAACATGCAATACTTATACAAAAACTGGAAGCCAAATTCTACCAAAAATCAATCAGAGTAATTAAATATGCAAACATACAACATATTTACGCATAAACCGAAACAAAAATTAAAAAGTTTGACGTAACGATAAATATGGTGGCAAAAACCTCAACACCTGTAAGCAAAAAAAAAAAACCCATTTTTCTCGTATATGTGGAAATAAATAATACAGTTGTGAATTTAACAAATAAAATATCCCAGAACATAACCAAATTTGTTAAGCATAAATTACGAATCTTAGATGTTTAGAAGAAACGTATGGTCATTGGATTCACCCGCCTGTCAATGGCAAAATGTCCATCGTCGCATATCAGCTCTCAACTAAACTGCAAGTTGGAGTATCAAGACTAAAATACTGCAAACTATTAAAACTTTTTACGTCTACACATCCACCTTCGTAGTTCGCAGATAATTATTATAATTGTTGCCGGCATTACAAAGAGCTCCAGTAAACATTCGGAACAACTCACTCCACGAACTGTGCGACAACTAAGGGAAAACTTTAATTGTCATAAACAAATCGTATTATAATTGTCGACACATCATAAGAACAGGGGTCTCGGTACGCAATCCCACATACTGCGTGCGTTCACGCGAGATAAAAACAAGGGTCGCGGTGCTGGGTCCCACATGTGTTCGCACGACAACTCTGAGCATGCGCTCACACGCCCGAGACTCTGGCATCATTTAACACTGAGTGGCCGCGCTCGCATGTCACGGCCCTGCACGTGATATACAGAGCATGGAACACTTTCTCGCGAGTTAAGCCCCTCTCACTGTCACATTTTCGCCTTCAACTATATCCTCACCACTAGGTAAATGGGGAAGTGTCTTTGTTTGTCCTTCTTTCACGTTAAAACGGAACAACGCATCGAAGAAAATTTTTACACAGATATAGTTTGGAGGACCGGGGAGTGACATAGGCTACTTTTTATCCCGTTAAAGTATCTCATTTCCTTCAGGAAAATTCTTAGATTAAGCTTTTCTTAGGATCTATTACTGCATAGAAAAGCATCGTTAAAAAAAATTCATAATTTCTCCTTTCTATGTTATCTATAGTCTGTAAATCTTTCCTTCCAAAAAGACTTAGTGGTCCAGTTGCTAGCGTTATTCCAAGTGGGGCCGCAGTAACTCAGAGGATATATATATATATATATATATATATATATATATATATATATATATATATATATATATATATATATATATATATATATCAAGTGGGGTCACAATAGCTCAGTGGCTAGAACACCCAAAAAGGAGGCCACAGTAGCTCAGAGGCTAGAGAACCCAATAGTGGGGCCGCAGCTTGTCAGGGGCTAGATCATCCAATAGTGGGGCCACAGTAGCTCAGTGGGTATATAACCCAATAGTGGGGCCACGGTAGCTCAGTGGCTAGAACACCCAATAGTGGGGCCGCAGCCGGCCAGAGGCTATAGAACCCAATTTAAAAAAGTGGCTACATAAATTCAAAGTCCTAAATATCATGCTAACATAAAACATGTGCGAAGCGATGGCAGGGTGTAATTTAATAACTCCGTTAAACCTGAAAGGAAAAACATTAATATTTTAAACATAAAACCTTAATGAAATTATGATGAGCTTTGTTTTAATAAATTTGCAAAAATATCATGTCATCGAAATTTAGATGCACCGCGATTATTTAACACGACGAGGCTTAGTGTCAAAAAACTTCATTATTTATCCCTTATAAACACGCGAGCAGAGCCACGGGTAAAAGCTAGCTTGACAATGAAATTTGAAGACAAAATACGGCCATCAAATTTTTTCTTTCCAAAAAATGTCATCCAATAATCTTGAATGTGTTTGAAGATGTTTCACACTGTCAAATATTTTTACTGGGAGGCTATAATTTGAATTATTATATTAAAATTATTTTCGTAGTGGGATATAGTTTTTGTTTTTCCACGAAATCCATAACAGGAAATAAATGTAAGAAATGTTGTAGTTTATTTTCGCTTTTTCACTAAATTCAAATTTTATTTATCAGAGATGTTTCCTGCACAATGCAATTTAATCCCTTTGAATTTGCAATACTACGTGCAGCATTCACTTAAAATAGCATTCCAACCCAGGCAGCTTCTACATTAATTAATTAGCTTCATAATGTACTTCGTTTCCAACAATTCTTCGTTATTTTAAAGTATCTTGACTCCCATTTTCGTCGTACACGATTGTGATTGGCCGAGACCGGCAAACATTAAAGGAATTTTAGAACCGGTCCAATCTTCAGATGTTTGACGGGAACTGAAGCCGTCCAAAATGGCGACGTTTATGACATTTTGACGACGTCATGACAGCCCAACTTTATTTGGCCAAAGTTATCGGAAGCAGTTTGAGGGGAAAATTTTGAGACGGTGTGCCAGGGGCTTTACGTTTACATCACGGCACTAGTCTGCTGATCACTCTGCATCTCAAGACAAACGATCAGAGCGCTCATGTCACCGCAACCCGCGTGTTATTTCCGTAGCTGTAACACGTGACTTATGCGTGGCGGCTTACACCGACGAATGTAGTTATATGCTGTTCACGGTAATGTGAGCACTTTTGAAAGCTCACTCGGTTGGAATAATAGTCAGTAAATATATTTTATTTTAGCGGTAGACGTTAAATTCCGAGTGCGGTGGAATATACGCAATGTGTTTATTACTTACATGGCACTATTTATTCTATAAAGGTGGTTTAAAGTTTAGGAAATTGCTGAAAGGAAAAAGTAGCTGGAGCCTCAAAAATGCTCACTTTACCGTGAACAGCCTTTAGTCATACCTTATGTATGTGGAAATCTCTCTTATCGGCCCGTCTGTCCCTTACAAACACATCCACAACGTGGCGGTTTCATAATCTCGGTGAATAATTTTTTTTTAAATAACATTATTTTCATAAACAAATGAGAAATTCTTCCTTTATCAAAAATGTACTTTACAAGTTACAGCAAATTTCAACAAGTGTTTTTCTTTTGTGAAATTACAGAAAAACTGTTCTATTTGGTTTGCTGGATGTCAGAGTAAATTTAAATTACCGCTGAAATAAGCCAGGCACTTTGTAGGTGGCGTATTTTATTTTTTTAATACTTTCTCGCTGCCTGCCATTTCCGTATCTGACCCCCCGCACTCGCTCTCTAAAGGCGAATCAGAGGTTTGAATCAGCAAAGCTGGGCTATAGACACTGTGTCAGTCAACTGCATTGACGCCAGTGTCCTTACTCATTGTAAATCAGCAGAAGTTACGTAACAAAACAGTGTGACGCGGTCAATAGATCAACGTGCAAACTCCCGCCGTTTTCAGTGGCTTAATTTCTTAAGGCAGCTTTAATTTACGTAGAATAAAGCTTTTAGTTCCCGGAGTTCATCTGGAAAAGAAAAACTTTAGAAGTAATAAGAAAGAAAATAACATTTTTAGTAACAGTATACAATATGTGAAAATTGTCTGTAGCAGAGAATAATAGAAAGACACATAAATGAAAAGAAAGTAAGGGAAGAAGAAATTTTGGAATTCATGATAATGTGAAAAACTAAAGAAGGTATAGAGAAATGAAAGAAGTTGCATGCGATAAAGAAGAGTAAACAGGGTCCAGTCAAAGCCTGTCGTTAAGGCAGTTTCAGCTGCATGCCACTAGCTGCCCTTGGCGGAAAAAAAAAAAAAAAAAAAAAAAAGACGAATCGTCGCTGATTTTCCAGTAGGAAATGTGAGTCATCGCAAGAAAAGTTAACAACAGCCCGCTCTCCACCAAATTCATTGCGCTGTAACTATTATGCAGTTAAAAAGTGTAATGCCGGTATTCCAGAACGTTATAGTGGCAGATAAGGGCCTAGATAAGCCACAACCGAAGCGTTGATCCTAGCGCACCGATATCGCTGATTTATCCTTGGCGCAAACCAAACCTACGCATGCTCAGTACGCATATCATTATACCGGAGCCGGCAGCTTGACGAACGTTCATAAACGATTTGACGCGTCCAGACCATTATACGCTTTGATGTAATTATTTTATTTAAAAATAAGGCAACCTACTTGTTTAAGTTATTTTGCAAGAATATTGCATTTTTGCATTGTAATGACGGCAAGAATACTGTGTAATATGCACGACATGTTTTAAAAACCTCCACCATTAGAAACAACGCAAGACGCATCATCTGTGTACAATGTATATATCACTTATTGAGCTTAATTAATCATGTGTTGTATTAGCGCGATTGGTAGCGTGTCCGGTTACCAAGTGGATAATACGAATTCGAACATCGATCAATGTTAGCTTTCTTTTATTTTTTAAAATGAACTACAAATCTCATATTTTCACAGGTATTGTGTTGAATAAAGTCTATTTATTTTAATAACTGCGGCAAGTATTACAATACTTTACGATGAATTATTAACCAGTACGACGCCATACATATCGATATTTTTCTCGACGTCACTACTTCCTTACATGAACACTATGCTTCGGCGGTGATTCCGCTAGGGATGTACTGTGTGTTCGGAAGACGCGGCCCACATGTGCGAAGCCAGCGGCAGGTTTATGGCCGCCGTGAAACTTACACCCTCGGATGGAATGCGGTGGATGATCTGGCCCAGTTCCCAGGGTCAGGGTGCCAGGGATAAGGCGATACGATACGTCCGCTCTAGAGATGGACGTCAAGTGTCGGGTTGCCACATCCTCCTCGGCGCAATATCGACTCACGTGCAACTCGCAATTAATCGAAATGTACTCCGCCAGCAGAATTTTTTTTTTTGGGAAACTTCGTAAACTATAAGGGAAGTTTTTTTTTTTTACCTGTATAGATCATAATATATTTGCCATACATCAGGCTGCAAATACATGCATGGGGAAAAAAACTTTACTACTCGTATTTCTCAGTATGTGGCATATTTGCGCAAAATTTAATACAGTGTATTCCAGTTCCACTTGTGCGACAGCCGTCATTTATTTTTGAAACCTCCCTAATCACTTCACCTCTATTCTGCTATCATAACGCTGCCTATTATGGAATTTTTTAGATTATATAAAAGTTTTTAGAATTCATTGTTGGGTGCAGGGTTATCCAAGATCATGGGCACGGGGTCAAGGTCACAGATGTGAGGTCAAGGTGAAGGTAATCCAGACATAAAATGATGGTTGAAATCATCAGTGCCATCTATTTGTTGAAAATGTAAACAAATGAGAAACGAAAAACCAATATGGTGGATGGAGGGCATTCAACAGAATGAGCAAAAGTGATTGGGAAGCGGAGGGGAATTTTAATACAATGTGATTGGCTGGAAAAGGGGGGAGGGGTGTCAGCCGTCTGCTGGACATGGTGCTGTAGACACCTCCGGAAACATAAGTTTTTAAAAATAATTTTAGAAAATAACTTATAATATATTTATTTTTTATATAAATTCTTAGGAAATTTTTGGGAATTTTACGAACTTTTGTGTTCGAGGTCAAAGGTCACCGGCTTAAGGCCAAAGGTCAAGGTCACCTATATCCAAGATGGCGGTAGTAGTCAGTATTGTAATATGCTCACTGACTTATAAATTTATTAAATTTTTACCATTTTTCTCGTGTTTTTGTTTTCAAGTTCATCCAGCATGGTTATAGGATCAAGGTCACCTGGATCCAATATGGTGGTTGGATGACGTCATAACATGGTGGCTGGTCGGTTCCAGTCCTTCGTCCCCACCTACCCTGAGCATTTAAAATTTTAATATTATAACTTTTAAAAATTATTTTTTAAATAATTTTCTTTGAGTATTTAAGAATTTTTTGGAATTTTTTTGAGATTTTTTTGGGAATTTTTCGGTTCAGGGTCAAAGGTCACTGGGGTTAAGGTCACCGACATCCAACATGGTTAAAATGGCTGACAGAACCAAGATGGCTGACGGTCGGCTTCGGCTTCAATTCTGGATCCCGTGTATCTATTTGGCATATCCTATGCCTATAAACCAATATGGCCACCACTGCTCTGCCCTCGAAAACAATCACCCCAAACTCGTATGGGGGATCGAAAAGTGCCTTTCGGGGGATCGTTTTTGCAGCTGGGGGGGATCGGTTCTTTTTTAAGGGAAAAACGGGAAATTTTGAGGGAAAAGAAACAATTTCAGGGGAAATGTAATCGATTTTGAGGGGGAAAAGGAATATTTTGAAGGAAAAATGGCCGCCGGGGGACCGGAATGACAGAGCATGAACAGTTCCGAGTTCTGATTCCGGATACCAATGTGCCCAACTCCTCTTTTTTCCTTCTACTGTGCGTTTCTGAGATAGAATGTTCATTGTGATCTTCTGCACAAGGAGATGTCGAAGTGCCGGATTTACATCACATGGGTCAGCCACAGCGAACACTTGTGATGCAGGTCCCTTGGAACATATCTGCTATAGAAATAGACGACCTGCTACTATCTGATGAAATATATATATTATTTCAGGTTCGTCGAACCGTTTCCTTTTATTTGCAGGTCTCCTTTCGCATTCCCAATAGAGCCGTGTAGCCTCCACTACTCTTGAAAAAAAACAAAATACGTTTATTTCTAAGAAATTACTTTGCCTAAGCAACCTTTCACTTGCAGGCGCACAGCCATATCTTCATACGAATGTTTATTGAAACTATCGCAATAATATTCGTTTTTATAGCCTTCGAAAACAATGACATCATAAAAACGGTCATGTAGGTCTTGAAAAGCTAACTTTCCAACATCGGGGTCAAATATTCGCGCACACCAAGCAGTATACGATTACAGCAAGTGATCTTGGCCACTCAGAGGGGCCTCGCAAGTATAACTGAAGATGACCTGCCTGAATACAATCATTCTACAACGTAATTATACCAGCACATGTAATGTACTCAGTAGATACTTAGCACGCTGAAACATCCACAACTGTATATACCTCAAAAATGTTAGGGAATCACATATTCCTCCGCTTGATCTCATCAAGTATTATTGTTTTGGTAATCCTCCAAAACGTGTCAAGTAAAATGAAGGACTAACAGAATCGTACGCGATTTGCAATCAAATGAAACACAGCAACACAAGTCAAGTTGAAGCCGTATGTGTGGAGTTGCGACACGGGCACAATTTGTTTATCACAGCAACCAACAATAATACCAACAGTTTATAGCAACTGTCGACGCACCACAAATTTCAGTCGTAAACATGCGTATTTCTTCCTTTTTAGTACATTCCTAGATCTCCATGAGAACAGAAAGCCCAGGTTTCGAAATATGCTTTGCCTGATTCTGTCGGGATATACGTTCTTAAAGCGCAGGGCAAGCTACAATGTGAAATTTTTTAAAGGTTCTGTCAGAAAAAATAGTAGCCGTACGTTGCGGAAAGTCCTCTTAGTGAGTGAGAAATGAAGTAATCAGTTGCGATGACGCAGGCCATTTGTAAGTCCCTTGGTTGTTTGCTGTGGAGCTGGCTGTTTACCTGTCCTTAAAACACGACGGAAAGAGCTTAGCACTTGACACCTGCATATTTTCATGATAGTGAAAAAGCCACACTTACCGGCGAAATTTTATCCAGCAAGACGACAGAAGACAGAACCCAAAATACTTTAGTATATACAACGGATACAATCTCTACTTGCAGTGGAGTGCCACTTTAGAAATACTACCTTAAAATAGTGCTTGGATCTGCAAACGATGTTATTCATTACGTGTGTGTGAAGTAAACAAAATAAAAGAAGTTCTACCAAAGGTTATATTTCTAGCCATCGCCACATTAATTATATATATATATATATATATATATATATATATATATATATATTTGTTTTTCTCTTACTAATCAAAAGAGAAAATTTCCCTTCCAAGCCGAAATTAAAAGGGATTTAAAGTCTCTTAGAGAATTAATATACTTTATGTTTTTTTTTGTTATTACAGCGACTGCCATGAATGTTACAAATTGCTAGTGTTTCCTTTCATAAATATTCTTTTTCGTTTCTTATAGGAAATGTCACCTTTATTTCGAAAATATTTTAAAAATTATATTGTTATCCTTAGCGTATTTTTTTTTTGCTACATAATTGCAGCAAGAAAGAATCTGCTGGAGCATGCAATATATTTTTTTTTTTTTTAAGTAAGCTGAAATCTTTTCACGTATTACATCAAAAAATTATTCCGGCTATTTATGAATAATGTATTGTATGTAGGTTACTTGCAAGTTCTCAAAAGCAAATTTACAATATGCATATTTATCTGCTGTAACCCGTTTTACCTTATTTATGGGATCAGACTTGTTTCAAATTATAGTGTGAGAAGTATTTATTATAAACGAAGGCATGTAGTCTACTGTGTTACGATACACTCAGAAAAGACATATTTCAAAATCTAGTTTAAGTATAATGTTATGATGAGAGGCATTTTCACATGTATACCTATCAAACGTAACCAGCAATAAAGATAAAACCCGTCATCTGGATGCAGTTATTTTGAAATTTAATATAACAAGCTGTATTTTATGGGAGACAAGTTAATGCTGAGGCACAAAAAATATTAAATACAAATCACAACTGAGAGCGTGTTAAAATTCTTGCATCCGTAATAACCATTAAGAAAAAGTTGTAATTTCCTTGGAATGTTTAATTAGTGTTTTCAAAGTGGAAGAAATTAACGCTATGTATTAAAAATAGTTTACGAGTATGCGAGCTCAACTGACTAACAGAAAACACGGGGCGATGAATACTCCAGACATGAGTAGAAATATAATTTCGTTCTAGGAAGACTGGAAGTGACAGACACATGTATTGAAGCAGAGTGGCATGCGAAATGGCTATTGCTGATTCGTAAAATGTTTACTAGTAGGAAATTGAGGAGACGCGTTTTAGCAGAACAGTTTATTGTTACATTGAACAGATCTATAGGTTGTTCATATCAAACTGAGCACTTGTGAAACCTTGACTGAGATCTACTTGTGTGCAAGTTGTGTATTCTTCCGCAATAATTAAAATTAACGTCGCGGTCCGTCAAGTTAAACAGTGAAATAATTACAAAAATAAATAATTTACAGATTTTCTAATTCTCAAACTTACATTCATAAAAAAAAAAAAAAAAAAAAAAAACTGAAAGGAAAATAAAGCGTTTCTGTATTCACAAATGCGTACTTAGCCATTTCAATTCAACGTTTAGACATTAATCTATTATACCCCCTGCGTTACCAACTTTACTGTGCGCATGTCAGCCAATGTTGCCGTTAAAAAAACATGCACGTAGGAGCAGTTACATTTTCCAAAGGTTGATTTCAAAAAAGCTCATTTGACCGTGAACAGTCTATGTGCGAGAGTGATAAGTATATGTGAAGTGCCCCAAAACAAAGGAAATAAAATAATTAAAAATTCGACGGAAAATTGAGTACCAAATTAAGACGTTTTCATTAGACTGGAGACGAAAGGAAGCAGCAATTGCCAAAACAAGCAGTTGTTTCTATGGCGGCCTACAAGTATTCCTTAAACCCCTGTCACTCTGTCAAATTTTTCCGTCACACTTCTTCCAATAAGTTTGGTCAAAAAAAGTTGGACAGTTATGACGTCATCGAAACGTCATAAAACGACGTCATTTTTGTCTGAAACAGTTGAATGGCTTCAGTTTCCACAAAACGTTTTAAAATTGGACTGGTTCTAAACTTTATTTGATATTTGACGGTCTCGGCCAATCAGAATCGTGCACGACAAAAATTGACGTCAAGGAACTTTAAAAAAACGAATAGTTGCTGGAAACGAAGTAGGTTATGAAGACAATTAATTTATGTAGGAGGTGTCAGGGCATAAATGCTATTGTAAGAGAGACATTAAATTTCATTGTGCAGGAAACATCTCTGATAAATAATATTTGGATTTAGTAAAAAAACGAAATTAATTACAGCATTCCTTAAATTTCTTACTGTAATGGACTGCATGGAAAAACACAAGCAATCTCTCATTATAAAAATAATTTTTTAAAAATAATTCAAATTAGATTCTCTCAGTAAAAAAAATTGACAGTGTGACATATTTTCAAACACATTCAAGATTATTTGATAAAATTTGTTGGAAGCAGAAATTTGATGTCCGTATTTTATCTTCAAATTTGTTTTGTCAAATACAGATGAAGACGAAAATTTGACAGTGTGATAGAGGCAAGGTTGAATTGCAGATTGGTGAGCGGGTATTTTAGGAATGTGGCGGGAAATCTACCAACAGGCAGCAGCTGTCGAAAAGGAGTAGTGGCTCTCTGTGACGTTTACTTTCCACCTTTCCTCTAACTTTGCATCAAGTTGCACGTCGATGTTGTTCCATACATAAACAATGTCAATGGTATGAAATAACAATAGGCAAATTGTAAATACGGAAAAATAGCGCAAAAATTTAATTTACGCATGTAAAAAAGGACCTAATAAGTAAACGCAGCTATGGACTGTTCACTGTAAAATGACCACTTTTGAAAGCCCTGCCTAAGATCTACTTATGGACACATTGTGTATTTTTTTCGCCTTATGTAAAATTAACATTTCTGTGGGCCTCATCACTTTATTTATGCGTCGGTCACATGAAACTGTGAAATTATGAAGAAAGTAAATACCTTATAAATCTGCAAGATGTGCAACTACTTCCCATCCATCTTTACCAACTTTACTCGGTAAATGTCACTCAGTGTACCCATTAAAATATATGCATGCAGGGGTAGTATTATTTGTCTGAGGTTCATTTCTAAAGTGCTCACTTTATCGTGAACAGTCTTTAAGCGATGATGACATACGTGGAATATAAATAATATGACGGTTCGTTTGATGAAGACGTTTCTCGCTTGCTGATTGACTGTGTAACGGTTCGGAAGGCTCTTCATGTACCTGGTACCTTCGTATTGTGCGAGGTCTTAGAATTTTGCCTTCGGCTAATTTATTCCTTATCATTAGAGCTAGTGATTTTTTTGCGAAAAAATATAAGTACAGGGTATACTTCATTACTATAAGTACCCAACAGCAGTTCGTATACTGTCATTGGTTGCTGTCTGCTTAAGAAGTCTTTTGTTTATTTGACCAGGCCACTCAGAATTCGGCAACATCGGCACGGCTCCTACGTGATTCGTGTGCAGACAGTTAACACGTGTCAAGAAGTAAATCAGCGAATCAAGATAGGTAGGTAAACGACCCTACAATGTTTTTAAATATGCCTTGTCTTGAAATATTTTCGCGAAATTTCACCATCCCTACTTACCATATATCTTCCCTAGTTCGTGCGAAAGGAAGCCCTACAAATTGAAGGCTTAGCCGCGTACGAGTCAGCGAATATGCCAGTGTGTTTGCGGCAAATTCAAAGCGACAGCGCGTGATGGTAGTTCGTGTGGTAGTTCAGATTGCTGGTGAACTCTGGTTGGCTTCCGCTATCTCCGTGACATCGCCCCCCCCCCCCTCTGCTGGTAAAGCCTGTTCGCGATAAAGTGAGCACTTTTGAAATCAACCTTAGAAAATAGTCACTGACCCTGCCTGCATATATTTTAACGGGCACACTGAGTGACATGCTCACGGTAAAGTTGGTAACGATGGATGGGATGTAGTTCCATATCTTAACGTCGAATAAAAAGTGCCAGGTGATAACTTAAATTGTGTCTTTAGCGGCTTGTTTCTTTTTTTAATGCATCGAGATGTAAATATTAGTAGATTTGTAAAATATTTTCTTTTCTAGTAATTTCACAGTTTCATTTGACCGAAGCATGAATAAAGTGGTGAGACCCATGGCAATGAAAATTATACATAGGACGGAAGAATACACAACGTTCATATCAGTAGATCTTAAGCAGGGTCGGTGGGGCCGGTGGGGTCGGTGGGGCCGGTGGGGCCGGTGGGGTCGGTGGGGTCGGTGGGGTCGGTGGGGCCGGTGGGGTCGGTGGGGCCGGTGGGGTCGGTGGGGTCGGTGGGGCCGGTGGGGTCGGTGGGGTCGGTGGGGTCGGTGGGGCCGGTGGGGTCGGTGGGGCCGGTGGGGTCGGTGGGGCCGGTGAGGCCGGTGGGGCCGGTGGGGTCGGTGGGGCCGGTGGGGTCGGTGAGGCCGGTGGGGTCGGTGGGGCCGGTGGGGTCGGTGGGGTGTGGCGGAGTGCAGCCAGTCGGAATGTATTTGGATGTCCCTGAAAACGCACATGCAGAATTACAAAATAACTTAATTTTACTTATGTCTATTTATTCTAATAAATACAACGGCTTGACCCTCAATATAAACGCCTCGAAATCTATAAAGAGCATCAGAAGCAGTACTCAGTATATTTGTAGAAATTGAAATTTGGAATACGAAATTCAGACGACACCAACACGTTTATACTGACTAAAATGGCAAATTTTTGTTGTCATCCACCTGCAGTCATGCCTACCATTGTGATTTGTATTTCCGGGAACCGTCAGTTTCTCTTCTTAGTTGATTGCCAGTCAGAATACGCCAGTATGCCACACCACCGCCAGCATTATGCATTCTGATTATATCGCTAACTGGCACCTCGAATATAGGCATCGCCAATATCAGCCACAACGTTAATAGACGCAACGATTTCGACGAAATCAATGTCCAAAAGACCAAGTGTATTCCGACGATGACCGAAAAAAATATGCGAACTTCAATCGTGACCATGGTAGGCCTATTCGTAAAACGCGTGGTACAGTCCATTCGCGGTTACTTCTAACTTTCCCGACGCCCTGCTGAAGTTCTACTTCCAGGATATTCTTCCGCCTCATGCAAACGAAGCTTAACCGAGTCAAGAAAATTACAACTAAGGGACAGCACACAGCATTCGTGTGCACTGAAGTGTAAGAATGTTTCCCATTGGAACTATTTCTTATTAGGCATTACCAACACATTATCTCCCAGTTTTTGTTTATATCAATTATAAATGTAAAATGTTATTATTAGAGACATGCGAAGTCTGCGTTATTATTTGGCATCAGGCTAAACTAAGCCGGTTTCGTTTTTCCATTGGCTGCGCGTTATTGGGGCACACAACTGCGAAGTCTTCATTTATTGGCGCAGAGTCACCTAGGATGTGTCAGATTAAGTATGGTCCAACGGCAAACTTTTTGCAAAGCTAGGCGGGTTTAAAGTTTAACGTGTCCCCAAATCATTCCGCGAATTTCGCAGGTCTCTAGTGATTATATAAATATAAAATAAAGCAAAATTTCAGTTTAATAGAAAATAATATATTACAATAACACAAGTATACAACGCTCGTGATATGTTACATATTTAGGAAACAACCAAACACAGAAAGATTGGGTGGTTTTTGAAAGGCTCATTTCAAAAAGTGGAAAGAAACCGCAAATAGAAATATACTCTGTACCTGAGCTGTGACGTCACGGATGACAGCCCCACTACCGTCTAGTCGCTTGCCTCCAGAGCGTCTTTCTGGCGCGGTAAAAAGACACGACCATAGTTAACAGCCCTCTTAATTTTGCTTAGGCGAACTTTGTAACACGGTAAGAACACGATGTCTTCGCAGAGAACTAACGGCAAGCTCAATGAGGTAAAACTTTCAGATCCTCGTGCGATGACACGCCTACTTGATCACTTCCCAAGCTCGCGCGCTGCCTCTTTTTAACAAGTTCAACCGCGTTCGGCTGATACCGATGAAATTCGAATTACGGTAGCTCGACCAAGACATGACGGAGAGCCGTAACAAGAATCTTTACCGTTCGCTCATAAAGGTCGGAGCACAGAACAGGTAATTACATAGAAGTGAAATGGCTTGGAGTGGAGTGCAGAAATTTGAGCGGCTCTTAACCCCTTGACTTATGAGTTCGAGTATACTAATTCACGTAAGACGTGTTTGCAAAATATGTAAAATCATTGTCAGTGCTGTACACAGTCAAAGCTAGCACCAATACGGACAGCCTTTTTCTTTTTTTATTACTATTGACTGATGTTACGAAACCAAAATTTTATAATTTATTGTTGATGGAGCTATCAACCAACATGAATCTTTTCATACGTTCCATCGTGTTAAGTTGTTACAAGGAATCCGTACGTACTTGTCACACCAAAAATCACGTATTTTGTAAGTTAAGGGGATGACAACGAGTCCTTGAGAGTCGATGAAGGTGAAATGAGGTGAGAACGGGGCAACGCCAGACTGCAAGGGTGGGAGGAAACGGGAGATCCCCGAGGAAACCCACCGACGAGCGGCATCGTCCGGCCCGATTCCCGCTTGCGAAATATCCGAGAGTGTACCCGGCCGATGACAGAACCCCGGTTCGCCTACGAGGGAGGCGAGCAATCTAACCGCTCAGCCACCGCGGGCCCCAAGTGAAATGGCGCGGAGGATTCGTTGGTAAAGGAGCATTACTTATCCGCTGAGTCGCTACGCGAGGCTGCGGTAGTAACGTATTGTCTGATTGGCTACCCGCGCGAGATATCCCCACCCTATTGCCTGGGCTACCCGTCGGCGAGTGCGTTACCTCGGCTCTGACTGACGAAAGGCGCTACTGTATGTTCCATGGCCAGCGACGCCATTTTGCTGACGTGTGTGACTGTAATTCGCGGAATGAGCGGTTCTTTCGTCTCTGTATTCATATTTGAAGGCTGTTCACGGTAAAGTGAGCACTTCTGAAATCAACGTTTGAAAAATTTCACTGCCCCTACCTGCATATATTTTAACGGGCACACTGACTGTTATTCGGTTAAGTTGGCAACGAAGGTGAGAAAGTAGTTCCATGTGTTAACTTTAAATGATAAGTGTTCAGTAAACATGTGAGAATACAGAAATATTTCAGTTTACTTTATTTCTAACGCATATAAGCGTAAGAATAGAAACATTTGTAAAATATTTATTTTGTAAAAATTTCACATTTGCCCTTGTCCGACGCACGAATAGAGAGATCAGGCCCTTGGTTATCTATAACTATATTCTTTTTATATGGGTCTCAATGTAAACAGTCACCATTCCAATGAAAAAATAACTATGTCATATTTTAATGTTATCTTTTTTTTTTTTTTTTTCAGGACAGATATGAAAGTCTATATTTTGTTACCAATTCATAAGTTTGCTTGTTGAAACAGAAATGAGGCCATTGTGACGTGTCAAGGTGTCAGGAAAATCGCTCTAAGTATACTGTCTGTTAACGATACATTTATTCTGTTGTTAAACAAAGTGTTTTAAAACTATAAGTACAATGCTATAACATTTCTGAGCAGGTTACTGCATCAAACAAAATATATAGTAACCGCTTCTTCACGCTATTTTCCATCAACCGTCGCTGTGGTTTCTTATGGCCGGATGCAACTTTGAGGCGTTCAGAAATTTCGTTTAGAGATCCTCCTTAAGAAAGGGTGTATAAAGATTATAGTATATTCGCGGTTTCTTCGCCCTTTTTCAATCAAACGTTTGAGAAATCTCCCCATGTATGACGTGTTTAGTTATTTCCAGCATCTGTCATGTATCAAGACCGTTTTATATTTGTGTTCATAAAAGTTACTTTTTTTTTTCTGTAGAATTGAAATGTTATGCATATCTTATCTGTAAATTATAATGCTTCATTTATAAATAATGTGAATAAAAAACAGTGAGAAAACATACGTGTTGGTAGCGCCTAGCGTCCAGTATGAAATAGTTCTTATACAAAATACGGTTACACTGGGTACGCACGAATTCGGTGCGTTGTGTTTTGGTGTAATTTTCTAGACTTTGTTAAGCTTAGTTCGCACGAGGCGGAGGAATATCCTGGAAGTAGAAATTTAGCAGGGCTTCAGAAAAGGCTGAAGTAATCGTGAGTGGATTATACTTCCAACTTTTCGAAGCCCCGCTAAAATTTTGCTTCCGGGATATTCCTCCGCCTCATATAAACAAACCTTATAAAATTACACCAGAGGATCAGCGCCCTGCATTCGTGCGCTTTTAGTGTAAAAACGTTTTCCATTAGAACAATTTTTTTTACTAGGCATTACCAACACACCTGTTTTGTCATTATTTTTTATTCATATTGTTTATAAATTGAAAACATTAAAATTTGTAGACAAAATATCAGTAACAGTTAAATTATAGGCCAGGCTTCACCATGCACGAGAGTATAGGGAATCAAAGGCTAAATTCGGACAAAGATCTCTGTCATTTATTGTGATGGTATTTTCAACTAAGGTTTTATTGTTTAAGATTGAACGCATCTACATTAGTAAACCATTCAAATTTTAATTTATAAATTTTAAATCACTTTTTAATTATTTGTAAAATGTCACAATTTTATAAATAATGAAAACTTACATTTGAAATTAAACAAATAAAATTGGGAAGGTTTACAAATCTAGATTAGTTCAACCTCTTACAAAAAAAAATATTTAATTGAATATACTGCCACAAAAAACGACTGAGAGATTTTTGTTCGAATTTAGCCTTTGATTCCCTATAGGACCATGCATGGTGAAGCCTGGCCTTAACAAAAAATAAGGTACCATCATGTTAACACAAATATAAAACACTTGTATTTATATTATATATTTAGGAAACAACAGCTATCGGTTGGTGTGGGAGGTTCTGGGTTCGAGTCCCGAGTAAGGCATGGGTGTTAATTTAAGGTAGGTTATACGTTAGTATGCAAGCCGTCCCCTGCTAAGCTTTCTAATATAAAACCGGGGGACGTTAAAAAGACCTTTACATTACAATAGGAAACAACCAAACACGTCATATATGGTGTGTTGTTTTTTTCAAAGGTTTGATAAAAAAAAAAGCGTGACGCATTTCTGTAGAGCGACCGTCCGCGTCGTACACCCGCGGGTTCACGCCCCTATCCATCGATCATCTTAATTGATCCGGCTCCGGTGTCTCGGCCGACCACGCGCGCTTTTCGGCAAATTACCGCGTATTTGTCAGACCGCCCACCGGTATTTATGACGCCCCAGCACACGAGCCCCGGCCCGGCCTGGCTTTCCCTCGACCTGCTCCGCGCGTGCTTTCCAGACGCACGGGTGAAGGCTGTTCGAGGTTAAGTCAGCGCTGGATTGACCACTAAGAAAAGTAAACACGTGCTTATGGCACCAAGGGGAAGGAACTGCAACCGGGTGCAGCTGAACCAGCTCCAACTAAATTGTATAGCTCAGTGTAGCTCGAGTAAATATGAATTGAAAATGTCTTCGCCATTGAAAAAAAAAAAAAAACTTGCATTTTCATGTGGTCGTTGTACTGCCTGTGCTTAACGGCATATTACAAGAACTCTATAGCAAAGTATAAATTACTTTCCTTATTGCACAATTATTATTGTTTCATTTCCGCAAAAGGACAGGTGTGATTGTAAAACATCTCACTCACATAAAGCTATTTGATTGGGACAAAATCAAGTCGGCGCCTTAGTGACTGACGACCAGCCAATAATGAACGTTGTAGAGCACAGTAGGCGTGTCCATTGCCATGTTGGTCAGCACTAGAACTGTAGTGATTGGGAACACAGAGGCCAATAGAACCGGTGTCCCTGCAGCAGTGGGTATAAGTAACTCACTTATAACATTTTTATCCATATAAAGTATTATAGACTATTCACGGTAAAGTGAGGTTTTTTGAAAATCCTCTCCTTGGAAATAATAGTCAATAAATGTACTTTATTGCCTCAGACATTAACATCCGGGTGCTGTGGAATATACACACTGTATTTAATACTTACATAGCAATATTTTTTTAAACAAAAGTGGTTAAAGGATTGAAAATGGCTGCAAGGAAAAAGTAACTAGGGGCTCGAAAGCAGCAGCCTATAGAAACAAATAAGTTACGTAAGATTAGTTTTGAGGATCTCGCCAAAAAGGGGAGAAAACTTCTCAAATAGAAATGAAATGGAAGGATACGAAAATAAACTATGTTTTCCAGCTTAGTGTACGTTTTGGTGCATTTCTAAAAATGTAATTTCAATTTACGTTTCATTTTGTACATTTTTAATCATATCTATGGGAACATTAAATCTTGAGTGCGTAGGGCCTCTGAAGATCTTAATCCGGCCCTGCGAGCACTTTTTGAAATTAAGTTTGTATAGAATCACAGCCCATATCTACATATATACCATAGTGGCGTGCAGACTCCCAGTTCAGTTGGCTGCGAATTAATAAAAAATAGTTCTAAAAATCGACGTTGTGTTGCGAGTTTGATGTTTAAATCTATTGCTTCTGATGTTAGTGTTTTTGTTATACACACATAAGGGGATAAATTTTCATATTATCAACACATTTGCTTTCCTGAAAATATCACTGTTTGACTTGGATGACTAACGAATAAAGCGACCAGACCCAAAAAAAAAAAGTGTTAATTTTACAAAGGATGTAAATATACAAATTTAGAAGGAAATTAGATCCTAAGCAGGGCTGCCAACAGTTCTCATTTACCTGTGAACAATCTGTACTTAAGTATGCAGAGTTGAAACACCCTCTTATACCTCGAACTCCAGTCGCACAACCCAGCAAAGTGGCGGCACTGTGTGAGAAAAATGCCGGACCACCGTTCGTCAATTAGCGCTTGGTATTCTCCTCGCAAGCCGGCAGCACAGTCAACAGCAGAATGCAGTAGCCAGTCAGAAGCGAGGCTTGTTCCTAGAGCCTCCAGGAGCCAATTAGGCAATTAACACTCCCACATCAAACGAACCTCCGCGCCATCTCGCCTCTGTGGCCGTACGAGGTACGCATCGTCTGCCGTAACGGCGTTTGCCCTAACATTTAGGACAAACGATATACATCCTCCCTCAAAATGCTTAGTTGATTTATAGCCGTGTCTTAGTAGGAAAGTAATATGTACGACATTATACGATTATGTAAATTATTAGAGTCAGGTTATCAAGACATTTCACCACGATAGCTACGATAATTTTATAAACATTGCCGAAAAAAAAACTGTAGAAAGCGAAACATGGCAGTGAGCCATGTATCACGGAGGTCAGCCATGAAGGAAGATGGACATCATGGTGCAAGAGAGCAACTTGAGAGAGAGAGAGAGAGAGAGAGAGAGAACGCATGCTGCGAAGAGATCAAGATAGGAGGAAGACGGAGGATCGTGTGATAGAGAGGAACAGTGTATGATGGGAACACGCCAGTCTCCACGTGTCGCTGTGGTTACGGGAAGTTAGCGTCCTGTGAGTACCAAGCCTCGGGAGCAGCAAATTACCAGCAGCTCCATCCTAGTGCGACCTTCTCCACAACCGAGTGTCCTTCACCGGGAGGATCCACGGGCTTATATTCGGCACAGAGTAGATACAAGCATACAGACGAAATTGGCGTGGCGTTTTGTTACGAAAGCTCCGCCGTGCTACTTGTTACGAAAAGCTCCTGTTTACACCACGAGCAGGTATCGAGGACACAGATCAGTAGAGATCGGAAAAATTCGCGAATTCATTTCAGGACAAGATAGATTTCAAATGCGTGTATACTGACGTCACTTTTTCAATTGGATCGGAGTTTATCAGACACGCTCTGGACGACTCCGCACTGTCAAATGTGGAGTAACACTGGGGCAACAGCCAATGAAAATACATCTGAGGTTCGACTATACAAAGGATTGTGGAGTCTAGCATACATGTCATTGAACTCGCGAAATTTTCCTATTCCTACAGATCAGTTTATAAAACACAAAATCCAAACAGAGCCAAAATTGCAATCCGTTAACTACACTCTAAATCTGAATCAGTGAGAATTTTACTGTTTCAATCAATCAAACGTATTTGACTTATACAACAGTCGCTTCAGTGAAGTTAACTGATGAACCAGTGAAAAAAATGCCATATGTCCATCACTGATTGATTCAGTGACATTTCCCACTGATTCGTCAGTCATTTTTTCCACTTTTTTTCTCAGTGGTTTATTATTGACTGATGGACCAGTGAAACATCTGAGCAACTTGCTCCGTCTCTAATTATTTTTGACTGATGTATCAGTGAAACTTCGTATAGAAATGACCGTCGAACATAGTTTTAAAATTGCCGTTAAACAACGTGTATCAAGTGAAGTAACAACGAATAAACGAATAAAACTAATACAGAATACTTTCTAAAATGTATTTCGTCTTTTAAACGCCATTTTACGAGGTAATATGTACACACAACCTTTCATTCCTATTTTACGTCTTTCATTTCGATTCCATGTAATCGTCACAGCGTTCCGTTTGAAGGTGATTAAGAGAGTGCACTTATGCATACTATTTGTTTTAACAATCCTAATGGTACCAATCAGACCAAACACAAAACGTATGAGCATACAACTTCAAACTACACGATTTCGCAACAGTAGTATTACACATATATTTTCTTCTCAGATTTTCAACTTGACGTGGTTGCTGAGATGGCAAGACAAACTGCCTAGAATCGAAAAGTGCGCCAGTTCAAACACGGCCACCTGCGAAAATCTTTCTACTTTTTTTAAATTACGGTAAATTGCACAATATAAATAGTAAACTATCGTAAATATGTTTATTTCACGTAATTATTTGCCTACATTCAATAAAAGCCATATTTAATTCGGTACTGCAGTCGGTCGTCACTTATTCAATAGGTGAAATATTTCCACTGACAACAATCAGTGGCTGGTTCTAAGTGGAGCCATTTTCACTGATTAGAGTAGTTGAATTTCACTGCGAATCAGTGGTTTCCCACCGATTCGAATTTAGAGTGTGCCAAAGAAATGCGCCGAGGACGACGAAATATGTGGGTCCCGCAAACCAAGTAATTTTCAGAAGTAAGCACAACAATCCTTCGGCAAACTCCACCCACAGGGCACGACGGTGACCAATCATAATCTTTTACGTCATAAGCACACGTGGTGGGGGAGAAGTGTGGACGGAGCCACGAGGTCCAGGGAGGTCGCAGTCGGCGGCGTGGCAGAGAGCAGCGCGGCCAAGGGTCCATGCAGTGGCGGCGGAGTTAGTGTGTCCAGGGTGCGAGACCCGGTGAAGCCGTCTAAAGGCTGTTCACGGTAAAGTGAGCACTTTTGAAATCAACCTTAGAAAAATGTCACTGCTCCTACCTGCACATATTTTAACGGGCGCCCTAAGTGACATGGACCCAGTAAAGTTGGTAACGATGGAAGGAAAGTAGTTCCGTATCGTAACGTCGAATATAAAGTGCTAGGAAACATATTTCTGATAACTTAAATTAATTCTTTAGCTTTCTGTTTTTTTAATACATCGAAGTGTAAAAATGAGCAGATTTCTTAAATATTTATTTTCTAATAATTTCGCAATTTTTCTTGACCGACGCATGAATAAAATGCCGAGGCCCGTGGCAATGCTATTTTTGCATAATGCGGAAGAATGTACAACGTGCATACAAGTAGATACTGAGCAGGGCTTTCAAAAGTGCTCATCTTACCGTGAACAGGCTATAATATGAATTGACTTAATTTCTCTGAACTCCTACTTTCTCTTCTACTTTCACTCCATTAGCCTCATTACTGTTCAGAACTGATTATAAGCTGTAAGAATGTTAAAAACTAGCAAACTTGGCTCTAGCCAACCTCTAATTTAAGCAATTCTTCTCATTTAAATTCACCATAATTTTATCCTCCACGCTTACGGTCCTCAAACCGAAGATCATAACAATGGTGGGGGCGCGTACTCACTCTCTGAGGCTCTGGGAACGTGCGTTCTACTGAAATTGCATCAGTTATAGAGTGCGTCTCATCGGTGGAGCAGCTTACAGAAACAGTGGGTATCTGGATCTAGTGACTCACCCCGTTCCTACAAGTAACTATAGAAACTGACACGCAGATGACGACAGTCCCACTGACAGGGAAATTATTTTAGTTCTTCGAAAAGACCTTCTGAAGATTTAATTTTACTAGAAACTATTTGACTTCTAAATGTGCATGTAAGCGAAGTAAATTACACGCCAACTAACCGGCCTACTCTGTTGTGAGATTCGACTTACCAGCATGCCAGTGAAGTCTTGATTTTGAGCTCTACCTCGAACCTAAATGCTTGCCAAATCCTTGCAACTTTTACACGTACATACTAACGACGCATTGCCTTTTGCGTGCATTGTAGCTTTGTTTACGCAGTTTTGGTACCAGATCACACACCTCTTCTGTATTTTACAAGTGTCGAACATAACTTCTCATATTTCTACTGTCTTTGTGGCTATTGTGTTGCAGGATTTATGTATTCATATGAGCATTTAAGGGCACTGTATCCGTTGCCAAAAAAAAATCTAAGAAACGAAGTAAAGAAACCAAAAACCAGACGAACACCAAACAATGAACATTAAATAACTAGGAACTTTTTTCTTGGCCCAAGTTTCGGTGATTCATACAGTACATCTAAATGCTCATATACATTCTCCTGTTCCTACAACTCGGGGGGTCAAAATGGAATATGGATGATGTTGAGCGGGATAAAACGAAAGTACACATATAAAACTCCACCACCACTAGTGACTAAAACCTGAGCCAATCGTGGGTTCTTGTGCATCTGACCAACTATGATTAATTAATGAGAAAACGATCAAGCATGTGTAAATTACCGAAAACAGAGTAAACCACCGACCAGCATTTCCAGATGTCGGCGGGGGGGAATTATTGGGTTAGCCACAACATGACTCGGTGGGCGGGCTATGGCTACCCTCCGCGTCGCGCCACTGGCTACGGACTCTAGCTAACGGTCAGTCTGCGGCATTCCACAGCGGTTCGCTGGCCACCCACTGCTGCGCCTGTCCCGATTAGTGAAACTTTGTTTCTTTTAATAACAGTGCATCCACTCTTTGTGCTGCACTAGCGCACGGGGCGAGGAGACCTCAGTAGAGGGGAAAAAACCGCAATTACAAGCACGTCTTTGTACTTGGTTGGTCGAGCTCTTTTTAAGGACAAAACAAAAGGCGGGTGTCTTCGACCTTACTTCTTGCTCTTCATACAGTAGTGCTTCCGAGTTTTTTCAATGGCTCTTCTTTTCCTCTAGCCCCCCGCCCCCCCCCCCCCCCCCGGCCGCTAACCAACGGAGTAGTGTAAAGTAAATTCCCTTTTCATAAAAGTTTTACGAATTGTAAATTGTTTACTATTAAATATGATAGCCGAAGTACAGCACTAAGACGAAACATATTTTTAAAAAACCACACTTCAAGTGGTTTTTTTTTGTAAAAAAATTTTACATGCAATTAATTATTTTGTATTTATACTAGTAAACCTCTCCTATTGGCAATATACATAATCTAAAACACATTGAACACATAAAGGTTTTTTAAGATCCCACCCCCTTTTTACCCCGTCTTTCTCTGTACTCCATTCCGGAAAGTAGTGTGTTTGAAATTTAACGGTTTCTCTAAGGCTTGGGAAAATTATTGGTATAATTAATGTATAATTTAGGCCTTCGCCTTCAGTGGTTTAATTGGCCGCTAACCTATAAGTGGAGTCACTTACCTGTTTGACTTCGTTAAAGAAGGTTGGCCAGTCCGCCACTGAAGCTACGTTATACTCTCAAGATTACAGCGAGGCGTGTCAAGACATACTGTACTGCCAGCTTGTGACAGAACTTGCACAGGAACTTGGAGTTCAGTCTGCTGCTAAATAATAACGAGAAATTTCGCAGATCGCTACCAATGTCGCATGTATAATCAGAATGAATCTTTTTCAGACATTCTAACCGGCCATATTGGTGATATAGTCTGTTCGCGGTAAAGTGAGCACTTTTCAGGCATTCTAACCGGCCATATTGGTGATATAGTCTGTTCGCGGTAAAGTGAGCACTTTTCAGGCATTCTAACCGGCCATATTGGTGATATAGTCTGTTCGCGGTAAAGTGAGCACTTTTCAGGCATTCTAACCGGCCATATTGGTGATATAGTCTGTTCGCGGTAAAGTGAGCACTTTTCAGGCATTCTAACCGGCCATATTGGTGATATAGTCTGTTCGCGGTAAAGTGAGCACTTTTCAGGACTAGTTACTTTTTTCTTTCAGCCACGTTTTATCCTTTAACGATCTTTTTAGAATAAGTATTGCCATGTAAGTAATAAACACAGTTTGTATATTCACCGTACTCGGAAGTTAACATCCAAGGGTAAAATAAAATATAGCTTATACAGTGATTATTATTACAAATAAAGAGGGCTTTCAAAAGTGCTCATTTTACAGTGAATAGCCTACACCTTAAGTTTCGGGTAAGTATACATGTGCACAAAGACGAGACGGCGTGGCGGTCCCTTTGATGTTGACGTGCCCAGACTCTGATTGGCTGTGCGGAGCTGTGGCCACGCATACCTCGCATCTGATTTGCTACTGAGTACTGCGAAAGATTCGCAGAGAATGCGTCACCAGACACACTGATTGGCGAACGGTGTTTCGCCATGTCGCAAGCCAACGACGCCATCTTGGATGGCGCATGGCGCTGAACGTTGTAATAGAAGTCGCTGTTTCACTTCTGTATTCCATGTTAAGGAAATCTCGCCTACAACAGAGATACATCTATAAAATGTATAGCCTGTTTGCAAGGAAGAAGAAATTTGGACGGCTCTTAACATCGAGGTCTTGAGAGCCAATGAGGGTGATTGAGGTGAGTATGGAGCAGCGCCGGAATAAAGGGCAGGGGAAACGGGGAGATCCTCGAGAAAACCCGCCGACCAACGACATAGTCCAGTACGAATCCCACATGCGAAAATTCGGAGAGACCCGGTCGGGGATTGAACCCGGATCGCCTAGGTGGGAGATGAGCAGGCTAACCGCTTAGCCACCGTGACCTTAAGTGAAACTGTGAAATCATTAAATCAAGTGTAAATTTTACAGATGTGCTATTTCTTGCGATAATTTTCTTTTAAAAGACAAACTAACAATTTTAGTGCTTACAGTTGTTTACGTAACACTTTTCGTTCAACGTCAAGAAACGGGACTAGTTTCTTTCCGTCGTTACCCACTTTAATGGACTTGTACCAGTTAGTGTATCAGATAATATATATTCAGCTATAGGTGGTTCACGGTAAAATGAGCACTTTTTAAAGAACCCGCTTAAGATCTACTTGTATGCACGTTGTTTATTCTGCCGCATGATGTAAAATTAGCATTGCCGTGAGTCTCATCACTTTGTTCATGCGTCGGTCAGGTGAAAATGTGAAATTATTAGAAAAGTAAATATGTTACTTATCTGGTAATGTTCACACTTAGATGCATTAAATAAAACAGAAAGCCAAGGAAATAATTTAAGTTATCACATATGGTTACATAACACTTTTTATTCGACTCTAATATTTGGAACTACTTTTCCTCCATCGTTATCAACTTTACCGGCCATATGTCACTCGGTGCGCCCGTTAAAATATATGTAGGTAGGAGCAGCGGTTTTTTTTCTAGGTTGATTTCATTAAGTGCTCACTTTATCGTGAACAGCCTTTAGTTGTAGTGACATGCGTTTCAAAGGTCAAACGTGAAGAGGATTTCGAACACAGTTTCGCTGCGCGCGTCCGGCTGCATTTCGATGTATGTACAGTTGGCAGCTCGACTTGTTTCTGCTGGGCTTCTTCTTGTTGCGGAAAACAACATGGGCGTACTGTACAACGATACAACTTCAACTTCACGAACCTTTGTCTTCATCAGCACAGCGAACCACGCAAGCATTCATTCGCTGCTGCGAGCGATTATTATGTAAATTAAATTGTCAGCGCGACAAGTCAAAAAAAAATAATAATAATAATAATGCCATGAATGCCTGAAATGATTAATGGATGTTCAAGTGGTCATTATGACTAAAATGTGACTGCCGTTGAGGTGATCAACGTTCTCGAGGATCATCATGTCACAGCGCTCAGACCTGAGAAGAATACACAGCCGCATGTGGTAACATGGTACAGGCTATTCACAGTAAAGTGATCACTTTTTAAGGCCCTCCCAACAGTTACTAACCATTAATAAATATATCTTATTGCAGCCTTAGTCGTTAAGTTTTGAGAGTGGTGAAATGTATACACTGTGTTTATTGGCCACATCGAAATATTTATATTAAAAGACAACAGGAAGATAGAAATCGGGTGAAAGCAAAAATTTAAAGCGGCCTTAAATAGTGTTCACTTTAGCGTGACCACTCTATATATAAGCTATTCACGGTAAAGTGAGCATTTTAGAGGCACTAGTTTTTTTTTTTTTTTTTACCTTTCTGTCATATTTTATCCTCCGATCAATCTTTAAAATAAATATTGCCATGTAAATAATAAACACAGTATATATATATATATATATATATATATATATATATATATATATATATATATATATATATATATATATATATATATATATATTTCACCGGACTCAAAAGTAAACGTCTAAGGCTACAACAAAACATATATGCTGACTATTAATCCAAATGAGAGAGCTTTCAAAAGTGCTCACTTCACCTTGAATAGCTTACAACGTCGTTTAACTTGTCGTTACGTTTCGGTTCTGCAATACAAACAAAAACAAAACAAAGATGAATAGACGTGTCTTTATCATTCATATTTCATAAGCCTATCACCGGTCTGAGTGCACATTTATTTGAAGGAAAAAAAATTGCATGTAACGTCTATAATATTTATATATTCCACTTAATGATTCCATTCCCAAAAAAGGACTTCCAGACCGAACAGAGGCTGTTGTAAATAAGATAGCATCAAAAATGTGGGCATTTATTTCTTACAAACTGTACGATTTCTCATGTCTTTAATTTTAAAACGAAAGGGGCGAGAAAGATTCAAAAAATGACTTCGTTGTAAATACTATTTATTTTCAATGGTTGTTTTCTATACTTCACAATCGTTTCTCTTCAATTCAGTTTTCTTGTTTTTATAACAGCGTGTACGTAGCTGCTAATGTATTTACAATAATACATATAAATGCAGCTATTAATTTTACAGTATAGGTGCTGCTAAATAGTTTACATTCGTGACAGCAAAACGCAACGAGAAATTTCCAAAAAAAAAAAAAAAAAAAAATACAATTTTTCGTTATCGTTAGACAATCGATCAATCAATTAAAACTTAGCTGTTTGCGGAAACTACACGCTTCAATATTCTACATCAAATCAACGTGAATCAATTGTGTCAGTCTATCAAGATGACCTTCCATATTCCGCGGGCTGAGAGCGGGGCTCACAAATACCGCAGCAAGTACCAAGTACCTATACAAAAACGAAATGTTGAGGCTGATTACTTTGCTGTGGGCGTGCCCATTCGCCGATTGAGTGCGCGAGGCTGTTAAAGGCCGTTCACTATAAAGCGAGCACTTTTGAAGTTCTAGTTACTTTTTTCTTTCCACCAATCTATATCCTTCCAACACTTGTTAATGTAAACTCTGCCATGCGAGTAATAAACACAGTGTATACACTCACCATACTAAAAAAAAAAACAAAAGTGTTTATTGGCTATTATGTCTGACGAAACAGCTTCAAAAAGTGCTCACTTTACCGTGAACGGCCTGTAGGTAGGTGCTTGCTTCATGGTGGGGTCGCTACCGGGTTTTCGCACGTGGAGATCATGCCAGACGATGCTGTTGATCGGTGGGTTCTCTCAGGGATATCCCAGTTCCCCCCGCCCTTGCATTCCTGGCGCTGCTCCATTTCCACCTCGTTTTACCCTCATCGGCTCTCAAGATCTCGTTGCTAAGAGCCGCCCAAACCTTAACCGGTCCATCCCACTCTAGGTAGGTAGATCTCTTAAGGGGGACGGATAGTAATCTTTATTAAACGCCTGAATGTTACATCCATCCGTAAAGAAGCATTGAAACGGCGGGCGAAAAAAAATTAGCACAAACAAGCCTCGCGTGTGTTCTGCTTCATCACAATTTTACGCGGTAACTATAAGGTTTTATTATAGCAATATTTCCACAAAACATGCAGCATGGTTGCTATAGTTTACAACACTGATTTACAAAAGATACAATATCAGAAACAGAGAGCTACTTACAGCGATTTTTGGTGAATTTAGCACATTTCAAAGATCAGACTTTATGTATCAATAACAAAATTTATGAGTTGGCAACAAAGTATCGATTTTAATTACTGTCCTAAAAATAATACATTGAAATATTTAACAGTATTTTTTTAAAAACTAGAATAGACATGAGTGCTTACAATTGAGATCCATACAACCAGAAAGTCCCTTAAAAGGACTACGCGCTGAAACATTTTATGTAAAATCGTTGTTTGTGCGAATATGCGTTCTCGGAAAATAAATGTTATGGAAATACAACTTTTTGCCATAAAAAGCAAAAAACACTTATCTAAAACACTGTACTTTTACTTTTATAATATTAGGCCCAAGTGTATTCATGGGGGAAAAAGAACAACGAAAATGGTAAAATATAGCATTTTTAAAGCTTGCCTATGCAGTTTACTTAGGCGGTAAGAAGAAAGTAGGACCACACTGGCGTAGCTTATCTGTGGGCTTCCATCGCGTGTAGTAAAGTTCAACTGTTACAGTGTGACGACGGAAACACTGCACGCCTTGCTCCTTGACATTGAACGCCGCAGCTACATACACTTATTGCTAGGCGAAATTTACGTAGAAGTAGTGCACCTCCAAAAAAAATAACAAGTGGGGACTAACGTCGTGACGCGGGAACGGCGACCCAGGCACAGTTTCGTAACGGCGCGCCGCCCGCCGACAGGAACTTGAAAAAGGGGGGCTCGACTTGCGTCGTGTGCCGGTCACGGTGAAGCGTGCTTCCAATTATGAAGAACGTAGCAGTCGGGCGATTGGCTGCTCGTGAAGGGCAAGTGGGGGGGGGGGCAGGTTGGGCGCCGCGCCGGTGATTAGACCTCGCGCGCGGCATCGTGACGCCGTCCACACCGACGACCCCTATCGCCGCCAGTCACGTGCCGTCTGGGCGGGGCTCCTCGTGCGCCGAGATAGGCTGCTGATCACGCGCACCCCTTGCCTCATCCCCTACCTGCGATCTTATGTTATATCTTAGAGTTAGCGAGTGGGAAATTTCACGAATTCATTCCAGGACAAGTTAGACTTCAAACTCATGTACACTTCTGTCATGTTTGTAATTGTATCGCACTTTATGAGAAACACCCAGGTGAACTCTTGATTCAATAACAGACTTGTAAGAAAACAAGCGACGAATCCTGTGTCACCTTGTCTGAGGTAGCTGGTTTCACGCTGGGGCAACAGCCAATGAACAGAAAGCTAAGGCTCAAAATTCACAGGACCATGGAAACTATCCTACAGGTCGTTTAAAACGCGATTTTTTCCTGTCCCTAGTTATAGTTAGTGGCATGGAAAATTAGCGTTATTTTTTGGCAGAAGAGTAAACTCCAAGGTGTTATATGCTTGTGTGACTTCTGCTATTGGCTGAGGTTTTGTGAAGCACTACTCGGAACACAATCCAGCCAATAATAAACGATCAGCGGTAGTTATCGATCTCCTGTAATTCTGGTTAAAATGCAAACAAGGAACGGCGGTGACTGAGAGGTTAACCCTACTTAGCAGAACAGCCATTCAAGGTGTTAAATTCTATCATGACTACTACAATTTAACAAACAGTATATTAGTTATATAGATTCAAATTTTTTGTGGCAGGGCGGCTACAAACACTATTTTCATTCAAAAGCATCATTCACACTTCCTAGGAAGGCGGTGAGCTATTCTGCCCCGACCGAGACAACTCCCCGACTGGTATCCTTTCGGCCGCCCTCGCCGGAATATACCATGGACCGGGATTCCAACTAATCCGCCCACGTGACCAGACGGCGTCGGGCCCGACACAGCTAACTAGACTTTCGGCCGGTCCGCCATGGCACCCAACGGTCTAATGGCGTCGCCCACGAACCCGAAGGCCTCCAGCCCTCCTCCCTATCTGTACTATTATATTTTGTTCCTTTTATTTTTCCCATCGCCCATCGTTCTGCTCCAACCTAAGCATCGTCCAGGACATCGAAGTACCCCTTCTGGACACCCAGGCCTTCGTTTCCCGGCGGAGATGGAATGGATGAGCGGTTGACTGCTTGCCTCACACCAAGGGGAACCGGGTTCAATCCCCTGCCGGGTCACTCCCGGATTTTAGCATGTGGGAATCGTGCCGGACGGTGCCGCTGATCGAAGGGTTTTCTCAGGGATCTCCCATTTCCCCGCAATTTCATTCCGGAGCTGCTCCATCTTCACCTCGCTTCACCCTCATCAGTTCTCAATACTTTGATCTTAAGTGCCGCCCAAAGTCTCTTCACTCACTCGTGGCGTTTTAAAACTGTTTACTAGGGATTCATCTTCAATATAGAAGGTATCCAGGGCTCAGGCGAGGTTCGAACCCGGAAGCTAGTGGTCAGGAGAGGTCGATGCCCTGGAAACTTCGTCCTCGGAGGTTACCGCGGCTGAAGAAGTGAAGCAGCCGGGTTCATCGGCGAAGTCCATGCACGATGATCCCGCCGCCGCGCCCTGAGGAGAGAGTGGGAGATGAAGGAGCGTGACGTGCGGGGGTGTCTTAGAGACTAGGCATCTCGCCGCTCTGCAGCCCACACCCCTGTACCGTGGGGAGAGCTGTCGCCGACAAAGGTGGGATAGTCGCGCCAGGCACGTCGCCCTACGACTAGGGATAGCAAAAATTCGCGAATTCATCTCAGGACATGATAGATTTCAAACGCGTGTACACTGACCTCACCTTTGCAATTGGATCAGAGTTTATTAGACACGCTCTGGACGACTAAACGCCAATAGCCCGACTCGCAAGGGAACAAGAAGCGAATCACGCACTGTCAAATATTGGATAACACTGGGGCAACAGCCAATGAACCAACATCCGAGGTTCAAGTATACAAAGTATTGTGGAGTCTAGCATACAGGTCATTGAACTCGCGAAATTTTACTATCCCTACCTATGACACCTTTGGAATGGTGGCGGGGATTTTATCAAAGCAGTTACCGCTATGCTTCGCTTCAAACGATTGGCGTACTGTGTCCCTACGTAATCTATACAAACGGTCTATTTTCCCGAATATATATGATGACCTAGAATATGAGATGACCTCCAAATTTTTGCATAACATATATACACACATGTGTCTTGTGTAAAGGCTGTTCGCGATAAAGTGAGCCCTTTTGAAATAAACCTTAGGAAAATGCCACTGCCCCTGCCTGCATAATATATTTTAACGTGCGAACTGAGAGACATGCGCCCAGTAAAGTTGGTAACGATGAATGGAAAGTAGTTCCATATCTTAACGTCGAATAAACAGTGTCACGTAACCATCTCTGATTACTTAAATTGTTTCGCTTTTTTTTTTTCATTTTAATGTATCGATGTGTAAAAATGAGCAGATTTGTAAAAATATTTACTTTTGTAATAAATTCACATTTTTACTTGACCGACACATGAATAAAGTAACGAGGCCTATGGTAAAGTTAATTTTACATAAGGCGGAAGAAAACACAATTTGCATGCAATTAGATCTCAAGCAGGGCTTTCAAAAGTGCTCATTTTGTCGTGAACAGGCTATAGGGTGAATCTAAAAAATACTGGCTAATTTCGAAATTGTGCAAAAATTAGTCGAAAACATATACGCGACGTATGGACTACGGTACTTCGCAAGGGTGGTACGCAGCCCTGTGTGTGAAGTTCAAACACGTGTTAATTGTGTTAATATTACAGAAAGTGTTGAAATAGAACAATAACATACATGACAATGCCTATTTCGACGAATATCTGCAACCACTGCAAAACCAGTCGCTGCCAATAAACTAAGCAATAAAGAAATATAGGTTGCAACACTGTTTGACACATATCTGTGATGCCGAAGCTTAATTGGATTTTCGATGACTGGTTATGAATGAGCACGTTAAAATCAACAAAACAAGGTAATCTTGCGTTTTCGCCCTAAAACCCTGCCGTTACGATGAATCCGTGCATAAGATCATATTAATTGTTCTGCGGGTTGTTTGCTTGCCAATCTCAGCTACGGAAATGAATGACAAGTATATAATTAAAGGTTTTTTCAATATCAATACTTACGATATAAATACAAGCAAAATGTACGATGAATTTCAATTGGTTCCCAAAAACTTAATGGCTGTAGTCTATTGCATGACTATCAATATGATTAGCATATATCGAAACGACGAGGGAACGTGGTTATCGCACGACTAACAATGTAGAGGAATACACAGAGACGAAATGCCTTATGTATACGCTGTTCACGGTACAGTGAGCACTTTTGAAGCCCTAGTTACATTTTCCTTTCACCCATTTCTTATCCTTTAAACGCCTTTTAAATAAATATTGCCATGTACATAAGTAATAAACACAGTGTATAGTCTATTCGCGGTTTCTTCACACTTTCTGAATCAAACCTTTGTAAAATCTCCCCATGTATGACGTGTTTAGTTATTTCCAACCATATGCTATGTATCAAAATAGTTTTATATTTGTGCTCATGAAACTTACTTTTTTTTCTGTTTAATTTAAATGTTATTGATGTTTTATCTATAAATTATAAAGTCTCATTTATAAATAATTCGAATAAAAACAGTGAGAAAATAGGTAGTAAGAAATAGTCCTTATAAAAATACTGTTACAATAAGTGCGCACGAATGCAATGCGTTGTCCTTTGGTGTAATTCTTCAGACTTAAGTTAAGCTTAGTTTGTGTGTGTGTGTGTGTGTGTATATATATATATATATATATATATATATATATACACACCACACACACACACACAGAGAGACCACCGCCCGCACTTGGAACTTTACGTCTAAGGCTAAAATAAAATATATTTACTAACAATAATTCCAAATGAGAGGGTTTTCAAAAGCGCTCACTTTACCGTGAATAGCCTATAGGCAAAATCGTGCTCTGATTAGCTGCGCGAGGCTCTGGAAACGGGCCCTATGCCCGACTGGCTACCGCGTGTTGCGAAAAAATTCCCTACTGGCCGGGCCGCCGGCTGACAAGTGTGCTACCAAGCGCTGATTGGTGGTACCGGTCTGCCGACATGTTGGCGACCAGTTAGCTCGCGGGATAAGCGGCAGTCTCGCCTATGTATACTCGAGTATTCTGTGGCACGGCGCTGCTCTGATTGCAAGCAGCCGGTGTGACGTGACGCAAGCCTGGCGTGTGTCTCGCCACGCCGCGCATGACTTCCTCTTGGACCGCCTGAAACCAGGTAGGTTCGTCTGCACGCGCTCATTGGCGAATGTCCTCCCTCCACGTTGCCAGGGCGTGGTGCCAGGCTGCTGTACAACTGCCAATCTCGCTCTTATAGTGATTTTAGGGTAAACTTTCGGACTGGAATCAACTCGTAGCAAACTTGTATCGAAAGTAAGCGGTTAAGCTAAAATCGCGAATGTGGACAAAAGGGTAAACAAGACTGAATGCGGATTAAAAAGGGACCAAGTTATGGGTATAGGGATTTTATTAATAGGAACAACTGGCCGTCACTAGTTTTGCAAGATATCGTGGATCACTGATATTTGTAAGCAAATAATTCTGTGTACACTGTTATAGTACTTAACAAATGTAATTTTGCCAGTACGAAAAGTGTAGACAATGAATGTTCACTGATTTTAACTGAACTTCCCATCCAACAACTTCAATATCTGATTGTCTAGCATTATTCCCAGCAAATGTTGTACCTCACATGTCTTTGCTCCCTTTTCTTGCTGCACATTTTAGCCTTTTTCGCGAAACGCCACAAACAGGTTACCTTGTCCTCATTCAAAATGGCGCCTTATGTTTTGCTTTCAGTTCCTGTTCATTCCAGCGGCACTGTTTACAGAAAGCTTACGATCTGGATTCTACAGTTCACTCCACCTTGGCGAGTGGAGTGTATCATCTCACTCCATTCCTACTTCAGTCCCGTTGGCTGTGTTTGATGTTACTGTAAACGCACTCTTATACTCTCAGATATTCTTTTGTTAGCGGCAGGACAATTCTCTTTTTGCTACCAGTGAAATATATTTCTTCCAAACTATACCTTTAGTTGCAAAATTAATATATATTATTATCATTTAGTCTTCTAATAAATATATCCCACAATGGCAATACTTACACAATTTAATACTTACTAATGAAACTCAGACTGTTCTGAAATGATGAAAGATGGCCAATGCTAAAGTATGAGCTCTGGTTGAAACCCACGCGAAATTTTCACCCACGGTTAATTTGAATAAAAATTCCAGTGGGGAATGAATTCGTGGGTATGGTTACCTGAGCAATAAATACATACTCTTCTTGGTTTTCACGAGTTCCATCATGGGATATATCGCAGTTGTTCTGCCAAAATTCTAATTCCTCTAGTTCCAAACAGAAGACAAAAAAAAAACACGAATACTGCAAAAGACCGTTTATGTAGTAATTTGATGGACGACAGACGTATATTTGACCATGTATCACATACAGAATATTTGTGATTAACAACAAGAAATCCAGGTTTAGCATAAAAGAAATACAGGAACAAATAAAAAAATACATTACAATAGCCAATTGTCTCAATTACCTATCATGGTATAATAAATATCTATAGCTAGAGACCTGAAAAATTCGCGGGTTCAATTCCAGACAAGTTGGCACCCACAAACTTGTACGTTCATGTTACTTTTGCAATTGGTCATCGCGTTGTTTTAGACTCATCTTACAAATGAATGACCAAATAGCAAACATGCAATAAACTGTAGGACCGATCACCGCCTTGTACTGTCCCAACAAGCAACCAATAAGCAGTTTATGTCTGCGTGAGTATATTATGAGACTGTGAAGTCTAGCCTACAGGTCTTCGAACTCGCGAATTTTACAAGTCTCTATCTATAGCGGGGTTACTAAAGCGAGAATATATATATAACTGTAGTAAGACTAAGCGGAGGAGCGAAGTCAAACAAAACGTACCCAGCACCAAATGGAGGTCAAAGATATGCGAATATCGAGGGAAACATCCAATATACCTCCACTGAATAAAAAAAAAAAGAAAAAGTATTGTGAATGTATGAGAATATTTCCAAACTGACAACATTACTGAAATGATAGCTTCACGCAGGAGAGGACGAAATAGGTGAATTGGTAGTATTGCAAGAAGAAAGATAAGTCAAACTTGTGAGGAATGATATTTCGCAAAGGAGAAGTCTCGGAAGATCGAGCCACGGGTAGAAGGAAAGTTTTGAGTTTTCTTGGATTGAAACAGTTTTGAGGCCTATTAGATAAATAAATTCGGGAAATTGAAGGTCGCATTTTGGATAGGCCTAGTCGCATATACTGAAACTAGCGGGCAAATATTGTGGGCTGTATGCAGTAACTGTGGATGTGAATCTACGATTAATTCACGTGCCGATAAAAACAAAACTTGACGTTCAAAAATTATTTATTTAAGAAGTTGGATGCGAACTAACACTGGTCCGAACTCTTCTACATATGAGCGTAACACTTAGCAAATACGTCGCCAAATTTACGTGGACAACTATAGCCTGGCGATGAAAAGAGACTGCCCGAATTTGCCGACCGCCCTAGTTAGACACCTGAAAAATTCCTGTAGAACTTATTCCTTTGAGAGACAGCAATTATGTGTAAAGGCTCATCACGATAAAGTGAGCACTTTTGAAATCAACCTTAGAAAACGTCACTGCCCCTACCTGCATTTATTTTAACGGGCGCATTGAGTGACATGCGCCCAGTAAAGTCGGTAACGATGGATGAAACGTAGTTACATATCTTTTACAGTCGCATAAAAAGTGTTAGGTGACCATTTCTGATAACTTAAACTATTTCTTTCGTTTTCTATTTTATCTAATGTATTGCAGTATAAAAACGATAGCAGTTTTGAAAAATATTTATTTTTCTAATAATTTAACAGTTTCACCTGACAGACGCATGAATAAAGTGATGGGACCCAGAGCAAAGTAATTTTACATAAGCCGGAGGAATACACAACGTGCACACGCTTTCAAAAGTGCTCATTTTACCGTGAACAGCCTATATGAGTTATTACGTTATACGTTCTTTATGCGAAAATTCCTAACTTTGAAGGCAGTTCTTTAAAGGACACCATCTCTCTCTCTCTCTCTCTCTCTCTCTCTCTATATATATATATATATATATATATATATATATATATATATATATATATAGTAGAATTAACTTCTAATTAACACAATACTTTGTGGCGTTAAATAAAATATATATTTTATATAAGAACTTCATGATACTAGCATGTGTAATTTTGTAAATATTAATCTTGTATTTATATTATAACTAATGTTATATTGTGTAGTTCAAGCTAATGCACCTTAATATCTGAATATCCATGGGTAAATAAAACCTGGAATATCAAGTTTTAGTTCGTCCTACCTCATGCACGGTCAAAAGCACCAGTCAAAAACTTTATTTTAATATATATATATATATATTTTATGCATACAGTTTGAGTAGCTGTTTTTTAAAATCATCCCTTTACTTTCTGACGTGCACTTTTCATCTTCACAACGATTTCTTGCTTGACTAGTTAAGCATAAAAGTTTTGTTTGTAGGTCTACATGAAAAATATTTTGTGGTCTTTTGTTAAGAATATTCGCTTTGTCATTCAATGGTTTGTTATACTGTTATCTATACATGGCCAACACAGCCAGTACAGGAATGTTAAACACTATTCTTTTTGGTTGGCACGATTTTTTTCTTGATCATGAATACTGCTTAGTTTGTACTACTCAAATAATTTATGTTTGTCTTTTAGTTAGTAGTTGTTTATCCGCGTCATAAATCATTTTAAACAAACCTCGAATTTCATAGACAAAAAGCAGCGAATTTTTGTAATTAAAAAGTGTCATACAGATAACCGTACGAGGCAATAGCAATGGGCATTGCCTTCGTAAACGTAATGTAATGTAAGTATTTGATGTGAGTTAATTTTTTTGGTACTGCAAGAAAGAGCGATTTATAATCACGGGAGTATAGCTGACCTTAATATAAAACACAAGAAATAGCTGCGATCGATTGAATCGAGCGATGTGAAAAACTGGAAGTCGGATATGAAAATTGTTCTCAATATTTTACATTAAATATATCGAAATAGGGAGGTATACATTGGTGTTCTCTCTCTATCAATGTAATGGCAAACGTTAGGTTTTCAAACACTTCAACTTCAGTGTGGCGATTCAAAGAAATTGTTTTCTTTTTCCAACATATCATAAAATAACCAGTTGGAAACTGGTTTTCAACTTCCTCGCGTAACTTAATTGTATTACCGCGTGCACTGTGTTTGCCTGCATGAAATAACTCCTTCAGAAAGGAAAAAAAAACTAGATCTGAAAGAGAAAACACGAAAGCGCTGCGAATAACGGCAATAAAGGCTCGAGGGGCGTCATAATTCATAAGCGGAAGTCGCGACACATCAAGTGAATAAGCGGTCGATATCTTTGTTAGTGAACTACACTACGCCTGGTTACTCGAGCTGTTCAATGGAGTCAATCGGGGTCCAGTTTATAAATCAGCCTCGGTTACCACGAGAATTACTTCGCCGGAACATCTGGAGAAGATAAACTGGCTCAGTGCTCTCAAGGAAGTTAGCTAAGTCAAAGTAGTTAACGAATGGACATTCTACTTTACAAGTGATATGAATAATACACGCTCTTTGCGTTACAACCCTCACGCCCCATTTGGCAGAAAAATAAATTCTGAAAACTTTTATAAAAAGGCCGTTACATTAGCTTAAGTATTTTTTTAGTTATTTTTTCTCATCTTTTTTGATAATTCACTTTAAAAATAAAGAGTCCTTTGTTAGTTTGAAACAGAAGTGAGCGAGGTGGTGCTGTGGCGAAATAAAGCACTCGCATCCGAGACGACCCTGGATTATAGTCCTGTTACAACTATCCTGAATCCAGGGGTTTCCAAAGTCACTCTAGGCGAATGCTAGAATGGCCGATTCCTTCCCCAGTCCTCAATGTATAATGTTCTCGTATTAAGGTCTTGCTAATGTTTGGGTGCATTAAAAAACCTAAAAAATTAAATTTAAAAAAACATGTAAAAATATATTTTACAAGCTGTGATATGTTATCCACTCTACCTTGACTGGAACAACTTTCATAAAGTTTTTTTTTTTTAAGTAACAAATTGGATTCTACATAAGATATTTTTTTTTATCCTGCGGATTAGCTAAAAGACACACTGTAAAATGCAGCACAGATCCTAGGCGACTTATATATTATATTGACCATTTCATTTTATTTTCTAAGGATAATTTAAACGCAACCCCCCCCCCCTTAAACTACACGTACCGCAATGCTGGCAATATAAAGAATTACTCAGAACAGAAACGAAACTTCGCGTGTTGAAAAGTACTTCTAATTTATTCCCGTCAAGCCACAAGTCTAAATATTCGCAATTCCTATATGTATTTGGAAAAAAAATAATATATTCACGCCAGAATAAAAATTAAATAATATCTTCGTCGGCTTCTCAAAATTACGAGCTGTAAAAGTGCTACGAACGAGTCGTACGAGGCGAAGAGCCGTGATACGTTAGATATTTTCGGCGTTGTTCCGTTTCCTGAGAAACCCGGTTGTCCGGAGTGCAATCACGTGCAAGCTTTTGTTCGCTGCGCTGTCCCTCAAGTCCTTGCTCAAATCTTCGCCCTAAAATTTATTAGACTAAAAAATTAGTATACAAAATACGACCATCAGATTTTTACAACAAAACAAATTGGTAAAATTATATTATGAATACGTTGAATGTGTCACGTTGTCAACCAATTTTTGATTGTTCTACGGAACTAACGTGATTCTTATTTAAACATCGCGTTAAAAGCAAGGTGCAGCTGTTTTTACCAGGTAGTAGAAGAAGGAATTTTACGAATGTTGTGGCTTATTTGCACTTTCAAGCAAAATTTTGATTTTATTTTGTGAGATCAGGAACCCAGCGTTTATAACTCAACGCGCATTCCATGCCGCTAAGAAAACTATTGGCCCGACCTATTATTAGGCTTGTCGCAAGGAGCTATGGCGCAGAAATGCAGGGCGTGAGAACAGCAGTTGACGCGGCTGCAGGAGACGAGAATCGTATTCCTATTTAACTACAGTGTAAGCAACGCTGGCTGCAATTCTTCGAGAGGGTTGCAATTGTTGACGAAGAACACCAGCGCATGGTAGCTTCGCGTGTTATTCAGAAATAAATAATGCACAAGTATTACGCAGCTGTGTACTGTGCGGGACGATTAGGTACCCCGATTTTGCTGACATCAGACCCAGTTCAGCGTAAGACATCAAATAATAAAAACTATATGTACGTTTCAACAGATGGCTATTGATGGTTTAAGTGCCGTTTATAGGTCGCACATGGTTAAACTGAGTTCTTTCGAAAGCTCTAATTGTATGCACGCTGTGTATTCTTCTACTGTGTGTAAAAATTAACTTTACTATGGTACTGATTACTTAATTTATGCGCCAGTCAAGTGAAATAGTGAAATTGTTAGGAAAGTAAATATTTTACAAATGTGCTAATTATTACACTTTAATGATTTCTGTATTCACAAATGTTTTTCTAGCACATCCAGTTCAACGTTAGGACATGGAACTATTCTTTTTCCGTCGTTAAAGGAGTTTACTGTGCGCTCGGCCGACAGTGTTCCCGTTAAATATACACAATGTTTGGCAAATCAGTAGCCAAACTCCACACATAGTTTCTGTGGACCAATAGAAACACAAAAGCCCTGTACACTTATATCCGGAAACGTATTTTGATATCGTTTAATTGTATTCAAAGTTGCGGCGTTCAACGCCTCGAGAATAAGGCTGTGCGATCATGCGTGTAGGGCAAATTGCATAAGTTGTACGAGCCCGACACTAAAAAAACTACTAGCTGTCTTACAAACATCACGTGGTGCACTCTTACTGCAGTTACCGAAGACTTAAGAGCGGATGTTGGTGGGACGGCGCATACGTTCCCGGGCCGTGCCGTTGCGGCTCATCTACATACCGGTACGTGACCGGCTAAGCCCTAGCGAGCATGAGGGAACTGGCGTGCCCAGACGTCTGCCGGATACTATAATTTAGGGATTGGTTGCCACAGCAATTTTCGTTTCCTATTTGAAACTGAAACTGATAGAGAAGTGTATCTGGTACAAAGTATATGAAACTTTCTGCATCTGATACAGGATTTCCCGAGTACAGCTCTACTCTTACAGGTCTCTGGTGTGGCTTCGTCGGTGTATGTTATCAGGTACACGTGGTATCAGGTATGCGTGTTATCAAGTACGCGTATTATCAAATACGTGTTTTGGGTTGGTACCACACAGGTAGCCTTTATAGTGAAATATGAATTACAGAGCCAGTATCAAGAGCAGAAAAAATACTTAATTTTTGAGAATTATTTTTTCATAGAGGATAGCCAACTTTATAAATAAATATATATATATATATATATACACACACACATTACATTTTATACTTTGCATACTTCAACCAATAAACTGAATTTTAACTGAATTGTTTTTTTTTTTTATAGTTAAACTTGCATCTGTCACATAGAACTGCAGATGCAACACATAGACGAATTTTAAAATGATACTAAACGTATCTTACATTTCTGAAGTGTAATCGTTTACAGTACATGTTAGAAATCGATATCAAATACAAAGTAACAGGTTGATATAGGCCGTTCAAGTTAAAGTGAGCACTTCTGAAAGTTCCTTCAGTTGGAATAATTGTCAATAAATATATTTTTATTTTAGCCTTAGAAGTTTACTTCCGAGTGCGGTGGAAAACACACACTTAATTTATTACTTATACAGCAATGATTATTTTAAAATGTGGTTAAAGGATAAAAAGTAGCCGAAAGGAAAAAGTAACTAGGGCTTCAAAAGTGCTCACTTTACCGTGAACAGCCTATACTCTACTACCCACCTCTACTACAACTCTACTCAGCACAATTGGCTGTAGAACGCCGACGCTGTGATGATTACTGAACTTACGTCTGAGAGCGGCCATCACGACTACTGGCATGCGCTTTTTAACCCATTATTATTATTATTTAGTATTCCAACCCAACAGGACCACAGAAACAGACCTAGGATAGTAGGCGAATACGTTTTTATAGTCTCAACTAACCAAACTAAACTAACCTTATACTAGTCGAATGAGTGCTTTTGCAGTTTAAACTAGCCTAGGGCATTTAATGAATATTTGGGCAACGACTGTCCACAGACGCTTGCTGCTCGACTGGAGTTGAGTCGGCTTACGCACGAATACAAAGGAAGGTGAGTGCGCAATCGGTTGTTGACATGTCCGACGTTACCACCTCACGTGCACGCATGGTGTATCACTGCAAGGTGAAGTGTGACTGACATCTGCCTTCCTCTCCATTAGGTCTCCGACGGCACTCCAGCGTATCATTCATACAATGGAAAGGGCGACTGACGATGTAGTATTGCGTAAACATTTGTACGAGGTTGCTCTTGCTACTTATGAACGCAGACTACAGACTACTACGATAAACGCTACTTCTCGTTTAGAGTGCGAATGCATTTCAATTTTAAACGAACAACACAATAACTGATTTCAATAACTTTTAACACGAAAAAAAATATTTTTTAAAAAAACTGCCTTAAAAATAATAAAAAAACAACTAACGTTTTTTGGCGTATAATCTGGAAGCATTGAGCCTCATCATCCTGAAAAAATCTTAGACTCGTATTCAAAGTTAGTTGCTACTTAATAACACTTTTATGTAATTTAAGTTACTTTTGTATACTGACCGTCAATATAGCCACAGAGAACAGAAGCGTCCTGTAGGTGTATACGTACCTGAAACAAAACAGAAAAACATACATTAGATAAGATTATGTGTTAGCGTCATATCAAAATATAAATACACGTAATATATTATAATATACACACAATATAATATTCAATCTTATCTTGGGCAATTTATGAAGTTTTTTCCTTGGTGAGTGGGCCCTATTTAACATGTTGCAAATAAATGTTAAGAAAAACTTGGAAAATATTTGTGTGCAGTTGATTAGGTGCGAAGCGGTACATAACACCTGGCTTGTGCTACCGATGTAGGAAACATTGTAAACTACAGAATACATTGAGAGCTGAGTCTCGGAATAAGAAAATATCGAGCGAGTCCCGAATCCGGGAAAACACTTAAGCGAATTTTTAATTAAATAATTTTTTAATAACTTACTATACAGACATTTTAGATAACTTAGCAGCAGTGCGCGTGGGAAACTTTGAACCACCTGTCTGGTATGATTTTAAATGAAGGTTCAAAGAGTCTGTCCGCTTTACTGTGTTACTAACTTATAAATAAAACTAGGAAGTGCAACGTTAAGGGGTAGTGCTAAGTTACACTTAAGTGGCACAAAGCTACGCCAAATGAATGTTTATCTTAGGTGGTCATAATTCTATGCGCCGAAAAGGACGAAAAAGTTATGTAAGACCTGGACCGCTATTACATGCATACTGCTGAGGAATTTGAACAACTTATTACAGAAGGTTTTGTGTTCGTATGGTTGAAAGTTTCAAAGTTCATTCTTTTTTTTAAATATATGTTTATAGCTGCGGCAGTTTGACGTTTTAATAAAATAATAAAAAGGTTGGTTTACTACAAGGTAATATTTGAGGGTACGTTTCGCTCGCTCGCCGACTTGCCAGTTGGGTCGTGTCTCTCATCATGAACGCAAGCTAACTGCTGCGGCAGGTGTGGTCAAGCGAGCACCACAGAGCGAACACATCCACGCGAGCGTGGTCCCGATATGGAGAAGTAGGACCAGGGAACCGGGCTCCGGGCTGCATCCGGGAGTTCGGGCACGGCCTGTCAAATTGCATCGATGTGTGTTCGCTCTACAATAAGGTCGAGGGGGCGGGGGAGGGGCTCGCCCCTTATCGTGCGGCGCAAGGTCTGCGAAGAGTCATGATGCGCTGGATGAGCAAGTAACCGTGCAGACTGCAAGATTGAGAGGGAGGGGAGGTGGCATGGTCACCCCACTCACTTCGTGTCCACTGCCGCGCGGCTCCGTCCGACTGCGTGCGCCGTGGCAAACAGTAGATATGGTATATTCGTGGTTTCTTCGCGTGTTTTGAATCAAACATTGGAGAATTCACCTCATTGACTACGTGTTTGGTGGTTTCCTGAATATGCCAAGTGTCAACAATGTTTTATACTTCTGCTAACAGGAAAACACATATTTTTGTTAAATTCTACTATTACATACATTTTATCTACAAATTATAATATTTAAATTATAATTAGGGTAAATAAAAACAGTATGAAAATAGGTGTGTTGGTAATACTTAAAATAAATAGTTCATACGCAGAAGATTGTTTCACTGAGTGCACACAAATGATTGACAGGTCGAAGTCGACATAGTCGAGAGTCAAGACCATCGTTGGTATCGTCGAGACCGACACGTTGGACTTTTGTCGATATGCGACAGATGTCGACTACAATCGACATCAAATTCCCTATGTTGCACAGCCATACTGATAGGTTGCGCCAGGCTTTGGGAACGGTAACGGGCCGTGTATCTGATTGGCTACTGCAAGTTACGAAAGGTTCCCTGTCGGCTGGGCAAGCAACTTACCACACGCTGAATTGCGAACGGTCCGTTCCGGCGTGTTGTTGTCTTGTAATATACGCCTGTTTCACCTCTGTATTCTTATTTACTCTGGGATCTCCAGCGTGCTCGGAGTACCGTCTTTAAGGGTAGCCGTGTTCTAAAACGCTACGAGTCCATTATTTAGGGTTACTGCGACCAAGTGACAAAGTTTAGGCCCTAAATATTTGGGGATTTAGTGTCTAATTTTTTTGAATCCCCAAATAGCTCCGTCTGATTGTTTGCTGTTGTTTATTTGCTTTTTATTTCCTTGGTTTCGGCTGATGCCAAATACAAGTGACGGTTATCTATTCGTTGAAAGTGGAAGTGTACGTTATAAAGGAATAAAATCAGGTTCGCCATGTTGTATTGTATGTAAATAATATGTTTTTACTAAGTTCATAAAATAACAAAAGGAATACGTGAAATACGCTCGAGAGTAACTTATTTATAAACAGAATGATTTAATTACCGTGTATCCTATATAATAAGTAGACGATCTCTGTCTGTCTGTCTTTAATACCTGTAAGTCCCTTGAAACTCAACCGAAGTTCTTCAAATTTTGAAGAGCGAATGCTCAGGGTAATATACAGGTCAAGTTCGAATTTCAGCAAGATCAGATTACGAAAACATTACCTTTTATCCTAAAAACTCATTTTTTAAATTACTTTTTCCCTATAAAAAGTTTTGTATTAATGCATAGAGAATATTGCATAGAGAAATAACGGTAATGGAATATCATTTTTGTTTACTTTAAATGTCTCGCTTTAATCTTGAGTTAATTAAGTGGGGCCACAGTGACTCAGTGGATAGAGCGATTCCAAGTGGGGCCTTAGTGGCTCAGTGGATAGAACTATATCAAGTGGGGCCTTAGTGGCTCAGTGGATTGCGAGATTCCAAGTAGGGCCGCAGTGGCTCAGTGGATAGAACTATATCAAGTGGGGTCTTAGTGGCTCAGTGGATATAACTATGTTAAGTGGGGCTGCAGTGGAAAAGTGACGTTCGAATCCGTCCACCCTAAATTCCACAACCCTAAATCCCTAAATTAGCGGATTTGAATACGATTGTAGTTTGGTAAAGGCTCTCCGCGGTAAAGTGAGCACTTTGAGGCGCTAGTTACATTTTCCTTTCAGACATTTGTTATCCTTTTTAACACCTTTTAAAATAAATATTTCCATGTAAGTAATAAACACAGGGTGTATATTCCACCGCACTCGGAAGTTAACGCCTGAGGCAAAAATAAAATATATTTATTGATTATTATTCCAAATGAGAGAGCTTTCAAAAGTGCTCACTTTACCGTGAACAGCGTATACCTCCGTTTCCCTGCGTATGCTCAGGTTTTGACTATGTAAACCCACAACTCTTAACTACCAATGGGAGGACATTAACGACACACGATTATAAACAAACCACACTTGTGTCAACTGACGAGCGGCTGTAGACACCTGATTACCCACGTGTCAACTCCTGAAGGTCCTACAGCACGGGGCAATTCCCCCCCCCCTTTTTTTATATTGTGAAGTGTACCTGAAGTGACAAGACTGTCCTCATGTCTACACTGAGTACACAACAGACCGCACGAATTGACAAAACTCCACTCTGCACTAATTATGAGCACTGCAGCTGCATCATATATGAGTTATTAGCAAGACATGATTAAGATTGTATTTTAAGAACATCCTACACGCGGAAGTGATGTACGTTCAAGTATAAAAATACAACGTGCTGTTGCGTTCGTATAATGAAACTTGAGGGGGGAGGGGCCGCGGTGGTGTAGTAGCTGGACTACTCGCCTCTCACCAAGGTGAACCTGGTTCGGTTCCCGGCGGGGTCGCTCCCAGATTTTCGCATTTGGGGATCGTGCCGGACGGTCCCTTTGGTCGGCGGGTCTTCCCGGGGATATCCCGTTTCCCCCAACCCTTGCATTCCTGTGCTGCTCCATATTCACCTCACTTCACCCTCGTCGGCTCTCAAGACCTCGACGTTAAGAGCCGCTAAATCTCTCCCCTCTCCACATAAAACTTAACGCAGGAGGAACGGTCGAAGAAGTGAAAATAAAAACGCGTTGTATTTAATGCAGTTACCCGAAAGGCCATCGCCTAATAAAACGGTTTCTTGGTGAAGCTCTGGATTATTTAAAAGAACAAGGATGATTTCAGCATTTGTTATAATAACGCTTAGCTCTAGTGTGCCACAACTAATCGAAAATAGCTCATATCTAAGAGCGAAATACGCATACACAAAGAAAAAGCGCAATTGTGTGGTGGTCCTTTTAATGTTGGCATATTCATTAACTAATTGAACCGTATCATATTGTGAAAACGGACCTACCGCCTGATTGGCCAAAGGCTATGTCGTAGCAGGTTCTTTGTTAGTCCAGCGGATTCACTGATTGGTGGTTGACATTCTGCCGACAGCTCGAGTGTCAGAACATCTTATCGCAGGTGTGGCTGAGGCGGTATTTTTGATTCTGTTTTGTGAGTTCGTTGTTCGAACCGAAGAAATCTACAAAATTTCGTATTATTTTCTAACACGCCTTAAAACTTAGAGGAGAGTCGAATGTCCTAGGTAAGAGTGAAAGCCTAGTGCGTCTCAGCGCTGAGCCCCATACGCCTAGGAATGCAGAGAATATTGAACATTACGGGGTTTACTGGGATTGGCCTAACCTGGTTACGTCTGGAGCCATAGTTCTTTCCCAGGCTCACCATTGTAATCTAAACCAATAATAATACGGGGGACGGGCTTGGACACTGCAAAATCAAATTCGGTAGATATGAACGGCAAAATTGCACGCAGTTTACGAAGTAAGGAATAAGTTCATACAGGATACTCACGGTGAAATGAGCACTTTTGAAAGCCATGCACAAGATCTACTTGTATGAATGCACGTTGAGTATTCTTTCCCTATATGTATAATTAACAACACCATGGGCCTCTTTACTTTATTCATGCGTCGGTCAAGTCAAACTGTGAAATTATTAGCAAAGTAACTATTTTACACATCTGCTCAATTTTAAACATTGATGCATTGAAAAGAAATAATTTAAGTTTTCTCGAACGGTTTACCCAACATTCTTTTTTCGACGTTAATATATGGAACTACTTTCCAGCCTTCGTTACCAACTTTACTGGGAAAATGTCACTCAATACGGCCATTAAAATATATGCAGGCAGGGAAATAACTTTTTATTAAGGTTAATTTTAGAAGTGCTCACTTTATCGTGAACAGCCTTTACTAGAACATTAGCTGAGGGAAAAATCTGATTTAAAAGGGTGTTTGAAGTGCTAGGAGGAAAAGCTTGATAGGGAGTGCTTCGGACTTGGACCAAACACACACAGACTAAAATTGCGTGGCGGTTACTTTGACGTGGTTAAAGTCCACTCTGCACCAATTATGAGCACTGCACCTTCTTCACATATGAGTTATTAGCAAGAAATGATTAAGATTGCCTTGTGAGAACCCCCTAACACGGGGAAGTGGTGTACGTATAACAATGAAAATCAGAGATGGCAGAATGATCTCTGATAGGTTGTGCGAGGCTCTCCTAACGGGCGTGATGTCTGGCTGGGCTGCCCGCCTGCAGTTTCGCCTCTGTATTGTTGAGTACTCTGCGCCTTTGCGCTAGCGAGGTGTGCTCCCACGTAGAGCGGCGCTGGAAGGTGGCGACGAGGTTAGCCGCCGGACTATACCCTGCTTGCATTTATTCATGAAGCCCGATGAGAGGATGTGGGGGAGGGGGGGACGTAAGGCGTCGTTTTTCTCTCCCGGTCCGTGGACCTTGCCTTATTTTTTTTCTTTCTGCTCTGGGGTAAGGTGGAAGGGGCGCGGAAGGGGTACCGGGTCAGTGGCGGAGGGTGTCTACCGCTGTGGGTCACATTCGCCGTGCAGCCTTGAAGTCGACGGGCAACTTGCTCCGCGCTTCCCGGAACACGACCTCGTGCAATGCAACTCGCGTCCAGGCCATCCTCACAACTTTCCGTTCCCAGCGACGCGGCGCATTCTGGAGGCCCCGGGTTCGGAACCCGGAACGGCAGTCCTCATGTCTGGTTCCCGGGCGAATGCTGGAATTTATTCATTCGCAGTTGCTCCCTAGTTTTCCGAAGCCCAGCTCAAGTTCTACTTCCAGGATATTCCTCCACCTCGTGGAAACAAAGCTTAACCAAGTCTAGAAAATCCCACCATATTGACAACGCACCGCATTCGTGCGTACTCTGTGTAATATTTTTTTTTTTTTTCATAAGAACTATTTCTTGCTAGGCGTTACCAACACACACATACTCTCGAAGTTTTTATTCACCTTAATTATAAATTAAATATTTAATTTATAAATTGAATATAAGCGAAGTTCAATTTAATCAAAATAAGAAACTTTTTCAAAGGTTTGATTTAAAGTGTGAAGAAACCGCATGTGAGTACAGTTGTATACATGTTGCACAGGAATGTTCTATTTGCCCGGTATGATACATAACGAGACTCAGTGCCCGATGATATTCCTTGGGGGTTAATGGTCTCGTAAACCGTGATACTAATCTACGTTATAGCTGGTTCATAACACAGTTCACCAAACACTGAGCTCACAGATCACTGGTTGTGTTAACAAAACAAGTTCTTTGCCAGCTTAAGTAGGGAACGCATAAAAAAAAAAATCTTATTTCCAACAACGTCACAAGTAATAAACGAACGTGGGCATAAAAGGGTTCAAACAGTTCATATTTAGAAACGACCGGAAATTGTCGGATTCAATTCGGCAGCAAGCTAGACTCCACAATCCTTTGTGTACTCGAGCCTCAGTTAGTTGTTCATTGGCTAATGCTCCAGTTTTACACCAGACTAAGTAGCACGGGATTTGTCCTTCTTGTTGTTGGGAGTTATCTATCGACTCGAATTCGTCCAGGGCGTGTCTTAAAAACTGCCATCCGTAATGAAAAAGAGACTCAAATGCGGGTGTTTCTTCAAATGAATTCACCATTGTCCATTACTTCCCCAAGCAAGAATTTCCTTTCTCTAGTGACACCGCTGTCAACAAAACGCCTTACCCGGAGCTGTTTTCCGCGATTTCAGGCCTAGAAGCAGAGGGTCGATAAGGGCGATACTTCCACGCACATCAAGTGCCCCGTGGCCTCTACGCACAAGGCTCTAAGCTTGCGTGTAGTGTTCTCGACGGGTTGCGTCTACTTATAGAACTTTTAAACGGAAAGTGTGTAGCAAATTTCAGTGCAGGGCCCGTACAAGAAGCCACTTTGAAGTATTATAAAATTGTATTTCTAATGTGCGTATCATATTAAAAGCCCTCAACAGCTCTGTGTGTGTTTTCGTAGATAAGCAAATTGGACGCAAGTTTCGTACTGTAGTTTCTTGGAAAAAACTAGTAAACTCTGCCACGAGGTTGAAGAGACGGGTAGGCGGAGAGCCTTGAGGATGAGACATAAGAGTAGACGTCAGTTACCGAATCAAAAGGCGAGCATAACGGTGTAGATCTTCTTGTAGGCACAATAGAGGATAGGAGAATCCATAGTTGTCTGAGTAGTTGAAGCGGTTGCCAGCCATAGTGTCCGAGACAGATGGCCATTATAACAGCGGTAAGACCAAGCGATACATCATCATCACCAGTGTATGCCGGGCAAGGTGGCCCGGCCCTCTGGCTCGTCGTGTCATCGTTAGCACTGACAAAAGGGATGTAATCCCGGGTGTTAGTTCGCTACTGGTGTCCTCAGCATCTCGAAGTTCACCCTGAAGAAATTTATCAATGTCTGTGTCCGGGCTGCCTAGTAGGCGGTGCACGGGTCACAAGCCTGTTCAGGATAATTGGGCACTTTTGAATACCAACCTTTGAAAAACGTCACTGCATATACTTGAACGGACACGCTGACTGGAATGTGTCCAGAAAAGTTGGTAACGAAGGACGGAAAGTAGTTCCACGCCCTTACGTTGAATTCGAAGTGTTAGGTATACGCTTGTGGAAGCTGAAATTATTTATTTGGTTTTCTGGTTTTTTGATGCACGTGAGTGTATAATTAGCAAATTTGTAAAATAATCACTTTCCTAATATTTTAACAGATTCACTTGACCGACGTATGAATAAAGCGATGATGCCCATTGTGCCAAATGCAGACGGCGATCAGCTGTTCAGACCCAAATCCATGCGTAACTTCGGCGTGCTTCATGTGAGGTATGCCAGAAGAATAGGCGCGGAAGGCGTGCGAGTCTATTTATTAACACTCCAGAGCACAGAAAAAAACTGTGGAGGGGAATCAAAGGTAGGGGATTGAAGGGAGGGAAAAGGAGGGGAGAAGAGTACCACCGAGGAAGTCATCTTAGCGCTGGCTGTCAAGTGTTCGTTATCGAGACTAAACGACAGCGGCAGCGCCACCGTCGCACCATGAAAATGTTAAACATATGACGGAAGAACACACGTGTGCGTACAAGTAGGTATTAAGCAGGGATTTGAAAAGTGCTCAGATTACCGTCAACGTCTTTATTTAAGAATACAGTCGTGGAACAACTGGTCATTCCGCGAACTGCAACCTTACACTTTATAAAAATGGCCGTTACTTAGCCAGCAGCATGACTGAACGTCGTCCGCCAATCAGCGCACGGTAATTTACTCGCCAACCAGCAGCCCAGCCACTGGGTGAAGTTCCGCAGCACGCAGTAGTAAATTAGACACAAAGCCCGTTTCCTAGAGCCTTGCGAAGTCAATCAGCGAATGGGTACGCTCACGTCAAAGGAAAAATCGCCACGCGATTTTGTCTTTGGCTATGTATTTACTCTGTGACCGAGTAGATTTTATGCGGAATGCATGTGAAAAACAAGAACAATAAATGTCTAACAGCGATGTGAGAGCCGTATTGTATCTTGGATAACCACAACCAGCCTCCTGTCACGCTGCAATGCGAGCATCATTTAGTAGCCCGACAAAATATATATATTTTTCAAATAAATACATTCTTTTGAGTTTCATATTTAAAAAAATAGCAATGTTAATTATAAACATTCTCATGTCATCATCACTTGTTGACGCACTTTTTATCAGGCCCAACTATCTGAAGTCTGTTGCATTACCCCCCCCCCCCCCCCCCCCCCACAATGATCCCTTTGACACACTTAAAAATAAGAATTCCACAAATTGAATACATATCGACGGTGACGAAGAATATTGCTGCAACTTGGTGTGTGACAGTTGTTATAAAAGAGGACTTAAATATTTGTGGTGTGTTTATGGTAAAAATTGAACTTGTTCAGAAGTACCATATTTCTCATTCATGCAACCGTAAATTGGATAAATGCACACAGACGACAGCTAGTTAAAAAAGACCTGCCAGATTTGAAACAGGATGGCCATTTCTTCAAGCTCAAAAAATTCCTAAGTTTTCCGGACTCTTAGGGTCAATTTAATTTCCCGTCTACAAAATTAAATATAATGTTTTCCGAAAAGTATAGGCCCTACCATCAGAAGCAGTTCTAAACATAAATACATACACAAATTCCCTCGCACCAAGGATAAGCAAATAAAATTACAAATAAATTATATAGTCATGTTTCCGAATAACGTAAAACATAAAACAAAATACTACTTTTTGCATATTTATCCAAGCTGCTCACATAGTAGTGACAGGAAATCTTATTCTGAAACTTGAACCCTTTTTACAAAATTACAAATACATTTACTATATAACATTACGTCAATACTTTTGTGTTGTCAGCTCTAAATCATATTCATAAAATCATTTACAAAAAAAAAACACCGGACAGCACCCCAAAATGATAAAACCTAGTTATTTCTTATGCATTCAATCTTTGCATTGATTTCATCAACTGTCTGTTTAATTTTTTCTGTCAGTTTCAGTTTTTCTTTGTTTACATATTTTTTACAACTTTAATTTGTCGCTCCATGTTAATAAATTTTATATGTACTGTTGTTTTTTAATGAGATATTATTAGATTATTCGTAAAATACTCAAACTTTTACAGGCTTCCATGTTTTCCAGGTCTAGTGGCCACCCTGCGAACTCAATACAGTCGGACGAGTGTTACAAATCTAGTATGTCTGGAAACTAGTAAGCAGTCAACCTACCGTCTCTAACTACGAGATAAGCACAGTCAACAGCAACGCGGGGAGGAACAGACTACGCTGGTCGTTGATCTGGTCCGAAGTCAGGTTTGGCGACTGCTCGGCATGCGTGACGCGTTCAACACGAGGAGTAAACGAGTTCGTAGGCACGCGCGACCACAGCAGGAAGTTTTTCTCTTTGCTGGGAGCAGCTCCGACCTGTGTACCCTGTCTGTTTACTGTTGCGTCGGCTCACTGGGCTGAATGTGGGTCATGCTGCTGTCAATCACCCTCACAGCTGCTCCTCCCCCTCTTTTTTCCCCAATTATTCCTCCACTGAAACGTTTTCTCATCTGACCACGTCGGCCGAGAGAGCACACAGAGACAAATATTCCGACATCAGAGAGTGGAATGTATCTCTGTCGCTAACGACTTCGGAATGTCACTTCGTCAACCGACTGATATAGGCTATTTACGGTAATTTGATCACTTTTGAAATCAACCTTTGAAAAATGTCACTGCCCCTAACTACACTGGGCATGCGCCCAGTAAAGTTGGTAACTTCGAAGGGAAAGTAGTTCCACGTTTCAACGTTGAATTAAAAATGTTGGGTGAAAATTTTTGAAAACTAAAATGACCTTTTATTCCTTCCTGTTTATTGTAATGCATATAAAGGTTAGAATAAACAAATTACTTTCGTAATAACGTCACAGTTTCACTCGACCGACACACGACTAAAGTGATCAGGCCAGGGTCAATGTTAAATTTCACGCACAGCGGAAGGCCACAGATTGTGCACGCAGTAAGCGCTTTCAAAAGTGCTTAAGTTTATAGTGAACATTCAATAATTACGTCAAAGAAAAACTGACAATTTTTGTTAATCAAATGGACAGAAAAAAAAAGAGATCAAGCAAATATTCTAAAAATTATTCTGTTTAGCAATATTCAACTATATACGATCTACACATGGTTTAAATAAGAGTTCAATACTTTGAAATAATTTTTGAACTAATTTATAGTGACATTTAAATAAATCTTCTACTCAATGGTAGGCGTTTTTTTTTTTTACTTATAGTGAGCATACAAAAATTTACTCACGTGGAGTGGAAAGCAATGTTCGCACACGGAATTAGGCAGTGAAACGGTCCTTAAAATTCTGGGAGAATAGCCTGCAATTAAAAAGGACTGTTGATTTGAAGTCCTTCGATGGTTGAGCTTGAGACAAGCCTTTAAGTGAGTCATGGGTTGTGTGTTGTGGCACTTCGACAGCCCGGGGTGATAAACATCGAGACTACCTACAGACGTCCTGTTAACAGCTTCACGCAATACACATTAAAATGTGCATATAAATCCGTTCGCGTAAATCTCACCTGCTTCACTACGAGGTCGCGTAAATCTCACCTACTACACTACTAGGTCGCGTAAATCTCACCTACTTCAACACGAGGTCGCGTAAATCTCACCTGCTTCACTACGAGGTCGCGTAAATCTCACCTACTTCACTACGAGGTAGCGTAAATCTCACCTACTTCACTACGAGGTCGCGTAAATCTCACCTACTACACTACTAGGTCGCGTAAATCTCACCTACTTCAACACGAGGTCGCGTAAATCTCACCTGCTTCACTACGAGGTCGCGTAAATCTCACCTACTACACTACTAGGTCGCGTAAATCTCACCTACTTCAACACGAGGTCGCGTAAATCTCACCTACTTCACTACGAGGTCGCGTAAATCTCACCTACTTCACCACGATGTCGCGTAAATCTCACCTACTTCACTACGAGGTCGCGTAAATCTCACCTACTACACTACGAGGTCGCGTAAATCTCACCTACTTCACTACGAGGTCGCGCGTACTTGAAGTACTTACACGTTGGTCATTGTCCTGATTTGATGCGTAACCCCGAGAACCATGTTCATAACATGGGATCCGGCGAGAGACATATCAAGCTAAGCTACTTGTGCAAACTGCGTCTACACGGAACATGGGCACATATACGAAGACCCGAAAATGTCATCTGGAACACGCGATCTACTGTCACAGGCACCAAAATAGCACGCTTATCATACTAACTGGCATAAATCGCTGTACTCTTTATCCTTGATTCAGTTATACACGCTGAAACATAATGTAAACCGAATTCCCTCTGAAGTTTTTAAACCTGGCATTCACTGCACAATTAAAATAACGTTGGTTAGCAGTTCTTTAAACGATATGAAGTCGAGCCTGACAACAAGAAATGCGTGCATCAATGTGAATAATGTTTTTCCTTCGTTTATCTGTGTAGATATACAGCTATCTCAAGTTGAATGTACAGATTGGTTTAGTTGGCAATGGCTGCTTTTCAACTTGAAACGGTGGCAGCAGCTGTAATATAATGATCAGCCATCAGAGAATGGGTTTGGCTACAGTGTATACTTCTACAGTATTTTATGGTGATACCTTGCCTTTCATTGACGATTATATATTTCCTGGCTTTGCATCTTTTGTGTACACAAGTAGTGAAAGCGTTAAAGCGGAAACCAAAGTAAACAGGAAATTAAGGAGGTCACTTCAACTTGTCTTGTCGAAAGGAGTGAATGTTGTCTTCATTCTTATTTATGGCCCGGGATGCTCTTTCCCTCCCTGGCCATATTAGCGACTTGGTTACTGATTCCTTGTACGGCAACCTGCTTGCAAGTTTCCGTCCTTTCCGCCGTGGATTACCAGATTTTTTACCTGTTATTAATACGCCGTGATATCAAATGGATCAACAATAAGCTCCTCTAGAGAACGCTAGAACTACGAAGGCACCTTTTTTTTTTTTTTTTGTTTCGACCACTCACTTTTTTCTCATCTCTCTAATGCCGGAAGCCTCAGTCTCAGGTGGTTATGTACATTGCCTTCACAGAATATTGCCAGCATGTATAAATATCGTATACGAAACGCAGCTGTACCTAATATCATATATGTTTCTCATGCAACGCATTTAACAACAGTGATGTACATATTACGAAGCTGCAAGTATCTAAACAATGAAACAGTAAAAATGAAGATACTTCAACTTCTGTTCTAAAGTGAAATTTCGCTGTAAACTGGTGGGGCGAATAAATTTGTATTGTAACCACTAAAAACAAGCTGATTCATTTAAGGAGGTGTGGCGTTTCTCTTACAGTCGATTGTCCTAAAATAATTTACCGAGATTTCTCCACAGTGAATTCGTTTGTCCTAAAATTGTTTGTCCTAACGTTCCTTGTTGCATTTTTTGTTGTGATTGGATAAACGATTTTCGGATAGTAAACGACGTGTGCTGTCATTTACATCTACATACTTTTACAGCCACGAACATTCACTTCATAAACAAAGCGAACCCATCACCAAAATTCATCTCGTTCTTTACTCAAAATATTCCTGGTGTGGCACATGGTAGCTCTGTAACCGTGTTAGTATGCTCGTGGTGCCATTTTGCGGCGAACAATCGCATGCGTCTCATTTTAAGATATTGAAATGCTGTTCCACCTTCCTTGTGGCAGAACTCAGCTGCACCAAGAGAAAGGTTTATTACAGCCTACATAATGTTTGCTTGTATAAAGCAAAAATATATTTAGTTGCCGCCAACAAAATATTTTGCTGAGTATACAAGACATGTAGTAGTCACATCAGCTTAGGTTTCTAGGACGTAACGCTCAAGCGTAGCTGTTCTAAGTTTCTAGGACGTAACGCTCAAGCGTAGCTGTTCTAAGTTTCTAGGACGTAACGCTCAAGCGTAGCTGTTCTAAGTTTCTAGGACGTAACGCTCAAGCGTAGCTGTTCTAAGTTTCTAGGACGTAACGCTCAAGCGTAGCTGTTCTAAGTTTGAACCACGATCGGGTTTACTATTTTTTATATCAACCGAAACAGTTTAATGTACGTAGAGACAAACAAATCTTTAGTTGCACCAACCAAACCTTTGTTTGGGGCAACCAAATTTGAACATCACGATAATTTGGTTTAAACAACAAAATATTTAATTGCCTTTGCATGTACAAACGATTAGCCTGGTCGCACCAAACAAATTTCTTAGATGCAACGAAACCTTTATTTCTCAGTGTGCGAGGGGTCCACGGTGGCTGAGCGGTTAGCCCGCTCGCCTCCCAGCGAGGCAAACCGGGTTCAATCCCCGGCCGGTTCACTCCCGGATTTTCGCAAGTGGGAATCGTGCCGGACGATGCCGCTGGTCGACGGATTTCCTCGGGGATCTTCCGTTTCTCCCGTCCACACATTCCGGCGTTACTCCATACCTCGCTTCACCCTCATCGGCTTTCAAGACTTCGATGTTAAGGGTATTAGGCCTATGTAGCTGCGCGTCCAAGGTCAAGAAGCGAGAGAGCGATACGGGCGACACTAACACGCACGACTAGTGCCTCATCGCCCCTACGAGCAAGGCGTGCAGTGTTTCCGTCGTGACGCTGTACTGCGCAAATCAGATCTGTAACAGTGGGATTTTATTACACGCGTTGAAAGACCGCGGATTAAACTTCGTCTGTATGTTTGTACTTTTTTCTTTTGCCGCTTAAGGAAACTGCACAGGCAAGCTTTAAAAATGCGATATTTCACCACTTTCACGAATTTTTTTCTCCAAGAATACACTAAATATGACAAAAGGATAACGATAGGGATATAGATAATAGTTTTTTTTATCCTTTGTGTCAAAAAGTCATATTTCGATGACTTATTTACCGAGAAAGGTGTTTGCGCGCAAAGGACGATTTCATTGAAAATGTTCCCGTACATAATCCTGTTGAGAGCCGTCAAAATCTCTTCACTCACTCTCCCAGTGTGTTGCGGAAGAGTAACCGGGGGGGGGGGGGGGGATAGGTAACGAGGAAGACGGTCGACAGAGTGGCGCAACGGCACAGGGTCGGTCGACACCAGTTATAAGCTGTTCATGTTAAAATGAGCACTTTTGAAAGCTCTGATTAAGGTGTACTTGTATGCGTGTTGTGTATTCTTCCACCTTATGGAAAATTAACATTGCCATGGGCCTCATCACTTTGCTCATTAATACCTCCGCCGGCTCGTAACGAGAACAACAGAGATAGCCACCCTCGTTCCCCAGAAAACATTTTACCGTCAGGATTTATGAACTTTTGATGCTGGCTTATTGAGCAGAATGATAAAGCTGCAAGAAAAATAATCAAATTTATAGGACGGTAAAGTAACTTAAGCAGGGTCACGTGTGGTTGTGAAGAGACGGGTGCAATTATAACTGGGAAATTATTCCTATTCCTTTCCAAAATACGTTCTTTAAATACTCAAGCTTATTAATTGCGTATCTTTTATACAAGAATACGTGTGTAGTTGCAATGTGTCACAGGCGTTTTATACATACGTTCACATAAAATTTCCATTTTTTTTTTTTTTTACCAAATTGAACTTTTACTTAAATTTTTTCTATAGATTACAATATTTCATCTATAATTAGGCCTAGCATGAATAAAAAACAGGGAGAAAACAGGTGTGTTGGTAATGTCTAGTAAGAAATAGTTCTTATGCAAAATAGTATAATACACTGAGTGCGCAGGAATCCGGTGCGCTGCGCTTTTGGTGTAATTTTATAGACTAGGTCAAACTTTGTTTGCATGGGGCGGAGGAATATTCTGGAAGTAGGACATTTGCAGGCCTTCATAAAAGTCGGAAGCAACCGTGAATGGACTGTAACCAGTGGTTTTCTAACGGTTTATAAACTATCTACTCTGTTCGAAGCACTGGATTTCGTCTAAAGCTACTTACTAGCCAAGTATAATAGAGCAATTTTATCCTTGACCGGGGGAGAGGAAGAGGTAGTTACAATAATCGATTTATGAAATATTTGTGAACATTTATAATGCAAATCGTTTTTAAATGTTAGCGAAACCACTCAGGGTTGCAGTGTGAGTGTGTAGTTTAACGTCAGTTGTGCACACATTATGCAAGACAAGCTACCCCAGAATCTTTGATCAGGCTCCATGATTTAATTCGCCTTGCTCCTGTTAGAAAGCGTCCCCAGTCTGCGGACACTTTTTATAGCCGGATAGGAGGGGAGTAGAGTAGTTTAAATGTTAACGAACGTCCATGTTTACGACCACTAACTGGTGACACCAGGATATTGCCACGTATCAATTTAACGTATAACTCTGTCCACAAGTGTGACACGAAACACACTGTGGCACATTAACCTTCCGAGCACAGCAACACAACGGTTGCCGACATGTTAACGTTAGAACGATCTGGACGTGAGATTAGTCGGAAGCGTGTCTGTCCTGAAAGACGAGGCGGTATATTTAAGCGCGCCTACTCGATGGAAGAGCCGACGAAATCTACCACCAGCCTAACTGTGAAATGTGGTAGCCATATACTGAGGAAATCCGGGCCGCACTAGTTTTTCGGCATATCATTCTTCCTTTAAACATAATTGTAACATTCCTCCTGTTAATTCATAAAGAGTAAGTTGATTGATTTTTGGGACGGGTGTTTGGTAACTATAGTTAAATTCTATGTGGTATCGCGATTTAAATAGAAAAAATTAAAAATAACGGTAGAACATTAAAGTTAAGAAATTAAATCGCGAAATACTTTACACTCCAGCAAGGCAAAAACGTTGCTGCCATATCTAAAATAAATGGCACGTTAATAAACCGCGTTGGGTAGAAGTTGTGATGAAATGATGTTTGTTTATTCGCTTGTTCCAAGTCGATCTGCAGAGAGAAAACGAATACAGAGTGCACGTTAGGATAACTTCATTTCAGTATTCAGTGAACACGTAAGTCATCGACGACGACTTTCCAGTTGTTTTATATCCTCGCATGCGTGAATAACATGGTTATTAAATGACCACGGCCCTCAGATTTCGGTTACTTTAAAAATTCAACGGCAATAGTGGTTATGCAAATCGTCTAAGTATCAGTCAAGTGAAGCCAAGCAGTGCATACTCAAGGTTTTAGCAGAAAGGCTGTATTCCACACAGTATAGAAATTGATGAGTTTACAAAACAGGAACATGGGAAATGTAATACGGTGTAGTGGAATTCATTTAATATCCTAATGCAAGATTAGGCAAAGCAAGTGAGAATTTCATAATTTAATAGTTTTCTAATCCCTTGTATTTCCTATTTAGAGCTAACAAGTGCGGAACAATCTGGTTTAACCTCTTGTTCATTTTAAGTGTGACGCCTAATCGGTTACAGTAGCCGGAATAAAACATTTTTGGAGAAAAATGAACTAGCGTATTTTCCGTCCACTAGAACGACACAGACTTTCGCTGCAGACTCCTCATCGCCCCTACGCGTTAGGCACTGACCTAACTACATCATCGACCACGGGCAAGACACAACCGTAAAATTAAATAGTGTAATAATAGAGACCCTACAGCCCTACCACATCAAAGATTCTGTACAGGAATTTCCACAGATAAAACTATTGTGGTAACACCTGTGTTATCCATCCTCGTTCTCTAGAAAAAAACATTATTCATAAGAGAATATTCGCTCTGAAAAAAAAATTGGATTCAGCCATACGACCTGGACCGGCCAAAAACTATATTGTATCTTCTCTTTTCCTTAAACTAGTCCTTCCTCTTGGCGCGTGTTACCACGAAAATTCCAGAAACCTATTTTTTTCCATTAGATTAAGGCATCCAGACCATTCCCTTTTTATTCATTCATGCGCGACAAAATCAGTGCACTCTCGATTCCTCACAAAAAATGTAGTTTTCTGTCCTATCTATCACCGAACAACATTTGACAGATACGTAAGAGGAATTACATTTCTGTAGCCTGTATGATACTAGTTTCTTTTTATTTTACGACTAAATTTTCCCTCCTTTCTGGCATTATCACAGTCTTACAATAATTTCCTCTCTTTTTCGTAGGGGCCACGGTGTCTGAGCGGTTAGACTGCTGGCCTCCCACCAATGCCGGTTCACTTTCGCAAGTGGGAATCGTACCGGACGATGCCGGTGGTTGGTGGGTTTTCTCGGGAATCTCCCGTTTCCCCCGCCCCTTAATTTCCGCGCTGCTCCATACTCACCATGCTTCGCCCTCGCCGGATCTCAAGACCTCGCTGTTAAGAGCCGCCCAAATCTCTTCACTCACTCACTCACTCCTTTTTTTCCACTGTGTGTTATTACTCCAAGTTATGGCGCTAACTATGTGCTGAAATATCGAACTCTTAGTCTGTATGCTGTTCACACTCATCTGTTTGTTAAATTCCTCCCTCGACCCCAAGTCATAAACGTCTAATCATAAAATAAATTTGTAATATAGAAAAAATTTTAATTGCTAATTATTATGAAAATAAAAATACTACAGCATATAAAACATCTGAATTAAATTATATTTTGAAGAAACAACGTGGAACGTATTATTAACTATGAATGTAAAAAGTCCCCATGAAATAGTAAACACAGTGTGTATATTCCACCGCACTCGGAAGTTAACGTCTAAGGCTAAAATACAATATGTTTATTGACTGTTATTCTATATGAGAGGGCTTTCGAACCTGTTCACTTTACCGTGAATAACCTATAAGAAATAGTTCTCATGCAAACTATTACTAAACTGAGTGCGCACAAATGAGGTGTAATTCGGTGTAACGATGTGGAGGAGTATCCTGAAAGCGGAACTTTGGCAAGAAGTACCCGTGAATGAACTTTACCTATGTGGAGCAGTGTTTAAATAGAGCTGTGGGCAGTGAGCGTGTGCACGTAGCTCGGCGGGGGCCTGGTAGACGTCCGCGCTAAACCATCCCCGCAGACGACGGCGAAGACGCGGGGAAGATGCACACCGAGATATCAACAAGTTGTTGGGAGAAGAGAGGTGTGTAGAAGCGGTGAAGGGGCGGGGGGGGGGGGAGGGGGCTGCGGCCAACTGGGACAGAACCGCCCGCGGCCAGCAAGTGCCGCGAGTCGCTGCATATTACATGAGGTCGTCGACTTGACCGTCGGTGAGCAGCGGAGGAAGGACAATCTGCTCCGTCGGCTTCCCGGGCGCGACAGAACACTACCCGGGAACACGCCTACTACACTATCTACCAAAAAGTAATTGGGCACCTGTCCACAATGTTTGCTCGGTGGTCGTCACCCCGTTAGAAGTTTCGCAGGGCCATCTCTTGCGGCTATAACAGCAGCCACCCTGTCTGGCATGCTCTCTACGAGTGTTTGCGGGACATCCACGAGGATTCGTCGCCATTCCTCTTGCAACCATTCCATGAGTTGAGCAATGGATTTTGGCCGTGAATGAGGAGCCTTCACCCGGCGATCCAATTCGTCCCAATGGTGTTCTATAGGGTTGAGGTCGGGGCTCTGGGCGCCCTAGTCCAATCGGAGAACATTGTTGTCGGCGTACCACTGCATAGTAGCCCTTGAAATATGGCACCTGGCATTGTCATCCTGGCAGTAACACGGGCCCATTCCTTAAAAACGCCACAGTGTTGGGAGCATTTCATTATCCAGAATGTTACAATATGTCTGTGTGTTCATGCTACCAAGGACAAACACCAGCGGTCCGACGCCGAAGGCCGTGAAACACATGTCAACAGACGTACTGCATTACCTATCTTCACGGGTGCCCAATTACTTTTTGGTAGATAGTGTAGTTCACTCCCGTGCCCACGCCTCTAGCAGTTTCGGGACCGCGGTGGTGTAGTGGTTAGACTACTCGCCTCCCACCTGGGTGAACTGAGTTCGATTCCCGGTGGGGTCGCTCCCGGATGTGAGTGCCGATGAGGATGAAATGAGGTGCGAATGCAGCAGTGCCGGAATGAAAGGGCGGGAAAAACGGGAGATCCCCAATAAAATATAGGAGTTACCCGGCCGGGGATTGAACCCGGCTCGCTTTGGTGGGAGGCGAGCAGTCTAACCTTTCGACCGTTGGGTGCCATGATGGACCGGCCGAAAGGCTAGTTAGCTGTGTGCGGGCCCGATGGCGTCTGCTCGCGCGGGCGGATTCGTGGGAAACCCCGTCCCTGGTGTGTTCCCACGGGGGCGGCGGAACGGGGGGCGGTCCGAAAGGATACCCGTCAGGGAGCTGTCTCGGTCGGGGTAGAGTAGCTCACCACCTTCCTAGGAAGTGTGAACGATGCTTTTAAATATAAATATAACTTGTAGCTTAAATTACAGGTGCCCAGATAAACAGACGCCCTCCCACAAAAAATGGGAATTTATATAACTTATGTACTGTTTGTTAAATTGTAGTACCCATTATAGAATTGAACACCCTGGATGGCTGTATTACTAAGTAGGGTTAATGAAAAAAAAAAGTCTAACCGCTGATACACCGCGGTCCCGGGAGGGAGAGGGAGGGGAGGGAGGGAGGGAGAGAGAGAGAGAGTACAAGAAAGTATTGTTACTTGCTGTACCTGACGCCGGAAGGCTGCCCGGCGCTATGGCGGTGAACCCACCTCATTCCTCCCCTCCATCGGGCTGACACGCTCGGTGCCTACTGACCACCCCTTCTGGTAAACCCGTGAATAATGGACAGCGGCCGTCGGGCTGTCGTGCTACTCGGCACCTTGCTTGCGTCACGGCCTCTCTCCCCTGCTGGAGGTTGCGACGGGTTCGGCGACGACGCAATAATATTCTGGTGGGATGGCCGGCGCCTTAGCTCTCCTCACGACAGCGCGCGAGTTACAGAGCATTCTGTGTGATAGCCTACGACGATATATACTGCCGTGGCCCAGCGGCCGGCAGTCCTTGACGGAGGCTACCTAGCCGAGTGCGCGTGAGCGAAGAATGTGGGGACGAAAGGAGATTGCGGGATGACGGCGGGTGAGGTGTTCATGGCGTGAATGGACGAGAGGGAGTGAAACAGACAAGTGAAGCCTACTGTGCGTGAGGGCGCTTGGAGGATTCTAGAACATTGCGACTGGCAGGACAAGGACTGAACTGAGGTGGGACTGAATGGACATGTAATACGATTTCATCGTAAATATTAGAACTGTTAAATATGGACGCGTAATTTATAAAATAATTGAATACGGGATACACTATATATTGGGACTGATTTTTAATTATTAAATGTCATTGATTTCTTCGTGATAATTATGAATCGTATTGGTTGGAGTCATTAGTTGCAATAGTAAGTGATTATCAGTTTATTGCGAGAAGTTGAACTGAGAGAATTTTTGCTGTAGTTATTGTAAATAAAATTAGAAAATTATAATTAATTCTTTTATTTAATTAACACCTCCATCCCTTAACGAACTTGATTTAGCCCACTTAATTTCTAGAGAGAGAAATTGTAACAGTATGAAAAAAGAGGGGGGGGGGGGATATTTGGTTTGTTTTGTTCTTCATCTCTCTCGCTCTCTCTGACGTCGTTTGTAACCGTAATAATATAATCGATTTTATTTTGAACTCCCGGTAAGCAAAGAACATCATAAATCTGTCCCTCACAAAATATCACAGGTCTGAAAAACATCGCGCGACCATAAAATACGTGAATGAGCTTGACAAACTGATAAACATTATTTATCCAGTTCTCTGTTGGAACAGGCAGACATGAATATGGCTGTGCCCTTGACCGTAACAAGCCAATACCAACCATTCATCGGTATAGGCCTACACTTGATGAGCTCTCCGTGTCAAAGTGAGCAGAAGACAGTACTGAGTCAACAATGACATGTTGAGCTCTGCACAGACGCTTGAGGATATTTCGCGTCTAGCATGTTGCAAGCAATAATTTCATTACATTATTCCACGACTCTGGATTTGGAGTCGGAATACGAGCAATATCGGGTTGAGTCGGGGTCGGTTAAAACACAGTGACCGTACGCATATCCACTGGAAATTAAAATATTTTCTCGGGTAAAAATTTAATGTAAACTCCCTCCCCCCCAAAAAAAAACAGCAAACATAACGACAAACGTGCAGGTGTGCTTGTAGCTTGCCGGAGTATACTTCGTGCACAAACTTTTACGCGATGAGCCACTACAATTAATACTATGTGCATACCACATACATAATGAAACAAAAAAAAACTTGTAAATAACTTTTCAAATTATGTCACTATAACAGTGTTCTATTTACAACCTGGTGCAGTTACGCCGATAATTCGAATTGATATGGACCAATGCCGTACGACCTGTTACCCTATATGGCTCTTCTTAATTAAGATACTACAGCGGTCTACGCATGAAAAAAAAAATACGTTGTGTATCGTCGGCATCTATACCTATTATTTACAAATTTTAAAATTGGGCAAAATAAAATGGATAAAGTATACCTTGAAACCGTTTAACCGCGATACGTTGATATGTTCGGGCATAAAGCTAATAGTTTCATTAATTTGCCTCGTAACACTCATAAATCTTACTGGGAAACGTTTACCGCTTGTGTGTTGGGCTCCAGAATACAGCGTGTTTTCGCCTCACGGTAAGACATTGTCATCTCTTCGCTGTGTTCTTGCGGGTAATTTCTATTTGCATTAATCCGTTTTTTTTTTTTTCCGGCTCCGTTGTTCGTTAGTATGGTTAACCGTTCAACTGTTTTTGTTTCAGGACGTTTGTGAAAGTTCGACTAAATTTCTTGTGGGGTTTTCAAAATTTTTTACTTTATCAAGACTATACGAAATTTCGCTTGTTTGCAGTACGGCATACATATCTCCATGTCATCGTCCGGGTTTTCTGTGATGACAAATCTCTGCAATGACGAACGTCCAAATAATTTTTCATTCAATATACAAATTGTGTCACGCTTATGTAGGGAGGATGGTGGACGTTACAATATTTCAATCACAACCCCCCCCCCCCCTCAACCCGAAATAAATGTTTTAAAAATCCTTACCATAACACAGAGGTTACCAATTGTTTCGGAGCCCTTTTAGTCCTCTACTCATAATAAAGCTGCTGCGAGAACATATAGTTTTGCGTGAAAAAGTTTTGCCTAAATCTTAGGCAAAACGACATATTGACTAAACTTGATTCTATGACAAGCTAGAAAAAACACGGGACATAAACTAACTCTAAATATGTTAATTCGAATTCCCAAAATTTTAGAAACCGATATACCAAAGAAAAAAGAAAGTACAGGAAAGGAAACCTAGGTAATGGTTTTAGCGAAATTTTTGAGAAAGATTTTTGTTTGGTATATCTTGCATTGACATTAAACATACACAATAATAGAGTCAGAAATTATCAGAAACGCAATATTCTCGAGAAATATTTACTTACAAAGATGGCAAAAATTAATAAGTCGGCTTGCCTTTTTTTGTACATCGGCTTTCAGAAATAAACCTGTGCAATTTAATTAACGTATTTTTAGCGTTAGTTCATGTCCCAATACCTTATTTAATGAGATACCAAAATTTTCGACTTTCAGGCAAAAACTATCTTAAGCAAAAACGAAGGTGGAAAAACCTCTTTCAGGCAAAAAACGACGCTAAACTCAAAATTGGAGTGGAGCTCTCCTTGAGATCCGATGAGGATGAACCGAGATGAGTAGGAAGCAGCGTCGGAATGCAAGGGCAGCGAAAATGGGTGACCCCGGAGAAAATTCACCGACCAGCGGCATCTTCTGGAACGCTTCCCACATGCGAAAATGCGTAGGTGCAGGGAGGCGAATGTTCTAGCCGCTGCTATAACCGCGACCCCGTCAAACTTGGACTTCCAAGTCCACCAGATCTGAGGGGCCGCGGTGGTGTAGTGGTTAGACCACCTGCCTCCCAACAACGCGAACAGGGTTCGATTCCCGGCGGCATCTTCTGGAACGCTTCCCACATGCGAAAATGCGTAGGTGCAGGGAGGCGAATGTTCTAGCCGCTGCTATAACCGCGACCCGTCAAACTTGGACTTCCAAGTCCACCAGCTCTGAGGGGCCGCGGTGGTGTAGTGGTTAGACCACCTGCCTCCCAACAACGCGAACAGGGTTCGATTCCCGGCGGGGTCGCTCCCGGATTTTCGCATATGGGAATCGTACCGGACGATGCCGTTGGTGGGCGGGTCTTCCCGGGGATCTCCCGCTTCCCCCCACCCATACATTCCAGACCTGCTCCGTATCCACCTCACTCCACCATCATCGGCTCTCAAGACCTCGATGTTAAGAGCCGTCCAGCTCTGGCGTCCTGCCCACCTGACGCGGACAGACTCACGGCATAACTTATTTTGAGAAGAAAAATTCGTTAATTACAGGGGGGGTATGAGGGAAAGCGTGGACGTGGGGGGCGCCCCAGATCATGCTCGTGCCCCAGGAAGGAGGGTAGTCGAGGTCTGTAATGGGGGGAGTAATAACCCCCGGGTACTAGCCGTGCAAACAGCGACTCGGACCGCGCGCCTAATGAAATGGTTCCGCCCCGCCCTGCGCTCTTCGTGACCGCTCGAGGTCTGCCACGCTCCTTCCACCCCCTCCCCCACACCCGTACTGCATCCTCCACCAGCGCCCCACAAACAAATTCTCCGCACAACGAACCTGGGTCAGCGCGCCCGCACTTGCTACGTGAGGATCTGGGAGGAAGCCTTGCGCCTGGTCGGCTGCTGCTGCCTCTTGCAGAACGTCTCCGTATTGGCTGGCGAAGGAGTTGAGGCTCGCTGACTGGCGAACGGCTCTCCGACATGTTGCAGGCCAGTGAAGCCAGTTGGTTTGCTGGAGCTCGCCGTATAGCCGGCTGTTCCGCCGCTGCATGTTTATAGTCTGTTCACGGTAAAATGAGCACTTAAAAGCCCTGCTTCAGATCTACTTCTATGCACGTTGCGTATTCTTCCCCCTTATGTAAAATTAACATTACCACGGGCCTAATCACTTTATTCGTACGTCGGTCAAGTGAAAATGTGAAATTATTAGAAAAGTAAACATTTCATATATCAGCTAATTTTTACACACTGGGCCATTAAAAAAGAAACAGAATGCGAGAGATATAATTCAAAGATCACAAATGGTTACCTAACACTTTTTATTCAACGTTAACACACGGAACTGCTTTCTATCCATAGTTACCAACTTTACCGGGTGCATGCCACTTAGTGCACCCGTTAAAATATATGCAGGCAGGGGCAGTGATATTTGTATAAGGTTGATTTCAAAAGGGCTCTCTTTATCGTGAACAGCCTTTAACGGGCCTGCCTACCAAGGCGGTAGCCGCGGACTTCAAATGGGGAATCAATGTTAAACGGAATTCTTTCACATTGCGTCAATCTTAAAGATAACCACTTCAAACAAAAACTATTTTACGTGAAATTTCTATAGGAATGTAGCTACGTTAAGACATCTTGCCTATTGATTTGTTCAATATATTTATTTCTAATATGGAATATTGAAATTTACATACAAAAAAAGGTGAATATTTTTTTTTTAAAGAATAATTTTATTTAGCAATATTCTCCAATGCTCGATTGCGCAAAAGGCTAGGGAGTCTGGTTTATTGCCAAATTAATTCGCCCTATTTCCGGATCTCTATTTATTACGCAGGGAAAAGCCGACCAAATATTAGTTCGTGCATGTCCAATCATTTACATAAACACACTTGAATTAACACATAACCCCTCTGTTCGGCCAAGTTAAACTAGACTGTCAACAAAATATTCAGTTGAATCAACTGTATATATTGCTTTAGCCACCCATTTGATTGCGTTCGTTAGAAAATACAGCTCGAGAGTTCATTTGTTTTTATTTTTTTGTGACAAATATGTGTGTAACAGTGTTTGTTACTGCATTTATCGATGCCTAATAATGACATAAATATCCTAATAAATCTAGTTCAACAGGGAACTAAAAAGTGGTGATGTATTTGATATTGTACAGTTTTAAATACATATATTTATTTATATATATACACTAACATACTTTAAAACACTTTCCATCCCACGAGTATTCGCTTTACCGAAAGTTTCTAGGGAGCAAATGATCTAGTTTAGAATCTCGCTTGAACTTTCATTTTTTTACTAACTGGAACAGTTTCAATTTTTGTAGAGGCACGCAAATCTTTAGTTGCGCTAAACCAATCTTTGTTTGGGTCTCCCAAATAAGAACAACTAAATTGTTTGGTTTTTAGCACTGTAGTATTCCGTTGTCTACATACAAACAATTTATTTGGTTGCGCCTAGCAATTATTGTTTGCTTCAACGAAACGCTTTTTCGGTGTACAGGTAACTTGTGCTACAAGTAAAGATGGTAAGTGTTCCTCATTAAAATGACTATCCGATTTTATGCAGACGTTTATCCAATAAGATTCGTCCATGCGAGTGCAACGCCCTGCCGGAGGTATTCCTGGTAGGTAGAGCTTGACCTCGCTAGAGGCGGAGCAAAATGCTTAAAGAAGCAGGAACGTCGAAGGAATCATCTATGGCTTGTAGTAAGGATCCATTCCAGCATTCGCCTGGAGTGATTTCGGAAAACTCGTAATAAACCGAAATCAGGATGGCGGGACCGGGATTCGAAACCAAGTCCTCCCGAATACGAGTTCAAACATTTACCACTCGATTTTATGCTGGAGGAAACATTGGCAATTAACTCTGTGGTAGTGGCTTGGTAAGGCAAGGAGGGGGGGGGGGCGGATGAGTGAATGAAGAGTTTAAGCGAAACTTAACAGCGATGTCTTGAGAGTCGATGAGGGTGGTCGAGGTGAGAATGGAGCAGCGCCGGAAGGAAAGGGCGGGGGAAACGGAAGATCCCCGAGAAAACCCGTTGACCAGATGCATCGTCTGGCACGATTCCCGCGTGCGGAAATCCAGGAGTGGCCCGGCTGGGGATTGAACACGGGTCGCCTTGGTGGAAGGCGAGCAGGCAAACAGCTCAGCCACCGTGGCCCCCGGAGGGTGGGGTGGGGGGACTGTTGATCTGGGGCTACGTTTTCTCAGGGTACTGCAGAGTTAAGGCCCTCCCTGAGAATACCCCTCGAAAGAGACTCTTCACTATTGGTTATTGAGAATTAGGTGGAAGGAAGACTCTGGAGAGGGTACCTCGGACTGCAGTATTGCACGAAGAGGACGGCGTGTGCCGTCTCCCCACCTCTACGTGGTCGGGTAGGTAAACGTTGTGTAGGTATCAGTCCATCGGTTCAAGAACTGTGCGTGACCATAAATCCTGCGGACGGCGAAGAGGGAATTTACCAGGGGAAAGGCCCTCGGCTAGTTGTTTAAAACCTCAACCTGTAGAAAGAGACTTTTTAAAAAGGGGACATGTGTGTTTGTTTGTGTTGGCGTTTCAGTGTGACACTTGCTGAAAAGGTATGACTGTAAGGACTTCTTAAGGGAAGCTACGGTGGGTGAAAGAAAAAGTTGGGATTTCTTCAAGTGCTGCAAAAGAATTCTTAAGTGAAGTTGTGGCGAGTGCTATAGACTTTTTCATTGAAACTAGTGGAATTTATATACAAGGGAAGACGTCGTGAAGTGGAGCCATGACGTCTACAACAAGCCCTTTTTAAGAAGTTCAAGACTTCTATGATTGATGCTCTCCTCCTGAGCCTCCTGAAGGCCAGGCCCCTAAAAGAGAAAATGAAGGAGTTTAGGAAAATGGTTGAAGATGGGAATGCTCCTAAATCATTGGTCAAGGCAACTGTGGGAATATTGTTTGACCAGGAATTTGACTGGGAATAGTTTGTGTTGACTCCATGCAACAAAATTGGCATCAGAAGATTTTATACTGTATCTATGCAGTCAACAAGTCAGTGGTCGACTCATGGATCAGTGAAATCTATGAGGAGGAAGAGGAGGAAAGTGAAGATGAAGATGGAAGTGAGGAAGAAGAAGTGGTAGAAGTGGCAGAAGGGGATTCAGACGATGAACCTTCATATCTAGAGCCCAAAGAGTTAAGTGAAGGCGACCTTAGAGAATGGGCAAAAAGGTCAAAGAATTCACAATTGTTGGGCAAGGAGGAAAGGCAGTAAAGAAGGCAGTGCCTGAAGTGGTGCAGGTAGAGGCTGGACCTTCGGGAGAGATGGGGGCGACAAAGGCAAGGAAAAAGCTTTCATTTGATGTGGAGCAGAAAGGTAGTGCCTCACTGGAGGAAGAGTTGGCAAGTGCATGTGGTAGTGAAGAAGGCACTGTCAAGGAAATGCACACTGAGGCAAGTGAGCTTGTCTCAGCATTGATGGATTCTACGTAACTACTGGATTCTAAGTAAGAATTCAAAGATAAACCTGACGCAGGCGAAGTGGATATTACCCAAAGTTCTGGCAATAAAGAACATTTTAATAAAGTCAAGAAGGGCAGAAAGGGAAGATGTTGAAGGAGGTGATGCCGAACATATGATACCCGGCATTAGAAGTTACTCACAAGCGGTCAAAGGAGGAGGGGGTCAAGATTCAGCACAGGCCCCCTAGGAAGGTGATAATTGTGTACCCTGAAGGAGTAACAAGTGGTCAGGTGAAGGACAAGATCAAGAAGTCCTTGAACCCTAAAGAAGAGGTTCTGAAGATCCGTAACATAAGGGAAATCTGCAAAGGCGGTATCGTGATTGAAGCTGGTGACCAGGAGACACTGGATAAGTTGAGAAACCAGCAGAAAATTAAGTATTTGGGATTGAAGCTAGAAGCCCCCAAAAGTAAAGAGAATAGGGTAATTGTTTACGATGTCCCAAGAGATGAAGACACTTCTTCATTTGTCGAGACTGTGTTCCAGCAAAATGTCAAAACTGGGAAATTTTCAAGAGAGGACTTCCTCAAAAATGTCCAGGTAAGCCACAGGTCGCAGAGATGGGATTCTGGTAGGGTCAATCTGATTTTGGAATGTGACCCAGAGATACAAAATTGTTGATCAATGAAGAGAGAGTGTTTGTGGGCTACAACAGCTGTCGCGTGAGGGACTTCTTGTCAGTCTTGCGGTGCTATAAGTATCAAGCATGGGGGCACACAGCGAAGAGATGTACATCTGATGTCGCCTGTTCAAAGAGTGGGGAGAAAGGACATCAGTTTGAGGATTGCCCACATAAGAGCGACAAGAACTAAGTGGAGAAATGTGTTAATTGTAAAAGTCGCAAGTTGGAATGTGAGCACCGTGTGGACTGGATAGAGTGCCCAGCATACCAGAGGGTCCTATCAGTAGTACTCACTCGAACCGACGATGGCCTGTAAATTGAGGATTGGACAGTGAACTTGCAAAGGTCGGCAGCAGCCACCTCTGAGCTAAATTGCATAGTTGTGGAGTAGGACTTGGACTTGTTGTTCAAGGAGTCTTATGATCCATTTGAGGAGGTCGTTGGATTTACGGGTACAGTCCTAACGATTGGAAATAAGATCTGGGCTGGGATACTGAGGACGAACATGGAAGTGTACGCCATGCAGCTGACGAGTCTGTCTAGAAATCATCATGTGTGTGCGCAAATTTAGCTAAAGGATTTGAATGTTTGACTGGTGTCCTCGTATTTCCAGTTAGGGGATGAGACACAGGAACGTTTTGATCGCTGGGATGTTATTTAGGATGTTCTGGGTGATCGGCCTGTGGTCATTGGGGCAGATGTGAATGTAAAGTCTGAAATATAGCATTCCAGGCAGTCGGACAACAAAGGTGAGCTGGTGAGCCAGTATGTTCTCACAAATGGACAAAACATCTATAATGTTGAAGGGGAGTTGTATACAATTGTATCTCAGGTAAGAGATAAGGAAGACACCCTGGATGTCGCACTTGGAAATAGAAGAGCTGCTGGATTGGTATCCAACTGGAAGGTGACGGAGCATAGATCTAGTGAACACAGGCTGATAATATTTTAAGTGGGGCTTCCTGTGAACGGAGATAAACATGAACTGGTGGATTGGCAACCTGAGTACAGGTTAATACATAACAGAGTGGATTGAAAAGCTCTTGACCTGGCCCTGTTGATGATATTGGAGAAAGAACATGCTGCTTTTGAAGATGGAAGTCCACAGATACAAGTGGGTGCCCTGGCTTCAGTGATTCTTGCCTCTTGTGGAGAGGTACTTCGGAAGACTAGGAGGAGAATTCCCAGTATGAGCTGGTGGGATAACCAGTTGGAAGAAGAGCGGAAGAGTCTTAGAAGGGACCGGCGTAGACTTCACAGGTTAAGAGGAGAAGAAAGGGAGGAACTTGCACGTGGATACAAAAGGAAGAAGCAAGCATATTTCAACAGGGTCAGGCAGAAGAAAAGGAGTTCTTGGATGGATTGCGCCACCAGGGTCGGAAATGAGGACCCTTTTTGGGTCTAGTACAAACTACTTGCTGGGAAATTGAATAAGGAGACGACACGACCAAATGTGAAGGTTGATGGGATCCTGGCGACGGATCTAAAATAGAGCATGGAGGTCCTACTCCACCATTTGTTGCCAGATGACTAACAGTATGGTGAGGACAAGAAGTACTCCACCAAGAGACGAAAGATGGAAGACATTCCTGAGGAAATGGATGCACCAGAGTTCATAGCTGACGAATTGGAGGACGTCGTTCGGAACCTGAAGAATAGGAAGGCTCCCGGACTAGACGGTACTGGAACTGAGATCGTCAAGAGGTGCTTCTCAAGGGTTATGTCTTGGAAGTGGAGTGTTTTTTCGTCAATTGAAGGTGGGTGTCGTTCAGATCCTGTACAAAGGTGATTGGAAGGACAAGTCCGAGGTGAAGTCCTACAGACCTCGTGCATTACTTCTGGTATTGGTTAAGGTGTTTGAGAGGCTCCTTAATGTCAGACTTACTCAGCCGCTGGAGGCTAATGGTATGCTCAATGAGAAACAATATGGCTTCAAGAAAGGCAGTGGAGTGGACTTCGCACTAAGTGATGTAAGGACTGCCATTGCCAACAGCGATGCGAAGTATGTGATGGCAATATTTCTTGACATTTCAAGGGCATTCGACAATGCTTGATGGCCCGAAGTAATGTGGCAGCTGAAGAGGAAGCAGTGTCCCGCCAATACCTACATAGTACTGCTGGGCTAATTCCAGGACAGAGTCACCTATTATTCGGCAAAGAATGTACAGTTGAAGAAGACACTCACCAAGGGATGCCCATAGGGATCGGTTCTTGGACCAGTCCTTTGGAATGTGTTGTTTGATGGGCTACTGGAGGCAACTCTTCTACCGGGTTGCAGGATTTTCGGCTACGCCGACGATGGTCTGATTTTGGTTTCTGGATCTACAAGAAAGATACTGGAGGATAAGGCAGTGATTATAATGATGACGATTGAGGAATGGTCAGCAAGAGTTAAACTCACATTCTCCACTTCAAAGACCAAAACCATGATGATGAAAGGGTCACTTTGCTAGGAATCCGACAGTGAGATTTGGTGGGGAGTTCCTCCAGCGTGTTCAGGAATATAAATATCTCGAAGTCATTTTGGATAATAAAATGAGCTTCCTGAAGCACATCGAGTATGCGGCAAGGAAGGCTGTTGTTCTGTTTCACTGATTCAGAACATTGGGAAGTACGGAATGGGGTCTTGACTTCCTTGTGCTTAGGAAGATATACAAATCAGTGTTCGAGGGGCATTATTGCACATGATGCGGTAATGTGGCATTCTCAGGTGGATCTGGTGGTGCTTTCCAGGAAGCTCTTAAGTGCTTAGAGGGCGGCGCTGTTGGCTGTGGCAAGAGCATATCGAACAGTATCAGTGAGGCACTTCCAGTGTTGGCTGGTGTGTCGTGCCCGTGGATTTGTTGGTGAGAGAACGAGGTCTACTTGTTGAGGAAAGAAGGATTAGAAGGCTTACCTCGCAAGATGTATAGGTAGGGACAACATGTGGGCTTGGCAAGAGAGATGGGACATCTCTACTAAGGGAAGAATCACTAATGAATTGCTTCCAAGTGTAGAAGATCGTATGAAAAAAGTATAGATCAAAATGAATCATTACAGTGCTCAGCTGTACACTGGTCTTGGTAACTTTAAGGCGAAACTGCACAGTTTTGGATTTGTTCTGTCACCCCTTTGTGATGTGTGTGGTGTGGGCGATACTGTAGAGCATGTACTTGTACATTGTCTCAAGATGCAAGGTTTGAAGGAATGGCTGCAAGGGGTGGCAGGCAGACGGAGACTGCAGTTAACACCGCAGCAGATGATGGAGAACGAGGAGCTGCACGAACTATGGAATCGATTTGCCACTAAGATTGGCAAGAGACTTGAAGAATATGATCAGTGGCAGCGTGAGCACTGCAATGACACATGAGGGGGTGCTCGGGTAAAGGCTTACGCAAAATAAGTCAGAGCACTTCTGATTGGCGAGGAGGACAAGTTTTCACTGAGAAAACTGGCTAAAGCCATGTAGGACCTCAAGATGGCACAAGGCACGCAAGATCGAAGACCAAGAGGAGAAAGTGTCGCGCACTGCTTACTCGCTGGAGTACAGTTCATTGCGGGAAGATGGAGGGTGTGCCGGCCTTCGGGCCGTGAAAACCTGTTGAACTGGGGCTGGCTAGAAAATTACACCGAAGGGACAACACGCAACATTCGTGCGCATTCAGGTTAATAATTTTTTTTATACGAACTATTTCTTACTAGGTATTTACCAACACACATATTTTCCCAGTGGGTTTGTTCACATTTATTTTGAATAAAATATTACAATTTACAGATAAAATATAAGTGAAAGTTTAACATAAAAATAAAGATACTTTTGTGTTAACAGAATTACAAAACGCTTGCGATACATGGCATATTTAGGAAACAACCAAACACGTCATACATGGGGTGTGATTTTTCAAAGGTTCAAAGTAACCGTGAATGAAATATACTTCGTTTATTATTGCATAGTTACAACTTGCAGATCAGAAGCGGTGGCAACTGTCAAGGAAAACATGCATAACAGCAAGCGCAAGTGTTTTATTCATCCATTCAATACATATGTATGTACCACCTCCTTGGACCCCGTTGTGTAGTTGGAATAAGGAAAGGGTGAGGTGTGCAGTTTTGACACCTTACAGACCCTCTTGTCTGCCAGTTGACCCGACGAGGTCAGTCTGAGGCAAACCCGCGTACGCAGAGGTTTGAAAATCACTAAAAATATCAACCACGTGAAAGTAAATCATGTTGTGGAAGGAAGCAGGAAAGGGTCCACAGGGCCCCCTCACCGCTGGCAGTTCCAACACTGGTGGAATAAAAATGCATATAATTCAAGTATTTATTTTCTAGTGCCGCTAAATAGGCGTAACTTAATTACCAGTAGAATAGAATTTCAAGTAATTTACCACCAAGCTGCCAGGAGAGTCAATGTGGATTGCACCTTCAGAGACTTGGTGTAGTTAGTTTTAAATATAATCTAAAGATTTAATCCACAAGTGAGAAAGTGAGAAAATGAAGCACCGGTAAACAATAAGAAACATCGTATACTTCCAAAATTACCTAGAAAGTGCGCAGGTGCAGGATCGGTAAGAAACTGCCCTTAAGGTATACGGTTTGAGGAGGAGGGGGGGGGGGGTGAGGGGGGTTGAAAATTACACTCGACAGTAAGTTCCATAAAATAATAATGCCCACATTATGACATTATGGACCAACTCCAACGAGCACAAACTGGGAGATATGTAGATATGGGACTCTTAACAACCGGTGACTCAGATAAATCAACATAACGATAATAACAATCGCCAGCAACGTGATGGCGAAAGCCGTGTACGAAGTCAAGAACTAGGTTCTGTTCTACCTGTCCGTGGTGTCTGGCCCAGTTCGATACCGGTAGCGTGTTGTAACTGACTTGGCTGATGAACTTGGCATGATATCTTGCATTTACTATTTGTTTTGATTTAATACGCTTTCAACATAGTTTCGTCGATAATTAATTTTGGTTCGATGAATGTAATTCATGTAAAATCAAGAATTTTGGAATAATTTCCGTTAAGTTATTTTATTAGGATGTGTGAAATAAGTGTAGGTCATTAAAAACATAAAATGTAACAGCTGAATTTGCCTTCTGAAATGTATTTTACCCGAAAATTAACATCACGAACCTTGACTCGATACAAAACAACAATTGGCGAAAGGCAAATATTTTTAAAGTTTGCTGAAACACAATATTTTCGGACGGGTTAACCGCCTGTTTACATACATCCACCGTTCTTATGATTGGCTTATGCAGGTTCATGTAGTCACACGTTTTGTTTGGCCATTTACGATCGATAAGCACTGCACCATTCTGCTGCACAATCATCGTCTGAAGTTAGAGGTCACGTGGACCAATCGGTGGCAGCGTGGTTGGCTCGGACACACAACACACCAATAATTGTGGCACGGTGCTTGCCGTAGCGTAGAGTGCGCGTGCGAGATTCGCAGTAATCGCTCTACACGTTCTAGCATTGGACTGCTTTTCTGCCAATAACACCATCACATATTTATTTAAGTAAGTGGTTTGAGATGTTTGGTCACTTCCTATGACCTAGGTTTAATGCCAAAGTTAGTCAACATATTTTATTATTGAAAAATGTGGGTCTGTTGAAAATTTGAACTTTTACAAACAAGTTCTTGATTGTTGACATCGACGACAGCTGTAGCCTGCTCGGGGTGGGCGGGTCAATAATCGGAACTTGCTCAGAAGAACATCCGTCCACCTCGTCTTTAATGCACAGCCCTTACACTCGTCAGGTGTTCGGAGGAATATGATTGATAGGTACTTCAACAGGGAAGAGATGGTTACGGTTGCCAGAGAGGCAAGATGGGTGAAGTGTAACACATGTACTGACGTGGTGCGCCGTCTTCCGACCAGCTACGCATGCGTGGTGTAGTGCGCTACTTTAGCGATTGTGTGGTGTGATAGCGTATCATCTCCCACGCTTCCACTATCCGGACATGCATGGTTTTACGCGAGGCAAAACTGGGCTTAACGAGTCATAGCAAACACACCACTTTGCGGCGTTGGATACCAGTTTAGAACTCCTTACGCTTGTCTTGTCGAGTCGCTCACCTTCCGACAAAGTCGTTCGAGCTACACGCCCACTAGAAATGCTTCAAGTGCCGTTATCGTTGGCATGATTGAATAATTGAATGCTGCATGGTCGGGGTTGATTTGCATTTAATTGGCTGCTGTGTGACGTGGCCATATGTCGCTGTTAGTTTACCAGCTTGCCAGTACTCTTAGTCAACATCCAGGATTGAACTTCCGTACGAATTTTCGCACAGATTTTCAGCAAAGATTCTAAATAGTCTATTAGCGGTATCTCCACGTTTTTAAATCAAACCTTTGAAAAAGTCACCCCATGTATGATGCGACTGGTTGTTTCCTAGAAGCTATTCACGGTTAAATGAGCACTTTTGAAAGCCCTGCTTAAGATCTACCTGTATGCCCTTAGTGTAATATTAACATTTGCATGAGCCTCGTCACTTTATTCACGCATCGATCAAGTGAAACTGTGAAATTATTATAAAAGTAAATGTTTAACAAATCTTCCCATTTTTAATTTCGAAGCATTAAAAAAAAAGCAAGCTAAAATAAATAATTTAAGCTATCACAAATTGTTACCTAGCACGTATTATTCGACGTTAAGATACTGAACTATTTACCATCCGTCGTTACCAAATTAACTGGGCGTATGTCACTCAGGGCGCCCACTAAAATATATGAAGGTAGGGGCAGTGACTTTTTTTCTAAGTTTGATTTCAAAAGTTCTCACTTTATCGTGAACAGTCTTTAAATATATATGCTATGTATGTGTCAACGACGTTTTATACTCTTATTAACATGAAATTAATTAATTTTTAGTCTAGTTGAACTTTTACTTATGATTTATTTATACATAATGTTAATAAAAACAGAGAGAAGAGAGGTGTGCTTGTAATATCTACTGTAGTAAGAAATAGTTCTCATGAAAAATATTGTTAAACTGAGTGCGCCCGAACACGGAGCGCTGCCACTTTGGTGTAATTCTCTGGCCTTAGTTAATCTTTGCGTGAGCCAACGGAAAAGCCTGGAAGTAGAACTCCAGTAGGACTGTTCCGGAAAGTTACTGTGAATGAACTATACTTGTATTTCGTTAGCAGTGATGAAGCATGCAGTCCCAGACAGTTTGGCTCAATTGAAATACTATAAACAGTGTCGAAATGCTGGATATTGCAATGTAATCAACATTATAATCAAGTAGATGGGTAAGTTGGTCTTGACATCTAGTCGACAGAGAGGCCAAAAGCTCAGGCAAGCAGGAACGGGTAAGACATCGACCATGACGTGTAAAGGCTGTTCACGATCAAGTGAGCACTTTTAAAATGAGCCTTAGAAAACAGTCACTGCCCCTGCCTGTATATATTTTAACGGCCGCACTGAGTGACATCCGCTCAGTAAAGTTGGTAACGATGGATGGAAAGTAGTTGACCATCTTAACGTCGAAAAAATGGTGTTCGGTAACCGTTTGTGATAACTGAAATTAATTCATTCGCTTTCTGTCTTTTTTAATCTATTTAAGTGTAAATATAAGCATATTTGTAAAATATTTACGTTTATAATAATTTCACAGTTTTACTTGACCGACGGATGAATAAAGTGATGAGGCACATGGCAATGCTAATTTTACACAAGGCGAAAGAATACTCAACGTGCATAGAAGTAGATCTTAAGCAGGGCTTTCAAAAGTGCTCATTTTACCGTGAACAGCCTATAGTAATGGAACAGTCCCAACATTCGCCTGGGGTGATTTCGGAAAAGAGAAATCAGGATGGCCGGACTGGGATTCAAACCCAGGTACTTCCGAACGTGAGTCCGAAGACAAACCATTGCACCACCTCCCTCGGTACTAATGAATCAGCTGGTTCGAGATCTGACTTACACCACTATCAGTATCGGGATCAAACCACAGATTTTAAACATTTAGTGCCAGTATAGGGGGTATTAAGTTTTCCTGATTCTTGTCCCGAGTTAATTCATTATGCATTATCGTTATAGCTCTAAATTCAACCAGCGTGTAGAAAATAAAGTGATTTAGGGAGACCAAAGTAATATAAATATCCCATTTAATTTAACCTTTATGTGCGTAACGTAGCAACTAACGCCAAAAGCCCAGTAAAAAATTGCATTTAACAGGCAGTATAAATACATTTTTGACTTTTATATACGCTATGAAAATGTAGTTTGTTAGCCTAAAATTGGGGGGGGGGGGGGGAGGAACTGATCCGATTTCTATCGAACAAAAACTAGAGTTTGTTTACGCACTCTAAACAATCTGTGCAAATCCACACAAATGCACATCACCAGTTGTATCAGAGCATTTACTGAAACGCCAAAGTAATCGAGCCGGATCGTCGTCACAGAGTAGATGAGTATACAGAGGTGGAACAGCTGCATACGCCAACAAAATGTTGTAACACCGTTCGCTAAACAGCGCCTGGTAATCTACTATTCGCCAGCCAGTAGACCAGCCAAAGGCGAACCTTCTGTTACACGCAGTAGCCGATCATATGCAAGGCCGTTCCCACAACGTCGCACAGCCAATCAGAGATTGGGTACGCCCACTTTTAAGGAACCGCCACGTCAATTCGTAAGGGCCGTGGTGGGTAGCGGATAGACTACTCGCCTCCCACCTAGGCAAACCGGGTTAGATTTCATGACGGGGTCGCTCCCGGATTTTCGCATGTGGGAATCGTGCCGGACGATGTCCCTGGTCGGCGGGTTTTCTCGGGGATCTCCCGTTTCCCCCGCTCTTTCACTCTGGCGATGCTCCATAATCGCCTCATTTCACCCGCTTCAGCTCTCAAGACCTCGATTTTAGAGCCGCCCAAATCTCCTCACTCACTCAATTTGTTTCTATCTACTCGCATACTCTGTGTAATCGTGGTGGGGTGCCGGCTTACTCGCTCCCTGATTGGCTGTGCGACGCTTTAGGAACAGGTCTTGGGTCTGATTGGCTACCGCGAGCTGCGGAAGGTTCCCTGTTGATTAGTCTGCCGGATGGCGAGTAAGTTACCAGTCGTTGATTTGAGAACGGCTGCGTTCCGACATGGGGTGGTGGCGTATATTGCTGGAATTCGTGAAATAAGTGGCTGTTTCGCCTCTGTATTATGCAATACTCTGTGATGCCGGAGTACTATCCACCCGACCACAGAGTCCTCAGTGTATACTTTAGAAGCAGGCTACGTAATGACTACTCTGACAAAGCGTGCTTAAATGTAATCGCAGCATCTACAGCCCCCGGGTGATTCTCTCGAGGTGTAGCTGCAGCATAAAGGACGTACGTGGGTGTAATGTGGTGGGGAAGGGGGGCGGTGTTTGCCCTACATACGGTGCATAGAGAATATATAATATCCCCCCCACCAGACTGGCCGGTTCGTTATGAAACAACCTCCCTTATACAGGTCGGGCGCTCACCCCTTTCCGCCCCCCTCGGCCACCATCTAAGGAAACCAGGAACTGGCTTTGAACTGAGATACCTGTCGTTCAGCCTCCCACCGCTTTGCCTCCAGCGTACTGGTGGCGCGAATAGATCTGCGGCCTACATCATGCTACATCCTGTTCACGTTAAAGTGAGCACTTTTGAAATCCCTGCTTGAGATATACTTTTATACACACTGCATATTCTTCCACCTTACGTGAGATTAGCATTATCGCGACCCTAATCAATTTTCTCATGCGTTAGTCTAGTAAACTGTCATATTATTAGAAAATAAACTATTTCGCAGATTTTCCAATTCCTACTCTTTATGTGCATTTTAAAAGATAGAAAGCAAAAGAAATCATCGCCAAATGTCGGGAAACAATCAATCGATTCCCACTTAATTTGACAAACAAGAAGAACTATGATAGGCCATGTAAACGAACATGTTTTATGTGGGGCTGCGGGCACTTATTTTAAAAATTGCAGCTATTTATATATTTTAATTTAGTATATAAAATGCGACAATACATAACCGTTTTGTTCTCCCTTAATGAAGATGGGGAAAATTCAACTGTTACGCCATATGTCGGGGACCAATTAACCGATTCCCGCTGAATTTGGCACACAAGTAGTGCTACAAATGGGCACACAAACTCACACGTTTTAAGTGCATCTGGTATTATTTACAATATAATTGCCATATAAATAATTTAGATAAGTTAGTCATATATATATTAAATAGTTTAACCGATTTCAGTTAATCTTTGTATGCTGAGAGTATCCATTATAGACATCACATATTCTAATGATGAGCCTCTTTTGGCGGGCTTTTTGGAAGATAGTGCCTGGATATAAAATGAAACATTCATGCCATATCTCGGGAATCAACCAACTAATTCCCAACGAATTTTTTACATAAGTAACACTAAGCATACCATGTAAAAGTACATTATTTAAATGAGTCAAATATTACTTTTCAAAATGCCGGCAAAATAAACTATGTCGATGAGTTTGTCGTGTCTATAAACCCATTCAGACCCAGTGCACACAATTGTGTTCGTAAAGCACATGAGCGCTATTTTTGGACGATACTGAACATTGTGAGGTTCATTCGTCACTGATCTCCTCTATGAAGAACTGACTCGTAAAAAAAGGTTAAAGGTCTAGGTTATTATTGGTTCACATTACTATAGACTAATACACAGCCTACAGCTCATTAGTTGTGTTAACGAAACAAGTGTTTTGTCGACTTTAAGTACAGCACGGATCATAAAATATCTTATTTGCAATACCTGAAACCGTAAATTAATATGGGTTTGAAAGGGTTAAATAAATTGACAAAATTAAACCAAACTTTTTACGCTACCAGTATCTATTAGAAGCATCACATATGTCTATATAGAGCATGGTTTTAAACATTTTTGTACTATAGCGCCAAAAGAGAAAATAAAGCTTTTATGATACGTACCGGGAAGCAGTGAACATAATTATACTACATTTTTCTCTCAGTTCTACGGTATACACGTATTCTTACGTAATTTGAGTGACTCTTACACTTGTTTTCAAAATGATGTTTCTGTAAATATTTGAGGTTGGTAAACCTAGTCTACGAAAACTATGGACTAATTACAATCGAAGCTGATGCTTCGAATTCTACCTCCGTTATGCAGATGGTTGCACGGCAGCTAACGACACTACACTGTAAAAAATTGTCTGGTACACTTCCTAAACTGTAATGGAAGTTTTTAACCTATACACTGAATGGTAATAATACCACACATTAAGCTGCTGATATGGGAATGTTTAGCAGCGCTACTATACAAAGTCGGGAACTTCCCTATGTATTTGACTGTTTCCTGGGCAAATGTAGGAACGCTAAAATTAATGTAGCCTATAGGGCAGAAACATTACCATTCCTGCTTTCTCACTAAGCGTATACACTGGTATGATACATTTCCGAATAATTTCTTTGAGTGTAGGTGTTCTGTGTTAGAGACCCGGGTAAGGCACGCGAGTATTTGTAGTTGCCTCACGAGTTCAGCATTTGTTTTTAATTCCATCTTTATGATGTTGCTATCAACGAGACGCCAACCCACCTACCATCTCACCTTTAACAACTTTATTATAATTATTTGAATCCATGTAAAGGAAAGTCGGTTCACTGGTTATATCAGTAACCTCTTGTTATGTTTTGTTGTATTGAAGACTTCTTGGTATAGAGGATAAAATAGAATATAATGTGTAGTGTTTCGCAAAATTTTTTATGTGAGTTGTTTATCGTAATTTAATCGGTACTGATCCTCGCTGTCTTGAAGATATGGCATTTTCGCTACAAATTACAGTTCAGACTTTACTTTAAGCATCATGTATCACCAGATAATTGTTAAGTTCATTATTTGTAGTCTTTATTGTTCGAATGTCATTGCCATTATGCTATCATCGATGCAGTCATCGTATGAAGTAATGAAGTTGTAATTGACAAACTAATAAAACTACAAGCAGATATTAAGCATGATCTTTTGTGTTAAATATATTAATCATCCTTCTAAGATTGAAATTGTTCTAAGATTGAAATTAGTCCCTCCTTGAGCCAGAAAGTTATGAGACGGTTATCTGCCGACATCTTTCGCACAAACCCCACTGAGGAAAATGACTACATATCCCAACAGATTAGTTTCTGATACACCTTGTTACTTGTCATAGGACGTTTCAAACGGTTATTGTTTTTAGAGAAATATTCCTGTGCATGTTAGATTTCGTTTCCCTATGGGAAAATTCATAGTTGTCTTTTGCTTATTGGTCGTGTGCATTTGTGTGAAAACATGTCCTTACTTGGCCGGCCAATCTAAATTAGGTTACTGCTGTAGGTGAGCGTCTGTGGTTCAAGAGCAGACGCATAAGACGCGCAACACGTAAATAATCCAATCATGAAAGTGGATCTGAGTTAAAGCGTTGAAATACATCTGGTCATGAAATATTTTCGCGGGTGTCTCTAATTATTGCTATTTAACGTTGTTACTACATTATACAGGAAAGGGAGGTACTGAAAAAGTGGGACCTTATCTATCGACTGAGTTAAGTACCTCATACTACCATGTTCTTGCCATAGTTTACAGTTCGTAACATGCGGAGCGAAAGGGAAATGTTACCAACTAATCCGCGGAAGAAAATGTTTTTTTCAGATAGCCGTTATTTTTGTGGGTACAAGGTTTATTTACACTTTGAGAGGCCTTGCATTTAAATCCAGGGCAGGCCATAGGGAAGTATACTGATTAGGGATAAATCGTTACCTCAGCAGGCTCTATGTAAGCTAAAGGGAGTAGAAGTGGCAGCATCAAGAGTCACGTTTGAAATTATAATAAGTTAGGCTATAACGGTTAACCTGAGTGGAGACCGAGCACAAACTGTATACATCCGTTAAATTCATTGGAAAACAAAAACACTAATTATATTTCGTAGGATATTACTATGACTTACATGCTGGTTAAAAATTCGAACACATCTCTGGGTACTCAATATACGAAGTAATTTCAAACTAGTCGCATAAGTGTAAAATACAAGTAACATAAACATTTTAAATTAATTAAATGCTGTCGATATGTTAATTTGAAACTAAAATAGCTGCCCCCTTTTCACTCACGGGACCATAGTGGCGGTGGGTAGATTATTCACCTCCCCCCGAGGTGAAACGGGTTTGATTCCCTGCGGGGTTGCTCCCGGATTTTCGCACGTGAGAATCGGGCCGGGTTTTCTCGGGGATCTCCCGTTTCCCCCGTCCTTCTATTCCAGCGTCGCTCCATACTCACCTCACTTGACCCTCATCGGCTTTAAAGACCCCGATGTTAAGAGCTGCTAGAATTTCTCCGCTCCACCCCCCCCCCCCATTTTTCTTTAAAACTTGCTACATATGTAATTACAAATATTTTTCCTCAGTCGATCGCAATATCGAGAAATTACTCACTCGCACGATGAACACCTCAGTCACACGTTGAACAGCATGGTACCTATCATGTACACTCAAACGTACTGTACGTGTCGACATCGAAATAAAAACTAAATAAAAAATAAATATATCTGGAAGGCGCAATTAAAAGAAGTCTATAAAATAATAAAAGTTATATTCTTGTATCTTGGTTCGCGGTGTTTCGTCCAAGATAAGAAACCACAAAATCACAGGGCTGACTCTGTCTGTCCAGACTATCACAAATATCGTTCTTAACAAATGGACATCCAAAACTACGACCAATAAACCAAAGTCTTCAAATGTATGCAATAGCGGCCTCGGAGCAGAATTAGCTGGTTTTTGAAAATAGTCCAGATGCGGTAGTCTTCAGAAGCCACCTACCCTGCGGAAAATTGGTAGTCCATAAAATTCAAGAGGATATAAATATTTTAGCTGTACTATAGAGTAACGTATTCAGTTAATGTATTTGGAGCGTATATTTATAATATGAAGGGTGATAGATAATCGACAACTGTTCGATCCAACAACCTCTGGCATTACCAGAAAAATTGTTTTTAACTACTTGGACTGTGAATCATGTGGTTCGAAACCCGTTATAATCCAGAGGCTCGTCGCCTTCAACCTGTGTAAATAAGCATGACGTAAAATCACGGTCACTGTAGTCCCTGCCAAACTGTTAAATACTCGCATTCAATTAAATTTGAAATCAAAATACGGCCATCAAAATTTTTCTTCCAACAAATGTTATCTAATAATCTTGAATGTGTTTGAAAATGTGTAACACTGTCAAATTATGTTTACTGGGAAAATCTTATTTGAATTATTATTTAAAAATTATTTTTATAGAGAGATATTGCTTTTGTATTTTCCATGCAGTCCATTACAGGACAAAACGTAAGGAATGTTGTGATTAATTTTTGCATCTTTACTAATTTAAAATCTTATTTATCCGAGATGTTTCCTGCACAATGAAATTTAATGCCTCTGAGTTCGTAATATTATGTTCCATATTCACTTAAAATAGCATTCAAACCCGGACAGCTTCTACATAGTTAAATTATCTTCATAATCTACTTCATTTCCAGCAATTGTTCGTTATTTAAAAATTTTCTGGCGTCCATTTTTGTCGTGAACGATTCTGATTTTCTGAGCTCGTCAAACATTCAATAAATTTTTGAACCAGTTCAATATTCAACTGTTTGGTAAAAACTCAGAACCATCCAATTTTCTCAGATAAAAATGGCGACGTTTATGACATTTCGATGACGTCATAACTGTCCAACTTTATTTGAACAAACTTATTGGCAGCAGTTTGACGGAAAAATTTGACAGCGTGACAGGGGCTTAAGAAATTATTCTGAAATTTACCACACCAGCGTATACGCTTAAGAGTGAGAAAGCGGGACATGGTAATTTTTTTCCCCTATAGCCTACATTCATTGTAGCGTTCCTACATTTGCTCAGGAGACAGTCAAATGCGTAGGGAAGTTCCCAACTTTGATAGTAGCAACACTAAATATTTCTATATCTGCAGCTTGATGTGTGGTGTTATTACAGTACAGTATATAATTTAAAAACTTCCACTAGAGTTTAGGAAGTTTACTAGAAAATTGTTTACAGTACAGTCTCAGGCAACAAACAAGGACACGCGTAACGGATGAACAAAGACCAAAGTCTAGAAAGGATGGACACGAACACGATGTATGTAGACTCAAGCAACGGCAATTGGGACAGGAGAGATGGTACAGAAAATAATGCGGGCTTTTGGACCGATCTTTGGTGAGAGAGTGAGAAAGGGAGGGGGGGGGGGGGGTTCAACTCGGAAGAAAGGCTTCGCAGATGAAAAATACGTAGACTAGAAAAGTTTCGCAGGTACGCAGGATCATCCGTGACCCCCCCCCCCCCCCCTTCCGGGCAACCTGGTATAGGCTGCTCACGGTAATATGAGCACTTTCGAAAGCCCTGCTTAAGATCGAATTGCATGCAAGTTGTGTATTCTCCCGCCTTATGTAAAATTAACAGTGCCATGGGCCTCGTCACTTTATTCATGCATCGGTCAAGTGAAACTGTGAAATTATTAGAAAAGAATTTTCATCTCATAAATAGTTTAAATTATCACAAAACGTTATCTAACACTTTCTATTCTACGTTAACATATGGAACTACTTTCCATCTATCGTTACCAACTTTACAGGGCTCATGTCAATCAGTGCGCCCGTTGAAGTATATGTAGGTATGGGCAGCTATTTTTTTCCAGGGTTGATTTGAAAAGTGCTCATTTTATCGTGAACAGCCTTAAGTAAGAAATAATTAAACAACGGGATGTTGGAACAGCAAAGTTATCAAAAATAACTAAAAAATGTAAAACGAGACTGCGTGAAAACAGGTATAAGGCAAGTGAAAAATTACACTGTCGGAGAGAAAGCCAAAGACTAAACACAGGAAGGAGAATCAAGATGGAACCGAAGAAAACTCGTTTACCCCCACAATATCCAGAAAGGAGATAGGCACGGGAGTGATATGAAGCATGACGAGCCTTGGCTGGCCACGCAAAAAAAAAAAAAATGTACCGTAACTAGAGACACGGAAATTCCGGGGATTCATTTGGCAACGAGCTACACTCTACAAACCTATTTACACTCGAGCCTCAGTTAGTCCTTCATTGGTTAACGATCCAGTTTTACCACAGACCAGGGTAGCAAGGGATTCGGCCCGGTTTTAATTCAAGATTAGTATTCGGCTCAAATTCGTCCAGGAAGTGGGTTCCAAACTGCTATCCAACTGAAATAGAAAGTCACATGTGTACGTGTTCGCCAGTATATCTTATCGTGAAGTGAATCAGCGAAATTTCTGGGTCCCTGCCCATAACGTTGCTTTCCTGGAGAGTAGTGATGCAGGGCGCAGGACAGTTGTCGCCGTCAGTACGTCGGTATGAACATATGTTGGAGGGGGGGGGGGGGGGGTGCGCGCGCGAAAGTCGCCGGGGGAAGGCGGGTAGGAAACTCCTCGCGGCAGAGCGCGGAGCTAGAGGAATTTTTTTTTCGCGCACGCCACTACGGCATCCGCCGCCCACGATGATTCATTATGGTAATTAACGATCGTCCATCACCATCCGTCGCTTTCAATACGCTTTTGGCTGCGACCGGCGTACAAGACTGCTCTCCCCTTTTACACTTCGGCGAGAAGAGTTCCGCGTCGTGACGACCACTAACTGGGCAAGACGAAGAAAGTCACGTACTCGATCCTCGCGCGGCTTACCAGCTACTGCGATCGATTTCTCACCTAAAGGCTGTTCACGATAAAGTGAGCACTTTAGAAATGAACCTTAGAAAAAGGTCACTGCCCCGGCATGTGCTCACTGAGTGACATTCGCCCAGTAAAGTTGGTGACGATGGATGAAAAATAGTTCCATATATTAACGTCGAATAAAAAGTTTTAGGTAAACGATTGGGATAACTTAAAATTATTTATTTCGCTTTCTGTTGTTTTAATACATCGAAGTGTAAAACTGAGCACATTTGTGAAGTATATATTTTTCTAATATTGTCACAGTTTCACTTGGCCGATGCATGACTAAAGTGATGAGGCCCATGGCAATGTTAATTTTACATAAGGCGGGAGAATAAATAACGTGCGTACAAGTAGATCTTGAGCAGGGCTTTCAAAAGTGCTCATTTTACCGTGAACAGCCTTTCAACACCCCTTGCAAATATTCTTGTTTTACATGCAGTTGTTAAGTAAGTACATTTACGGAACAAGTAATCCCATTAGTATACATAATTTGGTATTAATTGCATTTCACGATCCAATTTTGATAAATTTGACTGTGAATATGAATATTTTTACTCTCTTAGGGACCCAGTTTGCACAATCGCGAAACCATTCAGATGGTCAGAAGTTGTTCAGTTTCTCTGACAAAATCTACGTGCCTGTATTATAATATAGATATGTATTTTTTATATGATTTTATTCTGTATGTATGAGATAAACGACGGATTTTTTTTTTCGAAGTTGTTTCAGCTGATGCGTGTTTTGTGTTACCTACAGTCAAAGCGGTAGTTTTAAAATAGTAGGACTTGTTGAAGAAAAAGAATGCTTCCTTGGCAATTTTTAATTTGTACGCAGACTAAGTGTGGTATCGTAATGTAATAAGCGTTTTCCAGAAAGGTTTATTTATTTATCTGATTCCCGTTTTCTTATTTTATTGTGTTTCTCTGGTTTGTTTACATTTCATTTCAGATTCGCCCTAGGTTCTGTAAAGTTATTTTAAACATTTATTTAGGCTTATTATATACGTAAATATTGGTTTTATTGTTTTTCTCACTGTGTATGTTAAATTAATTAACATGAATGCAATTTGTCATGTGATTTTACCCATGTTATGTTAGTTTGTTCTTAACACTCATCCAAGGAGTAAGGTAATTGAGATTTTACGCTGGCTGCTAGTTTTGTATGATACCAAAGAGAAAAGTGTGACTTAAATGTTTTTAAATAACATTTTAGTAAAAATTTTTCCACAAATTAATTATATATTTTTTCCACTACTACTTACTTCACTTATAATGGGCAGCATTGCGTTAGTTAGAGTTATTTTTTAGTAAATTGACATAAGCTATATTTAGGACTATGCTCTTTAATTTCGTAGTGTTGTTTGAAATGGTCTATTGAATTTATTATTAAATGTGTTTATTTTAAAGTACCTATATCTCTATCCATCCCATTCGTTCATTTACACATTTATTTAGAATGCATTTATTTCATCAATATCGCATTATGTACTTCATAACTGTGTGTAGTGATTTAAATAGTGCCAAGTTTTCTTTATTGAATATCAAAATACCGTATGAGAATACAACGCACAATTAATCATTTCTTTCACACGCCCATGCACACGTGTAAACAATCTTTTTCTACCTGGTAGAGAGTAGTAATGTCGTCAACTATACTTTTATTTATCTTGATAAGTTTCAGGTTTCAGGTAAATTTTTCCTAGCGTCCTTCACAACTACCACTGGAAGGGCTTGCAGCGGTTCTGAACATTTGGTAGCGTACATAAAAGAAGAACAATTTTTCATTCCAATTGTATAAATTATTTTTATGCGAACTTTGGTAGCGTTGTGCATTTAACCGGGCGTACATTTCAGTAGGCCAAATACAAACCCGATAAATTATCTAACGGAGATAACCTTAGTTTTCAAACCATTCCAACTCTTTATGATAATGTTGACAGTCATGGGAGGTGATATGGGGATCGCTAACATAATTCGCATGCAAAAAGAAACGCATATTAAAACGTTAACTAGAAATGTCGGATTCAAACCCAAGACCCCGGGAACTGAAAGCGACCTTAACAGTAGGTTAATCTACGAAATTACAACAGTTTATTGGAAGACAATTATCGTGGGGAAACAATTCTTCAAAGCCCAAGAGATGGAAATTAGTCGCATCACATAAATCACCTGCCCGGGAGAGGAATTATAAATCGTTACAGCCGCAATCAGATCTATACTTCCCCCCACCCCTTGGCATCAACGGAAGGTTATGGCGTTTCACAAATAGCTTGCCTGCAACCTGTACGCCACGGTGCGGCGAGATCTCGCGGGCAAATCACATCCAGGGATCTGCGGAGGTCCTTCCTGGATGGTCGGCATCCCGTAATTAATAGCTGTCATCGCGGTAATGAGAGGTTCGCGTACGGTGAAATCCTTCCCCTGGCACACCCCGCAACGTAATGCATTCCTGATGATGAATCAATAAAACCGGCTACCAGGAAATAACACACACACACACTTGCCTCCAGGAAACAGACTGTCTTGCTCGCTCCATCACCTTACCTTCCCTCCTAACACTACATTTACCCCTTAATGTCGCCTGTGGCGTCAGTTTGTCTGTTGAGTTGGTTCACGCACTGTTAAAGAAAACGAATATTACGTCTGCAAGTTACTACAAAGGTCCCAGTTTAGACCTAGCGAGGTGGCACAGTGGTAACTCACTGGACTCGCATTCGGGAGGACCCGGCTTCGATTCCCGGTCCGGCCATCCTGGTTTGCCCCTAGATCACTCCAGGCGTATCATAGGATGGATCCTTAACAAAGGCCATGGCCAATTCCTTCCCCATATCGCTCTGATCCGTCTCTAATGACCTCGCTGTCGACGAAGCTCGACACATACCTACCTACCTGCAAGTTTAGTTTAAGACGCCATTTGTAGAGATAATGGTTTATCGCGGGAAAAATTGTCTGTTTGCTAGGATTTAAAGTACCGCACCATTGTCCGACAGTTTTCTTTCTTCATGCATGCATGAAGATTCCATCCCCATTTCACTACGCCGATGAGGTGTCTGATACTATAAGGCAGTGCGTTCGTGATTGGTCTGCAGACGACTTGGCCGAGTCAAAACCTTGTGCATCCAATCATGAAAGAACAAACTCTGGCCATTGGACATGAATCTAACGATATTGCTCCTTCCCGGTAACTTCAAATTTTTCTGAAGCCTTGCTAAATTTCTGCTTCCTGAATATTTCTCCGCCTCATGCAAACTAAGCTTAACTAAGTCTAGAAAATCACACTAAAGGGGCCACGCGCCGAATTCTTGTGCACCCAGTTTAATGGAATTTTACATAAGAATTATTTCTTACTATGCATTACTATTACACCTCTTTCCTCGAAAAAAAAATACGAGTCCACGGTAGACTTCAATACTATAAGCACCCAGCAGCAGTTTGTCCACTGCTATTGGTTGCTGTTTGCTTGAGAAGGCGTTTTAATATTCGAACGCGCCACTCAGAATTCAGTATCATCGGCACGGCTCCTACGTGTATCGTGCGCAGGCATTGAAAACGTGTCGAAAAGTAACTAAACTAATCAAGATATAACTTGTCTTATCTTGAAATCTTTTAGCGAAATTTCACTACCCCTGCCTATACATATATAGGTATTGTCCTTACACAGCAATACAGATATACCGAATGAACTACGAACTCACGCTTATTTGTCACAATATGGATTTTGCCTAATTGTGGCGTACTCATGAGTTCGTTATACCGCTGTCTTGTCTGCAAGGTCAATAACCAGGGATAGGAAAGATTCGCGAATTCATTTCAGGACAAGATAGATTTCATCGCGTGTACACTGACGTCACCTTTGCAATTGGATCAGAGTTTATTAGACACGTCCTGGACGACTCCGCGCCAATCGTCGACTCGCAAGGGAACAAGAAGCGAATCCCGCACTGTCAAATGTGGCGTGACACTGGGGCAACAGCCAATGAAAAAACATCTGAGGTTCGATTATACAAAGGATTGTGGAGAGACTAGCATACAGGAACTCGCGAACTCGCGAAATTTTCCTTTCCCTATCAATAACGAATAGAGGATAGAAATACTTTCGTATTTTTCTTTAAAAACACAAAACACGCAAGACAATCCAATAATCAAATATGGCGGAGGAAGGTGCCCCTTAAGCGACAACAGCAGATGTATAAAGCAATGGTATAACATATTCACGGTTTCGCCACACTTTTTTAATCAAACCTTTGAAAATCACCTCATGATTGACGTGTTTGGTTGTTTACTAAATATGTCAAGTATTACAAGAGTTTTATACCCGTGTTAATATAAAAGGACCTCATTTTAGGTTGAATTGAACTTCTAATATATCATGTGTGTAAAATACTATACTTCACTAACAATTATCATCAATTAATACAAGGAGAAAAGATGTGTGCTGGTAATCCCTTGTAAGAGATAGTATAATGGAAAATAATATTTCACCTGAGTGCGCATGAATTCGGTGCGGTGTCCTTTTGGTGTAGTTTTCTAAACTTAGTTAAGCTTTGTTTGCATGAGGCGGAGGGATATCCTGACAGTAGAACTTCAGCAGGGCTTCAGGAAAGTAGGAAATAACCGTGAACTATCTATGTCCTGCGCCTTTTTTCTACGTACCTGCATGATCAGGACACCAAACAAGAAAAAAGAGTTTCAATAAATATATTTTTAATTTAAAAAAAAACTGCTCAGTATTTTTTAACGACTTCTGTTTACGAATAACACTCAAGAAAATTTTACTTTGGAAGAATATTTCCCCTTTTTATATTTACGTCTCCAATGGGCATTTTCAAAAATTCAATTTCCAACTTTAAACAGTAACGTATATACACACTAAATATAAATACATCGTATACCACTGTAAGTTAAATAAGAATTTCCAGCATTACGTATTGAAACCTCACATGAATTTTTCATTATGGAACATAAGCAACCACTTATATGTTCACTAATTTCATTCCTATGACCACGTTTATAAGAATCACTTAAGTCAATATGGGAAAAATATATTCACTGGCCATAGGAAAACAGCTGGCAATCGAAAACATAAAATTTATCGTAGGTCCGTAGTAGTTTTCTGAGATTAAGTATTGTATAGATATTTAAAACTTAAAGGGGAAATCTTTAAAAATAAATTGGTTTAAGGTGGGTAAAATTGTTTACTAGAGTAAAAGCAAAGCGCTAACATTCTCGTTTATTTTTTCATAAGTAAAAAAACTTATTTTTTGCTCAAGCAAGTGAGCGGTTCTTGGTTACAAATACATTAATGTTTCAAGATAACCTACAATTATTAGTTGTAGGATACTCTATTTCCTAAAATGCGGAAAAATTCGCATACGTACAAGCAGAAAGCTGCAGAAGTGAACACACGATGCACGTAATCAGCCCGTGGGCTAGCCGCGGAACTGCGTCCCACTGTCTGATGGTTCGACTAGTAAATAAACGGGCGGAGCTCCATTCCAGCTCCCCGCCTACAGCAATTCTTCAACCGCCACTGGCATTACGCATGATGACTACTGTGTTCGCCCTGCCCCTTAAACTGGAACTTCAATGACGACCGAAGGCTCCACTCACGAATAAAACACGTGGTCCTTCGCGGAAATACAATCATCGTCGTGCGAGGGGCAGAATCATTATCGAAGCCAAAAACGAGAACGTACGTTTCGGAATTGAAGGTCGATTATTTCTGTTTGTTTCGAAAGTTGCCCCGTGAACGCCGCGGGTGGGGCAAGTACAGGCGAATTATTCCCGCTCGGTTTACACGTCCATGAATACGTGGAACGTTTCCTGAAGGCATTGAGTCAAAAATACCGGTTACACGACCCACCCTTCAATTATCACTTTCGGTTGTAGGTCACGCAGTTTATCATTTTTTTTTAGACGGGGGCCACATCCAAGTTATGCAGTCAGCAATGCTCACGAAACGTCTTAAAATTAGCGTAGCAGTCTGTTAAAACGCAATATTCATATACCAACATTCACTACAGCGAAAACGACGAATAAATATTCACTAATGAGCTCCACGTAAGAAGACCAAGGCTTTTTTTCTTGTCACAATATAATATGTAATCATTGAAATTTAATATAGCCAATATTCTATGAAGTGTTGAATAACGTAACACAACAATTTAAAAGATTCCGTTTCAAGATATTTCAACTCCTGGTTGCTGGAGACAGTATTTTTTTAAAACTAGTATCCACGATTAGTTTTGTAACACTGCTAGTAAACTAGACAAAATCTACGACAAATAATTGTTTACATACACCTTGACATAATTTACATGAAAAAATAAATATATTCAAACGTTAACTAGGAATGTCGCTTTCAAATCCCGGGGCCCCAGAAACTGTAAGCGACCTAACTACGGTTCGCTAGTAGACGAAATTACAACAGTTTATTGGAAGACGATATTGGGAAATACTATTCAAACCCAAAAGATGGAAATTAGTTACATAACATAATTCACAGGCCCTGGCGAAGAATTATAAATAATTATAGCCGCAATCAGATAACGATACTTTTCCCCCTGGCGTCAGCGGGAGATTATGGGGCAATTCATCTCACGCCGCAAAAAAGCTCACTTTGTATGAAACATGGTACGATAAACTATTTGCTCGAAATTGTTGCAAAATTTGTCTCGCATCACTACACGAAAAATATTGAATATTTACAAGGCAATGTTTGTAATAGTACAAAAAAAAAGTTTACATCGTACGAGTACATTACTACCTCAACATACATTAATTCTTGACCCTTTCAGTCTCGAACTAATATCCGAGCTCAAGTGTGTGCAGTAGTTTAATTTTATGGTGGGCACTGTACTTATGTCGATCGTGTTTCTCGCAACCACTGGACAACACGCTGCTCGTACACTGTTGTCAGAATTAACCATTCACGGTTCAGAGATTCAGAAATTCAGCCAATCATATATTTCTGGCAAGAAAGACGATGAAAACGCCTGCCACTGATGCCTCGTTGTGTACAGTACCGACCATGAATATCCTTAATGTGCAACATGTCCTTTATCATGGACACGGGGACTGAACGAGTTGAAACACGTTTAAGGGTATCGTCATCCATCGACACCAATCGCAGGGGTTTTGTCGTATAGTTGCCATTTCAAAACATTTCAAAATGTTTGAGGGATGTCTGCTTACAAAAATATAGTTTGCATTTTCTATCTACGTCTCGAACGCGTATTTTCTTTTAGAAGATAAAAGGGGCTGCTACGATTGTTTCAGAATAATTTTCAGTTATGAAACTTGCAGTACAAGCTACGTAACATGTATCATAGGTCCATGAAGCGCATCTTTGTCTTTATTATCGCGCTATAAAATGACAGGGTCGCAGAGACAATAACTGCTCGCTGGTTCAGTGCCTCGCACGTAAAGGTGACCAGACATTCGATGAGCGTGCCCAAGTCGCCCTTAGGCTACCGCTCCCACGCTTCGAAGCCTTTGAAATGCAAAGTAACTCCAGCCAGAAGGCGCTCTTAACGGTTTCGATGAAACAAACCGTGCTTCAAACATAAAATAACGGATTCCAAGCACCGCCTTATAGATGGAGGAAATGTGCACGTCCGAGGTCTAGAATCATGGAAGCGATAAGGGCGACCTCGCCGTAGCCTCTAGGCGCAAATCACTGAACCGGCGCGTATTTATGAGACTTTCAGCGGTGACCATATAATGCGATACCATAATATAAAAGGCAAAGTGTGCTGCAATTGTCTTTCATTTTTTTTTTTTTTTAAACGTTTGCATCGCGATTATCATACTTAAAAATGGCAACGAAAACACCCGATTTAGCCATTTTCACGTGCGAAAAAATTGGAGATAAGTGGGGAACCTGAAATTGTTATAAACACGAGCAACGTTTATTAAAACCTATTCCCAAGCGGACATGACTCAAGCACGTTGAACAGTTTTGTAATACGAGATATCTGCCGGAGGTCTGCACACCGTTTGGCGGCTTAGGCAGGCGACCCAATAAGTAAAAAAAAAAGTGACAAAGTACAAAGTTGTGAATTCGCGTGCTGTGTCCCATAGTAATGGGGAATACAGTTCGCTGGAATGAACTAGATCGTTCCGAACTAATCACATTTCAGTACAGTTCGTTGGGAACCGTTCTTTTGAACTATGTAGGTCACAGTCGAACGATCACGCGTACTGGCGAACTGCAGAGTGCAAGTGTAACCTCGGTCCGAGAACTGGATAGGTATGTCTCTGTTTCCTCTGTCACAGTTCCATTTCCCCTCCCCAGAAGAGTCTAAGCAAGCGTGAAACGGAAAGAGAAGCAAGTAAGTGACGTTTGTTCATTAATTGCTAAAGAATGAGTGCATTATTGTGTGTAGTTCCCGACCGATTTGCGACTCATGTCACGATTGAACTAGGTAGGTCTGCTCTGCGATCCCTTCAGTTCTAGACAGTTCTGAACGAGCTAAAACAAAGGTACCGATAGACAGAGGCAGCTCGATAAGAAGTATGAACGTTGCGACGTGGCCAGCCACGGAGGGAGTGATAGATGGAGGGGGGGGGGGAAAGCTGCAGTGAGCGAAGAACGACGGAGCACGCACAGTGGCGCACTGTGGCGTAGTTGCTGGTACTAAGAGAATGACTGGCCGATATCACAAGAGACTAGTTCCTTTATGTCGCGGTGAACTATGCACCTAGTCCTTTTTCAATACCAGTTCAAAATGAACTGGTTGTTCGTGAACTACCCATCACTAGTGCTACCAAGGGCATCAGAGCGGTGATCCTATTATAATACTGGACGCGACACTGTGGCTAAATCCGACGCACGCCTTTATCTTAGGTTTGCATGAACCCGGATCGTATACTTCGACTGAAAAAAAAGTCTATTTCAAACCGTGGTGTAAGGCATTAAAATAATGTTTCTAATATATGTGATGTCTTGAAAGTAGTGATGGGATAATCGCATAATTTTGTAATTCGAATGAGTAGATTACGATAATTTTTTTAATCGAATAAATTATCGTTAAAAATAATCGATTGTCTTGTTCTAATCCGTACATAAAAATTGTCCGCAAATACAGTATATTTCTATAAATTAGTTTAAAACTATTCTCATTAGAAATTTTTCTGTTTATTTTTAATAATTTCTGATATACTGAAAATTTGTTGCTTCAAAATGAGGCCTATATTTTACATCTTTAATAAATGTGAGAGATGTAAGAATCTGTAATATTTAGTTTTGTTTTAGCATGAACAGCAGAAGACTGAACAATCGAAGTTTTTTAAAGTAATCGATGAATCGATTATCGTAAAGTAATCGAATGATTGCTTATTTTACAAACGATTATCTCATCACTACTTGAAAGTACCATACACAACTAGTCTGAACTTTTTTTTTTTGTACGTAAGCATGTTGGGCGCACATTTACTGCTTTCCTAAATAAAACTTGTATTTCAAACACACTGCAACGCAATTCAAACGCCGCGAAAGTCGGCGGCCACATTAACAAAGTAGTATTCCACGACACGAGGGAAACAACGGCAGGATTTGCAACGACCCGTCGCGTCCGTCCGTCTGTCAACCGTCCAGCAATCATGTGACCAACAGCCAATCAGAGGTGGCCATTAATTCTGTCCGTCCGTCCGTCCGTCAAAACCTTGGCAAGCTTTAGCTTTAACTTTTGACGGACGAACGGATGAAACCACAGCCTTCTAAACTTGCATGTTTTGCTACTCGTTCATCCCGAGTTCTTTACAAGGGCGTCTAGTGTGTGCAGTGTTTTGCTTTTGTTGTCTTTTGTTTTTTATATATTTGTTTCATAAACAAATCTCAGTTTGTGCAATAGTAAAAGTAATAAAATCATGTTTTACATGCTATTAATTTTTTTACATCGATTGATTTCCGTTACGTACGTGTATGTGCGATTTAGGTACTTATGAACGCAATACTGTCAAAAATTTTTCGCTTTTTGGAGATTTTCTTTTCCTATTTGTAATCAGTTTTGTTTGTATTAGTTTGCAGCAATGAACTTAACGACGTACGTACAAAGTTTGGTAGTAAATCGCTCTGCTGGGAGACGGACTAACGCGACGGGCTGTTGTAAATCCCTCCCACGGAGTTGTTGTCCACCCGCGCGCAATCGCCATGTTGTGCAGCGGAACGAGACAGGCTACGTCCGAAAAGTTTTTTGTCGCGTGCCGCGGAGCGCGGACTCTGGTCCTGACAGACTGCATGCAACAAGGTGCGAGGTGCGCATGAGCAAGCGATGGCTTGCCGTCTTGCGGTTGCCCCGGCCAACCACAGGACGGGGACCGCATAGGATGTATCTTCGCGGCGGGGCTGCGACTGTTGCGCTCTTCAATTGTTTCTTTTTTCTTTTTTTTTTCTTGCTGCAAATTCCTTCAGAGTCCAAGGGGTCCGTGCTTGAAAAAAAAAAAAAAAAAAAAAACACTCGAACGTTTGTAAGCGACGAATTTCCAAACGGTCAGTTTCACAGACGAACAACCGTGCAGCGAAAATGGCGTATAGTCCATTCGTGGCTACTTCCTATTTTCAGAATATTCCTACGCCTCATGCAAACAAAGCTTAAGCAAGTCTAGAAAATCACACCAAAGAGAAACCGTACCGCATTAAAAGTGAGCACTTTTGAAATCAACCTTAGAAAAAAGTCACTGCTCTTACCTACCTACATTTTAACGGGCGCCTTGAGTAATATGCGCCAAGTTAAGTTGGTAACGACGAATGGGGAAGTATTTCCGTATCTAAACGTCGAATAAAAAGTGCCAGGCAACCATTTCTGTTAACTTAAATCATTTCTTTCGCTTTCTGTTTTTTTTTTTTCATGCATCGAAGTGTAAAAGTGAGCAAATTTGTAAAAAATATATTTTTTTCTGAAAAACTCAACACTTTCACTTGACCGACGCATGGATAAAGTTATGACGCCCATGGCAATGTTAATCTTACATAAGGAGGAAGAATACACAATGTGCATAAAGTAGATCTTAAGCAGGGCTTTCAAAAGTGCTCATTTTGTCATGAATAGCATATAGAGCGCACTCAGTTTAATAATACACTGCATTAGAAATATTTCTTACTAACCGTTGCCCACGGCTCTACCCGAGTGCAGAATTCAAACCTTAGTTATAACGCCCAAGTGCTCTGTCTTAATTGTTCTTACTCTAATATTCTGGATTATCTCACAGGGTACTTTTTATCCCGGATAAACGAACATTTCCTTAAGGAATATAAAAAAAACAGACCACCAACCGGCGCCTGCTCAAACATACAAACTTTCGCATTTATAATATCATTAGGACTAGGCATTACCAACCCACCTATTTTCTCTGTCTTATTTGTAATAACTATAGATGGAATATTATAATTTATTTCTAAAACACAAGTGAAAATATAATTCAATGAAAAATAAGATACTACTGTGTAAACAGAAGTATAAAACGCTTGTAACACGTGACATATATAAGAAACAATGAAAGACGTCGTGCATATTTTAATTTTTCAAAGTTCTTATTCAAAAAGTGTAAAAATACTGCCAATTGACTGCATGCTCCACTGCCTATCTTGTGACTTAATTTTCGCAGGAACCAGCCAATCAGAGAGCTGGGTTATGTCTTTTTTTACATGGAGAAGTGTCAAATTTGTCAGCATTAAGCCACAGACATAAATACAATTTCTAAATTGTTCTAAGATGGAATGTGAGAAGATGTAAATTTCAATTATTCTGTCCCATTGAAACACGGAGAAAAACTATATTATATCTCAGCTGCTGCATATTTGAAGCTACATTTGCAATTATTTGTAATAATAGTCATGATGATGAAGTTTTCAGAAAAAACACTGTTTAGTAAATGTGAACTACGTCTGTTGTTAAATTCACATAGGCATGTACAATCAATGTTTGCTTGTAAACTAGAAACTTAATCATCCATACTTAGTCCAGTAACAGTACGCAAAGTACAGAGAGACGAAATGAAACACGAATTTGAGAAACACCATAAGTCACAAGCAACACTTTTTTAAGAAATTGGGAAGAAAAAAAAACATAACAGACATTGGTATGTAGCGAAAAATATGTATATAATTATAAGTAGAATATAAAGTCAATTCCCAACTGTTTGACCTGGAAAACAAGAACATAGTATTTACATTTAACCCAAAAACAATGTTTAAAAATGCTGGACTTATGTTGTTTCTCAAATACACAAATGAAAATCAAAACACATTGTTTGGAAGTTTGTTGTTTTTTGCGTGCGGTCAGTCTATGTTGTTATGTATAGAAAGTAATACTGAATGTGAACACTAATACACATATAAGACCAATTAGTATGAATCAGTATGCATACAGTTCCTCTTTCAAATGCACATTACATGCTGATGATACGTTTTTAAGCCTATGTTGACCTCATCAATCACCAGTCTGGTTTTGTCTTTATTCATTTACACATGTGGGCCAATTATGCTGTTTCCCAAATATACAGCAACTATAGAAGGCTGTATCTTTGCTACCATTGCGTGGATTTGTGTGATTATTTGCTACCACGCAGAACTAGTTTCCACCATGTTAATGCTATTGCTAACTAATTATTACCACAATGTTAACTTATGGGGTTTCTCAAATACATGATTCAAATGGCGTGACGGCTACTTTGATGCGGACGTATCCATTCTCTGCTAGGCAGTGCGAGCCTTGTACCTGATTGGTCCCTGCATTCTACGAAAAATTCCCTATTGGCTCGATGAGGCCGCGGTTACGCAGAGGTTAGAGTGTTCGCCTCCCACCAAGGCGATCCGGGTGTGAGATTCACGACATTGTCGCTCCCGGATTTTTCGCACTTGGGAATCGTGACGTACGATGGCGCTGCGAAACGCCACTGCATTCCGGCGCTGCTCCATACTCTCCCCACTTTAACCTTGCCGGGTTTCAAGACCGTGTTTTTAAAAGCCGTTATAACACTTTGCCGGAGTACGCGGCATGAGCGGCGTTTTCGCCTCTGTACTTTTAAGTATACGCTATTCATTGTAAAATGAGCAGTTTTGAAAGCCCTCTCATTTGGAATAATAGTTAATTTATATATTTTATTTTAACTTTAGGCGTTAACTCCAGAGTGCGGTGCAATCTACACACTGTGTTTTTAATTACATCGCAATATTTATATAAAAAAGTGGTTAAAAGATAAAAAATAGGCGAATGTAAAACGTAACTAGGGCCTCAGAAGTGCTCCCTTTACCGTGAACGGCCTATACTCTGTGTTATAGGCCGTTTAGTGAGTACTTTTTGAAGCTGTTTCATCACACATAATTATCATTAAATACATTTCATTGTGACTTCAGACTTTTGGGTTTGGGTATGGTGAATGTATACACTGTGTTTATTACTCGCATGGCAGGGTTTACATTTACAAGTGGTGGAAGGATACAAATTGGCTGAAAGAAAAAAGTAACTAGTTACCCTTTATAACAACAACATATCCTTGTTAAGAGTCGCCCAAAACTTCTTCACTCATTCGGTCCCACGAATATACGGCCACAGCACTGTGTTAGCTAGGTCAGCAGCGCATCATCTCAGAAAGCTTTGTACTCGGGAAATTTGAATTTTAGTCATTGGACAATGCTCACTAGTCCGCGATTATAGTCTGTTCGTGGTTTCTTCACATTTTAGGAATCAAACAATTTAAAAAATCACTCTACGCGTAACGTGTTTGTTGGTTTCCTGATCACATCATGTATCACATGCGTTTTATACTTCTGTTAACATATAAATATCTTGTTTTTTTATTAAATTGAACTCTTAGTTATATTATTTATGTTTCATTTAAAACTAAAATGAATAAAAACAGGGAGGAAATAGGCGTGTTGGTAATACATAGAAAGAAAAAGTTATCGTGCAAAATATTATCAAAATGGGTGCGCACGAACACGGTGCTTTGTCCCTTTGGTGCTCATTTTTTTTTTTGAGGCAATGGAGTCGCCTGATAGTACCTATAACTTTTCCAGTCCTTCAGAAATGTTGACGTATGGCATAGACGTAACAGGAGGAAGAGTAATAACTGAAAACCTTTATGTCCAGCTTTTAGACATGAACAAAGAATGTCTCCAAAAACATATCTACCACTTGGCTCTTTTCAAGCAATTTATTTCAATCTCATGATGGCGTTGTAGTGCATTTAAAAGCTCCCAAAACCCACCGTTACCCTAAATGACTGCAAGCATTTCAACTATAGGATATTCGCGATAAAGTGAGCACTATTGCCACGAAAATAATAAGCATGGTGTGTATATTCTACCGCACTCGGAAGTTAAAAGTCTAAGACTACAATAAAAAATATTTATTGACCACTATTCCAAAAGAGAGGGTTTTCAAAAGTGGTCACTTTACTGTGAATAGCCTTATAATTGAAATGTTTGCAGTCTTTTAGGGTAACTTCGTGCCACATGTTTTCATTGAAAATAAAGGATTTAGAGCCTCTCGCTTTAGAAAGTTCTCAAAGAAAAACAGTTACATTTTTAAGAACACAGATATGTGTAAATGATACATGAGTCCGTACTTGAAAATGAAAAGTGCAGGTTATGCAATGTTGCCCTGGCTAGTACAAGTTACTTTAAATGAATGTATTACCAACGTATTATACTAAAGGAAATATACAATTCTAATGCTCACCGCCAGAAGAATATATATATATATATATATATATATATATATATATATATATATATACACGCACGTGTGTGTATGTGTGTGTATTATAGTGGATGAGTTAAAACCTTTAAAACTGTGACAATGTGAAGACTTAATAATCCGATATTTTTAACGAATTAGGTACAGACAAGTGAAATTTATTTGTGAACGCAATGCAGATTTAATCTTGAACAAATTCTAGTAATAATGATATGCTTTATATCGCTCCAGTTATCACAAATAGCTTACATTCTATATATCATTGAACGAAATATTAGGGTTTATTTGTCTTTTCTAAGCCGATCTCAGTATACAAAAATTTTGGTGGGGACATAAGAGGATGAGGGCCCTTACATCGGGAATGTGCTAAAACTAGAAATTTCTGTTAACTTCGCTACTACTTTTCATTTGGGTTGGAAATATAAATAAACAATCCTTCCAGTGGTTATCTTCGTACAAACTGCGTTGCCCGAGATTCCGTAATAATATAATGACTACTCATTTCCTCAACCATTTAGTTTTGAGTAACACCAGCTCACGAAATATCATTTAAGTCTTTCCCGACCAAGACAGAAACACTGCGGGCTCGTTGTAAGGGGTTTATACCTACGCATGGTATTTATAAATACTTGCTCAGGAAATCAATGGAAAGCTGAACATGGTAACGCGACACTGGGTAATATTGGCAAAGAATAATAGAGTGGAGAGGTATGAGTCGCCCTTAACATCGAGGTCCTGACAGCCAATAAAGGCGAAGCGAGATAAGTGTGGAGCAGCGCCGAAATGCAAGGGGCGGGGGAAACGGGAGATCCCCGAGAAAACCCGCCAATCAGCGACATCGTCCGGCACGATTCCCACGTGCGAAAATCTGGGGGATCGAACCCTGTTCGCCTTGGCGGGAGGCAAGTAATCTAACCACTTCACACCAGGAGCCCACAAGAAGAATGAATAACTTGGATATAACGGCATGCATTATGACTGATACTCGAAACACTATACAAGCGTAGGTATATAGAGAGAATGTAGTAAAGATTTTCTGCCATACAGTGATAAAAGTTTGAATAGCTGTAATTGCAACTCTATCATGCAAAACTTTTCACGTCTTTAGGCCAAATTAGGTCTCGAAAGTGTACTTCTTGGAGGAAAAAGGAAAACAAGAGGTTTAGCTGTACGGAGGAGATTCCTACTCTGTAAAAAATTGTCTGGTAAACTTCCTGAATTGTAAAGGAAGTTTTTAACCTATATGCTGTGTGGTAGTAATACCACACACCAAGCTGCAGATATAGGAATGTTTAGCATCGCAACTATACTAAGTTGGAAACTTCCCTATGCGTTTGACTGTTTCCTGAGCAAACGTAGGAACGCTACAATGAATATATAGGGGAGAAATTTACCATTCCAGCTTTCTCAGTAAGCGCATACACTCTGTATACCGAAATTTAATGTGGTACAAAATAAATGGAGAGTTGAATTTTAATTGTTACCTTTTATAATCAAAAGAAGTTGCAGTGCTTAAAGACCCATTACTGCACGTTACATAACGAACTTCTTTTTTAATTTGTTTTCAATAATACCACTAATTTCCGCAGGCAGCATTATCGGGAGGATGAGTGCGACTTAGACATGAAACGAAACCCAAACGTACGGCTGGAAACAACGCAGGGATCAGGATTCGAGCCAAGAACTTCTCGTGCAGTTAGCTGGCTTTACAAGCTATTACGCTATGGTAAAGACTGTTCACGATAAAGTGAGCACTTTTGAAATCAACCTTAGAATAAAGTCACTGCCCCTACCTTCATATATTTTAACGGGCACCCTGAGTGGCATGCGCCCTGTAAAGTTGGTAACGATGGAGGGAAAGTAGTTCCATATTTTAACGTCGAATAAAGATGGTCAGGTAACCATTTGTGATGATTGAAATTATTTATTACTCTTTCTGTTCTTTTTAACGCCTCGGTATGAAAAAATTAGCAGAATTATAAAATGTTGACTTTTATAATAACTTCGAAGTTTCACTTGACCGACACATGAATAAAGTGACGAGGCCCATGGCAATGCTAATTTTACACGAGTTCTAGTTTTCTACTTTTAAGGGCTTGAAGAGGGAATAATTGACGTTTATTCGCCGTTGACGGCAGCTGGATGTACATACCGAGTAGGTTTACTTGCATCTGCAGTCGAGCGAGATTGCTGGAAGTTGTATTAGCTACCGCTCAACGGCTGCAAGTTGATTACTACAACCTCACTTGGTAGGCCTGAATAGGATTATCTGTACCTGCAATTACCTATTAGGCCAACAGTTTAACATTTGTTCGCCTAAATAGCCGTTGTTAAATGCTGGTTTGATGTTTACACCCTCTCATGAATTAAGTACATACTCTCTTTCCTTACTCCGACAGCCATCAAGCTATTCTAGGCCTAGAATCACGTGGACGCTGAGTGTGTCACAGATACGTGAATAAGATGACGTTTCGCATATAGGTCTACGCGCAAGGCACAAAATATTTTTGTCTGGAATGCGTCGCCTTGAGGAAGTTTCAGTCTTAATCACAATAATACTTGAAATACTCTGTTTCGGATAATCAGTAAAATTAATACCATAAATGCTGTTTATAATTTCGAGACATGACACTCTTAGAAACCATCAAGTAAATAACATGTGCACACATTTCATGAATGTTTTTCGTAAGACGGAAATATCACTCGAAAATATTAAAAAGTGTGTGTGTGTGTTAAAAATTGTTAACTGGAACATTTCGAATTTCAGTTGCAGGTGGTTATGCGCAAAATTTTAGAAAAAATAAAAAAATAAAATAAAACTTAAATAAATAAATGTTTTTGTATAAGATCTTAATATTGTATCTGAAAACGTAATTTACATGGCATCGCAAGCTGTCGATACTGAACAAGTGAATAAAGACAAGAAAATGTAATTTACAATAAGTGATCCTATTTTAGCGGGTATGAGTGATAGCCTGGAGATGGAATTACCTGATAATAAATTAAATATAATAAGCAGTCTTTCGTGTTCTACGCATTCCAGCAATGGTAGGTAAAGCATTGCCATGATAACTGTGAAAAACACGTTACCAAACAATATGTTCCGGTTGTTTATATTAGGTTTTACAAGGAACGCTCGCCTTTGCGAAGGAAAGTAGGTTTTGCATAACTCTATTACATCGTACTTGAACTATAACTTTGTCAAAGGCATTATAACCAGCATTCCAGAACACATTAGATCAGCTGAAGCGAAATACTTTGCTTCGACTGTTCTGTAGGAATAAAAGTAGTTCACTGCTGGAACACAGTGCGTAGCTAACCCACGTTCCCTCTACGCGACACATAGCAGGCTTTGGGGGCAAGACTCTATAAATGAATGAGCCTGGAAAGGAGATGTGGGAGTGTCTGGTGCGTCTGTGGTTCGGAGTCCTTCTCGCGCGTGTGTGGCGAAGCTAGTCCGCACAATTACTGACGACGTCACTTGAATCATGTTGCAGAGTGTTTAAAATCTGTGTTTTTTTTTTTATAAAACCATTTAAAGTGTTTTTATTGTACCGATATACGAATATAGAAAAACACACAATCCATCCAAACGAATAACACTCCATATAGATATCAATGCACATTAGAAATACTAAGACCTCCAACATAGCTAATAACTGATTTTTCACACTTCTGTATTTCAATATATACTTATATGAAACAAGTGAAACAATTATAGAGATCTGCGCTGAACTTAGCTCCAGACTTTCCACCAATAAAAAGATAGGGTCGCAACTTAAAGTCCCATAGGTACACGCAGAACAATGAGAACACTACGCGCCAGTTCAGAGCCTTGCTCATAGGGGTGACGGGGCACTTGATACGCTTGGCTTTATCGCCCTTATTGCTCCCGCGTTTCTCAGCCTCGGGCGGCGCCCTTAAATGCAATGCTGTCCGCGTACTTCGGATGTCATAGATCGATGAATGAATGAATGAAAAGTAATTTGCAGGTAATTAACAATGAAATGATTTCATTGTTAGAGTTTATTGGTACTACTACAAGATTTTAACTCCAGGAACTTATTTATTCTGTATGTCACATAATTGGACTGAATTTAACTGCTGCGTAAATAAGTAAATTCAAAGCGATGAACTTGTTTATGGAACAGGATTTCATTTTTAAAAATCTCAAAAATATCACATGCATTGCTCAATTACTGAAGACTGAACAAGGAATAGCGAAATTGGAAAGTTCGGAATCCTTACTATCACACAAGCATTGTATACTTTTGTTTATTGCGAACCGTGCAAATTGATTAGCGCAGAGAACCTGTTTTTCATAATTTGACATATTATTTGAAATGATGGTATATCGCGGGAAAAGTTGGCTGTTTGCTAGGATTTAACGTACTGCATAAATGTACGGCAGTTTTCTTTCATTATTGGCTGGCCCATTTTCACTGCGCCAATGAGGATTCTGATACTATTAAGCAGAACGTTCGTGATTGATCTGCAAACAACTTAGCCGAGTCGAAACCTTGTTCATCCAATCATGAAAGAATAAAGTAGTTAGGGTGTTATAGAAGATATTTTCGCGATTTTCCATCATCTCTACATATAATACAGCAGGAACAATCCAAGATCACGGCTCTTCGCAAAGAAAAAGACGCAATAGAAAAAACCGTATAGTTCTGTCGGTTACTGAAAATGGACTCGTCTGCTCCATCACTTGGTTATGCACATACTGTAAAGGTTAGAAGCTTATGAACCTGTTAGCAACTGTATGCTGTGAGTCAGTCGTATATTTACATAATGGTAAGATTCTGGGGTCAATACGTGGAATGGACGAACTTACTGGCTATGTCACTGTTGTCTAGTGAAACTCAGAATAAAAAATGACACGCCTACACGAACATAATTACTTGAAATACCTCCTGTTTGTTAACAGCTTACTCGCCTCTTTTATTATTTAAACGATGCGTATTAAAGAGAGAAGTGCCAGTAATCATTGCCGTAACTTCGGACAAGAAACCTTGCACGTGGTTGCAACATGTAAACCCAATATAGTAGACGATACTTACAAACATGTCGAATATTGCAGTCTGGTTATGGGTCTGTTTTTCAGTAAACCGGGAAGCAAATGTATTGGAATACAACTCAATTTTTACAGGTTGTAATATTATAAGTAGAGACCTTCACATGTCGCGGTATTTTTCGATGACAGGTTGTACAGTCAGCACAGTAAGTAGGTACAACTGTTGTTACTAGACCTTGTATAAAATGACACGACCTAGGTAACTCTGTACCATTAAACAAACTCAGTTATAAAGAAGGGACTTGGTACCGACAGAGCAACCAATGGACAAGTGATGCCTGCTGGAGCATACACAGGACTGTGGCGTTTATAATGACTATAATGATGCCAAATGGCAACTAGCATTTCGCAGTTTCGTAAATTTAAGTATTAACCTGTCAGTAAAATGCATATGTAGACTCATTGTATAGTATATTCGCGGTTTCTTCACACTTTTTGAATCAAACATTTGAAAAATTACCCCATGTACGATGTGTTTGGTTGTCTTCTATATGTAGTGTTTCACAAGCGTTTTATACTTAACATAAAAGTTGAGTTATACTTCATACATTATAATACTTCACTTAAAATTCCGACTGAGTGAGTGAAGAGATTTGGGCGTCTTTTAACAGCGAGGTCTTGAGAGCCAATCATTTATAATTAATATGAATATAAAAAGAGAGAAAATAGGTGTGTTGATAATGCCTAGTAATAAATAGTTCTTATGCAGAATTGTATCACACCTAGTGCGTACGAATACGGTGCTCTCTCTCTCTCTCTCTCTCTTTAGTGTAACTTTCTAGACTCGGTTAAACTTAGTTTGCACGAGGCGGAGGAATATCCTGGAAGTAGAACTTCAGCAGGGCGGGGCCGCGGTGGCCGAGCGGTTAGCTCGCTAGCCTCCCACCAAGGCGATCCGGGTTCGATACCTTGCCGGATTTTAGCATGTGGGAATAGTGCCGGACGATGCCGTTGGCCATTTCCCCCCCCCCCCTCCCCCCTTCATTCCGGTGCTGCATCCTTACTAACCTCAATAGCCCTCGTCGGCTCGCGGAAGACTCGCTCATTCAGCAGGGCTTCTTAACAGTGAGAAGTAACTGTGAATGTACTGTAATGAATTTGTACGAATATATGGGCAAGTGTGTCAAATTCTGCAAACATCTCTCCCGCTGATTTTGACTTTCGTGTTCCCGCGGGGGTGGGGGGGGGGGTTGTTTAGGCACGTCGGCCATCGGACACCCCGCAAGTACGAGGATATTAGCTGCTACCCAGGAGGGACGGACGGACATGGCGGGCATGTTTATTACAGACGCTGCAGATTTATCGTCGACGGCCACGCAGCGTGATGGTGGGCGTTGGCAATCGTCGGCAACTGTAGAGGATTCCTCAGTCCGTGGCTCGACCGAGGTTCGAATCGTAAACCAGGCGGGATGCCGGTCGTCGGGACGAGCCCCATGGTGATGTGTGTGTGTGGAGTAAAACACACAGCCGAGGGCAACATGCGAGCCGTTCTGCATGCGCATCACCCTGCTGGGAGACCGCGACTGAATGTTAATGCCCGTCTCGTCCTCGTCGGTATCGGCGTGGTTGGAAGAGCCCCGCAGGCTCGTTGATGTTCGGGCGAGAGAAGGGATGACAGAAGATGACGAACAAGCGACTCCTTGTGGGAATCTGCGGCATACCTGGCTCGTGGATGAGCCCAAGCGAAGCATTCCAAGAGAAAAAGTGTTCCAACCGGCCTTCCCTACAGCCGGATGTATAATTTATGACGATAGGCGCTCTGCTTGAATGTTGGCTTGCACACCCAACGCTAACCACACAGCACGAAATATTTCAGCGAATTTCGTAAACTGCAATGGAAGCTTCTGCCGTAAATGAAGTATAGGCTGTTCGCGGTTGCGTCCAGCTTTCTGGGCCCCGCTGAAGTTCTACTTCCAGGATATTCCTCCGCCTAGTGCAAACTAACTAACCAAGTATAGAAAATTACACCAAAGAGACAACGCACCGGATTCGTGCGCACTCTGTTGTAATATTATTTTGTACAAGAACTATTTGTTACTAGGCATTACTACTGCATCTATTTTTTCTGGTCGATTCATACTAAGTATAAATTAAATATTATAATTTATAGAATAAATGTAATTAAAAATTAGATAGAACAAAAAAATGTACTTTCAAGTTACGAGCAGTAGAAAACGTTTATGATAGCTACATGGAATACTTAGGAAACAACGAAACACGTCTTACAAGGGTTTAATTCAAAATAGTGTAAGGAGACTGCAAATAGTCTCTATGGGAAATTTACCACGTATCAGGCTGCAAATATAAGAATGACAATAAAAAAGATGAGAACTTTATGATGCATTTGAGTCATTCCTTAACAAATGTAGATAAATTACAGTGCATATATGGGGAGGAAAAATTACTAACGCTTACTGCTTTCTTGAGACGCGTAAACAATATCGTAATTTTGCGAACAATTTCTTACAGTGCAGAAATAATGCTGCTAGCCATAACACATCGAGGGAATAACACAACTGCCAGTTTCTAACACAGGACGAACAGTTTCTAAAAACTGGACATCCCGGGCAACCTAAGATTCGAACGTGGGACCACAAGTAGTCTAGGGAGTCATGAAGACAAAACAGGATTTCCCGACACTTAATAATAAACGTATATTTTTTTGCCCTACATTAACGGTAACACGTAGACAGTTATTTGGAATGATTTAACTGTGTCGTAATCGAATACATTTTTTTTTCTTACAATGGAAGTGTCACCTAACGGAGAACCCTTTGTGATATAAGAGAACTGTTAATAAGACTGTATGTCGGTAACTTTCTCTTTCAAATTTTGTTTCATTGGTACTACGCCAATTAAACTATATTTCCTTCGATCCGTCCTGTATTTACCTCGACATAACATCCAGTGTCTTTAGCAAATTTTCCACAATTAACATTTTATTTCTTAAATTTTTTTTTCTACGCCCCCTCTTCCTATTCAGTCTTCCAAATCGCACCCTGATTGGTGACCGATCATCCTTCCACACCAACCTCCTCGTCTCCCTCTAGCGACGCATCTCAAAATATTCTAACTGTCTTCCTTCTTCCAACGCCACTTCCGAGTTTCGACACATAAAACTTGATTGCACTTAATCTCGATGGCCGTGTTACGCTCTTGCTCGTAAACATATGTTATGGCCCAAATAAAAGTGCTATATAGACACCTCGTAGGGAGAAGGCTAATGAGATAAAAAGAGTATCAAAAATGTTTCTTGTCCCGAATGGGTTGTGCGTGATCGAGGGAAGAGAATACAATGAGCTGGAAGGCCCATCAGCCGGTTGTGTACACCTGGAAGCAGTGTCTTCATAGCAGCTGTCGTGGTTTGTGTTATCCCTTCCCAATCCGCGGAATATTTACTCCAGAGGAACCAGTTCCTGATGGGGCGGAGTGAAATACCAAGGCTATCACGAGCCCGAGGAACATCGAGAAGGGAAGATACTGACGATCACAATGAGGCAATCTAGCTGCTGGGGGTGACGTCGAGCGACAAGCAGTGACTCCCATCCACCAGGCGGCATCTCAGAGGCTCCCTGGACCGCATTAGCTCCTCGGAATTATCGCTTCGTTAACACTCCTCTAGAAGCCCCCCGTGTGAGGTAGGTCAGTTTTCTCCCATCTCACTCCCCTCCTACACTCGCCTTGTAACTGAACAAAGATGTCGCGGAACACGGAACGAAATTGTTCCAGAGGAAGCAGACCTTCGAGGCCCGCCTGCTTGGAGTATTTCTTTTGCGCTAGGGGTTTATAAGGGCTACACTAGCACTCGCTACAAATACGCCATCGCCGCTACGCGCAAGGATCTGAATTGTCGTGCAGCGTTCTCGTCTTGTTCCGTGTACCTATGGGACTTTAAGCGGTGAAACTATCATTTTATTGGTGGAAAGTCTGAAACAAGGTTCAATGCTTGTCCCTCGAGCACTTCTGTGCGTATATAACGCGTATGCTTAATACACAGTGCTTTGAAAAAGCCGTTTTTAACCTTGTTGAAGTGCTCTGAAATGGTATTTCTAGGGACACGTATTTATCGCGAAAAGATTTTAAGATCAGTTGTACTCCAAAACACTTCTGCTGATATGCACGTTCGTGGTTCGATGATTTCAAATGCCACGAGCATCAACTGCCTGTCCGCTTATCATGGACGTTCAGTATCGGAGTACTTTATTAGAACTGACCCCAGTCTAATAAGAACATATGTGCTTATGTAGACACGCGGCCAATAATCAAAATGAGATTGTGGTTGTGAACGTAGGATATTGAATTTTATCATGGCCATAAATATTTTCGCGAAATACACCTGTCCCTAGGTATTTCTAATGTGTGTGGTGACGTGAAAGTAATCGATAGGCATAGCCTGGAGTGTGTGTTCTTTCCGTAGTTCAGCTCGCTGGACTCGCGTTTCATAGTTTTGCAAATACACCTGGATTTCAAACACTGTGCAACGCAGTCCGCGCGCCAGACAGGCGGGGCCCTTAATGAGCGAGGAAGTAGAGTAATAGTTCGACTCTCGGGCAATGAAAGCGGATTTTGTACAAACTGGCCATTGATTAGTCAGTTGTCGATATATCGGCAGGGAAACTAATAACGCAAATATTTTGTCCATATTACTGGATTTAAAGTGGTTCCTGGTTAGCACAAAAAACTATTCTAGATGTTCGCACATGAAAAAAAAAATTTCTATCACCTGTAATTGGTTGCACATGAAATACATTCACTGGGACAGTAGACGCATTAAAAGAAAATACATTTTTTAAGTCTGGCGTTGTCGACAGTGTGTATATTTTCATCCCATACTTTCTTTCGGGCCGCGTGGAACCTAGTAACTCAGGAAACCCGGTGGAACAAAACATATTTTGAGGCATGTCATGTATTAAAACTGCGGCTCTTGTTCACATTGCAAATAATAAATTTCACAAGGGATATTATTTTGTATTTACAAACGTTTCTAAATGTACAAAAAATTCCCAGTAAAATTAAATTAAAAAAATCAGTGTGACGAAAGGCGAGTGGGTTTGACAGTAACATGCCGCTATCTCGACCCAACGTATAGAGTAATACCGCCCCTTTTCGTGGTTTCGGGGGTATCAACACCAGCCTAGCTGACGACCTCGTTCCACATTGCCGTGTTGGGAACTCCGCACGTTCTTTGGCGCGCAGGCGCAGTTTCGTAACAATTGCGTTCCCGATTTCAGCGTCGCTTATCACCACTCGTTCAACGTCCGCACGCTGCTGCCATAGAGTAAGTGTAGAGATTTGGGCAGCTCTTAACAGCGAATTAGGAGATTGGGGAAACGGGAGATCCCGGGGAGGCCCGCTGACCAACAGCATCGTCCGGCACGATTCCCACAATCCGGAGTGACCTGGCCGGGGATTGAACCCGGGTCGCCTTGATGGGAGGCGAGCAGGCTAACAGCTAAGCCACCGTGGCCCCTTAGTCAAGAACTTGGCACGACATGCACCAGTGCCATAAATATCTCTATGAATAACCAGCTCGCTCCAAATAACTTAGTTTGCTAGAGATACATGAGACATTCACTTGTTTAAAATGCCGTTTTTGTGCATTCCCCGATAGTACAAATTTTTCAATCGAACATGAACATGCTGTAGCAATTTTTTAAAGCTAGGTCGGAATGATTATACACTCCATTCAGTACTTAAATGGCCTGTTTACTTGGCGCAGTTTCCCGCGTTTAACGCAGAAAAGCGAGGGGACGATAAGGGCGATTCTGCCACGCACTTCAAGGTCGGTGTTGCCTATATACGCAAGCCTGTGAATTAATGCGCAGTTTTCACGTGGTGCTGCCTGTACGAACGGGACTTTAATAAGCGGTAACCCTGAGGTTTTACTAGTAGAAAGTCTGTAGCAAGAACAATACAGGTCTCTAAAGTATTTCTGTATGTGCCTCATCCGAATATTTTGAGATGAACAGATTAGACGGAGCCGCTTTTTGGCTACGTTGGAGTATTCCGAGATTGTGTTTGTAATATGCGTGATGTCTTCACAGCAATCGACAGGTACCGCCTGAACTGCGTGATCGTTTCGTAGACCAACACATTGAGCGCTCGTTTAGCTATCCCGTGAAAAACAAAAATATCTATTTTTCAAACACGCTGCAACGAAATTCAAGCGGGAGGTAGGTGGGCTCCTTAAGGACTACGCTCGAGTGTAGCTCGAGCAAAAATATTTTGGAAATTTCGCTGTCATTGAAAAGAAAACTAGCATTCTCACGCAGTCGTTGCACTGCCTGTGTTTAACAGGACCTTACAAGGACTCTACAGCTCAATAACAATAACTTTGCTGACTACAAAATTATTTTTTGTTACATCTCCACAAAAGGACAGGTGTGATAGTAAAACATCTTGCACAAACAAAGACATTTGATGGGGGAAAAAATCAACATAACTTGTCTTGGTTGTCTTGTAAATGTGTGCTGACCTCAAAGTATCCAACAACACAACGTTACGCTACGTCATCGTTCGCACGCGGATTGGAAAATCTCGATGACCTTCGAGAACTCTGTGGTCCGTGAACAAAGCGGGGCTAGAGGTCACGATGGAGTGACACGTCGTTCAGGGGTCGCGCTAGTTAGCGGGGAGAATGGGTGGTAATCGCCGTGAGAAAAGATGAAGTTATTCAGGCACTCTGCGGTGAAGTTTTAATGGCCGTTACTTGTATGGAATTAGTAGGCAGGAGAAAAGTTACGAGATCTTGGGACTCTTTCAGCCGGTTAACTTGCCGAAAGCGTGACGATACGACTTCAACGAGTTATTCTTCTTGGAGTTCTTGCTGGGAGGAGAATCCAGACTCAACCAGATCAACCAACTCTCGTCTAAGTATTTTATTCTATAGGCTGTTCAATGTTAGTTTCCCACTTTTGAAATCAACATTTTAGAAATGCTACTGCCCCTACTTGCATATCATTTAACCCTGTACAAAGGCAGGCATGCGCCCAATAAAGTTGGTAACGATGAGGGGAAAGTAATTCTATGTCTCAATAGTGTATTAAAATGTTAGTTAAACGTCTGTGATAAAATAAATTATTTATTTTTCTTACTGTTTAATGCATACTGGTAGAATAATGACTACGTTTGTAAAATATTTAATTTTTCCTATTTCACAATTCTAAATTACCGACGCACGAGCAACGTTATTAGGTCTATGGTAATTAAGTGTTACACATGGGGTTAGAATACATAGTGATCATACAAATAGATCTTTATCAGGGCTTTCGAAAGTGCTCCTTAACAGCTTATTAGAGTCTTACCGGAGACGCGCTCAAATGGTCTTCTATGTTAAACAACTTGCACTAGAACAGAATGGCGTGGGATTTCAAGTCTATAATAGAAACGTTTCGTTTTAAAAGATTATCTAATTCTGATTTCTTTTCCACTTCCTTAAATTAGATGCATTTCCTGGTCTAAACGTCAGTGGGATTGATCGCTAGACCAAACATTCCAATCTCGAATTCAATGTTTTCAAGATCGATTCCCTTACCATTCCTGAATATCAAGTATTCTCCTGCTAAGGTCTTGTCGCTGTTCGAGTCACTATAAACATCTAATAAATATATGAAATAAATATTATACCTTAGTGATGGATTTGAGACGAACCCTGTTCTTACACCTTGGATTTGTACTGTACCTCACTCTAGTAGGTGTCCGGGAGAGAAGATAAACGATAATGGTAATACTGCTTCATGGTTCAGTGTCAGGGACTGAAGATTGACTGTGTAGTTTAAGCCCTCGTATCCCACTCATGCAACCCTCTATTCAACCAGATCCCTGCGGGAAGGAAAATTTATGCCGGAGATTCTCATGTAGGAAGTGTGGCGGACTCTGCCGTGATCACTTGGGAAAGGAACGGAGATTCTGGGACACTTCCTTTCCTCTACTCATTTCATTCCGCAATTGGTTTAATTCCATTCCATCTTCCACCTCATCCATTCTTCGGGCCAGCCGGGACGAGTCTGTCCATAAGGTAGGGCAGCCGGTGTCTCTTTGCGCAAGCCTCCTCTTATCCATGTCGACCCTGTCGGAAATGCGGTAAATTACACATTTATGATTCAGCTTCAGGCTGGACTTCGCAGTATTTTATGGTCTCGACTAGTACAGGCTGTGGATGGTTGAGTGAGCAGTTATGATATCAACCTTTGTAAAACGTCGCAGGCAACTGCATACGTGCTATCATATACAAAGGCACTTACTCAATTATATTTGCAGGGAACTAAGAGAAAAATAGTTCTACATATTCAAGTCACATTGCGAGCGTAGTTTTTGAATTTATGCCAAATGAAATTGGTGTTAATTTTTACTTTATACGCAGTGTAAGAATCAGTGACACATTTAGATTCCTAACAATTTCACATTTTCATATGGTTGACACATTAATAAAGTAATTGCAATGAAAATTTCGCACATAGCCGAATGATAATAAATGAGAATATCTTAAGGGTGTTGGATACTAAAAAATTAATAAGTTTATATTTGTACCAAACATTGCTTAACTTGTAAACATTGTATGTTATGACTAGAGATGGTGGTTTACCGCGGTAAAAGTTGACTGTTTGCTGGGATTCAACATACTGGACACATGCTTCACAGTTTTCTTTCCTTATTGGCTGTCATGCATGTATGAAGATACTACCCCTTTTCACTGGACAAATGAGGATTCTGATACTATAAGGCAGAACGTTCGCGATTGGTCTGCAAACAACTTAGTAGAGTCAAAACCTTCTTTATTCAATCACGAAAGAATAAACTAGCTAGAGTGTTATCGAAGATATGGTGGCTCAAAAAATCTTCGCAATTTTGCACCATCTTTAGTGATGAAATATTCTTGGAATAAAAAAATTCACTTAATATTTTTTTAATCATTTGATGTAAAATACGACATTTTCTTCTGTTTTTTCTGTAGCCATAATGACAAATACTAGTTTGTATAAATAACAAAAATTACAACTTAAACTAATGGCGTGGGCCACTGCTTGGCACATATGTAAAAACCAAATAAGAGTTCATACATTTAAAAAAAGGTGATATAGGCTATATTAAAATATTTTTTTATTTAACAATATTTTTAATATATACAGAGCGATTCTCAATTAGACCGACAAACTTCGGGAGGTGATTCTTCATGAAAAAGTAAAAGGAAAACATATGTGACACGTTATACCTAAACCGAATATTAAGGGAGGTATGAGCCCTTAAAGAAACGAGGTTTTAAACTGTATTTGTGCAAAATATCGGTAACGAAGTAATGACAACTCTCCGAATATTATTGTATGTTATCGGGACCTTCAAAGTAAGAGCCGATATTTTGCACAAATGCGGCTTAAAATCCCGTTCTTTTAAGGGCTCGTACCTCCCTTAATATTCGGTTTAGGTATACAGTGTTACGTGTTTTCTTTTTACTTTTTCATGAAGAATCACCTCGCGAAGTTTGTAGGTCTGATTGAGAATCATCCTGTATATGACTAGTTACTTGGTGATTACGTAGTGTCACCGTGGTAGCCCAAGGCATTAGTTTCCTTTGTAATTTTTTTTTCATCTGTACAGTTTAGTATTTGTTATTACAGCTGTAGCATGCGGCAAACCAGAACAATTTTGTATTCGACAACAAATTATTAAAACAATACGAAGCGTAAAATTTTTTTATTCGTAGAAAATGTCATCACATAAAATGTGTACAGGTGGAACAATGTTGGTACAAGCATAGCATTATTATTATTATTATTATTATTATTATTATTTGGTATCCGACAGCCAGAGCTCAGTTAAACGCTAACAGTGGTATGCTTAGATGGAAGGGCGACCCCCCGTCCCTCTCGTTTGAATAGAGAAACTTGGCCAGCAGAACTAACGATAAGTATACCGTTGTCTAAATATTTGTGTAGGGTGTGTCGGAATATAACGGTGGTCCAAGAACGCAAATTGCAGGGTTCCCGCGCGTTAGCCTCCAAAACTCGCTTTTCGGCAGCGGATGAAGTCCACCCCCCCCCCCCTCCCCCCCCCCCCCCCCCATCCACGCGAGGCTAGGACACTCCGGTCAATCTCGCCCTACTCGTGACGGAACCCTCCAGGCGACTTCGAGTCCCAAGGTCGCAGGCGTGCGAGGTGATGATGCGTGTACCCCCCCCCCCTACCCCCCATCTTCTCAAGGACCCACCGCCTTCCAATTCCATCAGTTGCGAATTGACGGGTCCGACACTTCGACGATTTCAGCGCTCCGCCCAGGTAGAGGAGAAACATCCTCTTATACAGACTACTACATCCACACACACCAGCAAAACACCGTCACTGGCCTGCAACAACATGTAGCAATCAGCGCCTGGTATAAGCTATTCACGGCTTCTTCGCCCTTTTCGAATTAAACCTTTGAAAAAAATCGTCCTATGTATAACGTGTTTGAGCGAATGGGTGAAAATACTCGGGCGGCTCTTAACAGTGAGGTTTTGAGAGCCGACAAGTGTGGTTGAGGTGAGTATGAAGCAGCGCAGGAATGAAGGGGCAGGGGGAAAAGGGAGATCCCAGAGAAAACCCGTCGACCAGCGGCAGTTCCCACATGCGGAAATCCGAGAGTAACCCGGCCCGGGATTGAAGCCGGTTCGCCTTGATGGGATGCGAGCAGGCTAACCGCTCGGCCACCGCGGCTCCATAATATGTACGGTTTTTCCCTAAATATGCCACTATCACAAGCGTTTTAAACTTCTGTTAACATAAAATTATTTAATTTTTGTTAAAATTAGCGGTTCATTCATTTCATCTAAAAAATTTAATATTCAATTTATAATTAATATCAGTAAAAACAGGGAAGGGGTGTAGCTGTGTTGGTAATGCATAGTAAGAAACAGTTCTTTTGCAAAATTATATTACGGGGAGTTCACTGAAAAAAAATAAACATTTTGTTTTTCAGTCAGAATCTTACCATTTTTCCTGATCTATTTTCAAGACCGAAACCTTCCAATGGCTATTTTTTTCTCCACCGCTATCAGTGAAGGAGAATCAAATTACACTGTATCAGACCAAGCAAGCAGGACCAACTTTTTATTCAGTCTATTGCTTATTTCTCGCGATACACGCTATTGATTTCACACGAGTGACCAATACGATCACACAAATACTTTATTTTGTACGTATAGGTACTATGTCACTTGGTAAAGATGAATTATCGCCAGTTCACAAACTTATAAATTGAAATCTTAAAACCCATAGCTATGCCCATTGTTACATTATCCTGTACTCACGTAAAAAACCACTCTGCTGAGTAGCAATTATTTAAATTTTCCCTGGCCCAGACGAAAATTCCCTGAACCAGGTGAAAATTCCCTGATCCAGGTGAATATTCTCTGATCTAAACTGTTCACGATAAAGTGAGCATTTTCAAAGCCCTGGTTACATTCTCCTTTCAGTCAATTTATATCCTTCCACCACTTGTTAATGTAAACACTGTACTTACCTACTCTGTGGTCTGTGGTACGGGCTGTTCACGATAAAGTTAACAGTTCTGAAATTACCCTTAGAAAAAACATCACTGCTCTTGCCTGCATACAATTTTTATTGGCTCAATGAGTGACATGCGCCCAGTAAAGTTGGTAGCGATGGAGGGAAAGTAGTCCCAAGTCTCAACCTCGAATTAAAAGTATGAGGTTAACATTTGCGTAAACTTAAAATAATTTAATTAGCTTTCAATTTTTTATAATTCATCTTAGTGTTAGAATTAGCAGACTTGTAGAATATTTACTTTTCTAATAATTTCAAGTTTCATTCGACCGACGCCCGAGTAAAGTGACAATCCTGTGGCAGTGTTAATTTTACATAAGGCGGAAGACTACACAACGTGCATGCTTGTGGATCTTGAGCGGTGCTTTCAAAAGAGCTCAGTATCCGCCAAGGCTACTCGACTCACAACCTGCGAAGAGGGGAGAGGGAGGCGTGTTAACCGCTACTCCCTAGCTCGACAAGCCACCACACATCAAGCTCCAAGGTCGTCACTGGAGATGATCACAGCCTTGAACGAGGTTTACGACTGTCTCCCCGCCTACGTGGCGTCTGCCCTCACTGCATTGCGCCTCAGGTGGGGTATTTACTGTTGGCGACAAGGAGGTGGCTGTCTCTCCAGGTTGTTGTTCCGCCATGGGGTAGGTCCGCGTACCATGTGGTTGTTCACGGTAATGTGAGTGTTTTTGGGAGCCCTGCGCAAGGAAATCTTTTTCTTGCGAAACTATTGAGGTGATATTTGAATTATTTTTTTTAAATTATTATTTGAAAGAGCTTTTGAAAAGTGCCCCCTTAATGCAGTTATTAGTTGAAAAATAATTACAGTTTTCAAAAATATAACATTCTGCAGCATACTAGGTTTTGCTCCTAGATATATATATTTTCCAGTCAAATTGCATTTAATGCAATATGTATGGTGTGCAGAACATACTGATCCAGCATGACTGTGATTTATAAACAGGTGAGCGAGAATTTTGTTGAAAATAGAGGTCAGACTTGTCGTAAATATATTGTTGTTCATTCAAGCAAAACTGTTCAAGTTCATTTAATAAATAGCCGAAACGATAAACTGTAGACGAAAAGTTGTTTTGTTCCTTTCGTAGCTTGTAGCTCAAATGCAGTATGCTGCGCTTAGACTCTAATTCAACACTTTGAACCTACCTCTTGTGTCGGAATCTGAGTGTTATAAATTGAAAACTATAGTTATTTGACAGCTAACAACAGCATTAAGGGGGCACTTTTTGAAACTTCTCTCAGATAACCAAATTCCAAAAAAAAAAAAAATTAGAAATATCACCTTAACACTTGGAGGTGAGCAGACATTTACAAGACAACCAAGACGAGTTAGAAGTAAGTTACTTATACCCACCACTGCAGGAACACAGGTTCTATTGGTCTCTGTGTTCCCACTCACTACCGTCCTAGTGGCCAACATGACAATGGACACAGTTACTGTTAGCTGGTCATCAGTCATTAAGGCGCCGAGTTGATTTAGTCCCAATAAAATATCTTTATGTGTGTAAAATGTTTTACAATCACACCTGTACTTCTGCAGAGATGTAACAAAACTAATGTTGTAATCAGGGAAGTTACTGTTACTGAGCTGTAGAGTTATTGTATGATGCTGTTAGACATACCCAGTACAACGACTGCATGAAAATGCTAGTTTACTTTTCAATTAAAAAGAAATGTTCAAAATATTTTTACTTGAGATACACGTTAAATGCGCATCCAGTGTTTCATTAAAATCGTTGATTGAAACATTACCGATTGAGTGGTCATTAGGATATTTTCCCGCACGAAGTAGCATGCAGGATACTGTACAAGTTGCAACATTTGTAGTGTAAAGTTAGCAGTTGCGATGAATCCTACCAGACTCTTGAACTGTAGTGCACAATATTTGATAAACATGTTTTCCGTCAAAACTATTAACAGTGAGTCCAATCGGCTGATCTACGGAAAAAAAAAAAAAAAAAAAAAAAAAACACGCACGCACGCACTTCCAAGAGAGATTCCAAGACGCCACGAGCATCGTAAACACAATTTCAGAGCACTCCAACAAAGTTGAAAACGCCCTTTTCAATGCCTTGTATCTCAAAATATGCGTGTCAGATACAAACAGATATATTCAAGGGCCCTGTTTCGAACCTTTACACAGACTTTTCCACCAATAAACTTATAGAACCTTCGCACTTAGTTCCAGAGGTACACACAGCACGACAAGAACGCTGCGAGCCAGTTCATAGCCCTGCGCGTAGAGGCGATGGCGCACTTGATGCGCGTGACAAAGTCGCCCTTATCTCTCCCGCGCTTCTCGGCCACAAACACGGGAATCAGCTCCATATCTCCACTTGCTTTCTCATTCTGCATCAATTCCATTTCCATTTAATTTTTATTCATATGTCAGCCATTTGAAAACGTTAAATTTTTATGAGCCTGAATCTGTCCCTATTATGACAAATCGTAATCTAACAGTTACACAGAAGCAAAACACCAACTTTATTTGCCGCAATTTTTAGTCACAATACAATCTCAAGACTTAGAACGACTTTACTTAATTCGGAGTCAACTTAACTGGAAGCCTGCATGTCAGCGTATACGGAACAGTCTATTGACGGCCACTTCTTCACTCTTTTCTGAAGCCCTGCTCAAGTTATACTTCCTGAATATTCCTCCGCTTCATGCAAACAAAGTTTAACCAAGTATAGAAAATAACACAGCAAATATTAAACTTACCGCATACGTGCCCACCTCTGTGCAATGATATTTTGCATAACTAACGTTTGTGAAAAATGCAATACCAAGAAGGATGCGTGTGACTGAAATGAATTTTATACCACAGATTAGGTACATAACAATAATTAATTGATTAGGATTACAGAACTGTACATGATCTCTGTCCTTGAGAATTCAGCATGATGTAAAGCCCCCGCGTGCTGCAATCAGAGCCCTTAAACTTTATGGCATGGAATAAAAGAGGACCTGGATATGTTCCTGGGGAATCCCCCTCCACGCGGTTTGTATGCGAGTCCACAAAGCATCAACAGTGGTTGCTGGAGGTCCGTGACGAACAGGCAGGAACGGGCAGCAGTATTACTCGTCGCTCATTAAAGAAGGCTTGCACATTCCTGCTGAAATATAATGGCATGTGGTGTTGCCTGAGGGGGGATTACATCTGGCTCTAAAACCTCCCTGATGTAACGGTTACTGTTCGGATTGCCCTTCAATATGTAGGAGTCGAGATCGCATGCTGTACCCAACGGCGCCTCACACCATCACGCTTGGCTTTTGTCCGCTATGCCGCTCCACAATGCAGGCTGCCAGATTGCGGTCATCACTATAGCATCTAACGCGTATGCGGCAATCACTGTAGAACAGGTTGAAGCGGGACTAGTCCGAAAACACAACATTTTGCAACTCAACACGCGAGCGACGGCGTTCACGTACCCATTGCAGACTGAGGCGTTTGTGGTTTCCGGACAATGGAAGCTGATGCAATGGCATGCGTGCCAGCAGTCCAGCCCGCAGCAGACGGCGTCGAACCGTCGACGCAGACAGGTCCACGCCTACTGCAGTTCTCCAGTGTCGAGCCAACACTGTGGACGAGGCTGTACGGTCCGTTACGGCCACGCGGACCTCGTGCTGTGGTCACAATGCGTGGTCCAGTATCTGCTCGTCTCTGCGTACGACCCTCATATATCCACAGGCTCCACACACGCAGCACTGTCGTAGCAGCATGATGCCGTGCACGAGCCGAAATGTCACGGTATAACAAACCCGTTTCCCGGAGACCGATCATTCTGCCCCATTCGAACTCACTCATATGCTGATATGGTGCCATTTGACGTCGAAGAGGCATACTGGAACTTGCTTTCACTTCATTTGACGGCTCTTTGCTTCCTGAGCTCGGCATAACGCTGACCTTTCCGGTCACACACGAGAGGGCGTTGCTAGGCCTACGTGTACGCAATCTCTCTGCAATCGTAATCACGATTCGTTCGGGTGTTGCAATTTTCACAAACAATAGTGTATTTATTACTAGATGTTACCAAACACTCCTACATTCTTTCTGTTTTTGTTAATACAAATAATGAATGAAATATTTTAAGTTTAAGATAAAATATATGTAAGCAAAAACAATGTTCTTTTATGTTAACGCAAGTATAAAACGCTTGTACTATTGGCATGTTGAGTAAAGAACCAAATATGTAATACATAGGTTTGATTCAAAAAGTGTGACGAAACCGCAAATAGACTATTGCGTTCATGTTGTTAATGGGCATCGACTTTTCCCAAAATTGCCAACTTCCCCGTGAACAGCTAACATGCCGCTGTACTGTACCGTAGGTTTGTCCTCGACAGCGCACTGCGGATTCGGTTGTTAACGCCGGTGACTTCTACTGTCCACCAGGATCTTTGGATTGCTCGTGAAGTTCGAAGCGAATCAAAATCCCTCTAAGCCTGCAGCTTAACGACTTTAATGACTTTAAAAAATGTTATTTTTAAATTGTTTCTTTTTAAATTAAGTTAACACTGCATATTCCCCAAGTCATAAAATATCCTTAAAATGTATTTTTAAAATAATTGGGCTCTTGAACAGCCTTAAGGGATTCCACCAAAATTTTATTTTCAGTTGTGTTATTTAAAAACCGGATCTGTTACGGCATGTTAAAATTCTTAAGGTGTTTTTTATCCATGTTTTTCTGATTGAACCATTATTGGAGTTTTTGTATTTATTTTACTACTTTACGCCTCAGAAAAGTAATTTGAAAAAAAAAAATGTATAAAAACTTCTGAATTTAAATTAAGTAGAGTTACACGCAGTAAGAAAATTTGATTTACAATACCATCTTACTGAAATTAATTACGAAAAGAAATACGTAAAACTAAGATGGACACGATCTCTCCACTTTTATGTGTTCGATGCACACGGGAGAATGCTAAAGGCGACATTGGCATGCTCAGGAAAACCGCACAGTGTCAACGTCATTCTGTTGGTGCAAAATGTGTAATTTAAGTCTTGTTGATACATTCTTTAGTTAATAATTTGTAAATAGGTAGAACACGTCTAAACATAAATAACAAAAAATATCTGCGAATTACATAAACGGGATATAATGCTTACATTTAAATGTAACCTATTATAGGCCTAATCAGCGAAATACTCAGACACTACCATAGCCAGATATAACTATAGCGCTAGTGTTTAGTACGAAAATAATTTCTGCTATAAAATAAGGCTCCACTACACTCTACGATTAAAAAAATTAATTATGAACCACGTACATAATTATTATGTTCAGAATAAATTGATTACATAATACTTTTGTGTTAAACCAAAATGGCGCAGGTAGACGGATTTCGTTATTCGCTCATTTACATTGATAAACCAAATGCTTAGTTACCAAACACGTCACCATTTAAAAATATAAATTCGGATCATGAATTAACTTAGGAAACTTAACCTGCCAATTCGAAAACAGCGTAGGTTCACAGGAGACGGTTATTCATGTTTTCCCCATATTGATTCACTAATTTAGACATGTGTTTCAGACTTCTGTTTTATATAAGATCTACGGATCTCGCTGTTGTTAAGTTGGCATCAGTCGCCTATTTATAGGCTAGTATGAATGTTTGCAAATATTCCTCTCCATTAATATACGCACTGTAAATTTACCCAGTCAAGGCCAACCACCTTGGAAGAGAGACAGACTGTACAAGGTATGTAGTCCCAGCACTGACGTAATGGGACTTTGCAGTGGGAAATCAAAGGAAATAAACGCAAATAAACATCACGTAAGAATTTTATGATGTATATCTAACGGTCCACTCGTACTCAGAATACGTATAATCTAACAATGGGTTGAGACATTCTGAGTGTCTATTGAATTATAAGTACACACATAACACGTATTTTACGTACATCTAAAAGCCAAGATAGAAAAAAAATACAGCAATGATATAAACCATGTTTTACAACCTTTATAAGCAATATGTTAGTGTAGTGATTTAATCTGCGGTTTTTTCCCGGAGTCGTGAGATTGTGGTTTTAGGTGCAACGTAAAAAAAAAAGCTTCAAAATAATGTTTCCGAAGAAAGAATAATCCAAGAAGAAATGCATGAAGTAAGTTAGCTTAGCATATCAAGCTGATAAAACTTCCAAAATTTCATTCAAATGGCAGCAATATTTAGAAATATACTAGATGCTCGAAATCCCGTATCGTAAATATAAGAATCATTTTAACTCAAAACATTTATTCCTGCAAATTAGAAGGGGAAAAAAAAAAAAAAAAAAAAAAAAAAAACAGAAGTTGTTTTCACACAAAATGTAATACCAGCTCAAGCGGTTTTTGACGTCACAGGAATGACATGTCAGTTTCTTTGAAATTCCATACTTGGTTTACATGAGGAAAATGTTTAACTTCTCGCTGTTTTGACATTAAATTTCATCTCAACAAGCTAAAACTAAATACGGTCGAATCTACGAAATGAGTATAATAGAAACTCGCAATACATCACTATAGCACTTAATATGTTATGGAATTAGTATAGCGCATTGATATCGATATACAGTGGGCTTCGAACCATATATTTAACAACTCTGCTTGTAACTCTGTAACTCGAGTCTAGCGAGGGTTGTATATCTCGAGCCATTTTTCTGGAGTTTGGGTTTTGTGTACGTTTTATCGTCTTGTCCTTGGAAATCGCGGCAACCGAAGATCTGGAACACGAATTGGCGTGCAGACAAGTTTTTACTTTCTTGTTGGGCACATATACCAAAGATGACCTAGACCAATTATCGTCTTCTGCTCACGGCCCCAAAAGATCTCAAGTATTGCCATTACAAGTGTCGAAACTACTTGCCCAAACGATGATGCTTCATTTGTGTAAATTTGGTTTTAAACATACCTGCGCTTTTACAAAAAAAATAATTTTACTGTGCGTAATTCCAACGTATTTGCGTTATAACATTTCATTCAGAAATTAGTGTACTAGCCTTTCAAAACATTTATTTAAGTAAACAACTTAGTCGAATCCCTCCAGTTTGGACAGTTCTGCAGGAACAAAAGCAGTTCAGTTTTGTAAATCGGGGATTGGTTATTGGGCAGTTGGTATGTACACTTTACTGCGTATTCACTCACCGGTCGGACTACGTAATACGAGTCAAATTAAATTTAAGATATTGAAAGGAAAAATATCAGTGACAACGCAATTAAATAATTTTGCGCTTTATTGCTACACGATTGGGTGCGGGAATGGAGGTTATTAATTCAATTTCAGCGAATTGTTCACTCGAAACGAATCTGGTACCTACTACCCAAGACAGTAACTGGCAAACTAAAGAAATTTCTTTTACGGAATTCGTTGATTTAACAGGTAACAACAGCTCACGTGTGATTTCCTGCTTGGGGTCGAGCAACGTATGCTGTTTGGGTCCAACCCCATGCAGAGACACCTAGCAGACCAGTTTGAAGAATGACTAAAGCGATGAGATGTGGCTGGAGCGCCGACGGGAAGAATATGAGGGAATATATTGCCTAGATCAACGAAGTGTCATGTGTCACCGACTGACAACCCGGGAATACTGTAGGTGCAAGAGGCGAAAGCGGAATAACAGAACAAACGGGGACTCTTAATGCTATTTATTCAAACAGCTATTTTCATATTTAAAGTGTAAAATAATTCTTTACGTCTTGCAGACTAGAGAGAACTGATTAAAACCCCTGATATACGAATGGGTGGAAATAATTTGCATGATAGCTTGCTAGGAAGTTAAATTAAATAGAAAATTAACAAATAGCTGTCAAACAGAGTGGAGAACTATTTACTTACACGTCTCGTTTTCTGGTGCACTGATCATCTTTGCTCAGTATCAACCTACATATGTCTCGTCATGTACTGTTTCAGTATATTGATCCCAAAGATACGCCGAGGCCATGGTGGCTGAATGATTAGCCCGCTCGCCTCCCAACCAAGACGAACCTGGTTCAATCCCCGGCTGGGTCACGCCGGACAATGCCGCTGGTCGGCGGGTTCTCTCGAGATCTCCCCCCTCACCCCTTAATCATTCCGGCGCTCCACCATACCTCAGACACACTCAACGGCTCTCAAGGCCTCGCTGTTAAGAGCAGCCCAAATATATTTACTCATTCTTCACCAATTCAAAGATATGGAGAGTTATTGAAGATGGAGCGAACTTTCAATTGACATTTGTTTCAACTTATAGCTGTGATTCCGTTTAGTAAACAATGCCCCTCTCCAATCGTTGGTTAAAATGTACAAAACAGATCTGTATTTAGGGATTAAAATAAATTGTTCCGTGCCAAACTAATCAGGATATACATTTCCTTATTTCTGGAAGTTTATATATTTCACTGTTTACTGACTTTGCACTACTGTATTATAAAAGACGGCATTTCTCTGCGGATACCGAAAACATTATTGGATTTATCTTTTGCCGTCAGAATATTTAACACAAGTATAGGCTAGCGGGTAAAAGAAACACATGTTTTAGTTAGCCTTGTATAAGATCGCCAAATAACGATTTCTCTAGCTTCATAAAGCATATTTTCTCTTATTTTACGGGGGTCGTTGGTTCAAAACCGAATAAGTAGTTTTTCGTAATACCATGAGAATGTTGATTGATGTAGTTCTAACTGGAAACTTCCCCAGTCGAAAAGACAGCCTATAAAATTTCCTGATGGCCTTGTTACATAAAAATAAAGTAAAATTGGGTCCCTCCTTTCCCCTGAATACGTCGGAGGGTAGTACTGTTCCGAGATGCAGGCGAACATTAACTCTCAACTGACTTGCAGTGGCCAATTACTTCCTGGATTGCCAGAAGCGCAGCTGTGCAGTTATTACGACTGTCATTATGTAGCGCGGACCGCAAACTCAACCACGCTACGCGATTATGCAATTTCCTAGATTTCATGGCTTAACATCGCCAGTTGATGTTCGTGAGAACCAGTTTATCTCGCACAAGTTTTCCACTTAGTGGGGATTTCCCTGCCCCGGAAATACCTTCAGCAAGCACCAATGCGGACGGAGAGCCTGTCTTAAGTCGCCGCCTACCTAGATCTCGAAATGCGCTGCAGTGTGTTTGAAATCCGCATTTTTAAAAAAATGAAAACATTAAACGTGCCCCCATGATACCAATGAATTAAAAGAAACCACACTTCAGGCGAAGTACTTATAATTCTCTCAAAACATCACGTACATTATACATGCTTTTCCCGAGCCCTCCAACATAGCTAAAAGCGGCTTTTTCGAACTGCTGTATCTCATAAAAATACTGGTTGGGAACATGCAAAACTATTACAGTGACCTGCATTGACCCTTGCTATGGACTTTCCACCTATAAAATGATAGGGTAACCGAATAAAGTCCCATAGGTAGGGATAGGAAAATTTCGCGAGTTCAATGACCTGCATGCTAGACTCCGCAGTCCTTTCTTTCCCCAGTGTTATCTCACATTTGACAGTTCGGGATTCGCTTCTTGTTCCCTTGCAAGTCGGCTATTGGCACGGAGCCGTCCGGGGCGTGTCTAATAAACTCTGATTCAATGGCAAACGTGACGTCAGTGTACATGCGTTTGAAATCTATCTTGTCCTTAAATGAATTCGCGAATTTTTCCTATCCCTACCCATAGGTATACGCAGCACAACGGAAACACTGCACGCCAGTTCAGGGCCTTGAGCGTAGGAGCGAAGGGGCATCAGGCGCACGTATCAGTGTCGTCCTTATTGCTCCCAAGCTTCCCTGCCTCAGACACGCTAAAAACCTCCAAGTAACCTTAAAGATAGGCTCCGTGACACACAGCCCTCAGACAAGATCGCCAGCGCCAACCCACCTGGTCTCCATGCACGGCGATCTGGGTCAGATTCCCGGCGGGACCACACCCCCAATTTTCGCATTGGTGAAACGTGGAGGACGTTGCAGTTGAACGGCGAGTTTTCTCGGAGTACTTCCACTTTTACCCTCACCGGTGGCGCTTACGACTTCACTGTTAACACTTCCAACACTATGCTCGTATACCACAGGGGCGAAAACGTATTGATACAACCTCAGTTTTAAAACCGTATACGGTTTGTTTATTTTTTGTAAAAAAAAAAAAAGACCACAAAATTAAATATTTTTCATTACAAAATAATACCGTTTAACAAAATAAAACTTCTCAACTACTAACTAGTTATAATATATTCGCGGTTTCTAAACACTTTTTGAATCAAACCTTTGAAAAATCACTCCACGTATGACGTGTTTATTTATTTCCTAAATATTCCATGTATCACAAGCGTTTTATAGGCTCTGTCAACATGAAAGTATCGTATTCTTCCTAAATTAAAGTTTTACCAATATTTTAATAATAAATTATAATATTTCAGTTATAACAAATACGAATAAAAACAGCGAGAAAACATGTGTGTTGGTAGCGCCAAGTATTATTACAACTGAGTGTGTACGAATTAGGTCGGTGCGTTCTCCTTTGCTGTAATTTTCTATTATTAGTTAATATTTGGTTGCATAAAGCGGAGGAATATCCTGGAAGTAGAACTTTTGCCTATAGAAGCAGCGCACCAAGCCATAGTACATCATTTCACCCGCTGTTGAAAGTGCTAAGCGCCACCCGTAACCTCTCAACACAATAACAAAAGTTAAAATATTTTCGTCTGGAGCAAGATTTGACACCACGAATTGTAAGTTGTTTAGTCAATGACTTACCTACCGCCTACTACCTTCTCGTAAACATGTTATTTCCGGGAATGTGACACACTAACCCATGTTTCTAGTAACGTTTGGGTGTTTCCAAGTATTGTCAACTGTTACAGGTGCCTGGTATAATTATTTTACTTATTTGGTGTTTGAAGGAATACATCTAGGTGTCATGAATATTCAGACTGCCACGAAAGCGGCAATTTTATGGCTACAGTGGCGAGAAAAAATACAATCGGCATTGTCCGTTCCGAAACCCGAAATTTTCTCATATTTTATACACGGAAGTGAGCTCAGTTCTTCACCAATACTAAAGACGCTATTATTTCACTTTATAATTCGGTACTTAGGTCGGGGCAGCGGTGGCTCCACGTTTTAGACTACCCGCCTCCCGCGCAGGCGAACCGGGTTCAATCCCCGGCCGGGTCACTCCCGGATTTTCTCAAGTGAGAATCGTGCCGGACGATGCCGCTGGTCGGCGGGTTTTCTCGGAGATCTCCCGGTTTCTCCCACCCTTGAATTCCGGCGCTGCTCCATTCTCACCTCATTTCACCCTCATCGGCTCCCAATAACTCGCTGTTAAGAGCCGACCTAATATCTCCACTACTCGCCGCATAGATTTACTTTTACCGTTTTAAATGTAATCAAAAATAAAAACAAAACAAAATCGCATTTTGAGAGAGTACCTGCGCAGTTTTTCTTCAAAAGTAGGTGCAAAGTACAGCTTACACGTATGTAGTTAAATCTGCGGGCTTTCGTCGCTTGTAATGAAGTTCCATTGTTACAGGTATAGGTCTACTCCACGCAGTACAGTGCAACAACGGAAAACGCTTCAAGTCAGGTGTTGGCTAGGCATACGTGTTTGTGTCGCCCTATAGTTCCCTCGCTTCCGGGAATTGAACGAGGAAAATGGCTTCAGGTAGGCCTGATGGAGCTTTAAATATGAATTCCCAAAAAAAAAAATATATATCCGCGAAAGTACGGAAATTTTTTAACAATGTGGGTCCCGGCCCAAAAGTGAATCTCTGAGCGAGACTGGTTCATTGGCTCTTGTAGATAGAGACCTGAAAGATTCGCGAGTTCAATGACCTGCAGGCTAGACTCTACAGTGGCGTGCACACATATGCCGATATCAACTGCACATTGATTGCCTGCTGTCGCAGTGGAAGGCGACGATTGGACACCGTTCTCCAGGAGGTGCCGAACGCCGTGTGGGCCAATGGATAAAGTTATATTAATGAACGTGTTTTGAATTCTAGCTTGTCATACGCGAATTCTTCAGATCTCTACCTGCAGGTTATTAACGGTAAAGTCGTCCCGTTTTAAGGCCGTACTGAGTGAGCGAGTGAAGAGATTTGAACGGCTCTAAGACATCAAGGTCTTGAGAGCCGATGAGGGTGAAGGGGTGGGTGGGGGGGGGAAACGGGAGATCCCCGAGAAAACTGCCGACCAGCGGCATCGTCCAGCACGGATCCCATATTGCGAAAAACCGGGGGCGACGCCGCCGGGAATCGAACCCGTTTCGCCTGGACACGAGGTCGTGCTGGAAAGTTACTTCAGTTTTTCCGCTTATTTGTATCCCTTCGGGAATTAATTGTCGATATAAGCTATTCACGGTAAAGTGACCACTTTTGAAAACCATCTCATCTGGAATAATAGTCATTATTATTATTATTATTATTTTTTAAGCTTTAGACGCAATCTTCCGATTGCGATGGAATATACACACTTTGTTTATTACTTACACTACAATATTTATTTAAAAAGGTGATTGCAGGATAAAAAAAATATCTGAAGGAAAAAAGTAACTAGGGCTTCAAAAGTGCTCACTTTACCGTGAACAGCCTATACAAAAATTGCCACGTAACTAATAAACACAGGGTACATATTTTATTACTCATAAATGTTAAAGTCTGAGGCCACAATAAAATGCCAGCGTGAAGGGCCTTGATAAATGCTCGCTTTGTCGTGAATAGCCGATACCTGCCCTCCCCCTAAAGGGAACGCAGTGGGTGGACTTGCCTTGTCGGCGGCGTGACTAGAAATGGGTCACAAGTCTGCAGGGGGCGGGTCGCACTCCCCCCCCCCCTTTTTTCAATACTTTTCTTTTTTAATTCCCTCTCGTTGGCAACAAGACGTGCGAGCTATCCGCGGTCGTCCTTGGCCACATAGCACGCCGAACCCCGCGGTGACGTCATCCCACCCGCCCAGGGCAAGGCGGGGCGGGGCGGGGGTCACCGGGTCACGACTCCCCGAGGGCAGAGCCGGAACTGCTTCGCGGCGGTGCAGCGGCGTTCTTTTGTCTGTCCGCGCGATGCGATATTTAACCGCAACCTGCTCGCCATATCGTTCCCACGGTCCGGCCAGCCGCCCGCGGCCACACGCCGGCCACCGCGCGCCGCTACGCTCGGGCTAAGTATAACTAGACCTGTCGACAAGGCGATGTATCGGTCACGACGCATTGCTATCGAGATATCGCAACTGCTATACTGCCCACGAATGTAGAGACTCTCTCCATATATTGCGTCATTGGTTGTTTCTTAAATACGATATGCATCACGTGCGTTTTATATTTCTGCTAACAAAAAAAAAATTTCATTTTTAATCAAGCCGGATTTTTACTTTCATTTTATCTGTCAATTATATTTAATTTATAATTAGTACAAACGGTAAAACACAGAGAAAATAGGTGTGCTGGTGACGCCTCGCAGTAAATAGTCCTTATGCAAAACACTATTCAACCGAGTGCCCAAAAATCGTTGCTCTGTCTCTCTGGTGTAATTCTAAGTTTTTATTTTGCATGAAGGGGAGAGATGACCTAAGATTATAACTTCCACATGGCTACCAAACGTCGGAAGTAAGAACGAATGGACCGGCGATATAGTGACATTGTTATAAGGCGGCGTGCGCGACAATTTATACAGAAGCGTCCACAAACACTCCATAAAATTACGGACATACTGATTTTCAAACACGGACTTTCCGTAAATTTCACAAATTTTCCGTGCAATCACGGAACCCCTCCGTTAATTTCCAAGTTAGTTTTCTGTACTTCCGGTCAAAATAAGCAGAGATGATGTTTCAATGGGTATAAAATATAAAATATATATTTTAAAATGTTAAAATACTCTATACCTGAGTAAGATTTGAACACTACACAAAACGTCCAGAGTCCGTGACTTTAACCACTAACCTACAGCTATCGCACTATCGTTGCGGTATTAACACATATTTCTGGCACAAATTTATAAACAACTTTTTGATTTAATTTCATAGTTAGTGCATTTTAAGTGTTACTAAATGATACAAATGCCTGATGCTACTTTTTAATGTTCGAAAAAAATAGGTCTTAGAGGCGTGGGTAATCTAACTGCACTGAAAAAATATTTTGTTGCGGCCACTAAAATATTTCTTTGGTATTCACCCTTCCAAATTTTTTGTGGCCACTAAAAACTTATTTTGTGGCGGCTATAAAATGTTTTGTGTACACCACAAAAAATTTGGCTGGGCGAATACCAACAAAATATGTTTGTGGCTGCCACAAAATATTTTTTCAGTGTGCCGCAGATACCATAATTTTCTGGTTGCTGTGGCGAAGAAAGCTTCATGTTATAGACTGGGTATTGTTCGTTCCCTGAAACATGAAGCTGTAGTAAATACGAAGATTTCTCGTGTTTTGTTTTCATGGCACGCAACTCCATTTTACGTCATTACGCGTTGCATTCCAGTATATTTCCTGAACCTACATTTCCGAACAAATTTCCGTAAATATACGAAAATTTTTAACAGTGTATCTGACGTATTAGTGTTTCATTCTGCATCAGCATTTTAGATTTTTGTTCATTTCTTATTGTAGTTTTTTTTATACGGGAATCATCAATGTGCCTACTGTTATCATCGACACTACGATGTCAATTTTTGATACACATGAACTGAGTACTGGTCAAAAGAAGTATAAATCTATAATTTGAGCGATTTAGGGCAACTCATTGGCGATATCGATATTTGCAAAATTTATTACATGGAAAAAATCGATATTCGCGATATATAGCCATGATTGCCAAAATTATACGTAATTGATGTGTCTCATCGACATTGGAATGATTAGCACGTAAAATCAAAGCGATACAGGTATTATAAACAGCAGAACACCGCGGACGCCCCATACTACTAGCGCGATAGTATGGGGAGCCGTCCCATTTGACCGTCGTCAGGCACAGGAGGATCACTGAATGCGAAGTTGTATACTGAAGACACAATTGAGGCCTCGTGTGCTTGCCTTTACTGGCCGAGTGTCCAGCGGCCAGTTTTCAGCCAGACAACGCTCAGTCGCACGCAGATATGGCTTCGTACAAGCTGTACACGGTTAACAGAGCACTTTGGAGACCCTAGCCTATTTTTATTTTCAACCATTTTTTACCATTTACCTGTATTTTTGAATGAATATTGCCATGCAAGTAATAAACACTGTGTATATATTCCACCGCCCTTGGAAGTTAACGTCTAAGGCTAACATAAAAATATATCTATTGACTATTATTCAAAATTACGGGGGCTTTCCAAAGTGTTCACTTCACCATGAATAACCTATAGGGGTGTTTACATCGTGTTTCAATACTTACGTTGCCTCACTGAATTTTCGTGCATCTAACATTGTGGAATCAGATGGAAAGGCAGCTTTCTGTATGCCGGAGTGTTCGTGATTTGTTGGAGCATAATCTGAAACGTGATAATAAACGTCATTCGTTTCGTGTCGATGCGTGTATTCAAACGTGAGACTATCCCACGAGCTACTCAAATGTACCCGTCCTCTGTGCTGTAGGTGAGCAGAATATTGCCCTAGCGTAATGGTATCGCAATAACATACATCTTTATTTTATTTGCACCACCACAATGACAAAATCGTGTTTGAATCCAATGGTCGCTTCTTGGTGTGCAATTTTTTAAAGGCAATGAGTGTAAATTTCTAAGTATGTGAGAAGTGTTGAAAGTTGTGTTCAGGAGTAGTCTGAAACAATTTTTATGTACTTCCGCATTTTGTAAACACCCACAGTAGTTATTGTAATAACTTTTTCCTTTTGGTTGTACTATTAGACTAATAACATTTCGTTTGAATCCGCCAGTTTCTTCTTAGTGTGCAACATTTTACGACAATAAGAGTACGTTTTGCAGTAAGCAAGAAATGTTGAAAGTTGTATTTCGAACTAGTCTGAAACGATCGTATTTTAACACATCATGAACTGGTACAGCTCCTGTTAAAAAATTGGAGATAAATAAAGAAAAAAATTAAATAGCAAAGTTCCCGTCGCAGTATACAGTAAAGTAGGTACAAATAAATACAATGCCTGCTATTTTGTTTAATATCATGGAAAGGTATTCCGAGTTCTGCTTGCAAACGAATTACCAGAAAGCAGGAAAGGTGGGATTTTGAGAAGGAATTCATCCCTTTCCGCTCGGAATGTCGTTTACTAAAGTTGATGGCTTCAAGTGTCATCGATAGACAACTGAAAAATTCGCGGGTTCAATGACCTGCAGGCTAGAGACTACAGTCTGATGTACAAATATGCCGATGTCAAATTCACATTGGTTGTCTGCTGTCACACTGGAAGGCGACAATTGGACACCGTTCTCCAGGAGGTGTCAAACAAAATTTGGACCAATGGCTAAAGTTATATAAACGCACGTGTTCTGAATTCTCGCTTGTCCCAAAATGAATCCGCGAATTACTCAGGTCTCTAGTCATCGAGTATGGCTGTTACCCGTAGCGTGAACCATCGAGAAAATAAAACCAAGACAAATATGTATGTACCGTATATGTATACGTTAAACAGCAAACAGCCACATCACTCGGTAAAGCGAGCGGGAGAAGAAAAAAAAAAGTTATCCGCGGGACATGCATTAAACGTAATGGGTACTGTTTTTCCACCGACAGCTCATTTTGCTTCTTCCGCAAACTTGTCACTTCGGTGGACAATGCAGGTGAAAGTTTTAAGACCACGAGAATTCTAAACGCTCGTGACTTTCAATCGAGTGGTAACATGAGTCGTTTCCGTGCCACGATACCAACTGGACTCAAGTTTGCGCCCGCCGTCCAAGAGCCGCCCACTAAATGAAAGTTCCAGGCATCATGCTTACGGCAGCAGGAAAACCTTAAGCCGCAAAAATTACAATCTGGAACTGCGTCTCAGATTAGCTCATATTCGACTCGAGATCTTAGGTTCGAAAATTAAACGCCCGAAGAAAGGGAGGTCATTCTTTATGAGAAATAAAGTCGAAAATATACAGGACACTATATACCTAAACAGAATATTAAATAACGTATCGCTGAATGCCTTGTACTTTCTGGAAACGGTAGGGATGGCGGCAGTTTACCCACACTACGTCAAACAGGGTTAAATGGGACACGCCCATTTGGCGGCGTGCTATGGAGTGTGACCTAGTGGAGGGCATGCCGTCAATGTGGAGACTGATCACTTCCTCAAGCCGAACAGTGCGCACAGACAGAGGACTGCCAGCATATCGTGGCTGTAACTTAATTATTTTGAGGTATGCGCATATATATAAGTATTCGAAACAAGCTAGAGTGTATTGGAGGGATTTGGATGGCTCTTAACATCGAGGTATTGAGAGCCGATGAGGTTTAGGCGAGGTAAGTGAGTTGCAGCTCTGGAATGAAAGGGTGGGGGAAACGGCAGATCCCCGAGAAAACCCGCTGACCAGCGGCATTGTCCGGGGCGACTCCGCCGGGAATCGCACCCGGTTCTCCAACGTGAGAGGCGAGTAGTCTAACCACTATACAACAGCGGCCCCTGATAGCATATCGAAGTCTATCTTAGCTTATCGCGATAAACAGGTGACCACAGTGTAATTAAAAATGCAGTTTTTTTTATTAGAGGAAATATCACTTCCGGCATACGTCATTGCTGGGGACAGGAAAATTTCGCGTTTTAAACTACCTGTATCATAGACTCCAGTGTTCTATGTAATGTCGAGCCTCAGCTATTTGTTCATTGGCAGTTGCCCCACTATGTAGAGGCTATTCACGGTAATGTGAGCACTTTTTAAGGCCCTGCTAAATTTTTCATTTCAGTCAGTTTCTATCTTTCCGTCACTTTTTGAAATAAACTTTGTTATGAGACAAATAAACAGAGCATATACATTTAATCACTCTCGAAAGTTTATGCCTGAGGCTGCAATAGAATACATTTATTAGGGGGAGGGCTTTAAAAAGTTCTCACTTTACCGTGAACAGACTATAGCCAGTTTGACCGCAGACTAGGTGGCACGGCATTCGGTACTTGTTTTCTTACAGGTCTAGCATTGGCTCAGTGCTCACCTGGGCGTGTTTTCAATAAATGCTACCCAACAGCAACAGTACTCCGGGGTCACCAAGAATAACACAGGGGATGAAAACAGTTCTCCTGAAGACGGGAACAGATATACGCCGGTTACCGAAAAGTCGCTGCGTGTTTTCCCGTGCTGTCTCCCGTTGTGACGTCACACTTGTCTCCGTAGCAGTGTTTGTGTGCATTGTATTCGTCCGGCATTTTAGATTTTGTTCTTTGTTGCTCGTGCGTTCATCGTTTTTTTTTTTAATGCTTTACGTATTTGTTGACAACATCTGGTCTTGGCTTGTTTTTATGTATATCTTTAATGCCATCCTCTGTGTTTTACTTCTCACCGTATAAAAACATTTACAAAGTTCAAAAGGTAAAATAGAGGATCTTAACAAAGTGAAACAATTCAAACTCATAAAAGTGCTACACAATATATATTTTGAAAAAAAAAAATTCTTCTCAAAAACAGTTAACTGTTTAAAACTGAACGTTTGCAGCCAGGAAAAACGCCGCCGCCTACAAAGTCAGAATCGTATCTGTTAAAAGACAAACATCAATACACAACTCCACGTACATTGAAGTAACATTGACAAACGGACACTCGCAATATTTCTTGACTAAAATAGCAGGCGCACAAACACTTTACTCCAGCTATAACGCACTGTCTAGTCAAACAACACAAGCACTGTTTCCTTCTGTCAACATTGCCATTTGCTAGTGTACTTTCTTCATCTGCTCCTATGTTCGAAAAATATTTAGTTTAATAACTTACCGCTATTGCAAGTACTAACAACACAGCAGGTGTCCGTTCTGTAGATTGTAACTGGAATAACCTGCAGCATAGCGCTTCACCCGTGGAGAAAAAACTGAGGTAAGATTGCGCGGCCAAGATGCACAATGCCCAGTCTCCGTGACCCAATATCGGGCTGTTTTTCTGCCTAAACTACGTGGATGGGGTATGAGGCTGGACCACCGTTTAAGTAAACAAGTTCTTCGAGATGTTTAAATACTTCCTCTACCCAAATTACAATGAAATTAGATTACATTGAAATGAGCATGTGTGATTTATTCGTATAAAATGAGCCATCTCTTGAGAACCCATACATAGAATAAAACAAAGTCGTCCAGCCGCGTGTGTCTATGTATTCGGCCAAGGCTTCTAAATTATTTAATGGATTTTGATGCGGTTTTCACCGTCATTTAGAGAATTTCTTGATGCAGGTTTTTGGTATATAATGCGTCAGTATTTAATGTACAGATAGTACTGAAAAGTCATCGTTTTATAATAAAGTCGGAAAAAAGCCGCTTTTCGGGCGCTTGCATGGCTTGCGCTGACTTAAACCATAAGAGATAAACCAGATTAATGTACTACAGAAATATAGATCTTAAAAAGGTGTACAAAAACGTCCGCGACAGCATATGTTTATCTTTTAAGGATGACCCGCAGTAACCATTTTTGCATTTAAAATTTGAATCAAATTAGTTCACTTACGAACACAACACAGTATCAATACTATGTTAGTTGACTTACGCATTTCGTGTATATGTATTCTTGCTGCAAACATAAACAACGCCATAGTTGTAAATTACATCCGAGCAAAGCCGGGGCGGGTCGCTAGTTAAGACATAAACAAGCACTGTTGATCACGTGACTTTGACAGTTGTGTCTGTGCGACGTATGTGAGTGCTGGGCGACAGCCGGTCTACCTCATCTTTAGTACATGGCTTCGCCCTGTAATTTACGCACCGAGCTAGCTGCGAGCCGTATCTCTTTCACTTCGTGCTGCGCTGGTCGTGAAGGAGTCAGTGATAGAAGTGGGGGGGGGGGGGGCTGCGTGACCAGAATTGGCGCGCGGTGCCGTCGGAGTTGCGCCACAGGCAGGAATCCGAACCACGCCATCTGTTCGCTTCGCCCGCGGAGAAACTGCGGACCGAATTCGCACCCCCTCTTCTGCATCATCGTGAGACAGCCAGGGGGCACCAACTGCGTCTGCGCCGGAGATGTTGCGCAAGAGTCCGGGAGGAGCGGCAAGCGCTCCTAGCGGCGACTAAGGACACTCCCTCAGATATGCGTACTAAAGACGAGGTATGACCGATCTGGCTAGCTGCGCACAACCAATCTCCGTGTCCCAACATTGAACTGCTTTTCAGACATTACGACTAACGAAAACGGCGTGGATTGGATTTGACAAGTGCTTTGAGATGTCTTTGTACTTCCTCTAAGCAATTTTTAATGCGTTTTGATTAAATTCAAATTGGTAAAAGTATTTTTTAAATATAATAGAGCTTGTCATTTAAAAATTCTTATATAAGCAAATACATTCATCATTGTTGACCAGTTGTGTACCTTTGGGGTAGTCCAATGTTGGGTACATGCGCAGAAGACGAATAAGTGGCCTACCTCATCTTTAGTCTATGCTCTGATACAGTGAGAGATGAGCTTAACCGATATTTCCAATTATCCGTGACAACTGTTACTTTAAAGTTGGACTCAACCATCTGTTTCATCCGTCAGTCGCCCGTCCGTCCGTCGGTCACGTGATCTTCGACTAATCGCAGGGCAACTTTTTTTTTCTATCCGTCAATCCGTCAAATATATCTCAAACGTTAACTTTCGACGGACGGATGGACGGGCCACCGCCTTGTAATGTCGTTCCTTGAACATGGCTGTCGGAAAACAGTCACTTGATTATTGTCTGAATATTTTTCTTATTAAATACACAAGGCAGTGAAGTTTTTACTTTTCGCCTTTGAATTGAACTGAAGATGACTTGTAGGTTTTCGAAGGAAATGCTGATAAATTACGTTAGGAAAGAGAATATATTTATTACATTTATTAAAAACATTTGTCTGTGCGCGAGAAACTTAGTGTTGATGGATTGTTACACTGAAAATGTTTTGGACTGACGGATCGATACGACGGACTGTTGTGAGTAGCTTTCAATTGACGGACGAAAAAATCGACGGACGGGCTACTGGCGGAAGCGACGGATGGTTGTGAGTCAAGCTTAACACACAAATATCTATTACTTATATTTGCGGTTATGTCACAGTAACCAAAATGTGTGCTTATGTGTGTGTTTGTGTGTGTATGTTTAAAGGATAAAGGCAGAAATGTAAGTGCTGATAATTGTATTGCCAGCGTTGATTTGGAAACATGTGTATTTAAGTAAAATTTATAATAAAGTTTTCTTTTGCGGAATTTTGTCATTTTCCGTGGTAATTTTTCGTCGCTAAATAACTACACGTCCGATCCTCAAAACACCAGATAGTGATAATTAAAATAAAATATCCAATTATAAAGAGGGAAGGGCCAGATCAGGCATTTAACGGTGTCATGTAAAGTTGTATTTACCAAAAATTACATAACAGTATAAATTAAATTAATTATGTTCTATTTATTAGCACCCAATATATTGTGAACTATGTAAATACAGTAGGCTGGAGCAAACACAAAAAAAATAAAAAATTAAATGAATTCATGTGAAGGGATTTATTACTGTTTTAATCAGGAACTATGGTTAATTATTAAATAGTTTGTATAAAAGCTCTCAGCCGCCATCTCTTTGTGACAATTCGTTAGCAAGCTGTGAACCTGTTACTATGCGATATCTCAGTAACAGATATTTCAATGACTTCGTCACAGATTTACCTGTGACAACGAAATATCTGTGACAAAGTAGCAGATTGTGATTTATCAGACATCTCTACATACAGTGGAGGTGGAGAGGTGTGGGCTGATCTTAATACCAGGGTCTTGAGGGTCGGAATGCAGCAGCGGGGGGAACAGGATCACCGAGAAAACCCAACGAACAGCGGCACCGACCGGCACGAATCCCACAAGCGAAAATTCGGGAATCGAACCCGGTTCGCCCGGGTGGGAGGCGAGTAGTCTAACCGCTACACACCACCGCGGTCCCTAATAGCCTCGGTATGCGAGGTTATTCCTCGGGCCATCCCTCGCGGGTATGGGCATGTCAGCAGTCCCCCAAGCCAGGCTGAGCTCGGCATCATTTCGCGTTAGGCGGTCATTACAGCCGCCGCCAGTAAGCAATTGAAGCCGCGACCTCAAGTACGTACGTATCAATCACAATGCCCCGCGGGCAGCCGCCATTGTCCCGGGCCGCCTTCTCGTTTTCTTTCATTGCTGGTTACGTGCGTGCGTGTGCCATTTTGTGGGTGTGAGCTGCCCGCTCAGAGCCGATGCCGCGATTCGTGCAGGATATTCACGGTAAAGTGAGCACTTTGGAAATGAATCTTAGCAAAAAAAAATCACTGCCCCTGCCTGCGTATATTTTAATGGATACACTGAATGACATTCGCCCAGTAAAGTTGGTAACGATAAATGGAAAGTAGTTCCATATATTAACGTCCAATAAAATGTGTTAGGTAACTATTTGTGATTACTCGAATTATTTCGTTCGCTTTGTGTGTCTTTAATGGACCAAAGAGCAAACAATGAGCAGATGTGTAAAATATTTACTTTCCTAATTATTTCACAGTTTCGCTTGACCGATGCATGAATAAAGTGATGAGGCCCATGGCAATGTTAATTTCACATAAGGCGGAAGACTACACAACGTGCATACAAGTAGATCTTAGGCAGGGCTTTCAAAAGTGCTCATTTTACCGTGAACAACCTATAACAGCACAGTGAGATTTTCAAACGTTGATTTCAAAATCGTTTAATTAACCGTGAACAGTCTATACGTAAATTTGCGTCCAACACAAAAAAAAATTGGAAAGGTCAATATGTTATTGAGTGCACCCGTCGGAGGAAGAGGTCATGGGATTGTGAAAGAGGGAGGGGGGAATCACGGCGTGTTCGGCGGAAGCTGCGGTCCACAAGGTCGAGTGGAGCGGAAGCCCAGGACACCTCCCCCAGCCTCACCACGAGGACCCAGACACCCTGTTCGAGCTCCCAAGGCGATGCAGGTCTTGGACCACTCCCGCCTCGTATCGAGCGAGCGACTATTCTAGCCGACAGATAAAAAAAACCGCCTTCCGGTCATTAGCGTCCCGGAGATTTGTGAATGGGCCGTAGCCAAGTGCTGTCCCTATACTCTCGCGCGCGTTGCCTACGTCGTCACCCGTTGCTTATAGGCTATTCACGGTAAAGCGAGCACTTTTTAAGGCCCTTCTAAATATTTCATTTCAACCATTTTCCGTCTTCCTGCTGCTTTTTAATATAAACATTGCTATGCGACCAATAAACACAGTGTTTACATTTCACCACCCTCTAAATTTAATGGCCGTGGCTGCAATTATATATATATTTATTAGTGGTTAACGCCTGTTGGGAGAGTCTTAAAAAGTGCTCACTTCACTGTGAACAGCCTATACCTGAATGTACGGTTGTCATTCCTAACAGGAGGCCGAAGCTCTATAGGTATTTCGTGGACCACTAAATTATTAGGTAGAATGACTTCACTAACAGTTGAAAAAAAATGAAAATAATTCTCCCTAATAAAGAAAGCTGTAAATTTTATATACAATATAATTTTTATTTTTAAATATACTTAAGTCACAAGTAAATTAAGTTTAATTATTCTCATTATCATTCATAAAATATATAATTTTTATGTAGGCACGCACTGTCAGCGCCCGAGCGTTGAATTGTTCACTTGTTTTGATTCCGTTGTTATGTTCGTTGCTGGAGAAGGTGGAGTATATGTTTGCAACCAATTGCAGAAATTGGAATAATCTAACTTTATTAAATTTAAAAAAGCCGATTGCCTTAGAATAAACGGTACAAGAGTTATTGATATCAGCAACAATGCCTTTCTAAAATAAATAAATATGTACAATTTATTAGCATCTTAATAAACGATTGTGCAGTTAACAGTGTAGCCAACCTAGGTATTTTCTACCATATATTGTTAAACACACACTTAGTTCCATTTTACCGTTTGTAAATACAGCATTTAACTATAACATTTTTACCAAATTGTTATTAGCAGTAACTAACTAAAACGTCTGTCTGAAAATTGAAATAATTATGTTTAAGAGTTGTACGTTTGGCACAAAATTCTACCTAATAAAGAAAAATAACGGCCGACCAAAATAGCATTGAGCTTCGTCTCTTTACCGTACTTGCCGTGTGGTTCCCAACACCTCGACTCACGGCAACTCGCCGGGGAGACGTGAATACGTTTTCCGCTTAACGTGGTCCACTTGAAAACTTAGACACGAATTAATTTTAGTTTTCAGTTGTTGCAAATAATACATTTTTGATGCGAGCTGTATACTTGAGCCGACACAACATTTATTACGTTATCACAACCAATCATCTGCAGGCTATAGAAATAACAACCTTTCATCAGTCACAACAACAGTATCGCGGGTTACTGAGCCCCGCAGTGTACAATAAGAGCCAAAAATAACCTTCCTTTTCTTTATACATACGATAGTGTATACTGGGACTGAATGACAAATGTGACCAGATAGTACATTTAGACTACTACGCACTAAAATATGCAGTGTAGGTAGACGTATTCAAGAGCTGCCATGGATATATATATATATATATATATATATATATATATATATATAAATAAACACACACATTTCTAGTGATTGTTTGTACTTTTATTGTACAAAACGAAACTTCTTTGTCTGGTAAAGAAATGTTTTGGAAGATGGGACCTTCTGACGAGCGCTTTGATGGAAACCATTTTGAAACTAAGAAATATGTTCTGTTCAGTTTTGCCGGTAGTTAAGATTGGCTGGGCTTCCTCACCACACGGGCGTGAATGTGTTTACCGATCACGATACCCATAAGAATTTCTTTAAAACTATATATATATATTAAATACCAAATACATACATACATATATATGTAGTATTGTAACAGACGGTTCGTCTTCTCCCCCGTTTCCAGCTTCCAACTTCCAACTTTTCTGAAGCTCTACTAAACTGCAACTTTCATGCTATTCCTTTGCCTCATGCCTCATAGGGCTAGTGATTTTTCGCGAAGAAAAAAAAAAGTACAGGGTAGACTTCATTACTATAAGTATCCAACAGTAGTTTGTCTACTGTCATTGGTTGCTGTCTGCTTAAAAGGGTATTTTGTATGCTTGACTGGGCCACTCAGAATTTGGCAAGGTCGGCGCGGCTCCTGCGTGATTCGCGTGCAGACAGTTAACACGTGTCAAAAAGTGAATCAGCCAATCAAGATAGGTAAACGACCATACAGTGTTTTGAAATATAACTTGTCTTGAAATCATTTCGCGAAATTTCACTACCACTACTCATGCAAACAAGAAAATTACACCAAAGGGCCAACGCACCGCATTAGTGCACACTAAGTTCAATAATATCGTGCAGGTTAATTATTACTTACTAGGCTTTAAAAACGCACTATTTTCCCTCTGGTTTTATTAATATTTATTATAGCAAAATACTTTAACTTATTGATGAAATGTAACAAGACGTTCAATCTAACCAAAGATGAAATACTTTTATGTTAAAAGAAGCTTAATAATATTGCCTTGTGATACTTGACATATTTAGGAAACAACAAAACACGTAATACATGGGGTGATTTTTCGAATGTTTGTTTCAAAAACTGTGAAGAAACCGAGAATACACTAGAGCCAGCGGCCTGAGTGGCTCGTGCTGGAAGGACCTAGACTCTCGTGTTATGACGAAATGTGTGATGTGAGCAACACCTTCCGCAAGGTCGGGGATTGCCTACTTAGGTCACGATAACCTCTGGACCCTGAGTGAGTGAAGTTTCGCCATGGTGGGAGGCGAGTAGTCTAACCACTACACCACCGCGGCCCTCTAATACAGATATGTACGTATGTTTATTAATCATTGCAAGTTTGTAATATTTGCTGAGGACGTAGATGCTGCTCGGCGGTCGGCTCGAGTATAGGCTATTCACGATAAAGTGAGCACTTTTAAAAGTCCTGCTTACGATCTATTTGCATGTAGTACGTTGTGTAGTCTTCCGCCTTATATAAGATTAGCATTATCATGGGTCTCATAACTTTATTCATGTGTCGGTCAAGTGAAACCGTGAAATTATTAGAAAAGTAAATATTTGACAAATCTGATAATTTTTACTCTTCGATTCATAAAAAAAACCGGAAACAAAAGCAATAATTTAAGTTATCATAAGTGGTTATATAACACTTTTTATTAGACCTTAAGATACGGAACTTCTTCCCACGCATTGTTACCAACTTTACTGGACTAATGTCACTCAGTGCGCTAGTTAAAATATATGCAGGCAGGGCAGTGACATTTTTCTAAGGTTGATTTACCTTTAGCTGGCCCGCACGGATGTTAAACGGCACTAGTCTGTGTGCGTGTGTGTGACGTTGCCTGGCGACAGACAGCCAGGTGTTTTGTCGGCGACGTGTGGGAATAGGGTCGCACTGCTACGGCGGAAGAAGCCCCCCCACTGATCTCGTCGTTCGCTGCGAGGTTCCGCAATTAGCCGCCCCGGCTGCCACGACGACGACAACTTCGGGAACCTACACCGCGAGACCATTCTCTCCCCGGGGGGGTGTTGTCATCCACCTCCAACACACACACACACACACACACCCCCCTCCTCCACCCGCCCGAGGGCAACGCGCATCCCGTTGACGGTCGATCAAGGGTCACTGCCATCGCATCCCACACACTCGCTGTCCAAGAAAAATGCATTCGTTTAGTTTTAATTCACGGTTTAACGTCTTGGTACCCTCAGTATACCATGTCGAACGAAACACATATCTACATTTCCAACAATTAAATGACAGGTTTACCGTTTAAAGTCCCATAGATGCATGCACCGCGACGAGAACACTTGCACGCTAGTCCAGGGCCTTGCACGTAACGGCGATGGCGCACTTGATACGCGTGTCAGTTTAGCCCTTATAGCACCCGCGCTTCGGGGAATAAAACGCGAAAAATAAATACTCCTAAGGTAGGTAGGGGCCGCGGTGGCTGAGAGATTAGCACGCTCGCCTCCCACCAAGGCGAGCCGGGTTCAATACCCGGCCCGGGTCACCGGATTTTCGCAAGTGGGATCCGTGCCGGACGATGCCGTTGGTCGGCCTGTTTTTCTCGGGGATCTCCGTTTCCCCAGCCCCTTCATTCCGGCGCCACTCCATATTCACTTCAATCACCTTCATCAACTCCCAAGACCTCGCTGTTGAGAGACGCCCAAATCTCTTCATTCTTCACCCACTACTAAGGTAGGCAACCGCCTAAACTACAAGCATATTATATTAACTTAATATAAACATTTCGGTACTTTTGTGTTTTAGAATTGGTGGAATATTCAATTGAAGTTCCTAAAATCCGAGGATGGGAGCTATATTCAATTTTCTCAGTATTTAAAAAAGGAACATTTCACATTTCGAAATTTTGAGAATAGTCCATTCATGGTCACTTCCAAATTTTCTTACGCCTTGTTAAAGTTCTACTTCCAGGATATTCCACCGCCTCATGCAAAAAAATATTAATGGAGTCTCGAAAATTACACCAAACGAACAGGGCACCGCATTCGTGAGCGCTCAGTGTAATATTACTACGCATTACCAAGAACAATATATTACTACGCATTACCAAGCACCTATATTCTTCCTTTTTTATTCATTATTTGCCATAAATGAAATATTATAATTTACAGATAAAAGAAAACTAAGAGTTCAATTTAACCAATAATAGTGTACTTTTATGATAACACAAGTATAAAACGCTGGTGATGCATTACATGTTTAGGAAACAACCAAGTGCGTCATATATGGGGTTATTTCCAAAAGTTTGATTGAAAAAGTGCAAAGAAACCGTGAATATACGTATTATAGGTCTTATTGTAAGTAGTTACGCCTATTATAATTTTATAAAAGCTGTGGAATATTTAAAAGTAATTTTTTTTTTCTCAGAATTTAAATAGAAGTCGACATTTAGTTGCCAGTTTATGAATTTGGTTATTTAAGCATAAATGTAGTCGTTCAATAGTGTAGAAGTTAGCAAAAATCGTTTTAAGTATAGGCTGTTCACAGTAAAGTGAGCACTTTTGAAAGCCCACTCATTGAGAATAATGTCCCATAAATATATTATATTTCAGCCTTGGACGTAAACTTCCAAGTGTGGTGGAATAGGCTACACACACTATGTTTATTACTTACATGACCAAATTTATTTAGAAAGGTGGTAAAAGGGTAAGAAATGGCTGAAAGGAGAAAGTAACTAGGGCTTCAAAAGTGCTCACTTTACCGTGAACAGCCTATAGGTCTCTGTTTACGATAGTTAAAGGTTGTTCACGATAAAGTGAGCACTTAAGAAATGAACCTCAGAAAAAGTCACTGCCCCTACCTGCATGTATTTTAAGGGACACAATGAGTGACATTTGCCCAGTAATGTTGGTAAGAATGGAGGGGAAAGTAGTTCCATATATTAACAAAGAACAAAATGTGTTAGGTAACCATTTTTGATAACTTAAAATATTTCTCTCGCTTACTGTCTTCTCTAATGCATAGAAGTGTAAAAATGAGCAGATCTGTACAATATTTACTTTCTTAGTAATTTCACAGTATCACTGAACCAACGCATGAATAAAGTGATGAGGCCCATGGCAATGTTAATTTTACACAAGGCGGAATAATACACAACGTGTATACAAGTAGATCCTAAGCAGGGCTTTCAGAAGTGCTTATTTTACCGTGTATACTCTTGTGCAAAACAGTGTTTTAAACTATAGCGACAGTGCTTTATCTTCTCTGAACATACAGTATTGCTGTGTTAAAATCCTATACATGCCGTTCACGGAAAGTGAGCATTTTTGAGGCCCTAGTTACTTTTTTCCTTTCAGCCATTTATTAATCATTTAACCACCTATTAAAATATTGCCATGTAAATGATAAAAAACAGTCTGTATATTCCGCCGCACTGGGATGTTAAGATGGTTTGCTAGAATGCGATATATTTATAGACAATTTTTCAAGTGATAGGGTTTTAAAAATGCTCGCTTTTCTGTGGATAGCCTATAGTAACCGCTTGAAATTCTGAGGAAACCGAAGACACGCGAAGCTTGTTAATCCCATTTTCCATCGCAGTGGCAATGCTTCCTTATTAACGTGGCCACGAGATGTTTTCCTCCCCGCTTTCGAGGCTGAGCGATACGGGTGAGAATAACGCGCGCGACCATTGCCAAGTCGCCCCTGTAGGCAAGGCGCTGAACCTGCGTGCAGCGCCTCCGCTGTTACGCTCTGCTGTGCAAGTAAGATCTGCAACAGTGGGATTTTATTACACGCAATGAAAACCCATAGATTAAACTACGACTGCGCAGTTTCAAATCACCTTATTTATCGCGCCCGAGAGGGTGCCACGTCATTGCCCCTTTGATTACGAGCCTGTCAGGTGAATACACGCCGGGGGATTAGAACCACAGTGTACTCATTTACTTTACCTGAACGTCCGGTGAGATGGGACACTAACGGGAATGAACTTGCCAACGAGTTTTCCTTTGGGCCGCTGGTCACGAAAGAAAGAAAAAAATTCCTTATTCTCTATTTAGAGGTTATTCACGATAAACTGAGCACTTTCGAAATCAACATTCAGGAAATGTCACTGCCACTATCTGCATGTATTTTTAATGGGAACTGTGCTGGAATGTGCCCAGGAAATTTGTTAACATCGCAGGAAAAATAGTTCCACATCTTAAAGTTTTCTAACATTTTTACAGTTTCGCTGGGCTGACGCATGAATAAAATATTCAGGGCAAAATTGCAATGTTAATTTTATATATGGTGGAAGAATATACAAAGTTAATACAAACAGAGTAGATCATATCCTCGGTTATCAAAAGTGCTTACTTTACCGTGAACAGCTGACAGTATATACCAAAAACTATTCATCTTGTAGGCGACTAATTGAAGATCAGTTTTTAAACGTATACTAGAATATACGGCAATAATTTCTCCCCTCAAAATCTTCGCAGATAATAATCCGCGTTTAACTAAAACTAACCGTACCTGCTTACTAACAAAGTAATTAACTAAAAATTAAGTATTTACCTGTATGGCATGGACACCTCTCCACAAATACACTGCTATTTCTATAGACGTCACAGTACTCTCTTTACTCGACCAGATACAAATGGTTCATTTGCTGCTGCCATAGTCAAAGTTCATTCCCCTGTTCGGCTTGCCCTCGACGAATTAATCCACCCGAGTGCTGAATGTATGCTACTGGCGGAAACTTCTCAGGGTGTGTCTGGTGAGCGTAGGTCCAATGACATATGTGAAAATAACATATACTTGTGTTACACCTAACATGCTACCATATCGTACTCGAAATGATGGTGTGCCTCCCTAACCGTCACGAACGTCATGGAAAATAAAATTGGTTAACTGCAACGTTTTGCTTGTAATGAAGAAAACACGCACGCACGCGCACACACACAGACTCTCTCTCTCTCTCTCTCTCTCTCTCTCTCTCTCTCTCTCTCTCTCTCTCTCTCCCCTCTCTCTCTCTCTCTCTCTCTCTCTCTCGGTGCTGAGGTTGTCAGCCCTGGCACGCAGCTGGCAGTTTCCGGGTTCAAGCCCCGCAGGTTGCATGCACTGCGAGGGGTTTCTCCCCTCGTGTTCTTGTAACCTCTGTAAAACAAGATGGACGTGATTTCTGTTCCTCCCTTTTAAATTGACTTGTACATTTATATATAGACCCTAGTTACTTTCTCCTTTCAGTCACTTTTTATCCTTTAACCATCATTTTAAATAAATTTTGCCACGTAAGTAAGTAATAAACACAGTGTATATTCCGTCACACACGTAAGTTAATGTTTACGGCTAAAATTAAATATTTTTACTGGCTATTATTTGAAATGAGGGGGCTTTCAAAAGTGCTCACTTTACCGTGAATAGCCTATATACATATACATTGCTCCTAGTATAGTTAAAGGTGTTAGATATAAATAATATCCCACAACATGTCCAGTACATAATTTTTTGACATTTTCAGAGCTATATAAAGAAACACGACTTACGCAAAACTTCCACAAAATTAATGGACATTAAAGAACAAAAGAGAAGCTTCTAAGTAGTTTTATTAGAGGTCTGCAATACTGCTTTATCATGGAGTAGATAAATTATAATAAAGTGGGGTGCAGCAAATATATTTATTTTATTGTTTTTTTGTATGTCATATTAGTAGAGATGATGGTTTATCGCGGGAAAAGTTGACTGTTTGCTAGGATTCAACCTACTGTACACATATCCAACAGTTTTCTTTCATTATTGGCTGTCTATGAATTTACTATCCCATTTCACTGGACCAATGAGGATTCTGATACTATAAGGCAGAACTTTCGTGAATGGTCTGCAAACAACTTGGCCGAGTCAAATCCTTGTTCACCCAATCATGAAAGAATAAACTAATTAGAGTGTTATAGAAGATATGTTGTCTCAAAAATGTTTCGCGATTTTCCATTATCTCTACATACTAGGCCGCTAAAGCTCACTTATGTAAAGGTGAATTTTCCAAGATTTTTTTTTTCGTGCAGAAACAGTAGAAAGAAACATTACACCTTGTACCAAGCTTTTGATGTGTGATGTGCGCGAAGCGAGTTACTCTCTTAAACCAGTTAGTTCTCTGGACAAAATGTTAATTCTGTGGACAACAGGTTTGAAGAAGGTATGTATGCGTTGGTCCCACCTGCATCGTTTTCGCAACAGTTAACGTAAAGTTTATTTTCATTTTGAATTCCCAACACCTAGACAGTACCTGATGACATTCGTGAGAAAATGTTATAAATAAATGACTTAGAGCCATTTACTTTATAAACTAAGGGGGTTTAGGGATCGTAGCTATAGACTGTAGAGCTTATCTGTACGTGAGGGGCTCTATTCGTGATACGTGACACAGGCTGTAATAGTTACTCTAACGGGGAGCTACTCTCATTAAAATTAAGTTATTATAATTACATTTTAAGGCCATTGGTGCATGGAATCAGTATATTTATACGATTTCTGTCATAACTTATTTTCCAAAGGGTTTGTCGAAATTTTTAGCCCCGCAAGACGTAAATAACATCTTCAAGAGCACCTTCCTTCATACGTTGTTAGATATTCTCTGCCATCATTATTCTCGGAGTACTGATGGAAGAAAAGAAAGAATTTTCGTTTTCATATCTGCATTCAGTGTTTCGAGAATAGCGAACACAGTGGATTTGGAACAATGTAAGAAGGTGCTAAAAGTTGTTATTTACGTCTTGTCGAGCCAAAAATTTTGAAAAAATCCGCTGTGAAACAAGTTATGACAAAAATTATATAAATATACTGCTTTCATGCACCAATGGCCTTAAGTTAGAGCACCACGCGCCTTAATTCTTCATATCTATGTTGGACAGTCCCCATGCTGTGTCTAGTTGTACGGATGGCGTCGGGCGGACACCCCCATGTCTGTGACCTTCCCTGTAGTCTGGTCGGTCGTGGAAAGACGCGGCGGCGCGCCTCACGTCGGCCTATGTCGGTGCGTTGTTTAACGATTACACATAGCTGGCCTCTTTCCCTGGTTGGTGGAGGCAATTATAACTGCTGGTCTTTGTCGCACTGCTTTGACGCAATCCCTGGCCTCCTGGTTTTATTCTGAAGGTGTGAGGCTGGGTTCAGAGTTGGATGTTACGTTAAAGTGCATTCATAACGAAGTCACGGATTAGAAGTGTCACCCGTGCAGTCTCCGTATTCATGATCGAGGACAGGTTGCACACGAAGTATTGTACTGTACATAACAAGAGATCAGTGGCCGGTGTTTTGGACGTCTTACTTCCGAGTAATCTGATTGGTTGAAGTTCCTGCTTCTCTAATTTGTGAATGGTTGGCGCTAGTGACGTCATCAGTACGTTTTTCCACTGGTTGCGAGAAGTCAGCTCGACGCTGCATGGTACAGCACCCAACGTGTTGACGAAGTGAGCGGGACAAAAGCGATTACCAACCGCCTGACGCTTACGTTCTTCACGCATAGAATATTTCTCACTATGGAATCTATTCACACCGACTTGCATTCACTGTATGTGTTCTTCGGTTTTTCACTAGATATCTAAGCACCGCGCTGTACTTATTGAGGAAAGACCAAATTCACGATGTCCTAGTTATAACTGAAAAAATTCCCAAATTGAAATGAAACTTACTTACGTATTCGTTTTATTAAATTAATTAACCAATTTAACTTTTTAAATTATTCGATTTACGTAAACAATTATACTAATTATAACCCTTTCAGAGACACTTTAATTTACGGTTGCATGTGTTGCAAACAAGATATTTTATGATGCGTGCTACACTTCATTCGTCTCAAGACTTGTTTCTTTGTCACAGTTAATGAGCTGTAGGCTATATGTTTGGCTATAGTTATGTGAACTAATTACGACATAGACCAGCAAGACGAATTGCGAATTATCTACCCACAGGTAAGGTCATTGGTCATTGAGCTTGGTAGTGTGCAGCAGGGATCAAATATTACGTAGTCGTGGGAAATGTACACAATTGTATACACTGGGTCTGAATGGGTTAATGACTATAATCCATTCACGGTTACTTTAAACTTTTCTGAAGTCCTGCTAAAGTTCTACTTCCAGGATATTCCTCCACCTCGTGCGAAGTAACCTTAACTAAGCCTAGAAAATTACACCAAAGGACAGCGCATTAAATTCGTGAGCACTCAGTTGTAATATAATTTTCCATGAGAACTATTTCTTACTAGGCGCTATCAAGATATATTTTTTCTCACAGTTTTTATTCCTGTTTATTATAAAATAAACATTATGATCTATAAATCATATATAAGAACAACTTCAATTTAAATTAAAAATAAGATGCGTCTGTGTTTACGCAGGTATAAAACGCTTGATACAGGGCATATTTAGGAAATAACTAAATACGTAATACATAGGGTGATTTTTCAAAGGTCTGTGTTAAAAGACTGGAGAAACCGTGCATGGACTATACCTAGATTATAAAAACCGTTAACAGGACGTTGAATAATATTACAATACAAATTTGAACTACAATAAATAAAATGAAATGTTTGCGCGAATATGAATCATTTGTAGAAATTAAACACTCAAATGTATTTTTATCCCATGCAAAATGTATAGTATAATGTCTACTTACATTTGGCAACACAGTATTTTTCTTTTGCGAAGGATATGTGTACACATGTGCACTTTTTTGTTTGCATGTGTTGTAAAAACTATCGCGGCAGCGAATTGCAAGCAATGTATGGACACGTGCTCACTTAAGTACAAAAATACATTTTTTTTTTTTTTTTTTAAGGTACTGGAATGGTTTACAGCCTTAGAACGCATTTTCAAGTACGCGTTGCATGCCTGTTATTATTAGAAGAAGACCTCTATACCAGGTGTAACATGGCAATATTGATTTAAAAAATATTGTTTAAGGATTTAAAAAAAAGGCTGAAAGGAAAAAGTAACTAGGGCCTCAAAAGTGCTCACTTTACCATGAACAGCCTATAACCGGGGGAAGTCGTAATACGCCAAGGAAATCATCTGACGTATCCGGTGTCGACCACGAAATCGATTTTTTTTGGCATCGCATAACTCAGATGCAAATGCAGCGACATTTTTAGAAATCGTGGCGGATGGGAAAGGGGGGAGGGGGGGTGGTGGTGGGCTTTATGCAAATAAACGCGTGCTCGTTACGGGAGAACAGTTCGAAGTCCCGTGCGCGGGGGCGCGGGCTATGAAAAGGATACGGGGGATTATGTAAATGAGCTCTCGGCGGAGTAGAATCTGGCGCGAGCAGAACGACGCTGTTTTACGTGGTCGATGGGTGGGAAGCCAGAGGTTGGCCGGCGCTCTCCGCTCCGAGTAGCTGTTTACTTCGATATTTATGGTGTCCGGCAGGAGAAAGGAGGCAGCGAACAGGTGCGTGCTGAATAGTCGTCGATGGCTAAGTGAAACAGCGTTTGAAACAGCGAATATTACATGTGTACGCTGCGCTGGTGTGATGAATGTGAAGGGATTAAATAAATTAGAGCTTCTGAAGATAGGCGATCAAGCACACCATTTTCTTTAGTGACCCATGAAGACGATATTAAATTTCCGTCTAAGTCGTTTCCCGAAATATCGTGTACATTGATCTCCTGATGACGTCATTATTTATAGTCTCGGTAGTGATATTTGTCATTACAGTTTTCTCTGGTACATATTATATTATATTAGGTTAAAAACTTACAAACTAAAACTAAAAAAAAATTGTTTTTATTGTTTATTCACTGTTACTTCGAACTTTTCTGAAGCCCTGCCGAAGTTCTACTGCTAGGATATTCCTCCGCCTCGTGCAAAGGAAGCTTAACCGAGTTTAGAAAATCACACTAGAAGGACAAAGCACCGCATTCGTGCGCACTCAATCAAATATCATTTTGCAAGAATTATTTTTTTTTTTAGACATTGCCAACACGCCTATTTTCTCTCTGTTCTATTCATATTAATTATAAATGAAATATTATAATTTATACATAAAATTGAAGTGAAAACCGAATTTAAGCAAAAATAATGTAGGCCTGCTTTTGGCTTAACAGAATTATAAAACGCTTGAGATAAATGACATTTGTAGGAAACAATCGAACGTCTTACATGGCGTGTTTTATTCAAAGGTTTGATTCAAAAAGTGTGAAGAAACAGCGAATAGACTATGGTAGTCAAGTTCGTACTCTAATGTTTATAAAACAAAACAAAAAAAAAAAGTCAACTTAATTTGTTATAAATTAAAACATTTGAATCTCATTCCAACGTCAAGAATTATAACTATTTTATTTGATTCTCTGCACACAAGCGTGTGCGGTAGAATACAAACATTAAATACGCAGTGATATTTCTCAAATGTTCCATGTTTTACCGTGAACAGTCCATACCTGTGAAGTGTGAGTTGAAACTGCCGCGATGATGGGGCTTTTTCGGAATAGCTCTGCACACGATCCCCCCGCCCCCTTTTATCTTATTTAGCAGCATTTCATTTCACGCCTTTCATTCTTCTGGTTTGCCGTATTATCAGTGTCGTTGACCTGCCATTTCAGTACATCACTACATGTCTCGATGGAAGCTGACATATTAATTAGCTTATCGGTTGTTCATTTCTCGAAAGTGTGAAGCTAGTTCATATGGTGAAGAACTGTTATTGTTATAGTTCAACCAAGTATAATTCGGTACACATAAGCAAGAACAAATATTTAGCTGTTATTTTCGCGTATCATTTCAGAAAATTAATTATTACTGAAAACACATACACTACATATTATTTTACCTTATAATAAGTGATAACGAAGTTCTGCGCGAGTCTACTGATTTTATAAAAACCTAGTAATTTTTAATGAGGAAATAAAAACTTGGAAACTGCACTTGATGGGGAGAAAGGGGAAAACTATAGGATGGTTATCTTTATCTCCGTATACTCTTACAGGCTCTTTAATAAATTATGGACATTTGTATTAAGTGGTGTAGTGAGCGGAACAAAGGCGTGCCGATCAAGGCTACGTCGCAAGAGAAAATAAGTTTCTTTAAAAAGGCACTATCTGCTCGCCAAGACGCTTTCAAGATGCTTTATCCGGTAGCCAGCACTTCATTTAGGATCGACAAATTCCTCCCGAATAGCTGGATGTCTGTCATTCTGAAAGAACCTGGCTGCGGCCTCCTAGAATAGAAGCGGTTTCCGGTCGCTGGCAACGAGAATATCAATAAGGGAAGTCGGCAGATGCTACTGCAGTTTTTCAATACAGTGAGCTGCGTGCAGCTTGTACTGAACCGAGCAACGAGTTTGTTAGGTCTAAACATGACAATTATTAGCAATTATAACGATAAGTACAGTGATATTGCTGCAATTGATATAACACTGTCAATATGCGTTTCTTTGTGTTGAAACATTTAGTATCGGAGAAATTAATATTTGTGTAGTTAATTGCGTTTTTTGGTAAAAAAAAAAAAATATGTATTTTTCGATAGGCTACAGCAAATACAGAAGATTAGTTCCTTTTCAACTTTTACTGAAAATATCACTTAAACGACTCTTTAAGACATAAGTGATTCCAATGTTTCAGAAAGATACACAAGAAGCTCTCTGCCTGAAAATTGAAGCTCGTAAACGCATTTTCTTGTTTCATAAACAAGTTTCTCCACTTTACATACTAATTGCAAGCTGAGTTGAACCAGGCTGAGAGAAGTGACAATTGCCTACTATGCGCGATTATAGCTTGTCGTATCGATTCACATGGTTTTCAACTCGTGTTTATTTTATTATAGTGTTGGATTTGTGAAATGCTTGTGTCACTTGTGTTTTTGGGAATGCCAACTTAAAATAAAAAATGTACTTTGGAACAAATACATAACAACAATTCTTTCAAACAAAAAAATTAAATAATATTTGTGTGATCATAGACCGTATTTCGACAATGTGGTTTTGTTAGTTTTGGTTTTAACTTAAAAATCTATGGTTCATGACGAGGGGAAAAAAAAGGGGGGGGGGGGGGCGAATTTGTGACTTGCGATTATAAAGTATTTTTGTTACGACTTGGTCAAGAGTGATGTACTGGCATATCAAAGTACATTGCTAACTAAACATTGTGCTAATCTTAGTATGCGCTACTTTTATTTTGACAGTTCTGTAGGAAGATGAGCAGTCGAGTGTTAGGACCGGAGTTGGATGCAGCTCAGCTGCACACTGCACTCCATATTCCCACTATCTGCGTGTTCCACCGAACAAATTATTCCTGAAGCGTACCAATTAAATAAAAACAAATGTTTCACTATAATATGAAATTTTTATGTCGGAGTTAAATACTTTGTTGAAAGCAAATTATGTTGCTGCAACAAAATGATTCTATCAATTGAATTCTTTACTTCGCTACAAGAACTATACATTTTGGTGACACTATTTACACATGCATTTTGTTGATCTAATTAAATAGTTCTCTTCGTTCAGCGCAATGTTCGGATAATCCGATAAATCCAATTACAATATAAGTAGGGGAATATCTCAAAATTTCTGTTACAGTGCCCAGATTTATTTAAACCTTATGCCTGTTTCTCTTCCCCTTTTTTTTCTCCTTTGCCGTGCATTGTACACTTGCGCATGCGGTTATGTAGGACGTAACACTTCCTCATGTGGGCTAAGGATGTAAGTATTAAAACAAAATAATTTCTACTGAAATATTGCAGTTTTTGGTTACGTAGGGACCTTTAAAAAGTAGATATTTTGAAAATAAGGAGCCAAGTTGCCAACAATAAGTTATAAATACTTATTAGAAGAGAAGCAACGACCGACAACTGTCTATGAACCTCTGCTGCAGCACTTTAACAAACTGTTTGCAAGTTTACATCATTGTATACATCCATGTATACTTTTATTGAGACAGCACGAACGGCAGAACTTTTATTCATGGTAGTTCTAGTTCATTTCTTCAGGAAAGCGTCAGATACATCGTAAAGTTCCTAACTTTGCAAAGTAGCAACTTTAAGCATTTCTGTTTGCAGTCTGATTATAGTAAATTGTCCATACTCTGTATTCAGTATTTCCCCATATCTTTGTATAAAATCTTTCTAATAACAAGGGACAGTAATTTATATCACATTTACTTCTTTATCCGCCCCTCTTACCCCCCGCGAACCGCAAACACATTTTAAACCATACTCCTGACGAATTAATTTTACCGTATTATTATTCTAGAATTTCTCGTCCAGGTAAATTGTATTGTATTGTATTGTAAAGGGCTCTTTAACGTCCCCCGGTTTTATGCTTCAAAGTTTAGCAGGGGACGGCTTACAGACTAACTTATAACCTAACTCATAGTAAGGCCCATGCCTTTATCCGGGATTCGAACCCAGAGCCTCCCGCACCCCAGATCGGCGGCGCACCAATCGACTGCGCCACGAAAGGTCGGCTCGTCCAGTTAAAATTAAGTCAACCGTAACTGCGATAATTTATTGAACTCAAAATTTACCACCACAAGCTAAACATGCCCTATATACAGTCCTTAACAAACAATTGTGCCTGGCAAAATATGCAAATTTACCACCACAATCTAAACATGCCCTATGTACAGTCCTTAACAAACACTTGTGCCTGGCAAAATATGCAAATTTACCACCACAAGCTAAACATGCCCTATGTACAGTCCTTAACAAACAATTGTGCCTGGCAAAATATGCAAATTCGATTATATTTTCTTAACAATTTTTGCCCAATTTAACTAAACGGAATTCGTCTATGAAAAATTCCGAATTTAATTTTAGCCTCTAGAATCGCACAGATTTGCTCAAAACGACTCAATTTGCATGTAAATACCACTGCACGAAGTAAATCAAATAACAAAAATAAAACATATCACGTGGTTCATGGCACTGGATCATGCAGGGCGAGTAGGTAAAATAAAAGTCTATGTCTAAACAACACCGGCAGAATTCAATATGACTGCGGTGACACCAAACGTCACGGTAATGCATTGCTTTTCATATAAAAGTGCACTGCGGTTGTGTAACATTTATGATTTACGCTTCCTGAGCAGATAGTCAGGTGCTCGTAATGGCACAGGCAAGTGCTGATTTCAGAGCAGTTTCCGGCCACAGATAAAGAGGAATGGGGAGTGGAGAAGTTTCCTGTAAGGTAAGTACTTTCTAGGCTTTATCTGCTACTGCGGTAACCAGGCATCTAACAACATCGCATACTTGTTGAAACTATATGTGGGTAGCACGTTTCAGTCCACAGCCTACGTTTCGTTATTTACTGTCATTTTACTCGAATCACTATTGATTACTTTTAAGAAGAAGCGATCCTTCATCTTAAGGTGCGGTATTTCATTCCTGATAAAGTGCTGTTGCTGTCCAGATTGCATAGTGAACGTTGTAGTTTGTGTAAGGCGTCACCTGCTTCAGCGTAGTGTGGTATAGGCTGTTCACGATAAGTGAGCACTTTTGGAATAATAGTCAACAAATATATTTTAGTTTAACCTTAGACGTTAACTTTCGAGTGCGGTGGAATACACACACTGTGTTTATTACTTTCATGGGAATATTTATTTAAAAAGGGTGGTTCAAGTATTACAAATGGCTGAGAGGAAAAAGTAACTAGGATCTAAAAAAGTGCTCACTTTACGGTGAACAGCCTCTACCAATAACACAGGACGGTCCTACCCACGCGGCCAACACAAAGCACGTGATTTACACCCCATCTAGCCGCCACGGCCGCCTGCATGTGTTTATCCAAAATGGTCTTTTATTCGTGCCAGTTCTTCTGTGGACGCAGCTAGAGTGTCGTTGAAATTTACGATCCTCCCGCCGCAGGTGTATAATCTACGGACAGACGGGCTTTAACGCCTACGTAAATAAACCCTTACCTGCCGGGCCGCCTCTGCTACGTACTTCCCCTTTGAATCCCTTCCCGAAGGAGAACGGTGCTACATCCGGCACAGCACTGTGTCGGGCGGGTTGCATCTGCAGCTGACGTCGCGTACACTGCGCACAACGCCGATCGCGAAGGCCAGCAGACCTATTAGGCTGCTCACGGTAAAGCGAGCACTATTGAAAAGCTCTCTCATTTGAATCCCTTCCCGAAGGAGAACGGTGCTACCTCCGGCACAGCACTGTGTCTAGCGGGTTGCATCTGCAGCTGACGTCGCGTACACTGCGCACAACGCCGATCGCGAAGGCCAGCAGACCTATTAGGCTGCTCACGGTAAAGCGAGCACTTTTGAAAAGCTCTCTCATTTGGAATAATAGCCCATAAATATATATTTTATTTTAGAGGTTCGGTGGAATGTACACGCTGTGCTTATTATTAGCATGGCATTATTTATTCTAAAAAGATGGTTAAAGGATACAGAAATATTGAAAGGAAAAAGTAACTAGGGCTTCAAAAGTGCTCACTTTACCGTGAACAGCCTTTAGCAGGTTTACGCTTGAAAAATTAGGAGTTAGGAACTATGTAATAAGCACAATTCTCTCGCAGATGATGAAAATTCGCTACAAGCTTGTACTCTTTGCTACTAATTGACAAACTGATCTCCTACAACATGCCAATACATAAACATATCATTCAAGGTAAACATTTTGAACGCTTATTATTTCGAATTAAAGCCATAAACATGCATATTTACGTGCCTTCATAACATATACTTTATTTATGCTTACGTTAGCGTGAACAACAGTTTCCCGCCAACCACCACAAACTGCTCGGTTCCGATTGGTCACCACCACACATCATATACGTAAGAAATATCATTTCAAGATTTCTTTTAACACTGAAATAAAACCCAGCCGAGGAAGCTACCACCTGCTGGATTTCTATAGTAAACCAACTCGCTAAACAACACACACTGAATTCTTCTGTGCACGTGATAATTATAAAGTCAACGCTTAATTTTTAAATTGTTAACCGATCTTAAGTAATACCGGACTGGAATGGCGTGGCGGTAGCTTTGATATGGACGTACCCATTCGCTGATTGGCTGCGCGAGGCGTTGGAAAAGGACCTCGTGTGTGATTGGCTATCGTGTGCTGCGGAAGAATACTTGCCGGCTGGGCTGTAGGCTGGCAAACGCTGATTGGCGGACGGTAACCCGACATGTTGCTGGCAGTGCTGACATTATTCGCTCCATACAAGTCGCTATTTAACCCTTTGAGGACGCCACAAATTTACAGGAACTGAGGACAAGATTGAAGTGAGCTCCCTATACTCTCCACTACAGCAGTATCTGTTGCGTTTGTCTCTGTATTTCCACTTGCCATCGTCCCATTGGACCTGGCTATACTGGTCACGCCTACGGTACTCTGCGACCGTTATTATTGGCTCGTTGTCAGCTAATGAAGTCACGCGTTGACTGGTTGCCAATTAATGAGTCGCGACAAGTGTAATACGTTTTGCAGTCCATCGTGTTCTTTGAGGAAATTATTAAAGATAATAGTTTTATTCATAAGAACTTAAATGTTGACTAGTTGTGATTTTCTACATTTATTCCGATAACGGCCAACGATACAGTAAAACTATAAAAGTGCTAGTTTCTTATACAAAATCAAATCATTTTCACATAAACATAGCCCCGGGTATACCTGCATACTCGTCAAAGTGTTAATATCTGTATTCCTAAGTAGGTATTCTTTGCTTTCGCTTTTGATAATAATATATACGACTACAAATAATTAGAGAAAGGAGAAGAGAGATAGATAGAGAGAGAGAGAGAGAGAGAGAGGGAGAAATAGTGAGAGTAATAGTCACTTATATCTGTGTCCTTTCGTTCTCGAAAAAAAACCGATGGGTCTGTAGCACTGTGCGAACATAGTACGATACACACACTACCGTTTTATTATGCATATCATTAGATGCAAATTAATTAATCTACAACACTGAAACGCTGTAACAATGATCTCACTCACTGAAATTCTACTCCAGAAGAAAAATGTAGTTTCTAATACGATGTAATATTTATGCGAAGTAGTGGAATTAAATGGGATCCATTAACTTGGAGAAACAGGATTCATCGGAGAGCAGTAGAAATTAGTGCCAAACAAACTAAATTAAGCCAGTGAGATTGCTGTGGCATCAGTTGATCGGTTTTTATCTGATGCATGTACAAATTTAGGTAATTTGTAGCGTTTTATGTTCTTTCAGTTTTGAAGTGCAACTAACTCCGTCTGTGGAGACTATTACAGAACAAATTAATGTTAGTGAATCAATTTCCCACGTTTCAAGATCCTTGTAATATATACCATGTGTTTTGTGTAATTATTGCGAGTTGAGCTTTTTTTTTTTAATATCGTAACTTGAATAAATAGTAGTTTATCTTTGAAAGATGAAGTGAACTGACATTCGAAAACACGTATTTATGAAAACAGGATGAAACACTAGTTGAAACCACTTGGTTTTGGCAGCTGACTAAGCAAAACTAAAAAAATCGATTTTGTGTTGGACCTTGACAGATGTTTATTTTACAGCCTTATTATGTCCACGTGAATTGGTGTCCCGAAGTACTGCTTTGTTATCACTCTACTGATATCACCTTGAGGTTCTTAGATGTATATTTCAGTTTCAGTTAATAATTCCCACGGTTTCCTTACAATTAAGCAAAATTAAGTGTATGTTAATGCCTTTTACGTTTGGAATATAGCAATAAATAAGGAATCAATAAATTTTTGTAGTGAGGGGGGGGGGGGTAGGTCGTCCAAGGTATCAGTGGTTCATTTACATGCATTTCTTAAAAGCTTCTCAGTACTTATATACTCGCTCCCGTAAGCATATTATATATGCATATAAATAATTATATGCATAGATGCTTGATTTCATTTCCACAGTCATTATCCTTTATGATTATTGAAAGAGATCAAATCTGAAACACGCATATATAAAGAGATCTCGTTTCACATATACATGATGTTGTAAAGTATATGCAAGGGGACCGTACTTCGTGTTTCTTAATTGTTTTCCTATTTATAATTTTCCATCACTTTTCTAATTGGATAATAATCCTAGCTTTAAAAGGAAAGTGAGCTTAGAATAGGAATGTGCTTGGGTGTTGCAGGTTTCAGGCGGATGATTTATAACAGATTGCATCGGTTCTATTTTGTTCGTTCCCAGAGGTGTATTATAGGCTATTCACTGTAAAATGAGCACTTTTGAAAGCCCTGTTTAAGATCTACTTGTATGCACGTAGAGTCTTCTTCCGCCTTATGTAAAATTAACGTTTTTGTAGGACAACATAACTTTATTCATGTGTCAGTAAACTGAAAATTCAAAATTATTACAAAAATAAATATTTAGCAAATCTTCTCATTTTTACACTTCGATACATTAAAATAAAAAAAAAAGTGGAAGGAATAATTTGAGTTATCTTGGATGGTTACGTAACACTTTTTATTAGACAGTAAGTTATGGAACTACTTTCCACTCATCGTTACCAACTATACTCGGTGCATGTTACTCAGTTCGCTCGTTAAAATATATGCAAGTATGAGAAGTAACATTTTTCTAAGGTCGATTTCAAAAGTGCTCATTTTATCATGAACAGCCGTTACCTGCATAAATGTCCTATGTCTTCGATGCAGCTACAGCGTTACCTCCGTATCTAAAATTCCCCTGTTCGAATTCGCGGGAAGACCTAATTATTTTACAAGTTTTATAAATCAATATAGCACGTAAAACCTATTCCTTTATTAAGACGCAAGCACAAAAATTAGGTGTTCATATGTAGAATTTAAAGAAATATATCTACGTAACGAGAGGTAGTGTTTTTGATACCTGGTGTGCTTAATTTTTAGGAACGCGGCAGCAAATATCTACAAGTTAGTACCTTTATTTAATGTAACGTCAAGACTTCGCTCAAGTAGTTATTCTTGTAGGTATTTTACTGCGATGCAATATTTAGTGAGGAGATTGTCTGCTAATATTCCATCATAGTACAAATAGTGCAAAAGAAAACAATTAACTCCATTTAGAAGGAAGTAAGATATTCAGTTGTTACAAAATTATTCAAATTTGCTAAAAATAAGGCTCTGCCGTAAACATTAAATCTCTTAAGAAATGAGCAGCTTTACTATTTAGTAAAAAAATCCTTAAGTAGAAAACTATTAAAAACTTATCCATGTAAACATCGAATCCAAATATATCAACGTTTCTCAAATTAACGAGTAGACTATACAGCCACTTAAACTTCTACGTGTCTGAAGGTAACTCAGACAATGTTATTCAGGTTACAAAATATATAGTAGTTCATGTAACACAGTACAATACGAGATGTAATAGGTTATAATAATAATATTAATATGATTTCACCGGGGGTGATGCTTTTTGCCTCGATATTCGATCAAATTTTATCTCCATAGCTATGGTCTTTCTTTCTGGAACGCGCACACATCACTCAATTCCGATCAGGATCAAAGGAACTCGTTAGCGGAAAGCACGTACTTTGGTTGTAAATATATTGTGTGTATGTGCACGTAGCTTCTGCAAGTGCATTGTGACCAACACCGAAAAGCTAGCAAAAATAAATCACCTTTCTCAAGTTTAGCCAAGCCATGGAGCAAACAACACATTTAGTAGTCCTGCACTACTAATTCCAAAATTTGTAAAAACAAATTTAATTTGTGAGCGACGTTCTTGGGATCGTTATTCATTTCTAGAAGTTTATATTGTAAAATTTTTATATCTAATCAGAACGTATTCGAAAATATTTTTAGGGGACGAAATTGAATACAAGCACTGAGTTCTCTCACTTCTCCTGTACGATGTCCTACGGCAAATCTGCTGCCCGTTGGAGAGGTGACAGTTATATAGTAGAAGTGCCATTTGATACTCATGTGGCTGTCTTTCATACCGAATAACTACTCTCACAAAGACGGAGGCACGCACTGTAGCAAGACATAAAACACATTTTATTGCAACATCAATTTACATTGTTCTCTATGGAATGGAAATTTTAACAATAATTAGTCCCGGAGAATCCTGCTGTCTCAATTTGATGTTTTACACTTTATCACTTCAACCACATTGTGCTACAATTACTTTACCCACAGCGAAGAAAATATTCACTCGACGTGTAAAAGAAGCTACAATCAAATTTGGCTATACGGAGACTTTAAAAGACGTTCCGTAAAATTCAAAGATCTTGATTTTTTTAAATGGCAGTAACCGTTAGTGCGTATTTCAATAAACGTATTTTTGAAATAATTTTTATATGCCTAATGCGATCTCAGTTGAAGGCAAGTTTTTAAGAACCAATACATTTGCCACGTGAATATACTGCAGGCAAGGAATGACTGCACCGATGACATAACAGCAGTAATAAAGCGCAGGGCAGCGGTATATAGTTCAAAAGGCGACTAAATACCTGAAAGCACAATGTAATGGCATGCGACCTCGGGAAGCAGTTCAAGGCACCAGTCTGTTATACAACAGGGTATAAGGTCACACTCCGTCTCTTTCCGTCTTCGGGGCTATACTGTGCTCCAGACCGTTAGTTAGTGTTTAGACTATCGACCGCTGATCTAACGGCATTTCAAATGAAAATGTTTGACTTATCGATCCGCTTGATCAACAGCTCCAATCTGGAACCCAAACTACGTCGCTGGAAGAGTTATGTTTTACAAGTTCGACTTAGCAAGTAAAACACTTTTTTACTGTACGTTTCAAGCGGCGCGGTCTAGCCTCGAATAACATTTCACTTCATCCGTTGACACGTTTTAAAAGTTATTTGTCGAGCTTGAAAAATATTTAAAGTAAATAAGTCTAATTTCAAATATAACGCCTGTTTTCAAGCAAGCAAGTGGGACTAAATCGTTCTATTTTACTAACTACCATACGACAAGATTTTATTCTCAACCCATAAAAAATATGTCACAAAAATTTTTCTAACTACTTAACTACCAAATATATATATTTTAACCTACAACAAAAATCTCCCCCAGTATTTGTGATATGTGGTCTGTCATATACGTTCAGCGAAATTTTTACGTCCGTACCATAGGCGGTCAATTAATGTTCACTTAAGTCAAAAATGTATTATTTTCTTTTGACCTAAAAATTCGCCAAAGTAAGTGAAAAATATATTTGGTTGCTAAACTTATTACAGAAAGAAATTGCATTTTAACGAAAGCACAAAAACTAAGATATAATGAGACTGGTACTACACATTTTATTTGTAACTTATGAAAAGTCCTACCGTAATTAAGGAAATACAGCGTAAAAATGGCCTTGAACCAGTGGTTAAATGTATTTTATACTCAATAAGTCTGAATTTTATAGTAGGCCTGCTTTTTTGCCTGATTTGTAGTCAGTGTTGTTGGAATTATTATGTACAATTAATTGATTGACGATGGACCTGTACGGTGAGGACAATTTGCTGATTTGTGTGGCAGGAGTTTGCGATTCACGACCCAGGGTACAATTCGGGAACTGATTCCTCCGGGAATCTAAACTGGATTGAACTTTCAAATGAAAACAGCACACGCATGGGACACAGCCATTCCGCGTTATAATTTGGCACCAAGCTAGACTCGGTCCCCTACACCACTCCTGCAGAGGTCACTTGCTGATCGGCTGCCGCCACAGGCAAAACTAATCTTCCTGTTCCACCCGGCCACACACGATGAAACCACAGAGTAGGTGAGTATACAGACACGAAACGGCGATGAGTACCCATTCTCTGATAGGCCGCGCAAGGCTTTGGGAACGGGACCTGCATCTTACTGGTTACCGCGTGTGCTGCGGAGAGTTCCCTGTTGGCTGGGCGTGGCTGTGATATAGGCGCGGCTGTGGGTGTGGCGGGGAAAGCTGCGGGCGGCTTTTAACATCGCGATCTCGAGAGCCGATGGGGGTGAAGTGTGGTGAGCATGGAGCAGAGCCGGGATGAAAGAGCGGGAGGGAACAGGAAGATCTCAAGAAAACCCGACGACCAGTGGCATTGTCCGGCACAATTCCCACACGCGAAACTTTGGGAGCGACCCCACCGGGAATAGAACCCTCTTCATCTAGGCGGACGACGGAAGTATAATCACTACAACACCGCGGCTCCCGCTTTCGTGTAGCGGCAATGGATTCTCCCAACGCTTTTTCGACACACACACACACACACACAGATATATATATATATATTTATTTATTTAAGATGATATTATAAGAGCTGTGATTTGGAGGTGCGCGCGGCGACGGAGGCAGCCAGCGCGGATGCGCGGCGCCTAGCTGTGTGTGTGTGCGTGAGCTCGCAGGGGCTTCAAGGTCCCCGGGCGACCTTGGCGGGGCTCTTCCTAGCCACCCGGAGGCGAAGCGAAGAATGCAACGGGCGACATGCCCGCACATTATTCATGAGGAGCATCCGACGAAGGCTCTGCCGAATAACGGCTCCCGAGACGTCGTCGTTGCTGTCGCCCTTCGTGTTGACCTCCACGACCCCCATCCAGCAGACGGCGTGAGGCGACTATCACCGCCAGGTGTCTCGAACGCGAGGTACTGGCTTCCAACCCAGTTGTAGGTTTGCATGTAGGAAGGATATAATCTAGAAGTCTAGCTTGCGCAGGGGGAAATAGGTGGCACTACTGATCCCCAATTGTAAGCTTCAACATTTGACTTTATATTTACGCAACACAAAAGTAAAGTTCAGACAACTGATAATTTGCAGTCTTCGTAACAAAGTTAATATTTTAACGTCAATCGTTAAGATATCACCGTTGAAAGTATTTTAAGAGGGTCTACATATTTCCTAAACCAACTCCTTAAAAATTTTTTTCTTTCAATAATTTAAACAAAACATATTAATTTCAATTTTGAGTGTAATTTTGATAATATAATGTTCCCGTAACGACATTTATACTGCCCTTCAAACCTCTCTTGGAAAAAAAACTCGATTTGTTTTGAACGGTGATACGGCCTCAGCTGAACCACCTGCCCGATCATATTTTCAATCACTAAAAATTCAAAACCAGGCCACGGGCCGCGATTGCCGAAACACGCTGCGAGAAGCAACAGCAGAAATCCCCTCCACCAGCCAGTATGCGGGGTCGATACTTTACACATCGTGCCCGATATAGGTCAATGTAACCCGACGAGCGGCGTCTCTTGCCATCGGAGCATCGGAAGATGAAGATTTATGAAAGACGGGTGTGTTCGGCCGTCGCTAACCGCCGCCTGAACTCAGCATACGGCTACACGAACAAGATGAGGACCCTCCAATTCCGCTTTAAGTGAGATAGTTGCCTGGTAATATTTCTTTAGTAAAATGATCTAACATGCTGATATTTCGCACAAAGCTATCGTAGAATAGAACCAGAAATGTGTGTGGTTAATTTGTTATCGTACAAAGTTAAAGGTTTAATAAACCTTAAAAGTCCACGAGCCATGGTGGCATACAAGCTTGCATGACCACTTGTATGGATAATTCTACAGAAGATTTAGCCGATTGATTTCCGTTTTCATGGACATTTTCGTAATTGGTCGAGTGCAAGGTTTCCTACAACGTTGAAATTTTAGTCAGAGAGAGAGAGAGAGAGAGAGAGAGAGAGAGAGAGAGAGAGAGAGGCTGATGGATTGTGGTAATGACGATAGTAGCGATTTTGTTTAGGGATACACTGGTAGGGCTATTAAATAAGAATAAATGGCAAGCAAACACCTCGAATATATTTACTATTGCTATAACAAAACTATCAGGCTCTGTGCACAAACGGATAATGAAGTTGTGAGTGAAGTCCGTTCCAGAATCACAGTTCTAGAATTTCAATCATAACAAATGCGCGATAGCAAGTATCGAGTGACAGGTTATTTCATGGAAATATCGATACCGTCTTTCATGCAGGCTTGTGCGGAACAATATATCGTGGCACACAGCCTTAAACTGTAGCACTGGCGTGTGGTGAACTGTTGCAAGGTAAGCTGGCGTTAGCGCTGTGCTGTACCCTGTTGCTTGTTACATTATACTTCCGCTACTAAAACGTAGCTCGGTGGGGGCGGGGGGGGGGGGGACGCCACAGGACGTGTGTAATGGGTCCCTTGCCTGGACGTTGCGAATGGCGGAAATACATTCAGTTTCCCTAGGTTCCTACTGCGTGCACCAAGAATGTACGGCAGTGAGCAAGCACCAGCTAACCTTTACCACAGTTCAACACACGGCACGGGACTGTAATACTGAACCTAACCCCGAATTATAATCTACTACACCCTATAGTCCATTTTAGGCATAACCCTAATGATGTAGAGCACTGTTGTGATAGCTGGCGGGGTATATAGCTCTGTCCCGCTGTCTTCGCCCAGGAATGTAATGGAGAGACTCGCCTAACGGGGTACATCTTCTTTTTTTTTTTTCAGGGGAAGATCAGGTCCGCCGCCTCAGGGCCGGCGTGCACCTAATGACGCAGGCGGCGCGAATGAGCCGAGATGAGGTCGGCCGCACGTGCCCGCTGAACTATCGCCGACGGCGAAGCGAGTCCCCTCCAGGGACGCCGTCGACGTGCCACACGTCTACTTCCCTCAGGAGGATGACTTGAACCCCCAGATGACCCCCGAAGCGTCCAGGTGCTGGGACCCTCCCTCTTGTCATTCTCCACCTGAGAAGTACTCATCGCGAGTTACCTCGTCGGTGAGTTCAACAGACGATCTCCCCATGCCAGTCAACCTCTCCCCCCTTTCCCAAGGTATTCCACTTGCCTGTGTAGGTCGGTCAGCAGCCTTCACGCCGAGCATGTCTGGTTATTTGGTAGCGTGTCTGACCCGGATTCTGAGGGTCATTGAGGGTAGTTTCTCCAGCATGGTTGTCCAGACCCATTGCAAAAGAGCGCCAGTGTGGTTTAGGAACACGTCCGTCGTATTTTCTAAACGCCTTTTCGTGGCCAACATTTTGATACATCAATGCTTAACATGTCTCAAATGAAGACCAACAGTTTCTACTTCGATTTAGGGGGGTGGGGGAACTCCGAAAATTTTCGTGAGATAGCTGAGCCAGTTGGAATAAACAAATCAAACCTATTTTTATTTTCTTCTTTTAGTGATACTTGACGAATTATTACTTAAGAGTGGGATGAACCCCCGTGCGAACCCCACGTCCAAGGTCAAGAAGCGAGGGAGCGATACGGGCGACACTAACACGCACGCCCAGTGCCTCATCGCTCCTACGCGCAAATCCTGCAGTGTTTCCGTCGTAACGCTGTACTGGGTAAACTATATATGTAACATAGGGGTTAGACACACGATGAAAGGCCACAGATTAAACTACGCTCGGATCTTTCTACTTTTCTCTTGCTGCTTACGGAAACTTCATAGGTGAGCTTTAAAAATGCGATATTTGACCATTTTCACGAATTTTTTCTCCAAGAATAAACTTAATATGACAAGAAAAAAAATTTGGGGTATAGGTCTTTTTGTCTTTTTTGGCAGAAAGTCGTATTGGCAGAACATTGATTTGCCGAGATACACGTATTCACACAAATAACCATTTCACAAAAAATGCCGGGGTCCATCCCACTCTTAAATAAGTTCATTTATCATATGACAATTTTACGAATGTGACGCCGTGATTACAATAAAGCTCACTTAGGGCACAGAAAGTATTGGAAGGCCACAGGTGTGATAAGGGTTCCCGAGCCCTTCTCTAACTACCCCCACTGCCTTGTCTTGGCTGCTGAATATATATTTATCGTCCTCGCCCCTACAGCCTTTCACCCTCATTTCTTACTGGTCCTCGGATACTGGGTGGTGTCACTGAGGCGAGACGTTGATAGTTTGGCACAATCGTACCGTGCGAGCAACACAATTTTGTTCTTCCATTATTAGCAGATTCCCGAGTTTGCTGTTATAGGCTGGCAAATTGAACACTTTTGAAAGCCCTGCTTAAAATCTAAGTGTATGCACGTTGCGTGTTCTTCCGCCTTGTGTAAAATTAACATTGCCACGGGCCTCATAACTTTTTTCATGCGTCGGTCAAGTGAAACCTTGAAATTATTAGAAACGTAAATATTTTTAAAAGTTGTTCATTTTTGTACTCCGATGCATTAGAGAAACATAAAGCGAGAGAAATACATAATATGAGTTATCGCAAATGATTACCTAACACTTTTTGTTAGACGTTAAGATATAGAACTACTTCCCATCCATATATACCAACGTTACTGGGCGCATGCCACTCAGTGTGCCCTTTAAAATGTATGCAGGCAGGGGCAGTATCAAAACTGCTCACTTTATCGTGAACAACCTTTACATGGCGCCTAGTGGTCACCACTGTTTACTGAATATGTTTTGGTAACATTCACTAATGCCGCTGCTCGTGGTGAGAGGCAATCGTAAGAGTGCGCAGTAAAGCTAGAGATTATTCTGACACACTAATTTAATACCTCCATCATTTTCTTTTTCCAGGGCCAGACAGCATGGCGTCATATTACCGGTTGGGACAGTACTAGTGAGTGAGAGGTCTGGACAGCGATTAACAAATTATTTCGTCAGCGCCGACGGGCATGAAATGAGGTGGGGATAAATGGGCGAAATGGGAGAACCCCGAGAAAACCCAGCGGCAGAGTCCGACAAGTTTCCTCGCAGGCGAAAATCGGGAGTGATCCCGCCGAGAATGGAATCCAGTACACGCCGTCGTGGGAGATGAACAGTTTGACCGCCACACCATCGCGGCCAGCTAATTATGGTGTGCTAAGGTTGGCAAAAAGCCGTTCAAATGATATCCCTTCTCGGCATTAAAATCAGTGGGCCGTAGTAAGGTTTATTCTACCCAAGTTATGAATAAAACGAGATCTCTCACGTGAGAGTTCGGCATAGGGGAAATTTCCGTCGCTAGGTGTGCAGTTCTCAGGAAGTTAGAATTTAATTAAAATTCTAAGCTAAGTGAATAATAACAGAGAAAGATTCTACTTAGTTACGAAGTTATTTCATATTTGATATATGATTATTACAAATATCATTTTTTTAACGTAGAAAATAGAGAATATCTGGCACCTTTCGACACTGGTGCCTTTACCCTTTGCCAAACTTTTAACATTATCTTCCCAACCTGTGTCCTACCAGACGTATCATTAGTATAAGGTATTGGCGGTAAAATGAGCACTTTTGAAAGCCCTGCTTAAATTTGACTAGTATGCACGTTGTGTATTATTCCGCCTTATGTATGATTATCACTGTCGTGGGCCTCATCACTTTATTCATACGTCGGTCAAGTGAAGCTGTGAAATTATTCGAAAAGTAAATATGTAAAAAAAAAAATCTGCTAATTTTTAAACTTCGGTACATTAAAAAATAAACAGAAAGCGAAAGAAATAATTTAAGTTAACAAAAATGGTTACAACACTTTTTATTCGACGTTAAGATATTGAACTACTTTCCATCCGTCGGTACCAACTTTACCGAGCGCATGTCACTCAGCGCGCCCTTTGAAGTATATGCAGATAGGGACAGCGACATTTTTCTAAGGTCGATTTCCAAAGTGTTCACTTTATCGCGAGCAGTCTTTAATAGGAAGTAGTTTTGAAAAATATAGACATTCCCACGTTCTCTGTTCCTAGAGTACGGTTTTATTTTTCCGCTCATAGAGCTGGCGGCCGTCCGCCTGTCGGGGAGAAACCGACTTGGGTGCAGCACTGTATCTTCTCTGTCGCAACGCCTATTGAATTCCTGCGCGTGAGTCACGAAGGATAGTTATTACGACGTCATTAACTGCACTTTTGAACTGCTCCCGCTGCATGACGATGTGGTAGATGCGACTCGCCTGACGGAGCGAGGTAGACTTTTCTCCCTCCATTTCAGATAATGGCACGCAATAGCTGCATTACGCCTGTCCAAAAAATAATAATACACATCGCTACAGCTTTCTCTGAGAAAAAAAAAACTACAGTTCCGTTGCATCGCGTAGGAGGAAAACATCACAAGTTCCTAATGGAAACTTGCATATCGCGTGTTGGTAAAAACTGGTCACTGGTGCATAAAGACAAAAGTTACGATTTATTTCACCATCCCGTAAATTAGACATTCAAATGACGTTTCAAAAGCACACGTTTCATTAATTTCTATCAATTTTTCTTATCACCGATAGGAAACTAGACACGCCTGTATAATGCGCAAATGGTCTTCTAACCTACATTATAGTGCAATTAACTAATAACACGTTAACTTATGATTATAATAGGGACCTTGAAGGCAGTGATAACTCATATCGTAAGGAGGCAGGGCTAGAGCACACGTTGTTCGAAACGTGAAAACCCAAATAGATGAAAATTATAACACTAAATAATTGGAATGCTGTAAGATTATCGTTGTTATAAATTTCTGACGAAATCACAAAGTGGAATGCGTATTATAAATGCAGTCTACAACTATGAATACTATCTAAGCCTTATTCACGGCAAGTCAGGACTAATTGTACGTTTAGCCAGAACGAAACGATATTTAAAAGTTGCAAAGCGTAATAATAGTAGCCCAAAATTTTTATACGTAAATTATTTGAACGAGAGGATAAATAGGATGGTCATCAAAACATAGCATTTAAAAGATTAATTGAAGTTTAAGTTAAGTTATTATGGACATATGAATATACGTTAACAAGCATTCACACAATTACTGCAATTGCCGAAAACATGTCTAGGAAGCAAGATCGCAGTCTTTTACGACCTAACTTTTATAACGCGTTTGTTTCTCGACGTCGCGTCGTAAAGCTTGCAGGCAGCTCGGGCCGCGTGTTTTATGATCTGCGCGCAGAAGATAATTTCGGACACACGAAGGTTTATGGGCAAGTCTCTTGGCGAGTTTGCTGGACAGGGTGCGAGTGATCGTGGTAACCTACTGTACGCTAAAATGTTTTTCTCAGCCGCTAGCGATAGAGTTAGCTGACGACTCACAACATTGTAAATAAGAACGTCAACTTATAAACTTCTATTATCAACTATACAAGATGTCACTCCCCGAGTAAAATCTTGCAAACAGCAGGATATTTGCGGTTTTTTTTACGAAGGCGACATTGCACATTAAGGAGGCTAAACCGTAACAGACGTCAGGTCAACACATCAAACAGGCAGGACAGTAAAAAAAAATTGGCGATTTATACTTATTACGAATCTTCTCGATCGTCTCCGTGTGCAACAGATAACGACACTCCTCGGTGCCTTCACGCGGTGCCGCGGTGATGTAGTGGTTAGACTATTGGCATCCCATCCAGGCAAACTGGTTTCGATACCCAACGGGGCAGCCCCCCCCCCCCCCAGATTTTTGCATGTGGGAATCGTGCCGGACGATAGCGCTGGTCGGCGGGTTTTCACGGGGGGTTTTCGGTTTCCTCTGCCCTTGCATTCCGGCGCTGCTCCACACTCACCTTATTTCACCCTTATCGGATCTCGAGACCTCAATGTTAAAAGCCGCCCAAATCTCTTCACTCACCTTGCAAATATAAATTCGTCTGCGTTAAAGGATATATGAGAATGTAATTAAAGTAACGAAACTGTTGCTGGGCTTTAATTGCTTAAATCAACAGATCTGGAATCGATCTTCCGTTTGGCACCAAAATCAACATTCTAGCACATCGGAATCGCGAGATATACCTCCCGGGAAGTTTCGCCCACGCCCGAAATTCCCGCTAGTCGCCGCGGACCCCCACCCTTACCTTGCACATGAGCGGTATCAGCTCAAGGCCATGCTTCAATCGTATTATTCGTCACGAAGTTATACTGTCGGAAAGGATCACCTTGCGAATGTTACATCACAGTTTCCGTCCTGCTATAATCCATTCACTGTTACTTCACACTTTCCTGAAGCCCTGCTAAAGTTCTACTTCCAAGATATTCCTCCGCCTCGTGCAAACTAAGTCTAGAAAAATTACACCAAAGAACAACGCACCGAATTCGTGCGCACTTAATTGTAATAATGTTTTGCATGGGAACTATATCTTACTAGGCGCTACCAATACACATGTTTTCTTACAGTTTTTATTGATATTTATTATATATTAAATATTATAATTTATAAATAAAATATAAGTAAAACTTCTATTTAACTATAAATAAGACACTTTTAAGTTAACAGATATACAAAACGCGTGTGATATACGGCATACTCGGTAAATAACTAAACACTTCATACAAGGAGTGATTTTTCAAGGGTTTGGTTCAAAAAGTGTGAAGAAACCGTGAATAGACTATATAGGCTATTCACGGCAAAGTGAGAACTTTTTGAAGCCCTCTCATTTGGAATAATAATCAATAAAAATATTTTGTTGTAGCCTTAGAAGTTAATTTTCAAATCCGGTGAAATATACACACTCTGTGTATTACTTACGTGACAGTAATTATTTAATAAATGGGTGGAAGGATAAAAAAAATGGTCGATAAGAAAAAAGTAACAAGGGCTTCGAAGTACTCACTTTACCGTGAACAGCCTACCCCATGTGTGATTTTTAAGGCTTGCCTTCGCCTATTTTGCAGAAATTGTTAGTTTTCATTCCATAATTTAAATTTTGGAGGTATTGTTGGAAACGGTTGCTTAGGCTACAGAAAATTTACAATTTACTAATTGTTTAAAACTCTCGTAACTAATTTTCACTGTGTGTTACTTCCTGCTTGCTAAAAGACAGGAACATATTGATAAAATATAAATCTTCGTGGCTATTTAAAACTAGCAGATATAACTAGATATCTGAAAAATTCGCGAGTTTAATTGTATGCAGGATAGACTCTGCAGTCTTATGTACAAATATGCCGATGTCAACCGTGAATTGGTTGTCAGCTGTCACATTGGAAGGCGACGATTGGGCCAGCGTTCTCCAGAGGGTGTCAAACACTGTGTGGACCAATGGCTAAATTATATAAAACACACGTGTTTTGAATGCTATCTTGTCCCAAAATAAACCCGAAAATTTTCAGGTTTCTACATATAACACGTAATTAAATTACGCATAAAAATATCAAACAACTCGTGAAAACTAAATTTTCCATAATCGTACATTGTCAGTAATTAACTTACTATGAATCAAAATTATGACGCGAAAACGAAGACACGTAGGTACTTATCTTGGTGCATTTCGGTAGTAAAATCGCCATACTAGCACTATTGTTGTGTCTTCGCGTGAGTATGTCAGCTTGTTTGTACCCCCTGTCTGTTACGTGTCACGCCATAACCCTTTCACGTACCTTATTACAACAAACCACTACCAGCTTTAGCAGTTATTCCTTGAAGACCGAAACGGTACAAAAAAAGACAAAATATAACCCTCTTCTATATCAAGGATCTAACTGTCCAAGACCTATCATCTTTATTCACATCCTTAGTAAAAGACACAATATTACGATAAACCTTCCTCGGGCAATATCCAGAAGAACGAATTCGCCTCCGATTCATGTCAGGTTGAAATCTGCAAAAACACATAATCAATACTGTTAATAATCGTAAAAATTAATAAAATATGCAGACAGGAATTATTCTATTAATACAACACAGATACATACCTCGAAACAAGGTAAAAACACACAAAAAAAAAAAAAACAGAAACAGAAAAGTCCCCGATGAACCCGCACCTACTACTCTAACCTACTCGCTCGGCATTTAACATGCGAATTTTTATCGTACTTTAAATCTTTTCATTTGACAGACTCTTAGTTAGTTTTCCCGATCTGCTGGTTGTTGATGATCCACACAGCTAGAGCAGTACCGCGCTCCCTCTCTCTCTCTCTCTCTCTCTCTCTCTCTCTCTCTCTCTCTCTCTCTCTCTCTCTCTTATCCTGTTGTTCCGACGCTAATCAAAAGACCGCAGAGGCAGTAAACCCAAATTCTTACCGCAGACGGTTCGCCTCCTCGGCGTTAGAAATACCTCACACCTCGACGTCATCGGGATAACCTGCCTGACGTGGGTAACTGGTTCCAGAGAACGACCCGTGAACATCCACAATAATAAACAGCCAGGGACCGTCAATAAGGCCGACTCATTCGCCGCGTTGCGGTCACGAATTTGGTCCTCATTATTTCGCCATTGCCATTTCGTATCCCTTACGACCTGTACAATAAATCATTACTACACATCTCCCTTAAGTGGTTTCGTAATCACCACTGGCACTTGGTGTTAGTAAAACGGGGAAATAACTCCAAACCTGCCAAACAAGCCGACGTCCGCTAGCTTCGAGATCCCTAGAAGTAAAAACGATCAATTTTCCTACCTCGTGAAGAACTTAATTCATAGAAAATATCCAGGAATGCTTTCCATATGACGATATTTTTAATAACAGTTTCATTACTCCATCTTTAAAGCTTCGAACAGGGCCACTTCAGGTTTCTTGGACATCTGTAAAACGATCGTATCACTCCACACTACTAAATCAAGCCGACACTAGCCAGTTTCGATTTCCGTTGTAAATCCAGGTTATAAATTTCAACACACTTAAAACTGCTTAACATTAATGTTGGTTTGGTGTATTGCTATATACTTAAGGCGACTTCCCGGTACAATTTTTAAACTGCACGAGGTCACGCAAGGCTAACAACCGACATACAAATCCCGTTACTAGGCTTCGACATGTGCAGTCTGTTCGCGGCGGTTTATTCGCACTTTTCGAATCAAAGCTTTGAAAAATTACTTCATGTATGATATGTTTAGCTATTTACTAATCATACCATGTGTCATAAGCGTTTTATACGTATATTAACATAAATGTATCCAATTCCTAGTTAAATGGAAATTCCACCAATATTTTATTTATAAATTACATACTTTAATCGTAATCCTAATATCCTAATAATATTATAAATGCGAAAGTCTGTATGTTTGTTTGTTACTTAATCACGTCGTAACGGCTAGACGGATTTGGACGAGATTTGGTACAGAGGTAGATTGTATTCTGGATTAGCACATAGGGTACTTTTCGTCCCGGAAAATCGAACAGTTTCGTACAGAACATACCATTAAGATTGAGCACTCGGTCATTATAATTGAGGTTTTAATTTTGCACGCGAGTGAAGCCGCGTGTAACAGCTAGTGTATAATAAATATGAATAAAACAGCGAGAGAAAACATGTGTGGTGGTAGCACCTAGTAAGAAATAGTTCTCATGCAAACTATTATCACAAGCTAGTGCGCACGGATTCGGTGCCTTGTCCTTTGGCGTAACTTTCTAGACTTAGCTGAGCTTAGTCTGCACGACGCGGAGGAATATCCTAAAAGTGCAACTTTAGCAGGGCTTCAGGAAATTGCGAAGTAATGCGCGGATGGATTAAACTCGTAACTGAGTTCCTCTCAAATTATATCTGCCCGAGAGGAAAAATTATGCACGTGGCGGAAGCCAGTTGCTCGGAATGAAGATGCTACTTGTATTTTTCTCTTACCGCTATAAAAAAAACTGTCGAGGCAAAGCTCTAAAGAAATTGTATTTAATTTTATTTTCAAAAGTTTCTAATAAAACCAAAGTAATAAAAAAAAATAGCAACCCTGGACAAATAATTTTTTACCTGTCCTGGAAAACACGATATAGGCTATTCACGGTAAAGTGAGCACTTTTGAAAGCCATCTCACTTGAAAAAAATGCAATAAATATGTTTTATTTTAGCCTTAGACGTTAACTTCCGAGTGGGGGGGGGGGGCATACACATACTGTGTTTATTACTTACATGGCAGTATTTATGTAAAAATGTGGTTAAAGGATAAAAAAAAATGACTGAAAGGAAACATTAAATAGAATCTCAAAAATGCTCATTTTACCGTGAACAGCCTAAATGAATATTTATTTTCTGAGACAAGCGTACATACGTTTAACACTGATTTCTACACGAACTGCGGTTTTTATGAGTCCCATCCCATTATGGTGACGGTCTACCTAGGGCGCCGAACGGCAAATAGAGCTTCTATAAAATCGTTCTATTAATTAACTTCGCAACTTGCCTAAGTACCGATTTCATAACAAAAACAAAACAAAAATCACATCCGGAAAGAAACTTCAACGAAGGGAAAAAACCGTATTTACCACGGGCGACTATGTGAATTAGGCAGTTTTATTGGCGATGTGTTAATGTTTAGGACATGTGCCAATATCTACCACACCTTTAGTTTTTGTATCTTCATGTCGCTCATCATTCCTTATCGTTGTGGAATAACTCTCATTTGTTAAAAGTAGCCACCTAGCAACACTCTAAACTTGAATCAGTGAGAACAGTGAGAACTGGACAACTGATGATCAGTGCCAAATAACCGATTAATATAGTGATCGAACTTGACTGATTTATTTTTGATTTCCCACTGAACGTCAAGAACGCCACTGTTAACATCACTTGTTCCCAGTTAATTTGCTTGATTCGCCGGTAAGTAGCAGCTTATCAACTGACTTTCAGTGATTGACATCACCGATTCGGTTTTAGAGTGTGGAGGTATTTTGCATAGACGTGCTAAGGGCGACCTAGGCATGCGCATCGCGCCTCACCGTAGCCTATAAGACGCAAATCACTGAACTGGCGAAGAGGTCTTCCCGTCAATATCGCATCTTTATGAGACTTTCAGAGGAGACCATATGATCGTATGCCGTCTTATTAAAGGTAAAAGTCTGCGCACCTGTCTATAACTTTTTAAAGATTATGCATGGGGATGTTTATGCTTAAAAATGACAGCGAAAACCACCAATTCAACCATTTTCATGTGCGAAAAAAAAAACAAATTAGCCTTGGAGATTAGTGAACAGACTGAAATTGCCATGCACACGTGCAAAGTTTTGTAAATGTTATTCCTAAGCAGGTAGCACTGAGCAGTTTTGTAATACGACGTCTCCTGCCGATGTTCTGCACACAATTTGGCGGCCTGTTGCCCAATTCCACCTGACTCTTCGCCTACACACAAAACCCATACCCTTCTCCTCTATTTCGTCGTCGCGAGTTTCAATCTGCAATATAATTGTGAATGCTAATGCCATTTCTGACTTACACGCACCTGTGCAATGGGCAGGCCCACACGCGTGTTCTTGTTTTATACTCTATGTTTCACCGGGAAATTCCACGTTAATACTGATCTTCGATGTCTTCAACTTCTTCAGTTATTTTCGGGTATCTCATATTGTTATTTAATGTTAGGCTATAGGGTCGCTTTAGTTAGACCCAGATAAACCAATCAAATCAGTCTACATCACATGCAGACTAGAGTGCAAAACGGTAACAGGCTCCCTTATCGGTCTGGTCACTGTAATTTATAGGTGATATAATTACATTGCCTTCATGGTATAAACTAACCTCTTCAACTGCCCACGCTGTAAGAAATTATTAGATAAATTTACCATGTATTTACCATGCAATTTTACAACGTATACGTACGCATATTAGGAAAGTGCTACAGGTTAAGTCATATTGTTCTAGCCCATCCATGCCTGCAGGATCGGACAGACAAAATGAGTTAATATGGAATAGCGTAACTCTGAAAGATATGAATTAAAACACAATGAACCGTCTCTTTATTACACTACTAGGGGACCCAGCCTATGACCTTTATTTTTTGTATTGTCACGGGGCTAGTACAGTTACCATGTAAACAAATTTGGTTGTCATACAAAGACTGACAATATTGTATAGATATATGTAGGTAGTAATGAAATAATGTGAAATTAACTCAACATTGAAGCGACCGCCGCCGTCCGTCCGTCGGTCACGTGATCTTCAACCAATCGCAGGGCAATTTTTTTTCTATCCGCCAACACGTCAAATATATCTCAAACTTTGACTTTCGACGGACGGACGCATGGGCCACCACCTTGCAATATCGTTCATTGAACGTGGCTGTCGAAAAACAGTCACTTGTTTTTTGTCTGAATATTTTTCCTTTTTAAATACACGGGGCAGTGAAGTTGTTTACGTTTTTACGTTTCACCTTTGAATTGAACTAAAGATTACTTGTCGATTTTCGGAGGAAATGCTGATAAATTACGTTAGGGAAAGAGAATGTATTTATTACATTCATTAAAAACATTTGTGTGTTCAGAAGAAAGTTAGTGTTGTTGGGTGGTAACACTGAACATTTTCTGGCCCGACGGATTCACAGACGTCGGACTGTTGTTAGTCGCTTTCAATTGACGGACGAAAAAAACCAACGGATGGCTGACTGACGGACGAGTGACTGACGGAAGCGACAGATGGCTGTGAGCCAAGCCTAACATTTGCCCCGTAACGAGTCAAATGCGTACGGAAAACAGTAATTTAGTATAGCACCGACGCTAACTATTCCTATATTTGCGTGGTTAGACTACTCACCTCCCACCAAGGCGAACCGGGTTCGTTTCCCGACGCAGTCGCTTCCGGATCTTCGCACGTGGGAATCGTGGCTGGCGATGCCGCTGGTCGGCGGGTTTTCTCGGGGATATCCCGTTCCCCTCGCCTTTGCATTCCGCGCTGCTTCTTGCTCAATTCACTTCACCCTCATCGGCTCTCAAGACCTCGATGTTAAGAGCTGGCCAACTCTCTCCACCCCACTCCTATACTTGCAGCCTGATACGTGGTATAATTTACATACTACTTATAGATTTAAAATTTCAGTCTCAGTTTAGGAAAATTACTGATAAAATTTTTACAGCGTAGGTCATGTTTCAGCACATTTGATTAATTCTAGATCGAGAAATCCATTTCCTGACAGTTTAACACTACGTTAGATAGAACAGCTTAAAAAATATA